>OX411723.1:0-1359250 GCA_948252095.1 Dicycla oo
ACTGTGACAACAACGACATGACTACTGAGGTATCCTCTACTCCAAGGCCTGATCAACCTAAGGTAGTGGAAATCCTCAAACGACCAATTTGACAGTGTTGAATTGGTATTATTTAGTAATAAAATACTTTAAATCAGATAGAAAAATTAAAACATTTTACTAGTGATAATGGTAACTGCAAATTTGTGCCTGAAAAATCAGCAATTTTTGTGATTTCTGGATCGTTATCGACCGCAAGTGTGTTAGCGAGAGAATTACAACGTTTTTGCAAGCAAATCAATTTAAACGAACTCGTTATAATTAAAAGCAAGCACTACGAAACATTTATTAACAATTTCATAAAGGAAATGAGTCATTTAAAAGATATTGAAGTGTGCGGGGAGCTTTGGTAACAAATATACACGTGTGGTTTATTCAACGTCCCGTTTATTACTACTAATACTTACTTACTACTACATAATCGTTACCACACCACATATTGGGGGTTCTAAAGAAAAAAAAAATTGTTTACTTTTTTTTTTTTTTCTATATTAACTTATATCTAGTTAATTGGTAATGTTTTTTTAAACGTACACATCTGTAATGAAATCAAACATTTTTATGAATATAATTTCGTTCTATTTTTATGTACTACATCGATTTTTCCATTTTTATCTATCTTAACATTTGGTTCTAAATCTTCTATTACAGTATAAGGTCCTTCAAACAATTGATTTAATTTACTTACATTTTCTTTTCTAATTAACAATTTATCACCATTTTTATACGTAACTGGATACATTTTTTTGTCAAAAACACATTTTTTAAGTTCTTTGGACTTAATTACATTTTCTCTTGCATCCTTACATGCTAACTGTAACCTATACTTAAGTTCTAAACAATAATCATTTGGGTTGTACAGTGGTTCTACTGTAGTGCTGACTCTACATGGTATTTTACTAGGTTTTCCAAATACTAATTCGTAAGGTGTATACTTAGTGATACTGTGTACTGTATTGTTATAAGTAAAAGACCAATATGGTAACCAGTGACTCCATGCTTCTGGATAGTTGTCACATTGGGTGCGTAAATAGGCTCCTAGGTGTTTATGCGAATTTTCGAGCGATCCTATTGTTTGATGATGATAAGATGTAGAATTGAGTTTTTCTATTTCTAGTAATTTGCATACTTCTGTCATTGTACAAGACATAAATTCGGTGCCTCTATCTGTCAATATTGTATTCGGAATACCGAATCTTAAAATAAAGTTACTTACTAATGCTTTAGCTACTGTTTTACTTTCCTTATTTGATAACGGATAAACCTCTATAAATTTACTTAAATCACACTGAATACTTAAAATATATGAATTACCTTCTAGATCCTTATCTAATGGGCCCACTATATCTAAGAATATTTTTTGGAAAGCCGAGGTCGCCGTTGTTGTGACAACCATAGGCTGAATTGTGTTTCGACATTGTTTCATTTTTTGACATTTATCGCACTTTTAAATAAATTGTCTTACATCTCGTTCTAATTCTGGCCAGTAAAATGTTCGTTTGATATTATTTATCATCCTACGTACTCCTGCATGACCTGCGGTAGGTAATAGGTGATAGTCATTTAAAATAAATTCCTTTTCATCTTGCTTCTCTACTCTTTTAATACCGCGTAAAACGTGTATTTTTGGGCCTTCATATTCACTCGAGTTATTTATTTCATTTAGTAATTGTTTTATGAATAACGCGTTATTATCTCTTTTTATTAAGCAAATTTCGTTTGCTTTAATTGTTTTACAAAAATCACATAGTTTTTTCACAAATTCGGCTCGCTTAAATTGTGAATGAAAATCATGGTTAATGTATATAATATTTTTACTTGGTACGTATATGAAGCATTCATGTTCAATTATCTCTTTGTTTTTCTTTATTTGTTGTAATTCATTTCCCTTAACAAAAACCATTTCCACTGAACCATTTGGTATCCTTAATATTTCCACGACTCTTGGCTGATCACACCTTTTATCTGTGGCTTTACTAGGGATAACCCGTTCCTTATTCTTCTCTCTTTCAATCGCCTCTTGTTCTTTTAATTTTTGTCCTCTCGTCATTACATTCATACTCTTTTCATTCATCTCTTTTAATTCCTCTGAAGTGATTATTATACGTGAGAGTGCATCCGCAACAACGTTATTTTTTCCTTTTATATAAGAAATACTAAAATCATATTCTTCTAAGGCTAATCTGAATTTCAAAAGTCTACTTGAAGGATCTTTCATCCCGAATAGATATATTAAAGGTTTATGATCTGTCATAATAGTGAATTTCCTTCCAAACAAATATGGTCTGTAGTATTTTACTCCCCATACTATAGCAACTAGCTCTTTTTGTATGGTTGGGTAATTTTTCTCTGCTTTGTTTAACGGTCTACTTGCGTAGGCTATTGGTCTCATATTTTTGTTACATAAAACTGCTCCTACTGATATATTTGATGCATCTGTTTGTAATATAAATTCGTTTTCTTTTGAGAAATCTGGGTATTGCAAAATTGGTGGTGACATCAGTGCATTCTTGAGAATTTGAAATGATTGCATGCATTCTGATGTCCATACGAAAGGTACATTTTTTCTTAAAAGATTATTCAATGGTATAGTAATGTCTGCGAATTTATCTACGAATTTTCTGTAATAATTACAAAATGCGACAAATCGTCTAAGTTCATCTACATTTTTTGGCTCTGGGTATTCTTTGATTATTTTTATTTTTTCTGGGTCTGGCGAAACTCCTTCTTTCGATACTACATGACCTAAATATAAAAGTTCTGTCTGTAGAAAATTACACTTTTCTGGATTCAACTTTAAGTTAACTTTACGAAGCCTTTCAAATACATCAATGAGATTTTTGTTATGTTGTTCTATTGACCTACCAAAAACTACAAGGTCATCTAAATAAATAAAACATTTGTCCAAATTAAGACCTGACATCGCTATAGTCATAATACGGGAAAAAGAACTTGGACTAATTTTTAATCCCATGGGTAAGCGTTTCATTTGGTATTGGCCGGAGTTTGTACTGAAACTAGTTACTCGTCGGCTTTCTTCTGATAAAATCACTTGGTAATATGAGCTACTTAAATCTAAATGTGAAAAATATACTGCTCCAGACAGCGAATCTAATATCTCAACTATGTTTGGTAGTGGGAACTTGTCGTCCTGTATTTGTTCGTTGAGTTTTCGATAGTCTACTACTAATCTCCAACTTTTATTTCCTGTTTCTGTCTGCTTTTTAGGTACTAACAAGATTGGGCTTGACCATTCACTACTAGTTTCTTCAATTATGTCGTCTTCCAATAATTTGCTTATTTGCTTATTCATTTCTGGCTTTAAGCTGTTTGGCATTCGGTAAGGTTTTACATAAACAGGATTTGCGTTTGGCTTTAAGTGTATGGATTGTTCATATACGTTTGTAGTTGTAAGCTTATCGCCTGGTAAATGAAATATGTCACTGTACTTGGAACATAATGATGTAATGCTGTTTCGTTCACTGGAATGTAAGTGATCGAGTTTCAGCAATTGTAGCAATGTTCGAGCTCTGTCTACATTCGATTTACTTTTATTAAATGTACATAGATTATAATCTTTTAAAGGATGGATATCTGGCTGAAATATTGGTATTTCTACTGTTTGTTCACTCGTGTTAAGTATCCGTATAGGAATAACATTATTCTCTGGTCTAACTATTAGTCCTGCTAAAAATATATTTTCTTGCAACTGTCTAGGATAAATGACATAGTCATCTATGACTTTACTTTGTAACTGAATGTAATGTATTGATTCACTTCGCGCTGGTACGGTGATATAACTTGTAGATACCTTTGGTGACGTATACAGGGGTAAATCACAATGAGTATTAAAATAATTTAATCTTATACATGAATTCTGCAAGTCAATGTTTGTATTGTACTTAGTCAAAAAATCTAAACCTATCTAAACCATCTCCTTTACAAGGCAATTTATCAAATAAATAAAATGTATGCTGGTAAACCGAACCATCTTTTGCTTTTAGGTCGAGATAAACATAGCCTTTTGAATAAATCTTACCACCTATACCGTTTATAACAATGTTATCGCAGTGTACTTCTACGGCTCCCGATAACGCGTGGGAACGGACGGCGGAAATAGACGCTCCAGTGTCAAGTAACCAAAAACATTCCTTATTATATACATTCATAGAAACGTACTTTACATTGTCAGCTAATGTCAAGATATATTCTTTATTCACGAAAAAACGTTTTATTTTCTGGCTCCGATTTATTTTGTTGTGTATCGTCCTGTTTCAAGGGCTGAACAGAATAAACATTCTGTCGGTTTTGCTGGTTCCGATTAAAATTACCTCGGAACGAACGACCACCCCGTCTTCCTCTTTCATTAGCCTGAGCACGATTATTATAAAATCCTTGGTTATAATGAGTTCCTCTGTAAGGTCGGTTGTATCGATTTTGATGAAATGCACGTGTACCTTGCTGATTAAACCCTCGGTTCCCGCGTGGCGGTCTACCTCTATAATAATTTCTAGTCTTACCTTGCATGTTAAACAAAGCGTGTGATGCCTGAGGCTGCGCCAACTCCTCATCCTCTGCTGCGCGCACGGCATCTTTCAGATTTGAGTAATTTCTAGCTGCAATAATAGTACTTAATCGTCTGTTTCGTAACCCGTCGGCGAATTTCTTTATTGCCAATTGTTCATTTATGTTCATTAAAATCTCGTTTGCTCCCTCATTTGAATTCGCTTGCGAGATTGTAAGGCTCACAAAAAGGTCTTCAATTTTTTCACCGAATTGTGGAATCGATAATCCTTCCTGAGTAATAGTGTTTAATTGAGTTATCAATGAAATTGCTGACTTTTTAGGCAACAAATATTGTTTTATATCATTAATTAAATTACTACAAGATGCATAACTAGATTTTAGTTTTAATTTTGCATTTCTAGTCAACCTAGTCTTAAGCACAAAAGTAATTAAATGATTTTTGCATTCCTTGTTTTTAAGAAAACTTTCGTACATCTCTATTCCTTCAATAATTTTTTCAACCGTCTCTTCTTTATCGTCCATCACCGGTACTAAGATAGCAGCCGTTTTAAAATCAAATGTTTCCATTTTTGCTACAAAGTATAACGCTTCTTTAGAACTAGTCTCCGGTAAACCTTTACCTAAATCCGTTTTACTTGGTGTGTATGAAATTATTTTATCATATGTTAACAATATTTTATCAGTTAGGCATTCCTTAACACGCACTGATATATAATTAGGGCTGTTTTCCTGCTCACTTGCTAGTTTAATTAACTGCTTAAATTCCTCATAATATTTTTTCGCTAATGCTAGTTTACTTAACGTAGTATCCCTATATTTTTCTCTTCTTTCACTTCCTAATTTTCTTAAATCTATTTGTATGTTTTCTAATTTGGTGTATATATTTTCTAATTGCAGTTCCATAAGATACTAATGCTTACAAAATAAAAAAAATAAAAAAAAAATGTACGTATGCTATCGAGACTGAATACTAATTATAATTTATCTAAAGTCCATAGGTGCTTTAACTTTTTTTTTTTTTTTGTTTTTTCTATTTTAAACACAATTTAATTTGACTCGCGAAGACGCTTGGCACTTTTTAACACTTTCACTGTACTCACTCGTTTTGTGGTTCGATGCCGGCTTCAACACCTTCAGAAAACATACCTCTCCCGGCAGCAGCCTTCTTCGTAGAGAGTCTGGACACCATTCTCCTCAAAAATTCGTTGCTTATCTGGCGACGTATCCACTTCTGCTGGTTCCTTCTGTACCGACTCCACATAAGGTACAGCACGCCCACAGCTACAGCGGCCAAAATGATACCCAAGAGTATGGTATTAACTTGCAATGACGTGTGTTGTTCAGTTTCTTCTGTACTCGCATGGTTTTGTCCACTTTGTGTTATTATAATTTCTTTCTCCTCTTGTTTAGAGTAAGATTTTCCCATTGCGTTTTTTTTTTTTTTTCTCTAACTTTTCCGAACTTTAATGTAATAATTGATTATAATTATTATAATTGTTTACTTCGTCGCGCTATTGTCTTCTCACAAAACGTATTGCGAACTTGTCACCCACAGGGCCTCAGTGCCTACGTGCAAGAATGTGCTGCACACGCAAAAAGCCCGCGCCCGACACGGCACGGCTGGCAGGGTCGCCATGAAGTGTGCGGGGAGCTTTGGTAACAAATATACACGTGTGGTTTATTCAACGTCCCGTTTATTACTACTAATACTTACTTACTACTACATAATCGTTACCACACCACACTAAGCTACTTGTTATTAAAGAAGTGACAAGAGTTACTGACAAAGACACGAAAACTGTGATCTTAAATGACTTCCATCTGTTACCCACGAGTGGCCACGCGGGTGTAAACAGAATGATAAATAATATTAGGAAGTACTATTACTGGCCAGGAATGACTAATGACGTAACAGAATTCGTAAAGAAGTGTAGAAGTTGTCAAATTCAAAAGCATTCCAATAGGCATACGAAGGAACCGATGGTCATCCACGGCATCAACTGCTTTTGAAAGAGTTACTTTAGATTTAATGGGACCTTTAGATGTAGATAATTTAAACTATAAGTACATTCTGACATTACAATGCGACTTGACAAAATATGTCGAGGCTTATCCCTTAGAGAAGAAAGATACTGTTTCTGTAGCTAGGTTATTTGTAAACAATTTTATTCTGAGATATGGTATCCCAAGAGAAATAATAACAGACCAGGGAACAGAGTTTACGTCATCAGTTTTTACTGAGATATGCAATTTGTTGCATATTAATAAACTGCATTCAACTGCTTATCATCATGAAACTCTGGGAGGTTTGGAAAATACTCATAAGGTTCTAGGAGCTTATCTTAGAATTCAGTGTGACAATAACAAAACAGATTGGAGCAGTTGGCTTCCATTCTGATGCTTTTCTTTTAACACTACAGTTCACTCTGAGACAAAATACACTCCATTTGAGTTAGTATTTGGAAAAAATTGTAATTTACCATCTAATATAGCACAAAATTCATATGTTGATCCTTTGTATAATCCTGATTCTTATCATTTGGAGCTAAAATACAGACTTCAAAAAGCACAAGCGGAAGCTAGAAATAATTTATTATTCAGTAAGGAATTAAGAAAAATTAATTTTGACAAATATGTAAATAATTTAAAATATAAAAGCGGAGATTTAGTCCTAATTAAAAATCAAGTAGGAAATAAGTTAGATAAAATTTATTTAGGACCATACAAAGTAGTTGAAGATGTTACACCAAATGTAAAAATATTAAAAGATAACAAAGAAATTGTTATTCATAAAAATAATACAAAACTGTTTGTAACTAAATACTTTGGTAAAATGATAAGATGTGTTTTTTTTTAAATGTAATGTAATGTTTAAAAATATTATTTTTATAAGTAAGTTTAAGAAAAAAAAAATGCATTATGTAATTAAGTAATAATAACATTTTTTTTTAAAAAAGGGGTGGTGTAGTGTGCAGCTCGCCTAACCTGATATATTGTAACTGCACACACCAATTATGGGCACTATTATACGAACAGCTGAACTGAACAGTTCTCTTTTATTTTACTTACATCACTCTAATACATGGACAATGATAGTGAACGTCCGTCCGATCTGATGGTCGCAGGCAAAAAAGAGCAGAGGCAGGCGCCGATCGCTGCTGGTGTCTCCCGCTCGCCCGCTTGCGCTCCCCTCTCTGTCTCGTACCACCATCACGCCACTCTGACGTCATAACTGAAGGCACGCCCCCTGGGGCCTATTCTTCAGCTAATTGTAGTATATTAGAGGCTAGCATAGCATAATATAGTGTAGTATATTTGAGGCTAGCATAGCATAATATAGTGTAGTATATTAGAGGCTAGCATAGCATAATATAGTGTAGTATATTAGAGGCTAGCATAGCATAATGTAGTGTAGTATATTAGAGGCTAGCATAGCATAATGTAGTGTAGTATATTAGAGGCTAGCATAGCATAATATAGTGTAGTATATTAGAGGCTAGCATAGCATAATATAGTGTAGTATATTAGAGGCTAGCATAGCATAATGTAGTGTAGTATATTAGAGGCTAGCTTAGCATAGCATAGCTAGGGCCACATCTGTGGCATATCGGGTACGACTGGGTGCTGCACGCTGACCTCCCTAGCGGCGTCAGCGTGGTATGCTACGCTGATGACACGCTGGTCCTGGCGCAGGGGAGGACACACCAGGCGGCGGCTGATCTAGCGACACACGGGGTTGCGATAATCGTCGAGAGGATCCGGCGATTTGGACACGAGGTGGCCCTGCACAAGTCCGAGTTCATGTGTTTTCATGGTCCTCAGAACGCGCCACCGTCGGATTCCCAAATAACGGTAGGAGGGGTTCATATCGGCTTCGAGCCGACGATGAAGTACCTGGGACTCGTCCTCGACAACCGGTGGAAATTCGTGGAGCATTTTCGACGTTTGGGTCACAGACTAGAGCGGGCCAGGGCTGCCTTGAAGCGGCTCCTGCCGGAAAATACTCCTCCTCCTCCTCCTCTGTCCTAGGGGGTCCAAACGCCTCCTGCCGCAGGCTCTACGCGGGGGTCTTGCGGTCCATGACCCTTCACGGGGCACCAGTGTGGGCGCGTTCCTTGGGGCGGCGACCAGCCCGCCGGTTGAACGCGTCCCAAAGGGTCATGGCCATCCGGCTAGTTCGGGGATACCGCACGGTCTCCGGTGAGGCGGCGAGACTCCTTGCCGGATTGCCGCCTTGGGATCTGGAAGCAAAAGTCCTCGCATACACATGGGAGTGGCGCGAGGAGGCAAAACGCCGGGGCGTAACTCTGCTGCCGCGAGAAATCATAGCACAGTAGATAGAGCTCCGGTGGGATCTCATGGCGACATGGAGAGTGCGACTGTCGCAACCTAGTGCTGGGCACGCCATAATTGCGGCGATAAGTCCCCTCTTTGAGGAGTGGTTGGAGAGGTGTCATGGCATCCTCACCTTCCGCCTGACGCCGGTCCTCACCGGACACGGTTGCTTCGGAAGGTTCCTGTTCCGGATAAGGCGGGAGGAAACACCCAGGTGTTACCATTGTGTGGATCGCCCGGAGGACACGGTGGAGCATACGGTGGAGGTCTGCCCGGCTTGGGCAGAGCACCGCCGCGTCCTCGCGGAGGCGATCGGCGACGGCGATCTCTCGCGTCCGGCCCTGGTACAGGCCATGGTACGGAGCGAGAGTGCATGGGAAGCCGTCATCTCCTTCTACGAAGTAGTGATGCTCGCGAAGGAGGAGGCTGAACGCGTGAGGGAGAGGCAATCTTTGCGCCCTCACGCCCCTAGTCGCCGCAGGAGACGCCCTGGGCGTCGGGAATCGATAGCCGATTCCCGGCCACCGTAGGCGCGGGCCCGACCAGGCCCGGGTCGACGCCGCGTTGTGTTCCACGCGCGCCTCAAAGAGATGTCAGCACTAGCTGAAGGGGTCCGCTAGGGCCGATGCCCCCCAGGGTTGCGGGTTGTTCGAAAGTGTTACCGTGGTCCTGGAACAGGCAACTGAAGGAACACGGGTGGGTTTTAGTCAGTAGAAGTCTGACACGCCTTCCCGCTACACCCAGAGCGGGAGAAGTTATTTGATAATTTGCTATCCAAAAATAAAAAAAAAGATATGTAGTTGCAACACCAAACTGTATCCCCCGATTTTGTTATCATCAGTTTTCTGAACTGCCGCCCAGTATAGAAATTTGAAGAAGTTCTCGCCCATGCCATTGTACTTCAGTGGTCAGGTTAAATACCTCAAATAATAAACATGAATTTTTTATAGATTTAGTTATTAATTTATTTCAGTAATTTATCTAATATCACAAATTGGTTCGTTTTGTTATTTGTAATTTCTTATTTGTAACATAAAATAAGTTGATTTGATTTACATTATTACAAGTGTTTGGCACAAAACGTTCTTAAAGTTATCATTGATCAACAAATAAAACCATACACTGTCAACAAGAGTCACGAATGTATGTGACAGATCACGTCGTCGTCATCGTTAGGTTATGACATTTTGTAGATAGATATTTACACTAGCACTGGCACGCGTCTGTTGCGCTGGTGCCTCGTGTGGCCGCGCTATAATGGTATGTGCGCGCCGACGACGGCGACGGCGACGGCGAGCGGTGGCGCGGGCGGCGCGCGCTGCTCGCCCGGCTGGAACGCAGGCAGGCCGGCGCGCCGCTCGCTTAGCTGCCGCGCGTCCAGCTGCACGCCGTCCCCGTCGCGCGGCCCGGCGGCGATGACGCCCGCCGGCCGAGGGAACAAGCTTGTCTCTTCTGTCTGCACCTGTCTGTCCATCGATGCCGTCCTCTCTGCTGATAAAAGATAGATGGTACATGAGCGATAAGAAGAATAAAGAAAGTGCACATTATCTGAAACAACACTGACCCGTGTCGTTGAGCGTGGAGAGGTCGGTGGAAGGAGTGAGGTCGGGCGGGCGCGCGCGTGGCAGCGGCGCAGTGCCGACGAGCGCGGCGCACACGACGCCACCTGCCGCGCCACACGCGCTAGGCGCGCGCGCACCCGCCGAGCGCCAGCGCGGCGGCATCAGGCTCGCGCGCACGTTGCGCTCCGGGTGCACGATAATAATGTACAACTGAAATAACCTAGCGCTTAGCAATATTCTAAAAGTTGCCTTAATAGCTACGGCATAAAGTTAACAACTAAAACCCAAGTACGACAATAAACGGGATGCGAGTGTGGCGTGGGTCGACGTCGTGTGTGTTACGTGAATACGTGTACGTGACGCGTAACATTTTCCTTGAGCGTATTATACACATAAGTACTATGTCATAATCAGTTTTAAACACTAAGAAGTCCTTCGGATTTCCGTGTTTTATTTGTGACGGCAACATTTTCCGTTCGTCGGGTTCAGGAAAGGAACGTGCCTCGCAAGGAGAGCCTCCGCGCTCCGCCTGCGGCGCACCGCTCGCACTGTAGATACTCGATCGGATCGTCACATTCGTCACCGGCGGCGTTGGCTGCCACACAACTGGTTACTATGTTAGCACTAAATGAATCCCAGTTTACTTTGATCTTGTAATAATAGTTGACCAAGTAAGAATAGTAACCAAGCTTTTACCACTGAGTTTTTGACCATAATTATAAATGAATAATAATAATAGATTTTTTATTGACACAAAATACAGGTGTAACATACTTATTTGAAGCCCAGGAGAGCTAGGTAGCAACCTGTATTACAGGAACCAGTGTCGTCACGTCACCCGTTTGTGGTACATTTCATAACACATGAGCTGCCCAATACATTAAATTAAAACATGGTAAAATAAAAGAAATTAAAGAAGCACGCAAGCTCTTTTGGTATGCAATAATTGTGCATACCTATACGTGTGTGTGTGTGTGTGCGCGTGTGTGTGATGTGGGTGTGTGTGGTGGGTGATGGTGTGCTTGTGTTTCATGGTGTGTTTATATTTCATTTACACTGCACCAGAATAGCTAAGAAAGACGCTCAAAGTACCAGGGCCCGTTCCATTCTCGTCAAATTCAGTAGCCCACGTCTGCGAGACAACTTCCTTGCCGCTTCAATGAAATATAACAGAAACAACAGCCAAGATAAACTGAATACTAGTCACCTGGGTATCGCAGCGGAGAAATCTCAACCAATTTACGTCACGGAACACCTATCTAGCGAAAATAAATCAATTCATGCCGCGGCTCGGAACCGCGGAAAAGAACTTGGTTTCAAATTTGTTTGGGTACGTGACGGCAAGGTCTTCATGAAAAAACACGAGTCTTCGCAACGAATTGTAATCAAAAGCTTAGATAATTTAAAATCATTAGTATATGTAGTTTCATTAAGTATGTATACGTGGCAAGTTCCCATTGTTTTTATCTAGTCACATTCAACCATCCACTACATGTATACTATCAAAATGTACGAAGCTTAAAAACGAAAACTATTGACTTTTACTACAACATGTCTACTCATAATTATGACATTATAGTGCTCACAGAGACTTGGCTGAACAGTGGTGTCTATGATTCTGAGTTGTTTGACGATAGATACATAGTTCACAGGCGCGATCGTGAATCAACTAGATATAAAACTCGTAAAGACGGAGGAGGTGTATTAATTGCCATCTCAAAAACTCTTGTCGATTATCCCACTTAGAAAGTGAAGTAGAAGATTTGTGGTTAAGCGTTGATATTAGCCCAAAAAATAATAATAAACTATACATCTGCGGAGTATACCTACCGCCACCAATTCATTGTGACACACTGGAGTTGTTTACCAAAAATGTTCAAAATGTATTGAATAAAAATGAAGAAATTTTGATTTTGGGAGACTTTAATCTCGCTAATATCACGTGGCTCACAAATAGCGACCATAAATACTTGTACCCTGAACCCAGAAACACGGATATCAACGCGATATTATCTGAATTCTTAACAATGAATGGTCTTAGTCAATACAATAGTATCCTAAATAATAAGTCGAAATTATTAGATTTAATACTCTGTAATGCTCCCATTACAGACTTAGCCCTTTCCTATAGTTTATCAAAAGTTGACCCTTTACACCCCCCACTAGAGTTTAATTTACCAGTGCAGGTGGAACGTTTTTTGGAAGCTCAAAAAGTACAAAAACCGAACTTTCTTCGAGCAGATTATGAGAATGTCCTGCGTCACTTGTTAGCAATTGAGTGGGAAAGTGAGTTCAAAAACTGTACTTCTGTTAACGAAATGGTGGACGTTTTTTATAACTTATTGAGACAAACTATTTCAGAATGTATCCCTATGAAAAATACGACAAGTAATAAATATCCACCTTGGTACTCTCGTGATCTCCTACGACTTCTTAGAGAAAAATACAAACACCATATTCGTTTCAAAAAGTACAAAAATCCATTAGACCGGGAGTTTTTCGAAAGATTACGGGATGAATGCAATGCTCTAAGCTCAACATGCTATAAGAAATATATCTCAAATATGGAAAACAGCATTACCAAAAACCCTAAGACATTTTGGTCCTTTGTTAAAAATAAAAGAAAAGGCAGCAGTACATATCCGGCACAAATGTCTCACAACGATAAAATCGCATCAGGCGGAAGGGATATCTGTAATATGTTTGGAGAGAGTTTCGCAAGTACATTTAGTGCTCCTACAGATAATCCAGGTCTCACGAACACTAATTATTCTCTTACGTCTGCGTCACTGTGTAATCTACAATTCGATAGCAAAGAAATATACCGTGAATTAATTGGATTAGACGAAACTAAAGGCGCGGGTAGTGATGGTATTCCTCCTTTATTTATAAAACGCTGTGCAAATGCCTTAGTATTACCACTACAAACAATCTTCAATAGATCTTTGCGCGATAGTATATTTCCAAACACATGGAAAGAAGCTCTAGTAATACCTATATTTAAATCTGGGGAAAAGCGTTTAGTGGCTAATTATAGGCCAATCTCAATATTAGTAACATTTGAGAAATTATTTGAAAAACTTGTTAGCAAACATCTGATTTGATACCTTAAACATCACATTACTGAATATCAGCATGGTTTCGTTAAATCCAGGTCTGCCAATACCAACCTATTATGTTTTACATCGGCTTTATCTAAATGTCTTGACAACCGTATTCCAGTGGATGAAATATATACTGATTTTAGCAAGGCATTTGATAAAGTAGATCACCGCCTTCTCATCAATAAATTGAATCAATTGGGCGTGGGTGGGACGTTGATAGGGTGGTTTAAATCTTACCTTGAAAATAGAGGTTCAAAAGGGTAGTTAACGGTCATTTCTCTGACGGCTATCTGGCAACATCCGGAATTCCGCAAGGATCACATTTGGGTCCGATTCTTTTTAACGTTTTTATTAACGACATAACCGAATGCTTCAAACACTCCCGTTTCTATTTATTTGCTGACGACTTAAAGACAATGAAGCCGATTCAGTGTAACTTGGACTCTAATATGCTCCAGGACGACATCAACAGACTTGCAAACTGGTGCAAAGATAACAAAATGCTTTTAAATATTATAAGTGTCATTACATACACTTCACACGTAATAAAAAAAACCTTAGAGAATAAATACTACATTGAGGGAGTAGAAGTAAAAAAACAGAGCAATGTTCGCGACCTCGGTGTTCAACTTGACCAAGCACTGAAATTCGATGTGCACATTCTGAATGTTATATCAAGATCTTTTAAGGTACTGCGATTTGTTTTGCGAAATTGCAAAGAATTTAAAAGAGCATCTACGAAAATAAAACTGTTTAACACTCTAGTCCGTCCAATCTTAGAATATGGTTCAGTGGTATGGAATCCGCATTACAAAGTTTATACCAAGCGATTAGAGAGTGTGCAAAAGAGGTTCCTTTACCATCTATGCTACGGGGATCACTTGGCTAAACAACTAACTAGCTACACTGAAAGGTTGAGACACTATAACATGGAAACTCTAGCTAGTCGTAGGACGAAACTGGACTTCGTTATCCTTCATAAGATACTGAGTGGATCGATAGACTGCAGTGAACTTTTGGGCTCATTAGGAATTAAAGTTCCAACTCGGATTCCCAGGTTTAATACTCATAATCTATTTTACATCCCAGGCTCCAAAACAAATTTAGGTCATTACGCCGCTGTGCCAAGGCTCTGTAGGCAATACAATATGCTGGCTAAAACTACAGATTTAGACATCAGCCAATCTGTCCAAAAATATAAGAAATGTGTTAAAAAATTATTGTAATTGTAAATGTTTATTTTTGTGTTTTCTTTATGTTAATTTTAGGTATTTTATTACTCTGTTTTCTAATATTTTACAGAATTTGATGTATTTTCATGTTCCACAGTATTTTTTTCTTTTCTTTTATTATGTATTAGGTATTTAATTTGTTAGCTTAGTTGTTCATTTTATTGTGCATGCTGTGGTCTCCTGTAAGTGAAGGAGTACACCTACCAAATACTTTGTCGTCCATTAACTTTATGCAATGTTTAGTGTATATCTTTTGTTGGAGATCCTAAAAATAAATAAATAAATAAATGAGTACTGCTGCTGTACTAGCTCTTCCGTCCGGTGATAATCCAGTGTTGAAGCCATGTGGAGATTTTCTTTTTACTTTCTCTAGTTGTTAATGGGTTTATGTTAAGGGTATTGTTTATTTTTAACCAACTTCAAAAAAGAGGTTCTCTATTCGACCCGTATGTATGTATGTCCACGATTTTCCCAAAAACGAATGAAACAATTTTGATGATTCTTTTATTAGCAACTTTTACATACTTTCAGGAAGGTTTTAGTATATAATACATTTAAACTTATATACGAAGTTACACATAATTGTACTGTGTCTCTGGCATTTCGGTTTGGTTCGGTTGGCGGATTTTAGTGATTCTTCTTTTCACTTGTCGTGGGCTTAATTGTATATTCTACTAAAATCGAAAATATAGCTAAATAACTAAGTTACTAACTAAAAAATAATATAACTAAGTTACTAAGTTAAAACGCGCGCACTTCCGCTCGCTGGTGGGTACTCGTAGCTTACTTGACTAACGCGAACTTGCGCGCGCGCCCTCACACGGGCCGCCGGGTAACCACTTGGGTTGCCATGATAGCGTATACCTTCTGCCACACGCTATACACGCCCCCTCGAATTCTAGAGAACATCCCCGCTCATGAACTCGCTCAAAGGAAACTGAACAAACTGGACAAACATGTTTTCGTGGACGCCTTCTCTGACGTCTTGGAACTATGGGACGAGGAGGCGTACTATCCCGGTTATGAAACCGAGTGAGATCTGATACATGATACTTCCCTAACACACTCTCCGGGCTATCTGAATGTGCTATAAAATACGCTGTAGGACACCCTTTTTGCAATGAGGTATGGCCCGTCTTTCTTAGGCATGAACTTAGCTGTTATATTCTTTGCTGCACTGCTAAGAACGTGTGACTTCAGCAGTACTTGATCTCCGACCTCAAAGACTTCTGCGGCTGCAAATGACTTGTCAGCACATTCCTTACGTCGGCCCTGTTGTGCTTCAACCCTTTCCCTAACAGCAATGAAGGTATTAACAAAGATTTTCAAATAAGGCGCGATTTGCGGAACAAAAGTTATCTTTGCTAAGTATCGACCGAATGTGGTGTTGTACGTCGAGGTGTGAGCGAAGCTCTCTAGCGAATGTTATGTACGCTGGAGACACACCTGTAGTTTGACAAATCGCGGAATTCATGGCGAACCTTATCGCAGGTAGGTGCGGCAGCCATGAAGAATGGTCCGATTCAACTAAACGTGACAACTGGAATTTAAAATCCCTATTTTTACGCTCAGCTGGATTAGCTGAGGGATAATACAAAGGTAGCAACTCTTGACTTATACCTAACACAAACATACACTGCTGCATAACAGCGGATACAAATTGAACGCCATTGTCTGACACAATGCGTCGAGGAAATCTGTAAGGGAGAAAAAACTAATCAATCAATATATTAGGTTGGGGAAAAAGTCTTTTCGCATTATAGCATGTATGAACTTGTAATAAAATCTCTTTGGCTGTACTATTTGTATCTGGCTGGTTTTGGTATCATTGAAAGTTTAAATTTTAAAGAATATAATTCCAAATTCAAATTAGGAAAATGTGTGATTTTTATTTGTTTTTCGTACCGTCAAGATGAGTGAATCTAACGAAGAAATTCGATACATTTTAAAATTTTACTACAAAAAAGGTAAAAATGCAACGCAAGCCGCGAAAAAAATTTGCGATGTTTATGGACCTAGTGTAGTGTCTGTGAGAGTAGCACAAATTTGGTTTAAGCGTTTTCAATCCGGAAATATTGATGTCAAAGATGCACGTCGCTCTGGTCGCCCTATTACGGATAAAATGGATGCCATTTTTGAAAAAGTGGAGCAAGATCGGCATATCAGTAGTTACGACGTAGCTGAAGAACTGGAAATTGACCACAAAACAGTTTTGGCGCATTTGAAAAAAACTGGGTACGTACACAAAAAAGCTCGACATTTGGGTACCTCACGAGCTCACTGAAAGAAACCTAATGAACCGTGTACTCATTTGTGATTCTTTATTACGACGTAATGAAACCGAACCATTTTTGAAGAAGCTGATAACTGGTGATGAAAAGTGGATCACGTATGACAAAAACGTGCGAAAAAGGTCGTGGTCAAAGGCCGGTCAGGCTTCACAGACTGTGGCGCAACGCGGGTTAACTCGCAACAAGGTGATGCTGTGTGTGTGGTGGGATTGGAAGGGCATTATTCATTATGGGATTACTTTATGGGATACTTGGGATTGAACTGCTCCAAATTTTATTTTATCCTTTTATTTTTGCATACTGAATGTTGACATGACTATATACTTTGTACAGTATTATATTATTTTAATTTATTGTGAATGTGAAGACTATGTAGGTCATTGCTTTTTTTGTTTGTTTTATTTTTTCTCTCAGTTATTTTTAATCATCGTCTGGCAGTTTGAGTAATTTATGCGGCCTACTCCAATGTCCTTTCTTTGGTATTGTTCGTCGAATCGTTCAGCTCCTTAAGTTCTGAGTTGAGCTGCGCGATTACTGACAAATGCATGCACTGACTGGACAGGTCCTCTCAATCTGTGTGGTTCTTTCCTCAAAAGACCATTTCAGACACCAATCTACATGGTCTTCACATGAAGTGACCAAGATTATGTCTGGACTTTATAAGAGACAGTGACCTCTGAGTTTGTTTCGGCCTTTCTTCTCAGAGTAGTCAGATAGGAAACGCCGACCTCAACTAGTTTAAAAAAAAAAAAAAAACATGATTGACTTGTAAAAGTGTTTGTACAAACCTACTTACAGAAATAAAAATCATTTATCATTTATCATTTATGAGCTGTTACCACCAGGCAGGACCATCGATTCTGAACTCTACTGCGAACAACTGATGAGATTAAAGCAAGAAGTTGAGAGAAAGCGGCCGGAAGTAATCAACAGAAGGGGTGTGGTTTTTCATCACGATAACGCTAGACCTCACACATCTTTAGCCACTCAGAGCAAAAATTAAGAGAGTTTGGCTGGGAGGTGTTAATGCATCCGCCGTGTAGTCCTGACCTAGCACCTTCAGATTTCCACCTGTTTCGGTCTCTTCAGAATTCTTTAGGCAGTGTCAGGTTAACATCACGGGAGGACTGCCAAAACCACTTGTCACGGTATTTTGACCAGAAGTCCCAAAATTTCTATAGCAATGGGATCATGTCCCTACCTACAAGATGGCAAAAAGTTATCGAACAAAATGGTACCTACATACTTTAGTTAAATGTAAATAAAGTATATTAAAAAATGTTTTGAATTTTCTTAAAAAATGCGAAGAAACTCTTTCCCCAACCTATTACGTGCACACGCCTCCTCAGTTGCCTCTCCTTCAAAGCATACAGCTCAGTCCAGCGAGACGCGGTGTCTTCTACCAACAGTATCCAACGTTCTCCATTATCTCCCACAGGAAGCGGACCGAATAGGTCAATGGCTAACACTTCTGCCCTTTGATTCAAAACAGGTGTCTGCAACAGACTTGACGGCTTTTTATTTGAAGACTTATACCGTTGACAGGTAGCACAAGTCTTGATGAACTCTGTTATGGCCCTACGCATACCTGGGAAATAGAAACCTTGGGAGACTGTATTGTACGTTCTATCTTCTCCATGATGACCCGCTATATCAGAGTCATGACACTCCTTCATAATATCGAGGCGTAAAGAAGTCGGAACTACTAGCTGTGGTTCTTCACTGTCCACGTCGATACTGTATCTATACAAAACTCCTTGCTGCAGGAAGTGACCTCTTTCAGAGCAACGCTTAAGACTCCGGATCAGATCTAGACCACTTACGATTTTCTTAAGTTCCAGATCATCTAGCTGCGCGCGTCGAAGGTCAGTAGCACTCCTAGCAAGTAAGTTAACGACAACAGAGCATACTCCACACTGATCCTTGGTTTCTTCTTTACAGGTTGGTCGACTAAGCGTATCGGCAATGTCATTAGCCTTTCCAGGCGTATACTGAAACTTAATGTTAAAGCATTCAGGCTTTAAAGCCTCAATGCTTTAACATCATCACAATTGTTTCCAGTTCGTGAGTGACTGTCGTTTTAAAAGACACAAAACAAAATCAAAAAGTATTGTAAAATTCAATATGATGATCAGAGATCCGATTTTTGGATGCATATTGACCTGAAGTTAATTTTTGGTTAATTATGGAAGCGGCTTCATTTTTTTTTTTAAATATAAACCCTTGGATTCCGTAATATCCGAGAACGCACAAAAACTGGCAGCAAACAGTTTGGTAACCTTTGGGAAATCATTAAATAACTTCTCCCGCGCTGGTGGAGCGGAAGGGCGTGTCAGACTTTTACTGACTAAAACCCACCCGTGTTCCTTCAGTTGCCTATGCCAGCGCCACGGTATCTTTTTCAAACAACCCGCGACCCCAGCGGCATCGGCCCTATTGGATCCCATCTTTTGCTGACATCTCTTTGAGGCGCGCGTGGAACACAACGCGCCGTCGACCCGGGCCTGGTCCTCACCGGACGGCGAGCTACCCACTACTCACCGTCCGCAAGCCCGCGCCTACGGTGGCCGGGAATCGGCTATCGATTCCCGCCGCCCAGGGCGTCTCCTGCGGCGACTGAGGGCGTGAGGCTGCCTCTCCCTCACGCGTTCCGCCTCCTCCTTCGCAAGCATTACCGCTTCGCAGAAGGAGGTGACGGCCTCCCATGCACTCTCGCTCCGCACCATGGCCTGGACCAGGCTCGGACGCGAGAGATCGCCGCCGCCGATCGCCTCCGTGAGAACACGGCGGTGCTCTGCCCAAGCCGGGCAGACCTCCACTGTATGCTCCACCGTGTCCTCTGGGCGATCCACACAATGGTGACACCCGGGCGTTTCCTCCCGCCTTATGCGAAACAGGAACCTCCCGAAACAACCGTGTCCGGTGAGGACCTGCGTCAGGCGGAAGGTGAGGACGCCGTGGCGCCTCTCTAACCACTCCTCAAAGAGGGGACTTATCGCCGCAATTGTGGCGTGCCCAGCGCTGGGCTGCGACAGTCGCACTCTCCATGTCGCCATGAGATCCCGCCGGAGCTCTGTCCGCTGTACCGTGATTTCTCGCGGCAGCGGAGTTACGCCCCGGCGTTTCGCCTCCTCGCGCCACTCCCACACGTGCGCGAGGACTTTCGCCTCCAGATCCCACGGCGGCAATCCGGCAAGGAGGCTCGCCGCCTCACCGGAGACCGTGCGGTAACCCCGGACTAGCCGAATGGCCATGACCCTCTGGGACGCGTTCAACCGGCGGACTGGCCGCAGCCTCAGGGAACGCGCCCACACCGGTGCCCCGTAAAGGGCCATGGACCGCACGACCCCCGCGTAAAGCCTCCGGCAGGAGGCGTTTGGACCACCTAGATTGGGCAGGAGCCGCTTCAAGGCAGCCCCAGCCCGCTCCAGTCTGGGAGCCAAACGTTGGAAATGCTCCACGAAGTTCCACCGGCTGTCGAGGACGATTCCCAGGTACTTCATCGTCGACTCGACTCCGATGCGAACCCCTCCTACCGTTATTTGGGATCCCGACGGTGGCGCATTCCGAGGACCATGAAAACACATGGCCTCGGACTTGTGCAGGGCCACCTCGAGTCCCAACTGCCGGATCCTCTCAACGACTATCGCAACCCCGCGTGTCGCTAATTCAGCCGCCGCCTGGTGCGATCTCCCCTGCGCCAGGACCAGCGTGTCGTCAGCGTAACATACCACGCTGACGCCGCTAGGGAGGTCGGCGCGCAGCACCCAGTCGTACCCGATGTCCCTCGAATTGTAATTCCCTCCTTTCAAATTTGTGCCGTCTTTTGCAACAATTACCACACCTTTAAATCGTTTTCTAAAGAAAGATGAACCATTTGTTTGGAGCTCGGACTGTCAAAATGCATTTAATTTTCTAAAAACTTCATTAACGACACCTCCTATACTACAGTATCCAGATTTTTCTGAAACCAATGAATTTATATTACAAACTGACGCATCTGATTTGGCTGTAGGAGCTGTATTATGTAATAAAGACATGAAACCAGTAGCTTATGCCAGCAGACCATTAAATAAGGCAGAGAAAAATTATCCAGTAATACAAAAAGAATTAACAGCAATAGTGTGGGCAGTAAAGTACTTCAGACCATACCTATTTGGCAGAACTTTTACTATTATGACAGACCAGAAACCTTTAGTCTATTTATTTGGAATGAAAGATTCCATCTAGTAGGCTAATAAAATTTCGTTTAATACTTGAAGAATATGATTTTAAGATAGTGTATGTGAAAGATAAAGACAATGTTATCGCAGATGCAATGTTATGCATACCCTAGGGTATGCATAACATCAAGTGAATTGAAAGATATGAAGGAGCAAATTTTAGCCGTAACAACTAGGGCACAAAAGAGAATGTTAGAAGAGAATTGTAAGAAAAAACAAACTGTACTTAGTAAAACCACCGACGACCGGCCTGATCAACCAAGAGTCGTGGAATTACTAAGGCAGCCGTGTGTGTCTATTGAAATTAAGTTAGTAGAAGAAAAAACTATAAGGAAGTTTAAAAAAGAAAACATGATAAAGGAACAAAAGGATTGTTTTGTTTATATACCAAGCAAAATGTTATTGTGTATTAACCTTGACTTTAGATTGCATTTCTCGCGAGCCGAATTTGCGACTAAGTTTAAGGACTTTTGTGAAAGAATAGAAGTAAAGGACTATGCATAGTAAAAGATGATAGTAATAATGAATTTATAAAAGGCTTATGTAGCGAAATTAAATCCTTAAAAGAGTGGACCGGACCCCGAATATGTATTTTGAGAGGTATTAAAAGAATGTGTGACGAGAAGGAAAAAGAATTTATTTTGAATAACTATCATTTACTACCCACCAGTGGCCATGCGGGCATGAATAGAATGGCAAATAACATTAAAAGAAAATATTACTGGCCACGGTTAGAAAAGTATATTCAAAAATTTATAGGTAAATGTGAGATGTGTCAGAAAATGAAACAAAGTAAATACACGAAACAACCCATGACTATAACTACTACAGCATTAGCTGCTTTTGATAAAGTTTTTCGCGATTTAGTAGGACCATTAGACAGGGATGAGTCAGGAAATTGTTATATTTTAACTCTACAATGCGAGTTGACAAAATACATAGAAGCATATCTTTTACCCAGTAAGGAAACGGTAACTGTAGCCAAAGCATTTGTGAATAATTTTATTTTACGATTTGGCATCCCTAAATCTATAGCTTGAGAATATAACTAAATATAACTAAAATATAACTTGAGAAATAAATTCTGTTCCCCTATCCGTAGATAGGGGAACAGAATTTATTTCTCAAGTTATGGAGCAGGTATGTAGGCTATTAGAAATAGAAAAGTTAACCTCCACTGCATACCACCATCAATCAATCGGTTCCCTAGAGATAGCCCATAAACATTTAGGAGCATTTTTAAGAACTTATTGTAATAATGTGTATCATTCATGGTCAGATTGGTTACCTTTTTGGTGTTTTAGTTTTAATACTAGTGTAAACACGCAAACAAAATATACACCTCATGAACTTGTGTTTGGAAGACAATGTCATTTAAAAAACAGATTATTGTTTAGATTTAAAATATAAGTTGCAAGTAGTCTTAAGAGATGCAAGAAACAATTTGGTAGCTTGTAAGAAAAAAAGAAAAGAAAAATATGATAAATCATGTAATCCTGTATTTTATAAGAAAAATGACCTTATTTTAGTTAAGAACGAATGTGCTCGTAAATAAGACTGTGTTTTTGATGGACGTTTTGAAGTGTTGGAAGATTTAGGCGTTAATGTAAAGATAATTAAAAATGGTAAGGTAGATTTAATACATAAAGATAGGACAAAAAAATTTAGTAAGTAAGTTTTAAGAAAAGGTACCTGTTTAGGTAGTTTAGGTTGTTTTTCGTTTGAGGGATTGGTAATTAACAGAAACAACGTCTTTTTTGCACGCTCTGTATATTGACACTAAAAAAATCAATTCCTTCTAACGTGTGGACTGTATTAACATCTCATTAGATATAGATAGGTAGGTATACACGCTTACATTGATAGGTACGCGCCTAACATCTTAGAATAATTTGGACATTCCGCCCACCAAAGAACATCGTTCTTTAATCACTATTATAATCTAGATTAGTACATAACACGACCTAGGTCACTATTATCTATACAACACAATGTCTAAATGGTGAGTTCAACAAAAAAAAAAAAACTAAATTCTAATAACAACAAAATAGTAGATGCAAGTGCCCAACTCAAAACATTCATTGCACCTATGAACTAAAAGTGTAGGTAAGTAATAATTAATACCTAATGCACGTTAGCCAGAAAAACATACCTAATCATTAGATCCTAGTACAAAATTTATGAATAATAAGTCCTACCTATCAACAAACCCCATAATTAATAGTATTATACTTAATAAGTTTGACCCGCCCACCTTGACTTGGTCACAAGAATTTCACTAAATGGAACACAATCGTTAAAGTTTCATGAAACATATAAGACAGTTTGCATTATAGGTACTCCATGGTAAAAAAAATGTAAAATAAATAAAAGTGTAAAATGACTTAAAGTAATACAAGTAAATATTTTATTTAGTTATAACGCAAATCTTACTAAGTGGACGCTTATATACTCCTGTCTTACATTTAACTGTCACGACACGGGTTATGTTGTCATGCCCCGTATGTTTTTGTATAATTTTACCAAGAATCCACTTAGCTGGAGGAATGTTATCCTCTTTTAAAATGACAATATCACCAATTTCAGGTTCTCTACCTTTAGAATTCCACTTATACCTTTGGCTAAGACTTACTAGATATTCTTTTGACCATCTATTCCAAAAGTCGTTTACAATTTTTTGAGTAAGTCTAAACCTACCACATTGGATTTAGAATAATCCTCATCAGCTATATTAATTAATGGCTCACCTACCAAAAAATGACCTGGTGTCAATGGTAGTGGGTCATTGAGATTGTCACTGAGTAAAGTCATAGGCCGTGAATTTAAGCACGCTTCCACTTGTGCTAGAACTGTCGCCATTTCCTCAAAGGTAAGTGTAGAATTACCGACTACCTTACGTAGATGTGCTTTGGTACTACGAACGCCAGCTTCCCATAACCCACCAAAATTTGGAGCGTGTGGTGGTATAAAGTGCCACGTTGTTCGTTCTAACGTAAGTAACTCCGCTATTTCTTTTGGAAGGGCCGACTTGGCACTGTTGAACATTTCTCTCATTTGTTTGTCAGCGCCAACAAAATTAGTGCCGTTATCGCTATACAAGTCTTTACAGTGACCTCTTCTCGCAGTAAAACGCTTGAAAGCCGCGATAAAGCCCTTAGCAGTCAAATCAGAAACAGCTTCTAGATGTACCGCTCGTGTTGCCATACAGACAAAAAGGCATATATAGCCCTTGTATGACTTAGAGCCTCTACCGGGTGAGAATCTAATATTCACCGGACCACAATAATCTACGCCAGTAGACTTAAATGGTTTACTGGGTTGTACTCTTGCCTCTGGAAGTGAACCCATTAATGGTACCGACTTCTTCGTGGTGTACCTTAAACAAACGACGCATTCTCTAAAACACTTCTTGACACGTTCCTTTGCTCGTAGTATCCAATATTTTGTTCTCAAGAGATTCAACATAACCTGTGGACCTCCGTGCAATGTCTTGAGATGAGCATCCATAATTATGAGCATGGTAACATGATGTTTAGCAGGCATAACTATCGGATGTTTTGTATCATTGCACGCATCTGCATGTGTTATGCGGCCACTTACTCTTAATATCCCTTTTTGATCTAAAAACGGACAAAGAGTTCGTAAAGAGCTTGTTTTAGATACACATCCTCGCGTCTTTAACTGTTTCATCTCAACCGAAAACGCTCGTTTTTGAATTAGTTTAATCAATGCCATTAAAGTATCATTTAATTCGTTTGCGGTAATAAATTTAGGTAAATTCGGTCGATCACTTTTAGGTAACTTCAAAGTCAATATTCTCCTACAGTATGATATAACTTTTAATAATCTCGATAATGAAGAAAATCTCAACCAAACACATAGCTCGTTAATATTATTAGATGAAACCATTAAAGACTTGACTTTCTCCTCTTCGTGTGTATCTATGACATCTGTGTTGCCCTTTTGTATATTTTGCTCTGCCAGCCATTGAGGTCCTTTCCACCACAATGGATGGTTTTTCAGTTCTCGTGGTTGTAAGCCTCGTGACGCACAATCGGCGGGGTTCGCATCAGTGGAGACATGCCCCCACTGTTCATAATCTAAAATATTTAGAATCGTGGACACCCTATTACTAACAAACGTCGCCCATCGACTTGAACCTCCTTTGAGCCAAGCTAGGACAACTGTGGAGTCTGTCCATCCGTATAAATCTTTTTTGGGTATCTCCATTACCTGTGACACTTCAAAAATCAGTTTAGCAGCCAAAGTTGACCCACACAACTCTAATCGTGGAATCGAAACTTCCTTATCTATTGGCGCAACTTTGGTTTTTGCAGTGACTAAATGTGCATGCACATTATTTGACTCATCAGTGACTCTTAGGTAAACTGCAGCTGCGTAGGCTGCTTGTGATGCATCTGAAAACACATGTAATTCCGTTTCGTTACGTTTAACCATCTTGGTATTGTTAGCTGTTTTAAATCAATTAAATGATTTTTATATGTTAACCACTGCCTTAGCAGATCCTCCGTTAAGCAGTCATCCCACTCAAGGCCTGATTTCCAAAGTCTCTGTATAAATATTTTGGCAACAACTACCACGGGCGCAATCCAGCCTAACGGATCATATAATCGTGCTATAACAGACAGTATTTGTCGTTTAGTGACCGGCTCCTCTTTGGCGTCAGGTAAGTTGAGCACATATTCAAACTGGTCAGATTTCCGACACCAAGTTACTCCTAGTACCTTAATTGAATTATTTACCTTAATTGGTGTATTTTGGTCACTATATTGTTTGCTACTCTTACCTATGTGATTTAGAAAAGTTTCACTGTTACTGTTCCATTTTTGCAGTTCAAATCCACCCAATTTCATAAGCTCGTTCATCTCATAATGTATTTGTAATGCTTCAGTTATTGTTTCCGCACCTGACATTAAATCATCCATATAATAGTCTAGCTTAGTTATTTTTGCTGCTAACGGGTATTTATGTTCCTCTAACTCTGCTAGTCTTTGTAAAGACTTAACCGCTAAGTATGGCGCGCATGCTGTACCAAACGTTAGCCTCACAAGCTTAAAATGTCGTATAGCTTGAGATGGATTAAATCTCCATACAATTCTCTGAAAATCAGTATCTTCATCAGCCACTCGGACCATTCTATAGAATTTTGTAATATCTGCTACTAGACCTATCTTGTGATTTCTCCATCTCATTAAAATATGCCTAAGATCTTGTTGTAACTTAGGTCCGACAAGAAGATCATCATTCAATGATACGTTATTGTTTCCCTTGCTTGACGCGTTGAAAACAACTCTCACTTTTGTAGTATCCTTATCTTCTCTCACCACTGCATGATGAGGAAGATAGACAGCGCGTGGATTCTCTATATTTTTCTCATTTACTTCCGTCATGTGGTTTAAACTTAAATATTCCTCAAATACTTTATTATACTCTTTAAACAACTGGGGATCACGTGATAACCTTCTCTCTAAATTCTCTAACATTTTGATAGCTTTCTGTTTCGACTGACCGTACTGACACTTAGGATCCTCAGTCGCAAAGGGTAATCTTACTATAAATCTTCCACTATCATCTCTAACTGTGGTTAAATCAAATAAGTCTTCACATACCTTCTCGTTTGCAGTCATCTCCTTTTGTATTATGTTAGGTTCATTCTCCATTTCCCAGAATTGCTTAAGTAAATCCATCTCTTCTATATGTACATGCATGCTAGTCAGATTACTTCCTACCGACGAACAGGGTTCTCTTGACACTTTACCTGAAATAATCCACCCTAAAAGTGTGTTTTGTGCAATTAAACTACCCTGAGGTTGCCTCACAATACCGTCAAGCAATATATCTCCATACACTTCCGCACCTAGCAGTATATCAATTTTACCTGGTGTTGCATAGGTGGGGTCTGCTAAAGGTAGACTATTAATTTCAACCCACTCATGAGTCTTAAGATTGGCTGTGGGAAGCATAGACGTCAAAGAATGCATTACATAAGCGTTAACTTGAATACAATTTGCTGGATTATGGCGTGATTCCACTTTAAGTGAAACTCTGTGTTTTATTCTCGAATGACCATCTCCCAGCCCTGACACAAAACCATTTACTGGTGTACGTTTTAACCCAAGTAACTGAACAGTAGCCTCGGTAACTAACGAGGCTTGGGACCCTTGATCTAATAAAGCTCGAATACATTGTTTACAACCTTGTGAATTAAATACCTTAACTCTAGCTGTTGCAAGGAGTACCCTGGCAGGCTGCAGCTCCTCTCTAGTAAATGTAGTAGTAATGTGGGTATCACCTCGTGATGTGCTCGTTTTCTCGTGTTGTTCACTCGGTGATAATGTTACCTCACTAGCTTGCTTGGTGATCTCGGCTTTCTCTCTCTCGAAGTGTAGCAACGTGTGGTGTCTTCTACCACATTTCTTGCAGCTCATTGATTGACGACACTTAATAACGGAATGTGTAGGTGACAGACAGTTGAAACACAATCCCTTATTTTGCACGAACTCTTGTCTTTCCTTCGGCGTCATAAGTCCGAAACGTTTGCAATGGTAAATATAATGATTCTCCTGACACATTGTACACTCAACATCGTTAGACTTTGGTTTGCTTTCAACTGACGTGTGGAACGTTTTTGGTTTCTGTGTAGGCTTCTGTGTAGGCTTCCCTGTCTGTGTTGAACGTTGAGTTGTGGAATCAATCATTTCCAAGGATCTAAATCTGTACTCTAAATAGTCTGTCAGTTGCGACCAAGTGGGCAGTCCATCAGTAGACAAGGTATTAAGATACTGTTCCCACTGTTTTATTGACTCCGCGTCTAACTTTGCGACAGGTAGATAAACAATAATTTCATCCCAGTTATCTGTTGTCACGCCTATACTCTGCAGTGACTTCAAACAAGTTGAGGTGGTGTCTAGTAAATGTTTTATTGAATTAGCCGACTCAGTATGTATTTTCTTAAGTCCAATCAGATTACTCATAATAGCATTGCAGTTGTAACGCTTGTTATTATACCTTTTTACGAGTTGTTTCCACGCCTCCTCATAATTTGCTTCAGTAGTTGCAAAATTTCGTAAAAGATTCATAGCTTCACCCGACAAATTACTTTTCAAATAATGTAATTTTTGAACTGACGTTATGGCTTTGTTGTTGTGAATTAGTGATGAAAACATATCATAAAACGTTTGCCATTCTTCATATTTACCTCCAAATGTAGGGAGCGTGATACGCGGTAGCTTAACATCACTATAGCTGTTCTCATTATTACTAGCTGCTGACGCAATTGGCGATTGAGACAATGACGGTGTCAAAAATGGCTCCAACGCTTCACGTAAGCTAGTTTTATATTGCACGTACAGTTGCTCAAACTGTTCGTAATAGCCCTCGGTGAAATATGCTTCCTTTTTATCTTTCGAAGCTGCAGAAATTATGACCTTATGACCCTCTTTGAATTCTTTATATTGTAGCTCAAGTACCTCCAATCTTGTTTCTAAATAAGGTCGTTTTAACCTTTCTTTCGGCGTTTTCTTATAATTTCGTTCGGCTGTCTTCAAATTGTTCATCAACTGTTCTTGTAATGTAACTAACTTCTCCATCGTATTTGTATAATAAGACGCGTAACTGTTTTAATCCCAACACACTCACTATTACGTTATTTAGTCTCGGATAACACTAATTGTTCAAGTCTTTAAATCACTTATGTACTGTCTCGTTGTTAAAAAAAAACACACTCGTAAATAACTAAACAGTTCTCACATTTATTCACCGTAACAGTTTATAACTCGTTCTTTAGTTACAAAAAAATGTCTCAATAATTGTGTAAGCTGTCGATCACCCGACGAATCCTTATCTAAGGAATGCGGTCTTTTGTTCTCGCGACACGCGGCGATGCTCGATCGTAGGTGACACAATCCGGTTCGTTATGGACCATATGTTTAGGTAGTTTAGGTTGTTTTTCGTTTGAGGGATTGGTAATTAACAGAAACAACGTCTTTTTTGCACGCTCTGTATATTGACACTAAAAAAATCAATTCCTTCTAACGTGTGGACTGTATTAACATCTCATTAGATATAGATAGGTAGGTATACACGCTTACATTGATAGGTACGCGCCTAACATCTTAGAATAATTTGGACAGTACCTTTGCTTTACTTTGTCTAATTTTTTTTTCTTTCACCCCCGGAGGTGAAGTGGATAAATGTATTAATATAAGTATAATAGTAAGCTACATTGTAAGCGAAGTAGTTGGTAATAAACGCTTGTCTTAATCAGACGTGTTTCCTTTCGAACTCCATACTTCAAATGATAAGAAGTGATAGTTTATGATGATAAGTTTATTGATAAAATGCTATAGCTAATTGATACAGTGATCACTTATGATGAATGATATTATGATAATGAGTACACGCGGCGGAGACCGCGCGCGAACTGAAGTAAATTGCACACGCGGTACAAAACTGCTTATTTAACGTAAAAAGATATGAATTGTACGGGTGGACCGTACAGAATGAATGATGATTGATGAAGTCACGAGATATTAATCTGGCCGATACATAAGATCCTCGAAGGCAGTTTGGCGTAACCTTAAAAAAAGCATTATATGTATACAAGATATATCTAGTAACAAAATAACATTGGCTTAGGTTTTCGTATAACCGAAGTCCCGCGGAACAACATAACGCTTCCAACGATACCTCATTTGTCCAAATACGACGAGTAGTGAGTTATGAGGCAACAGATGGACATACATATATTATATACATCATAGCCGGTTAAAATCATAATCCTCCAATGACTTTGCCGTAGTCGGGTAAAAATGCAGCAAACCTTAGGAGAGAACAGGCAGATGAGCGTGACGCTGGCGCTGAGGGAGATGGTGACGGCCATGCTGGTGACGCGCAGAGGCACGTGGCTCGCTGTGCCGAAGTACAGCGGCACGAACGCCAGCCAGATCACGCACGTCGTGTACATCGTGAAGCCTGCAACACAGCTGCGGTTGTCACAGCGGCGGCGGTGGAGTGTGGCACCGAGACTCATATTACATATGCTAGTATAAGTACCGATGTGCTTGCTTTCATTGAAGGCCTCGGGGATCTTGCGTGTGAGCACGGCGTACACGGTGCACACGACAATGAGCACGACGGGGTAGAAGAAGGCGATGGTGTAGGAGGCGTCCACGTACGAGTCGCACACCAGCATGTTGTCCTCGCGCGTCGGGTGGTGGTGGACGGCGCGCGCCGGCGACACCACCTGCCACACCACCACGACCACCACCTGCACACGTCGCCTCAGTCAGTACCGGCGCGCTGAGCCGCACGCGGCAGCGTTGTGCGGCATCAGGTGTTTAGTGCTATTTCTGTTACCTGAATAGATACTAATACAGAGCATATGAAGAGTTGCGACTTGGGCGAGATGAGCGAGGGCCGGCGCGCCGAATGCTTGCTGGCGGCGAAGATGCGCGCGATGCGGTTGGTCTTGGTGAGCAGCGCGGCGTACACCACCGTGAAGCAGAACCCCGTGCCGAACCTGCGACACCGACCGCCACGTGTAGCTACCGAGCACACACACATCCACTACTCATGACAGACGCTCATGCGACGTTACCGCTGCAGCGAGCAGAGCACGTCGGTGGGCCGGGAGACGAGCGCGAACGTCACGAGGTAGCACATCATGATGCCGCCCAGCAGCACCAGCGACAGCTCGCGGCCGCTCGCGCGCACCACCGGCGTGTCGCCGCGCAGCGCCCACACCGCTGCCACGCACCTGCGCACACACCGACACCTGACACACTGTGCGCGCACAAACACACACACATCCACACGCACACACTCACGTGGTGAGCACCATGCCGAGCGAGGAGAAGGCCATCGCGCCGATGGCGGCGGGCGAGTCGGGCCGCAGGTACAGCTCGGGCACGCGCGCGCAGTGCGTGCGCGTCGTGCCGGGCAGCGTGCCCAGCGGACACTCCTCGCACGCCGTCTCCGTCTCCGGCGACCGAATCTAAGCATTTTAAATGAATTCAACTTGAAGACCTGCCTCGCGGCTCGCTTGGTATTGCATGAGGTTGCGGTGGGCACCTCGTACTGCGTGCAGTTGAAGCAGTGCCAGCAGCAGGACTCGCCCGCCACGTACTGCTTGGCCTGCCCCAGCTCGCACTCCGCGCTGCACACCGACTCCGGCGGGTGGCGCTCGCTCCACTTGAACTGGATCTCTACACAGGCAAACTTCCGCTTAGCCGAAACGTGCTTACAATCACAATTAGTGAAGGTGTACAGTACCGTCCATGTCCAGCTCGAGCTCGCCGGCGAGGTAGCGGCCCACCTTCAGCCAGCGGTACACGCCGGGCGACACTTGCTTGAAGTGCAAGATGTTGTAACGCGCGGGGCCATCACCGTTGCTATCGAACTGAAATACGTCTCCGCTTAGACCTGCCAATATTACATGAATAACACATGGTAGATGACATACGATGCTGCTATATATTTTTAGTTAGTAAGTCAGCAATGAAAATATTAATTACAACCATAAACTTAAAATATGATTAACAAAATAGGTTGTAGAACGTGACTGAAGCCAGGAGTATGACGTGTGAGGAGACCTATGAAGCGCACTTGTCGGAGGTAGCGCAGCAGCGTGGCGCCGCTGGCGGGGCGCATCGCGTCGCACAGTCCGGGTGCGCGTGTGCCGCCGCACAGCTCTGCGTGCATGTCTCTGCAACACGCGCGCACGTGAGCGCAGGTCCACTGAGGCACTGAGTGCAAGCGACCGCGGTGACGCTGTTGTACCTGATAGCGAACGCGAAGGCGAGCACGGCGTCGGTAACGAACTGCAGCTGTGCCTCGAACTCGATGTTCTCTGCGGAGAGGCGCTCGCTACCGGAGCACGCGCGCGCGTACTGCACGTTGTACGGCGTGCGCGCACTGCCCGGATATCGACACTTGAATTGATCCTCCCAGAACTCTAAACCAAACATAATTAGATTTAGATTGATAAGAAAAGCAGGAATGAAGCCTCTGGACTAAGTAAAAGTTGAGAGAAGTAAATTCAAATATGGAAACAAATTACCGATAAACCAAGGGTTTCTAGAGTTGTTTTCCACGGTAAGGTTGAGGAAATACTCCTGGAAGCCGCGCACGGGGTTGGCCTGCGGCTGCACGCTGATGGTTCCCTCCACGGCCGCCTCGTTGCCGTCGGACACGAGCGCGCGCGCGCTCCAGCCATCCGAGCCGACCCAGCCGAACGCGTCGGTGGCGCGCATGCGGCTCACGGCCGCCATCACGCCCGCCACCTCCTGGTCTGAGCCGAACACGATCACTCCTGCAAGCACACACACGTCACCACGCACCGCGGCCCACGTGCCCGCGCACAGACTAGCGCTACAGGTGTGGGGCGCACCTCGCGCTCGCGGCCTGCTCAGCAACCTGGCGACGATGGCGTCGTACGCGCGCTCGTCTGCCTCGCCGGAGTCTTTCACCAGTCGCTCTTTCACAGCAATACAGATATCGTTCCGAGCCAGAAGTGTTTCCAGCTCTTCAAATGCCTGAAAATAAGTATCAAAATTATTGTTCGTTTGCTTTATTTAGTGTAGCTCTACAATGACTCGCCAAAGTAAGTTTGATTAGCGCGATCGATCGCTTGCCTAAGCGGTCGTGCCTTTTGTTTTGCTTATAATGTGTTATATGTGCTGAAATAAAATAGCTGGCTTTACTGTATTTACCTAGACTAATATTGTAATAATTTCAGTTATAGATATAAATATATCCTATACGTCTAGTTTAAACTTAAGATAAGTTAACGCAAAATATTGCTACTGCTTAGATATTGAAAATATGTATATGTTAAATAAATTCAATGACTGCCCTATTTGAAAAGTACTGTCGTTCGATATGGCCTGAAACACAGGTTTAAATAAACCTAGCTCGGGCAACGCACTACATTACCTTCAGAATCCTATTAATTTATTTATTTTACTTTGCAACTGTAATCATATATTTTTCATACCATAGTTTTTACCTAGACTATTATAATACTATTATAGGCCTTGCTTAGTGTTATATACTGAAACATATGTACACTTTTTGTAAACATACTATTTCAATAAAACATTACCTAGGAAAAACTGCATGCGCAGCTTTACCAAAGTCAATATGGCAAAACTTGAAACTGACATACGCAGCATAAATTTTGACCCCGTTTACAACTCATGCGATGCAAATACTTCCTTAGACTACTTTATAGGCTCACTGCAACATGCAATAATTAATTTATTTATTTATTTATTTCTTTTAGGTGTCAAACCATATCACATTTAATTTAATTGTTTTAGTTATAATAAGTAAGATTGTGCAAAATTTAGTAGGCGTGTTGTAACTAGATGGCGTTGGCGTCGAGTTAGATCGCGCTATGGTTTCGTTACCGGTGAAAGTATGAGTAGTTTAGAATTTTTTTTTTTGAGATTCTGTATTGAGGTGAAACTTTAATATACTGTGTTATAGCGCTTTATATGAGTTTAATTGAGGACCTGGGGTTGGAGTATTTTACAGGAGTACTTACAGACAAATAATTAAAATAATTACAATTTAGGTAACCATTTAGCTAATTACAAGTCCACACATATAGGTAACTCAGTGCAATATATATTATTGGTATACAAACCAAAGGGAGTGCTAAAAGACTGAAAAAAGAATAATTAATAGGAGAACAAAAAAACAAATAATTACAGTTTTTATACTACTACAAACACTACAGAAAAGGAAATTATGTTAAATTTTAAGTATAGTTCAGTCTACGTTCCATTTATGTCGATACCCTATAGATTACAGCATAAGCAGTAATCGAGTATGCACAAGTGAAAAGCTCCCTAAAGGACTTTCACACGATCCCCAAAGTACTCGCTTCTTTATCGCTCTCGAGCTGGTGCAGAATAAGTCAAGGTCAAAGTCTAGCCACGATGCAAGATCATTAAAGCTCCTTGCACTACGGATAAGAAATGTGTTCCGTCTATCCTTGGTCGCGGCAAATGGTACATCTAATAGTGGCCGTTGCCTTAAGCTCCTTTGGCTGGTGCGAAGCGATACATTCGTAAGGAGCTCCGGACAGTCAATATAGCCATTCGCTATGTTGCAGCATTCGCAGATGTCACTAATATTGCGTCTATGTTCAAGAGGTAGACAATGATAACGTTTACATCGGGCAATGTAGTCTGAAGTGTGTCTTGTAGTCTAAATATTTTAAGAATTTGCGTTGAATGCCTTCAATTCGAGATATGTAAACTTGGTACTGCGGGTTCCACACTTGGGATGCGTACTCGAGATGGCTACGCACATACGCACAGTACACTATTTTGACGGTTTTTAGTGACCGGAAGCAGGCCGACGCTCTCATAATAAACCCCATAGCTTTAGATACTTTTTTTACACTGTAATCAACATGTTTATCATATAAGAGTTTGTTATCTTGGATCACTCCTAGGTCTCTAATGTAATCTATTCGGTTAATTGACTGGTTTTCCAGTTTATATCCATTACCTAAATTGGTTTTCTGTCGTGCACAACTCATATAACAACACTTCGATATGTTCAACTGGAGCTTATTGCGAGAGCAATAGTCAACCAATCTATTTAGGTCATCCTGGAGTTGCTGCGTGTCCTCTAAGGTACGTATTTCTTTGAGGATTTTCATATCATCTGCATATAGCAAGATGTATGAGTTTTTAAAACAAGACTTGATGTCAGATATAAATATAACAAACAGCAGAGGACCTAGCAGTGAACCTTGAGGTACCCCAGATGGCACTGTGATCCACCCCGATGTGTAGTCATGAAGAACAACGGCCTGCGTCCGATACTCTATGTAAGAACAAAACCAACGGTTATAGATCACCATGTATACCAACAGTCTGTAGCTTCTGCAAAAGCACTCTGTGATCTATACGGTCAAAGCACTTGCTGTAGTCGGTGTAAATTACATCCACCTGCGCGCGCTGCTCTATCTCTCTTGATATAAAATGGTTAGACAAGATCAAGTTACTAAGATACTTGGCTTAAATCAAACTTACTGACAATAAACATATCTAAAACCAACTATATTATATTCGCAGCAAAAAATAAGAAGGTTGATCAGCACTGTAACTTACATATTGATGGTCAAATGCTAAAGATAGTTCACCAAGAAAAATATCTTGGTCTTATACTTGACGATCAATTAACGTGGAAATCACATATAGAGAGTATCAAAAACAAGCTCACATCACTAACAGGTGCGCTCCGTGGTATAGTGCGATGTCTTTCTAGACACGTGCGTTATACTATATATAACTCCATGGTTAAATCTCATTTGGACTACTTGATTGAGGTCTGGGGAACTGCTGCCAAATCAAACCTAAAAATACTCCAAATTGCCCAAAATAGTATAATCAAAACCCTATTTAGGTATAACTATTTAACTCCTACTGAAAAAATCTATAAAGAAACACAACTTATGAATCTCCTACAAATATATAAGTGCAACACATGTATACTCGTGAGAAAAATTCTAATTAAGGATATACATTCTCAGATAATATTTAATAAAAGGGCACAAACTTATAAAATTTTAACAAGACAAGCTAATGACATCTGCTTAACCCATCCTAGGACTAAATATGGAAAGAGGAATATTATGTATGAAGGGGCCGACTTCTATAACAAACTACCTAAAGACATAAAAGAAATCAAATCGTTATACATTTACAAGAAAACTTATTAATGATAGTCTATATAAATATATAAAATCATAAGTTTATGTACACATATTAATCGAAAAAAAATATATATATATATATATATATATATATACTTATAACAAATTCAATAAAACGCTTATGTTCTGCACTGTGTCATAGGCCTTAGTAAACACGCAACAACTATTAAATTGCACCATACCCACATCTCTCAAAACTGTTGTGTTGTTTCTTGTGTTTAACCTGCCTTCTTCTGATTTGTATATTTTGTAATTGTTATGCTAAAACAATGTATGCTAAATCGAAGTATTATTGTAATGTTAGTTTTAAGAGTTTTAAAGATACTTGTTTGTTTTTGTTTTTTATCTACGCTTACTGGCAGATAACTTTGTTTTACACCTGTTTATGTTTTCTCTATAAGTGAATTTGTAATTCTTTTGAGAAATAAATATCTTTAACCGTAAGTTAGAAGTGGTGGATCGCTTACGTAAGAACCCATGCTGTTCATCACCCAAACTGTTTTGTACAGCTGAGTATACCTCTTAAGAACTTTGTCCCGGCTTATGGAGCCAATATCACTTGAAGACTCTTACTGGGACCTCTGGATCAGGCGTGCGCGTGCCAGGGTTTAGAAAGGTAGTAATAAAATAACTAGAGAATGAGTTGCTAATTGCCTCACCAGTGTTTGCAGACTGATCTTGATAATGCATTATGTTAGGAAACGTGTTATTGTTTTTCTTACTTTTTACAAATGACCAGAACACCTTTGGGTTGGTTTTAATTGAGGACTCATTAGGTTAAATGTATTTATCAAAACATTCTTGTTCTACTGTAATTGCCCTATTGCGCAGTAAAGAGAATGAATTGTAGTGGTATTTATATTTTTCCTTTAAAATTTTTACTAAAGCGCTACTATACCAGGGTGGGTGCAGTGATTGTGTCATTGATTTTTTTGGTATGAACTCGTCAATAAGTTCATAAAGTTTATTGTAAAAATAGGCAACTGCTTGATCCAGTGACATAGCATTAGGGGATTAGTTCCAAACGACCCGGTCAAGTACAGATTTAATAGATTCGTAGTTACCTTTATGGAAAATGTATTTAATGCATTGATTTTCTTTGAATGTGTGTACTTCGACGAATACTGCTAGAATAACAAGGGGTTTATGGTGCATGTCTATAGGAATAGCTAGAGGTTCGGTACATTCTTTAACTTTATGATAAATGATAAATGATGATAAATGATTTTTATTTCTGTAAGTAGGTTTGTACAAACACTTTTACAAGTCAATATTTTTTTTTTTAACTAGATGAGGTCGGCGTTTCCTATCTGACTACTCTGAGAAGAAAGGCCGAAACAAACTCAGAGGTCACAGTCTCTTATAAAGTCCAGACATAATCTTGGTCACTTCATGTGAATACCATGTAGATTGATGTCTGAAATGGTCTTTTGAGGAAAGAACCACACAGATTGAGAGGACCTGTCCAGTCAGTGCACGCATTTGTCAGTAATCGCGCAGCTCAACTCAGAACTTAAGAAGCTAAACGATTCGACAAACAATACCAAAGAAAGGACATTGGGGTAGGCCGCATAGATTACTCAAACTGCCAGACCATGATTAAAAATAACTGAGAGAAAAAATAAAACAAACAAAAAAAGCAATGACCTACACAGTCTTCACATTCACAATAAATTAAAATAATATAATACTTTACAAAGTAAATATTCATGTCAACATTCAGTATGCAAAAATAAAAATAAAACAAAATTTGGAGCAGTTCAATCCCAAGCCTTTTTGTCCTCAATATAATCTTTAACGGTATAAAAAGCTTTCTGACACAACTTGCGTTTAATGAATGATTTGAATTTATTAAGGCTCAGATCTTGAACGTGGCTTGGAAGTTTATTATAAAAGCGTATACATTGACAACTGAATGACCCACCTATTTTCTTGAGCCTTGTTGGAGGTACAACAAATTTGTGTTTGTTCCTAGTATTTATATTGTGGATATCACTGTATTTTTTAAACAATTTAATGTTTTTATGGGCATATAAAAGATTTTCAAAAATGTACTGAGAAGGCCAAGTCATTATATTAATCTCCTTAAATTTCTCTCTGAGAGATTGTCTCAGACTTAATTTATAAATGCATCGAACAGTTCTTTTCTGCAAAACAAAGATAGTCTGAATGTCAGCTGCATTTCCCCACAACAGAATACCGTACGACATTACACTATGAAAATAGCTAAAGTACACTAAACGGGCTGTCTCTATGATGGTTAAATTACGAATTTTCCTAACAGCGTATGCTCCGGAGCTTAGCTTTTTTGACAATTTATCTATATGTGGGCCCCACTGAAGCTTAGCATCCAAAGTTAAGCCCAAGAATACTGTGCTATCTTCAGGATTCAATTCTTCGCCCTTTATCAATACGTTAGTTTTCACCTGCCTAACGTGAGGTAGCGTAAACTTAATGCATTTGGTTTTTTTTTCATTAAGGAGTAAATTATTAACACTGAACCAGTGAACTATTTTTGAGATCGCTCTGTTTACATCGTCAGTAACCAGCTGCTGACGTTTAAGTTTAAACAAAAGTGAAGTATCATCCGCAAACAAAACTATATCATGAATATCCTTTATGAGGTAGGGCAAATCGTTAATATAAATAAGAAACAAGAAAGGACCAAGAATCGAGCCCTGTGGGACCCCCATTGTTACTATAGATCCGGGCGATCTTTTTCCATTAACGTCAACGCTCTGAATCCTATTACTCAAGTATGAAGTAAGAAGATCCAGAGCGGTGTTCCGGATCCCGTAATGGCGGAGTTTCCTGATTAACGTTTCATGAAGAACGCAATCGAATGCCTTGGACAAATCACAAAAGATGCCCAAGGCATCGCATTTGCCTTCCCATGCATTATAAATATGTCCTAAAAGTTCAACACCGGCATCAGTAGTTGAACGACCCTTTGTAAAACCGAACTGCTTGTTATGTAATAATTTATGTTTATTAAAAAATCTTTGCAATTGGTCTAAAATTAATATCTCAAAAATTTTACTAAACGTAGGTAGTATTGAAATAGGTCTATAATTTGTGGGGTCTGATGTACTACCTGATTTAAACAAAGGTTTATTTTACTATATTTCATGAGGTCAGGAAACTCCCCACAGTCGATACAGTTATTAAAGATAAGAGCTAAAGTAGGTGCTACAATGTCAATAATAGACTTAGCAACTTCTACAGAATTAATTTAACTGAGCCATTTGAGAATACTAGGTCTAATAACCTACCGTTTGAGATACGAACACTATTATATTGAGACAGACTGCAGGTATCTACTGTATCAAGGAAGTGTGTAATATGCTGTCCCAAAATATTTATAGGCAATAGACCAGGGCTATCGTTGCTGATAATCCAATCTACTTGACAACCAAAGTTAAAATCACCTATGACTACAAATTTATCACGAGTATTTGACATCATTAAGTTGTTAAGTGAAGACGAAAGATTCTGTAACTGTGCGTATTATGAGTTTCCTAAGTTTTCATTGCAAAGATACAATGCACAAATGTGAATATTGTAACTTACCGTCAGTCTGGACCTCTTCAAAACAATAGTCACCCAGATATCCTCCGCTGAACTACGCCAATCACTTTTTTCCACAACGGTTAAATCATTCCTTACCGCAATTAGCACACCACCACCTCGCTTCTGAGATGTACGGTTATAATCACGGTCCCTTCTCCACACTATATATTTGCTATCAAAGAGTAATTATCGAAGATATTGTGCTGTTTTTGGTTGCATGACTTCAACAATAACGCACCCAAACCTATTATTTTTTAAATTACCTGGAAACTCCGAAAGGTAAGATTACTTCTATTTTTTTTATATATACATACTAGTACGTACGTAATTTGTTTCTTTTTTTAATAGGTAGGTATTTCGCTTTTTCCACTAAGTAAAATACCTGGATTAAGAAACAAATAAGTGGATAGGGTGAAAAAAGTGACACACGAGTGACCTACCTACGCTCGCGTTAAAAAACTAGTAAGTAGGTAGTTTCCTAGGCTAGGCTATCTACTTACTTATGTACTTAGCTACTTGCCTAAATAAATTATTGAATCGGCCGTAGCAGCCGAGGCTGCGTAGACGAGCCCGTAGCGATGGACACGATGCGATTCTCAACGTGTTTTGTATGGAATTTTTCACTTTTGTATGGAAAATATGAAAAATTATTACCTACGTGTAGAGATTTAGGATTTTATGGATTTTATTAAGGGGGTCGAAATTTTCATTATTTTTGCGATAGGACACACCGTTTTCGAGATATAAGCAAAAGAAAAAAAAAAGTATACAGTAATGTTTTACGAAATTTTAATTCATGTTGTGACTGTCTGTCACTTACTCCAATTTAATATTAAATTATTATATCATTATTTTAAAACCAGCACATCTTTCGAGTCACTTGGAGACATAAATTATCTATTTAATGTGAGGCAAAGTCTTAGAAACGGTCGACAGGACGGATACAATAAGTCAATCAATTTCTAAAGGACTGTAAAATATTCTATTTGTAATTTCAAATGACGCGAGGGCCATTAAGACAAAATTCTAAGAACGCATTGGACAACGGACATATGGTCACCATAATGCAAGTGTCTCACTATCGGCGAGTGTCCGAGTGCGATGGGCGCAAGGGTTTCAGTCGGTAGGTATTTACATGCCTACCTATAGCTTTGCTATCTATAATATAGGTATATTATAAGGCCTCTCAAACGTCGGCGTAACACCATTGGAAAATAAGATTTTAATGACTCGAAATGTCACCGTTACACCATTGGAAAATAACAACTGTCAACACGCATGGTTGTCATTGGACGGTAATATTTTCTATTTATTGGCACTTGCAACACGATCTAGCTGTATCATTCGATTAGTCGATTCATGCTTGACCTATTTTGGTAACATTTAAACAGGAGCGCCAACAAAACGGAAGCAAAAAAATAGAAAGAAATGAGTGCTTCTGTGAAGCTCTGTGACGGCCATATTTGTTGTTTTACGAGTGATTCGTGCGGGTGTCTAAGTTTAGAAAAAATGTTTTTAAGAAGGAAACGGTGAGTGATTTGTATACAGAATTACTGAGAAATAGGTATAGATTTCGTATGAAGTGATAGTTTATAGAAAAGTTATAAATATGTCGAGAAAAAGTTACGAAACTTTTGTAATGTTCATAATTTGACAGGGCCGCCGTATTTCGTAATGTTTTATGATAAATATTTTTGTTTAGTGTTTGAAATACACTTATGTAGTTAGATTATTGTTCCACAAACATATTTTAGCTAATAGCTACCGACATTATTGTGTATTATCATCGTAATCGTATTTCCAAAAGTAAAATACAATAAAAGTAATCCGTCGGGATCGCGCGGAGTTCGCGCCGAAATTTTGTCGTTGCGTAAACAAATAGTTTTTTATGGTGTGGTTATTGTTTATAAGTGGATTGTTGTTAATGTGTGGTGTTTTATCGTTTCTACAGATATTGTGTTATCGTAATAAAGTGTTTTTTTGGTGAATGTTTGTGTAGATTAGATGTGATATGAGAAAGTTTGAAGGTTATGTGAGTGAAAATTATCAAAACAAAAACTTAACGCATCGTTGCTAGATAAGGTCAGTTGTATTTGCATAATGAATGGTATAAGTAGTTAGGTAATCTAATAACGAAGCCAGGAAGGTATAACATGTAACGTTTAACTAGCTATGTATTAACGAAATCTGCGTTTTTTCGAAGGCTTGCCCAAAAATCAACAAGTACTTCGACGCTTGTCGAAGTAGCCGACGTTTGTGGTACTTTGTGCATACAGAGGCCCGACGGTCAAGAGGTTAATAACTCGTTAAATTAACAAGAACTGCCACTACACAAATGCTATTATAAAATACATCATAGTCGTCGTCTGAACTAGACAATGATAGTTCTAGTAATTGTTCTGAATTCATAATATATGCATCTATTTTGGTTACACGTAGGTGTGTATCTACAGAGTGGCCGACGACGGTTGGTCACTTCGTCGCTAGCAGTATGACAACTGCCTAACTTGTTCATGGGTTAAACCCTGAAACAATTGAGGAATAAACAAAGGAAATTAGGGCCAGAAGGCAGGAGGCTGAAAGGTTCGCGAACGGTCGCAGTCGCGGCCAAGGCATGGGGATTTTGGTGAGGGCAGTTAGTTTTGACCAATAGAGGAGACGGACGTTCGTGGCTAGGCTAGTCCTGTTAGGAGACTTGGTGAATACCAAGAGGCTATATTTAAGTGAGCTGTCGCAAGACAGCGAGTGTTAGTTATTATGTCAAATGCAGTTAGTTTTGACCTCTAGAGGAGACGGACGTTCGTGGCTAGGCTAGTCCAGTTAGGAGACCAGAATACCAAGAGGCTAAATTTAAGTGAGCTGTCGCAAGACTCGCAAATCAATCTTCTAAGAATCGTTATAGTGGAAAAGTCCATACCTACTACTAAGTTTAAAGTTAACGCACTATAGTAATAGTGCGTTAACTTTAAACTTAGTAGTAGGTATGGACTTTTCCACTATAACGATTCTTAGAAGAAAGTCCGCACTATTACTATAGTGCGTTAACTTTAAACTTAGTAGTAGGTATGGACTTTTCCACTATAACGATTCTTAGAAGAAAGTCCGCACTATTACTATAGTGCGTTAACTTTAAACTTAGTAGTAGGTATGGACTTTTCCACTATAACGATTCTTAGAAGACTGATTTGCATTGAGACTAAGGTAATAGGTAGCTGATATCTCTGATGAGCTATTAATGATCATTTATTTCAGCATGGCGAAAATACTCTTACTTTATATCGTAATTTATAATTAATGCTATTTTCTCTTGGATCATGTGTCCGCCTCCGAATCCATACCTTAGCAGAAGTCAATCACTTGCAGTTGGTTATAGGGAATCGGTAAAAGCCTTTCTCGACAAACTAGACTTATTACGACTGACGACGATTACTGATTCCTAACTGATGCACTGATCCTAACTGATGACCCCTAACTGATGATTCCTGACTGATGATTTATGGAAGGCAGAACCGAAAACACTCAGTTAATTTAAATCAGACTCGGCTATAAAGCCTGTAATTGCGTTATAAAACAACCAAATGTTGGTGATGATTACTGTTTCCAAAAAGGTCTCGCCACAGAGAGCATTGCGTGGGATCTGTTGTAAGCACATTTCAGGGAGCGCGGGTTAGGAATCACTGGTAGGCTTCACTGAATACCTCAAACTGAATTGATAATCGTTTTAATAACGCTAGGGAACATGTCTCGGTAAAACCCCCTCACCCGGCCGTTGGTAGGCCTATTACTGAATCGACACTCTTTATCGAGACATGCTATTTGGACGCAGAGCCGCTAATAGCCGCACCGCATCCTCTAAATCGGGCAGATTAATGAAATGTGAAGGGACGATATACCATTTCGGCTCGCACCAGATTTGTACGCAATGAATTCTGCTAGAGACTGAGTCTACGGTACGCTTGTGCTAGTCTTGTGTTATCCTAGTAGAAGGGGATAGGCCGCCGTAAGGCATTCACATTAGTACGCGTTTAAAAATACTCTATACTTGTCTTCCCCAATGGCTGTAGAACTTCGCAGTACTCTGTCATAGGATTGAGTAAGACATTTTATTTACTGCTTAGGAGACGTGTCCTATTAGAATCGTATTAGTGTCCTCAGAGGTACTATGCTTAGACCAAACAGAACACGTATTGAGACAAATTAACGTTGTAAAACGGTTTCCCAGTCTCACTGAAATGGGTATATAATAAGCAGACAAATTAACGTAGCTATTAATAATGAATAAAAGCGCAAGTGTAACGATCCCCTTACCCTTACTCATCAACAGCACTGAGTTGCAGATATCAGCACCCACCTGCGAGAGTGGAAATGCTGTAGGCTGATAGGTTAATTGAGTTTCATGTAATTAAACAGACAGAGACGTGTTGCTGGGGAGTTTGTTGCTCCACTTCTTCTCCCCAGTCCAAACACTCCTAGTGTTTGGACTGGCGACCATGTCTCCTAAAGAGCATGTGCTGACTCAATGCCGCTGAACAGCCGCTTGTGTCACTATGGAAGTTTCGCTCTAAGTGCTTCGAGTGGAGATGTGAGGTGTCGTGTGAGTAATGACTGTACCTATTCACAAGTTTATATAATAATATACTTTGCACCCCATTATTATTTATTAGCTTTCTAAACCCACATCCAAAGTATTTTCATGACTATGAATCCCTAAGGTTTAATCCAAGATTTCTTTCAATCTTCCTTGCCTTATCAATGGGACAAGGCAGATTAGTTTACGGGAAGTCATTCATTGCTATCGGTGGGAGAGTGTCCGGTCGGGAGACGAGCTGTACAGAGTAGTGCGGGGCGGAGCACTACCTTTTCCCCATAGGGGAAACCGACCTAAACACTAATATTAACATAATTAGGAAAAACGAAATTTTTATTAGCCTGGGGTACTTTACGGGTTATCACAATGTCGACTAATTTTATTCCACACATCTTGAGTGGCGATTAAAAATAGTCTGATTTAGTTTGACAATCTAATTTGTCAAAATTTTAGGTGAAAAAGTGCAAATTCAGAATAGCAAAATTGCCATTTTAACTAAACTCATCTACTCAACTATCATAATGCAATTTAGTGCTGTCAAACTATAATATAGTTGTGTCACTTTAGTCAATTTTAGAATGGAAAATCGTCGTTTGACAGGAATAAACTAAATTTTAGTAATTTTAGTCTAGTTTAGACGCATTTGTGACAAGACAATCGGCACCAATCATTCATCCCAACTTCCCAACGGGATGAATTTATACCAAGAACAAACTTAACATTGTAGTTGAAAACCATGTTCTCCCATACATTCCAACTGAAAATGTAAGTTTGTACGCACGATATTGAGAGATTTACCATGTTAAAAGACCATAGACTTCTTATAAGTTTTTCTGTTATCTCTAGATATAGAAATAGTTTCTTTATGTTTTTCAAAATTTTTGGCTCGGTAGTTTCGGAGATAAGCGGTAATGGTTAATTTTAGTTTCTGTTCTTAAATAACTTTAAAACAATTTATTGTAAAGTTACAAAAAAAATATATGTGAGACCCTTACAGTAAGCCCTTGTATTTGGTATGTCACACGGTACAGTTTGCAAAACTTTTTTTTTTAAGTATATTTTGCCCCCCAAAATTGACGCCCCATTTTGATTTTTTATACAATTCTATTTAATAATAAAGCGCTTCTTACGTCTTAGTCGAGGCGCAAATATTTTCAATCTCAAAGGATGATGGTCAAAATGGGCGTAAGTCCAACATAAATGAAATATATCTCAAATTATAGCTTATCATTAGTACTCTATTTCATACTATGGCAACAAGTACCAAAGTCGCCGGACAACAGAGATACGGTCAATTGAAAATGTAGCATTTTTTCTGTATAAATACCGAAGACTTGACTACATCTCTCAGGTTTTTTTTTTTTAAAAAAAGGTCGTTTTAGAAACAAGGCGCACTCGCAGGTACCTAACAATATTTGCCCAAATTCACGGAATTTACCCCACTACTCCACGCACAACGCAAGCCGGACGTGACTGCCTAGCAGTTCAGTCGTTGTTTACTTGTTGTTTGCCTGCGTTGTGTTTTTTCGCCTTTTCTGTATCATCAATTTGTAGCTGGATAACAGACTTCCTTAGTGAACGATCGATCAGAGTGGTCGTTTGACAGATGCTCCTCTGAGCTTATGGCTATTGATGCCAGAGTTCCTCAGGGGTCTTTTCTATCTGCTATTCTTTTCCTGCTGCACATCAATGAGCTACTTCAGCATGATATTGTTGGGTACGCGGATGACAGTACTGTTTTGGAGAGATACTTGTAAAGAAATACCCCAAATTTATAGTTTTCTTTGGCAATGTTACAGACATCCTTCTAAATTATTGTACCGGGACAACCTTCTGGAATCTGCTGTCGGCTGTCAACAAGGTGACCCCCTCGGGCCAGTGATTTTTAGTTTAGCAATTCACCCGATTATTCGACAGCTAAATTCAAAATTTAACGTTTGGTATCTTGATGACGGAACCTTGGGAGGCGATGTAGAAACTGTCTTAAATGACCTTCAATTCTTAAAAAATCTTCTTCTTTCTTCAAAATTCTTCATTCCATTGGCCTTGATCGCAACCTTTCGAAATGTGAAATATATTTAGCAGATAAGTTTCAGCCCTAAATTAACATATCGCACCTTCGGTAAAACAAGGGCACAACTGCACTTTTTGTGATTTTACAGGAGAGCCATTTTAAGATTTTTTTTATATTCAAATCCGTATTATTCCGCTCATACCACCTTGAAGTTATTGATATTTGCATAAAATAAGCCCTATACTTTTGTGATCCCTGATGAAAAGAGCATTTTTAAAGCACTTTGGCGTATTTAACCGACTTTTTGAAATTTTGACATTTATGGCCTTGTCTTACCGAAGGTGCGATATATCCTTCGCGCTTCCCAATTATGGAAGCACACTAACCTTTTAGACAAATTGGACAAAATTATCCGGCATAGTTTAACTTCGATCTTAAATGTGGCCATGGACGACCGAGCTTGGGCACAAGCTACTCTTCCCATACGTATGGGTGGCCTCGGCGTCCGCAAAATTTCTAGTATTAGTTTACCGGCTTTTATATCCTCCGTCCACGGCACTGAGAAATTAATCAGGAAAATCCTAGCCTCCACATTGGTTAATTTTGATGTGCCTTGTTTTACCGAGGCTATTGATGCCTGGAGACTCGCTTGCCCGAATTCTGACCTACCCGACAATCCATCTTCCCAGAGACGGTGGGATGAGCCGCTCTGCAGAGTAGTACAGAACAATTTACTTGACACGTCTGCTACTACTGCGAAGCGTGCGCGCCTACTGGCTGTGGGTAAGTGGGAATCGGGTTTGTGGCTCCATGCACTACCATCGTCGAACATAGGCACTTTGATCGACGACACTACTTTCCGCCTCGCCGCTTCCTTGCGACTAGGAGCTCCCTGTTGTTCTCCTCATCGCTGTCACTGTGGTGACGTTGTCAACAGCCTCGGACACCACGGCCTGTCTTGCAGCCGGAGTGCGGGTCGCTTAGCGCGGCACGCAAACATTAATGACATCATCCGACGTGCCCTTGTCACCGTCGGCGTTCCAGCTGTATTAGAACCCAATGGCTTGGCACGCGACGATGGCAAGAGACCGGACGGCATGTCTTTATTTCCATGGAAGGTGGGTAGGCCTTTAGTGTGGGACGCAACGTGTGTCGATACTCTTGCGCCTTCCCATCTTCCTGGCACAGCGTGCTGTGCTGGCGCTGCTGCTGCGGCTGCGGAAAACCTCAAGCAGCGGAAGTATAATAACCTTATTGGTAACTATATTTTCGAGCCGTTTGGGGTTGAAACCCTCGGGCCGTGGGGTCCGTGTGCTCACGGTTTGTTCAAGGAAATCTCCAAACGGCTGGTTGACACTTCCCGTGACCCAAGGGCAGGCTTTTACCTTGGCCAGAGGCTAAGCATTGCCATACAACGTGGCAATGCCGCCAGTCTCTTGGGTACATTACCAGACGACAGCGATGCGGATGAATTTTTCGACGCCATATTTTAGTTTTTTTTTTTTTTTATAGTTTTAGTTGGTTACGAGTTATTTTTGTAACTTTATTTTAATATTAGATTGTTTGTTAGAGTGTAATTAATTTGTAAATTTATCTTATTTTAGCTTTTGAAGTCGTGATTTTGATATCATTATGTTATTTAAAACAACTGTTTTTTGATCAGATATTCTCTGCTCAGATAATTGTGGATACAATTCAATGAACATTTCTATTTTTATAGGTTTTTGCTCCAGACATTCACATCTGTTTACAATTTCGTAGAAATGAGATAGCATTTAATTAGACTTACATTCATTTCGTTAGATCACCTCATTCTTTTTTTTGGTCCTGATTTGCTTTGATCCTTAAAATCAAAATCAAAATCAAAAGTCATTTATTCAAACTAGGCTGAGAATCAGCACTTTTTGAACGTCAAAATTACATAAGACAGTCCCCCAAAACGCCCGCCCTTCACCACTTCCTAGTGCTTTAGCTGGGAAGAAGAAGTGGCGCAACAAACTCCCCAGCAGCACAGCCGCCTATTCAGTTAAAAAAAACGAATCTATATAACACTGCGCATAATAATTTAGGTACATTACGCAACACAAAACATTAAATTAAATTATTAGCTATAAGTAAGCTAGCACACGCCAATATACCAAAAAAAAAAATCGAAAACGGAAGCAGAACTTTATACCTAAATAAAAGCCTCCAGTAATAAAGGGCGTGCCCACTTACATATAGCCGTACATGCAGTCGTAACTCATATTTGAGGGAAGGAGATAACCCGACCCTCGACGCTACCGCAAGTAGTGACATCTAAGGCAGCATGACGAACTTGCTGCCAGTTGCTCGGGCAAGAAAAACTATGATCAATTGTCGAGGTCACTAGCTAACCACATATTGCAATACCACTCATAAAAAAATAAACACTGAAATGAGTAGATTATGTCAATAATAAACAAAAATAAAATAAATTGACCTTGACAGTCAAAGAAAATAAATAATTATATGAACTCATATAACTTGTCAGTAGGTATGCTAATTCTGGAGAAAGAACATAAACATTGTCTTAAGTTAAACACAGCGACAAACTATTCTTATCGTTTAAGTAATCGTTGATAGAATAGTATGCCTTTGAACAAAGGTTAAATTTTACTTTAGCTTTGAACGCATTAAAGGACAAATCTAGCAAAGAAGAGGGTAGCTTGTTATAAAAAGATATACCCAGCCCAACAAATGAGTTATGAACCTTATGAAGCCGGTGAAATGGAGCACGTAATTTGTCCTTATTTCTGGTAAATTGCTCGAACAGCTCGTTTCTGAAGAACAAATATATTTTGAATGTCAGCGGCTTTGCCCCAGAGCAGAATATCGTATGACATAACGCTATGAAAATAACTAAAACAGACTAACCGAGCTGTATTAACGTCAGTGTATTGTCTTACTTTCCTGACGGCGTAGGCGGCTGAACTGAGCCTTCCCACTAGGCTTGATATATGTGGGCCCAACTGAAGTTTGGCATCTACTGTTATACCCAGAAAAACTGCCGAGTCTACAGTTTTAAGCATCTCTTTATCTAAAACGATGTTGGGTCCTAGATTTCTAACATTCGGTAAGGCAAACTTTATACATTTCGTTTTCTTAGCATTGAGAACTAAGTTATTTGTCGTAAACCAATCTGTAACCATTGAGAGTGCACTGTTTACGTCGTCGAAATCTTGTCTATTCCTGTCTACTTTAAAAATAAAAGAGGTGTCATCTGCAAACAGTACAACGTCACAGATACCCTTTAAATAGAATGGTAAGTCATTGATATACACTAAAAATAAGAATGGACCCAGTATTGAACCTTGAGGTACACCTAACTGAACTCGTAGCCCGGAAGATTTCACACCATTTACATCCACATATTGAAACCTATTATGTAAATATGAATTTATTACTTTAAGAGCTTCGTTTTGTACACCGTAATGATGTAGTTTACGCAAATGCGTGTATGACACGCACCATGGTGCACGCAATCAAAGGCTTTGGAAAGGTCACAGAAAATTCCAATAGCATTTTGCGAGTTCTCCCATGCGTTAAATATATGTTTCAGCAGAGCAACACCCGCATCTGTAGTCGAACGACCTTTAGTAAAGCCATATTGTTCATCATGAAAGAGGCCATTTAAATTAAAATGTCTTAGCAACTGCTTGAGTATTAACTTTTCAAATATTTTGCTAAATGCAGGTAATATACAAATAGGCCTAAAATTGCCAACGTCATTTTTATTACTTGATTTAAATAAAGGTATGACTTACTACTTTTCATGAGGGCAGGAAAAGTTCCTACATCAACACATTTATTAAAAGTAACAGCTAGATAGGGCCACTATGTCTATTATATTACTTAACAGTTTAATGGAGATGCCCCAGTAATCACCAGTATTTTTAATCTTAAGTGTGTTAAACACATTAACTACATCACGAGGTGTTATATGTTCGCAGCTAATTAAGCGACCAAATTTATGCACACTACTATGCAAAAGGTTTTCAGCTTTAGACGGGCTTTAGCGAGTCGTACTTTTAGTTATGTTGGCAAAAAACTCATTAAATGCCTCAGCAACGTCTGCTGCTTTATTAACTAGTTTGTTGTCGACCATAACTTCAAGTTGTTTGTCTTGTTTAACCGACTTACCCGTTTCATTGTTAATAATTTTCTAAGTGGTTTTTACTTTGTTATTGGAATTTTAAATTGTATCGCTTAAAAATTTAGATTTAGCACAAACACAAATACTTTTAAATAATTTTGAATAATTTTTGACATACTCTAGGAAAGGAGTATCAAACCTGTGCTTTTTCAAACCATAAATCAAAATCAAAATCAAAAGTCATTTATTCAAACTAGGCTGAGAATCAGCACTTTTCGAACGTCAAAATTACATAAGACAGTCCCCCAAAACGCCCGCCCTTCACCACTTCCTAGTGCTTTAGCTGAGGAGAAGAAGTGGCGCAACAAACTCCTCAGCAGCACAGCTGTCTGTTCAGTTAAATAAAAAAAATAAAAATATATGACGGCGGGAGCGTGGGCGTAGCGATAATATCGTCGTCATCGTTTCTTGGTGCGGGTTCCATGAGGTAAGTGGGTACTCAGGCAAACCAGTAAAACTTAGATTGCAGCACTAAATCACAGTCACGTTTATTCGGTAAGTTACAGTAGTGGCAAGGAACAAAGGCTTGTACGGTGAACGTGACAGTTTCGATCGTATGGTCTGTACTCTGGCGTCAGCCACAGCAAAGTGAATCTCTCGGTTTTTGATCGACTCTGTCCACGTGTAGGTATGGCGGGAAATTGAAGCGCCACCTCACGGCGTTCACTGTACTAACCGATTAACCAATCAGAATTAAGTTACAGTTTGACCAATATTAGGAAATCAACGGGTACAGGTAATATTTTGATAATGTTGTCGTCTTGAAATCGCTTGCGACGACATATATATAATATTCTATACAACACTGTGCAAAATACATGCAAGTACATTACGCAACACAAACATTAAATTAAATTTAATTATTTGCTATAAGTCAGCTAGCACACGCCAATATACTTAAAAAAAGAAGAAAAAAAAAATCGAAAATTCGAAAACTATACTCAAGCAGAATCAAAATACAAACTAAAAACGTAAGCAGAACTTTATACCTATATTGAAAGCCTCCAGTAATAAAGGGCGTGCCCACTTACATATAGCCGTAACTCGAAGTCACAGATGATAAACTAGGACCATCGAAGTAAAATAAACGAGTTAAATTATTAATAACAAAACAAAACCAAGGTCAGCAAGACGACCAGTCACCACAAGCAGCACCCGTTCACGAGCATAACGCAAAGATCAGCCATTACCCCCCTCGCCATATTTGAGGGAAGGAGGCAACCCGACCCCCGACGCTACCGCAAGCAGTGACATCTAAGTGAGCATGACGAACCTGCTGCCGGTTGCTCAGACAAGAATAATTATGATCAATTGTCGAGGTCACTAGATAACCACATATTGCAATACCACTCATAAAAAAAACATTGTAATGAGTAGATTATGTCAATGATAAATAAAAATAAAATAAAAATAAATTGATCTTTACAGTCAAAGAAAATAAATAATTATATGAACTCATATAACCTGTCAGTAGGTAAGCTAATTCTGGAGAAAGAACATAAACATTGTCTTAAGTTAAACACAGCGACCAACTATTCTTATCGTTTAAGTAGTCGTTGATAGAATAGTATGCCTTTGAACAAAGGTTAGATTTTACTTTGGCTTTAAATGCATTGTAAGGTAAATCTAGCAAAGAAGAGGGTAGCTTGTTATAAAAGGATATATATAATTCGTATAGTATCGCTCTACTTTTATAAATACCTGGAGTAGCCCATTGGTTAAAGCCAACGGTAGTGCCATTAATATTAATGGTTTTGGTCTTGAAGGTAGATTGGTACTCTTTTTGCACAACATCAAAATGGGCTCCATAGATTTCATTAGGATTATCATGTTCTATATAGATGGTCTAATCTTTTGGGCTACATTATTTTTAAATTTGTTGCAACGACTAGCTGTATAAGGCCTGCATTCTATTTTATGCGGCTTTTTTGTAATGTCATAGGGAAGCTAGCTAATAAACCACAGTGGTCAGACCTTAAGTCACTTAGCACTAATTTATTTTTGGCATCACAATCACTAAATATATTATCAAGACATGTTGACAAAGATGCCGTGATCCTAGTAGGTTCAAAAAACAAGTTTAATAAATTATAAGACCTAAAAAGATTGAGAAGTGTAATACTTAATGGAGTAACATCTAAAATATTAATATTGAAATCTCCACATAAAATTATACTTTTATTACTAGATTTTAACCTACTGAGTGCATCTTCCATTACCGATTCAAAATGAGTAAAATCCCCAGAAGGGGGTCGATATACGCAAATTATAACGTATCGCTCGAGTTCAACACAAGACAACTCAATAGTGCGCTTGATAGAAAGATTAACTAAATCTAACCGTTGTTTACATTTCAACTTGTTTGAAACCAGAACTAAAGACCCACCGCGAATAGCACTTTTCCTTACAAATGCACTTTGTTCAGTAAAATAATCATCATTTATAAATAATACTTCATGTTCCTTCAACCAGTGTTCAGTCATACATAAGACCTGAACATTATAGTTCTCCATAAATCCGGCAAAGAGCTAGAGTTAAGTTTAACTCTAGCTCTTTGCCGGACAGACCCTGTATATTTTGATGTACATACAACATTCAATATATGCGGCTGACCCATTGTCGCACCTAATAGTTTAAACTACAAGGTGTGTCAAAAGAGGTGTTAGTTACCAGTACTAACAGTATTCGATGGTACACTACAGGTACCGGTGTCACTTTATATATTGTATGCTAAAAGATTAGCAATAAGTCTCCGACAACTAGGTTGCAAATACATTGTATTATTTGTCAGTTTGTAATCCGTAATAAATTGATTACAGTCGAAATATAAAATAGCATCACTGTGATGACAATTCCTATTATAAATTAACATATTTAAATTATAAATGTGCCTATTTAGCTCATGCGAATAAGGTAAGGCACAGAAAATAAATTTACAATTCTTGGTCTTGTTAAGATGCAACATCAAATGGACACATTCATTTATGTCCTTTTTTCTTACAGTTATTCTTACGGTTTATTTTTTTCAATTTAATTTTCCTAATTAATTGGCTAATACTGGCACCGGGTAAACAATGATTAATTACAGATTGTTGTGAACACTGATTAAATATACTACCAAAACCTTGACCAAATTTGTCAGAAAATATATATGTTGTTTTAATCAAATTATTCATACTATTCTTATCCTCATACATACAGCTACCTACTGGCTGAGCCACTGAGGGTGTGGGTGTACCAAGTTGAGGCTGGGGCTCCTGGGAGCAGGCAAAGCTAAAAGAGAGGTTATTAGTCAGAGACTCATACCTCTCCGCATTGTACGCATTGGCCTCCTGCAAGAGCTTACTCAGGTCTTGTTGAGTAGCCTCATATTTACTAAAGATCTCCTTTAGAGCAAATTCCTTTACAAACAATTCATCCTGAAGGTGCTGAGTGTCGGTGACATACATAGTATTACATAATTCTAACTCAGTATTACACTTTTTTAATTCTTGAATTAAATTTAGATTTTTTTGCCTAAGTTTTGTATTCAATTTATTAGCTTTATGGCGTTTTAATGATTTAAATTATTTAACTGCAATGGTGTTCGGATGTCTGTATTTAAGTTAGTGGCATCTGTTTGTAGCTCTCTGCTTCTAATCTAATTCTTATCTATTTTTTTTCAAGTGTCTTGACACTTGAAAAAAAATAGATGAATAAATTAAATAAAAAATAGCCGAAAGTATGTTTTTGTGAACTCTTCGTAGATCTCCAATTCTTTGCTTGGAGACATTCATTTCCAGAAATTTGTTAATGAATTGTTGGTGCAATGATGTAAGATATGAATTTGTTTCAGTATCTAAATTGGTGATAATTAAATACGTATGCCAAATGAATTTGTTCATGTTTTCGCTCCATTTTTTTACGCGTATTGGATTTGGCAGTAGCGGGTGAAGGATTTATGGCAGTAGTAGCCTACGACACATCGCCTACTGACATTGGTGACGATAATGATGATGATGAACTTGATGAGTGTGATAAATATGAAGATGGTGATGATACGATTGATGAAAAGATGGACTTAGGAGAGGATGATGATGAAACCGGTGACGTTTCAGCATGCGCTGAAGGCTTATTTGCCTGAATTTGTTTTTGATCTTGTTATCATACTATTCCCACGAGAAGCTAGCGACTAAAAAAGTCACCACAGCAGAGCCCTGCGTTCACTGTGGCAAGGGTAAATAAAACTGGAGGTCCCCTACTATCCAGAGTTGGCACACTAACGACTAACGCTCTCCCCTAGCCATGCAGCCCTCTGCATGTTCGACCTTGGCTTGGATGGATCTCTCTTGGTCTGACTCCTCGCCTTAGATCTGTCTCGGCATAGTTAACCCTACCGGCACAGACCTACAGCTCTTTGAAGCACACAAGCCCCACGACGACGTCAACGTAGAGATACAGCGGTGGGGTTATTATTATTATTGTTTTACATTTTTGACATTTCTCGGAACCATGGAGTCCCGGACCTTTGGAAGGCGTATGAGGAGCCGAAGCCAACTCGCAGAGGCCCCTTAGATAATTTTAAATGATGAGGAGGCACCAACCGACGATTATTCCTATATGCACTATGCAAGTGTGCCCCCGGATAACCCCCGGTTGGCATAGGACTATTATTGTACGTGGGCACAAAACATATTGGGCTATGGGTCTGGGGGCTAAAGTGGATTGGGTAACTTGAACTATGGAAGAACTATGTCCCCTGCCTGACCAATGTTATATAATTATACACGGATAAAATGGCAGGGGGTGACTAGCATACTGAATAATGGGCCCCCGAAAACGGCCGCTACCACATGGTGACGTAGCGACAAGGGGGCAATATTTCCTGAGGTGCTTGAGGAGTGGGGAAATATCCCACGGCTATCAGGTAAATCCCGAAAGTACGGTCAAGATCCCTACCAGCACCTTACTGGAATACTTTCTTCCTCCGAGCATGTTTGCTCTTGCGAATCTCCACTCAAGCCAGCCAATAAATGTAAGAAAGAGGTGGGAGCTCTGTTCTTCGTCAGTGGTCACTCCAGCCGGCCAATAAAGGCAAGCCAGAGATCAGGACAAGATTTCTCCCAGGAGATAGGGTCCGTGGGGTCGCTACTGCCCAACAGCTCGCCATATGCTGCCCTGCGGGTTTCTGTATTTCTCTTGGTCTGGCTGGCTCCTCATCCTAGACCCGTTCCGGCAAAGTAAACTCTACCGGCACAGACGTAAAGTTCAAAGCGCGCAAGCCCCACCACGACGTCAACGTAGAGATACAGCGGTGGGGTTATTAAAATTATCTAAGGGGCTTCTGCGAGTTGGCTTCGACTCCTCGTACGCCTTCCAAAGGTCCTTATTATTATTATTAATTGAAGTTAAGACGCAAAACGAGCAACTTACTTTAATGCCATAGTTAGACTCCTCGTAGATGATGGACACATAGCGCCAGCCGAGTTTCTTGACGATCTCCACCATGGCACGCACCTGGTGCAGGTCGGAGGGGATGGTGCGCGTGAAGTACTCGAAACGCGCCTTGTTGGACAGCTCCGGCGACGTGGAGAAGAACGATACCTGCGGGCAAGAGGCACGTGTATTGTCGCGTGTCAGTGCTCCACACGAGTGCGCGCTGGTACCTGCGAGATCTTGAAGAGTCGCAACAGGTTGGCCACCTGCACGGACGTGACGCTGCTGGCGGCGCCCACCACGCCGCTGATCACCTTGCGCACAGCTGTCGCGTTGCACGTGTACTCAGAATGGTCTATGTTACTTATTGATCCTACAATAGTGAGAGTGCGCGCTGGTACCTGCGGGATTTTGAAGAGTCGCAACAGGTTGGCCACCTGCACGGACGTGACGCTGCTGGCGGCGCCCACCACGCCGCTGATCACCTTCCGCACGGCTGTCGCGTTGCACGCGTACTCCTCGTCGTCTATGTTACTTATTGATCCTACAATAGTGAGAGTGCGCGCTGGTACCTGCGGGATTTTGAAGAGTCGCAACAGGTTGGCCACCTGCACGGACGTGACGCTGCTGGCGGCGCCCACCACGCCGCTGATCACCTTCCGCACGGCTGTCGCGTTGCACGCGTACTCCTCGTCGTCTATGTTACTTATTGATCCTACAATAGTGAGAGTGCGCGCTGGTACCTGCGGGATTTTGAAGAGTCGCAACAGGTTGGCCACCTGCACGGACGTGACGCTGCTGGCGGCGCCCACCACGCCGCTGATCACCTTCCGCACGGCTGTCGCGTTGCACGCGTACTCCTCGTCGTCTATGTTACTTATTGATCCTACAATAGTGAGAGTGCGCGCTGGTACCTGCGGGATTTTGAAGAGTCGCAACAGGTTGGCCACCTGCACGGACGTGACGCTGCTGGCGGCGCCCACCACGCCGCTGATCACCTTCCGCACGGCTGTCGCGTTGCACGCGTACTCCTCGTCGTCTATGTTACTTATTGATCCTACAATAGTGAGAGTGCGCGCTGGTACCTGCGGGATTTTGAAGAGTCGCAACAGGTTGGCCACCTGCACGGACGTGACGCTGCTGGCGGCGCCCACCACGCCGCTGATCACCTTCCGCACGGCTGTCGCGTTGCACGCGTACTCCTCGTCGTCTATGTTACTTATTGATCCTACAATAAACATATGATTCTACAAATGAAACAAGCTGGTATACCTTCGCCTTTCAAAATATTGATTAATTGATCAAAACAAGAAGTGTTGTTATAATTTAGGTCGGCCAAGAAGTTGGTCATAATATAAGTTGTTTGAATACCCTTGATGAAGTCGAGCGCCATCTCGAGGCCGTAGGTGTCGTTGTCGCAGTCATCGAGCACGTGTGCGCCGAGGCGCACGGCGGGCGGCGCCAGGCCGGCACGTGATACGGCGTCCAGCGCGAACAACATGGCCTCCAGCGCCTGCACGCCGCCCTGCGCCATCACCGGCCCGCACGTGGCGCCCTCCGAGCGGCTGTGCACCTGCCACACGCGACATTCTACACTAATGACAGCTGGCATGTTGATGGCGCAGGCCGGCGCTCGCCACGGCATCCAGCGCGAACAACATGGCCTCCAGCGCCTGCACGCCGCCCTGCGCCATCACCGACCCACACGTGGCGCCCTCCGACCGGCTGTGCACCTGCCACACGCGACATTCTATACTAATGACAGCTGGCATGTTGATGGCGCAGGCCGGCGCTCGCCACGGCGTCCAGCGCGAACAACATGGCCTCCAGCGCCTGCACGCCGCCCTGCGCCATCACCGACCCGCACGTGGCGCCCTCCGACCGGCTGTGCACCTGCCACACGCGACATTCTGCACTAATGACAGCTGGCATGTTGATGGCGCAGGCCGGCGCGTGCCACGGCTTCCAGCGCGAACAACATGGTCTCCAGCGCCTGCACGCTGCCCAGTGCCATCACCGGCCCGCACGTGGCGCCCAACGGCGACGTACAGTTCTCAGGCAGCTCGCAAATTACCATCTGCTGCTCTGACACACATCATCATTTCGTAATATTTGCTATTACTTTACGACTTTTTGCAAACACAAAAAACTCAAATCAATTAGGTGTAGCCGTACTGGAGTGCTATTCTGTACAAATCTCACCGTGAAAACTTAGGTGAGGTGAGCGTGGAGTGAGCTGTCAATAGTGTCAATCCCTAACATCAGGTGGAATCAGCTCACTTTAATCTCATTTCACCTACGTTTTCACGTTGAGATTTTTATAGAATAGACCGGCTGAACTGATGTGCGTATCACAGAGAAAGAAACGAGTGCACTGCTGACGCGGAACAGACGTCGACTGACGAACGAGCAAAACAATAACATTGAATAAAAATAATGCTAAATAAAGCTCCTATTCCCTGCTATTCTGGTACCTAGATAGTTAGGGTGGCTGTCCTAATTACTGTCCACTACTGTTAAAAATATTGTTCAAGAATTAAAAATTAATTTACATCCTAATAATAATTTCAACTTATAATATATAACATTGGTCAGGCAGGGGACATAGTTCTTCCATAGTTCAAGTTACCCAATCCACTTTAGCCACCCAAACCCATAGCCCAATATGTTTTGTAGCATAGTGCATACAGGGATAATCGTCGGTTGGTGCCTCCTCATCATTTATAATTATCTAAGGGGCCTCTGCGAGTTGGCTTCGGCTCCTCGTACGCCTTCCAAAGGTCCGGGACCCCAGGGTCCCGAGAAATATAAAAAAAATTCAACTTAACTCCGTAAAACTTTTAAGTAATTCTAAGACACCAGAGCAAACTATCAGGTTGACGGAAAAGTCTTGTACCAAGATATAAGACTTAATAAATTTTATGTAACTTTGTTATTTACAATAATTAATCAGTAATGTAATCCCCAAATAACTCTGACCCATCTAGTTAGTAGATTGTTGATGCCCTGCGCCCAGAATTCCGGAGGCTGTGCAGAAAAGAAATTGTCCACTGCCATTTCGAGGTCTTCGTAGTTTTGAAAAATTTTCTCACGCAAATAAAGCTTTAGTGGTCGGAACAAGTGATAGTCGGATGGCGCGAGATCCGGTGAGTACGGTGGGTGGGCAACCGGGTGCCATCCAAGCTCTACGATTTTTGTCGAGTCTCCGAAGCGACATGAGGTCGCGCATTATCATGGAGTAAGTGAACATTTACAGGTCTCGGTCGATTTTCTCTTATTGTGTCAGCCAGTTTCTCAAGCTGTTCATTATAAATGGAAGTCGTAATCGTCCTCGCAGGGAGAAGCTCGTAATAGAGTGGGCCCTTCACATCCCACCAAACGGATAGAAGATGCTTGCGTGAGTGACGGTTCGGCTTTGGCTGCGTTGGTGGCTCTGCGTCGTAAGGAAGCCAGACGGCGTGCCGTGTGTTGTTATCATAGAGAATCCAGCTCTCATCGCCGGTTACCAGATCTTCAAGAAACTCTTTCCGATGTGGCTGAAAAATAAGCGATTCACAAATACTAACTCTGACTTGACGATGTCAGTTAGTTGACGTGGAATCCATCGTGCCATTACTTTACGATAGCCGAGTTTGTGTAAATGAGCCTCGATGGTCGAATGATGACAGCCAAGAGTCTCTGCCAAATCACGCGTATTTATTTCTGAATTAGCCTTTAAACATCGGAGTAATTCCTCATCATCGAAGGTGGATGGTCGCCCAGATCGATCGAGATCTTCAAGAGTTATATCTCCCGATGCTTTTATCGAAAGTTTTTATTTTTCACTTTTTAGTGGTTCACATGTGCTTACCCCTTCATAGCGTACCGGCGTGATGTTATGTTACGAACTGGTGGAAACAATAGACAGACATGAGATTTCAGCAATCCCGGGCCATTTGCTATCATTTATTGAGGAGTTCCGTTACCTATCTCCGAAGTTCTTCATCAGATCTTCACCAAATTGAAATGGGACCACTTCGAGAAAGTACTCTTCCAGAAACTATCCAAATCGCTTCAAGTGTGCCTATAAAATTTGAAGACTTCCCTCTATTTCTCCAGGATCCTATCATCAGATCCTGACTTGATGTTCATGGGACCACCTGGAAAGTATACCCTTTCAAACAAAACAAAAAAAAAATTCAAATCGGTCCAGCCATCTTCGAGTAATCGGGGAACATACATAAAAAAAAAAAATAAAAAAAAAGGTTCCGACGAATTGAGAACCTCCCCCTTTTTGAAGTCGGTTAAAAAGCATCAAGTGTACAATCTTCTCTGAAAGGAAGTCATAAATAACGTTTGTTTGACGTTAAAACCTACGACAGTGACAAAACACCCAATTCGGGTGTCGTCACAGAAGCGGGTCTACATCACGACGCGCGACGCCCGAATTGGGTGTCGTCACAGAAGCGGGTCTACATCACGACGCCCGAATTGGGTGTCGTCAAAGAAGCGGGTCTACATCACGACGCCCGAATTGGGTGTCGTCACAGAAGCGGGTCTACATCACGACGCCCGAATTGGGTGTCGTCACAGAAGCGGGTCTACATCACGACGCCCGAATTGGGTGTCGTCACAGAAGCGGGTCTACATTACGACGCCCGAATTGGGTGTCGTCACAGAAGCGGGTCTACATTACGACGCCCGAATTGGGTGTCGTCACAGAAGCGGGTCTACATCACGACGCCCGAATTGGGTGTCGTCACAGAAGCGGGTCTACATCACGACGCCCGAATTGGGTGTCGTCACAGAAGCGGGTCTACATCACGACGCCCGAATTGGGTGTCGTCACAGAAGCGGGTCTACATCACGACGCCCGAATTGGGTGTCGTCACAGAAGCGGGTCTACATCACGACGCCCGAATTGGGTGTCGTCACAGAAGCGGGTCTACATCACGACGCCCGAATTGGGTGTCGTCACAGAAGCGGGTCTACATCACGACGCCCGAATTGGGTGTCGTCACAGAAGCGGGTCTACATCACGACGCCCGAATTGGGTGTCGTCACAGAAGCGGGTCTACATCACGACGCCCGAATTGGGTGTCGTCACAGAAGCGGGTCTACATCACGACGCCCGAATTGGGTGTCGTCACAGAAGCGGGTCTACATCACGACGCCCGAATTGGGTGTCGTCACAGAAGCGGGTCTACATCACGACGCCCGAATTGGGTGTCGTCACAGAAGCGGGTCTACATTACGACGCCCGAATTGGGTGTCGTCACAGAAGCGGGTCTACATCACGACGCCCGAATTGGGTGTCGTCACAGAAGCGGGTCTACATCACGACGCCCGAATTGGGTGTCGTCACAGAAGCGGGTCTACATCACGACGCCCGAATTGGGTGTCGTCACAGACGAAGGGTTAAAACTTGTTGTTAATAGTTTTCGTTATAATTATTTAAAAAATAACCTTATTTTAAAATTATGAACAGAACCCACTGTGGTTTTATTTGTACTAGGAGAAGAATAATTTGCAAAGAGGTGAATTGAAATGACGTTTTGGGTTCAGTTGGACATAAATTGTTACTCTTTTTCTATTCTAAGTTCTAATGGCACTTCGTAATGTTTATTTAAGCAATTAACTCCTAGTAGGATGCACGTAAGGATTCGATTTTTATGATCAATTCAATGGTACAAGTACGAGCTGACGATTTTTCGAAACAATTCGTTTTATTGCGATCTTCATGCAAATCGATTCAATAGTAAGGTGAATCGAATCTCCTGGATCGTATATGTAAAAATTATTATGATAAGGGCTCATAATATTCAAGTTCATATTTGCCCAAAGTATTGTATGATTGTCACATAAACAGCGAATAGGTAGGTTTATCTATTTCAAACAAGATCAATTACATACATTACATACACTTTTTAACATGTTCGCATTGTTTATGTTCGCGCTAAGCGAAGATTGAAACATTTGACGGCTTGATAGAAGTTTTCAATTGTATTGTAGCTAGTTCACAAACATAATCAAAGTTTAGGAAAAAACAGAAATAATATTTTGTAAACAAAAAATAAACATACTCCTGGTATTTCTGAATAAAAGGTTCCTTTTATTCAGAAATACCAGGAGTAAGAGGTTTATTTTTACTTACAAATAGTTCGCTGACACCGATCAGCTGACTTAGTGCTAGTGATGTATTAATTTCAATTTGAAAAGTTCGGTTTCTGGTATCAATGTATTAAAAATTCTAATAACTTCCGAACATGAAGAGATAGGACTAAAAAACCTTTCCAATATCGTTTAATATCATCCAAATAATATGAGATATGTATATACCCTTTCCGTTACACGTTGTATATTGATGTAAGACACAAAAACTCCCATATATTGATGCAAACAAAAATAGGCGTTTACAAATTCCCAATTAATTGTCACATAAAGAGAAAGTGGGAGAAGGCACTGAAATTAATAAACTTCAAATCAAGTGATATTTCGAGGCTATGTGGGTAATTAGGGTTCCGTACCAAAATGGTAAAAAGGAACCCTTATGGTGCGACTCAGTCTGTCTGCCTGTCTGTCTGTCGCAGCTGGATATCTCGAGAACTACTAATGTTATCAACTTGAATTTTGGAATATTTTTCCAACAATTTTGCAAATAAGAAAGAATTTTTTTTTTTTGCAACAGGGACTGAAAGGGCGTCTTAAAAATTCGAAGTCAGACTACTAGGGCATGTAGGGTATCATATGAAAGAACGCCGTTTGCACATTCTCAAACTTTTTTTTTTTTCTTAGGCCACATAGTTTTCGACTTTTGATGAAAAAACGTAAAAAAAATACCGTCCCCCCCCTTATCTCCGAAGTTTGCATAGAGGTTTTGAGGTGGTTTGGGATCTACGTCCTAGTGGTCCACCCCGGGCAGCGGCACCACACGCTTGCCTGTGGTAGGGCTGAACGATCCCACTTAGCGGTGGTAGGCTCCGCAAGGGGCCGCCTGGCTCGCGACCACCATCCCACCGGAGTCCGGCGCCAAGCAGCTTGCTGTGTTCCGTCGGTGTGTGGGAGTGCCAGTGCCATTGGGGGAGAAGAAGATTGTCAGTTGCGCCGTTTCTTTCTTGGTCTTGGTCTTTGAGTCAGCTAGCCGGGTAACTCATTTTGGAGGGTAGCGGGATCCGAAGCACGGTGCCAGCCGTTGGCCGACCGCAGTCAGTAGGGGGACCAAGTAGCACGCCAGCCACGTGCCAAAGGCTGCCCCGCCAACTCGCGAAAAATTCCGGTATGCTCCACCGTGCCAGCCGGCGACTGGATGGGTGGACCCGGTGGCAATATCCGGGGGGTTCGGGCGTCCCCGCAGTCTTCAAATTAGTTCCCCATAGGTTTTGTTGGATCTAGTGTTCCATTTGGATCACTGAGAGGTCCTCGACAAGTCGACTTTTTCCACAACAACACCACTCAATTATGACCAAAGTAAAAAATAGGGTTAAACAATGGCTGCACTTTCGCCCACTAAAAGTGCACCTCACTAACATCAGGGGGTTGCACTCCAATCTCGATCCGGTCCATCACCACCTTGAGACCGAGAAGCCGCACCTGTTTCTCCTAACGGAGACGAAGATAACAACACCGTCGGACGTGGCGTACCTCAACTACCCGGGTTACTCTCTTGAACACAAGTTCAAGAAGCAAGCTGGGGTTTGTGTGTTCGTTCGCGATGACATTTGTTGTCGTCGTCTCCGTTGCTTTGAGAAATCGGGTTTTTCTGCCATATGGCTACATGTGGATACTGGCGTGGAGAAATCTCTCTACATCGGCGTCTACCGATCGCACAGCAGTGACCAGGAGACAACAGCGCTCTTTAATTTCCTCATGGAGTCGTCTGACGTAGCCCAGCAACGGTACCCAACAGTGAAGCTCATTTTTCTGGGGGACTATAACGTACATGATAAAGAGGGGTTGTTCCCGTACCAGAAAACCATGCTGGATTGGAGGCACGCAAGTTTGCTATAACGCTAGATCTAACCCAGATGGTGAAGATGGTAACGCGGGTACCGGATGTTGACGGCCATACACCCAATTGCTTGGACCTTCTGCTGGCATCTGATTCGGACAGTCATTCAGTATCGGTCTCAGCCCCGCTGGGAACGTCTGAACACTGTCTGGTGAAATCCATATCGACCTGCTCTCCTCCAGATGAGAGTCCTAGAGGCACGAGGCGAGTATGGTGATACGAGTCAGCAGACTGGGATGAGATGCGGCACTTTTTTGCGTCTTATCCATGGCGGCAAGTGTACTTTTCCTCGGGTGACCCCTCGTGCTGTGCTGACGTGGTGGCAAACGTGATTCGGCAGGGGATGAAGTATTTTTTCCTTTTCCGACATCCCGCTCGGTCACAAATCCCGGCCTTGGTATAATGCAGAATGTGCCCACGCTGAGGCCCGAAAAGAGTCTGTTTACTATTACAGCGCGTAGAATCGCGCGAACAAGAGGGCCTTTAATTCTGCCACCAAGTTCCGCAAGCGGGTTTTACGTTAGGCACGTTTTGACCATGCCGGACGTATTGGGGCCAGGCTGGCTTCGCACCCTCTAGGTAGTAAACAGTTCTGGTCCCTGTCTAAAGCGGCTGAAACGAATTTCTGTCGTCCCACTTTACCTCCAATGATGAAACCTGATGGGTCGCTGGCTCACTCTGTAAGTGAGAAAGCAAATCTATTTGCATCTCTCTTTGCAAGCAATTCACGTCTGGTCGCTGGCATGAGTCCCAAGCATAATTGGAGTCAGTCCGTATATATACATTGGCTTGCAAGGAATGAGCTGTTTGCGTGTGTGCGTGAGTAACTGTTTGGAATAGATTTGCTGTTTTACTCTTGAGCATCACAGCTTCCGTGGTCGAGCGGTGTAATGTGACACTCGCAAAAGTGTGCGCGAAATAAGTCTAGGTTCGATTCCGGCTGGAGTCTCTGACCTTTAGAACATTATTTTTAATCCTATTTGATTTTTCAAATCTGTTTTTAATCGTATCGAAAACATTTTGTAGAATAATAGTATTTTAATAATTATTTAAATATAAGTAGGATAGTATTATTTTCAATAATTAATTAAGTATGGTCAAATAATAATTTATCAGTTGATCGCTTAGTCTGGGGATGGCCTATTATTATTATTGTTAACGCCTACGCCATCTAGTGGCACCAAAGGACGGACATCGACAACTTGAAGTTGCTGATGACGACGCGCTACGGACCGCGCCACCAATCAACGCGTGTTATTCATGTCGGCCAATAAATGCTAGCGGCTACTGGCGAAGTTCACTCTAATCGGACCTAGCATTCTGCAATCCACGTTTTTTTATATAGAATCCGTTAAAAAATTCAGTCAACACATTTTGTAAAGATTATTTTACTCAATAATAAATATTAGTAATGGTCAAATAATAAACTATTCATTTCCAAGAGTCAAAGTCGACATACCATTATTACCCCGATACACACGACCACGGAGAAGAACTGGGCTGCAGAGACACATACCAGAGCTTCGGATTTAACATTGGTCCTACGAGCCCGATATCTTCAAGACGAATTGAGGATCAGCGAGACGAGTCAGAGAATCTTCACATCGAGTTGAAGATCATGAACCAACGGTCAGTCCCGTCGCTCCAGTTCCTTCCCCCGTATATTCCTTATAGTGATTTGTAATTTTAAATTCCAGTGCCTTCTACCTTCATAACGCGCAAGTTCGCAACTCGAGGTGCCTTCCAGCTCGTTTGTCGTCGTTGCTGTTTAACCGTGAGTAACCTTTTGTTTCCCGTAAGCCGCCATTATGAGTGACGATGAGTATAGTGAAGCTGGTGACATATCTAACTTAGGTGATCTCAAAAAGCAACGTGGCATATTGAAAGGTCGATTGACCTTATTTGAACGTTACGTAAGCAAATTCGAAAATGTTGAGATGTCCGAACGCCAGCGTGCTGAACTAGTTTTACGTATGGAAACAGTTTCCACAATACTAGTCACGTTTACTAAAATTCAGGACAAAGTCGAACAATTAATCGATGCTAATGAGTTAGATAAACAATTGCAATATAGGGAAGCTTTTGAAGATCAGTACTTCAATATAATGTCAGTAGCAAAATGTTTAATTGATTTAAAATTAAAGGACGAGGGTGACAGCGTAAAAGCTTCAAGTTCAATTATGCACAATAATTATAATTCGATTAAATTACCGCGGATTACCCTCCCCTCTTTCGACGGTTCGTTTGATCGCTGGCTTGAATATAAAAATTCCTACCTAACGATGATACATAAGCGTAGTGATTTGGATGCAATCCAGAAGTTTCATTATCTCAAGTCCTCACTTACTGGCTCTGCACTCCAGGTTATAAGTTCATTAGAGTTTACCGCCGCTAATTATGCCCACGCATGGGAGTTGCTGGACGGTAGGTATCAAAATGAACGTTTGCTTGTAAACAATCATGTTGACGCTTTGTTTACTGAACCACCTATTCACAAGGAATCCGCTACGTTAATCAGGAAATTAATTGATTCAGTATTACGTAACCTACGATCGCTTAAATCTCTTGACGAGTGCACGGACTCGTGGGATGTTTTAATGATTTATCTCATAGTATCGAAACTAGATCTTGCTACAAAGCAAGAATGGGAAAAATATGTAGGCTCAATAGTTTCAGGATTTTATAAAAACAAACCAAAATTAGACGATTTGTTATGTTTTTTACGTAATCGTGCCGATATGTTGGATATGATCCACAGCAATCATACACGACCTACACAAAGTAATAACAATAATAAACCTAACAACACGTCTAACAACAACAACAATAGTAAAAAACACGCGCGCGCAGAGCGAGTACATCAATCTCATAGCTGTGTGTCTACGCGTACCAACACAGGTAAACCTGCTAAATTAAATGTAACTTGTGTAAAGTGCGGGCAAAATCATGCGTTGTTTACATGTTTTGAGTTCCTAAACTTAACGGTTCCGGACCGAATTAAATTCACTGAAAGTATTAAGGATCTGTGTCGTAACTGTTTACGAACAGATCACCCAATCACCGAATGCGTGTTCGGGCCGTGCAAGCAGTGTAAGGATAAACATAATACGTTATTGCATAGAGATAATACTTTACCGGCATCGTCGGCGGCGAGTGCAGATCAGAAACCGGTATCTGTCGTCTCATGTGCCAACAATTTGCTAAGCGATAAAGCATCTTCCGTTGTATTACCACAAGTGTTATTATCGACTGCACTAGTCGAAGTGAGGGATAATAATCACGAGTATCATACAGCTCGAGCGCTGATAGATAGTGGTAGTCAAAATAGTTTTATTTCCGAAAGGCTTTGTAAACGTTTAACAATTAAATTAATACAGTCCACTATTAGAATCACGGGCGTTGGACAGTCGGTGTCACAAGCCCATCAACAATGCGATATCGTCATTAAATCGAAAACATGCGATTACAAAACACCTCTCAAGTGTTTAGTTTTGCCGTGCATTACAACGTGTTTGCCGGCAACTCGTATTGTCCATGAGTCACTACACATCCCGGACAACGTTTGTCTGGCAGACCCTACGTTTAACATACCGTCAGAGATCGATTTGCTGATAGGTGCGGACGTATTTTGGGATCTGTTAGATGTGGAACGGATTCGATTACCCAATGGTCCATACCTACAAAATTCGAAAGTAGGATGGTTAATATCAGGTCCCATTCTGGTAAACAAGTCACACGTTAATAATATTCACTGTAATTTTGTACAGCAATCGAATGTAGATACCCAATTACGTAAATTCTGGGAACTGGAAGAAATTGAAAGTTCTGGTTCTGTTCTTACCGCTGAGGAACGTAAGTGCGAAGAACATTTTATTCACACAACGACCCGAGATAATAGCGGTAGGTTCACGGTACGCATTCCACTAAAGGAATCAGCTGACGGGCTCGGTGACTCATACACGAACGCCAAGTCTCGTTTCATATCGTTAGAACATAAGTTAAATCGATCTTCTTCTTATAAACAATTGTATAATGACTTCATGCGGGAATATATTGAATTAGGGCACATGACTAAAATAAAAGAATATCCATGGCCACATTATTTTCTCCCGCATCACGGGGTATTACGTGAACACAGCACAACAACAAAATTACGTGTTGTGTTTGATGCTAGTGCCGCAACTAAGTCTAAGAAGTCACTTAATGACTTACAGATGATAGGACCTCCGCTTCAGAATGATATTTTTTCTATCTTACTCCGTTTTAGGCAATATAAGTACGTCGCCTGCGCTGACGTAGAGAAAATGTACAGACAAGTTTTAGTGCACCACGATCAGCGCAGCCTTCAACTTATTTTATGGCGGGAAAACTCATCTGATGAATTAGGTATATACCAACTTAATACTGTTACGTACGGTACCGCATCGGCGCCATACCTAAGTATGCGTTGTTTGCGTCAGCTGGCGCAAGAAACTCAAGATAGTGTCGTTGCTAAGGTAATCAACGAAGACTTCTTTGTCGATGATTTAATCACCGGCGATGATGATCCCCAAACATTGCTAAATATATGCGAAAAAACTTCGGAGGTTTTAAGATCCGCGTGTTTCCCTTTACGAAAGTGGACACTCAGTCATGACGTAAACATAGAAACATCTAAAGAGTTGGCGATCGGTGAACATTGTCAAAATAAAACCCTCGGTTTGGGTTGGCAAGTTGATAAAGATGAACTTTATTTCACCACCAAAATAGACGTAAAAAATAAGGCTAAGGTTACTAAACGAAGTATGATGTCTGTCATTTCACAGATCTACGACCCGTTAGGTATTTTATCACCGGTTATAGTTAAAGCAAAAATATTGCTACAAAAATTGTGGCTTTGTAAAATCGATTGGGATGACGCGGTTCCCAACGATATCGAATGCTTATGGAATCAATTTATTCAAGATTTGTGTTATTTAAGTAATATTCGTGTGCCTCGTTATGTCATGAGTGAATATACACAGCTTCGTGAATTACACATCTTTACCGATGCTAGTCAGCATGCGTATGGTGCATGCGCATTTATACGTACCTACGCAGACAACTCACTTGTAGTAACGAAGTTGTTATGTGCTAAAAGTAAAGTCGCGCCTGTCAAAACTGTATGTACAATCCCGCGATTAGAGCTGTGTGGCGCGTTACTAGGTGCGCGGCTTTACCGCAAGATTATAGCTTCGTTAAGGTTGACGTTCACTAAAGTATTTTTCTGGACCGACTCAACTATAGTTATGGGCTGGATCAGAATGTCGCCCCACACTTTAAAAACATTTGTTCAAAACCGTGTGTCACAAATAAACGAGTTAACAGGTGATGCAATTTGGCTGCACATTAACGGTAAGGACAACCCTGCTGATATCGTGTCTAGAGGTATTTCGTTATACGAGCTTCAAAATAATAGTATGTGGTGGCACGGACCAACCTTTTTACAACAACCGCAGTTTGAATATTCTAGCGAGTTTTCGGTAGAAATAGGTCAATTACCCGAAGTAAAGGCTCAAGTAAGTTTAGTGTGTAGTAATAATAATATTGAAAATTCAAATAGTTTAGGTGTAATTGAGTTCACTAGATTCTCTTCATTCAACCGATTGCGACGAACGGCAGCCTACGTACTCCGTTTTATAAATAATATACGTACGAGTAAACAACAGCGCATAACCGGTTCGCTGTCTGTTGACGAGTTAGATACTTCAGTTACATTGCTTGCACGGCTCGCGCAAATCCAGTCATTCCCTAATGAGTATAATGAGTTGAATGAACAATCAGTAGTAAAATCAAAACGATTATTAAATCTAAATGTTTTTATGGATGCATCTAAATTGATACGCGTTGGCGGAAGATTAAGCAACTCCCCTACTTTCAACTACAATAAAAAACATCCTGTACTTCTGTGTTGCAAGCATAAATTTACAATGTTGTTGTTTGCACACGAGCACAAACAATTGTTACACGGTGGACCCCAGCTACTGTTGGCTTGTGTGCGTGAGGCTTGGTGGCCGCTCGGAGGGCGGAACCTAGCTCGGAGAACCGTGCACGACTGCGTCACGTGCACAAGATTTAAAGGAAAAACTTTACGGCCTCTCATGGGTAACTTACCAGCCGAACGCCTAGACCCAGGCTTCCCTTTCATGCGTTGCGGGGTAGACTACGCCGGGCCTGTGATGATCTTAAGCCGTAGAGGGAGGGGAGCACGTCTCGCGAAAGGTTACATATGTTTATTTGTCTGTTTATGTACCCGTGCTGTTCACCTAGAATTAGTGACTAGTCTTTCGACGCAAGATTATATCCTCGCATTAAGACGGTTCATATCACGTAGGGGTAAGCCAATAGAAATAATGTCGGATAATGCTAAGAATTTTGTAGGAGCTGAACGTGAATTAGTTTCTTTCATAGAAAATAATAGTCGAGACATTGTCGATTTTGCTTCAAACAATAGTATTAAGTTCAGCTTCATCCCACCATACTCTCCTCATTTTGGTGGTTTGTGGGAGGCAGGGGTGAAATCGTGTAAGCACCACCTTCGACGCGCGGTGGGGGGCGCCAATCTTACGTACGAAGAATTCAGTACTTTTTTAGCACAGATTGAAGCCATTCTAAATTCCCGCCCTTTAACAGCCTTATCCACCAATCCTACTGACCTACAGCCCCTTACCCCCGCTCATTTCCTCATCGGCCGACCACTGACTACTCCAGCCTGCCAAGACTTGACCACGACACCAAGTCATCGTCTGCTGCGATACGACCTCATCGAGCAAATGAGACAGAGCTTCTGGAACCGATGGGCGAAAGAATACGTTTCGGAGCTACAAACCCGAACAAAATGGAAGGTTCACCAAGACTCCATTGCAACCAATCAACTCGCATTGATAAAGGATGACAACCTGCCACCACTAAAATGGAAACTGGGAAGAATCATCCGCATTCATCCTGGTGCTGATGGAATCGCAAGAGTAGCTGACCTACATACTTCATCGGGCATCACACGAAGGGCATTCTCAAAAATATGCCCGCTGCCAGTATCCGACGCCTTGTACTGCTGACCCTGTTGGAACCTGCTGCTTCCAAGGCCGGGATTATGTTAACGCCTACGCCATCTAGTGGCACCAAAGGACGGACATCGACAACTTGAAGTTGCTGATGACGACGCGCTACGGACCGCGCCACCAATCAACGCGTGTTATTCATGTCGGCCAATAAATGCTAGCGGCTACTGGCGAAGTTCACTCTAATCGGACCTAGCATTCTGCAATCCACGTTTTTTTATATAGAATCCGTTAAAAAATTCAGTCAACACATTTTGTAAAGATTATTTTACTCAATAATAAATATTAGTAATGGTCAAATAATAAACTATTCATTTCCAAGAGTCAAAGTCGACATACCATTATTACCCCGATACACACGACCACGGAGAAGAACTGGGCTGCAGAGACACATACCAGAGCTTCGGATTTAACAATTATTATTATCTTTGCACCATTAAGCCCCATACATTTTCTATAGGGTTTAAATCAGGGGATCTCGCTGGCCACGGAATAACTTTAACATCCGAATGCTCACTAAACCAGTCACGAACAATACTGGCACGATGTATCGGACAATTATCTTGAACCAAACAAAAGTCGCCAATTTCATCCACTGGATAAACATTGCGAAGAGTAGGTAGCATTATATCGCTCAAAACCTCGACGTAGTTGAAGCTGTTGGCCCGCGTCTGTATCAATGCCAACTCACCCGGCCCTTGAGCACTAATCCACCTCCACATTATTCACACTTTAATTACTCCTGACTCCGTATTATTTATAATATTTCTGTCAGACCAACGTGTATTATCTCTGCGCCACAAATGAAGTCTTCCTTTTTGACACGACTTGAATGTCTTCTCGTCAGCAAATACAGTAGTATCCCAATCAAAGTCTAAATATTCTCGAGCAAAACGCAACTATTTCTCCTTATGCCTTTGCGTTAAAAACGGTTTTTCGCTGGTATTCGGTGAGGAGGCCTTCGGCATGGACGGCGAACAGTACGCAATGACGTATCAAATTCTTCAGCAAATCGTTTTGTAGGTATGAAATCATTCGTTTCATATTCACCAACCACAAAGCGTCGCTGAGACTGGTTAATAAGTGGCAGCCTACCACTTCTTACACGGCTCTCAAGACTTCCCTCTTCCTCAAATCGCTTCACCCAACGTCTCACAGTATCTCTCTAAAAAAAAAAGAAATTTTTATTACACATTTTGAAGCGACACTTATGAGAACAAATAAAATCAAAAACAATAAAATAACTTACACAAAATCCGGTTTCATTGGATATTTCAGATAAATTACACCCATTGTTATGCAAGGCTACAATGCTCGCCCTGGCTTCAATATTTATATTTGCTTGCATTTTCAATAAAAATCTTCAAACTCAACACCGCTAATATCAATAACACAAACGCTCGTAACTAAGTTCACCAACCAACAACGTCATATAACTACAGACAGAAAATTTATTTTGTTTCAAATTTACCCTCAACTTTTATGTGACTAGTTTAAAATAGTCTTTTTCTCATTACCATAATCAGAAAAAGACTTTATACTGCGCTTTTTCTGTTTGGTACTTGATGAAAGAGTGCAATATACGGCTGTGTACGTGTGTGTGAAATGCCTAAATAGAAGAAGGTCTCAAGTGTGACGGGTAACGATGCGATAGTTTTGTAATACTGGCAGTGGAGTTCTGACCGCTACTGTACATAAACCTTTGAAAACGAATGTTGATCTGCTACCATATCGAGATGCTGGTGATGGCTGCAATTTCCTTGCAAATGCCCTTAGCCGTGCCACATAGTCTGACATATCAATTGTGTCATCGGCCTGAGGCTGAAATAGTTCCCCTGGCAACCTGAGTGTTTCGCCATACAAAAGTCCAGCTGACGTAGAACCTAGGTCTTCTTTGTACGCGTTCCTTATACCTAGTAGAACTAGTGGCAAAGACTCGACCCAGTTTTCTGCGGAGTGGCAGTTAATAGCAGCTTTCAATTGCCTGTGGAATCTCTCTATAAGGCCGTTACAGGCGGGGTGATAAGCCATGGTACGCTTGTGGTGAAACCCAGCCATCTCCGATAGGTGCCTGTACAGTGCTGACTCAAACTGTCGCCCGCGGTCCGTTACAATATCGACGGGGCAGCCAAATCGAGAAATCCAGCCACTTACTAGGGCCTTTGCCACTGTCTCTGCTGTTATGTTGGGTATAGGTATCGCCTCAGGCCAACGCGTGAACCGATCGGTGGCTGTGAGGCAATAACGATATCCTTGAGTTAGCGGCAGTGGGCCTATGAGGTCGATGTGGATGTAGTTGAACCTAGCCCGCGGTAGCTTGAAGGTTCCCATTGGTGATGAGACGTGACGGGTTACCTTAGATCTCTGGCATGCTAAGCAGGAACGGGAACAGGAAATTTAAGTAGTTATTCGTGTCAAGTTTCAATTCTATTACTCAAGGAATAAGATTTTTCATAAAAAGTTTCTTCCTCTATTTACCCCCTTAGGGAAGAAACTACCGGGCTTAAGCCTTATGATTTAATGTTTGCACGTAGTGGTAGCCAGTGTGTGATGAAACCATCCCAGATCAAGTACCTGAGCCGACCCAGGCCAAGCGTAGCAAGTCCAGTGCACGTATCAATAAAGCTAGCGCTAGGATGAAACAATTTTGATAAACGTCGTAAAAATTGGCGTTTTTAAGAAAGGAGATTTGATTTTATGGAGGTAGGCACCTACTAGCAGTGCTGCTAAGGTCAACACAAAGCTATATGACTTCTTTTCAGGCCCCTATATAATAACTAAAGTAGTTGGCAATGACAGATACAGGATCACAAAAACTTTACGGGGCTTGTTTCAGCAGATTCTCTGCGACCTTATCGTATAGCATAGCTCCTGTATCTGACAGCTCTGATGACCAGCTGGAGACAGAAGACTTAATCGATCTATTAGAAAGCTAAAAAAAAATCGTGTGCCCCATTGCGGGAGCAATTGTTACAGGATGGCCGATTGTAATGCCTTGTCATGTGTTTAGCCCATGCCAAGCCAAACCAACGCCAAGCCAACGCCAAGCCAACGCCAAGACAACACCAAGCCAACGCCAAGCTAAGCCAATGCTACTTTACGACAATTTGGAGCCAAAATGGTCAAGCAAGCCAGCGAGTGACCGTTAGTGACGTCACATCCGGCCGCCGAAGTGCATAAGTACTCGGACCGCTCATTTGGCGGGAACATTTTGCTGCCGTGCATGAGATAAGTCGAAACTCTGTATAAAAATTAAAAATATCAATAAATAATTGTGATTACTGCATTCCCGGTTAAGATAGATTTTTAAGTTGCTTTTCGACTCAAACTTAGGAAAAAGTACCAGGGCTTCAGAAACAGCAGAGGTGCATTACGACTATATACTATATTATAAGGATTCACTATTTCGCCACAAGTTTCAATGTATTTTGTGGCTCATTCGTTGAACGCTCTCGTCTTCATACGCCGATCAGGGAGTCTGAGTTCGAATCCTCGCAAACGAGTACTCTTTTTGTTACTTAAAATATTTTATATTACCAATTTACACTATGCCAATAAACCGTACACCACCCCCGCCATCACCATCAGTGCATGATGCCTAAGAACTTGAACTGCCCACCAAATCGTTCGAGCAAGAGGAATCAAATGTACAACAGTACGGAAATGGATGGTTGATATTAACGTGTTTATGGCGGAAATGAGAGATCTTTTTTCAAATTTTTTATGTCACAATTTTCCGACGTGGGTTTTTAAAATTTTTATTTATGTTTTATTTGTGGTTTTTTAACGACTTCAAAAAAAGGAGTTATCAATTCGATACACGATGTATGTAATATTATTGGAGCTGCGAGATATTCACATATGATGATCTATTAGGGCTTCCAAGCAAATATACAAAATTTTATAGATGTACGTTTGTATGTTGGTGTTAGTATGTTTGTATGTATGTATATTTGTCCACGCATATATACGAAACTATTAATCGGATCGTGACCATTCTTTTTTTGCTGGCTTACATTTACTCCAACTTAGGGCACAGTGAAAGTTTTATCAAAATCGGTTTAGTAGTTTTCAAGATAATGGAAGATGACCAGGTAAGTGCTTATTGGTCCTCAGTAATGGAAATAGTTAGGATGAGCTAGTTTTCAACATTTATCTAATTGAGCACGGATGCTACTACATGATACTTTCTGAAGGTCTGATGATGACCAGGTAAGTGTTTATCGGTTCTCAATAATGGAAATAGTTAGGATGACCCAGCTTTCAACATTTATCTAATTGAGCACGGATGCTAGTACATGATACTTTTTGAAGGTCTGATGATGACCAGGTAAGTGCTTATTTGTCCTCAGTAATGGAAATAGTTAGGATGACCTAGTTTTCAACTTTTATCTAATTGAGCACGGATGCTACTACATCACACTTGCTGAAGTCTGATGATGACCAGGTATTATTGGTCCAATTGCAATAGTTAGGATGACCTAGCTTTCAACATGTAAGTGTGACGGCCTGGCTTATTGATACGAACTACGGCTGTGGTGTCAAAGGGAAAACATCTCAAAACCTTGGTCAAATTCTAGTGCAATATTTATAACAAAACTATTAACTACTTATTACAATCAAATATTGCAGTTTTTATTAAAAACTAAAAATTACGAAATAAAAATAATTAAAAAGATTTAATCGACTTCAAAAAGAAACGAACTCAAAATTATGAAATAACTTTAATTTTGGAAGTCGGTGGTAAAAACCTAAAATACAGATCCCAAGACACCGACTTCCGAAATTAAAGTTATTTCATAATTTTGAGTTCGTTTCTTTTTGAAGTCGATTTAATATTTTTAAATTATTTTTTTAAAATATAAAAGTTTTAATAGTAAATGCAATACATTTATTTAAATATTAAACTGTCTTATTTTTACTCGAATAGAAAAAAAACTGTTTTGGAGGAACGTGTATATGGTAGCGCCCCCTGGCGGTCTGTAACATTATAAAACTTAGCTAATAGCTAAGAACATGCTCAGGAATGTGACTTATGCAAAGCATAATAAAACCGTTTCAAAATCGGCCTAGTAGTTTCCGAGAAAAATGGTAACAGGCACACACACACACTCACAAACACCTCTTAGCCCAAACGCGTGTGTCGTCTCCGTTGCCGTCGCGGGTAAAATTATAATGATTTCGAATTTTCTCTTGTCATGTAGCTGTTTTTTTTCGGTTCCAACATAAAAGGCTGGTTCTTAACTCTGATGTTTAATTACGTAGACTAAAATGACAAATATGAGTGAAATGTCAAAATGACACAAAAAGTTCGATTTGAGCTGTCATTTTAGTCTACCTACCTAATTAAAAATCACAGTTTAGTTAAAATGACTGCCACACTAACGCTGGCGGAAAAGTATAAACTAATTCTATTACGATGGAGGTCAGAAAATACAAACAGAACCAGAACGAAACATGAGACATGTTTGTGAAGTGGTCCGTGCAGAGAGTACCGAGTGCAGTGACGCGGTGCGCGGAGTATATGCGAGAGAGTACCATCATGAGCCCGCCGAGCACGATGTCGCCCTCCACGACGGCGGCGTGCTTCACGGGCCACAGCGTGTCGTCGTCCGCCGCCTTCTTCTTGGCGGCCGCCGCAAGCCGCGCCTCGCGCCGGCTGCTGCTCGGCCCGCCTGCCAGCTGTCCGCCGGTTGTTGTCGCTGCTATACTTTTAGATTGTCGAGCCGCCTTTGCTTTCAGTTTGGGTTTAACGGTTGCTTGTGGAACTGCTGAGACAGTCGTTTCATAGTTTTCCGTGGGAATGATCTTCGCTGGGATGGTATAGACATGAGCCGTGGTGACAGCAGCGCCGCCGGGCTGCTCGGTGTGGTGCGGCGGGCGCGGGCTCGCGTGCGCGGCGCGTGCAGGAGCCGGCACCGGCAGCACGGAAGCGGCGCGGGGAGGCTGCCCGCCTTGCAGGGACGAGGCGCTCGCTCTTTGTTCGTCGGCCTGCTTACTTTTGTATTTTTTTTTCTTAAACATTTTAGATATGTCAAAAGTTCCGATGAGGGAGTGCGACTCTCTCTTATACCTGTGAAGTATCTCAGCAGCAAAGTTGTCGACGAACTCGAGCAGCTCGGCCGGCGGAAGCATGTGCGCTCCTTTCTCAAACATCCCCGTCACATTGAGCAGCTCATACTCGTGCTCATGCTGCAGAGCGCGCAGCAGGTGCTGGTGGTCGAGCGCACGCGTGTGGTTGCTGGCGGGCGCGCGGTACACGTGGTGCGCGCTGTGCACGTGCAGCAGCAGCGCCAGCACCAGGGAGCGCAGCATGCTGGCGGAAGCGGCCGGAGCACCTCACTCCTGTAACATCAGCGATGCTGGTCCCGTCACTAGCGGTGCAGTGTACAGTATCGAGTGACGTCACTCATCACTGCCTTCACAACCACGTAACACTTCCTATCCTTACGGTCTGAACAACTGCTTGAGTGGGCTGTATTCATTCTCAAACTCCATTTTAGTTCTTTAAATATCATTTTTATAATGCAAATATTGTTGCAACACTTAATGAAATCACAAGTTTGACAAGTTTAGAAACAAACATTGAAGTGCATAGTTACTGTCGAAGTGTTGATGCAATACGAGTATCCCCAACACCAGCACACTAAGGGCGCGAGCTCCGTGGTCGATGCACGTGTACTCTTATTTACAAAACGAGTGTGTCGCGTGTCGTGCGGAGCCGCGCGGGGGGCGCGGCGCGTGCGGTCGGCGCGGAGAGCGGCCGCGGAGTGCCGCGCGTGGCGGCGCCTGTGAGCCTGCCAGCCTGGCAGCTGTGCGGCACCGCCGCGCCGCGCGCCCGTCTGTCGCCACTGAGCGAGCACGCACCGCCCGCACGCACCGCCCGCGCGCATCGCCCGCACGCACCGCACGCACGCACCGCCCGCACGCACCGCACGCACCGCACGCATCGCGAGCGACCACGAGCTTCAGCATCACAACCGCTACACTGCCACTGTTACAACTTACGAAAACACAAACATTTTGAGCAACTAAAAACATACCATTGTTAGAGTTCCGTAGCGAACAAAGAACCTCTCTTCTTTGGTCGCTATGAAACAAAACGATATCAATATAGTTTTGTTGAGTTGGGAGTCCATACTTTTTTTTTACAGAAGATCATATTATTAGAAGCCTTCATGTAAAGTTTTTAAGTTTAGGAAATAAATAGTTTACGAGAAAAAAAAAAAACAAAATAGCAGAAAAGACTTACCTCATATGCATATATTATTATAATATATTAAAAATACAATACTTCGCTGATTAAGTATTATTAAATTAACACTTATAATAATTTACCGACTATTACCGATCGATCAATCAATCAATCAATTTATTCGCATAATATGGGTTTACAAAGATGTTCCACAGGTTTCACCATATTCGGCTTATGTTAGCATGCAAATTAAAATATAGTGTCATAATATGTAAACAATTAGATCATATCTTTAAAAAAATATAAATTAAACATTGATAGTCAAGTCCATTACAAATAATCATCATGATATTAAAATAAAAGGTCAAATTATAAGAGTAAAGTTAATTAGATTAAATAAAGAATTATTCTGGGTAAATTACAATTATTTCAACGACAATTAAATCTTGGATTACTATTAGTTAATTAATTAATTATTAACAATAATTGCGTTACATTTTATCTTCGAAGTACTCCTTAACTGAATAATAAGCCTTATCAATAAGTAAAGATTGAAGTTTCTTTTTGAAAAGATTTACATTACTTAAACTGCGCATAGTTGAGGATAGTTTATTACATATTTTAGGGCCCATGCAAAAAAAGCTTTTAGACAAGAGTGCGTTGTTTCCTGGCGGAACGCATAATTTATCTGCCTGACGCTCTCTTTTGCGATACTCAAACAGTTCTAGATTGCAATGGATAAATAGTGCTGTCTCATAGATGTAGATGCTGGGCAGTGTCAATATTTTTAATCGTTTGAAATGAGGCTCAAATGGATCCGCTTGGGTTAAGTTACATATAGCTCTTACGCATCTTTTTTGCGCCCTGAACGCATTTTCCAAATCAGTGGAGTTGCCCCAAAAACTAACACCGTCTCGAAGAGTAGACGATACAAAACCATGATGCATTGAAGTTGTAATATCAACGACTTTACTGAGATTACGTAAAGCGAAAGAATAACTGTTTAGTTTATTACTTATGTGTTCTATTTGTTTCTTCCATGTCATTTTGTTATCTATGTATAATTCTAAAAACTTTGTTGATTCTACTACTTCTATTGTGTGGTCATCAGAACTAATGCTTAAATCCTCTATTGCTGGTCTTTGTCTAACATTAATAGCTTTTGTTTTACTAATATTAATTTTTAAATTATTACTTATTAACCAATTAAGTGTATTTTTAGAGTCAAATTTATATTTTTAAGAATGTCGTTTTTATCATGATGAGTCAAAGAGAATAGTAATGTCATCAGCAAAGCGAGTCATAGGATTATCGGTTACAGTTGTCATTAATATATATTAGGTAAAGCAATGGCCCCAGCACACTACCTTGTGGTACGCCATATTTGACTTTCCTCGGGTTATATTTATATACTGTCATAGTTTTTGTATTTGGGCAAATGTATGACATTTCAGTTTGTTGTAGTCTGTCAGATAGGATTCTATTAATTTATGTACTTACATTTCCCCTAAAGCCGATTGCATAGATTTTATCCAATATTATGTCAAATTAAACGCGGTCAAATGCTTTTGTCATGTCCATAAATAGGGCAACAGTTGGACATCTCATATCCATATTAGTCAAGACTCGCTTGCAAAAGTTGTATATAGCTAAGTTGATTGACTTGTTTTTTCTAATTTCTAAAACCCATTTGTTCTTTGGAAATTAGATTATTACTTTCAAGGTAATTGTAAAGGCGGTTATATATGACTTTTTCGAAGATCTTAGAAAAAATAAAAAGTAATGCAATTGGGCGATAGTTGTTCATGTTGTGTTTGTCCCCTTTCTTATGAATGGGCTTTACTGTTGAAATTTTATGTTTATTGGGAAATGTACCTGTTTCTATAGATAAGTTTACTATGTGTGATAGTACTGGTGAGATTATATGAGCGACTCTTTTTACAATATTAGTCTTAACTCCGTCATACCCCACACTAGAAGTGTTTTTTAATAAAAATATGATTTTATGAAGTTCAACCGGATCAGTGGGTGGCATAAATATTGATTTACTGTGAGATGGAGGGCATTTGAATACGGGGGTTTATCTTCCGGTATTATTTGTTCAGTAAAATAGTTATTATAGTGAGTCACTATTTTGTTAGGGTCATAGATAGATGCATCATTAATTTTTATCCTATTTATATGTTCGCGGGGCTGGCTATGCTTGTTCTTATTGATTATTTTCCAAGTAGTTTTAGATTTATTATAAGAAGATTTTATTGCGTATGTATTTTGGGCTTTTAGTGTCAGTTTTATAATCAATTTTACTTTTTTAGCGTATTTCTGAAATGTTGATTTATTTTCGTGTGTCCGTTTCTTCCTATAATTCCACAATAGAAACCGTTTACGTTCACAACATGTTTCTATGCCCTTTAAGACCCATTTTGGCTTTTTAAATTTAGAGATCCTTCTTTTTATACGCGGAAAGTATAAATTATAAAATAGAGTAAAAATTTCATGGAATTCATTGTAAGCTTCGTTAACGTCGTTAGAATCAAAGACTTCCTTAAAACTTAATTTGCTTACATTTTCAATAAACAGCCGAACATACTTTTGAAGGCGCATATGACTCATGTCACTACTTGATGACGAATACAAACACAGAACACATGCTGTATAACATCGACAAAAAGTTGAAAGACTTTACACTTAGTGACTTTTGTATCATTCTAATAGGGGAAAACGACTTTAAAACTACCACTGCTTACTTTGACTTAATATTTTATATAAGATATATATTAAGTGAAATAAAACACACAAATGTACGCTAACATATAAATATGGAAGGCATTATAATATTTATAACAGTAGAATAGAAAACTTTAACAACTTACTTTACCTTGACATTTTACTCCATGAGCATGCCTACTATCTTGACAGTAACAAAAACCTTTTATATGACTTTACAATGTTTGACAATTATACAGGTAAACTCAATAATTACGACATGAGTATTGTATTTACAGATATCTTGTATTACATTAATGACATTATTAAATATGACCTCCAAAATGACATCGAGCAAACCAAAATGAATGACTCTGTACATGTCAATAGGTCAAATAACGAGTTTTTTCGTGAATAATTTTATAAATGTTTTACATCAAAATATTGCAGGTCTCCTAAGCAAGTCTGATACACCACCTGAATACTGAAACGCCACTCAAATCTCATAATCATCTAAAAGCTACTTAAATATAAGCATCCCTCAAATTTAAATGGTATACACAAACGCCACTCAAGCAATTCGAAACCATGATTAGCCAAGCAGTCCTCAAATGTTTACATCATGGCAACATCCTGCTCAAAAATTGTTATCAGCACGTTCTCAGTTACAAAATAATTTAGTTTACGTTTCGTATTCGTTTTACGCAGTCTTCTTTGAACAAATATTTTCTATAATTATTAATCAGTTGAAATATAACAGCGTAATGTAAGTTTGGTTTTTGAATCACTATTGAAATTATGTATTTATTTAAGTAAATAAATATAAAAGAATAATTTTATAAATGTTTTACATCAAAATATTGCAGGTCTCCTGACCAAGTCTGATACACTTACAGTTTGTTTAGAAGAATTTCTAAAAGATAATTTAAATATTGATGTCATCTGCGTATCAGAACATTTTATTATGTCAGGTTATGAACAATATGTGTCAATCCCTAACTACACGTTAGCTACTAGCTTTTGCAGAAATCACTCAAAACGGGGTGGGACATGTATTCTTGTTAAAAATAATCATTAATGGAAAGAAGTTCCCGACATATCTAATCTATCCATAAGTCATGTAATAGAATGTTGTGCGATTGAACTAGTTAAGTATAAAACAATTATTGTATGTATGTACATAGTGCCAACATGTAAACGCTATGATATATTTTTTTCATCGTCTATGTAAGGCTATAAAAAATTCAAAAAACAAGAAACTTATGATATGTGGCGACTTTAATATAGACTTGCTAAAGAAAACTAGTCAATCTTCTGAGTTTAAAGAAATTTGTTTACGCAATAATTTGACGATTGCAATTCAACATCCCACCAGACTTGCTAGTCCATCATATATAGACAACATTCTACATAATGTTCAAGGGTGCAAAGGTTCAAGGGTGAAAATCTAAGATGGCGGCCGCGAAAAGGCCCATGACGAATAATTTGAAAAAATTTGCAGTTGCCATCTTGGGTTTTCAATTTGACTTCACCATCGACTAGATCCTTAAATACTAGCTTTAAAATAATATAAAATGATCAATAGAATAGCATGAAAATATTATTAAAATATCGTTTATGATTCTATTAAGGTACTTGGTCCATCCCTAGCATCAGGTAGGATGACATTGACAGTTAACTGCACGCTCACTTCACTTAAATTTTCACGGTGAGATGGTTACAGAATAGCATAGCTGGTGTAACGCTAGATGTCGCTAGCCAGCCGTTAAGCCGGCTGTAAAGCCCGCACCGCCTAGCCGCTACGTCACTTCCCCACCACGTGAGCCTTGCCCTGCCAAATGCCGAGCCAGGAGGGGTGAAGTAACCGCCAGCCATTGATTATAAAAAGCCGGAGCAATGATTTTGTGCACTCACTCTATAATAATAATTGTAAGTGGAAACTCTGCGCAATTAAAAGTATAAATCGATACTGTTCCTGTTTATTTTCATCACTGCCGTTATACTCAGAAGTGGTATATAAAAGAAAAACCTACGATGAAACCACGCTCTGCTACATATAAACGTCGTCGGTCTCCTAGTCGCGAGGACGAAAATTCTGCGTTCGTAAGCCAGAAGTCTGAAGATTCAAACGAAGAAGTTCGATGCACACCACCCGCAAGGAAAATATTGAGGACTCTCTTAGCACAAGAAGTAGAAAAAGCATTCAACAATCTAGAACACGAAGCGCCTTCCCTCATTCATCGAAAAGAACACCGTGCCGCATCGTTAATTCCGGAATTTGACCCTGATAACGAAGAATGCACAGTTACTGCCTGGATAAAAAAAAATAAACAACTAGGTCAAATCCACGGCTGGGATGACAAAACTACGTCATTTCACCTTCAAGACAAGTTGAAAGGACAGGCAAGAAAATGGTATAATCGACTCGACGAGTACGACTACTCTTGGGAGCAATGGAAAGAAATGTTTCTTCGTGCGTTCCCAAAACATCGAGATTACGCCCATGTTCTCGAAGAAATGCTTAACAGAAAAAAGCTACCCTCTGAAAGCCTGACAAAATACTACCAAGAAAAAGTTGCTTTGTGCTTCAGAAGCAAATTGTCAGATATCGCTACAGTATCCTGCATCATACGAGGTTTGCCTCTAGCGTTGCAATCAAATGCGAGAGCATTCCAATGCGAACGACCTGACGAGTTGTATGAAAATTTCTTGTCAGCACTCGATGACTACAAAGTTCCTGTAACGGATACAAGAGGAGGCTACAAGGATATGTCGCGCTCCACAGAAAGGAAACCTTCCGCAAACCCTGACACTGATTCATGTCCGCGCTGCAAGAAAATTGGACATTTAGTACGCAACTGTCCATTGCCTGACCAACGCAGCTGCTACAAATGCGGAGTTCAAGGTCACATTGCTCCACGTTGCCCGTCAAGTCCCAAAAAAGACCCGCCCCGGGAGCAGATAGCGTGAAGGAAATAAAGTTACTTCAAAACTATAACGATGTTTATAAAAATCCTGCAAAGATCAACGGTGCTTTCGTGAAATCTTACATCGACACAGGCAGTCAAGTAAATGTGCTTACGAACGAAGTAGCTACTCTTCTGGGTCTCAAAGTCAAACCTGTCTCCGTTACTTTGAAAGGATTCAATGGCGGTTGCATCAATAGTAACGGCGAAGTCGAGTTTGAACTTGAAATTGATAGCCTGCATATGCCCTGTAAGGCATACCTAACTGACATCGAAATGAGCGGTGTAAATCTATTGATCGGGCAACCGGTTATAAACAGTGAAGGCAAAGCTACACTTCAGAAGGAGCTCAATTTCCTTTCAAACCTGGATGCTACTGAAGCTATTAGCAGATTTCGTGTCGTCACTGCTGCAAGTGAATGCCTACCCCAGGCATCTCCATTATCAAGGTTCATATTATTGGCAATGCGGTCAGTAACCACGTAGTAACACCTGCGAGGCACTTCGAGTTCCAAGAAGTATCCTTCTCTCTGCCAGCAACGCTTCTATGCGGAAATGAAGGCTAAGGTCGTCAACAGCGGGGCCAAGGACATCACATGGAAGAAAGGAACCGTCCTACTTCGCGCTGAAAGCTGCCAGGAACCATGCATAAATAACCAGGTCAGTCAGCGTGCCAATATTTGCAAAATGCCATTATCCAAATGTGTTTTACAATTGAGTGCCTCATGTGTTGATAGTTGTGCCATTGGTGGGGTCCTGATCATAATCAATTAATCAGTTTATTATCTCGGTACAGTAATTGTTTTACTACTGTACTAAGGAGTTGGGATGTACGGGTTTACAGGCCTAGTATCTGCTGATTCGTTAAGACCACATCGACCATATTGGAAACTGAAGATCTTGTAGATCTTCTTGAGAGCTAAATCAAAAGTCCATTTCCCCATAATTTATCTTGATTCTTGAGCTGACTTGTAACCATAGTTTTGTTGTTCCCATTGCGGGAGCAATCGTTACAGGATGGCCGATTGTAACGCTAGATGTCACTAGCCAGCCGTTAAGCCGGCTGTAAAGCCCGCCACGCCTAGCCGCTACGTCACTTCCCCACCACGTGAGCCTTGCCCTGCCAAATGCCGAGCCAGGAGGGGTGAAGTAGCCGCCAGCCATTGATTATAAAAAGCCGGAGCAATGATTTTGTGCACTCACTCTATAATAATAATTGTAAGTGGAAACTCTGCGCAATTAAAAGTATAAATCAATACTGTTCCTGTTTATTTTCATGACTACCGTTATACTGGCTTCTTTTGGGTAAGCTCACTCCATTGTCGTCTCTGTCTCTGTCGCCTCCGACCTAGACTACAGTCAAGAGCAAACCCATCTTAAATAATAAAATAAAAAAATATGAACATTTTCGAAACGGTCTGACTTTTCGAACTCTCCTAGAGGTGTAATTGTATGCCTTTGTACTTTACATTTCTGGCATTGAATGCAACTTCTTACAAAGCTTGCAACGTCACTGTTCATGTTGGGCAAAAATAGCGCTGCGCGATAAGGCGACGCGTAGCGGCTACCCCAGGGTGGTTATGAGCGTGGACACTTGAAATCGCTTTTTCTCGAAAGTCTGATGGTAAATAAAGGCGCGCTGATGACGTTGATATTTCGAACGTAAGCTCATGATTTAAATATGGCATGCGGAATAATTTAAATTCCAAGTTAGGTTTTTATTTTAGTATTATTAATTGCGTATCTTCGACATGGCTTTTGTATAATTGCTCATAATCGAAAATATCGTGTACATATATCTCTTCTATTCTAGAAAGAGCGTCGGCGGCGTTATTAAGTTCGCTCTTAACGTACTCAATTTTGTTGCGAAACTGAGAAATAAAATCTAATTGACAAAGGCGTCTTGGGAGGATCTGCTTTCGATTATTTCTTGGATAAGGTGAATGTTAACGGCTTGTAATCAGTTACCACTGTGAGATCACGATCAGCGGGTTGACGATTCACGTTTTTGTAGGCAATAACTGAAATATCGGCGCCGGTGCCAATAAGAAAATGTGTACCATTTTTCCAGTCGGTGACGCTCAAGCGATGTGTTCCTTCGACACCTACGCTCGCTAAGGCAGGTGTCGGCTTTAGTTTAACGCCTTTTTGACGCATTGTTCGTCACCGCATTTCTTGGCGTTATCCCCATAAATAAAGTGATAAAAACACTTGAAATTTTTGTCTCCCGATTGCGCTGTTTGACGCTTGTATTTGTTTTGATTATCTAGATACCGAGAGCGTCATCGTGATCGTGATCGCGATTGATAATTGCCCCGACTCCTGCTGTCACTCTGGCGTGTGTTTTGTAAACAATTAATTTTAATGTTTAACGCGGCAATTTCTTTAAATAAAATATGAAATTGTTGATCAGTTGATTGACATAGCGACAGGATTTAGCGAACAGACTTCGGATGGCCGTGCAGTTTCCATAATTTCATCAGCAATAGCTGCGACATTGTCCAACGTAACGTCGCAGATAGTGACTACTGTGCGGACTGTTTGAGGCAGGCGATCTAACTACAAAATTTTGATTGTGTCCTCCGGAATTTTGTTCCTTCCGAGTTCTCGCGTTTTACGAACGAGTTGGTGTCTATGGGCTTAAAATAACATGGTAAGTCTCTCAATATTGTGTGTACAAACTTACATTTGCAGTTGGAATGTATGGGAGAACAAACATGATTATGAACCGTCTAGTTACCTACTTATGAAGAGAAAAGATTCTAATTTCCCATCACGCTTTCCCAGGCTTTGGACTGGCTAATTGTGTGCTGAACTGTTATCAAAGTATCAAAGCTATTGCAGTAAGTTGTAAACAAGCGCTTAATAGATACAGTGTAGTGTTATGAATCATTTTTATGTATTTAAAGTTCGATAACAGCAAAACACTGAATCAGGCGTGGTTAAAAAATTGAATCAGCCCTATTTACAGTAATTAATTAAAATACTACTTACTCTGCGCCGGCAGGTGGATACCTATTTACATTAATTGTTGAACGCGCCTACCGTTTATTCAAAGCACTTGCGAGCGCGTTTACATGTCTTTGCACTTTTAAAAGAGTGTCACTTTCACTTTTTATTATTTCAAATGCGCGGGTGATTCGCGTACGGAGCTCATCCACGCTGGCTATTAAGTATCCATTCGCGTACGGAGCTCATCCACGCTGGCTATTAAGTGTTCATTCGCGTACGGAGCTCATCCACGCTGGCTATTAAGTATCCATTCGCGTACGGAGCTCATCCACACTGGCTATTAAGTGTCCATTCGCGTACGGAGCTCATCCACGCTGGCTATTAAGTATCCATTCGCGTACGGAGCTCATCCACACTGGCTATTAAGTGTCCATTCGCGTACGGAGCTCATCCACGCTGGCTATTAAGTATCCATTCGCGTACGGAGCTCATCCACGCTGGCTATTAAGTGTTCATTCGCGTACGGAGCTCATCCACGCTGGCTATTAAGTATCCATTCGCGTACGGAGCTCATCCACACTGGCTATTAAGTGTCCATTCGCGTACGGAGCTCATCCACGCTGGCTATTAAGTGTTCATTCGCGTACGGAGCTCATCCACGCTGGCTATTAAGTATCCATTCGCGTACGGAGCTCATCCACGCTGGCTATTAAGTGTTCATTCGCGTACGGAGCTCATCCACGCTGGCTATTAAGTATCCATTCGCGTACGGAGCTCATCCACACTGGCTATTAAGTGTCCATTCGCGTACGGAGCTCATCCACGCTGGCTATTAAGTATCCATTCGCGTACGGAGCTCATCCACGCTGGCTATTAAGTGTCCATTCGCGTACGGAGCTCATCCACGCTGGCTATTAAGTGTCCATTCGCGTACGGAGCTCATCCACGCTGGCTATTAAGTGTCCATTCGCGTACGGAGCTCATCCACGCTGGCTATTAAGTGTCCATTCGCGTACGGAGCTCATCCACGCTGGCTATTAAGTGTCCATTCGCGTACGGAGCTCATCCACACTGGCTATTAAGTGTCCATTCGCGTACGGAGCTCATCCACGCTGGCTATTAAGTATCCATTCGCGTACGGAGCTCATCCACGCTGGCTATTAAGTGTCCATTCGCGTACGGAGCTCATCCACGCTGGCTATTAAGTATCCATTCGCGTACGGAGCTCATCCACGCTGGCTATTAAGTGTTCATTCGCGTACGGAGCTCATCCACGCTGGCTATTAAGTATCCATTTGCGTACGGAGCTCATCCACACTGGCTATTAAGTGTCCATTCGCGTACGGAGCTCATCCACGCTGGCTATTAAGTGTCCATTTTCACCGTACACTAAATCTAATCAGCGGTCTTCGTACCGAGAATTAAGATAGTCTCTTACGTTCCAAGCGAAGTGTGCTGGCGCGCCATCACGCTGGAAGTAGAGGTCACGCCAGACGACTAGGGGTATATCTTCTAACATCGTTTCAACATCGTTACGTAACATGTCTATGTACGTATTATTTTTTAAAGGGTTTAGAAACACAGGCCCTAAAACTTTATTGTCTAACACTCCTGCCCACACATTTACACTAAAACGTGTTTGGAAATAATCCGGTCTTACTTTATTTGGGTTTGTAGTTGTCCAGTAATGGGAATTATGAATGTTAAACAACCCAACACGTGTAAACGTACATTCATCAGTCCAGAGAATGTGGTGATGGGGTTGCTGCAGTAGCCACCTACAAAATGTTACTCGTGGTATTTAGTCGTCACTGTTCACTTCTTACACACGAGTGTTAATAGATAAATGTTAATTAATGATATGGGTGGAGGCCTTCATCACGAAGGAGCTTCCACACGTAAAACTCGCTGACATTGAATACATGACCGACATCGGCCGTGCTCGCCGTGGGGTGTAGTCTATAGATATCTAGAATGTCTTCTTCAAGATGCGCCGTATAGCGCAGTCTTCCTGCGTCAACCATTGGTGGCCTGAAGGTGCCATATTCACGATGGCACTGTACTGCTATCAAGATTGTGGTGAGGCTCGGCTGCCTTCTAAATCTTTCTCGATAAAGGATTTGGGGTTGTCGTAAGCTTTCGTGACGCTCACGATAACACACAACCATTTCCAAGTATTTTTAGTTGCTGTACGCGTACTCAGATCAACAAAAAAAACTAGATGGAGCGCCACGAACATCAAAAGTGAAGTATCGAATGTGTATGTATATGTGGGTTGCCATTTGCTAAATTTTTTCTCTATATTTGGGGAATAATATTGTATGGGTAAGATGATATTGTAAGATATTGTAGAGCATGGTATTGATGCCGATTCTCTTGTCGCACATGTCTCTAAACTAGACTAAAAATCATCAAAATTTAGTTTATTCCTGTTAAACGTCGATTTCGGGTCGCGGCATTATGCTGAACGACGGCCGTTTTGCGTGAATGTGACGCATATTTTCCCTAAACTTGTTCTTTAATTATTTTATTTTGTTATTTTATTTCTTTGCGTCATGTTTATCGCAAATAAACGTATTTTCTTTCTTTCTTTCTATTTCCCATTCCGAAATTGGCTAAAGTGACACATCTTAACTATATTATAATTTGACAGCACTAAGATGACACTCAGATTTAGTGAAAACGGCAAATTTCCTATTCTGAATTTGACAATAAATCTGCAATTCACTATTTAGCGCTTTCAGACCACGAATCAGCACAATCGATAACGGTTAGCTTAGAAACTGATTCTCAAGTTAAAGACATTCATAGCTTTTGGTTCAAAAGGATAAGAGAGCTCAGTGACGAAAACATGGTTAAATTTAATAACTGCATCTCAAATTTATCTTTTACCGATGTTTATGAAGCTCAATCAACTAATGACGCATTCGATAGACTACACGATACAATTATCCTTTTCTACAATCTATGCTTTCCCATAATTAAGGTCAAAACCACTTGTAAACAAGTGAAAAATAGAGGTCTAACCAAGGGTATTAAAAGATGCTGCATTAAAAAACGAACATTATACTTAAAATATCATCTCTACAAACATAACAAAAATCAAAACAAAAAAAAATATGACGACTACACTCAAATACTAAAAAAATGCATACACAAGGCTCAGCAGCTTAATAGCTTGGACTACCTCAATAAGGCCAAAAATACAAGTAAAGCGGCCTGAAATATGATTAAAACAAACACAGATAATATGACAAGTAACTCTGAAATTGACACAATTAATGCTAATAATAAACTTTATGACAATCCAAACCAAATATGCGACTTATTTAATGACTATTATATATCCCAAACAAAGACGACCAATAAAACTCATAAAAACATACAATATGACACGAAAATAACCACTCCTCAAAATTCTAAAACCATCTTCCTTACACCAGTAGATGAATCAGACGTTTACAAAATAATTCACAGTCTAAGAAACACTAACTCGACCGGGTATGACGACCTGAGCACTAAAGTGGTAAAAACATGTGCAATGAGTTTAGTGTCTCCCTTAACCTACATCATAAACCTGTCTCTAACAGAAGGAGTATTCCCATCACGTCTGAAAAGATCAATTGTCAAGCCTCTTTATAAGAAAGGTGAAAAAACTGACATGAGCAATTATAGACCAATAACTTTGATACCTATCCTATCCAAAATCTTTGAGAAAGTTATGTGCATTAAAATAGAAAACTTTTTAATGGCATGTGATGTTCTTAAAAAAGAGCAGTTCGGTTTCAGAAAGGGCAGTTCCACTGCTTTAGCATGTTTCACGCTAATAAAACATATAACTGAAAGTTTAAATATAAAATCTAAGATAAGTTGTGTGTTCCTAGACATGACGAAAGCCTTTGATTTTGTTAGTCATACAACACTACTCTCAAAGCTAGAGCATTATGGAATCAGGGGTAAAGCCAACGACTGGATCAAAAGTTATCTTTCTGAAAGAATGCAATGCGTAGAAATAACGAAAACTTGTCGAAATGTAAAAAAAACGTTTAGGTCGGAATATAAGCAAAATAATTATGGCACGCCACAGGGAGGTATCGTATCCCCACTACTCTTTCTAGTTTACATCAACGACATTCCAGAGGCGATAGGCAAAGATTGCATACTATTCGCCGATGCGATGACACTACAATAATAGTTAAGAGTGACAATAACAAAAAGTTAGAAAATTAAATCGTCCAAGCTATGGATAATACAATGGATTGGCTAGAAAGAAATAACCTAAAAATAAATATGACTAAAACAAACATAATGCAATTTCAGACATACAATGCAAGCATAGATGAACTAGATATTCACTATAAAGATTCTCATTTGACCACAGTCGATAATTGTGTATTCTTGGGTATAACCGTCGATAAAAATTGCAGTTGGAAACCACATATAGATAAAATTCTGGCAAAAATAGATCGTTTTACATATGTCTTAAAAAGAATTAAACAAACAGTTAACCATGATACTGCAATGCTGGCTTACCATGGTTATGTATCATCAGTACTTAGATACGGTATTATAGTGTGGGGTAACTCGGTGGATTTTGACAGGGTTTTCAAAGCTCAAAAAAAATGTATCCGAGCAATTTGTGGAGCTCACTTTTTAGACAGCTGTAAGCCACTGTTTCAGAAACTTAAAATTCTACCTTTGCCATGTTTGTATATTTTTGAAATATGTATTTTTGTTAAGAGATATTATAATTTATTTGAAACCAGCACAGTCAGGCCAAATAGCCGAACACGGCATAAAGATAGACTTCGGCTGCCACCAATAAAACTAAAATTATTTAAGAAAAATGTATACTGCATGTCAATTATTATTTACAATCATTTACCAAATAGTTTTCAAGACTTACCTCTGACAATGTTTAAAAAAATACTCTTCAAACTATTGCTGCTTAAAAGATATTATACAATTAAGGACTATTTAGAAGACAAATCTATAGAATCTGTTATTTGTAATTTGTAATTTAGAATTGACTCTGATTGTGAAGACATTTGCACGCCAGATTATGGCAGGATATGCTGAAACTAAATTACTGTAACACCTTATGTACCATATCCTAGCAAATAAATATTTTTGATTTGATTTGATTTGATTTGACGATTTTCACTTAAAATTTTGATTATAAAACTAAATCAGACTATTTTTAATCGCGATTAAAAGGTGTGAAATAAAATTAGTTTCATGAACTAAAATTTCAGAATACGGTACTGTATCTTTTTTTCCTTTTCTTTTGCTTATATCTCGAAAACGGTGTGTTCTATTGCAAAAATATTAAAATTTTTGCCCCCCTTTGAAACCCGTAACCCTTCTAAAACTCTACATGTCGGTAATAATAATAAATAAATAAAATAAAATAAAAAAATAAAAACTTTTTATTTCAGACCCAACCGAATCCATAGAATGTTAGTACCGAAAAACTTATGAAACTAGTGTTAGTAGATGAAAAACATAGTATTTATATTTTAGCTCCTAATGTGGGTATTGACCCAGTGTTGGACGTAACGCGTGTCCAGCCTATCCGCAATAACAGCCAGGATGCTGTTGGTAATAATCAATAATAGAAATTTTGAAATTTTTATTATTTTCCATACTAATTGTGAAATTTTCTATACGGGGTTATTGGTAAAACACAACAACCTCATAAGGGGTCATTGTACTCATCATTATGAACAACTTTTACTGTGAGACCAAACCTGATGATGATGATGATTCGTCAAAATGTACTGAACAGCTGATTTCTTTTCCCGATTTCAGGTTTGGTCCCACAGTAAAAGTGAAGTAGTTGGAGTTTAACCAATAACCCTGTACCACTTTGAGAATTGCATCTTCTCCGGCGCTACCGGTTTGCCTTCGCAGCCTCAGCCGCTACGGCTCGCATGGTGCGAAGGTGCGTTTCCAACACGGAGCTAGGCGGAGTGGAGAGCAGGGGACCGTGAGTTGACCAATCACAGTGCTCGAAATCTTCACTCCACCTCAGTGGAAACAGTGTAAGTGGAGCGGAGCGACTTTCAAATAAAATATATGAACACGCTGCCCCGAACCGGACAGAACGGAGTCGAGCAGAGGGCGGTCCGACCAATCACAGTACTCGAAATCTCCACTCCGTTCCACTCCGCTTCAGTGGAAACACTTTTCACTGCTCTTCTCCGCTCCGCTCGACCCAGCTCCGCGTCAGTGGAAATGCACCCTTAGTGGAGCGGAGCGGAGCTGAACGGACTTTCAAATAAAATATATGAACACGCGGCCCCGAGCCGGACAGAAGTCGAGCTTTGTGGTCCGACCAATCACAGTGCTCGAAATCTCCTCTCCACTTCGCTCCACTTCAGTGGAAACACTTGCCACGTTTCACACTCTTCTCCGCTCCGCTCCGCCCAGCTCCGCATCAGTAGAAAAGCACCCTTACGGCGGGCGGAGGCTGCCCTCTTTGCACGGTTCCGTATCTAAAAAATACTCTCGGGGTAGGGCAAACAAGGAGGTACCACGTGAAGCAAAAAAAAAAGTACCACGTGGAATCGCGACTGTCAAACTCGATTTTAGATGTGTCAAAATTGGTTTTTAAATTTAGAGATTTTTTGTGTAGAATACTCGTAGCTGTTAACCGGTAATACCTCATTGTTTACAAGGATTTCTATTCCGGAAAAATGAAAAACGTTTTACTTCGCCAAATTGTCTCGAAACAGATCAAATATATTGTAGGTAACCGATCAAATCATGTCATTTATTCAAACTGGACTGAGAATCAATCAGCAGTTTTCGTCAAAATTACATAAGACAGACCCTAAAAAGCCCGCCCTTCACTACTTCCTAGTGAGAAGTGGCGCAACAAACTCCACAGCAGCACAGCTGTCTGTTCATTTAGAAAAACTTGATTCTATACAAACAGTATGCAAAATAATTTACATTACGCAACACAAAACAATTAATTAAATTATTTGCCATTATGTCGGCTAGCACACGCCAATATATCAACAAAAACATAGAAAACTACTTTTTAAAGTAAAGATTAAGTAATATCTTGATTACTTTTTCTATAAGGCGAAAGCTCCAGGTACCGATGATTGAATTGCATCGATGTCGGCTTTGACCTGGCCTCCAGGTGTATGGACCAGTCTCCCGAAATCGTCTGATGGCATCCCGTACCGTGGTTCGAGGTACACAGAGTGTACGAGCGATGCGACGTTGGCTGAACCCAGCGTCAGCTAAATCCACTGACTTAGCTGTACCAGTTGCATCAAGTGGCATTTTTTAGAGTCACAAACAATAAACGAACACTACAAAGTCAAATTAACCAATATTCACACACTATGGCAGAAAAGAACCGGAAATGTTAAGACATTGTTGCAGCGGCAACAATGTTTCGGAGACAAGATTGTACAAAACGAATTATGGATATAAGTGTTTAACTTATTGCTAAAGTGCCCACTTGACAAAACATAAAACAGTGGATAAGCCATAGTTACCATAAACAAACAGGGTGACGAAAGATATAGATGGCCGGTTAATTGTGCCTGTGAGTGTATACCGATTACAGCAAATGTTTCGATCGAATTGACCATGTAATCTTAATGCGTAAACATTTATCCATGGGTATCAGGGGTAACGTATTCAGGTGGTTTGCGTCATATGTTGAGGGCAGATGTCAGACTGTGGTGCTGAACGGTTACTCATCTAGAGCTATGCGTATTCCCTCGGGAGTTCCTCAGGGGTCGTTACTGTGGCCTCTCTTATTTAATATTTTTATCAATGACGTGATTTACTGTTTTCGTCATTCTAAAATGTTGCATTATACTGATGATATGAAGATCATGAAACTGGTTCCCACCCATGCAAATGCTCTCTTACTGCAGGAGGATCTTGACACCTTTCATACCTACTGTAATATTAACAAATTGGACCTAAAGTAGTCCTTGCATTATATACGAATATACAGAACGCGAAAATAATACTGTCTGCTACCTAGTATATGTTAATTGTTATTCTATGTGTGAAGACTTGTAATTGGCCATCATCTTGTTATAAACTTAGTAACCGTTGTGTATGATTAGCTGTGAGTTTTCCAAACATAACAAAATAAAATAATATATTCTACGAGTTTATTAAAAACTATGATCCATTTAATATTATAACAAGGAACAACGTAATCCAGGACCGCGCAATTAAGTATATTGACGTACTGGATTTGAGGAGAATTCGTGTCACAGTAGCCGCAGCACAGTGCAGGTTGGTGCGGTCAGTTGCGCGCCGGTGCGGCGGCGGGCGGCAGCAGGTGCAGGTTGGTGCGGTCAGTTGCGCGCCGGTGCGGCGGCGGGCGGCAGCAGGTGCGGGTCGTCGGTGTGGTCGTGCTGCGTCACGCGAAACTTGTGGTCGCGCGCGAGCCACGCGCGCACCGCCACGGCGGCGCGGCACCACGCCCCGGCCGCACAGTGCAGGTTGCTGCGATCAGTTGCGGGCCGGTGCGGCGGCGGGCGGCAGCAGGTGCGGGTCGTCGGTGTGGTCGTGCTGTGTCACGCGGAACTTGTGGTCGCGCGCGGGCCACGCGCGCACCGCCACGGCGGCGCGGCACCACGCCCCGGCCGCACAGCGCGCGCCCCCGGCCCCGCACACGCGCACGCTCGCGCACCCTTGCACCGGCCCAGCCTGCCATCTGCGCGCGCACACAAGTTACATACTATACAAAGATAACGTTCCGGGGTTCCTTCGTCTATCTTCGGCAGAACCGAAAGGCGACTAAAATATGTGTGGTCCAAAGAGAGAGAGAAGCAACTAGTCAACCAAATTTTGGTGCTGCCGAAGATAGGTAAACGATGGAACCTTTGAACGCTGTCAAACTATAAAAGGGTCCAGGTATACATAACTACGACAAGAGATGTCTGTAACCAAGGGTTTGCCCACCACGACCGTTCACAACGTAGAGCCGTACTCTGTTCCTCGCTGAAATGTACTTCCGGGACTGTTGTAGTCACCGTCCAGCAAATCACACCCTCACGGCATAAGGCATTCCAGACCTTCCAAGAACTCAAGGCACGAGATTTTTCAGACACACATCCCATGTTTCCAAGTCCTCACAGAATGAGATATTCCAACCACACATCCTATGCTTCCAAGCCCTCAAGGCATCAGGCATTCCAGACACACCTTCTATACTTCCAAGTCTTCACGGCACGAGGCGTTCCAGATACACATCCTGTGTTTCCAAGTCCTCACAGCATGAGACATTCCAACCACACATCCTATGCTTCCAAGTCCTCAAGGCATCAGGCATTCCAGACACACCTTCTATACATCGAAGTCCTCACGGCACGAGGCGTTCCAGACACACATCCTGTGTTTCCAAGTCCTCACAGCATGAGACATTCCAACCACACATCCTATGCTTCCAAGTCCTCACGGCATTAGGCATTCCAGACACACATTCTATACTTCCAAGTTCTCACGGCACGAGGCGTTCCAGACACACAATCTGTGTTTCCAAGTCGTCACAGCATGAGACATTCCAACCACACATCCTATGCTTCCAAGTCCTCACGGCATCAGGCATTCCAGACACACATTCTATACTTCCAAGTCCTCACGGCACGAGGCGTTCCAGACACACATCCTGTGTTTCCAAGTCCTCACAGCATGAGACATTCCAACCACACATCCTATGCTTCCAAGTCCTCACGGCACGAGGCGTTCCAGATACACACCCTAAGCTTCCAAGTCCTCACGACATGAGGCATTCCAGACACACATTCTATACTTCCAAGTCCTTATGGCACGAGGCGTTCCAGACACACATCCTAAGTTTCCAAGTCCTCACGGCATGAGGCATTCCAGACACACATTCTATACTTCCAAGTCCTCACGGCATGAGGCATTCCAGACACACATTCTATACTTCCAAGTCCTCATGGCACGAGGCGTTCCAGACACACACCCTAAGCTTCCAAGTCCTCACGGCACGAGGCGTTCCAGACATACATCCTATACTTCCAAGTCCTCAGGGCACGAGGCGTTCCAGACACACATGCTATGCTTCCAAGTCCTCACGGCACCAGGCGTTCCGGACACACATGCTATGCTTCCAAGTCCTCACAGCATGAAACATTCCAGACACACATCCTATGCTTCCAAGTCCTCACGGCACGAGGCGTTCCAGACACACATCCTATACTTCCAAGTCCTCACGGCACGACGCATTCCAGACACACATCTTATGCATCCAAGTCCTCACAGCATGAAACATTCCAGACACATCCTATGCTTCCAAGTCCTCACGGCATGAAACATTCCAGACACACATCCTATACTTCCAAGTCCTCACGGCACGACGCATTCCAGACACACATCCTATGCATCCAAGTCCTCACAGCATGAAACATGCCAGACACACATCCTAATGCTTCCAAGTCCTCACGGCACGAAGCGTTCCAGACACACATCCTATACTTCCAAGTCCTCACGGCACGACGCATTCCAGACACACATCCTATACTTCCAAGTCCTCGCAGATGAATACTATAAACAATACTGTACACTTACACGGCGGTGTACTGCACGTACACGTTGGCACTGTCTCCTGGAGCTATCTTTAGAAATGGCGGCCAGATCTTAAATTCTTTGCCACCGATCCATTTTATTGCTACATCCAGAGTCACATTGCCTGTGATATAGTTAAATAAATAAATTAGTTGTTATTTCCGCCTCGCTGGTCTAATGACCAAATAGCTGTGCTTTACCTAATTAACATTAACGTAAAACTTTTTTAATGGCCTTTTCATGAAATAATGACATCTATTTTATTTCGTTGTAAGAGTAAATTCAGATTGTGTCAATGTCACATTCTTAATTGTCTCTGACGTGTAGAAAATAGCTGACTGTGATTTTGTGAACAATAAACTGTCTTAATTATTTATTAAATGATAAATGATTTTTATTTCTGTAAGTAGGTTTGTACAAACACTTTTACAAGTTAATCACTTTTTTTTTTAAACTAGATGATGTCGGCGTTTCCTATCTGACTACTCTGAGAAGAAAGGCCGAAACAAACTCAGAGAAAGTCCAGACATAATCTTGGTTACTTCATGTGACGACCATGTAGATTGGTGTCTGAAATGGTATTTTGAGGAAAGAACCACACAGATTGAGAGGACTTGTCCAGTCAGTGCACGCATTTGTCAGTAATCGCGCAGCTCAACTCAGAACTTAAGGAGCTCAACGATTCGATGAACAATACCAAAGAAACGACATTTGGGTAGGCCGCATATATTACTCAAACTGCCAGACCATGATTAAAAATAACTGAGAGAAAAAATAAAACAAACAAAAAAAGCAATGACCTACATAGTTTTCACATTCACAATAATTAAATAATATAATACTTTACAAAGTAAATATTCATGTCAACATTCAGGATGCAAAAATAAAAAGAGAAAAAAAGAAAATTTGGAGCAGTTCAATCCCAGGCCTTTTTGTCCTCAATATAATCTTTAACGGTATAAAAAGCTTTCTGACACAACTTGCGTTAAATGAATGATTTGAATTTATTAAGGCTTAGATCTTGAACGTGGCTTGGAAGTTTATTATAAAAGCGTATACATTGACACCTCAAAATCAAAATCAAAAGTCATTTTTTTAAACTAGGCTGAGAATCAGCACTTTTTGAACGTCAAAATTACATAAGACAGTCCCCCAAAACGCCCGCCCTTCACCACTTCCTAGTGCTTTAGCTGGGGAGAAGAAGTGGCCCAACAAACTCCTCAGCAGCACAGCTGTCTGTTCAGTTAAAAAAATGAATCTATATAACATTGCGCATAATAATTAAAACATTAAATTAAATTATTTGCTATAAGTAAGCTAGCACACGCCAATATACCAAAAAAAAAACGAAAACTATACTCAAGCAGTAATAAAGGGCGTACCCACTTACATATAGCCGTACATGTAGTCGTAACTTAAAGTCACAGATGATAAACTAGGACCATCGAAGTAAAATAAACAACAAGTTAAGTTACTAATAACAAAACAAAACCAAGGTCAGGAAGACGACCTGTCACCACAAGCAGCACCCGTTCACGAGCATAACGCAAAGACCTGAATGAGCCACCTATTTTCTTGAGACTTGTTGGAGGTACAACAAATTTGTGTTTGTTCCTAGTATTTATATTGTGGATATCACTGTATTTTTAAACAATGTAATGTTTATATGGGCATATAAAAGATTTTTAAAAATGTACTGAGAAGGCAAAGTCATTATATTATATTAATCTCCTTAAATTTCTCTCTGAGAGATTGTCTCGGACTTAATTTATAAATGCATCGAACAGCTCTTTTCTGCAAAACAAAGATAGTCTGAATGTCGGCTGAATTTCCCCACAACAGAATGAATGAAAGGCAATTGCATGCAGCCGAGATGAGATTGCTAAGAGGGATGTGTGGTATTAGGCGAATGGATAGAATAAGAAATGAGTATGTAAGAGGAAGTCTGAAAGTGACAACGGTGACTGATAAGTTGTGTGGAAATCGGTTGTCATGGTATGGGCATGTGATGCGGAGGAATGAGGAAAATGTCGTCAGGAAAGTGTTGAGTATGAACGTGGCGGGCTATACGAGTAAGGGAAGACCAAAGAAACGATGGATGGACAGTGTGAAAGATGATATGGCCAGAAAGGAAGTGACTACCGAGATGACGACTGATAGAGAAGTATGGAAGAAGAAGACATGTTGCGCCGACCCCAAATAAATTGGGACCTTGTCCCAGGAGAAGCAGGAGAATGATAATTACACTATGAAAATAGCTAAAGTACAGTAAACGGGCTCTATGTTGTATATTGATAAAAATTAGTAATAAATGTACGATAGCTCCAATACAACCACCCAAGTTTGGGTGTACAATACACCCAAGGGTAGGTCCCTTAAAAAAACTATAGCTATGTATGGCTTTCACCGGGGACGGTCAATTGGTGATCTTCTTGTGTATGTCACGCACTGCTGGGGCGAAGCCATCGAGAAACACGGCGAATCACTTGCTGTATCACTTGATATTTCGAAGGCCTTTGACAAGGTATGGCACGCAAGTCTTCTCAGCAATCTTCTTGCTTATGGCATCCCAGCTGGTTGTTGTAGCTAGATATCAGACTTCCTTAGTGAACGATCGATCAGAGTAGTCGTTGACGGCTGCTCCTCTGAGCTTATGGCTATTGATGCCGGAGTTCCTCAGGGGTCTGTTCTCTCTGCAACTCTTTTCCTGCTGCATATCAATGGTTTACTTCAGCATGGTATTGTTGGGTACGCGGATGACAGTACTGTTTCGAAGATATACTTGGCCAGCGCAAAAAACCAGCGGCGATGAAGTTCATTCCTTGAGAGAGGCCATGGCAGAGCGGGCAGATTTTACCTTAAGCCTTGTCTCAACAGCCTTGTCACAGACGTGTCTTTTCACAGCTAAACGACTCCGTTTCGACCAAACTCGAGCTCCTAGGCATGGAGTTCACAACCAGTCGCAACTGCGGCCAAAAAACTGGGTATCCTAAACGAGTGAAGCGATACTTTACGCCTGGACAGCTTTTGACCCTTTATAAAGCGCAAATCCGATTGTGCATGGAGTATTGCAGCCACCTTTGGGATGGCTCAGCTAAATACCAACTTGCTGTGCTTGTCTCAGTAGAACGCAGAGCTAAGAAGCTCCTTGGCGACGTAAAATTGGTGGATGCCAAGCTTCACAGCTTGGCTCATCGCCGCAAGGTTGCCTGTTTGTCGGTCTTCTATAGATTGTTCTTCGGTGAGTGTGCTCAGGAACTCCACAACCACATTCCACCGGCCCCCTTCTACCATCGAACATCTAGACGCAGTGCAAGTTACCATCTATACCTATTTGCCATTCCACCAATTCGTACTAAGCGCTTCTAAAAATCCTTCATAATACGCACTGCAAAAGACTGGAACTCACTGCCTGCGTCTGTGTTCCTGAATGCATACAACCCGAATCTCTTCAAAGTTAGAATGAATAGGCTTCTTCTGGGTAAGCTCACTCCATCGTAGTCTTTGTCTCTGTCACCTCTGACCTAGACTATAGTCAAGAGCAAACTCATATCAAATAAAAAAAAGCTACTAGACTACACTCTACCGTATTAGTTTTGTACTTATTCGTAAGTGAGCAATGTACATTGCGGCTACATGCCGCAATGTACATTGCTCACTTAGCGGTCTCAAGTGGAGTAGCAATCTCACAAAGTTACAAGTGGTTTCTATACTATAAACACGCACACAGACTCAGCTGTCTGCACCTGATAGTAGTACAAAATTTTAATTAAGTGTAAAGCCTGCACTACTCGGGGAAGCCTGGATCGTCTCAACGCCTATGTATAGGTACATCAGCGGTGGGACGACCCGGACTGCCAAGCACTTCTTCTCCTGCAACCGAGCGGGTGTGCCGGATGGGGATAGCCCAACTCCGGGGGCGGGATCAGCGGGTAACGTCGACCCCGCGCCCGGAGCATCTTGTTAGAGATCCCGGACAAGAGAAGTTCCCGAAAGCCAGAACCCAGGCTTATGGTAACCTATGAACCTTTTCCCATGTACCCATGATCCGAATAAGCCAATCAAAATCAAAAGTCATTTATTCAAAGTAGGCTGAGAATCAGCACTTTTTGAAAGTCAAAATTACATAAGAGGACGGTTGTAGTCGGTCAACGCATACAGACGTGCACATAAATGCATTATAAAATAAATAAATTAACACTTGCATAAATACTGACCCAGTTGTATAGTGTACTAGCGTGTTTTATAAATCAAGTGATGTTTACGATGATCTGATTAGAGTATAATTAAATACAATTTTTTATAATCAATTACAATTTTACAATTTTTTATATAAGTATGGACGGCAGCCCCTTTATTCGGAGCGGGTTGACACCGCGCAGCCCTCCATCGACACCAGCACCAAGTCCACCTCAACAACCTAAGCAGAACCAAGAAGTGGCTGTTGACCCAGCTGAACTTATCTCCACTCCGGAAATCCAGAACTGGTTGGTGTCCATTGAACAATGCTTGAATGAGGTCTGTGCTACGGCTAATGATGGAAAACTCAATTCAGACCAGAAGTTAAGAATCAGCAATCTTTGCCGAAAAGTTGGACATGGAGTTTCTCAGATGGCCATCCGATACCAGTCGCTGAAATCAAGTGCCACACAAACGCATACCGCCCCTAAAACCATGACAGAAGCTCGAGACCTAGCGGACTATCTTACAGAGATGAACCGCACCATTCAGGAGTCCTGTACGAAGCCAGCAGCTGGGAGGAGTGATACATCATTTGCCGATATGGTGAAGAAGGGATCCAGCAATTTCGTTCGTCCAAACCCACTTAGCTCCGTGGCAATTTTCTCATGTGACAACTCGAAAGACCAGTGACGAAACCAGGAACATGGTCCAAAATATCATATGCCCAGGTGAATTGAAACTGAAAGTCAGAGGCGTACGCAAAATCGGAAAAGGAGGTCTCATAATGAGCACTGAGACTAAAGATGACCTGGACAAACTCAAGAAAACAGTCCAAACTGCTTCGTCAGAGCTTACTGTCGACGAACCCCGAAAGCGCAAACCTCGCATTGTAATAATTGGAGTACCCGCATCTATGACTGAAAATGACGTCTTTAAATGTTTATATGAACAAAATTTAGCTGACAAACTGCCGACTATGTCCCGAGATACATTTATGACCTCAATAAAACTTAGCCATAAATCTGGGAGAAGAGATACTGAAAATTGCAATTAAATACTAGAAGTTCCAGCGGTTATTTGCAAGGCCCTGATCACCCAGGACCGACTATTTATTAATTGGACGTCCTGCCCAGTACGTGACTTCACTCTGGTAACCAGCAGGGCTAACATGACATACGCGACAATTACTCAGTCTCGCGTGATTAATTTTCTGACAGAGCAACACTTTTCTCGTTTTCTGACAGCGCTGCTATACAAAATACTCGACTCGTTCTGTCAAACTTGATGTTTTCTCGACAAACCCTAACATGGCACCTAAGTTATCTCGAATTTTGACAGTTCAACACGAGATAATCTGCGATTCTTCTGTCATTTAGTCGTCCTCGATTTTCACGACGAGATGAGTACACAAAATTTTGATACAAAAAAAAAAAACAAATTATCATGGCAGTTTCATAATTTTACTTATTTTAGTTATAATTTTATTTTATAATACAGGGTGTTTGGTGCATCGTGTGCCAAATTGAAATGGTCGACTGGGGGGGTCACCTTCTATCCTTTCAGACCCCTAAACACTTCTCATGCCCTGTGGCTTTTTTTTCATCGACTTTTTATTTTTTTATAAAAAAAATACCCAAATTTTGCATTCAATTTCAAAATAAAAAAAAAGTGTAAGTCGTAGACTCTGAATTTTAATTTTATTTAGACGTGTATTGTATTACAGTACTTTTAAATTAAAAATTAGTGACATTAGCCATCCAGTTTTTTTTAATTTACTCGCAAAGTTTCGGACTTCAATTAAAGCTGTCCATGTTACAGCTATTTACATGGCTATAAAAAAAAACCAAAAGCGACCGGGATCTTCCAACTCCCTCAAAAACTCTCTAGTCTATCCTCTTGCTAGTGATGTGCCACATGCCATAAAAATCTTTTTACAACTTTGTGAATTCGCTAGAATTGTGAATCGAGTCACAAAATACTAAATTTGAAATTATGATTTAAAAAAATATTTTTACTTAAATTATACCTCAAGAACTCATTTAATCTGTTATATCACTCTTGTAAGGTAAAATCTGTCTCGTATCTCTCTTTTTTGGGGGGGACGGTTACTAGAAATAAAAAATAATTGCATTTTTAACATTTATTTAATCATTTTTTACATATTCTGCTCAAATTGTTGGCCGCTATTGCGAATGCAGGCCCGACATCTATTTCGTATTTCCACAGTTGTTGTACGAAGTCGTATTTCCTCCTTAATTTGATTAAACGCCGTTTCAATGCGTTGAAGTAGTACCTCCCTAGTCGGAACCTCCGTGGCGTATACCAGCTCTTTGGCACGTCCCCAGACATAAAAATCTAGCGGAGTTAGATCTGGGGAACGTGCCGGCCATGCAATAGGGCCATTGCGACCAATCCACGCATTGGGGAACACATCGTCAAGATATTCCCTCACAGTCAAACGCCAATGCGCGGGACAGCCGTCATGCTGGAATACTTTGGGAACATTTTCATTAAATACGGGCACCTCGGACACTAATTCGGGCAGGTCATTTTGAAGGAACTCCAAATAGTTATCGCCATTGAGGTTATCGGGCAGGTAATGCGGTCCAACTACCTGATTCCCAATCACTCCTGCCCAAACGTTTACACTAAACCTCCTTTGAAAAGATTTCTGCCTTTTAACATGTGGGTTTTCCGTTTTGTTTGTCCAGTGATGCAGATTGTGAAGATTGAGGATCCCTTCTTTGGTAAATTTGGATTCATCCGTCCACAATATTCTTTTTAAGAAATTAGGATCATCCACATCCGTGTGTAACATAAACCGACAGAATGCCACTCGTCTGTCAAAGTCGCCACCCTCAAGACCTACAAACAAAGAACTCTTTTAAATTCCTGTTGAGCAGTAAATAATTGCACAATGAGATTTTTAATGACCGGCGGCGTCGGACCGTTTGTATGGGCTGGTTCACTACCTGGAAGTAGTGACGTCATACCCATTACCTGCTAAACAAAGGCATCGTCAAACAAAGTGTGTACGGGTTTAAAGTTAGTTCAAAATTACGTACCTTGCACCGGAGTGTAGTGGAATGGATGTTTTTCGTTTTGCTGAAGAACTTTCCACACTTTCCATATTGAAATATCAAGATGTGCTGCCACATTTCTGATGCTTCTTGTAGGGTCTTCCTCAAAAAGTGCCAGTATTCTCTCGTCCACTTCAACATTATGTCGCACAATATGGCCCCTTGGTTCATGAAAAGTGACACTGCCAGTCTCGCGTATGCGTCGGTATGTGTCTTGGAAGACTCTGCGGCCAGGTAGTCGTCTACCAGGAAAACGTTCCTGGTAAATTCGTTGCGCTGCACGAGCGACACCATTGGCGGCTCCATAAGCCATCATGATGTCAGCATATTCTTCGTTAGAGAACGTCGCCATTGCAACAACAAAAAATCAACAAAGTTTAACAATAACACCAAAAGTTAAAACGTAACAAAAACCAACAAAACTCAACAAAACAAAGTAACAAAATGAAAAAATCGCGGAGTACGGTGAACTAACACACACGTCAGGTAGCAGAGGCAGTGATGTCTCGACTGACTGACGAATGACGGATTGACGGCGTCGCCGCGTCGGTGGCAGTTCGTCGTTTGTTCAAACTAGTTTAGGTACGCTATGCAAGAAAGATAGAGATAGAAGATAGATTTTACTTCGCGAGAGTGAGAAAACAAATTTTACCTGTTACTTAAGTAACAATTACGCAAAAAGACTTTTTTCTTTTGAATTTGGAATTTAATATTTTGTGACTCGATTCACAATTATTCTAGCTAATTTACAAAGTTGTAAAAAGATTTTTATGACATGTGGCACATCACTAGCAAGAAGATAGACTAGAGAATTTTTGAGAGAGTTGGAAGATCCCGGTCGCTTTTGGTTTTTTTTTATAGCCATGTAAATAGCTGTAACATGGACAGCTTTAATTGAAATCCGAAACTTTGCGAGTAAATTAAAAAAAAAACTAGATGGCTAATGTCACTAATTTTTAATTTAAAAGTACTGTAATACAATACACATCTAAATAAAATTAAAATTCAGAGTCTACGACTTACACATTTTTTTTATTTTGTAATTGAATGCAAAATTTGGGTATTTTTTTTATAAAAAAATAAAAAGTCGATGAAAAAAAAGCCACAGGGCATGAGAAGTGTTTAGGGGTCTGAAAGGATAGAAGGTGACCCCCCCAGTCGACCATTTCAATTTGGCACACGATGCACCAAACACCCTGTATAATGATAATGAAAATACTTAGTTCTAATCTACTATTTATAAGTTCCTTCCGGCGCCTGGGAGAGAAACGTGCCGGAGGGGAGCACTATTACATAGATGAGTATCACTTTCAGTAATAACCAGTGACTTTGCCAATTATGGTGATTAACTAAATCTAGGTATTATGGCTGTATGGTAATATCTAATAAAATCGTCAGTTCATTTCCTAAGGGTATCATGGGTTTTATGGTGGTTGTTACTATAACAATCTTCGCTTTGTCAAATTGTGATCGTTGGCTCATTTGTCAATTGTGGATATTATCTTGTGAGTATATTCATCATCTGCCTAGCCTTTTCCCAACTATTTACGGGTCGGTTTCCAGTCTAACCAGATGCAGCTGAATACCAGTATTTTACATGGAGTGACTGTCTATCTGACCTCCACAACCCGGTAACTGGGAAATACGATACCCCTTTGTTAAGACTGGTTGTCAGACTTTTGGGCTTCTGACGACCCGTAACGACTGTCAAAGATCCACAAATAACAGCCGGGACCAACGGCTTAACGTGCTTCCGAGGCACGGAGGGATCTTGGTAACTAATGATATGATCTTGATAACTTGGGACTAATTTTCATTTCCGTCATTTTGTATTTTAATTTCGGCATGCCAAAGAAAAACATTTAATTTTAGTCAGTTACACAAAGAACTTAACATACATTAATAACAATAATAATAATAATAATAACCCCACCGCTGTATCTCTACGTTGACGTCGTGGTGGGGCTTGCGTGCTCCAAAATTTAGGTCTGTGCCGGTAGAGTTTGCCGGAACGGGTCTAGGATGAGGAGCCAGACCAAGAGAGATACAAAAACCCACAGGGCAGCATGTGGCGAGCTGATGGGCAGTAGCGACCCCATGGACCCTATCTCCCGGGAGAAATCTTGTCCTCATCTCTGGCTTGCCTTTATTGGCCGGCTGGAGTGAACACTGACGAGGAACAGAGCTCCCACCTCTATCTTGCCTTTATTGGCCGGCTTGAGTGGAGATTCGCAAGAGCAAACGTGCTCGGAGGAAGGAAGTATTCCAGTAAGGTGCTGGTAGGGATCTTGACCGTACTTCCGGGATTGTCCTGATAGCCGTGGAATACCTCTCCACTCCTCAAGCACCTCCGGAAGTGTTGCCCCCTTGTCGCTACGTCACTATGTGCTAGCGGCCGTCTCCGGGGGCCCATTACTGAGTGTGCAAGTCACCCCCTGCCATTTTATCCGTGTATAATATATAACATTGGTCAGGCAGGGGACATAGTTCTTCCATAGTTCAAGTTACCCAATCCACTTTAGCCACCCAAACCCATAGCCCAATGTGTTTTGTTTCCACGTACAACAATAGTCCTGTCCCAACCGGGGGTTGTCCTTGGGTGCACTTGCATAGTGCATATAGGGATAATCGTCGGTTGGTGCCTCCTCATCATTTAAAATTATCTAAGGGGCCTCTGCGAGTTGGCTTCAGCTCCTCGTACGCCTTCCAAAGGTCCGGGACCCCAGGGTCCCGAGATATATAAGATAATAATAATAATAATAACCCCACCGCTGTATCTCTACGTTGACGTCGTGGTGGGGCTTGCGTGCTCCAAACTTTAGGTCCGTACCGGTAGAGATTGCCGGAACGGGTCTAGGATGAGGAGCCAGACCAAGAGAGATACAAAAACCCGCAGGGCAGCATGTGGCGAGCTGATGGGCAGTAGCGACCCCATGGACCCTATCTCCCGGGAGAAATCTTGTCCTCATCTCTGGCTTGCCTTTATTGGCCGGCTGGAGTGAACACTGACGAGGAACAGAGCTCCCACCTCTTTCTTGCCTTTATTGGCCGGCTTGAGTGGAGATTCGCAAGAGCAAACGTGCTCGGCGGAAGGAAGTATTCCAGTAAGGTGCTGGTAGGGATCTTGACCGTACTTCCGGGATTGTCCTGATAGCCGTGGAATACCTCTCCACTCCTCAAGCACCTCAGGAAGTGTTGCCCTCTTGTCGCTACGTCACTATGTGCTAGCGGCCGTTTCCGGGGGTCCATTATTGAGTGTGCAAGTCACCCCCTGCCATATTATCCGTGTATAATATATAACATTGGTCAGGCAGGGGACATAGTTCTTCCATAGTTCAAGTTACCCTATCCACTTTAGCCACCCAAACCCATAGCCCAATATGTTTTGTTTCCACGTACAACAATAGTCCTGTACCAATCGGGGGTTGTCCTTGGGTGCACTTGCATAGTGCATACAGGGATAATCGTCGGTTGGTGCCTCCTCATCATTTAAAATTATCTAAGGGGCCTCTGCGAGTTGGCTTCGGCTCCTCGTACGCCTTCCAAAGGTCCGGGACCCCAGGGTCCCGAGAAATATCAAAAAATAATAATAATAAAACATTTATTATCAGGCTACAATGGCCCATAGATACATACCTTACAAACTAACATAATATATAAAGTATAAAACAAAACTTGTGTTAATAAATATAGCTTAAAATTATGTTAGTAGCACTTCACTGGACTAGCTTGTCCTTGAGCTGTCCTGTGGCACTTGTCCGCGGAAGCGACGGAACACCACGTCCTGCGGCCAGAAGTCTTCTTCCATGACGACGGGCAGGTAACAATTCGGTACTCGCACCACGAACGCCTTGAAATTGACGTTGCGGCGCGACTCCAGTAACTGCACCCTAGGCATGTACCTTGTCTTCTGGCGCACGTACTCCACGATGTCCTCCGCCTTAGTGCTGTAGTGCAGGCGGGAGATGTACACCGGTGTGTTCGGCTTAGCGGCACGCAAGCTCACTTCTGGCTTCGTAGGAGCTTTGCCACAGCGATTCTTGTTGGTTGGCGACCGGCGCTTCCTCCTTTGCACTGTCACGAAACCCTCTTCATCAGCCCTATTCGGCGCCTTTTCTGGCATAGGCTTCATACTTGGAGCGCCTGGGGCACTCGCGGGGGCGCTAGCGAAGTCCTTTCGTAAGGGATTCGCCAGGGCTGCAGATACTGGCAGCGGGACGGGGTGATGAACTTGGGCGGCGCTGCGCGGAGGAGCTGCGGTGACGGGCGCAGGGCTGCGGGGCACGGGGGCGGGGCGCTCTGCAATTTCAGCAAACGACGGATGCGCTGGCGATGAAACTGCTGACGTGGAATTTGACGACGATAAATCGAGGCCGGCTCCGCGACACTTGTTTACATTAGATGCATCGGCTGATGACCTAGTTACCGCCACACTGTTACGCAACTCGCTAACTTCTTTGCGCAATTCGGTGACGGAGTTTTGGGATGCATCTAATTTCGCCAGAACATCCGCGAGGCGTGCCTTCAGGAAGACAATGTCCTTCAGAAGGCTCGTTACGTCGACGTGGTCGAAGGTGACGGGTGGAAGCTTGTGCAACTCCTTCGCCACAAACGTCGGCACGTCGTCCGGGTCGGTCTCCTTGAACAGCGTGATTATATCCTGCAGGCTCTTCTTAGTCCCGTCACGCCGGCGGGACACCATCTGGTCGCGCTTGTTCAGCACACTGAACAACAACAGCTTGGCAGCAGCTATGTCTTCCTTGCTGAAGTTCGTTGCGCAGATCTGGACAGCAGACACCTCGTCCATCACATCCAGCTTCTGTTGCAGGAACGCCAGCAGCTCATTCGCCACAAGTTCATTGCTCATGGCGAGTAACTCACGAGCGACAGCTTGCGCCGCGCTAATTAAAACAGAATTAAAAGAGGTGGACCTAAAATAAATATAGTACATACTAATTCCATGGGTAAAATCGAATGAATGAGACGGAACCTCCGCCGATGTTGCTATGATAAAAATGATTTGTTTTTAATAACTTGCTACATCGGTTTCTCGTCACGAGATAAAGAAGTGTCAAAGTGCTTTTTTCAAGTTTACTCGAGCCTAACGGTCATGTTAGGCATTATAAAAATGTCAGAATCGTAGACAAATTTCGACAAATCGAGAAAAAGAGCGATCTCGCACATGTCATGTTAGCCCTGCAGGTGTTACAAGTGCCAGCAGTACGGCCACGCAGCCAAGTTCTGCAAAGTCACTACCCCTACGTGTAGTTATTGCGGTGAAGAAGGGCACAACATTCAAGACTGCACAAAGAAAGCCGAAGCGCCAAAATGTGCAACATGTCTGCGCTTCAAAAAACCCGCTAGCCACAAAACGGGAGATCTAGATTGCCCAGTTAAAAAATCTACCGAAAACAGGTACATCAACTCAATCGATTATGAAGGCGCCTAAGAGCGCCACATACTTGTTTTTATTTAAGACTTTATTTTTTATTTTCATTTATTATTTTTATTATTATATTTATTATACTATGGATAGTACCTTAATTAAGGATATAGATAACAGTTTTCAAACTGTTTCAAAGTCATGTAAGGTTGAGGACTGCAGACAATATCTTTCCGTGTATCAAAAGTCACTAACGATACTAACCCAAAACATTCGTAGTATTTATAAGAACATAGATAGCTTTAACATTTTTCTTCATAGACTTAACTTTAATTGTGATATAATAATACTAACCGAGTGCTGGTTATCTAATCGCGGGGATAACCTCCCAGTATTACCGGGGTATAATGTATCATTTACCAGAATCAATAACAATCAAAATGATGGTGTGGTTGTCTATTCAAAAGATTCTTTAATGGTCACAGTCGAGGAAGCTAATCTACACAACTGTAAGAGTAATTGCTTAATTATCAAAATTGGTACAACCGCGGCAATAATTGCTATATATAGATCCCCTTCTGCTAGAAACTTGAATGCTTTTCATGCTTCCTTAAACCAAATTTTTCCAGCGGTAGGTACTTTTAAGAATGTAATACTAAAAGGAGATATAAATATAAACATTAACACTGATAACTGCAATGCAGGGGTCCAAGACTATCTTAATATCTGCTCATTCCATGGTTTTATGTCCGCACATACACTGTCTACTCATCAAAGCGGTTCCTGTCTCGATCATATGATAATCAAATCCAGTTTTTCGTTTATTACGCTTGTTACTAACTCTACAATTACCGACCATCACGCAGTTTTACTGGCCCTTAACTTAACGCTTCCTAAGCAAAATCGCGCACAGACCAAAACGCAACTCAACACAAACAAACTTGAATATGATTTATGCAACATTGATTTTAGCCCAGTTTTCAAAACACCTGACGCTAATATTGCTTTATCGTACGTAATAAAACATGTTCAATCAGCTATATTACGCAACACGACTAAGCCTTGGATTACTCCTGGCCTAATTCGGTGCATAAGACAGAGAGATAAACTTCATCAAAGATATAGGAGAAACCCAGATAATATCATCACTAAAGTCACCTGCACTAGATACAGGAACTTTTGTAACAACCTCCTAAAGGATTTAAAGAGAAATTACGATAAAAATGTATTAAATAGAGCAGGAAACAATAACAAGCAACTTTGGAAACATATTAAAAACGTCACCTATATGTCAAAACAGCGCAAATCAAATTCGAGTTTACTGCTTTCTAATCCTTCACCTATCCTGGCAGCCAAAGAAGTGAATAATTTTTTTGTAAATGTTGGGAAAACTCTTGCTGAGCAGAATCCAAAATCTGACTGTGTTCAACCTTTTTCCCAAGTGTCTAAATAGACGTACCCTAAAATCTTTTGCCTTGCTAGATACCGACGAAGACGAAATTACCCAAATAATCTGTGGACTAAAAGATGACTGTGCTGTTGGATGGGATAAATTAGCAATAAGACCCTTAAACTCTTTAAGCACATCCTTGTTCCTCCCTTAACACATATTTTTCGTATGTGTCTTTCTGAAGGCATTTTCCCTAAATGTCTAAAAAAAGCAATTGTAATTCCTATCTTCAAATCTGGAAACAAAGAGCTAGTTAACAATTATCGACCAATATCACTACTACCCTCAATATCTAAAATACTCGAAAAAATTATAAACAGTGGGCTAGTTAACTATCTAGAGAAAAATGAATTCTTATCACCTGCGCAATTTGGTTTTAGAGCCAAATTATCCACAGCCGATGCAGTGCACAGTCTAACAGATTATGTCTCAGAAGAACTTGGTAAAGGAAACCAGACCCTGGGGATCTTCCTTGATCAGCCGAAGGCTTTTGACACAGTCTCCGTTTCTACGCTTTTGTACAAATTAGAGGCCTTAGGAATAAGGGGAATGCCGCTGAAACTTTTTGCTGACTACTTAAACGATCGTTATCAATGTGTTAAAATTGACAATATTATTAGCGAAGAGCAAAAAAACACAGGTGGTGGTGGTTGGGTGGCACACGATTTGTGTAGTTTAAATATTAAACAAGGCAAAATTAAATCGTATGGAGATGACACGGCGTTAATTTTCACAGCTAATACAAACAGCGAATTGTATGAACATGCACAAATAGGTTTCAATACTGTGTCTAACTGGCTTCAAAGCAACTTACTAACATTAAATGCCGACAAGACTAAATATATTCACTTCTCCATCCGCAAACCGCACTTTAATATTACTAACTCTCATCTGTATGCCCATCATTGCCGTCTCCGCTCAGTCAGCATATGTAAGTGTCCTTTTATCCTCAAAACTTGCAACTTAAAATATCTCGGGGTTCAAATAGACGAGTCGCTCTCATTTAGACCACATATTGACAGTTTGGTTACAAGAGTGCGCAGGTTAATATTTGTTTTTAAAAAATTGCGAGCAATTGCAGATAAAAAACTAATGTCACAGGTTTACTTGGCCCTAGGTCAATCTGTAATACAGTACTGTATTACTTCATGGGGTGGAGCACCACAATCTTACTTACTACCTCTTGAAAGAGCACAGAGAGCAATTTTAAAAGTAGCAAACTTCCATCCCTTTCTCTATCCTACAGATCTGCTATACAAATCCTGTAACGTGCTGACTGTTCGCCAGCTTTTTATAACGCACTTGGTATTAAAACTGCACACCATGCTCTCCTATAACACTGAAAGTACTAATAAGAGACGGAATGATATTCTATGTGCGTCAAATGCATCCTCTAAATATGTTTTTGTAAATAGATTTTATACATTTTTAGGCCCATTTCTGTACAATAAATTAAATAGGAAATTAAGTATGTATAAATTCAATAATTACGACTGCAAAAAGATTATTCTGCAATTTTTACTTAGCATTATCATACAGTGAGACAGAGGATTTACTTGTTGTATGTAAATAAAACATGTTAGTCTTTAAGTTAATATTAGTTTCTATTTTAGTCTTCTCCATTGTTAATTTTATATTTTTTAAATTTTAAGCACTTTTCTAGCTTGAAACACAGGTTCTACCTAGTTCAGGCAAATGAGCAACTGTGCCCTCTATAATTTTTAAGTAATATTATTGTAAATCTGCACCATTTTTATAAATAAACGATATTATTATTATTATTATAAGACAGTCCCCCAAAACGCCCGCCATTCACTACTTCCTAGTGCTTTAGCTGGGGAGAAGTGGCGCAACAAACTCCCCAGCAGCACAGCTGTCTGTTCTCTCTTGTCTGTTACCGTCCACGAGCCTCTGGCAACAGAGTATCGTGAGGAAGAGTATAAGATATAACCCTGACAATGACCAAGACCAAGCACCCATTACGAGCCTGGATAGCGAGCTTCGCACGTTGGCATCCCAACGTGAGAGGATCGAGGTCAGGCTGGACGACCTAACACACGCACAGAAAGGGACGGGGAAGGAGGACGAGCCTGGCAGCTCTACCACTCTCCCGACTGATGTAGTACGCCTGCTGCAACAAAAGCGCGTAAAAATCGTGGCCCGGGAGAGAGAATTAGGCCACCGAAAGCGCAAAATCTGCGTAGGCACTAGCAGGCGCGGAGCGCGATTGACGCCGAAGAGGAAGTACGCGACCAGCCGCAAGTACGCGATGGGGACACCCGCCACGAAAAGCGGCCGGACGCGGAAACACGTGGGCGGGGATAAGTCCGCGTAGGGAATACCCAGCGCGAAAAGTAACCGCACATGACAGAGTCTGCCGGGGTAGCCAGCCGACCTCAGGACACTGACAGAACCCAAGACCAAACTCGACCCAGACATAGGAGGAAAAGGCGGGTTGGGCCTCACACAGGATGTTGTTGGCATCCAACACCTTGCCAGGCACCTCTAAGCCGCAGCCAGGACCAAGCGATCCGGGTCTGGTGAAGAGGGAGCGCCCCGACGACACGGCTTCTCCGAGCACGATCCAAGGGGACGCAAAACGTGTGAGAGTCCACTCTGCTCAGGGGGAGCGGAGATCCTACGCGCGGGTCACGAAGGACATTCCTACGAGGCTAGCCGTAGCAATCTGCTTTCCTCCCCCCTTTAGAGACCTGACAAAAGAGGAAGCTGAATACATCATGACTAACCACGAGAACATGCTAACGAATACTGACGCGACGACACCACTCCCGGCGTTTCGCGGATACCCACGGGCACGGGACGACAATACCCTAGCATGGTTGACCCAGAGTGTACCCAAGATTAGACTACCGGACACTGACCTTACACTGACAGTACTGAAACAGTCTGACGTACCCACTCGTGCCCGAGCCTCACTTTTCGTCCCTCGATACAGAGGCGACGTAGTTCGACTCCATAATATTCTGGTTCGCCAGAATACTTGGTACGACATCGCCAGATGGTCATTCTATAGGGCAACAGCCGTCGGTGGTGACAACTATGGGACATTTTTGACCCTGCGTGTGCCACCGGAGGATGTTGAAAGGGTGCGACGGATATCGTACCTACTCGGGTCAATATTCTATCGAAAAAAAGTATAATAGCAGACCGCTCTACCAATTCCTGTTGCTTTAGTATGAATGAGTCGAGAGATATGATTTTTTTTCTCATTTTTCGTTTTCATTTTTTTATTCATCTAAAGCGTAGGGGGTCATTCCTACTTTAAAAAAATGCTGATACTTTCTATTATGTGTAGTATTAATTCCAAACCTAACTCATAGGTTTCCAAGAGTTATTGGAAATTTTAGTAATATCCGAAATATCCGCACTTAGGGCTACCACTTCAACCAAAACATAATTTGTTTATTTTATTGTTTTAGCTTCCTTATCAAGATATCATTATTTTGTGGCTTAGATGGCAAAGATTGAGTAATTTTATAAAGCAAATTAAAAAACAAATGGAGAAATTGGTATCATGTTGACTGATATACCTTTTTTGGAAACCGTCTATAAATTCTAACCCAAAAGACTCAACTAATAGTAAATAAAAGAAAATCCTTTCCGATGTCATAAGTTCAACATTAAACATGAGTAATATATCAACCTTTTTGACAATTTATTAAGTATTTTTAGTCAATTTAGATTAAATATTTTTATGTTTGTATGTTAGTATGTTTGTATGTATGTATGTTTGTCCACGCATATCTCCGAAACTATTAATCGGATCGTGAACATTCTTTTTTTGTTGTCTTACATTTACTCCAACTTAGGGCACAGTGAAAGTTTCATCAAAATCGGTTTAGTAGTTTTCAAGATAATGGAAGTTGACCAGGTAAGTGCTTATTGGTCCTCAGTAATGGAAATAGTTAGGATGACCTAGCTTTCAACATTTATCTAATTGAGCACGGGTGCTACTACATGATACTTTCTGAAGTCTGACGATGACCAGGTAAGTACTTATTGGTCCAGTTGCAATAGTTAGGATGACCTAGCTTTCAACGTGTAAGTGTGATGGCCTGGCTTATTGATACGAGCTACGGGTGTGGTGTCAAAGGGAAAACATCTCAAAACCTTGGTCAAATTCTAGTGCAATATTTATAACAAAACTATTAACTACTTATTACAATCAAATATTCCAGTTTTTACTAAAAACTAAAAATTACGAAATAAAAATAATAAAAAAAATGTAAAAAACTAAAATACAGATCCCAATACACCGACTTCCGAAATTAAAGTTATTTCATAATTTTGAGTTCGTTTCTTTTTGAAGCCGATTTAATTTTTTTTTAATTATTTTTGGTTTACAATATTACCGCGGGGCATCGGGTGGGGCGGCTAACTGTTTTCCCAGCGCGCGGGTATACAATGCGGTTCATCACAGCGGCGCGCGCTGCACTACTAGTGAAAACGGAAAGTGGTTTGATGAATTACCCACCGTACTACTCGGACTACGCGCGGCTACTCGCAGCGACACAGGGATTCCTGCACAATATACCTACGGAACATCGCTGCCATTACCAGGAGATTTTTTTGTTGAAACAAAAAGAAGCCCAATGCGTCACGATTTCGTTGAACAGTTGCGACATACTATCAACGCATACCGACCAGCCGAGACCACGCACAGCAACAAGAACATGTTTGTTCACTCCGACCTACGTACCTGCGAAAACGTTTACCTACGCAGAGATTGCACGAAAAAACCACTGCAACCTACATATGAAGGCCCATATCCCGTATTGAAAGATGTGAGAACCAATGAGTAACCAACGTCTCTATCGACCGATTGAAGCCTGCCTACACTTGGAACGAACAAGGAAATGATGACATACAGAGAACAACGCGATCAGGAAGAATAGTGAAACCAGTAGTACGCTTCGCTTGAGGGGGTGTACTATAGCTAAATAGTATAGCTACCTTTGATACGTACCTTATATATTACTAATACCTACTCATTTGTTAAATGCAGCACGAAGGGTATTTGTATTCAGTTCTAGCTAACCTTTTATATGTACCCACTATGTATTAATTATCCGCGCGCCCCGCAGCCCCGCGCTCGTCACCGCGGCTCCTCCACGCAGCGCCGCCCGAGCCCCTCGCCCCATCCCGCAGCCAGTACTTGAAGCCCTGCCGAAACCTCTGCAAAGGGATTTCGCTAGCGTCACTGCGAGTGCTCCTGGCGCTTCTAGTATCAAGCCCGTGCCAGAAAAGGCGCTGAATAGGGCTGATAAAGATGATGGTTTTGTGACGGTGCAAAGGAGGAAGCGCCGATCGCGACCACACAAGAACCGCTGCGGCAAAGCTCCTACAGTGCCTGAAATAAACCTGCGTGCCGCAAAGCCGAATACACCGGTGTACATCTCCCGCCTGCACTACACCACTAAGGCGGAGGACATCGTAGAGTACGTGCGACAAAAGACGAGGTACACGCCGAGGGTGCAGTTACTGGAATCACGCCGGAACGTCAACTTCAAGGCGTTCGTCGTGCGTGTACCGAACTGTTATCTGCCCCTCGTCATGGAAGAAGACTTTTGGCCCCAGGACGTGGTGTTCCGTCGCTTCCGCGGACAAAGTCAAGCTAGTGCAAAGTGAAGTGTTACTAACATAGTCTTAAGCTTTATTTATTAACACAAGATTTTGTTTACAAAAATATGTATGTTTAGGTTAAGGTATTTTTCTATGGGCCTATGTCGCCTGAAATAAATGGTATTATTATTATTATTATTATTATTGCAGCAGAGATTGTATATTAGGGACTGATTTTTGGAAATACATTCATTCCACACTCAACCTGCATTTGCGTCTCATTTTTGCAAACCCTGTCTGCATCTGCACTGAGTAATTTAGCAGACTGGCAGTAGGATAGAAGTAGGTAGTCACTAGTAGGTGTTACTGAGTAATTTAGCAGACTGGCAGTAGGATAGAAGTAGGTAGTCACTAGTAGGTGTTACTGAGTAATTTAGCAGACTGGCAGTAGGATAGAAGTAGGTAGTCACTAGTAGGTGTTACTGAGTAATTTAGCAGACTGGCAGTAGGATAGAAGTAGGTAGTCACTAGTAGGTGTTACTGAGTAATTTAGCAGACTGGCAGTAGGATAGAAGTAGGTAGTCACTAGTAGGTGTTACTGAGTAATTTAATTTAATTGTGACAACGAGTCCGCACTTTTTTATATTTTATTTATGTGCATAGATTTGCTAGTTGTGGCACAGAATAAATAAATAACCCATCAAAAATATAACATGTATAAAAATGCGTAAATTACGCAACGCAGTTTTCTGCAGTAAAAAGTTGTGAAATCGAATGTAAACCAAGTCGGTTTATTCAGTACCTATCTATGGGAGCAGCTATCCAACCACTTTATCATAAATTGATACCTTGTTAGTTAGCTAACAACATTTTATAGTAACCATATCAATATTATATTTCTTTATTTCTTTAATATATAGACTGACTTGGCAATTGCACAATGCGAAGAAGGTTATCTATGATTTATCTATATTTTGCAAGAAGTTTTAATATTTATAATAATAAATTCCTTGTTATTTTTGTGATTCTAAGCCAAGCCAAAGTAGCCCTCCCCAACTGTCACAATACAATTTAAATAGAGGGCCATAATCATATCACTTCAATGCGGACTTGGAATAACCGGTAGATTCCAACCTCTGATGATAAATAAAGAATCCTTCTAACCACAAACATTGCCGGTGTTATCGCAGCGGTAAAGACTTACGGCTGGAGTGCGACACGCTGAAGTAGCACTTGCGCGTGTCGCCGTCCGTAACGACGCGGAAGTCGAGCTGCGGCGGCGCCACGCGCAGCGTCGGGAACTCCAGCTCCAGCAGCAGCGGCACCACCTGAGCGACACACGGGAGCACTGTGATAAAGGGTGGCCAGCTCGGAGCTGTACAGTCGCCTTCAGATACATTGTAGCAGACAAGGTGACCAAATACTTCTGAACAATTTAAAATGTCAATAAGTTCCAATACTCGTAGTCGCTGTTTTTAACGACTTCAAAAAAAGGAGTAATCAATTCGATACGTATGTATGTAATATTATTGGATCTGCGAGATATTCACATATGATGATCTATTAGGGCTTCCAAGCAAATATATAAAATTTTATAGACGTTGCTGAAGCGTCAATGCTTTTTCAATGTAAAAAATAAAATAATAACATTTTAGGATTTGTTCCTATAATAAAATAATGTTAGTGTTTCAAATTAAATATTTTAATTTCTCAATTGATGAATCCTCGCGCCAATATTCGTTGTCGCAGCGCCGGAACTTTCTTTAGTTTTCTCGCAAAATGATCGATAGATGTCGTTAGCGCGTGTGTTCTTCCCGCTCCGCAAAAAGACATGGCGAGTGCTAATCGCTCTGCCTTTTGAATATTCCTTTTTTGATAAAACCTTGACGATACTCGTAAAATAAATGGACCTGCATCTGTGCTTCATTAAGGACTTATAGTGCAGTGTTGATTTTTGGAGTTTCAACTTTTCCACCGGTGGATTTAAGAAGATTTGCTCGCCGGCCGGCAGCTACAGACCTACAAGCCATCACGCACGCATGAACGAGAGCAAGAATAGCAAAATAATGTCAGATGTCGTCTCCTGTTGACCATAAATCTGCTCAGAAATTAAAAAATAGACCCATTCGAAGAAAGCCTGCATCAAAAGGAATGCTCGAGCAAATACAATAGCTACGGCATTGTCAGAAACCGTAAGAAAATTTGTTGCAAATAGCAAACAAGTTTAAGATGTCGTCTCATATCGACCGTAATTCTGCTCAGAACTGAAAAATATAATAATAATTTATAAATTTCCTGTCTTTTCTTTTTAACTTGCGTTTCGCGTCAAGCGTTATGCCAAGGATTTGGCTGTATTTGCGTATGACACTTGTTGGCCACTTATGAAGATTGGGTGGTAATCACAAATTTTCCGCCGTGATTTCCCGTTAGTGAAATCAGTGTGACGTGACTTCGATTCTTTCAATTTGATTCTCCATTTTTGTGCCCACTCATCAACTTCATTTACGTATTTATTTTTGATTGCTTTCGTATGACATGACCCTGTAGCTATAATGGCAGTGTCGTCCGCGAAGGTTGCAATTGTATTATTTTCTAGCTCTGGAATATCGTACGCGTACAACAGGTAGAGGACCCAGCACATTACCTTTAGGCACGCCAGCCTTATTAATTTTTATCTCGGAAAAGACAACCTCGTGTCTTACTCGAAAAATTCTATCTGTAATGTATGATTGCAAGATATCGGCAAATTCATTGGGCAGCATTAGTCTTAGCTTGTATATCAAACCCTTATGCCCAACTCTATCAAAAGTTTGTGCCACATCTAAAAATAAAGGTGTAGCAGACTTTTATATCTTCAAGCGTTCTCTCAATGATGTTGGTAATTCTATGTACTTGGTCTACTGTTAAGTGTTTCTCTCTAAAACCAAGCTGTTGGTCAGGGATCAGCAGGGCTAACATGACAAGCGCGAGATCGCTCTGTTTCTCGATTTGTCGAAATTTGTCTACGATTTTGACGTTATTATAATGCCTAACATGACCGTTAAGCTCGAGTAAACCCGAAAAAGCACTTTGACACTTCTTTATCTCGTGACGAGAAACCGATGTAGCAAGTTATTAAAAACAAATAATTTTAATCATAGCAATATCGGCGGAGGTTCCGCCTCATTCATTCGATTTTACCCATGGAATTAGTACGTACTATATTTATTTTACGTCCACCTCTTTTAATGTATGTTAAGTTCTTTGTGTAACTGACTTTTTTGATTAAAATTAAATGTTTTTCTTTGGCATGCCGAAATTAAAATACAAAATGACGGAAATGAAAATTAGTGGCACATAATATACTCACTAGATATACCAAGATCCCTCCGTGCCTCGGAAGCACGTTAAGCCATTGGTCCCGGCTGTTATTTGTGGATCTTTGACAGTCGTTACGGGTCGTCAGAAGCCCGAAAGTCTGACAACCAGTCTTAACAAAGGGGTATCGTATTTCCCAGTTACCGGGTTGTGGAGGTCAGATAGACAGTCACTTCATGTAAAATACACCAGTATTTCAGCTGCATCTGGTTAGACTGGAAACCGACCCCAAAATAGTTGGGAAAAGGCTAGGCAGATGATGAATATACTCACTAGATAATAACCGCAATTGACAAATGAGCCAACGATCACAATTTGACAAAGCGAAGATTGTTATAGTAACAACCACCATAAAACCCATGATATTGCAAATTTTGTTAATCACCACACTTACCAAAAGGATTGGTTTTCAGATAAAAATGCAGCTGGAGTTGATTTCGCTATTATAACCATAAAACACTAAACGTTGTTAATCACGACCCTTAGGAAATGAACTGGCGATTTTGATAGATATTTTCATACAGCCATATTCCCTAGATTTCGTTAATCACCATAATTGGCAAAGTCACTGGTTATTACTGAAAGTGATAGTCATCTACGTAATAGTGCTCCCCTCCGGCACAGTTTCTCTCGCGGCCGCCGGAAGGAACTTCGTTCCAAATAAATAGTAGATTAGAGCTAAGTATTTTCATTATTAATAAATTGTAAAATAAAATTATAACTCAATTATTTACATTTATGAAACTGCCATGATGATTTGGAGTTTTTTTTTTTTTTTGTGTATCATAATTTTGTCTACTCATCTCGTCGAGTCGAGTATTTTGTATAGCAATAGAAAACGAGAAAAGTGTTGCGCTGTCAGAAAATTAATCACGCGAGAGTGAGTTGTTGTGCGTGTGTCATGTTAGCCCTGCTGGTTTCTCTCGTTAATATTTGGTTTAAGGCGTTTTAAAAATATATTTCAAACAGCTTTGATAGTAAAGAATTAACAAATAATAACAATGGAAGTAATATGAATTACTTTGAGTATGTTGTCGTCGTCGAAGATGAACAGCGAAGTGGAAGAGACAGTGCGTGGCGGGTACGCGGGGGCCGAGCAGTGCCCGGGCGCCGGCGCCGGCGCCAGACCGTACGCACCCGCCGCCCACGCCGACGCTGGCGCCGGACATTGCGCGCCCGCCGTCCGCTCCGCCGGCCACGCCTCAGCCGCGCTCACGCACACCTCCACGCACACCTGAGTCACAAGCGGCGCGTGGTGAGCATATGAGGCAACACGGCGTTACGCATGCTAAACCGCCCGGGTGATATTGTCAAAGTTAGAATAATAACAACTTAGCCTACAAGAGGTGGTACCCAGGAACGAAAAGCGATAACATTCTAATAGCACACACATATTAGCTGACGCTCAGGTCTCGCATGCACTGAGAGCAAACTATTATTCTTCATATCTCCAGTATAAAATAACTTGTTCAAACTAACGCCACTACCCGTACTATAATATATAGTATAATATAAAGACTGTAGGAGGGTGTCACCTCGGTGGAGCTCCGGGGGTCGAGGTGCAGTGGCACACTCTGCAGGCGGGTGGCGGCGCGTGTGTCGCAGCCGCAGGCGGTGGCGTAGGGCGCCAGGCCAACACTCGCCCCGTCGGCGCCCTCGTCTGCGCCGCTGCCCGCATTCTCGCACACGATGCACCACGGCGCCGCCGTTTTCATGGCCAGCTTCAACACGCCGCTGCCCACGTTCAGCACTTGGAAGCGCTTGCGCACCCTACATCACAACGTACGTCACTTCCAGCATCGACCACACGCATATACACGCACACGTAGATTTGTTACATTATGCAATTGTATGTATGTTGAACATTTATTAATTTGATAGCACAGTTAAGTATCTCGTTGTATACCTTGTACATACTTATCTCTTCCGCGCAGGATGGGGCACCTACATAGTAGATACTTATCTCTTCCGCGCAGGATGGGGCACCTACATAGTAGATACTTATCCCTTCCGCGCAGGATGGGGCACCTACATAGTAGATACTTATATCTTCCGCGCAGGATGGGGCACCTACATAGTAGATACTTATCTCTTCTGCGCAGGATGGGGCACCTACATAGTAGATACTTATCTCTTCCGCGCAGGATGGGGCACCTACATAGTAGATACTTATCTCTTCTGCGCAGGATGGGGCACCTACATAGTAGATACTTATCTCTTCCGCGCAGGATGGGGCACCTACATAGTAGATACTTATCTCTTTCGCGCAGGATGGGGCACCTACATAGTAGATACTTATCTCTTCTGCGCAGGATGGGGCACCTACATAGTAGATACTTATCTCTTCCGCGCAGGATGGGGCACCTACATAGTAGATACTTATCTCTTTCGCGCAGGATGGGGCACCTACATAGTAGATACTTATCTCTTCCGCGCAGGATGGGGCACCTACATAGTAGATACTTATCTCTTCCGCGCAGGATGGGGCACCTACATAGTAGATACTTATCTCTTCTGCGCAGGATGGGGCACCTACATAGTAGATACTTATCTCTTCTGCGCAGGATGGGGCACCTACATAGTAGATACTTATCTCTTCCGCGCAGGATGGGGCACCTACATAGTAGATACTTATCTCTTCTGCGCAGGATGGGGCACCTACATAGTAGATACTTATCTCTTCCGCGCAGGATGGGGCACCTACATAGTAGATACTTATCTCTTTCGCGCAGGATGGGGCACCTACATAGTAGATACTTATCTCTTCCGCGCAGGATGGGGCACCTACATAGTAGATACTTATCTCTTCCGCGCAGGATGGGGCACCTACATAGTAGATACTTATCTCTTCCGCGCAGGATGGGGCACCTACATAGTAGATACTTATCTCTTCCGCGCAGGATGGGGCACCTACATAGTAGATACTTATCTCTTCTGCGCAGGATGGGGCACCTACATAGTAGATACTTATCTCTTCCGCGCAGGATGGGGCACCTACATAGTAGATAATTATCTCTTCCGCGCAGGATGGGGCACCTACATAGTAGATACTTATCTCTTCCGCGCAGGATGGGGCACCTACATAGTAGATACTTATCTCTTCCGCGCAGGATGGGGCACCTACATAGTAGATACTTATCTCTTCCGTGCAGGATGGGGCACCTACATAGTAGATAATTATCTCTTCCGCGCAGGATGGGGCACCTACATAGTAGATACTTATCTCTTCCGCGCAGGATGGGGCACCTACATAGTAGATACTTATCTCTTCCGCGCAGGATGGGGCACCTACATAGTAGATAATTATCTCTTCCGCGCAGGATGGGGCACCTACATAGTAGATACTTATCTCTTCCGCGCAGGATGGGGCACCTACATAGTAGATACTTATCTCTTCTGCGCAGGATGGGGCACCTACATAGTTTAGCTTTCATTAATTTGATAAAAAACACCCAAACCTTAAAGCTGCATACTAAATGCCTGTCTTTAGGATCACCTAAGCACTTCTTCGCAGGGCAGATGGAGCGCGCATAGTCGCACGCGCAACTCGCGACAGGACAGCTGCAGACGGGGCGCGCGCGGTGCGCGGCGCAGGCGCACCGCCTGCGCCGCTGGCTCGCCGCGCTGCCAGCACGCTCTGCACAACACATGCGCGCTTACTACATACTCACTAAGTGGGGTTGGTGTGGCAAGTTATCGCCCCTTACTTTTTTTTCAATTGTGGGTGGTGTTAAAGGTGTCTGTAGTCCTGCCTTAAGCATTTAATTGCTACCGCGGACATGTGTGTCACGGGCTTTAGAGGATCCAGTGACAGCTAATGACGGCTGTCAGATGTAAAGCTGCGAAAGCCCCGTCCGGACGCGTTTTCATCTCACCGCGAAAACCACGTTTTTTAATCTAAATTCATCGCATCCGCAATAAAAATAAACGTTAATTTCAAGTGATCAGTGAACAGGAGAGTAAGGTCCACCAGCTCAGACGGATACATCCAGGAGAACCAGAAGACCAGGTACCGCTTTGCATTATTTGCTTGGGTTAGCTACAGACGCCATCTGACCGTCACCAATTCACCTTGAAACAAACAAATAAGGCAATTTGAATCGACGTGCAATCCAGACGTCGATTGTAATTCAGTCCTCATCCCGCATAGGATACAGGCTATTTACACGCCTGTCCCTCCAGGGGTTATCGGGCCTTTCAAGACGGGATTGTACGCTGGTTTTTCATGGGTTTTAGTCAAGCATTTCTATGTTATTTTATATGGAACGAGGCTCTTTGACATGCCTTGCGGTAGGAATTGACTAGTAGACATTGTTATGTGCGTTCATGCTTTAAAAGCGTACGCTAAATCAATTTTTGTTCTCAAAAACCATTTTGCCATATATTTTTCATTATTATAAAAATTGAAGATATTCTTTATTATGAGGACCAAAACACGAATGACACAATTTTGTTCGATACAAAACAAAACGCAGTTTCCTCAAAATTAGCATGAAACAGCGCGCGAGCAGCCATACCGCCGCCGCACTGCTCCCGCACCCCGGTAGTCATCCGCAGCGTGCCTTACAGAGCAGCCGTATGAACATTGCAAATATAAATATAGTATTTTTTGTTGTAGTCCTCAGTAAGACGAAAAAAAATTGCCAAATATACAGTATCTTGGAATATGTACTTTGTAACTCGAACTAATCTATAACTCGATTTCAACAAAATGTAGACTCCGTAAGATGGCTCTGTATTAATACATAATATACAGCGAAAGGAACTTCGTGCCAAGCGGGTGTCCCACGATACCTGACTTGTTTCATTGCATCGCAAGAATTTCTGTAATTTGTAGGATATATAACAAAGAGTATTTTTATTTATTTATTGTACAAATTACATCTATCATTACAGAGTAACAATCGAGATATTTTACACAAGCATGGAATTACACAGAGACGCACAATGCCGTACACACCTGAACAAATTGGTGTAAGCGAGCGCGAGAACCGAACATTAGTAGAGAGGCAGCAAGATCAATAATGCACTCAAAAGTACAGCTGCCACAGAGGCTTTGGGCAGAATTGATCAATACCGCGACATATATGCTCAATCGTACAGGCTCTTCTCGAGTGGAGAACAAGGTGCCTTTTGAATTATGGTATGGAAAGAAACCTAAAATAAGTCACCTAAGGATTATTGGTAGTGAATGCTCGCTCATTTACCGAAACAGAAACGAAAAAAACTAAACAAGAAAGCTAACAAACTCATTGGATATGAAAATAAGATTGATTACCGCATAAGGGATGGTCACCAAACTCAGAGATCAAGAGACGTTACCTTCTTTAGAGATGTTGAATACAAGATTCCAACTAATATTGAAGTAAATAAGCTAAATGAGCCTAATAATGATTTAGAGGGAGAAGAAGACAGAGATAATGATTTAGAGGCGGATGATCCTGAGTTAGAGGGAGATAACAGTTTTTTTTTTCAGGAAGAAAGAACTGAAGATCAACATTCAGATAATGAAGATGAAAAAATAGAGTAAGATAGAGATATGCCTGAAAATGATCTACAAGGACGAGACAATTTCTTTGATTCTGAAGACATAGATCCTAAAAACAGTCGTTGAGCCAAGATATATATACTAACTACTCCATGTAGATAGATCCTGGCTTTTATATTCCCTGCCTTCAACTATCTGTTTTTATACTAACTACTCCATGTAGATAGATCCTGGCTTTTATATTCCCTGCCTTCAACTATCTGTTTTTATACTAACTACTCCATGTAGATAGATCCTGGCTTTTATATTATATTCCCTGCCTTCAACTATCTGTTTTTATACTAACTACTCCGAGTAAATAGATCCTGGCTTTTATATTGTCTGCCTTCAACTATCTGTTTTTATACTAACTACTCCATGTAGATAGATCCTGGCTTTTATAATATATTTCCTGCCTTCAACTATCTGTTTTTATACTAACTACTCCGAGTAAATAGATCCTGGCTTTTATATTGCCTGCCTTCAACTATCTGTTTTTATACTAACTACTCCATGTAGATAGATCCTGGCTTTTATATTGCCTGCCTTCAACTATCTGTTTTTATACTAACTACTCCGAGTAAATAGATCCTGGCTTTTATATTGCCTGCCTTCAACTATCTGTTTTTATACTAACTACTCCATGTAGATAGATCCTGGCTTTTATATTGCCTGCCTTCAACTATCTGTTTTTATACTAACTACTCCGAGTAAATAGATCCTGCTGGTCGTGGGTTCGATTCCCATCCAGGACAAACATTTGTGTGCATGAACATGTCTGTTTGTTCTGAGTCTGGGTGTAATTATCTTTATAAGTATGTATTTACAAAAAAAAAGTAGTGTATGTAGTATATCAGTTATCTGGTTTCCATAGTACAAGCTCTGTTTAGTTTGGGATCAGATGACCGTGTGTGAACAATGTCCTAGGATATTATTATTATTATTATCTGTTTTTATACTAACTACTCCATGTAGATAGATCCTGGCTTTTATATTGCCTGCCTTCAACTATCTGTTTTTATACTAACTACTCCGAGTAAATAGATCCTGGCTTTTATATTGCCTGCCTTCAACTATCTGTTTTTTATACTAACTACTCCATGTAGATAGATCCTGGCTTTTATATTATATTCCCTGCCTTCAACTATCTGTTTTTATACTAACTACTCCGAGTAAATAGATCCTGGCTTTTATATTCCCTGCCTTCAACTATCTGTTTTTATACTAACTACTCCGAGTAAATAGATCCTGGCTTTTATATTCTCTGCCTTCAACTATCTGTTTTTATACTAACTACTCCGAGTAAATAGATCCTGGCTTTTATATTCCCTGCCTTCAACTATCTGTTTTTATACTAACTACTCCGAGTAAATAGATCCTGGCTTTTATATTGCCTGCCTTCAACTATCTGTTTTTAAACTAACTACTCCGAGTAAATAGATCCTGGCTTTTATATTCCCTGCCTTCAACTATCTGTTTTCCGTCTAGGGAATTGTTAAAGCCAGTGTTCTGGTTTTACCGCCCGGGAGTCAGAGGTTGCCACTCGCTCGCTTGAAACCGTTTTAAACTGTTTTAAAGTTATTTAAGAAAAGAAACGAAAATTGACAATTCCCCTCCCCCTTTATCTCCGAAACTACTGACCTTAAAATTTTGAAAAAAAAAATACAAAAATAATTCTATACCTATAGATTACAGGAAAACCTATAAAAAGTCTATGGTCTTAAAATAACATGGTAAATCTCTCAATATTTTGCGTTCAAACTTACATTGTCCATAGTTAAACGAAAAAAATCCAACCCACATTAGGTGTAATGTGGGTTGGATCGTTTTCGTTTAACTATGGACATGTGTAGTTGGAATGTATGGGAGAACATGTTTTTCAACTACAATGTTAAGTTTGTTCTTGGGATAAATTAATCCCAACTACGGAACCCTTCATTGTGCGTGGTCCGACAGGCACTTGACCGATTTTATTAATGTGACCAACAAAGTTGGAGTAAACATTTGGTTTGTACCCTATGTTTCATTTTTGAAGTCAGCCTTATAGAACGTAGGGAACCATTCTGATAGTGTCATTGTGTGTGACCCTCACGAAGCGCGAAGGTTCACATGACCTATCAGTCTTCAGCAACACCAGCTATGCTAATCTGTAACCATCTCACCGTGAAAATTTAAGTGAAGTGAGCGTGGAGTTAGCTGTCAATGTCACCCTACCTGATGCTAGGGATGGACCAAGCACATTTATACAATCATAATCGAGATTTTAATAATATGTTTATGCTATTCCATTTGATTTTATTTAAATGCTAGTATTTAAGTATCTAGTCGATGGTGAGGTCAAAATGAAAACCCAAGATGGCAGCTGCAATTTTTTTTTAATTATTTGTCATGGGACTTTTTCGCAGTCCCCATCTTAGATTTTCATTTTGACCAGACTATCGGCTTTAGCACCCTCAAAAACCATGAAAACGACACCCATGATGAAAAATATGAAAATGTTAACAGCCGCCGCCTTCGATTTTTATTTTGACCTGACTATCGGCTTTAACACCCTCAAAAACTATGAAAACGACACCCATGATGGAAAATATGAAATTTTTTGCAGCCGCCATCTTGAATTATCATTTTGACTTCCCTATCGGCTTAAGCACCCTCTAAAACCATGGAAACGACACCCATGATGAAAAATATGAAAATTTTCGTAGCCGCCATCTTAGTTTTTCATTTTGTCCTCACTATCGGCTTTCGCATCCACAAAAACCATGAAAACGACACCCATGATGAAAAATATGAAAATTTTCGCAGCCGCCATCTTGGATTTTCATGTTGACTTCACTATCGGCTTCAGCACCCTCAAAAACCATGAAATCGACACTCATGATGAAAAATGTGCAATTATTTTTCAGTCACCACCTTGGATTTTCATTTTGACCTCACTATCGGCTTAAGCACCTTCGAAAGCCATGAAAACGACACCCATGACGAATAATTCAAAAATTTTCAAAGCCGCCATTTTGGAACTGAATTTAAAAGTGGTAAAATATAACCACGCATAATAATCACCACCACCACATAACCATGTTTGAAAATTATTAGCACATCTACATATTTAAGAAGGCACATTCGTTTATAGAGGTCAATACAGTTTAAAAGAAGCGTACACAGTTAATTAAAATACCAATTACTGTAAATCAGAAAGATTAACTAGACAGCTCTTCCTAATAAAAAAAAAAACTTTTTAGCAAAAAATAAAACCAACTTCCAAAACAAAACACTACAAAGTGAAAAATAACTTTAATTTCGCTAGTCGGTGTCTTTGGTTTTGTATAATATTTTCGTTTTTTGCTACCGACTTCCTAAATTAAAGTTATTTTTCACTCTGTAGTGTTTTGTTTTGGAAGTGGGTTTTATTTTTTGCAGTTTTTATTTTTCACTTTTTAGTTGTGGAACCTACCCCACACAAATTCGAATACATAATTGAGCACAATAATTGTAGATATAGTGATAGGAAGTTATTAAAACATCATCACATCATCCACATAAAATAAGTGGGAAATATGCGCATTATTGAAGCTAACTCAAAAACTCCCCAAGCAAAGTTAATAAAATTTATATGGGACCACCTCGGAAGTAAGTATACCCTTTCAAACAAAAAAATAATTTTCCAAATCGGTCCATCCGTCTTTGAGTAATCGCGTAACAAACATACAAAAAAAAATATACAGACGAATTCAGAACCTCCTCCTTTTTGAAGTCGGCTAAAAAGCTCACAATGGGAATTTTCCGCTGACCAAAGGAGACGGGGATTTCTGGGCCTGATTGTAATAAGTTGAAGTATGGTTTAAAAAAAGGGTTATATTTTGCTATTTCAAAATCTGAAAAATCAGCCCAATTTACAATCTGGGAATTGAGAAATCCAAAAAATAAGTTTAAGGTGACGAATAAAATGAAATATCGATTAAATTATAATTGATTAACGGGACAAAGCTCATAATATTTAAAAAAATGCTTTCACCAGATGATTGATTAAATTAAAATAGTTAAATCTATTAGAATTAACTTATTATATAGTTTAAACAAATTAAATATCTATATATACTAAAGATAAATCTTAAAATCGATTCATGTATTGTACGAGCTACGCTGTACATTGACCTTTTTTGTAGTTTGTACGTCACACTCATTTATGCACATTAATATTGTTTAGCCGTGCATTTCTCTAACATAGCATTTAAGTAGAATACTTGTGTTATTATATTTAGTAGCAATAAATCCATCAAGGGACTCGTTGGTCTACTCATTTACATAACATAACATAACATTTTCACTGTTGTGCATTACACCCCAAACATTTGGTCCTTCGAGCAATTTAAAGTTGTGTGATTTATAACTTTTACGGTCGCGAATCGGTTGGACTGGTCTCTCACAAGCGAGTCGCCCCAGTAACCAATTGAGAAGGCGCATATCGTGGAAGAGAAAGATTGCACAATAGCAAGAACCAGGAGTGTGGAGCAACAACCTACTTCTCAAAACAAAAGTTCGTCAATTCGTCGGAAAGTTTGGCAACATGACGTCATCAGCAAATACTTACGAGAATCAGCGCGAACTTTACGAAAACATCAAGAAAGTCGGCATCAACATCAAGAAGGATGGCTGGAACAGGAAGAACTTGGACTACTTCAAACGGCGTATGCAAATACTGGAAATCTTATGGAGCGAATTTCAGTTCAACCATGATCGTCTGTCCACAGAAGTAAGTGCGGGTCATCCTTACTTTACAAGTGATTTATATAACACAACATTGAAGTGTCATACAGAAGTCAAGGAGTTAATTCTCCAACAAAATCAACAACTGTCTACGCACAAACAGTCCATAGGAGGACCGACGGGGCAACCAACAACACCGTTCGAATGTACTTCTGAACAAGATAAAGCAAATACATCGAACAAGGAATTACAAGAGCAACAAAACAGCGAGGAGGAAGAAGAAACCAGTAACACAAATGAGAGCATCAACAAGGATCAATCGCCTCCTCGGCAACAACAAAGCCTTAACACGAGGGATACGGGGTACTGGAACTGGGGAACTGGACTACCTCTTACGCAAACAATCGGCGAACTTCAAGGCCTTCATGAGAGCTGTCGCCAACATTCAAGTGGAATTTATCATAGAAAAATGGGAATTCCAGGATGCGTTGCAAACGTTACAATCGCGTTGGACTGCTATTGACAGTCTCCATTGGTCAACAGAATGGCAGCAAGGAGAGGCGCCCCCCACCATATATACAGCGATAACGGCACGAACTTTGTCGACGGTAATCGACTGCTCAGGGAACAATACTGGGAAATTGAGAACACCTACATGAACGAACAACTACAGAAGGACGTCGCCGAGATGTTCATACAGTGGCATTTTAACGCTCCTGCGTGGCCCCCGGCTGGAGGATAGTGGGAACGAGCCGTAAGAAGTTTGAAACACCATTTAAGACGAGTGGTGGGTGAGCAAAAGTTAACATTCGAGGAGTTCACCACAATCTTAACAAAACTAGAAGCTTGCCTAAACTACAGACCCCAGTGTGCACTGACTGAAAATGTGGAAGACCTGGACTGTCTGACACCAGCACACTTTCTAACAGGGAAGTCAGGTTTGACCGTCATCGAAACAAGAGAAGACGCCCGAACAAGATGGGAGCTGACTAGAAAAATATATGTATACAGAAATCTGGAAAAAGTGGAAAAACGAGTACTTATGCCAACTGTTAGCAAGAACAAAGTGGCAAAAGCCTCAGAACAACATGAAGATTGGTGACTTGGTTGTTGTACATGATGACCAGCGGCCTGCAGGAAAATGGTTGACGGGCAGAGTAACAGATCTTCACCCGGGAAACGACGGATATGTTCGTGTCGTTACCCTGAAAACACGGCCCCATAAAGAGACCCATAACAAAACTATCTATTCTACCAATAGACAGTGAGGAAAACGCTATTCCACGAAAAACCGAAAATGGACACATTGGACAAGCTACAAACGAGACTACAACGAAACGTCAACAAGTTGCCAAGACAAGCAAAATCAACTTGATCGGATTAGTAATGGCCTTGCTATACCTACTGAGTCCAGCAAACGCAACAACAAACACAACAAACTTTATCGAATTGCAACAAGGCCTATATTTCGATAAAACCACCAACATGAAATTGATTCGCGACAAGTGGAAGATAGTTGTCTACTATGACGTCAAACCCTACTGGCATGGTACACATCTGATAAGCTTAGACCGGCTAATGAGCACCCTGCAGCATGAAATTGCGTCTCAAGAACTATCAATTGAATTTGTGATGTCAGCTATCTCTGCAAACAGCTTTATAGAGCATCTAAGAAACGTACAAGAAATTCTGTTGGATACTGTAACCAACATCTACAATGGCAAGATGAACTTACACCTCATTGCGCCAGAACAGCTACGGGACGAATTGAACGTCATATCCGGTCAACTATCAAAGGATGTGACACTTCCCATCACCAACATTCAAGATGAGTTCTTCCACCTATACCACCTTCTACAAGTGAAGGCAAAAATGACAGAGAGATATCTAATCATCGAGATACGAGTGCCGTTAATCAGCAGAGGAACCTACGAAGTTTACCACGTCATACCCGTCCCAAAAAAGCATGGTGTCGACATGGTCACCCTACTGCCTGTAGCGGAACGATTAGCAATCAACTTACATAAGGATTCATACCTACCGATTACTGAAACCGACCTACATCAATGCATACACTACGACAGTACGACTCTGTTGTGCCCCACGAGGTCACCAATATACCACATGAAGTCTGAAGAAAGCCTATGCAAGAAGAGACAGGACTCGTCGGCCTGCAAAACCAAACATGAGAACTGTCAAAACACGTGGTCGGAACTCAGCAACATAAATAGCTACATGTCCTTTTGCTGTGACGCTTGCAAAATACGCGTCATATGTGGGAATCAAGTTTCAAGTGCACTACTTAACAACGCAGGGGTAATGACACTGACGGATAGGGCCGTCATCTACCCCGGTCATCAGGGAGAGTGGAACCGGCGAGAGATGTCGTGCGGTGTCCCACAGGGATCAGTCCTGGGGCCGCATTTGTGGGACATCGGGTACGACTGGGTGCTGCGCGCCGACCTCCCTAGCGGCGTCAGCGTGGTATGTTACGCTGACGACACGCTGGTCCTGGCGCAGGGGAGGTCGCACCAGGCGGCGGCTGAATTAGCGACACGCGGGGTTGCGATAGTCGTTGAGAGGATCCGGCCGGCAGTTGGGACTCGAGGTGGCCCTGCACAAGTCCGAGGCCATGTGTTTTCATGGTCCTCGGAATGCGCCACCGTCGGGTTCCCAAATAACGGTAGGAGGGGTTTGCATCGGAGTCGAGTCGACGATGAAGTACCTGGGACTCGTCCTCGACAGCCGGTGGAACTTCGTGGAGCATTTCCGACGTTTGGCTCTCAGACTGGAGCGGGCTGGGGCTGCCTTGAAGCGGCTCCTGCCCAATCTAGGTGGTCCAAACGCCTCCTGCCGGAGCCTTTACGCGGGGGTCGTGCGGTCCATGGCCCTTTACGGGGCACCGGTGTGGGCGCGTTCCCTGAGGCTGCGGCCAGTCCGCCGGTTGAACGCGTCCCAGAGGGTCATGGCCATTCGGCTAGTCCGGGGTTACCGCACGGTCTCCGGTGAGGCGGCGAGCCTCCTTGCCAGATTGCCGCCGTGGGATCTGGAGGCAAAAGTCCTCGCGCACGTGTGGGAACGGCGCGAGGAGACGAAACGCCGGGGCGTAACTCCGCTGCCGCGAGTAATCACGGTACAGCGGACAGAGCTCCGGCGGGATCTCATGGCGACATGGAGAGTGCGACTGTCGCAGCCCAGCGCTGGGCACGCCACAATTGCGGCAATAAGTCCCTTTTTTGAGGAGTGGTTAGAGAGGCGCCACGGCGTCCTCACCTTTCGCCTGACGCAGGTCCTCACCGGACACGGTTGTTTCGGGAGGTTCCTGTTTCGCATAAGGCGGGAGGAAACGCCTGGGTGTCACCATTGTGTGGATCGCCCAGAGGACACGGTGGAGCATACAGTGGAGGTCTGCCCGGCTTGGGCAGAGCACCGCCGTGTTCTCACGGAGGCGATCGGCGGCGGCGATCTCTCGCGTCTGAGCCTGGTCCAGGCCATGGTGCGGAGCGAGAGTGCATGGGAGGCCGTCACCTCCTTCTGCGAAGCGGTAATGCTCGCGAAGGAGGAGGCGGAACGCGTGAGGGAGAGGCAGCCTCACGCCCTCAGTCGCCGCAGGAGACGCCCTGGGCGGCGGGAATCGATAGCCAATTCGCGGCCACCGTAGGCGCGGGCTTGCGGATGGTGAGTAGTGGGTAGCTCGCCGTCCGGTGAGGACCAGGCCCGGGTCGACGGCGCGTTGTGTTCCACGCGCGCCTCAAAGAGATGTCAGCAAAAGATGGGGTCCAATAGGGCCGATGCCTCTGGGGTCGCGGGTTGTTTGAAAAAGATACCGTGGCCCTGGCATAGGCAACTGAAGGAACACGGGTGGGTTTTAGTCAGTAAAAGTCTGACACGCCCTTCCGCTCCACCCAGAGCGGGAGAAGTTATTTGATGATTTCCCATCCACAAAAAAAAAAAGGGGTAATGACACTCGGTAGCGACTGCACTGTCAATAGTGAGACGTTCACTGTACATTCCCAAAGGCAACACATGGATACAATACATGCCCAGGTTGAAGAACTCACGCTGGAAATCCCACCAATCAATCGGATCATCAACCTATCGGTACCGGTTTTGAAACACGAACCCGAGAATGAGATGGTAATGGAGCAGAGCTCATTACTGCGAGATCTGGGAAAACAGATAGAACAGATGAAAGCCGCGGCCGCAGAAGATTTCCTATCCGATCAGGCAACATACCACGATGTCCACCAATATGTTGTCATATACGTATTGGCAACAGTAGCAGCGACAGCAGGCGCAATATATGCTTACCACCGACTTCGCAAACATTGCACGAGTCAAGAGGAACTTGAGGCACAACCTGTTCCCAATCCCGCGCCCCGAAGGAGGTCAACTGCAAGCATCGTGGACAACGCAGCTGTATTTGACGTCACAGACGACAGCAGCGTAGTGCACTTATCGAGTGCACGTACACTCAACAAAGCAACGTCGCCTATTGCGCGTTGTGATTTAATTATATAAGGCTCGGATTAGATTATGTTTTTTTACATTTTATTTCTTTTTAACATTTTCTTATTTACATAACATTTCAATTTCATTGTTTACCTTTTGTGAGTGGGAAATATGTACGAGCTACGCTGTACATTGACCTTTTTTGTAGTTTGTACGTCACACTCATTTATGCACATTGTTGTTTAGCCGTGCATTTCCCTAACATAGCATTTAAGTGGAATACTTGTGTTATTATATTTAGTAGCAATAAATCCATCAAGGGACTCGTTGGTCTACTCATTTACATAACATAACATAACATTTTCACTGTTGGGCATTACACCCCAACATGTATGTTAATCGATTATTGTATTTTTAGTCTGTGCTGACATCCATAACATTGACAGACAGGTATGACACTCACTCACTCGTTTCGTATAGTTTAGTGCGTGTACGTTTTGAGTGTGTTTCCGCCCACGTTTTATTGATAATTTCCTAGACCCCTGCTTTTTTCTGCGGACTTCTGATCTTGCTTCTTGTACGACCCTTGCTACCATACCGGACACGGAAAACCCCGCTTATATGTACATTGGACTTGGACTTGTTATATTGGATTTTACGACCGGCCTACCGATTGGATATTGACACCATGGTTCGTTGTGTAAATTGTGGCATAGCGACTAGTAGATGTAATACACTAGGTCATCGAGCTTTAGATGACGAAATAATATTAGCAGTGATTCGTCAATGGTGTGCACCACAATCTGTAAGTACTTACTCATTTCCTGTATTTTCGCTCACCAGCATCTACCATGCTCGCTATCTAGGATATCTGATATTAAAAACTTTTTCCATTGTTTAGGTAAACAGCAGTGACCATGTTTACCTCTTACCTTTATTGATTTTTAAATCTTTGTTTTTCCTAACTTCCTCCCACTCTACAAATATAATTAACATCCTAAATAAAAGAAACAAATGACGTTCTCACTTCAAAAATCAGCTGTTAAGTGTAGGTTGATACATAACCTCACTTTTACAAAATCTCTTATAACTCAGCTCTCAGATTGCTAAAATCCGCAAAATTTTTAGTGATGGTCCGATAATATAGTAGCTACCAATTGACACCAATTTCATCTTTTTACAACCAGGTCCAAGATAGTATAAAAGCATCTCCGTCTCCTTTAAATGTTCAGATAGTTTTTAATAAGACCAAAAATTAAAAGGAGACGCATTAAAAGAGGTTTTCATCGTTTGAAGCTCAAAAATTTGTTAGACGCGCATTTGAACATTTCCAGTAACGTAAAAAAAAAACTGAATGTTACGTAACGCGCGTACGTTGACGTAACGCGCAAGCGTGGCGTGATCTTATCACTTCACCCGATTCTCGCAGCCATAGCAATCAACCACACCGAAGTGATTCGGTTAGGTGAAGTGAGTTGGCGAGTGCGATGCGCAAGTGTCGTGATCGTATCACTTCACCCGAATCTGCAAACGCGGCATGAACCTATCACTTTACCGGATTCTCGTAGCCATAGCAACCACCCCCGCCGAAGTGAGTCGGCTAGGTGAAGTGAGCACAATGAATGAGTGTCAGTTAAACTGTTGATTTTGTAATACGAGTAGTGTAATGATGATGATTTGATAATATTATTTTATTATTGGCAACGACTGGGTAAGTTAGGTAGGTCATTTAAATAAAAAGACGTGCGGCTAATACGTACGTAATATTTTGTTGTAGAAACTATCTAACACATCGTTTAGTTCCTACGTACATACATAGTTTTTGTGGGGTTCAATTCTATGGTCAGCACTCGATCCAGTTGTCTCTTCTTATTGAGTACATTTGTTTGGTTAGTAAGAAAGCTGTACAACGTGGCATAGTCTACTCGAATCGATCGATAATAATCGCTACTTCAAAACTCATCGCGATTGAGTTTATTTATCAGTTAACAATAGTTTCATAATATTAATAACAAACAATGTCCACGCGCATTTTCTTTAGTTGCTAGCTTACACGTGAATGTTTCATTTTATTTATTTATTGTTCGTACATGACGCGCTTCCGCCACATTTTTTCTAGACTAGTTCTTATATAGCCAAAAGGACTAGTCTAGAAAAAATATAGAAAAAATCAAATTGAGTGTCTGACTGCATTTCTGTTTTGCTATTTTATAAATAAAAAATAGTAATGTGTAGACATATACTACTCGTAGCTTTGAAATAATATAAAATTATTAATAGAATTAGCATAAATATATTATTAAAATCTCGATTAAGATTGTAAATGTAATGCTTGGTCAATCCCTAGCATCAGTGGAAAATACTGACTGCTGACTCCACGCAAGTTTTCACGGTGAAATATTTGCAGAATCAACAAGCAGCTCGCAAGGTGAGCGAGCACCCCCAAACCCTCACGAAGCCCGAGGGTTCACATGACCTATCAATCTTCAGCAACACCAGCTCGCAAGGTGAGCGAGCACCCCCAAACCCTCACGAAGCCCGAGGGTTCACATGACCTATCAATCTTCAGCAACACCAGCTCGCAAGGTGAGCGAGCACCCCCAAACCCTCACGAAGCCCGAGGGTTCACATGACCTATCAATCTTCAGCAACACCAGCTCGCAAGGTGAGCGAGCACCCCCAAACCCTCACGAAGCCCGAGGGTTCACATGACCTATCAATCTTCAGCAACACCAGCTCGCAAGGTGAGCGAGCACCCCCAAACCCTCACGAAGCCCGAGGGTTCACATGACCTATCAATCTTCAGCAACACCAGCTCGCAAGGTGAGCGAGCACCCCTCACGAAGCCCGAGGGTTTTACAATAGGTTTAACAGATTTGAAGCCCTGTGCAATGCGTCGCCGTGCTTCAATATACCTAATCTGTCCAAACACAATCTTGTGATTGATACACCTCATAAGAATTACCAGTAGACGCAGCTTGAAATTTCCTATGGATTGTACACCAATAACAATAACTCTTTTTCACAAAATCGTTTTCCCTGTAAGGGGACGCTATCTGTCTATAATTGCAAAGTTTCTCCCTCCAGTAGTGAGTAGTGGTCTACTTTACCCCTTGTTGTCTGTGGGCAGCAGGCGCAGCAGCAGCATGACGTCGGGCGCCAGCTCGGGGGCGCGTGCGGGCGCCGCGAGCGACACGAGCCACTCCGCCCGGGCGCCCGGGGACACCGTCTGCACCTCGGGCGACACCTGCGACACGCCATACTTACAGAGAGTACACGTCATAGTCAGCCTCAAAAACATGGACACATGGATACATGGACACATGGACATATGGACACAAGGACACAAGGACACTTGGACACTTGGACACATGGATACATGGACACATGGACACATGGATACATGGACACAAGGACACATGGACACACGGACACATGGATACATGGACACAAGGACACATGGACACATGGACACATGGACACATGGACACTTGGATACATGGACACATGGAACATGGACATATGGATACATGGACACATGGACACATGGACACATGGACACATGAACACATGGACACATGGACACATAGACACATGGATATTACTTGGATTATGGATATTTACTGCTCATAATTATAATAGTCCGTATACAACAGTAGCTGTGACGAGTATTGGTTGATTCGCGTCCAGAGCCGCACCGCTCCAGATAATATTGTTAAACTTGTGTATATATATTGTTCTTGTATATATTCAATCATTAAAGTTGTTGATATTTCAAATTTCAAATAAAAATAAATACATGGACACTTGGACACATGGATACATGGACACATGGACACATGGACACATGGATACATGGACACATGGATACATGGATACATGGACACTTGGACACATGGACACATGGATACATGGACACATGGATACATGGACACTTGGACACATGGACACATGGATACATGGACAAGGTTTCATTTTAGTGGCCACAATCTCTGTTCCATAATATATTTAATATTGAAATGTGCAAAAAATGGAGTAAGTAAAACTACCGATATACTTACGTAACCTACATACTATATCATGTCGCGCTGCAACACGTGTAGGTTACGGTACGCAGTATATACTTACGTAACCTACATACTATATCATGTCGCGCTGCAACACGTGTAGGTTACGGTACGCAGTATATACTTACGTAACCTACATACTATATCATGTCGCGCTGCAACACGTGTAGGTTACGGTACGCAGTATATACTTACGTAACCTACATACTATATCATGTCGCGCTGCAACACGTGTAGGTTACGGTACGCAGTATATACTTACGTAACCTACATACTATATCATGTCGCGCTGCAACACGTGTAGGTTACGGTACGCAGTATATACTTACGTAACCTACATACTATATCATGTCGCGCTGCAACACGTGTAGGTTACGGTACGCAGTATATACTTACGTAACCTACATACTATATCATGTCGCGCTGCAACACGTGTAGGTTACGGTACGCAGTATATACTTACGTAACCTACATACTATATCATGTCGCGCTGCAACACGTGTAGGTTACGGTACGCAGTATATACTTACGTAACCTACATACTATATCATGTCGCGCTGCAACACGTGTAGGTTACGGTACGCAGTATATACTTACGTAACCTACATACTATATCATGTCGCGCTGCAACACGTGTAGGTTACGGTACGCAGTATATACTTACGTAACCTACATACTATATCATGTCGCGCTGCAACACGTGTAGGTTACGGTACGCAGTATATACTTACGTAACCTACATACTATATCATGTCGCGCTGCAACACGTGTAGGTTACGGTACGCAGTATATACTTACGTAACCTACATACTATATCATGTCGCGCTGCAACACGTGTAGGTTACGGTACGCAGTATATACTTACGTAACCTACATACTATATCATGTCGCGCTGCAACACGTGTAGGTTACGGAACGCAGTATATACTTACGTAACCTACATACTATATCATGTCGCGCTGCAACACGTGTAGGTTACGGAACGCAGTATATACTTACGTAACCTACACACTATATCATGTCGCGCTGCAACACGTGTAGGTTACGGTACGCAGTATATACTTACGTAACCTACATACTATATCATGTCGCGCTGCAACACGTGTAGGTTACGGAACGCAGTATATACTTACGTAACCTACATACTATATCATGTCGCGCTGCAACACGTGTAGGTTACGGAACGCAGTATATACTTACGTAACCTACACACTATATCATGTCGCGCTGCAACACGTGTAGGTTACGGTACGCAGTATATACTTACGTAACCTACACACTATATCATGTCGCGCTGCAACACGACACGTTGCCTTGTTTGTGGCATGTATAAACTACATGCGGAGCTCACGTCGCTGCCGCAACACGACACGTTGCCTTGTTTGTGGCATGTATAAACTACATGCGGAGCTCACGTCGCTGCCGCAACACGACACGTTGCCTTGTTTGTGGCATGTATAAACTACATGCGGAGCTCACGTCGCTGCCGCAACACGACACGTTGCCTTGTTTGTGGCATGTATAAACTACATGCGGAGCTCACGTCGCTGCCGCAACACGACACGTTGCCTTGTTTGTGGCATGTATAAACTACATGCGGAGCTCACGTCGCTGCCGCAACACGACACGTTGCCTTGTTTGTGGCATGTATAAACTACATGCGGAGCTCACGTCGCTGCCGCAACACGACACGTTGCCATCTATGTGGAATGTATGTATAAACACTTCAAATATTTTTTATTTTTTTATTTTATTTTTTTATTTTTATTTTAAACACATACACTATCATTACAGGTTTACCTAATGCAATAGTGTAGTTACAACTTACAAGGTTAGACTTACATTAAATTGTAAACAGCCACACAATATAATGTTTACGATGAAACTACATTCCCCTAGGGGCCGACGTAATGTCTAATCCTCGCAATGTCAACATTTAACACAAACAAACACCATACATAGTAACTTGTTTAGATAGATTCATACATCGATGAATAATATAATATGTTTAGATAGATTCATACATCGGTGAATAATATAATATGTTTAGATAGATTCAAACATCGGTGAATAATATAATATATTTAGACAGATTCATACATCGGTGAATAATATAATATGTTTAGATAGATTCGAACATCGGTGAATAATATAATATATTTAGACAGATTCATACATCGGTGAATAATATAAGATGTTTAGATAGATTCGTACATCGGTTAATAATATAATATGTTTAGATAGATTCATATATCGGTGAATAATATAATATGTTTAGATAGATTCATACATCGGTTAATAATATAAGATGTTTAGATAGATTCGTACATCGGTTAATAATATAAGATGTTTAGATAGATTCATACATCGGTGAATAATATAAGATGTTTAGATAGATTCGTACATCGGTTAATAATATAATATGTTTAGATAGATTCATATATCGGTGAATAATATAATATGTTTAGATAGATTCATACATCGGTTAATAATATAAGATGTTTAGATAGATTCGTACATCGGTGAATAATATAATATGTTTAGATAGCTTCATACATCCACGGTCCCTAGCTACTGACATCCGATGCTGGACATAAGCGCCCCTCAAGCACGGCCACAGCGACGGTCCCGAGCTTCTCGCAGTCAGAGATCTCGAACATGATTTGACGGCGAGATGAAAAGACAAGGAAGTTAGTTTGAGTAGGAAGCCAACTCGTACGGTGTAGATGGTATCATCCTGCACTCCGTAGTCGGGTGCCAGATAGACATCCCAGTCCGTGGCCACCTGCGGCACGATGGCGCGCGGCTCTGCCTGCTCGGCCGCCAGCTCCGCTGCAGAACACACGGTACATTAAACATATGTTGCACGTCCTGACACTAAACTAATTACTTCGCCAACTCAGTTTACTCAGTCGACGACAAGCAATCAGTGTGTTTAGTTGACACGTTTTGTAATCAAACTGTACGGCTATCAGTCATGCCCGGTTTCTAAGGATTTTAAACGGAGTTTATCCATTCGGTAGTAATTAGTGGTTCGAAATCGTGTTTCTGAACACTTCGTTAAGGGAGAATTCAGCTTAAAAGTCGAGTGAATTATTATCCAGGGTTTATTTGAGGACCTCAAATACCGAGCATAAGGAAGGAATTCGATTAAACTTTGGCAAATCAATATAGCTATCAAGAGTTTAAACTCTGCCTAAAAATTCTTCAGAAACCGGGTAAAAGTATGCGATGTGGGGAGGAGGGGGGTTGAATAAACACTACCATGTGTACTTCTCCATGACTCCACTGACAAGTGTTATCCCTTCAATTTAGTGTATATACCTATATACATAGTGCGTGCGTGATACTATTCCAATAAGCTAATGAACATTATTAACCTAATCTGTTTTAAGTTAAACTATAATATTATACGTGACGTGCTGATGTACGTGACATAACACTACATCACCCCTCTTAAAGTGAAAAATAAAATAAAACTAACTTACATTGTTTTCTTTTTTTTCTACATATCCTAACTCGTACAGTATAACTTTGTCCTACTTTTATGTATTATATTTATCTTATTTTTATACTTAATTTTAACATTTGGTGACTCGTTTTTTATAACCTCAAATGGTCCATTATAATTGCACTCCAACTTATTGCCTGTTCCGTTTTTTACCAATACCAAGGCACCTTCTTTATAAGTTACAGAATTGAGATTCTTATCATAACAATGTTTCCTTGCTAACTTACTTGCTATCAATTTTCTTTTGCATCATTCTGAGCCCTTTGCAACCTGTATTTAAATTCTAAAGGATAATCATCAAAACTATACAAAGGTTCGACACTTTCACCGTGAAGATTACTTGATAACCTGCAAATTTTACCAAAAACTAATTCATAATGTGTATATGTGGTCATAGTATTTACTGTTGTGTTATAAGAAAAACATCAATACGGAATCCAGAAACTCCACAATAATGGATTATTATTTGTTTATATTCTCAAATATGCACCTAATGTTTTATGAACGTTTTCCAAAGATCCTATACTCTCATGATGAAACGAGGTTGATAAGATTATATTGATGCTCAAGATATTACATAACTCTACCATTACTTTTGAAATGAACTCAGAACTATGGCTATTGATGCCGATTGATATGGCGATTGATATGGCTATTGGGTACGCAGATGACAGTACAGTATCAGAGAGATACTTGTCCAGTTGACATCCGGTCTCAACTTCAGCGCCACCATCGAGTACAAGGCCCAAACTGCGGCCAAGAAGCTGGGCATACTAAATAGGGTGAAGCAATACTTTACGCCTGGACAGCTTTTAACCCTTTAGAAAGCGCAAGTCCGATCCGGCATGGAGTACTGCAATCACCTTTGGGATGGATCAGCTAAGTACCAACTAGCCGCGTTTGACTCGGTGGAACGCAGAGCTAAGAGGTTCATTGGCGACGTAAAACTGGTGGATGCTAAGCTTCATAGTTTGGCTCATCGCCGCAAGATTGCCTGCTTGTCGGTCTTCTACAGATTGTACTTCGGAGAGTGTGCCCGAGAACTCCACGACCTCATTCCGCCGGCCCCTTCTACCATCGGATATCTAGACGCACTGCCAGTTACCATCCCTACCTGGTTGCTATTCCACCAATTCGCACTAAGCGCTTCCAAATGTTTTTTATAATGCGCCCAGCAAAGAAGTAGAACTCACTACCTGCGTCTGTTTCCGAACTCATACAACCCTAATCTCTTCAAAGTGAGAGTGAACATGCTCCTTCTGGGTAAGCTCACTCCATCGTCGACTTTGTCTCTGTCACCTCTGACCTACACTAGAGTCAAGAGCAAACCCATCACAAAAAACCCCTATCCGTAGCAATTGTTCGCGTTATCCCATATCTAAAAAAAAAAAATTCTGCCAACGTTTTTGTTACCTCATTTGCGGACTTATTTTTTAAAATGGATAAGCCTCCACAAACTTCGTAAGTTCACATTGAAGAGTCAATATGTAAGCATTGCCTTCTTCGTCCCTATCAAGTGGTCCAACTATATCTAAATAAATCTTTTCAAAAGATGAAGATGCGGTAGTATTAAATGCCATTGGTTTTTTAGTATGTCAGGCAAACTTTTGCCTCCTACACTTATCACATTTATCAACACACAACAACAACTACTACATCTTTTTCAACAGACGGCCAATAATAATATTTCTTTATATTATTCACCATTCTGCGTACCCCTGAATGATCACTCGTGGGTAGCCTGGCAGGGTCGCCATGCAGTATGGGGAGGAGGGGGATTGAATAAACACTACCATGTGTACTCCATGACTCCACTGAAGAGTGCTGTCCGTTTAATTATTAGTGTATACACATATATACATAGTGCGTGCTTGATACTAATCTTATAAATTAATGAACATACCTTATCTATCTTAACTTAAACTATGCGCTATACGTGACATCATACAACAAGTACACTCTTTTGCAAAAAAAAAAAAACGTGCACCTAAGGACATTTACGTTCTAAGGTCGATTTGAGTTAATTAAATGAAATTTAGTTGTTTGGCGTAGTCTGCATACTTATAATCGTGTAAATTAATACGCGTGAAGTGAATTCTGGCAATTTAAAAAAAAAAAATCGATGAATTCTTTAAAACCGATGTACACGGCCAAACAATAAGAAGTGGTCGGCAATAGATACAAGAAGATTTGTTTACTTTTTTAAATTATATAAAGTAAAAAAAAATATTATATTAAAGTAGAAATGTAAAAAATACTAATAACGAGTGTGACCTCCTCTTGCGAAAATTACAGCTTGATTCTGGGCATGCTTTCGACGATGTTTTTAATAACGTTTTGAGGAATACGTTCTCACTCTTCTACAATGACTCTTTTTAGCTCCCTGATGTTTTGTGGAGCAGGTAGCACTGATCTTACCCGTCTCTTTAGAACATACCACACATGCTCAATTGGATTGAGGTCAGGACTTCGAGTTGGCCAATCGACTCTCTTACTTCTTCAAGGCTCTTCTTCACGTCCACCCTTGACGCCATACGATTCCGCTACACCTGACTCACCAAAAAGCGGTCATCTTTTGGTTCTCTGCATCGTTTTCTTCACAAACTGGGTCTTCTTTTGACCGAACCGGTCTCTTGATACCGTTGCCAAGTCCTCTGGACAGTTGAACGACTCACATTTAGCCGCTGAGACACGTAAGTTTGCCAAAAACCTTCAAGTAGGGCTATAATTTTACCGGCCCTTATCGCTTTATCACTCATATCAAAAAGTGGTATTTAATGTAAAAAGAAAGATTAAATTGTTTAATTTGCAGAAAATATCCAAAAAGTTTTAAAATTTTAGTAATCAGTAAATAAATCGTTTCAGCAATTCGCGCCATTAGTAAAGCAATTTTAAAATAATCCACAATAATCATAATTTTTCTTTTGTTAATTTCAAATTTTAAATTTGGAACGTAAATAATCATGCCAGGATGCTTCAAATAACATGCCAATCATCATCATTCTCCTACCCTTGTCGCAATTTATTTGGGGTCAGCGCAACATGTCCTTTTCTTCCATACTTCTCTATTAGTCGTCATCTCGGTAGTCATTCCCTTTCTGGCCATATCATCTTTCACACAGTCCATCCATCATTTCTTTGATCTTCCCTTTCTCGTATAGCCCGCCACGTTCATACTCAACACTTTCCTGACGACATTTTCCTCATTCCTCCGCATCACATGCCCATACCATGAGAACCGATTTCCACACAACTTTTCAGTCACCGGTGTCACTTTCAGACTTCCTCTTACATACTCATTTCTTATTCTATCCATTCGCGTAATACCACACATCCCTCTTAGCATTCTCCTCTCCATTGCCTGCAATTGCCTTTCATACATTCTTTTTATGGCCCAACATTCTGATCCATACAAGACAGCAGGTCTAACCATTGTTTTATAAATCTTCCCCTTGAGTTTAAGGGGAATGGGGGAGTCGCAGATTGTTCCCGTGTCCTGCCGCCATTTCATCCATCCAGTGTTAATTCTGGGCTTAACAGTCCGATCTACTTCGCCATCGCTTTGCACAAGTAAACCAAGATACCGGAAGTCGGAGCAGACCGGGAGAAGCGCGCCATCAAGCGCTATGGCTCCAGCACTGGAGAGACCGCCGAAATCGCAGAACATTTACTCGGTCTTGGTTCTGCTGATTTTCAAGCCGACATTCTCCAGTTTCCGTTGCCAATACATCGGTTATATACAAATAGAAATAACATGCCAATACATCGTCAAATTAATAAAACCTCTATCTCGTTTTTATTCATTGAAGTAGAGAAAAAAAATCTAAAGTGCCCGTTTCCTTTGCAAAAGTGTTTAGATACATTATAATAGTAAGAACTCTCAACTTTGCACAAGTCGGAGAGCTCGAAGGCATACTTTCTTTAAGCTAGGCGGGGACTCACTTGGAAACTATGGTTTACAAGTGGCATAACCTCTTTAAGCTAGGTGGGGTGTAGTGTGTAAAACTATGTATGTGTGCTCATGTATTCTAATGTTAAGAACCTATATAATCGATTGTATTCTTTAATTGGATAGTAATAAACGAGATTCCAATGTAGGCACTTAACTCATCTTCCCGTAGCTACAACCTTACATGGCGACCCTGCCATCTGAGACGGGCACCGAGTTCGGCCGCGTAACTTAATTTATTAAGATACATTAACGAAGTAAGGTGTGCTTATTGATTTTCTTTTGTCTTTAAAAAGTGGAGAGTCAGTCACAATGTGCCGGCCAACAGTGGAGAAAGAGGACGTTATTATATCACAAAGTACAACGGGAGGTTCAAATTCGGCTTCTATGCAGGAGTACCACTTGTCGAACATTAGTATTGTGATGTTTATCATTTGCACCATACTCGGAATCGCCGGACTTTACGCATTGTGTAAACTGTACCGAAAATGCCATTATTCGTGGATAAGGAATGAGGTTTTAGCACAAAACCTATCACGTTCGTTTCGTCGACCGAACCCGGAGACTCATGTCTGTTACGAGTGCCGCCAGCAGCGCCAGGAGACTCGTCACGAGAGCATCAGAGGCCAAAAACCGCAGTAGGTGATTAAAAAAGAAAAAATAAACAGTGATAAGTGAAGTGAGCCGTGTTCAATAGTTAACTGAAACATGAAAAGTTACGCAACTATTTACGAGTATGTACGAATTTGTTTATCAATTAGCGTATTTTTTATGATAGATATTATCATGTAATTATAGAGTAATTATTGCCCATGTGGATATTACTTTTATTTGGTAATGGCAAATGAGCTTGGCTTGCTAAATGGCCAATTAAAAAATATTGAAACTAATTTGAAAAAACTAAGTTATCCTAAAAGAACAGAAACTGTCCTAAAACAAAAGTTACCTACAGGAAGCAACATTGTTAACATATCAATTTCATGAATGTATAAAAACCATATTGACACAGATTGAAAAGAAACAATTTAGTATAAGTGTTTTACAAGAAATACCGTCATATTGTGATTTATTTGAAACGACTTTTACCCAAATAGAAACTTTTTGCTCCAAAACATACAATTCTCAACGTAGTGCTGAGTGTACGGTCGAGACTGAAATCGAAGTACACAATATGGAGGCTTTTAATTATAGGACTGCCATTGCATTATTACCGGTTATGAATGGTGACGAAAATATCACGAAAAGTTTAATAGATGCCATAGATTTATACAGTTCTTCACTCAACGAAGAAGGCAACAAAATGTTGACCTCTGAGTTTGTTTCGGCCTTTCTTGTAGTAGTCAGATAGAAAACGCCGACCTCATCTAGTTTAAAAAAAAAACATGATTCCTTCCCTTCCCTCCGGATCTCTGTGCGGCACAGACGTGTTTTAAGTTATCTACTTTGTCAAAAGTGAATTTAAATAATTTAAATAAATCATCAAAAAATTCGTGGAAGTACCAGGCGCACATAGCAGTTCGGAGCTTTCGTGAGTAGTAATTAACTAATTAGCCAATAAGGTCAAAACCACGCCCCTCGTTTGCTAATCACCTGCACTACTGGCTTGCACGCGACGCGACGGTCAACGCCCTCCAACCATACTGGTGCGCAAGCACTGGGAGCTTTGTGATCGCCTAGTACCGGGAGTATTTACCATCCAAGCTTGCGGCATTCAAGTGAATCTAATTAAATATGCCGCTACGACGTACGCCTCCGCAATTACAGACCTCCTCGGAAGTTTTAATCTCCCCATACCAAGGCGGATCTGAACCGAGTATTCCCACTTGTGATCTTGATGAGGGAGGTCTTAGTGACTCTTCAGCAAATGTAACTACGCGTGTACCTAGATGGAAACACGACCAAAAAAAATATAAAGAGGAGTGGCAGTCTTTCAAGACAGAGATTATGACTACATTAAAAACTTGGTCTGATTCGCAAAATAATAAGATCAACCAAATACTAACCAGCGTGAAGGAGATCCGAGAGGAATATCGTGAGCTACGCAAATCAGTTGAGTTTAACTCAGTTTAAAAGTTCGGTGACATAATTGCGAATGTAGCCAAATTGGAGAATGAACGGCGCGATAACCAAAAGTACATACAATCACTTGAAAATATTTAATAAGAATCTATGGAGAGAAGTTTAAAAGGTTCAACTATTGAGATACGGAACATCCCAATAAATGATTCGAAGGAGACCACAGAAGATCTGGTCAACGTAATTAAGAACGTAGGAAAAACCGTCAGTGTCGACGTTGAAACAACTGGTATTCGTGATATTTTCCGAGTGAACACCAAAACAGACGGTTATAAACCTATAATCCTTGAGCTTACCAGTAAAATAACGAAAGAAAAAATGTTAGCAGCCGTAAACAAGTTCAATCGGGTCAATAAGGACTGCAAATTAAACACTTCTTATCTTCAAATAAAAGGGCCGCAGACACCGATATACGTAGCGGAAAGTCTAACTGCAAACGCCAAGAAGCTTTTTTATTTATGCAGACAATTTGCCAAAGAATATAAATATACCTTTTGATGGGTATCACACGGACGGATCTTCCTACGTAAAGCTGAAGGGCAGAAACAAATTCGAGTTGATTGCGAATCTGATCTCTCTAGTCTTAAAGGGCAACAATGACTATCCACTGTATTTGTAAAAACATGTTTACTACCATTTTTAGTCATAACATTTTTAAATTGTTTACTTTTTATGTTCACTTTTACAACTTTTAACCATATTAACTTTTCATTAATTTTTGTTTGTATCTACACATACTACACTAAACAGATCATCAAACTCTACACTCAACTATCTTTTAAAACACACTATACTACATTCAAGGCTCATGTTAAAGCACTCTCGCACGGCTTGTTTATCCACCTAAGACCTGTACCCATTATAACTTTATACTTACACCAGAGATTTATAGAAGTACCATTTATGTATTTACGTAAAATTCGATCATAATTCCCAATTATTAATAAATAATGAATTAGATGAGTTAACGGTCGCTGACTCCAGTACTTGTGATATTGAAGACTGCTCCAGTTTAGTTTATACCGATAATTCCTCACTGAATATTATTGTACAAAATATAAGAAGTGTTAACCGAAATTTTTCAGGATTGCAAACACTCATCAAGCGATCAGAAATTGACTGGGATATCGTAATTCTAACAGAATGTTGGATATCACGGACACCGATTATTCCGCTCATAAGTGGTTTCCAGTTCGCAAACACACAAATTAACAGGACCCAAAATGAGGGCGTTATTGTTTATTATAAATCTACCCTTACCTGTAAGATATTAGAACCATCGCTTCTGGATGGAAATTGTTTGATTATCATTATCAATTCACAAACGGTGATTCTCTGTATTTATCGCCCCCGGGGGAAAGAAATGTCGCTAAATTTCTTGAATCACTAAACAAGATTTTACTAACATTATCGTCATACAATAATATTCTCTTTACTGGTGATATTAATATAGACATAGCGCCATTCTCTTCAGATGCAAGAGCGGAAGTTTACCTTAATCTACTGGCCTCTCATGGTATGTTGCCTGCTTACTATATCCCCACCCACTCTCAAACATGCCTTGACCATGTAATTGTCAAAGCAAAACTTTCGGTGAAATGTTTTGTTGCCCATACAACACTAACCGACCATTACAGCGTCATTATAAGCCTTTCTCATACTTCCTCTCACCGTCTTTCAAAAACAATAAAACGTATTCACTATCCATGCCTTGACGAAAAAATGAAAAGTATTGATTTTGACAGTATTTACTCTTTAGATAGAGCTAATGAAGCTGTATCTTTATTCCTTAGGACTCTAACCACTTTGACGGTTACTTGTACCAAAAAAATTAGTGTTCCGAGACGTAAGCGAATAATTAAGCCATGGATTACTCCTGGACTTCTACGATGCATGCGTAATCGAGACAATCTTCATCTCAAGTCTAAAAAGCATCCAAATGACGAATTTGCAAAAATAACCTATTCACGTTATCGTAATTTCTGTAATGTCTTTCTAAAAAAGGTTAAACAAGAGTATCGCATTTATTTGCAACATCTGTCTTTCCACTGGTGAATTTCCATCGGATCTCAAGAAATCCTTAGTTCACCCAGTCCATAAGTCTGGTAGTAGGGACTGTGTCAATAACTATCGTCCAATATCCATTTTGCCTACACTATCCAAAATTATTGAGAAAGTTATTAACAAGCAATTAACCAATTATCTAGAAACAAACAAACTTTTATCAGATAATCAATATGGTTTTCGTAAAGGCAGATCAACAAGCGATGCCATACATCAACTTACTGATACCGTAGTTTCTAGGTTGGATGAGAAAAAAAAAGGTCCTTACGATTTTCCTCGACTTGGCTAAGGCTTTTGATACCGTCTCTGCGCCACTCTTACTAAAGAAGCTTGAGCACCTCGGAATTCGTGGCGAACAGCTAAAATTGTTCGAAAGCTACCTGAGTGGCAGAGCTCAGTGTGTTGTTGTCGATGAGTGTTTGAGTGATGAATGTGAAGTAAATATCGGTATTCCCCAGGAGAGTATTTTAGGGCCTACCCTCTTTTTAATTTTCATCAATGACCTATGCCAGTTAAACCTTACTAATGGCAACATTATTACATTTGCGGACGACACGGCTCTTCTTTTCTATGGAGACACTTGGGAGGAAGTATACCACTTTGCTGAGATGGGTTTCTCGCAAGTTATGACCTGGCTAAACAACTACAGAAAAGACTAAATACATAACATTTACACTAACAAACACTCGCTACACTCAAAACCCCTTATTAAATATCACAGACCACTCATGCAACAACAGGTCATCCTAAACTCGAAAAAGTGGACTCTTTAAAATACCTCGGTGTCACGATTGATAAAAACCTAAACTTTAATTCCCACATCGATCTGTTGTCCAAGAGAGTTAGGAAGCTAATCTTCATTTTTAAAAACCTACGACGGCTTGCAGATGCGAAAGTTCTTAAATCAGTGCACTTTGTCAATCTGTACTAAACTATTGCATTTCTGTTTGGGGTGGTGCCTCTAAATCGTATATGATTAAAATCGAGAGAGCACAAAGAGCAGTGCTCAAGGTGGCCCATTCTTTACCGTTTTTCCACCCTACCTCTGAACTCTACGATAAGTGCAAGGTCCTTACTGTTCGACAACTGTTTAACGTTCAAACAATCTTGCGTAAACATTCTTCTTTGATCTACAACCCATCCTTGTACGCTCATAAACGCATTAAAACAAATGTATCTTCCACTCAACTTTGTAAAAGTAGTCTTTCGCACCGCAATTTTTGTTTCCTCAGCAGTTATTTATACAATAAAATAAATTCTATTTTAAAAATTTACCCTTTCACTAAAGCAAAGTGCAAGCTAGTTCTCACCACGTATTTACTGAACCTTGATTACGATAGCACCGAAAGCCTCCTAATTGTTGTAGGTTAAATGTGTTTTCAGCCTGCCCTTCACACCACACCACGACACGACACCATACAATATCATACCACACCATACCACACTACACTACAGCACAACACACCAGACCACATCACATCACACCTCACCACACCACACTATACTACACTACACTATACCACACCACATCACACCACACCATTCCACAACACACTACACTGGTACCACAATCTTCAATCATGTCTTTTAAATGTTCTATCTTTTTATTCCTTTATTTTTTGTTTACTTTGTTCTTTTACCGAAGGTTAAAATAATTTGTTAATATTATCTAAGACCACATACTTAAACACTGTTTTCCATGGGGGGGGGGGGGGGGCTGGTAATCTGTGTGACGGGGTTTCCTAGTGCAGATACCAGTCTCCCACAAAGGATTAAGCGGATCTTATATTCTGCATATTTTGTTTTTTTTTTTAAGATACCTTCGTGGAAGAGAAATAAAATGTTTATTATTATTATTATATTATTATTATTACTTGTAAAAGTGTTTGTACAAACCTACTTACGGAAATAAAAATCATTTATCATAAATGCTGGTTAAATTTATATTAAAAACCAGATTCAACGCTAAATTAAGATTGTCCGCCTCTTATGATAGTTGTGAGTCACTTATTATTGAAATGCGTCAACACCTTACAAAGAAGTATACTAGATACATAAGAAGTTGACGCAATTCAACCAAAACGGTAATTCTATAGAAAAATATGAGTCCAAGGTAGAACAGCATTTTGTGGATTTGACAATCGCACAAGCAGTGGGGGACTAAACTGCATATAAAATATTACGCCCTCAAAATGAGAAAATTTCTATTAGAAGCTTTGTTGATGTCTTGCGAAACCACGAAGTCCGCACTATTTTGGCCGCTCGTAATTTTAATACATTAAAAGATACGATAAGAGCAGCAAAAGAAGAGAAATTATCATGCAGTCGGCAAAATTTGGACGCGTCTGTGTATGTAGGATACCAAGGCAACTCATTTAAAAATCGCGGATATAGTTACAGTAACAACAACAATTGATTCATATAGAGGGGGAATAGTAGAGGATATTATCATAATAATAACCAAAACCAAAGAAATCAGCAACAGTTCAACTACACTCGTGCATATACATATATACGTTCATGTACATATTCGGGGTTCATCTCACGGTAGGCCTAGACGGATTTATACGCGCAGTGCATAAATCCGCATGTGCATACCATAGAAAATGGGATGAATAATATAGGTTTAAATGACTGGAATCGAACGCCCCAACCTTCAGAAAGACACATTACTGAACCATTGCAGTTTTTTCTCTAATCATTTTATATTTGCTTGTAACAGTAACAGCTTGGTGGAATTCTCAGTACAGGGTGTTAAGTATAGATTCCTTGTAGATAAACATCAGGGCATCACTATCAGTATTGAAATACGAAATTGTGAAGCGTTGTAATATTCCAATACAAACGGAATGCATTTACATAAATGGCATTGTTACAATTACCGCAAATGGTCAGGAATTTGTACACAATTTTTTTATTATGCGCACCATACCTGGTCTGCAACATGGAATAATAGGCAGAGATTTTATGACCAAATATAACGCCATTTTGAATTATGAAAATAATACTATAACATTAAAGAAAAATGACAATCATTTCAGTTTCCATCAGTTTTTTAAGTATACCACCGAGGTGTGAGAAAATATTTATGTTGGACAGTAGTTTTAACGAGGACTGCGTAATTTTACCAAAACAAGTATGCGATGGAATTTTTATAGCCGGAAGTATTTGTAAACCGAACAATGGACGAATTAGTAAACAAATGTTAAATACTCGCGAAACACAAGCAGATATTTTAGACCGGAAATACATTTACTATCAGATTATGACATCTGTAACTTTGAACGAGATAGTAAAATATATGGAGAGAGAGTACGCACTATGTTTTCTTTTTTAAAATTAAGTCATCTAAACGATGAAGAAAGGTCATCAATCGAAAACATATGCGCAAAATTTTCAGATGTATTTCATCTGCCAGATGATAAATTATCTACGACTAACCTTAACAAGCAAGGTATACAGTTAAGACCAAACGCTGACCCAGTTTATACTAGACAATACAGGTTGCCCTTTTCAGAACGTAAGGAAATTGGAACACAAGTTCATAAAATGCTTTCTGAAAAAATCATTGAACCCACAAAAAGTGAGTGGTCTAGCCCAATTTTGTTGGTACCCAAAAAATCTGATGAAATTTCTAAGAAATAGAGGCTGGTTATAGATTTTCGTAAATTAAATAATAGAATTTCAGACGATAAATTTCCCCTTGCGAATATAACAGATATTTTAGATTCTTTATCCGGTACAATGTATTTTTCCCAATTAGATCTATCACAAGCTTATTATCAGGCAGAATTAAAACCAGAGAGCAGAAAGTATACAGCATTCACTACGCCTTCAGGCCAATACCAAATGATACGGTTACCTATGAGATTAAAGATTAGCCCGAGTGCATTCTCTCGTCTAATGACCATTGCCATGTCTTTTTTTTTTTTTTTTTTTTTTTTTTTGTGGATGGGAAATCATCAAATAACTTCTCCCGCTCTGGGTGGAGCGGAAGGGCGTGTCAGACTTTTACTGACTAAAACCCACCCGTGTTCCTTCAGTTGCCTATGCCAGGGCCACGGTATCTTTTTCAAACAACCCGCGACCCCAGCGGCATTGGCCCTATTGGACCCCATCTTTTGCTGACATCTCTTTGAGGCGCGCGTGGAACACAACGCGCCGTCGACCCGGGCCTGGTCCTCACCGGACGGCGAGCTACCCACTACTCACCGTCCGCAAGCCCGCGCCTACGGTGGCCGGGAATCGGCTATCGATTCCCGCCGCCCAGGGCGTCTCCTGCGGCGACTGAGGGCGTGAGGCTGCCTCTCCCTCACGCGTTCCGCCTCCTCCTTCGCGAGCATTACCGCTTCGCAGAAGGAGGTGACGGCCTCCCATGCACTCTCGCTCCGCACCATGGCCTGGACCAGGCTCGGACGTGAGAGATCGCCGCCGCCGATCGCCTCCGTGAGAACACGGCGGTGCTCTGCCCAAGCCGGGCAGACCTCCACTGTATGCTCCACCGTGTCCTCTGGGCGATCCACACAATGGTGACACCCGGGCGTTTCCTCCCGCCTTATGCGAAACAGGAACCTCCCGAAACAACCGTGTCCGGTGAGGACCTGCGTCAGGCGGAAGGTGAGGACGCCGTGGCGCCTCTCTAACCACTCCTCAAAGAGGGGACTTATCGCCGCAATTGTGGCGTGCCCAGCGCTGGGCTGCGACAGTCGCACTCTCCATGTCGCCATGAGATCCCGCCGGAGTTCTGTCCGCTGTACCGTGATTTCTCGCGGCAGCGGAGTTACGCCCCGGCGTTTTGCCTCCTCGCGCCACTCCCACACGTGCGCGAGGACTTTCGCCTCCAGATCCCACGGCGACCATTGCCATGTCTGGACTTACATACGATAAATTATTTGTTTATTTGGATAGTTTGATTTGTTTTGGACCCAATTTACAAATTCATAAAAAAAAATCTTAAGGTTATTTTAAATAGATTGCGCAAAGTTACCTTAATACTTAATCCAATAAAGTGTGATTTCCTAAGAAAAGAAATGCAGCTGTTAGGACATGTTGCTACATCTGAAGGTGTAACAACAAGTCCTAATAGCTGCACCAGACTTAAAGAAAGTAAGCATAGTAAAAAAATATCCAGTGCCCAAAAAGGCAGACGAAACAAAAGATTTGTTGCGATTGTCAACTTATATAGAAAATTCATACAAAATTTTTCCGCAATATTATTGCTGCTTAACAGATTGTGTCGAAAAAAATGTTAACTTTGAAGTGACGCATGAGTGTCAGAAATCTTTCGAATCACTAAAAAAATCGTTAACGTCTCCACCAATATTACAATATCCCAATTTCAATGAAAATAATACTTTTGTTTCAAACAGATGCGTCAGGCTATGCGATCGGGTCCGTCCTATGCAATAGCGATAACAGACCAATTGCTTATGCAAGTCGTAGTCTTAATAAAGCAGAAATTAGGTATCCCACGATAGAAAAAGAGCTACTCGTTATCCTAAAATATTTCCGACCATATGTGTACGGCAGAAAATTCATTATCAAAACCGACCACAAACCATTACTTTACTTATTTAATCAAACAAATGGGAGGAGAGGGTGACATATCGTAATAGACAATTAAGGTCCATTTGTCACGGATGAGATTCATTTTGGCCACAGGACTGATTAATCCTTAATTTTGTAATGTCATCATGCCATGCGCAGTGTTGATTGCGATTGACATAAATAATGTTAATGCTAGGGCCAAAGAAATGAAGTTGGCATGGCCTAGTCATACCGATGGTGTACGTTTTCTTGTTTTGTTTTCCTTCTTGACTGTCTTCTGTTTGTTTTCCTTCTGTTTTATGTTTTCGGAAAATCACGCATTTTCGTATCTGTTTCTTAGTAGTATTGTTCCCACTCGTTATCCAATAGTACTGACTTAGTTTGGCGAGGGTTACACGTAGTCTGCCGAGAAATGATAGTTGATGTGCTTCGTCGATGAGAATCTCCGCCAACCGACACTTATGTAGTATGACTATCGGGTGCCGCTTCTCCTCACTTATGTTAGCGTTTTTAATCGCCCACCAACGTAACAATCCGTTATGATCAATGAAGGGATCTAAATTTAATAATTGGCTTTTTACGCCAACGCTACCATGTTTGCGAATTTTTTCCAAATTCCTTATTTTGCACATATTTTATAATAACTGTTTTAGCTTTGCGCAACTCTTGTAATGTGAGATAGCTTGGGAAATGTTTACGGCAACGTGCAGGTGATATCGCTCGATATATCCATGCCAATATATGTGTTATTTTCTTTGTACTATTGTATTTTTCTAGAGAAGTGATCGATGATGTTTGGGTAATCCTGGACGATGTTGACTTGTTCTTTAACTTCCACCTTCTCCAATGTCTTCTGATAGCTTCTGGATTAAATGCCAACGTGTCCTGGCATCCCTTTCTGTTTCAATAACTGTTAATCCTGTGCGTCCTGTTAAAAAGTGTGCCGGTGTTAAAAAGTCAAGCTCTTCTATGTTTTCTGTTATGGAGCACAGAGGTCTAGTGTTCAAGCAAGCCTAAAGTTGAGCAAGGATAGTCGAGTATTCCTCAAATGTGAGTCTCTGTTCACCAATTACCCGCTTAAGGTGACACTTAAGGCTTCTTACAGCTCTCTCCTTTAAGCCTCCGGCACTCGGCCAGGATGGTGCGTTAAAGTGCCATTCGATCTTCATCTCGGTCACTTCTGCCAGGAAGCCATCGTTGAAAATTTGTTGTAATTGTTTGTATTCACTCTCCAAAATGTTGCTGGCGCCAACAAAATTAGTTCCTTGGTCGCTGTAAAGATGTCGCGGGGCTCCTCGTCTAGCTGCTATACTTTTTAACGCAGCCAAGAAGGCAGAGCTTGTTAAGTCCGAGTCTAGCTGGAAGTGCACGGCTTTAGTGACCATGCAAATGAAAACCGCCACGTATCCTTTAGTTGTTTTAACTCCACGTCCTTTGTTTGTTTTAATATCCATAAAACCCGTGTAATCGACGCCTGTGTGATTGAAGGGTGGAGCGGGGTTACATCGCTCCTCGGGAAGATCGCCCATTAGTTGATATACTCTTACTTGTGGCCTGCTGTTATACTACCGTCGATGTTCTCCTTGGATCAGGAGCGTAATCCAGTCTCAAACCAGTCCAGAATACCACCTTAGTCCACACACACCACACTGTTGTATACGTAACACTCGCGATTACTTTTCGAAACGCGCGTGACCCGACGCGAAGGACCAATGAAAAATATTTCATATTCCAAATAACATTCCCATTAATCAGCAGATATCGATACAAATTATACCGAGTGATACCGATTCCCAAACAATTCGGTAAGGATATGACAAGCATTCTGCCAAAATCAGAATACATGGCAGTGAATCTTAAAAAGGACGCATACATACCGATAAACAACGCTGAGATTGCAACATGTCTCACTCAACAAGAGACGTACATGTGCTTACTAAAGAAGCCTGTTTACCATCTAGGCAGTGACAACAACAATTACTGCAATCACAATCATGAGACTAACCAATGTAAAGTTGAACAAACTTTATGTTCAAATATGTGGGTACCGTTGAACGATCCTTCTGAGTATTTATATCACTGCTGCAATAACTATTCCATTAAAACAATTTGTGAAGAGCATATCACAGTCGAATAACTCAACCAAGCAGGAGTAATATACCGCGGACATGGTTGTGTTATCAAAGGGCAAGATTTTACCTTGCACGCAAACACAAAGTTCAGTCAAATATTTACGTACCCAAGATTGACCAACTAAACAACATCATCAATGTGAGCATACCGATGGAGAAGGCCCACGACAACCAAACTGAGGAGGACGAATTACAACTTGCTCGAAATCTACAAACAAATCAAACAGATGAGAAACAGCGACGTAGGACTAGATGAGATGATGTCACCACATGACATCCATCAATACGTGGTAAGCAACCCCCTCGTGCTGGTGGCGGCTGCGGGCACAGCCGTGCTCCTGTGGCGATGGTGACAACGCCGCATGCGATGCGAGCTAATCTCTTCAGACATCGAGCTACGAAGTAACGACGCGAGTACTAGTGCTTGTGCGCGACCAAACGAGGCTGACCGTCAGCCCAGTGCTCAAAGTGCAGTGCAAATGTGCGTGATTAAAAAAAAAACAAAGCATGTTCGCCAATCTTAAACAAAACCTAGAGACATTATCTCTTAAATGCTTCACTAAACGCTATTGTTTCTTATTATCTTTAGAATCAACACTAACATTAGGTTACTATCATCTTAGCTAACATAATTGTACTATCATCAATTCATCTCAACTGCATCTTTGCCGCCTCGGAATATGTTCGGTCTAAGCAACCGAACACCTGCCAACGCAGCAGTTTACAACAATCATTCTACTTTAACATCAGTGCATTACCAGACATCTAACGATGCGGGTGCATTCATAACATTTAACATAATATTTTACTTTAAGACATTTTACATTAAACATGAAGAACATTTAATAAACTCTTTTAATCCAAATCCAATCAGTGCTTTAATATTACCTGCAAACTTGCACCCCGCACATGTTACTTAGCTATAAAAATTGTAATTATTATAATAATAAAAGGAATAGTTCAATCTATCTTCAGCCTATCATTTAATTGAGTCTGACCCACTTCCTACATCTGAAATGGGATCGGATCCACTCCCACCTCTTAATCAAACAAATGCCTCCATGACCCATCAGGTGTCTCTTTTTTTCAAATGGCATGGGAGCCATTTTTCAAAGAATATTAGACACCCATGAACTCACACCAAGCCCCTATATCACATCCACAAAATTAATATCTTTTGACCCAGATGAACCCGAGTCTGATATCACCGATTGATGTGCCATAGGTGAAGTGATCATAAAGAAAAAAAACCACATAAAGGGGTTGTCCTTATAATCGCGCTGACTCACGCACTTAGTGATGATAAAATTCGTCGTGAATTAAATTCAGTTGTAATGACAACTGAATTTAATTCACGACGAATTTTGCATCTGCAATGCATCAACTATTCCGAACACTGAGAGGTTTTACACTGAAACGATGCAATGACGATCCTATAACCTCCGTAATAGAACAAAATAATTTCCGTCCTTCTTCAACCTTTAGAAAGACATGCCACTCGTGTGGAAAAATTAATATAATAAATAATAAAATTTTATTTCAGAAAAAACACAGTTATGGTTCACAAAAACAATTTTCAAAGCAAAAATAGAGTATTCCAGAAAGAAGTGAGTCGTTGGTGTCCGTACTAATGAAAAAATCATTGTATCACAAACACCAGCGCCTTCCAAATTAGGTTACATTAAAAACAAAAATTCTCAAACGTGCTACATGGTAAACGTATAAAAAATGTATAACAGTGGAAGTAGTTTAAAAAATAATTGTAGAAATTTTGTTGGGTTTACCGATTCTACTTCAGTCGGGAATTGAACCTGGTATCTAGTTTGTATTAGACTCGAGTGAAGCGTAGCGGAAGGAGGAGAGAATGAGTAAAGATGATAGACAGAATGAAGAGTATTATTGACTAGTATTTCACTATATTATTTAAAATTAATTTACATAGCAATAGGTATTAAGCAAAGCGATAACAAAGCGTGGCGCGGCCCGTCTATTATGATGCCATGATGAACTAGGTCTTGCAGTTCTGGGTCTGTGTCCTGAAGTCTTGCAAGTTCCTCAAAGTTGACAGCTGCTGATATCTCCTCCACGCGCGACAATGCATCGGCGACCACGTTCTTACTGCCAGGTAAGTATCTCAGATCTGTAGTAAATTGCCCGATAAAGTGCAGATACCTAAATTGCCTAGGTGAGCAACTATCCATATTCATCCTGAAGGCAAAGGTAAGCGGCTTATGGTCCGTGAAGATTGCGAAGGTTCTTGCTTCGACCATGTGTCGGAAGTACCTATTTGCTTCATAAATTGCAAGCAACTCCCGGTCGTATGGGCTGTACTTCTTTTGGGCCCCACTTAGCTTGTGCGAGTAGAAGGCTAGTGGTTGCCAGTTTCCACCCTTCTGCTGCTGAAGGACTGCGCCGATTGCAGTGTCAGAGGCATCCGTCACGATGGTTAACTCCGCAGATGCATCTGGATGAGCCAGAAGTGTTGCTTTGGACAGTGAAGATTTGCAGTCTTCGAAAGCCTTCAGCAATTCTGGAGTCATATCTACAGGATGTGAACCTTTTACCTTGGGGCCGGCAAGGACAGCGTTCAGCGGTGCCTGAAGTTTGGCTGCGCTCGGGACGAATCGGCGATAGAAGTTAACCATGCCGAGGAATCGCCGCAGCTCTTTGACGGTCTTGGGAACCGGGTACTCCTGTATGACCTGTACTTTGGACTGAACCGGCCTCGTCCCTTCCGCTGACACGCGGTAACCCAGAAACACAACTTCTGTCTGTCCGATGTTGCACTTAGCTGTGTTGACCACGATGCCGTATTGTTTCGGTCTTTCAAACAATTGACGTAGATGAGCTTCGTGTTCTTCTGGAAACGCTGAGAAGACCAAGATATCGTCTACGTACCCATAGCAGAAGTCGAGGCCGAGTAGGACTTCGTCGATAAACCTTTGGAAGGTTTGTGCTGCGTTCCTCAGCCCAAACATCATAAAAGTGAACTCGTAAAGACCAAACGGTGTAGTAATCCCCGTCTTTGGAACGTCCTCTGGATTAATAGCTATTTGATTATAGGCTTTTACGAGGTCGATGGTAGAGAAGACAGTGCAGCCGGAAAGCTGGTGAGAGAAGTCGTGAATGTGACGAATGGGGTACCTGTCAGGTACTGTTCTGACATTAAGTGCCCTGTAGTCGCCACATGGTCTCCATCCGTCGTCCTTCTTCTTCACAAGGTGCAGTGGCGCTGACCAAGCACTCTCAGAACGCCTCGCTAACCCGCTTGCAAGCATCTCCTCGAACTCTTTATTGGCAACCTGAAGTCGAGCTGGGTCAAGGCGTCTTTCACAATTTTTTATTGGTCCTAGCTTTATATGTAAAGGTGGCAATATTATTTTTTTGGTATCGACTAATGGTACATTTTTTACATTTTTCTGCCCGGGGATATAAGCTGTTCCTTCAGGCCAGTGCTCTCGAGTGTAATGTTCCGATCGATCCCTACTATCCTATTCACACAAAAAATAGCAAAATTTGGTATAGCCAGTTTGGGAGTCCCAAAATTAAAGCAACTACCTTTAAATCAGCACAGATAGCCCACTGGAAGTCTTTGTAGTTTATTTTGTCTAAAACAAGTCTCATCACTTCATATGTTTCTTTTAAATTAGCACTGTACGTCACAGGAATGGATGGAAGCTTGTTACCATTATTTAGAAGCACGGCTTTTAAACTGATCTTAGAGGAGTCGATAAAAAATCGCCATTAGGAAGGAACATGCTCATGGCTTAATTTAACCAATAGGCCGTTAACATCATTACAAAATACTAGGCCGTCCTGTTTCGAAAAACAGTCAACAACAAAACGATGACGTCTGCGATATTTACATATGACGACTCCGGGTTCGAGCAAATTCCACTGTTTAAGTCGTGATCCTAAAAGTTCAGCCTTTTCTTTCGATAGATTTAGATCCCTAGATAGATCATCGAGTCGCTCTTGGCTCACTAACACTGGAGCATTGCTAGTAGAAGGCTCATGAAAGTCTGGATCAGAGGGCGAATCTTCTGGGTTGTCTGATGAAGTCTCATTGTCTAGTGATGAATGCGCTGGCAAATCCTCATAACGATAAACAGGTTTGTCAACAGAACTCACGTGGGGATACTTTAGATTTAGTGTATGTTTCTTTTTTCTGTTTTGCCCTTTGACATCAGTGAAACAAAAATAGCAGTCAGTAATGTGATCTCTTTGTTCACGCCAAATGACCGGTTTCGTAAAGGGTAGCGTCACAATTTTTTTATGTATTTTATCTAGATTGGCAACTCTTATTTTAAAATTGTTAAAATAACACTGTTACGGAGTAAAGGACTTTTTTTGTCTATCTGTTGTAAACTTTCCGTACACGTAACAAAACTGATCGGGAGAATTTATACAGCTGCGTGACATTTTTGTACCGTACTGTATTGCGTTTCGAACACGACTGAACTTGTTTCAATAGTTTGCTTTTTTTTTATAAACTATCGCAATTAACAAAATGTAAGCAAGCAAGCAGCAACGCATTGAAGGGCAAACCTAGCAAAGAAGAGGGTAGCTTGTTATAAAAGGATATACCAAGCCCAACAAATGAGTTATGAACCTTATGAAGCCGGTGAAATGAAGCACGTAATTTGTCCTTATTTCTGATGTTAACATTGTGAATATCACTGTTTTTAGAGTATAAATGTATATTTTGTCTAATATATATGATATTGGCGAAGATGAATTGTGATGCCATCGTTAGAATACCAATATGTTTAAAAACATCTCTCAGAGAATCTCTGGCACCGAGCTGGTAAATTGCTCGAACAGCTCGTTTCTGAAGAACAAATAATATTTTGAATGTCAGCAGCTATGCCCCAGAGCAGAATACCGTATGACATAACGCTATGAAAATAACAAAAATAGAGTAACCGAGCTGTATCAACGTCAGTATATTGTCGTGCTTTCCTGACGGCGTAGGCGGCTGAACTGAGCCTTCCCGCTATGCTTGATATATGTGGGCCCCACTGAAGTTTGGCATCTACTGCTATTACCCAGAAAATCTGCCGAGTCTAGATACAGTTTTAAGCATCTCTTTATCTAAAACGATGTTGGGTTCTAGATTTCTAACATTCGGTAAGGCAAACTTTATACATTTCGTTTTCTTAGCATTGAGAACTAAGTTATTTGTCGTAAACCAATCTGTAACCATTGAGAGTGCACTGTTTACGTCGTCAAAATCTTGTCTATTTCTGTCTACTTTAAAAATAAGAGAGGTGTCCTCTGCAAACAGTGCAACGTCACAGATACCCTTTAAATATAATGGTTAGTCATTGATATACACTAAGAACAAGAATGGACCCAGTATTGAACCTTGAGGTACACCTAACTGAACTGATGGCCCGGAAGATTTCACACCATTTATATCTACACATTGAAACCTATTATGTAAATATGAATTTATTACTTTAAGAGCTTCGTTCTGTACACCGTAATAATGTAGTTTACGCAAAAGCGTGGTGCACGCAATCAAAGGCTTTGGAAAGGTCACAGAAAATTCCAATAGCATTTTGCGAGTTCTCCCATGCGTTAAATATATATTATGTTTCAGCAGAGCAACACCCGCATCTGTAGTCGAACGACCTTTAGTAAAGCCATATTGTTTCTCATGAAGGAGGCCATTTAAATTAAAATGTCTTATCAACTGCTTGAGTATTAAACTATTCAAATATTTAATTTTGATGCATCAAATTGTATACTAAAAGTAAACTCATCTCACCGAATACAATGCGCACGAGATGCTTTTGTCCGGGAGTTGGCTAATTACTGTAACCAAATGAAACTTGATAGTGTATACATTGTACAAAATAATGAAAACATTGAAATAATAAGAGATTTAATTAAAAATATAAATGTTACACCTAATTGGTCTAGACCACTATTATCTATTATAAAAGGTGTAAGTGTAGTAAATAACCACGACACAAAATGTGTAATTTTAAATTACTACCACTTATCACCGAGTAGCGGCAACGCCGCCGCCGGTATTAGACGGATGATAAATAGGTACGTAATATAAACTGCTGTTATTTTTGGCCAAAACTGGAAAATGACGCCACGGAGTGAGTAAATCGCTGAGATAATTGCCAGCGACAGAAACATTTTAGGCACATAAGACAGCCAATAGTCCTGACTGAACAGGTCACTCAGCGTTTGATAGAGTATTTTTAGATTTAATTGGGCCCTTAAGTAAGGATAGTGATAGTTATATCGAGGGTTCACGGGCTATTTGTATTAAGCGACATGTTTGGAACTTTACAGGAGAGCATTTCAAAGTTTCATTATTCGGAAAAAGAACATTGTAAAGTATCAATATTTTTTTACGAAAAAGTGGCCTATCGACGGTTAATAATCAATAGTGTATATCTCCGTTTTTTACGTTTTTCACTTTCCCAGGCTTTCCTAGCACTTTGCCGGGAGGTCGCTTAATATAAATAGCCCGTGATTCCTCGATATGTATGTACACACACTACAGTGTGATCTTAGCAAGTATGTAGAAGCTTATCCGCTTAAAAATAAGGATACAATTTCAGTGGCGACGGTATTCATTAATAATTTTGTATTAGGCTATGGCATTCCGAGAAATATTATATCGGATCGCGGTACGGAGTTCGTTTCGAAAGTAAAAGAATTTTGTGGGAAGTAATGTTCTAGTGATGAACAAGTGAAGGATGCAGTTTCAGCAATTTGTTCAGTAAAAGATAAAACCTTTTCATTTCTACATAAGTTAATTGAAAGATCAGAAAATTATTACGGTAGCAAGTTAATATATTGAAAAGGAAAAATAAGGGGTTTGAAGATTTTTGTACGGAGGGTGGCCCTAACGTCGGCCGCCATTTTGTTTTTTTTTTCAATTCGCAGTGCACAACGAAAGTTATATATATTATTCAGATAGAGGACACTTATACAAACAAAAAATGTAATGTGACAAACGTAACATTCTAAAGCGTCAGGTTTCGGGGTTATTCACCGAAATTTAAGTCGAAAACTGAACCTTGAAGAAACGATTTTATTTGTTTTTTTCCCTCCAGGTAAATATATTGAACTATGAAAACGTAATTGCATTATGTATAGGTAATATGTGACTGTCTATGAGAACAGGTAAGTATCTATGGTCGTTGGCACTTACGACATTGTGCTTCTTATATACTCAGTAAACTTATTCGATTTGTATTTCTGAACGATTTAAGCGCCAATGACCATGACACGGTAATTCTTCTTTTCTTGTTGTCACGTTCACGTAGTTTGTTTTATTTTAATAGTAATAGTAATAGTCCATTTATTTGTAAGAATACTGTTACAGAGTTTTTAAATAATTTTAAAAGTTCATAATATTCTGCCGTTTCCGGCGTAAAAATACATTATCAGGGTTGTGGTTAGTGTAATAAGCAGGTATAACATTGAATTAAATAAATTAGTATATCATTCAAATTGAAAATTAGTCAAAATTAAATATAAATTGTGGAGATGTCAAAAAGATTAAATTAAGTCAAAGAGATAGAAGATAATATAATTATTTCCTAATATTTACGTCAACTTTTTATTCATAAAATCATTAGTCGAGTAGTAGCATTTACCTAAGAGATAAATGAATAATTTGCATTTATATGTCCTAAAGTTAAGTGTTTTAAAACAATCTGGTAGTTTATTATACACTTTGGTCGCCATACAATCAATCAATCAATCAATCAGTTTATTCGCATAATATGGGTTTACAAAGATGTTCTACAGGTACGGTTTCACAATATTCGGCTTATGTTAGCGTGGAAATTATAATATAGTGTCATAATATGTAGACAATTAGATCATAATCTTTTAAAAATATAAATTAGACATTGATAGTCCATTACAAATAGTCAGCATGATATTAAAATAAAAGGTCAAATTATAGCAGTAAAATTAATTAGATTAAATTAAGAATTATTATTTTGTTATAGTTAGAAGATACGAACTTCATGACTGTGCTAAAAGTTTGTGTGTAAAAAAAAAAAAAAAAAAAAAAAAAAAAAAAAAAAAAAAAAAAAAAAAAAAAAAAAAAAAAAAAAAAAAAAAAAAATCTACTCAAATACTGATTAACATTCAGTAAAACCGTGAGTAACAATAACGCCGTATTAACATCTTGTAACAATCACAAGTGCCACGAATCAATTGCAATAACTGCTTCCTGGAAGATACCTGTGTTATTGTGGCCCCGTGCTCAGTTTTTATTATATTGTCAATTGTGTGATATAACGTTTTTTATTCAAATTCTGCAAATCATTCCGGCCACAGTGTATTTGAGAATAGCGCCATCTATGCTAACTTTGTGGTACTACATTGGAAGAGTATTCAGACAAACATCCTTGATCGTTTTGCGATCGATCCCGCGTAGCACGTATTTAATACATACACCTAAAAACAGGTGGCGCCACTGGTACCAGAATAAACATTCTCATCATAATCTTTTATTATTTTTTCAAAAAAAAAATTGAAAAAATAACTAACGATTTTATTGGTAAAAACTTTTAATACGATGGAAAATATTACTTATAGAAAAAAACTATATAGGTCACAATCACAAACTAACTTATCGCATTCAAGTGAAGACATAGTAAACTCCACTGTGTTAGATTCTACTATGATGAGCATACAGAGTGCTACACAAATTAGCAATCAATCATTTGAGGAGGATTTCAGACAGGAAATGAAGGAAATTAAAGAAAAACTAAAAATTGCTGACAAAGAAATAGATAATCTTAGTTATGAGAATACAAAATTAAAACAAGATATACAGGATCAACAAAGACAAATTGAATTGCTGAAAGAAATTACCAACTCTACTGCACATCTCAAAAAAAGCAACTCGACACCCATCTCAAGAAGAGTTTTGAATATGAGAGTAAACACTTCCCGCCATTCTCCTCTACGTCTAGCCAGAAGTATTCTGCCAAAAAGTACAATGGAGCAACCCAGCAAGTACACAACACTGCAGAATCAATTGGAGAGCGATGTACAGATCCAAACGGACACCCCACGTCATTGCATTGAAAAAGGAACCGGTAAGGGGATTCAGCGCCGATCATCAGAAGGTGAACCGATTCAGCACCGGAGCAGCAGCCACAGAGTGGTTATACTGGGAGATGGTCAGGGACGTGGCTTGCGCGACGTACTGCAGGATCTCCTAGGCCCTGATTATGCTGTAGTTTCCTATCTGAAACCAGGTGCGCCATTGAGTGAGGTTCTGCAATGTCCCAATAATAAAATCAGCAACCTGACAAAAAACGACTACGTCATTGTATTAGGCGGATGCAGCGATAAGAGTCCCTATGATATCGATATACATCTACACCGTTGGCTGGCATTAACTGCGAGTACAAATGTGATCATCTCGGAAGTACCCAAAAACAGGTTTTTACAAGAATCGAAGCTTAACTATTTACTTAGGTTTATTTGTAATAAATATAAAAATATACTCTACATGGATATGAACTACACTAGATTATTACCAAGTGGACGAAATTTTGTAGTAAACCTGGCAAGATCACTGTTAAAAGAAATATTATGTTTAAATTATCATTTCCAACGCTTCCAATATGAACAAATTATTCAAAATAAATGTCAAAAGTCCTTTGAAAATAAATATGTCCAGGTTAACTTAGATTCTGAAAAACATGTACTAGCCAATAAATTAGACGATAAGAAACAAACAGCTGAAATAAAAACACCTACGAATACTTTTTTTCGTGAATAAAAATGTATACATTATGCACCAAAATATTGCAGGACTCCTAGCAAAATCTGATATGCTCACAGTGTGTCTATGTGAGCTATTAGAAAAAAGTATGCAAGTCGACTTATTATGTATTACGGAGCATTTCATAATGGAAGGCTATGAAGTCCATGTTAATATACCTAACTACTGTTTGGCAGCATGCTTTAGTCGCAAGGAAAATAAAAGAGGTGGTGCTTGTATACTCATAAAAAATGGTCATCAGTGGAGATAATTACCAAAAATAGCTAAATTATCTATAACGGGTATTTTTGAATGTTGCGCCATAGAACTGATAACTTATAGAATTGTAATTGTATGTATATATAGAGTACCAAATCCAAGTAATTTTAATGAATTTATGACTAGATTAGAGATATTATTACGTGTTCTGTTAAAAAAACCCTTTAAAAATGTTGTACTGGCAGGTGATTTTAATATAGATATATTAAAGAAAAACAAACAGACTCTAGAATTTGAAAATTTATTATTAAATTTTAATTTCAAATTATCTATACGTCAACCTACTCGTTTGAAGAGCAAGACATGCATCGACAATTTTGCGCATAATTTTGATAGGTGTCGTAAAGCTATAGTTGTGAAACTGGCTTTGTCTGACCATACGGCACAACTACTCAATTGCCCGATTAGCATTGCAAGCTCTAGAAATCATTGGCGGACCACTAGAAGGGACTATAGTGAAGAGAACATAGTCAAATTTAAATCCTATCTCAATAGCCTATCGTTTGCTGAAGTATATAAAGCCAAGGACCCAAACATTGCTTACAATGCCTTCACGGAAATGTTTTCTTTCCTATATACACAGTGCTTCCCTGAAACTCTTATCTCTGTAAAAGTGAAAAGAAGGCCTAGTTGGGTCTCTCATGGTATTAAAATATGTAGCAAAAAGAAACGTCAATTATTATGGCAATATAGACAGAAACCATCCGATATGAATAAGAATAAATTTAAGAGTTATTCTAAATTGCTTAAAAAAATAATTTATTTAACTCAACGCTCACAAAATATACATAAAATTAAAAGATCAAATAATAAATCTAAGACTACTTGGGAAATAATAAACCAAAGAAATCTAAACATACCAAAAAATACTATAGACAAGATTCTATATAATAATGAAACTATAATGAACCCCAAACTGATTGCAAATAGATTTAACGATTACTTTATAGATAAAATTAAACCTATGACTAGCTCGGGAACCACAGTCACTAAACATATTTTAGCCAGGAAAGACTCAATGTTCATGGCCCCAAGTCTAGCACTTGATGTATTAAAAATTATCGCGGCCTTAAAAAATACAAACAGTGTAGGATACGATGGCATATGTACAAAAATTGTTAAGACTGTAGCTTATGAAATCTGTGGCCCCATAAGCTACATTATTAATTTAAGCATCAGTGAAGGTATATTTCCGAATGCGCTAAAAAAATCTATTGTAAAACCACTATTTAAGAAACAGGATAGGGAGCTAATGGAATGTTACAGGCCAATATCATTAATACCAATAATTTCAAAAGTTATCGAAAAGTATATCCACAGGGAACTAAATACCTATTTAGAAAAAAATCATATACTCTGTGATGAACAGAAAGGATTTAGGGAGAAAAAAACAATTAACTTGGCCATATACGATTTCTTGCATACTGTTATGACAAACATGGATAAAAATACACCAGTCTGTGCCATTTACTGCGACATGACACAGGCATTCGATTATGTCCAACATAATATATTACTAAATAAACTTTATGCATATGGGATTAGAGGAAACATATTTAATCTAATACAATCATACCTACAAGACAGAAAACAAGTAACGCAAATTAGTAGAATAAATATGAGCTCCAAACGTGAAGAGATTTTCACGTCACGCGAGCGTACCGTCCCTCATGGAGTTCCGCAAGGCAGTGTACTCGGACCACCCCTGTTTACACTCTATATTAATGACTTCCCTAAATCTATTAAACATCCCATGTCACTGTTTGCGGATGACAGTACGATAACTATACCATGCCATAATAAGAATACATATGAAACGGACATAAAAAATACATTAGTTGAAGCGGTAACGTGGCTGAATAATAATAATTTAAAAATTAATATAAATAAAACTTTGATTATGCACTTTAGCCAACGATCAACATTATTCTCTACTCTTGACATCGAATATAATAATAATAAAATACAGACAGCTAATAGTACAAAATTTTTAGGCGTAACAATCGACAGAAACTTAAATTGGAAAGCACATATTGAGGCTCTAGCCAAAAGATTAAGTAGTGGTGCATATGCGTTCTGTAAATTATCACGTACTCTAAATACAGAAGCGCTATTAACGGCCTACTATGGTTTAGTTGAATCTGTCATTAGATATGGTGTTATCTTCTGGGGGAACTCAACCGATAGGGATATCATCTTTAAAAGACAAAAGTGCTGCGTAAGGTCTATGTTTAATCTCAAAACTACCGATAGCTGTAAAAATTATTTCACTAAATATCATATATTAACATTACCTTCACTATATATATTAGAAATAGCAATGTTCGTAAAAACAAATCCACACTTGTTTCCTCGTATGGCAGACAAATTTCCAAGAAATAGACGTGATGATAGCATACTATGTCTGCATACATCAAAAACTGCACTTATGCGCAAAAGTGTTTTATGCATGGCACCAATTATATACAACAAATTGCCAAAAAGTTGGAAAGAGCAAACTATACTTAAATTTAAACAAACAATGAAATTGTTTTTGGCACAAAAAGCATATTATAGTATTGCCGAATTTTTAAACGACTCATGGTGATTATTATAAATAAATAAATATAACTAACGTTGTAGTAATTATGGTCATGTAGTAGTAGAGTACTTAAATATGCCTATATTATAAATAAATGAATGCCTGTAATTGTTTATTAATTTGATAATTGTAATCTGTAATTTTAATAATATAATTGGATAATGTGAATGACTGAATATAAGAAATTTGTTTAACCGTGACTGATATCAAATGTATAAGTGTAAAAGTTAAAAATCATTGAGTCAATAATAATAACTGTACCTAGAAATTTGCACGCCATGAGAAATGGCAGACATGTCGTAAGCCACTTTCATTTTAAGATCTTGCATGCATGTATTATTTTAATTCTGTATGTATACACATGTTCGAGCAAATAAAATTTCATTTCATTTCATTTCATTTCATTTCATTTATGCTGGTAAGACCGCGTGGATTACGATATCCTCCTAAGTAAAATGTATGCATATGGAGTAAGAGGTAATGTTTAGGACCTCATTAAATCATACCTCACAAACAGGAAACAGTTCACTGAAATAAAAAAGCGAAATCTTGCAAAAAAACTGAAGAAGTCTATGCTTCAGAAACAGGAACTGTTCGACTGGGCATTCCACAAGGCACTATTGTAGGCCCATTATTCTTCCTCGTCTTTATAAATGATATGCCTTCCCTGTTAGAATACGAAACCATACTATTTGCAGACGACAGCACTGTTATATTCACAAATAACAATTCCCATAATCTAGAAAACGACATTAATCAATCTTTGACTACCATAATGAATTGGATGAATAAAAATAATCTTAGCTTAAATATTGATAAGACAACAGTTATGAATTTCCAAATAAGAACCTGCCGTACCCCCCCTTTAAATATTAGATATGGACAGAATAACATAGCAGAAACCGACGTGACAAAGTTTTTAGGATTAAATATTGATAATACAATTAATTGGAAAATACATACTGATAAATTATGCAAGAAACTAAATCAATACTCATACGCACTCTACAGATTAAGAAAGGTGGTCAATAGGGCAGTGTTATTAACAGCGTATCACGGATATGTAAGTTCCACTCTCAGATATGGCTTAATATTTTGGGGGAACAGCATAGACAAGGAAAGGGCATTCAAGGCTCAAAAGCGCTGTATCAGGTCTATGCTTAATCTGCATCAGACCGATTCTTGTCAGCCATTTTTCACAAACCTTAGAATACTAACATTACCATGTTTGTATATATTTGAATGCGCGGTATTTGTAAAAAGCAATATTCACTTATTTGAATACCGTAGCCGAATACGCCATCGGGATAAATTATGTACAATCACGAGCAAAACACGTTTTCTGCAGCAAAGTGTATTGTGGGTTGCTCCAACAATATTCAATAAAATTCCAAAACATATTAGAAGCATCTCAGAAATTAAATTATTTAAAAAGAAACTTTATGATCTGTTAGTCGATAAATGTTATTACTGCTTAAAAGACTTTATGTGAGATAAGTCCCTTTAAATTATATCTTGACCGAGACCATGGTGCAGCCAGAGCTGTTTACTATTAGTTACTATTAATTTTAAGATCTGACCTATATTTTGTGTTGTAATAATAATATTAATTTCTTATATAATAATATAACTTGAAATTTGTATTGTATGTCCAAAAGGCGGGACATAGCTGATCAACATTACTGTAATTCTTAACACCTGTATCTATTTCTGTACCTATGATCCACAATAAACATGATTGATTGATTGATTGAAGATTACAATTATTTCCGGTTTAAATCATTTATTCCCAAAAAGACAATAAAGCCACTTACATGAGAATACAAAATAACATTTAGTTTAATTATCTAATTAACCGCCACCGAGATAAGTAAGTAAAGAAAAAAACTGTTTACGTAACACAATCGTAACATCATTTGAGACTTAGTAAGGTATATCATTTGCCGGTAGGGTAGTTTGAAACAATAAAAGCGACAAAATGCGTAATATTAAATAGGTACCCTCAACATTTTTACTCGACTGGATTAATGTAACTATGGATAAGAAAAGTTTTCTGTTATATATTTAGACAGTTGAGATTTAAAAATGTTGAACGAGCTTACATTTTTAATGTTAGACGGTAAATTATTATAAATATTTGCTCCTTCATAGGTAATGTTTCTTTTGGAGTAATTTGTACGAGTTCTTGGTAATACAAGTAAACTAGGGCGACGCCTGCTACGTTTAGATACCTCCGAAATTTTGGTAAATGATAAATTGGTTTTAATTTTTTTGTCTAAAATTTTTCTTATCAGAATACAAGTGGTATACATATAAAGTTGCTTAATATTCATCAATTTAGTTTCTTCAAAAATTTTGTAAGTAGGTGTCAAATATGGATAGTGAAATAATATTTTAATGATCTTGTTTTGTACTCTTTGTAATTCTTGCAATTTTGTTTTACCTGAGTTGCCCCAAATTTCTATTAGGTATAGTAAATGTGATTTAACAAGAGAGTTATAAATAGTTAAACGAATATTTTTGGGCATACAATTGCTTATGTTGTAGAGAGAACCAGTGAGTGACGAGAGTTTATCTTTAATATAATCTATTTGGTTGTTCCAATTAAGATTGCTATCAATTTTTAAGCCAAGGTATTTTTCACACTGTTTTTGTTCGAGCGGAATGTTATCAATAGTTAATGGTCTATGATCTGGTATTTTTTTGTTTTTAGCTTTAAATATAATAAAACATGTTTTTGAAATATTGATAGATAGTAAATTGCATTGGAACCACTCGAATAATATATCTAAATCCTCTTGGGCTTGTGAGATGATATTATGTATGTTTTTTCCAAAATAAAATAAGCAGGTATCGTCTGCGTATAAAGTTATATGACCATGAAGATTAAGTGCTGCAATCTGATTTATGTAAGTTAAGAATAACAGTGGTCCCAATATGCATCCCTGGGGTACTCCGTATGTGACTGGTAGAGCACTACTCTCAACGTCATTTATCTTAACTATCTGGTGTCTGTTAGTTAAATAAGATTTTAGCATTTTGAGTGCGTTTCCTTGGATACCAGCATGTTCCAGCTTGTTTAAAAGTAATGTGTGGCTTACAGTATCGAAAGCTTTTTTTAGATCAATGAATACACCTAGCACAATGTTCTTTTTATCTATATTGTCTCTGATTTTTGTTATTAGATCTATTGTAGCTACTGTGGTATTATTTTTAGGTCTAAATCCATATTGGCGATCTGATATAAAGTTAATGGAATCAAAGTAATTTAATAAGCGACTATGTATAAGTTTTTCTAATATTAAGGACATGACTGGCAGTACAGAGATTGGTCGATAATTACCAGGGTCGGTCTTAGGTCCAGATTTATAAATTGGTGATACTTTTGCAACCTTAAGGGAATCGGGAAACTCCCCGTTAGACATAAGTTTATTAAAGCATTTTGCCAACACATTCGAGATTAGGTTTTGTAAGTTTTTTATAATTTTAATGCTGATTTTATCTATACCACTACTAGAGTTAGCATCAAGGTCTTTGATAATTTTTATAATTTCTTCAGCATTACAGGGCTGCAGTGTTGTAAGTGAGTGACTTGTGGCATCGTATTGTTTATTTAATTCTAATATTTTAGAACAATCATGGAATTTTCTAGGTATTTTCTCCGCAAGTACTGCAACCATAGGGGGTTGAGAAATATTTATTAAAGAGTTCGCATATTTCCTTTGTAACAATGTCAGAATTAACAATAAGTTTTGAAGGAGCGCTATTTTGATACATTTTATTGTTAGCTAAATTATTTATAAGTGTCCACATTTTTTTAGGAGTGTTAGTATATTTCATAAATAGATTATAAAAGTAGGCATTTTTAGTAAATTGTATTAATCTAGCAATTTCGTCTCTGATTTTTTTAAACTCAATTAGTAATGTCTCATTTTCTTGATCCTTTTTATGCTGCACCCATAGGTAGTTTCTTAAGTTGATCCCGATAATAATTTCGTTGTTAACCCATTCCTCACGTGGTGGATTCACGATTTTAGTTCTGGAGATTGTATTTCTTTTGATGCATTGTATTAACGTAGTCTCTAATTCTTCATAACTGTTTGCAGCATTTTCTAGTCCATGCGATTCAATAGTAATGTATAATTTGTTGTAATCTATAGTTTCATAGTTTAGTCGTAGTTTTGGAGGTTTCCACTTATTTAGTTGTAAATAGATTTGTTTGTGATCTGAGAAAGACGAGTTGATGATTGCAAAATTATATTCTTCATTGTTCAAATTTGTGGTTACGTGGTCCAGGATAGATTTCTTTGTTGTTGAATCTCGTGTACAATAGGTTTGGTTGACTTTATTAAGTATTTTATGTCCCGATTCGTGTAGTCTCTGTTTGTACCTTGTTAATGTTTTGTTTTTAGATAATAGATCGATGTTAAAATCACCAAAGACTATTGCTCGTTTTCGTACTTGTAATTGTGAATCATATGTATCCAAAAACTTTTCTAAATTAGTGTCTCCAGGATTATAGACAACGCCAACCTCTATCGCGAATTTCTCTATATATACCCACAAGTAATTGATGCCATCTTGATACGTAGATTGAGTGAGATTATGTTTTAAATCATTGTGTATATAGGCAGATACTCCACCTCCTCTAATGTCCGTTCTATAGTTGTAGTAGTGTGTATAATTAGGTATTTGTAGCTGTAAGGCCTGGGTATCGTTTTGTATCCATGTTTCTGTAAGTAATATGATGTGCACTGTTGTAGAGATTGCTTTTACGATACATTTTAGTTCGTCAAGCTTGCCCTTTTTACATATGCTGCGTGCGTTTAAGTAAAGAAATGATAGGCGGGATTTTTGAGTATTCAATTGCTGATAATCGTGCACTATTTGGTAGGTTATAGGTTTTGTAGTATGATTATTACTCATTGGGCATCGGAGTTTTTTGGATTCTGCTTAATAATGGTAGGTATACCGTTGATGTATTTAATTATAAGATCAGTTTCTCCATGTTCAGTCCGGCGTGCTAGTTCATTTTTAACAGTCTGAAAATACTTTTGCTGGGAGGGCGTTTGATCCGAGTAAAACTTAATATTGTCCGGTAATTTTCCCTTGCTACGTAGTAGTAACATTACTGGTTCAGGATTGTTAAAGCAAACTTTTATTCCGCGCGTTTTACCGACACTGTACTTTCCAATGCGAAATATTTTGTTCGGTTTCGTTATGTTCGGATTTATGCTTGTAATAACATTTAAAACATCAGATTCGTCTTTAAGAATTCTCTCCTGTGTGTTAATGCAGATCTGCTCCGATATACCGCTTATGATAAAGTTATTTTGTCTTCTATTTCGGTCTTGAATTTCACGAAATATTTGTTCATTAACGGACAATTCACTTTGTGAAGAATGGAGGTCTAATTGTAATTTACTAACATTTGTTTCCAGGTTCTGTATTTTGTTCTGGTTGTTTACAATTTTGTTTTCAAACTGAGTTAGTTGGCTTTTTATGTTACATTGTTCAGTAGTAAGCTGTGTTGTGGTGGATTGAACATTTTGTATTTGTGCAGTAATGTCCGCCGCATTAGATGTAATCAAAGATTTTGTTTGCTCATGCGACGCTCGTAAGTCGGCCAATTCATACTTTACTTCGACGATACTTGCGTTCATTTCCTTTATCATTTGCGCATTTGAATCAATATATCTTTCTAACAGAGAAGAGACGCGCGATAAATCGCTTCTCATTAGTTTAATTTCTTCGGAACACAAACAATCATGCCCAATCCGTTCTAAGTTACGTTTACGATAAGTTACTTTCGCTTCGCTTTGTTCTTCGCTTATCTTGGATAAGTCGGGTTGTGAGCCCGTACCAGTAACATAATTTGTCGTTGAGCATGTTGGTAATAAATTCTCTGAATTGGATTGAGTAGTCGTTGGACAACGTGTCACATTCATTTTTTGTTTATAAGTTTAATCAGTACCTGTTATTGACGTTACAATGTAGGTGGGCGTAAATAGTTACAGTGCTTGAATGCAGAGTCCCTGTGTGAGCGAGTCAAAAAATGGCGATTGTTCTTGTCTCGCGGAGGTGAAGCAGGGCACCGCGCAGGCACGCAGCGCACTGTGGTAATGTCTCGTCACTTACACTTATTTGTATAAGGTCACTAATCACCTTAGAATGTTCACGGCACAATAGTTATTATTACTGTAACGAAAGTATTAGATTTGCGGAGCACTTAATAAACAGATTTAATAAAAATAGAAATACGTCTGCTCTCGGTGACAGTCCGTACAATATCTCATATACAATTATTTCAACGAAAATTACTATTAGTTAATTAATTATTAACAATGATTGCGTTACATTTTATCTTTAAAGTACTCCTTAACTGAATAATAAGCCTTATCAATAAGTAAAGATTGAAGTTTCTTTTTGAAAAGATTTACATTACTTAAACTGCGTATAGTTGAGGGTAGTTTATTATATATTTTAGGGCCCATGCAAACAAAGCTTTTAAATAAGAGTGCGGTTTTTCCTGGTGGAACACATAATTTATCTGCGTGACGCTCTCTTTTGCGATACTCAAACAGTTCTAGATTGCAATTGATAAATAGTGCTGTCTCATAGATGTAGATGCTAAGCAGTGTCAATATTTTTAATCGTTTGAAATGAGGCTCACATGAGTCCATTTGGGTTAAGTTATATATAGTTCTTACGCATCTTTTTTGCGCCCTGAACGCAAATCAGTGGAGTTGCCCCAAAAAATAACACCGTATCGAAGAGTAGACGATACATAACCATGGTATGCAGTTATTGAAGTTGTAATATCAACGATTTTACTGAGATGTGACTGTAAAGCGAAAGAATAACTGTTTAATTTATTACTTATGTGTTCTATTTGTTTCTTCCATGTCATTTTGTTATCTATGTATAATCCCAAAAACTTTGTTGATTCTACTACTTCTATTGTGTGGTCATCACAACTAATGCTTAAATCCTCTATTGCCGGTCTTTGTCTAACATTAATAGCTTTTGTTTTACTAATATTATTTTTTAAATTATTACTTATTAACCAATTAATTGTATTTTTAGAGTCAAATTTATATTTTTAAGAATGTCGTTTCTATCATGATGAGTCAAAGAGAATAGTAATGTCATCAGCAAAGAGAGTCATAGGATTATCGGTTACAGTTGGTATGTCATTAATATATATTAGGTAAAGCAATGGCCCCAGCACACTACCTTGTGGTACGCCATATTTGACTTTCCTCAGGTTATATTTATATACTGTCATAGTTTTCGTTTTTGGGCAAATGTATGACATTTCAGTTTGTTGTAGTCTGTCAGATAGGATTCTATTAATTTATGTACATTTCACCTAAAGCCGATTGCATAGATTTTATCCAATATTATGTCAAACTTAACGCGGTCAAATGCTTTTTTCATGTCCATAAATAGGGCAACAGTTGGACATCTCTTATCCATATTAGTCAAGACTCGCTTGCAAAAGTTATATATTGCTAAGTTGATTGACTTGTTTTTTCTAAATCCCATTTGTTCTGTGGCAATTAGATTATTACTTTCAAGGTAATTGTAAAAGCGGTTATATATGACTTTTTCAAACATCTTAGAAAAAATAGAAAGTAATGCAATTGGGCGATAGTTGTTCATGTTATCTTTGTCCCCTTTCTTATGAATGGGCTTTATTATTGAAATTTTAAGTTTATTGGGAAATACCTGTTTCTATAGATAAGTTTACTATATGTGATAGTACTGGTGAGATTATATGAGCGACTCTTTTTACAATATTGGTCTTAACTCCGTCATACCCCACACTAGAAGTGTTTTTTAATAAAAATATGATTTTATGAATTTCAACCGGATCAGTGGGTGGCATAAATATTGATTTAGTGTGAGATGGAGGGCATTTGAATGCAGGGGGTTTGTCTTTCAGTATTATTTGTTCAGTAAAATAGTTATTAAAGTGAGTCACTATTTTGTTAGGGTCATAGATAGATGCATCATTAATTTTTATCCTATTTATATGTTCGCGGGGCTGGTTATGCTTGTTTTTATTGATTATTTTCCAAGTGGTTTTAGATTTATTATTAGAAGATTTATTGCGTATGTATTTTGAGCTTTTTGTGTCAGTTTTATAATCAATTTTACTTTTTTAGCGTATTTCTGAAATTTTGATTTATTTTCGTGTGTCCGTTTTTTCCTATAATTCCACAATAGAAACCGTTTACGTTCACAACATGTTGTTATGCCCTTTGAGACCCATTTCGGCTTCTTAAATTTAGAGATCCTTATTTTTATACGTGGAAAGTGTAAATTATAAAATAGAGTAAAAATTTCATGGAATTCGTTGTAAGCTTCGTTAACGTCTTTAGAATCAAAGACTTCCTTAAAAATTAATTTGCTTACATTTTCAATAAACTTTCTTATATTATCCTCTGAGTAATCACGTTTATATTCATACCAATGATCAATACCGTATACTTTCTCTACAGGATATTGCAGGATTTAGGTTGTGTGGTCAGACAACGCTAGTTCCACTACACTTGCTTTGCACCCTTGAACATTATGTAGAATGTTCTCTATACATGATTGACTAGCAAGTCAGGTGGGATGTTGAATTGCAATCGTCAAATTATTGGTTAAACAAATTTCTTTAAACTCAGAAGATTGAGTAGTTTTCTTTAGCAAGTCTATATTAAAGTCGCCACATATTATAAGTTTCTTGTTTTTTGAATTTTTTATAGCCTTACATAGACGATCAAAAAATATATCGTAGCGTTTACATGTTGGCACTCTGTACATACATACAATAATTGTTTTATACTTAACTAGTTCAATCGCACAACATTCTATTACATGACTTATGGATAGATTAGATATGTCTGGAACTTCTTTCCATTCATGATTATTATTAACAAGAATACATGTCCCACCCCGTTTTGAGTCATTTCTGCAAAAGCTAGTAGCTAACGTGTAGTTAGGGATTGACACATATTGTTCATAACCTGACATAATAAAATGTTCTGATACGCAGATGACATCAATATTTAAATTATCTTTTAGAAATTCTTCTAAACAAACTGTAAGTGTATCAGACTTGGTCAGGAGACCTGCAATATTTTGATGTAAAACATTTATAAAATTATTCACGAAAAGACTCGTTATTTGACCTATTGACTTGTACAGAGTTATTCATTTTGGTTTGCTCGATGTCATTTTGGAGGTCATATTTTATAATGTCATTAATGTAACACAAAATATCTGTAAATGCAATACTCATGCCGTAATTATTGAGTTTACCTGTATAATTGTCAAACATTGTAAAGTCATATAAAAGGTTTTTGTTACTGTCAAGGTAGTAGGCATGCTCATGGAGTAAAATGTCAAGGTAAAGTAAGTTGTTAAAGTTTTCTATTCTACTGTTATAAATATTATAATGCCTTCCATATTTATATGTTGGCGTACATTTGTGTGTTTTATTTCACTTAATATATATCTTATATAAAATATTAAGTCAAAGTAAGCAGTGGTAGTTTTAAAGTCGTTTTCCCCTATTAGAATGATACAAAAGTCACTAAGTGTAAAGTCTTTCAACTTTTTGTCGATGTTATACAGCATGTGTTCTGTGTTTGTATTCGTCATCAAGTAGTGACATGAGTCATATGCGCCTTCAAAAGTATTTTCGGATGTTTGTGTAATAATTTTCTTATTATTGTTGCTTATTATGCATATTTTATTTTTCGCTTTTTGTTCCTTGTCATTGGTACATTTTTGTAGAGTAGTTAGTTCCGTTTTCTGTGGTTCTATTGGACAAAACTCGGTTAATTTTGAAGAGCAAGTTGCAACAGTTCGTGTATGTTTGTCATTTCGTTTTTTCTTTTTATTCGGCGTTGTTGTTTTTGTAGATTTAATAGGGCTACAAGTCACTGTTTTATATAGTTCATTTTTCTTGACTAAATCTTGATTAAGTTTCTGTAGGTTTGAGTTTTCTAAAGAAAGGAATTCAATTTCTTGATGTGCGCTACATAGTTCGGTTTCGAGTTTTTCAATTTGTGCTTTTAACACTGTTAATAATTCCTCCTGTTTGCATTCTTTTGACGATTAGGTAAACCAGACAAACTTTCGTTGTTGTCCGATTCCTCATCAATGACGTCTGTCGATAGTTCGTTACTTTTATTTAAATTTGAATCAGAGTGCGTGCGCGTGCGGCGGAAAGTGATATTTTGTAAGAAATCAATTTTTGTTATGTAGTAAATCCCAGTCTTACTTTGCAATATAATCAAATATCAATCTCAATAAGAATTACAACAATGACAAAAATACGTACTGCGTGTTTCAAAACAGCGTTCAAGCAATCAAAATAAACGATAGAAAATACAAAAAGTAAGTAGAAGCGCAAGCCGGGATCGAACTTGAGGCACGTTACATAGCTACCTAAATCGTATACCAACGGACCAAGCTAATAATTACGTTCTAAGCAAAATTATGGGTTTGCTTGAGTTCTGTTGAAGAAATTGCCAAGAGACAATGTTTTTGTGACCATATAAGGTAATCGTGCGTGCACGGCACAAGACGGTGAGTCACTCAAAATTCGCTGGGAAACACTGGTTTTTGCCTTTGTTGTTCTATTACCATATAAACAAGTTTTGAAGTTTTTAAGTCCCGATATTGTTTATTAGTCACTGAGTTAATTACTGATAATCGTCCACGTCGTTGTTTGTTTTTATTAATGTAAATTTTATTCTTCTTTTTATGCAATGTTTATTGGTATGATAATAAGGGTATTTAACACAGTTTATGTAAGGTTATCTCACATTTTAATTAAAGATCCCAATGTACCATATACTTAGAAATAAATATTATTATTGTTATTATTATTTAGGACACCTAGGTGTTCACTTAGTTCATAGTCACTGTTATGTTTTTATAGTTCACTAGTAGTTATGTACAAACTGTTGGTAACTTTTTGCTTAGACAGAGCCCGTCACACGTCCACTCGGTAAGCGCGCGCGCGTACTTAGACAGAGCCCGTCACACGTCCACTCGGTAAGCGCGCGCGCGTACTTAGACAGAGCCCGTCACACGTCCACTCGGTAAGCGCGCGCGCGTACTTTTCTACAAAATACATTATTTGAAAATAGTTTATTATTTCGTCTAGGTACACGAAGCATGTGTAGTTTGCGGTTAGGTCTGAATACAACATCATTATGCAGCGGAAATTCATGCCTATTTTGGTACACAAAAATACAAATTTCAAAGATATACAGTGCTGGGAGCGGCAATATTTTAAATTTTTTGAACAATGGAACACAGCTGTCCATTTGCTGCGCTCCACATATTGAGCGAATGCACTTTTTTGAGCTCGAAACACCCTGTTAAGTTCTACAGAATTACCCCATATTTTTATTTTTTTATTTTTATTTTATTTTATTATTTTGGGACAAAAAACAGTTACACGTTACAGTTTTAGTGAATGACAAACTAGGTAATAGAGGTAAACATGTAACCCACACCAATGTCCGCGGAATAATCTAATATGGAGAAATAAAAAATAAATAAAAAACCACGCATCTACCGGAGGCGATTTAGTTTAGGAAGTTTTTATGATTATTAGTTAGGAAGAGTTCATAATTATTGTGCAAGCAATTGAATAGCCATTCTTTTGAATTTTGTTTGAGATAGTGAAAATATATCAAGATCGAAAAAGTGTGTGTTATATATTTCCAAGAGACGACGGAGTGGCGCTCTTGCGCCAGCATTGGTTCTGCACTTGACAGTGTGGAACAGCCGGGGCACGCGCGCCTCTCGCCGAAATACAGTTCTGGGTACAATATAACAAAGTTTATTGGTGATATCAGAGCAGTCAAAGTTGTTATTACATATGCCCAAAACAAGATTTGCAGGAAAGCAATTCAATAGACGCTCTACTCAGCTCTATAACAAAATTAATAAATATGTTTATGTATATAATAAAGGTTACCACGACTGTAAAAAAAGTATATTAGACTGGATAAAACCACTTACCTATGAGGAAACCGAGGCGCTCCTGGAATGCTGAGTAGCCGAAATATTTCACAGATATATAATTTGAAACACCACACACCCACCCATACCACACCACACACCTCATCACACACACCACAACACACCACACCACATCACACCACACCACACCACACCACACCACACCACACCATGCCACACACCTTACCACACACCACGCACCATGCCAAACATCACACCACATTGCGCGCCTCATCACATACCACACATAACACCGTATTACTTACCACAGCACACTATACCTATGTCACATGCACTGAGAATAAGTTTATTTTTATTTTTTAAGTATCTTAAGTTTTATTATTACAGCTAATAATTTAAATTGCAACTATACTTATAGATTTGTATTTTTAGTTTCTTGAGAATATTAGTAGGTAAATAAATACAGAAAAATGTACTTGCATTGCATGTTTACCTTTAAGGTCACAGTACAGTTAATACTCCTGCTAGTACGACTATGATGAGAAAGAGCGGAGCCTTCTAATACAGGCATTGTTTGCTTAAAGGGAGGCTCCAAACACGTCTGAATGTAATTTGTTCCTATTTGTCACAATAAACTATTTTGTATTTGTATTTGTATTTGTATGCCATGCAGCATCACAGCCATAAGTAGGGTACGCCTGGACTCCAAGCCTAGGAGTTTGTATTTTTTTAGTAGTTGTGCGTAAGATAGTTTTGAGCGGAAGCATTTATAGTGAATGGAGCGTAAATTTTTTTTTTTAACCATTTCAAGCCTTAGCTTATATTTATCATATAGAGGACACCATATTGGGGCTGCCTATTCTAATTGGGAGCGTATTAAGGTTACATACAAGGTTATAAACGTATGCCATCGTTTGAAATCAGTTGAGGATAGCATAACGAAACCATACATTCTATAGGCTTTGTTGATAATGTTATCAATGTGAAGGTTGAAATGCAATTTTGAGTCAAGTGTAACTCCTAAATCACGAATATGGTCAACTTTTTTAAGAGAAGTGCCTTGTAAAGTGTAACAGTATTTAATTAGATTTTTGTTTTTTGTGAATGATATTACATTGCACTTAGGTAAGCTAAGATGAAGTTTGTTATGTGAACAATAATTTGAAAGTCTGTCGAGGTCTTCCTGAAGCAGCAAGCAGTCTTGTGTGTTTTTGCACGACTTGTAGATTTTAATGTCGTCGGCATACATTAAGAAATGGGAATTAATGAAGCAGCGTTTTATGTCGTTCACAAACAAAATGAAAAGCACTGGGCCCAAAATGAAGCCCTGAGGCACCCCAGAAGTGACGACAACAGAATCTGATTCAAAACCGTTGATAGCCACTCTTTGGGTTCTGTTGAAAATATAGGACATGAACCACCGCAGTAAATTGCCCCTAATACCATTATAGGCGATCTTGTCCAAAAGCAGCTTGTGGTCCACCTTGTCAAATGCTTTTTGAAAGTCGGTGTACACAGCGTCAACTTGAGTTTGGTTATCCATGTTTTCGAATAAATGGTTTGTAAATAACATAAGGTTAGTAGTAGTAGAACGGCGTTTAACGAATCCGTGTTGTTCGGGTGTTATGATGTAATGAATGTGAGAGTATAACTTGCCGTGCACTAGTCTCTCAAAGAGCTTTGACAAGGCGGGCAGCAAGGAGATGGGACGGTAATTCTGTATATTGTTTATGTCGCCATTTTTGTATATGGGCGTGATGTATGCGCGCTTCCAGATATCAGGGAATGTACCTTCACGTAGGAGATTATTAAATAGTATGTGAAGTGGGGTACAAATGCTATCAGCGGTGTTTTTTATAAAAATTGGAGGCACACCATCAGGACCAGACCCTTTAATGTCCAGTCCAGTCTCTTTAATGCATTGAGTATATCGTCCGTATTTAAGTATATGTCTGAAATACACGAACAGTTATCCGCGTATGTGGTGGGTGTCTGCCAAAGCTCGGGGTCGAGGGAAGAAGGCTCGTAGATAGAAGTAAAGAAGGCTGAAAACATGTTGCATATTTCAGTGGGATCGTTAGAGATTTTGTTGTCAAGGTACATGCTGGCTGGGATATTAGCTCGCCCCTTCCGCTTGGAGACGTATGTGCTTGACATAGTGCTTGACATTTAATGGAATGCTGTCTTCGACTGACTTTATGTACATCAGAAAGCACTTACTAGACTCAGATCCAAACCGTTTGCGGTACATTGAAAATATTTCGTAGTCAGATATATTGCCGATTTTTTTCCATTTTTGCCAAGCATTCTCTTTATTTTTAAAAATACGAATAAAGGCAGGGCTGAACCACGGCGGAAACTGGGAATTCTTGGGACGAGTAAGTGGAACATGTGATTTTATTGTGCTGTAGATAGCATCATAAAAGGCGTTAACAGATTGTTTGGCGGGAAGATTACTAAGTAAGTTGTTCCAGTCTATTTTGTTAAGTTCGCTATTAATTGTATCGTAATTTGTTTTATAAAAGTTGTATTTCATGGTTGAGTGGCATCTCAACGGAGTAATTTTAGTATTTAATGGTGATGAAACACAGAAAGGACGGTGGTGGGCATCGAGTGGAAGCAGTGGCACGCACGTCATAGGTTGACAGCCTGCATTAGACAAAAACAGATCCAGTATGCGTCTTAGGTTATTTCTTAATGTATTAAATTGAATGGCATTTGTAAGAGACATGAAGTTGCATAAATTATGACTTGTTGGGGTCGTAGGTTGAGGAATAACATCATTGTGATCACCACCGTTCGCGTTGGACCAGTCAAGACCGGGCAGGTTGTAGTCGCCTACCACAAAGAATGCGTCAGTACTCGCGTCGCTAATGACGTCCGCCAACAAATCAAAATGTGCGATGTATAAGTCGTCCCGTGAGCGAGGTGGTACGTACGCCGCACTTATAATATGTCGTTTATTAGAAGACGACGCGGACATCTGCACCATGACGTGCTCGATATCTCTGCTACCGGGTCGCATCAATACGTTAGAAGGGCGTAGTGAGCGTAGAGCGGCAATTAGTACACCCCCACCCTCACGCTTACCTGTGGCATAACGGTCGCGATCACATCTAAAAACTATGTAGTGGTCGTCGATAAATTCACTGTCTGATATGTTAGGTGTTAGCCAGGTCTCGGTTAATATGATGACGTCATACGAAAAAGACAAAATGTTCATAAAAAGTGTATGCAGTTTTGTACGCAGCCCGCGACAGTTCTGATAATAGAAAGATAGATTGTGTTTATCCATTTTTTATACAATAAGTACGTACAAGGCCAAACCGTTATTATTTATTATTCAAACAGCCCAACGCAGGAACCACCAGTGGGGTGAATTCCTACGAGAACTCGGGTAGACCATAGGGAATAACTAATAAAATATAAGCAGTAAGATGGCATACAATCAACACAGACTTGGGATCCAGATATAGGGAAAAGATAAAGATATATTTATTGCGTAACTGTGTAAATTAAGATCGTATTTATAAACATTACATTTTTAGTTTCAACAGTCTACCCAAGTCGGATATGCAATAGTTTTGTTGGAAGTTAGGCATTCACATAAATATTATTTTTTGTCAAAAAACTCATGCAGATTATAAAATACATTGTCAATCAAAAATTTTTTCAATTTATTTTTAAACATATCCATTTAATTGCTTAATGGCTGGCGGTAACTGGTTGTACACACGAATAGCAGTAACATAGGTACTTTTGTAATACATCATATTATTGATAACTGGTAAATTAATGTCATATTTATATTGTTTCCGAATGTTTCTTTTAGAATTTGATTTGAAATTAAAATATTGCATATTGTTTTTAACAAATAAACATAATTCAAGTATAAAAATACCAGTCAGCGTCAGGAAACCTTCCGTTCTGAAGACATCTCTTAATGATTCAGTACTATGCATGTTATATATTGTTCTAAGACATTTTTTCTGGAGAATGAATGTAGATTGTACGTTTGTCGAGTTCCCCCAATATATTACACCATAAGTTAACAGTGGGTACACATTTCCAAAATAAGCATTTCTAGTTACACTTAGATTCGTAGTTTCTGCAAGAACTGACAAGTGCATGTTAGCACTAGATATTTTTTTATTAATTTTAATTAACAATAACTTGCGATATTATGTGAGATAGTGGTAAACAAAAGGCGTAATTGACTTCATTATAAATAAGGTAGAACCAAAAAGTAGTATGTTGTAACGTTAAATTATAAGTACATGTTTTATACCTAATGACTGTAATGCTGCATAGGCGTAAGTATATTGCTTACAAGTAATAGTTGCTGTACAAAAATATTGTTTTGTATTGAAATAATATGTAATTGCACCACACTTAAGTGATAGTGTATATTCTAAACTATAGAGAATACAATAATAAATTAGATAAAGAAAACTAACTTCGCAGTTCGTTGTGCGAAAAGTTAGAATTGTGAGGGTGGCTTGAAAACAAATGCAAATCATATGTGCACAGAGTAGTGAACGAAACAGAGCGCATGGACTAATAACGTTACCTGGAACAAACATTACAATATTGTGTATTCGGTAGACGTTTAGAGAAATATACTTAATTCCCGGGTTTGGAATATGGTATGATTTTTGATAAATCATGTTCGGATCTAATGGTGAATGCAGGCTCTGGAACATCTGCCCGGACAAGGACCACTCCATGTTTGATCCAAACGAAGCGATATCCATGTTGCTTTGCGGCTTCTCTGGCTTGACGAAACAAGGTTTTAGTCTTGAGTGTGAGGTGCTCATTGATGTATACTTTGTTCGATGTTCCATTAATCAGTAACTCATCGGACGTGATGCCCTTTTTTAGCCGTGCCCTTGCTAAGAAGTTATCGCGCAATACTTGGCTTGTGAGTTTTGCTATGATGTTTTTAGGCCGATTGGTATTAGCATTCATTTGCGGAATCCGGTGAATTGTAATAATATCACGAGGAGATAGCGGCTGTTTGATGACATTCGAGATAGTATCAATAATAGCCATAAGGTTCTCGCCGCATTTCTCTGGCAGATTACTAATTTCAATGTTGCAACTGCGGGATTTTTGCTCCATGGCTTCTAGTTTTGCTTCGAGCGCAGCAATACGTTGGTCACTGGCCAGAGGTGAGGAAAGTTTCTCTTCAAGCGCGGATACGCGTGAGGCAACGTCCTGCGATTTCTTCTCCAGGTCGTCATACCTATTTGTCGCTCATGAATTGAATGGAGGACTACACACCTTCGAATTCGGAGAGGAGCACGGTGAATTTCTCATCTTGTTTTGTGAACCAACTGTCGAGCATGCCTTTTATGTCCTTTTGCAGCTTATTGAAATCATCGCGATAGGTCTCACGCGGGTGTGCATCACTGATGTGCGATATACCTTTGCGGAATGTTACATAGTGTGGTGGGGATTATTTTTCTATAAGTGATCCATCGACACTCATATCACCGGACATGGGTGGATGGTCGGCGTCGCTTGTGCGGTCGAAGGTGGTATTTATAATATCCATAATTTCCGAGATTAGGTGTAGTCTCTGTCAGCAACACTAGTCTGTGTTGAGCGCAGTGAATCACACACGATGTCGCGAGTCGGTTGACTGTCGATAGGTAACTATTGATAAGAACACACGCGAACGGTTACGCACACATAGAAGTGACTATAAATGTTTGCAGCTAGAGAGACGACTAGACCACCGGTATGTACCGAGACGCGCGGCGGAATATTATTATGCCATAACGCAAAATTGATGAAACATAGCCATGGTATGCACATAGTGCCGCATCAACACTAGCCACACGTGTTAATCTGTACAGAACGAATACGAATCTATCTACCTTTGTGCAGAGTTCGTCAATATGAGTTTTCCAGCTACAATGTTATCCCTAGGAACTACGTACTCTCAACCTCTTCAATTGTGTCATTATCATACTGTATTTTTAACTGTGGACGCTTACGATTATACGTTTGGAACTGTATCAATTTGGTTTTGCTAATATTAATCTGGAGATTATTTTGTTTGAGCCATGTGACAATTTTATTTAGGGTCCCGTTTATTTCGGTCTGGTACTCACCTACGTCATAATTTTCGTTTAAAATGCTGATGGTCGTGTCGTCAGCATATAGTATGCAGTTGTGGGGGGTTACGCTAGCTAAGTCATTAGCATACAGCAAAAACAAAAGTGGTCCCAGTATGGTTCCTTGGAAAACACCACAATTACTTTCCCGGTAGGGAGATCTGCAGACGATTCTTTGGTTATGAGCAATAGAGAAAAAAATATATGTGTAATGAGGACGCTCCGCGACGACCTGACCCACCCTTCACCCTCACCCTTCAGTTTGTCACTTTGACATCCATCGTGTGCACGCGTTCTCCTGTCTGTGCAGTAAATTGCAAAAGATTCGATACTGTTTTGTTCTTAATTAATGTTGTTAATGTTTTGTTTCCGTTATCTTTGTTCCTGTTGTGTTTATTTCTATACTGAATAAATCTTATGTTTTATGCACTAGGTGAGTTGGTGTATTAAATTATTTCATGTTTACCTACAAAATATCATTGTAATTCAATACATTTCATTTATCTCATATTCTTGAACTTATTAAAAAAATAGCTTTCAATGAACAAAATAAATGATTAGTATTGTAATATTTGTTTTGTTTCTCTATCTGATTCAGATTAACAGTAACTACCTAAATCAACATGAAATTACTACAAAATAAATAAATAAATTCGTTGTAGTAATTGATATTTTTATCATTGAATATCTCATAAACGTGACGAGTTGTGATGTTAGATTAGTATATGTTTGTATGTTTCCTCTATATTGGGTTATGGGTTTTTGATTGAAAACATATTATTTAGAAACAGTACAATACTTATTTATTCTCTTCAGTTACTCAGCACATTGCAAGAACACTCAGTTACAACCATATAGAAAGTGCTGCCACCTAGTATCGTATATTTCGAATACTCTATCCAAATATATGTTTGTATAAGTGTCCTCTATCCAAATATATGCCATTTATAGGCCGGTCGCACAGCGCAGGTAATGTGTGGCAGGTACGTACAGTCGCAGGCGGCGAGGCAGGGGCAGCTGCGCGGCGGCCGGTCGCACAGCGCAGGTAGTGTGTGGCAGGTACGTACAGTCGCAGGCGGCGAGGCAGGGGCAGCTGCGCGGCGGCCGGTCGCACAGCGCAGGTAGTGTGTGGCAGGTACGTACAGTCGCAGGCGGCGAGGCAGGGGCAGCTGCGCGGCGGCCGGTCGCACAGCGCAGGTAGTGTGTGGCAGGTACGTACAGTCGCAGGCGGCGAGGCAGGGGCAGCTGCGCGGCGGCCGGTCGCACAGCGCAGGTAGTGTGTGGCAGGTACGTACAGTCGCAGGCGGCGAGGCAGGGGCAGCTGCGCGGCGGCCGGTCGCACAGCGCAGGTAGTGTGTGGCAGGTACGTACAGTCGCAGGCGGCGAGGCAGGGGCAGCTGCGCGGCGGCCGGTCGCACAGCGCAGGTAGTGTGTGGCAGGTACGTACAGTCGCAGGCGGCGAGGCAGGGGCAGCTGCGCGGCGGCCGGTCGCACAGCGCAGGTAGTGTGTGGCAGGTACGTACAGTCGCAGGCGGCGAGGCAGGGGCAGCTGCGCGGCGGCCGGTCGCACAGCGCAGGTAGTGTGTGGCAGGTACGTACAGTCGCAGGCGGCGAGGCAGGGGCAGCTGCGCGGCGGCCGGTCGCACAGCGCAGGTAGTGTGTGGCAGGTACGTACAGTCGCAGGCGGCGAGGCAGGGGCAGCTGCGCGGCGGCCGGTCGCACAGCGCAGGTAGTGTGTGGCAGGTACGTACAGTCGCAGGCGGCGAGGCAGGGGCAGCTGCGCGGCGGCCGGTCGCACAGCGCAGGTAGTGTGTGGCAGGTACGTACAGTCGCAGGCGGCGAGGCAGGGGCAGCTGCGCGGCGGCCGGTCGCACAGCGCAGGTAGTGTGTGGCAGGTACGTACAGTCGCAGGCGGCGAGGCAGGGGCAGCTGCGCGGCGGCCGGTCGCACAGCGCAGGTAGTGTGTGGCAGGTACGTACAGTCGCAGGCGGCGAGGCAGGGGCAGCTGCGCGGCGGCCGGTCGCACAGCGCAGGTAGTGTGTGGCAGGTACGTACAGTCGCAGGCGGCGAGGCAGGGGCAGCTGCGCGGCGGCCGGTCGCACAGCGCAGGTAGTGTGTGGCAGGTACGTACAGTCGCAGGCGGCGAGGCAGGGGCAGCTGCGCGGCGGCCGGTCGCACAGCGCAGGTAGTGTGTGGCAGGTACGTACAGTCGCAGGCGGCGAGGCAGGGGCAGCTGCGCGGCGGCCGGTCGCACAGCGCAGGTAGTGTGTGGCAGGTACGTACAGTCGCAGGCGGCGAGGCAGGGGCAGCTGCGCGGCGGCCGGTCGCACAGCGCAGGTAGTGTGTGGCAGGTACGTACAGTCGCAGGCGGCGAGGCAGGGGCAGCTGCGCGGCGGCCGGTCGCACAGCGCAGGTAGTGTGTGGCAGGTACGTACAGTCGCAGGCGGCGAGGCAGGGGCAGCTGCGCGGCGGCCGGTCGCACAGCGCAGGTAGTGTGTGGCAGGTACGTACAGTCGCAGGCGGCGAGGCAGGGGCAGCTGCGCGGCGGCCGGTCGCACAGCGCAGGTAGTGTGTGGCAGGTACGTACAGTCGCAGGCGGCGAGGCAGGGGCAGCTGCGCGGCGGCCGGTCGCACAGCGCAGGTAGTGTGTGGCAGGTACGTACAGTCGCAGGCGGCGAGGCAGGGGCAGCTGCGCGGCGGCCGGTCGCACAGCGCAGGTAGTGTGTGGCAGGTACGTACAGTCGCAGGCGGCGAGGCAGGGGCAGCTGCGCGGCGGCCGGTCGCACAGCGCAGGTAGTGTGTGGCAGGTACGTACAGTCGCAGGCGGCGAGGCAGGGGCAGCTGCGCGGCGGCCGGTCGCACAGCGCAGGTAGTGTGTGGCAGGTACGTACAGTCGCAGGCGGCGAGGCAGGGGCAGCTGCGCGGCGGCCGGTCGCACAGCGCAGGTAGTGTGTGGCAGGTACGTACAGTCGCAGGCGGCGAGGCAGGGGCAGCTGCGCGGCGGCCGGTCGCAGCAGCGCAGGACCAGGCGGAAGGGCAGCGCGCTCTGCGGGTACTCTGCACAGAACACAGCAGCACTTGTCCTTACACTTTGTTCTGCAAGCTCAACGGGAGTGTCTCCCTCCTAAAACTCTTTGCGAAAAAATATTAATATTTCCATCCAGACCAGATAAATGATTCAATTCCTCGTTTCGTTTGGGAAACTTCATTACAGACATTATTAAGAATAACTCCAGTTTCTTATGTGATTTCTTAGAAATAGAAGTTCAAAAAACCCAGCTATTTATGTTTTCCTAATTTATAAGAGAATTTGTAATTCTTTTGGGAAATAAATATCTATAACCGCAAAATTACGAGTCGGAATAAATACGTCGGGACGAGGACAGGAACTAAAGCGTGATTGGCATTAGAGTGACACTCATCATGACAGAGTGTCGTCGCGCTCGAAGGAACATTTCATATTATTTCCTCAGGGCTCGTGTTTACTCACTTTACTCATGATTGCGCTCCCCGTTATAAAGGAGTGTAATTTCCTTTTGATCCAAGTACAGAGATATTTTAATTAATTTGTCCCTAGCGGACAATGCTTTTCTTGGTCAATTACTAGATTAAAAGCAAAAATTATCATTACTAATTAAAACAAAAATGCGTGTGTGTGTGTGTGTGTGTGTGTGTGTGTGTGTGTGTGTGTTCTCACCATAGGCAACGGCTGTATAAGCGTGCACGGTGAGCGGCGCACGCGACACGTTGGTAGCGCGCAGCACGCGCTCGCTGTCAGACGACGACATCCTGCACGCAGCAAACTATTACTTACCAAATTCAAATTGTATTACGTTTTTTGCAATTTGGAGGTCAGCATCAGGATGTTGATCAAAATATAATTCACGCATTTTCAATAAAGTAGCGCGGACTTTAAACCTACATATTGATTTCTTATTTTTATTTTTGAGAATGAGCCGAATGAAACGCTTGTAGTAAGCGAGCGCAAAGATACTACTAATATATCAAGGATTAAATTTTTTCGATCGGTCAAAGAAATTGTGAAGGTAATAAAACGAAATAATATTGGAGAGCGTGAGAGAGAAACAACACTTCAACAATAACGTGTAGTGCGTGAGCGGACGTGACGTCTCTCATGTATCAGAGAGTGACTTCCGCCGGGCGGGTACCTTTGCATAACTTCACAGAAACAACACTTCAACAATAACGTGTAGTGCGTGAGCGGACGTGACGTCTCTCATGTATCAGAGAGTGACTTCCGCCGGGCGGGTACCTTTGCATAACTTCACAGAAACAACACTTCAACAATAACGTGTAGTGCGTGAGCGGACGTGACGTCCCTCATGTATCAGAGAGTGACTTCCGCCGGGCGGGTACCTTTGCATAACTTCACAGAAACAACACTTCAACAATAACGTGTAGTGCGTGAGCGGACGTGACGTCCCTCATGTATCAGAGAGTGACTTCCGCCGGGCGGGTACCTTTGCATAACTTCACAGAAACAACACTTCAACAATAACGTGTAGTGCGTGAGCGGACGTGACGTCCCTCATGTATCAGAGAGTGACTTCCGCCGGGCGGGTACCTTTGCATAACTTCACAGAAACAACACTTCAACAATAACGTGTAGTGCGTGAGCGGACGTGACGTCCCTCATGTATCAGAGAGTGACTTCCGCCGGGCGGGTACCTTTGCATAACTTCACAGAAACAACACTTCAACAATAACGTGTAGTGCGTGAGCGGACGTGACGTCCCTCATGTATCAGAGAGTGACTTCCGCCGGGCGGGTACCTTTGCATAACTTCACAGAAACAACACTTCAACAATAACGTGTAGTGCGTGAGCGGACGTGACGTCCCTCATGTATCAGAGAGTGACTTCCGCCGGGCGGGTACCTTTGCATAACTTCACAGAAACAACACTTCAACAATAACGTGTAGTGCGTGAGCGGACGTGACGTCCCTAATGTATCAGAGAGTGACTTCCGCCGGGCCTTACCGGGCCTTACCGGCCGGGGTACCTTTTCATAACTTCACAAAAAAGTACTTCCGACATGCTTAGATACTTAAATAACCGTCTAAAATAAACCAAACAAACGAATACGCGACAAAATGAGAAAGGTAAAACATAATTAGGTAGCTATGTATGTCTTCCCACATCATCAGTGTCATCGTACATGACGTTTAGAATCGACTTTTCACATATTCCACACGACTGTGACCTTGAAAATTTACTATAATGATATGTTAGACATATTTTGAACACATTTACTAAATTTTTTTATTTGTGATGGGTTTGCTCTTGACTACAGTCTAGATCAGAGGTGACAGAGACTGTACGATGGAGTGAGCTTACCCAGAAGAAGCCTGTCCACTCTAATTTTGAAGAGATTCGGGTTGTATGCGTTCGGGAACACAGACGCAGGTAGTGAGTTCCACTCTTTTGCCGTGCGCATTACGAAAGATGTTTAGAAGCGCTTAGTCCGAATTGGTGGAATGGCCACTAGGTATGGATGGTAATTTGCAGTGCGTCTAGATGTTCGATGGTAGAAGCGGGCTGGTGGAATCAGGTTGTGGAGTTCCTGAGTACACTCACTGAAGTACAGTCTGTAGAAGACCGACAAGCAGGCAACCTTGCGGCGATGAGCCAAGCTGGGAAGTTTGCATCCACCAGTGTTACGTCGCCAATGAGCCTCTTAGCTCTGCGAGCCACTGAGTCAAGCGCAGCTAGTTGCACATTAAGTAATAAAACTGTCCAAGTGCGTGTCGGACGACGCACAATGAAAGGTGCCGTAGTTTGGATGAATTTATCCTAAGAACAAACTTAAAATTGTAGCATACATTCCAACTACAAATGTAAGTTTGTACACACTATACTTTGAGATTCACCATGTAAGTGTAAGACCACAGACTTTTTATAGGTTTTCCTGTAATCTACATGTATCTATTTTCTGTATTTTAAATTTCATCTGTTTCTTAAATAGCTTTAAAGAACAAAAAAAAGACACAGAAATGTAAAGACTAAGAGACTGAGCAGCAGTAGGTATTATTTAGATGGATCTACAAATGTAAAGACTAAGAGACTGAGCAGCAGTAGGTATTATTTAGATGGGTCTACAAATGTAAAGACTAAGAGACTGAGCAGCAGTAGGTATTATTTAGATGGGTCTACAAATGTAAAGACTAAGAGACTGAGCAGCAGTAGGTATTATTTAGATGGGTCTACAAATGTAAAGACTAAGAGACTGAGCAGCAGTAGGTATTATTTAGATGGTCTACAAATGTAAAGACTAAGAGACTGAGCAGCAGTAGGTATTATTTAGATGGATCTACAAATGTAAAGACTAAGAGACTGAGCAGCAGTAGGTATTATTTAGATGGTCTACAAATGTAAAGACTAAGAGACTGAGCAGCAGTAGGTATTATTTAGATGGATCTACAAATGTAAAGACTAAGAGACTGAGCAGCAGTAGGTATTATTTAGATGGATCTACAAATGTAAAGACTAAGAGACTGAGCAGCAGTAGGTATTATTTAGATGGGTCTACAAATGTAAAGACTAAGAGACTGAGCAGCAGTAGTAGGATATTATTGGGCATTCTACCCCACCTTCCGTTCCATCGGCTCACTCCGTTCGCCTCGTCACTCTCGGTGGAGTAGAATGCCCAATAATATAAATGAAATCCACTGGTTCGGCGCCTATTCCACCCGATGGAATGATCATCTCCGTCACTCTCGGTGCAGTAAAATGTCTAATACTGGTTCGGCACCTATTCCACCCGATGAAACGGAAGGTGGAGTATGAATTCCTACATAGTGCAGTAAAATACTGGTTCGGCGCCTATTCCACACCAAAAGTGCGCACCGTGACTTACAGCTTAGTACGGCCGTTATTCTAAGTGCGTACGATGTGGCTATGTAGCCCCCTAGTTATCCTAACGCCCTAGCCTACCATACAAACCACACCAAACGTAGGTTACGTTGGTTTTACGTGAGGGAAGTCTGTTACCAGGAGACCTACGGGAACAGACGGAACTTGGGTAGGAATAGGGGTTTGTGTACGTCGTGCAATGTACACAGGAAATGGTTTTCTCACCGCCGATCCCACAGACTCATAGGATCGATGACGGCTAAAGGTGTCTTGGCCACAGTGAGAGGAACACTTTATTTCTAAAACTCAATATTAACTTACCGCGTTACCGTTATTTTAATTAAGTCATTCAGTCGACACTAGTTTACTTATTAACAAATAAGGGTGCTCGCTACTTGAACTGGTAGCCTAAAATTCAGGACAGATTGTCACATGTCTCTCCACAAAATTAGAGGTAGCTCATAACCTTAATAGGCTACACACTTACTCCGCTTAAGTGACCAGATTGGCTCGAGGATCATCTGAACTTTAAGTTACCCTACATTAAACTAAAATCCAGGACAGATTGTCTCATGTATCTCCACAAAAGTAAGAAATAGTGCATACCCGGAGGCACCCACACATTCTATTTTCTGTGACCAGATTGGCTCGAGGACATCCAAATTTTAATTTAATTAATTCAAACAGAGAGCACTACCTTGCTCCACTTCCCTACTAACTGTTACTAACTAACAATATATCGCTTTGTAATCGACACCAGCAGTTAGCAAGGTACCTTTACACTCGACGATACCCGCGCCGTTCTCAGTTGCGAACCGCCTGACGGCAGCGTCGGAAACCGTGATCAGTTAGTCAGCCTAATAAAAACAAGTAATACTGTGTATGCTGCGTGTGCAACACGTTTTCACAGTCGTTCTCAAAACAGTACACACGTATTGTCCGGCGTCACCGCACCGTTCTTTATCCTGAACGCTTTCATCAGACAGTTGTAACCACGTAGTGTAAATGGTATTTTATATGTGCAAGGCTGCAATCTTGCAACATGCAGTCTAAGCAGTTTTGAACTTCATTGCATCTTGAGTAGGTATGTGTGTGTGTTAAAAGAATTATAATGTTGAATGTAACATGATCGTCGTTCACGTTGTAGTATTTAATTAAATTTAGGTTTATACAGAATTGTCTAGGTACTTCACATACCTACTATGTCTTACCTAGATTTGTTGTAATCTAGTTTATATAAACTATAATAAAATAATACTTATACCTTCTTATTCTTAATAAATCTTCACTGAATTCGTCTTTTATAGAACTTCCTAAATATTGTTTTCGTATTTATATTTGAAGTTTGTAATCGCTTCTAATTTATTGTGTTTCATTCTTCTAGGTAATAAGATTATATAATCTTATTTATATGAATATTTATATGATATATTTTTTATCAAGTACAACATGTATTATTGGTTGAACCATTACCCACTTCGATCGAGCGCGATTTTAACTTAGATAAAAGAGAACCCTGTGCACAACAAGATTATTTGGGAGCATTATAATAGTACCTATGCTAAAGTTAAACTAAAGTTATTATCGATAAATTAGACAACTATAAAACCATAACTCAGACATGTGTGTTCGATTCCCACACGATACAGTTTCTTGGATTCTTTAATTGTGGGTTTAAGTGATTATTTAATAATACGAATTAAAATTTTATTTGTGAGTATTTTTAAATGAACTTATTCCACAGTAGTATTTTATGTGATTATAATATTAGTCCCGAGTTTAACTGCAACTTAACATTAACAACCACACGGATTGGTTTGTGCGTATTACAAAATGGTTTATTATCAAAATAGTTACGATTATTTTCAACTACCTACTTACTTCTTGAGTCAACTATGCTCACAAAATTTACTTTCAACGACGCGATCTACCTACGAGTTTCACCTCTCGCATAAACGTAATTGTGATGATAAAAATTCTCAACAAACATACAACAATTATTCAATTAATTATACATATTAATTCAGTATTGAGTCATAAAGAATAACAGGGATCGGGTTCACTTTGTCGGCTTTATTTTGCGGTTCTCATGAACAAATTGCAATTTAGCGAAATTGGTATGCGATCAATATGGTTCAATATGACATAAACGACATATTTTTTTATACAACTGTAAGACATGTACTTAGAGTTTAAAATTGAAACGATCTATTTTATGCTTAAATTGTATTTTTTGTGAATATAAACGAATTAATTTCAATCAATAAATTACATTCGCTCCAGAATCTTCAAAGTGACAAGTAGTACTAGCAGTACTTTAAAATCAACTTTAAAACATGTAAGTGAGTACTTCTTAATTTTAAATTTGTAGTCATAATGCACAGCTACGGACCTGGTTTTTGCCTGCCGGCTGTTGTAATTAACATGTTATATCTATCCATCGTGATTGCTACTCAGCTACGGACCTGGTTTTTGCCTGCCGGCTGTTGTAATTATCATGTTCTATCTATCCATAGTGACTGTTACTTAGCTACGGACCTGGTTTCTGCCTGCCGGCTGATGTAACTGTTCTCATCCTGTCATAAATTGATTATTGTATCGCAAAAAAAGACCTTAAACGGTTATTTGTTTTGTTATATAAAATATTAAGTACTTTTTATCTTGTGTTTTAGGTCTGACTCCGACGTTTCCCGTGTGTCCGACTACATAAAGAGCCCGCCGACTGCTACAAAGGTCGTGCCGAGCAAGAGCCAGCCTACGAAAAAAACAACAAAGCGCAAAGCTTCCTCGGTCGTGGAATTAGGATCAAGGTAGTTTATGACTATTTTTATTTTCTAAGTTATTACTTTCACATATTCTAATATAAAGTAGATTTCAATAGAGAACTTTGATTTGCAAAAATAATTTTAAGTATATACTTATTTTTCTCTCATCATAAGTTTGTATCTAGAAAAGTGTTTCTTCTAGATTATTAAAATAAAATTTAATTTGTTTACAGTAACAAGAAACCAGGGAGCACCGATCTTTTCGGTTTGGAAGACTTAGATGGCCTTCCTCCGCAGTCGGAGTTAGGTTCATCCTTGCTGTCCCGCGTCGCCAACGGGAAGGTACGACGGACAGCGGATCTAAGGGGTGCCTTCTTTGTGGAACTGAAGGTGTACCATAAAGAAGACATCATCTCCACTGCTCCTGAGGAGCGTTGGAAGAAGTCCCAAGTTGCATTAAAACTGCAATTGGATAAAGGTAGCTCGCAGTGGAACTCACTACAAAAATTCATGCATAAGGCTCACGAGTTGTTCAATGACTCAGAGCCGGTATATTATAGCGATAAGATACATTTTAAATAAGTTACACTATTAATTTAAAATTTTAATTTGAGGCATCCAAAATAAAGATTAAAACTGCAACTGGATAAAGGTAACTCGCAGTGGAACTCACTACAAAAATTCATGCATAAGGCTCACGAGTTGTTCGATGACTCAGAGCCCGTATTTATAGTGATAAGATACATTTTAAATAAGTTACATTATTCATTTAAAATTTAAATTTGGGGCATCCAAAATAAATCTTTATTTTTAAACTTAGCAAGTAATTAATTACGATAGAATGCCTTTCTGCACTGTTTGTAACATATCTGTTGAGCGCAGTCATTGGACAGGTCATCTACGCAGTACCGATCATAAAAATAAAAATATTTCATATATCGTTTGCGAAGGTGTTGAATTAATTCATTCTGCATTTCTAAATCGTATAGCTTCTTATAGAATTATTGATACTAATGAAAATTATTCTTTAGATTCGTTTTTTAATAACAGTCAAGAAAAAATCAAGACATTAATAAACAAATCTCTTAAGGATCATATCTGTCTAAAAATTAATTTTGAATATTTTGCTTTGTTTTTGATGGTTAAAAATGATAGTCAGGAGATGAAATCATTTGCTACAAAGAATTATGTAGTACATCAGAATTATGATTATGATTCATTAGCATCTCAGGTTAGAAACACGTTGAAAAAAAAGATAGAAGAATTTCAAGATCGTGACAGTGGGTGGACATTTTTAAACAGTTCGTATTTGGAAGTTAATGTTAACAAATACCAACCTTTGCGCGGCTCAAGCTTTATCGAGTTGCCGACATCAATTAAATCAAAAAAAGCATGTATTAATATTCATAATAAAGATAATTATTGCTTTTTATGGTCAGTTGTTGCTGCTTTATATCCAGCTAAAACTCATCCTGAAAGAGTATCATCTTACCCCCATTTTCAAAGCGTGTTAAATATAAAAGACATTCAATTTCCATTGAGTTTCTCAGATATTGCTCGATTCGAATTAAATAACCCTGAAATTTGTATATATATATATGGCTTTAAAAATAATTCCGTGATTGGACCGTTTTATAAACCAAAATCTTTGAAGAGAAAAGTGATTCATTTACTTTACTTAGAAAAAGATGATTTATCACATTACTGTCTCATTAAGGATTTACCTCGTCTTGTTAAAAATCAAATAACAAGACACCACAGTAAATTATACTTTTGTGATGTTTGTTTAATGTTCTTTGATTCATGTGATGATCTGAATTCACACAGTTGTGGAGGAGTTGCTACTGAACTACCTCCAAAGGGTTCTTTCATTCAGTTTGAAAATTATGGTAGAAAGCAATTTGTGCCATTCGTTATATATGCAGATTTTGAAACAATGCTAGAGCGGTACGACTCCTGCGAACCTGACCCAACTCAGGCGAGCACCGTTACGAGACAGCGACATGTGCCCATCGCTTTCGCTTATCATATTACATGCACTCTAGATGAAACCTATAATCGTTACGTTTCGTATCGTGGTTTGGATTGCGTTTCGAAATTTGTGAAGTCTATCTATAAAGACGCTAAAAAGCTTTATAGAATTTTAAATAATACCATTCCTATGATTTACACGAATGAGAATGCTCTCGACTTTGAAAACTCTGATACATGTCATATTTGCGAGAATTTCTTGTTTGGTGATAGGGTTCGCGATCATTGTCATTTGACTGGTAAATATCGTGGCGCAGCTCACAGTTACTGTAACCTACAATATAAAATGCCTAAGTTTCTGCCTGTATTTTTTCATAATTTATCGGGTTATGATTGCCACCTTTTCATAAAAGAATTAGGTAAAGCTCCAGGATCTATTAAAGTCATACCTAAAACAAAAGAAAATTATATTTCTTTCACGAAGTATATTCCGATTTCCGATAATGAAAGCATACAGGTACGATTTGTAGATTCTTTCAAGTTTTTAGGAACAAGCTTAGAAAAGTTGGTTAGTACAATGAAAAAACAAGAATTTAAACAATTAAAATTTTATTTTCCCGAAAAAACACAATTCGATCTACTTACCCGTAAAGGAGTTTATCCGTACGACTATATGTCTCAATGGAAACTTTACGAAGATACGTGTTTACCCTCCAAAAAATTTTTTTTTAACTCTTTAACTAATGAGTCAATTACTGATGAAGACTATGAACACGCTCAGTCCGTTTGGTCAGTATTTAATATTCGTAACATGGGTATGTATACAGATTTATACCTTAAAACCGACGTTCTTTTGCTTACAGACGTGTTTGAAAGTTTTAGAAAAACATGTAAACGACATTACAATCTGGATCCCGCGTTCTATCTTACAGCACCAAGTCTATCATTCGATGCAATGCTTTTGAAAACTAGAATTAAATTAGAATTGATAAGTGATGTTCAAATTTATAGGATGATACAAACAGGTATTAGAGGAGGTATTTGTATGTGTTCCAGAAGACATGCCCAAGCCAATCATAAATACTTGGATTCTTACGACCCATCCCTTCCGAATTCATTTATTATTTATTTAGATTGTAACAATTTATATGGCTATAGCATGTGTCAATATTTGCCTCATTCGGATTTTAGATTCATGAGTAGACAGGAAATAGATGATTTGCAGTTGAACTTAATAGATATAAGCGATACTGCGGAAAACGGTTATATTCTTGAAGTTGATTTATTATATCCTACAACATTGCACATTGAACATAATGACTTTCCATTTTGCTCAGAAAAATTCGTCCCACCCGGTGGTAAGAATAAAAAATTAATACCGAATTTGTATGACAAATACCACTATATTATTCATTACATACATTTAAAAAAATGCTTGCAACACGGATTGGTATTACGAAGGATTCATCGTGCAATTGTTTTCAAGCAAAGCTGTTTTTTAAAACAATATATTGATATTAACACCCAGTTACGTCAAAAAGCAGAGTCAACGTTTGAACAAGATTTTTTCAAATTATTGAACAATAGTATTTTTGGAAAGACTCTGGAAAATAATGAGCATCGAATAGATGTTAAGTTAGCAAACAAGTGGTGTGACTTGAACAATAAAACAAAAAAGACTACTTGTGCTGAGAAATTGATCGGCAGTCCATATTTTCATAGCGCCTCAGTATTTTCTGATGATCTAGTGGCAATCCAAATGAAGCCTTCTCGCGTTATTCTTAATAAACCAATATATATAGGATTTACTGTATTGGAATTATCTAAGAGTCACATGTATGACTTCCATTATTCAATCATAAAGCCTTTTTATGGTAACCGAATTGAATTGTGTTATACTGATACGGATAGTTTGGTTTATGATGTAAATACTGATGACATTTATCAAGATATCAATGAACATTTTCTAAAATATTTTGATACCAGCAACTACGACTTAAACAACGAATTTAACTTACCAATTATTAATAAGAAGGTTCCAGGGTTATTTAAAGATGAAATGGGTGGTAAAATTATCAAAGAATTCGTAGGACTGCGCTCAAAGCTTTATTGTATTAAAACTTTAGACAAAACAATAAAGAAAGCAAAAGGTATAAAAAAATGTGTTACGAAAGATTTAAATATGTTAGATTATAAAAACGTTTTGTACAATTGTAACGTCATTCGCAAAAAAAATGTTTTGTTTAAGTCGATAAAACATGAAATTTTCACTCAGGATGTAAATAAAGTAGCACTTTCAAGCAATGATGATAAGCGGTTGTTATCGATTGATAAGGTATCTACTTTAGCTTGGGGTAATGCAACTATATTTAAGTAATGAATTGCCATTATTTTTAATGTAAGTAATTACAGTAGATACATTTTTTACAATGTATTTAGATAACGTTCAAATGTAATGATACTTACCTAAAGTAAGGTCAAATAATGTGTAATGTAATTGTAAAAATTTAAATTTTCTTGGTGAGTCAAATAGATATTATTATTTTAACTGTTACTTATAACAAAATATGTATAAACTTTAGAACTTAGTAAGTACTTAATTAGTTTTAAGAGCATTTACGCGACACAGCATTTCGTAAAATTCCTAAAATATAATCTACTAACTTTTTGTGACGTATCCTGCTTAGACGTATCAAGTTTTATTAAATCATATTATTCATTTCCAAAACTTCGGACTTAAGTTTGTATGAAATGCCATGTCGCTATGTGATAAGTTTTCTTATATTGGTAGTAAATAAATAAATAGTATTTAATGGTTATAATTATATCTGTTTTATTTCCATTCCTGATTGATTACAAAGCACACAGGTTCCAACTTGATAAACATATAATGTTCATTTTTGATGACAAAGGACTCGTGCCTCGAAGTTCGCACGCGCATTGTAGAATTTGACACCGAACAGGTGCTCGGACATGTTGAAACATGAAATTGATTCACAGCGTATGGTTTTATGGAGTCTAATTACATATTTGTCACGTTCCACAGTAATATTATTGTGTAGAACGTCATTCTATCATTACACAGTCGGCCGGAGCGGTCATATCACGTTGAATAAAAACAAAACAAATTGTAAGTATTGCACAAGCTTATACGTAGTTATAAAATTATTTCATAAGCTGTTAAACATAATTGTTATCAATAATTATAACTTTGTTTGTTTCAGATCATCAATAATGTGCGATTCTCCTGATTTTATCTTCTCACAATATGGTCAAGGTTGGCCAACTCCAAGTTTAAGCTGGCATGTTCCAGAGCAACAAAGACCTGAACCAACCAACAAAAAGCCTAGACCAAGACGGGAGGGTTTAAAACGGAAGGCACCTGAACATTCTATAAGTCAATCGTTCGTTATAAACAACGAAAAGAAAAAAGGTTTACGACTGATCCAGATACAAGTATTAGACATCAGTGAGCGACAAGAAGCAAGTGTTGCAAGTTCAAGTGATAATGAGAACGTGGTATTGTTAAGTGCACAATATGTAGTTAGTGAACCGGTGGACAATGTTATGGAAGAGACACAATCATTGATAAATAAAATTTCAAAGAAACTTTGTGGTGATGATTATTATTAGTAAGTAAGTAATGTATCTACCTAGTTTGTATATTCAGTAGAAATAAATAATTAGTTTAATATTGATATTATAAATTCATTTGTTAATCTGTTAGTGTAATAAAATGATTCCACATAGATCATCACAATTTGTAAATAAAAAATAAAATATTAAGAAAACTTTAAGCCCTTAGTTAGGTTCTTAGTTAAGGTTTTTAGTTAATATGTAAGTTTAATGTATAAATAAATGAAATATCTAAGGTGTAAGTTTTATTGTAATTAGAGAGAATAAGTTAGAAGAAATAAAATAATTTATTTGTTAATGTAGTAGTGTATTAAAATTCTCAAAATACATCATAGTTCATAGTAGATAAGTTTCATGTACATACATAAAATATTAAATAACAAGGACAAGTGTATTTAGTTTGTAATTGTAAATAATGTGAAAACTAAATAAATAATATATTTATAATTTAAATTATCTTTTATTGACGTTATAAACATACTCCCACTTTAAATTAGCTCTAAAGAAATGTTCTCATTATAGGTTTTAATTATGTTTTCAATATTTTAAAATTAATAGAATACTTACTCAATTAAATTCATTTTATTAGAGCTAATTTTAAGTTTGTTATGTAGGTTACCCAGATTATATTATTAAATAAAACAACCTTATGTACATAATCATTTTTATTAACTGAACATTACAAAATAATTTAAAATAGATTAAATATAGACATATTATTATCAAGATACCATTTTCTAATACACACCGCATTATTTAATGCACAATTCACTTTATGGTTCACACAATTAAAATCAGTTTTATTTTTACAGAACTTTTTTTTTAATGTCGCAAAATTAGGACACCCTTTCTCACCTATATCAATCACTTCACAGTTTGCACATAACTCTTTAATCCACTTAATCTTTTCCAAACCCTTTGTAATAATTTTTTTATTTTCTAAATACGGTACGATGACATGTTGAAACTCTCTGTAGTCTATAAAGCCCTCACTCCAGAAAATTCCACGATTTCTTTCCAACCACCGCACCTGCTTCTTTTCTTCTTGAGTTAAGTAATAAAACGTATGCGGTGGTTTAACCAAGAACGTCTGTGTGTGCTCATTACTTACGATAGCCACTTCTTTGACAATAAAATTATTGTCTAAATATTTAAATCCTTGGAGTTCGACAATGATAATATCCGCGTTCATGATAACTTCTTCACTGTGTTGCTTAATGGCTTGTATTCAACAATGCAATCGTTAAGAATGAGACAGTATGCTGAAGTTTGATCTGGTATTTCTGAATCACTCTCAATTTCTACCCTTACATCCACAACTGGTCCAGTCTTCAGATTATCGATCTGTCTAGAGCAATCGATAACAAACAACGGTGCTAATTCTTTAAATTGTTTCTCGCTTAATAAAGACTCCGAACAACGGTCGTAATACGACTGCTGAAATCTGATGTATTGCTCGTATAATAAAGCAATTCTGTTATTAGCGAAGTTCACATTGAGGCTTTCATACGGGAAATATGTTGAATTAAGGTACACTCGAACATCACGAACATAGCAGTGATCAAACTGCGACATGTCAGAACTTGCATTATTTTTTCTACTTGTTTGTAGTCCGATTATTACATATCGCGGTTTTTCTATTTGAGATGATGTTTTGATAGACCAGGTGTGCTTTGTAGTTCTAGGTAAAGTGGGATATTCGTATAGATCCCAGTTTCTAAATATCATCTGGAGCGGTCGATCTTTTTCCAACAGTTTTAATAAACTTATTTTTTCTTTGTCCGATACTTTCACATGGGGTACGCGCCATATGATTTTATTGATTTGAATGTCTTCCACTATTTCTCCGGTATTCAATTTTACAGCGTTCAAATTAGTGTTGCTTCGTAACAATATTAGTTCATGTCTACTATTTATTACAACTTTTTTAAAATCTTCTGCGAAACCGATGATATTCCGAAGTGGTATAGACGCAGAAAAACTTCCCCCATTAATATTTTTTATACCATCGATACTCCAACCCCAAGCTCTAGCTACTTTTGATTCATTCTCATTCATTGATATTAACGATTTCATGGTTGTAGTTATACCAGCATTTTTTATTTTATCAATCTCCACTCCGTTTAGTTCGTACCTAATATCTTGGAACAAGAAGAGTAGTCCATTGTTCGTAAAATTAACACTAGTAGCTTGCTCTTTTGAATCTTTTTTGCTAACGATAACGGTTCCTTCCAAATACAGAGTGCTGGCTGATGGTAATATGTAAAGATCCTGTTGGTTGATAGGTATGCGTATTTCATCGTTCCTGTTGAAACTTGTTACATAAGGTTTGTACGAATGAAATTCGATTCCTTCTATACTGTTGTCGTAAGTCGGAGTGGATAAAACGTCTAAGATATTCATTTTAACAATCCGATCGCTTTGAGAAATATCTTATTGTCTTTAGTTAATTTTATTTTGCTCTTAGAACGACGTCTTATTTGGTAGGTAGCTTGAGTAGAACTGGTATTTTTAATTTGTTGAGACATATATTTATTGTAGTCAATCATTTTTTCTTCTAAGATGTAAATACAGCTGTACTTCTTCACCACGCAAGTTAATTAAGCGATTGTTTATATCTAGTAGTCGGATATGTATGCAGCTTATGTTGTTTTGATTGATTGGAAAATATATTGCGTTCTTCGGGATTTCTATGATTCTGTAACCAGGTGGTACGTTGAGTGCGAATTCATGAATTATGTGACTTGGTTCACCGTTTATGTAAGAGCCGCTCACAATGTCACATTCGATCCTTACCACAGTCGTCGGTAAAATGTTGACTGGATGCTGTGACACATGCCATTTATTTGCTTTTAAGACCTGCTTATCAAACCCTAACAGTCTACTGAAAGAGTATTCTTTCTTTAAATTAACGTCTTTTGAACAATATATGGCAGTTTTTAAAGTATTGTTATTGCATTGTAATTTAATTGAGGCATCTTTTATTTCGGATTTTAAATAATCATAAATATCTTGCAATTCATAGGTGCCTTCCGGTATTTCAATAACTTCGTTTGAACCATAATAGAACTTGTTATTACTTTTATCAATATTTGGTATAGAATTAAATGTTGAAAAATGCAATAAAGCACACTCATATTCTCCATTTAGTTGCAACGTATTAGGATAGTACGTAGATAAAATTGATGAGTTTCCAGTTATCGACAAAGTGAGTGACATCTTGCAAATGATTGAAATAAAATAAAATCATTTATTTTATATATTTTTATTCCAAAAAGTCCTCAAATATTTTAAACATAAATGACCACAGTTCACAGTGTTAAATTTTTGATATCTTGTGTAGTTATATGAAACTTTACAATTCTTAAAATATCGTAACAGTTCTAATGGAGGTTTTAAATTTCCATAGCTATCAAAATAATCACAATAGTCATATACTTTTACATAAGCTACCCAATGCGTTCCTTCGTTTTTAGAATCGTCTAAGTTAACAATACCACATTCCATACGTTTCGGCTTCCTTGGCAATTGATCTTTCATATATACTCCTCGGAAATATGGGATGTCTCTTGCGTAGTATTGGATGTCTACATTAGTTAGTGCGCGATTTGGTAGCTTCTTGTTCAGTTTTTTGTTGATTTTATAAACAATCCTTTACCGTTTTTATAAGGTTTTATGTATAAACCCTTACCCACTGCTAAACCCTCCATAGTTCTATTATGTCGTTCCGTCTCTCGCAAGTTTTGTTGGGCAGATTTATAATCATTCACCGTTTTTGCAATTCCAGCTGCACCACCAGCTAAAGCTCCTAAAGCTGATAAGCCAGCAAAAATTGGAATTAAAGGTAGAACTCCACCAGTCTTCGGTATGGGGATCACTCTCGGTACTCTGATTTGGTGTAATTTGGGGCATAACTTTTTTGCAGCTAAGTAAGCCAAGTTTATTAAAGACTTACTATCCTTGGGTTTTAGCTTTTTTATTTTAGATTTTATTTTTGATACTAAACTTTTAAATGTTTTGGCACCAGAACCAGATTTCAATTTGGCTTTCATGACTTTGCTTACTAACCATGAGCTTAATTTTTCACCTTTTCCTGCATCTTTTGATTTTAGTCTCTGTTTAGCCATGTTCAAAAGCTGTAAGTCGGCTTTGTGACGATTAGGTAAATCTGTATGATTTTCATATGCTATATCGTGGTGCATACAAGCTTCGTCTAGTTTATTCACACCTCGATCGCCTCGCAACAAACGTTTATGAAGTTTAGTTCCTGGTCCGCAATAATTGTATCCAGGCAAATGAGCTTCGAACGGTAGATTATTAATTATACTGTTAACTAGTCCACCACCTTGCATTACTTAAATAATAATGATACAAATTTCACAAAGTATTTCTTTTATATCTTAATTTATTAATGAGGATTTATCAATCCAACTGTTTTCATCATTATTGAGACCTAACCATTTAACGAATAGTTTCTTTCCTTTCTTTTTAAGTATTTTTTCTACTAAATAAACACCAGGATAGTTAGATTTTTGAAGTTCTTGCTCGTAAAAAGTTCCTAATATATCTTGCTTTCGTTGATCTTCTATGTGGTATGTTACTGGTATAGTTTTATTAATCTTTTTTATCGTAAAGAGTTCAGTTGACCAATTAGGAGTATAACCTTTCTCGAAATTGTGTTTGTATTTACTGATACGAACACAGTCACCTTTTTTGAACTTAGGCTTCCGCTGGATGGATACATGATTACATATGTTTTTAATATTCTCTTTTACGATGGGTTCATTCGATTTATTAACATCATTCGGTTTAATTTTAATAGTGCGATGTTTTGTGTTATTATATGTATTAAATAAATCTTCTAAAGGTGTTCCTAACCACTTATAATTTCCAACGAGATTAAAATATTTGTACAAATTATTTTTAACAGTTTTAATTAGTCGCTCTACAATTGAAGCTTTTTTAGTAGAGAAAGATGAGTAATGGTTTATGCGGTACTTCTTCATTAGCGTTTGGAATGTGTTGTTATAAAACTCTGTGCCCATATCAGTTTGTAAATTAACAGGATTTTTATTGCTGCTTAGTAGTATTCGTTCAAAAGCTCGAGTTACTTCAGATTTATTTTTAGATTTTAACGGTTCTGCCCAGGCATACTTTGAGAAGCAGTCAATCACCACTAAAATGAAATTGTAACCTTTGTTATACTTTCTTAGGTTTTGCATGTCCATTAGATCTGCTTGCCACAAATCATCGATCCCTTTGAGAATAACAGAACGTCGAAGGAAGTTTCTTCGTGCCGCTTTGTGTATTTCATTTACTATTTGTTGTTTTGCCATTACTGAGATTTTCAAGTAATTTGTCTATATCTGCTTTGGAGTAAAACTTCTCTTCCAAATGAATCAAAACCTCAGGTTCCTTTACTTTTAAAGTAGTCTGAATAGACTTTTGTGCATCTAATATGATTTGAGCACGCAATGATGCAATCAGCTTATTAAATTGTTTTATCGTATCAGCACACATTCGATCTACATAATCCTTGTTCACAGCATCGTCTGATTCTAATGGATGTCTAATTCCTCTCAATCTAGAAGACTTTAAATCAAAATCTCCACTTTCTGATTTTAACAACGCGTTATCATTGAAATTAATCAGTTCTGACAAACGCATTCTTTTATGAATAAAATGTCCAAATTTATCTATATTCATGTTTAAGGTGTACTTTATGTAAAGGCTGATGATGAACTAAACAATAGTTAATTTTACACCTATTTATTTATAAGTTTACTTTCACGTAATTCTTCAATAATGGATATTATTTCATTATCTAATCCTGTGTTGCCGGCATCTCGAGATGCTATTAATAACTTTAACCTTTCCACCAATTCATTAGGATCATCCCAATACACAAAATCTACGTTATTTTTCCAGATTTTTGTTAATGGTAGTCCTTTACCTTTCGAATGATGACCCTGAAGCGTACTTTGCAGATTAAAAAGAGGTTTAATAACTTGTAAATATTTTTGTCCCTTATTACTTTTTATTGGTTTACTTGGGTCATTATCACGACGATGTGCATTTGTATCAAGTAACATTTTCTTATAATATTGCAAGTCATTTTCAGTAACCAAACTTAAATCAATATCTTTCTTAAGCAGTAGTTGTTTTAAACCAGGCGTATGTTTGTATTTATGACCAGCCACAATGATATAACTATCGTCGATTGTTATATGAGCAGAACCTAACATCAATTTTCCGCGTTCTACTCTGACACCAAATGGAATGTCTGTTAACGCTTCTGAAGACACTGACCAGGATGATGTATCACGACCTTCACTTTTTTCAACTGATTTATACGAAGATTCACTGTTGGTGTCAGACTCCTCTACATCACTACCAATTGCGACTTTTTGCAACGTTTCGTCTCTTATCAGATCTTTAGATTCTTCATCTTCATTACTATACAGCAAAGGAGTTTGCATACTGGCTGTAGCAATTTGGTTGAGAGGCTCTGTTACAGGTTTAAAAACTGTTTCCAAGGCTTGCTTACTCTCATTCTCAACATCTCGCATTTTTCGCACCTTCTTCTTTACAGCTGCTGCAGCATCAACAATTTGTCTCTTTAAAGATTTTTCCATAATTGTTAAATGTATTGTAACCGGTTAAGCTCTGTTTGTAGAGTAATGTAAATTCAACGGTGACGTCTTAATATATACTCGTGCTCTTAATCAAAAATTACAAACGTGTCAAATTTATTTCTATAACATCCTTTATTTTTTGCACAATCTTTATTAATTACAACATAACTGAAGGGCTCACTCCATATTTTTGAACACATTTTACGAAATTCAAGCCATGTCATGTCAGTGTTGACGTGTTCTTCATAAACATGTCTCATATTTCTTTCATCTTGTTTAAAAAGTATGATTAGGTTTGCGTTGTCTCTTACTAACTGCTTAGGGATTTTACTATACGTCTGATTTAGATAAAAACAATCGATGAACTTGTGTCTCCCCATAGCAAAATAATCACGCATACCACTTTGATTTTCACAAGCAACATCGTCAAATATAATTACAGAATTCGGTTTTGCGGTCTGAACACTCAGTACTTGCTCATTTTCATGATATTTCTGAAATGAAATGCCTGGTACCCGTTGCAAGACTTTTTCTAAAAAAACGTACTTGGGCTGTTGCAAGGTTTTCGAATAAACATAAACATTTTGAAATCTTAAACCATTCTCGTGTATAAGAAGACCGATTAATAAATTAGTTTTTCCACAATTTGACGGTCCGCAAATGATGCATCGTACCGATTTAGGTAATAATTCTCCATGGCGAAAACCAGTCTCCTGAGACTGAATACAAAGTTTGTTTACATGTAACGATTGCGGTTGTTTTACAAATTTCATGACGACTCCTTGAAACGGTTATATTAATAATGAGTCAATTAATGTATTACATCGACATTTATAACTCATTGTCGCTAACTCAATCAAATGTTTCAACCTAGTGGAATAGGCGCCGAACCAGGAGATCGGCGCGCGAGCCGCGGTACGCGTCGGACGTGTCTAGCGAGTGTCCCCGCCGCTTTGCGTCGCGTCAAGGTCACGCTCCGTTAACGGCCGGCGAGCGGAATATTCCACTGCATTGTGTTATTGTTATTGTTTATACGTAATAATTATTGAACATTGCAAAATGTGACTTTTAGTGAATAATAAGTGAATTATACGGACAATTTAGAACATAGTGAAAGTGGAAGTAACTCTCCAACAATGGAGACGGACCTATTAGTTGTGCAATTGGAACACCAAGTAACGTGCGAAACATTGAGAGAAATCTCAACAAACTTAGACGGAACCTTTACCGTGCAGTGTAACCAGTGTACCCACAAAAATGACATTAAAAACTTTCTAGAATGGACCAATGAACAGACTAAAATAAAAACAATGAAATGCAAAAAGTGCAACAAAACCAGTGTTATAAAGATTTGCACATTCGTGAACCATCGTCACACGGATGGTAAGTTCATACCAGATGTTTATTATAAAATCTACTCGTGCGCAAACACAGTAGTAAGAAGCGTATTCCACAGCTGTGTGGAATGTAAAAAACAAAGGAATATACAAGCGATTCCCCAAACGGAGTTCACAGCTCAAGAGGAATATGTATGCAATTGCCTAAAAATAAACACAGTACATATCAAGTCGAGTGAACTAAACTTAAAAACTAAGAAAAATACGATACAGAAACAAATCGAATTCCCTAGAACAACCGAGGCGGTGGTTGAGGCAATACCGACTCATAACCGGTTTGAGCTGCTTCAAAATAGTTCGAACCAAGAAAAGAGAAGAGTGATAGTGCCATCTCGCTCATACTCTGCGTTATCGACAAGTGACCACTCTCTGAGATCGCGCAGCCCATCAGTTAAGCGCCCACACCCTTACGAGGGAGAAGGCGTATCTGAAGCGAAAAAAGTTACTAGGCGCACAGGAACATTCAACAGTTCACCTAAAGAATCTGTACCGACGGGGAAAAATATATCAACAAAGAATAGCACTCATGTACCACCGATACTAATCACGGACGCGAGATACAAATACAAAGATAACAAGGATACGAAAAAGATGCTGAGCGACCAACTCGTAGGAGATCTAACCAAATTAATGAATAAACACCATGGCCGCATAGTCAGAAACGAGAGAAGCAAAAACATTCTCATCACACTCACAGACTTAGAGAAAAGAGCAAAGGCAATCGAGGACATCAAATGCTTCAAGCCAGATCTCGCATTCATAGCGCCGAAACCCAAGGCGGAACAAACAAAAACGACGAAAGTCATCATAAGAAATATGGTTCACGACTATCCAGTCGAAGAACAAAAAGACGAAATGGAAAAGTGCATCGGTATTCGCCCTCTCAATATCAAAAAGATAACGAGCGATGTACAACTATGCATATTCAACGGCGACCTCTCATACAATGAAATCGCTGAACGTATGAAAAACGCCACAGAAGCCTTTTACTGTGCACACAAGCTAAGACCTGAAAAATACAAAGTTGGCTCGGACAGAGTGCTACAATGCAAAAACTGTTTTAAATTCAACCACGCAACTAGTGCATGCCATGCACCGAAAAGAGAACCCACCATACTGATCAAAAACAATCAGGATGAATCGGTGAAAGTCTGCTCAAACTGTAAGGACGTACAGCCAGAGCAGCACAGCGCAACACAGAGAAAGTGCCCACTATTCAAGAAGGCAATAGAGAGACAAAAGAAAAAGACTGAACCAGCAAAAAAGGAACACATAAACGTCCCATCTACAACTAAACCAACACCACAACCAGATACAAATAGAAGATCGAGATCTCCAATACGCAGATCGACGATTCAAAAGGGCATATCGTACGCACAGGCAACGAATAGTGAGAGTGAACTCACTCAGACACGCAGGCAACTAACCAGGGAAGAAAAAGTCTCCATATTCGATAAAACTATGGAAAAACTCATGACACTAATGAAAGAACTCAGAGATGTTCTACTCTACTAAAGGCAGTAAGAAACACATAAAGATCCTGCACATCAACGCGCAGGGTATCAGAAACAAATTCAATGAAATAAAACAACTGGTCCAGAAATACCATGTAGACATAGCCATCATAAACGAAGCCAAAATTAACTTGATAGATCAAAAATTCAATATTCTAAACTACGACAAAATATATGAACAGAAAGCCAACCACCTAGGCACCATAATGTACGTCAAAAGAGGCATGAGGTGGGCTCAAACCAAACTCATCGACTCCTTCAGTGATGAGGAGAGAAAAATCGAAGGATGCAGCATTCGAGTCTTCACCGATCACAGAAATGGAGAATACATCACGGTAAAGGGCATTTACGTCCCAATACCAAATCAAAATGAAATGTCTGACGAATTCGAGCAACTACTAAGAGAGGACAGTGCCCTCATCATAGGAGACATGAACCTAAGGATGCAACTACTCGGACGTTCAGTCGATAGAGGTCTCGGAATTCTAGTACGAGATATACACAACAACGGAGACTGTAGAATTTTACATACCGGTCAGCCATCTAGACCCGCCAGTATTGGAAACAACAACATACTGGACATAGCAATCACAACATACAATCATTCAGATTTGGAAATAAAATCATGCAAACAGACAGAATCCATAGGGTCCGATCATATACCATGGATAATCACAATAAACTTGGAAAACGACTACGAGATTCCACTAAGTCGCAACCTCAAAGACATCAAAACGAGTAAGGATAAGCGCGACGAGTTTGAACAATCTCTGGCAACAAAAATAAATCCAAACACAAAAATCGAAACAGACACAGACTGTGACAAAATGATTACCAAACTAGAAAAAGCCGTAATAGAGACACTGAACGAATTTGCACCGCTCAAACAAACCGATAGCAGACAAAATCTTCCCAAAGAAATTCAAAGGTTGATACACAAAAGAAATAAAGCGAAAGACATCGCATGGAGTCTAAGATTCACATACAGATACAACGGACTAAAGAGAGAATACAACAGACTAAAACGCAATTTAGCTAAGAAACTCATAGAACACGGAGAAGAAATTTTGAACAAAGTTTTAGAAGATAAAACCGACAGCAGAAAGAAAATGTGGAGTATACAGAGAGCGATGAAAAAGCCACCTCAAAGGCTCCCCCTTATAGAAAACTGCAACACAGAGCTAGAGATTATCGACAATCTAGTGGACACGGCTATCATTCACACATCCGATATCTCCCATGAAGACGAAAACACAGAGAAATACACACCATTCCAACCCTTGGATGCAACATCACACGCAGAGTTAAAAACAGCCCTTCGAAAATTCAAGAATCAGAAAACACCTGGCCCTGACGGGATAAGAGCGGACATCTTGAAAATGGGAGGCGATACAATGATAGCCATGTTCAAGCGAATAATGGACTACATTATCAACACGGGATACTTCCCAAAAAGATGGAAAGAAAGCACATGCATCTTTCTGCACAAACCAGGGAAAGACTACACACAACCCAAGTCATACAGACCCATTAGTTTACTTAATATCATGGGCAAATGGGCCGAACGCATTATTCTCTCGAGAATAAACACAGTCAGCAACGAACTTATCCCCGAACACCAACATGGATTCGTCCGCCAAAGAGGCACAGCAACACAAATACTAAGGACCGGCAAATACATCAGCGACGCCCTGGAGAAAGGGCACAGTGTGGCCATGATATCGACCGACCTCAGTAAGGCATTTGATTCTATAAATCATCAGGGCCTAATAAAGAAACTCTACGAAGCTGGAGCCCGAAATAACATCATAAAGATAATAGAAAATTATCTGTCGAACAGAACAACCAAAGGCAGATTCAGAACAACCACAGGAACAGAAAAAAAAGTACCACACGGTGTACCCCAAGGCTCGATCCTCGGACCAGTGCTTTTTAACTTGTATGTCGCTGACATACCAAAGCATAAAATCGCAGGTCAGATGCTCTCTCAGTACGCAGATGACCTGTGCATTCTCAATGCAGCGGAGAAACCAGATCACGCCACCAGGCGTGCAGAATGGGCAGCGGAGGAAATTATAGACTACTACAAGAGATGGGGCCTCCAATGCAACGTGGATAAAACGGAGTGTATCATGTTCTCTCACAAAAGACCTAGGCTGGGAAATACAAACAGCGGATACAGAAATTATATCAAAATGAAAAATGAACGGATTGGATATAAGAACGAAGTAAAATACCTCGGTGTCGTATTTGATAAGAGACTATCGATGAATAAACACACCAAAGAAACTGTAGAAAAATCAAAACGAGTAAGAGGTGCCCTAAATTCGATCATAGGGTACCGATCGAAAGTGAACGTCGAAATAAAACTACTTATCATACAGGCGTGCCTCTTGCCAATACTCGACTATGGAGTGATCCAACTCCTACCAAGATACAGCAAGAGCAATCTGAGAAAACTAGAAAGACAGTACAGAATGGCACTGAAAGCTGCAGGTGCCTTCCCACGTCGCACTGAAACAAAAACGCTCTGGGAAATGCTTGATCAAGACCCGTGGCATCTCAGAGCACACGATCTCCACCACGATATGATCGACAAACTCACCTCACTGACGATCAGCGGCCTCGACGATCCCGGTCCCGCGTATACGAGATATGGACAGTTCAATCCATCCCTTTTCTCAAACAGGATAGGCGAAATTGAATATATAAACAAATCGGAGAGAGGCAAACCGCTCCACAAAAGAACGGCCCCCCCCCGTCAGCATAGGCTTTGACTCGTAAAGTCACTCCTAGCTTATAAGTAATTTTAGGTCTAGACCTAATGAGATCCTAAATCCAGAATTTCTCAAACTTGTTCTGTATACCTAATAAATCAATTATGTGAGAAAAGATCTCAATAATAGGTTGCAAAAGATCCCTCCCCGGACAAAGTGCGCCAAAATCAAATGCATACCCAATGCTCTTGTAAAATTACATTTTATAAGTGACATGTAACACAGTTTTCTCAACTAATGAAATAAACATCTATTCTATTCTATTCTATTCTATTCTAGGCGCCGAACCAGTATTTTACTGCACTATGTAGGAACCTTCCGTTCCATCGGCTCACTCCGTTCGCCTCGTCACTCTCGGTGGAGTAGAATGCCCAATAATATAAATGAAATCCACTGGTTCGGCGCCTATTCCACCCGATGGAATGATCATCTCCGTCACTCTCGGTGCAGTAAAATGTCTAATACTGGTTCGGCGCCTATTCCACCCGATGAAACGGAAGGTGGAGTATGAATTCCTACATAGTGCAGTAAAATACTGGTTCGGCGCCTATTCCACTAGGTTGAAACATTTGATTGAGTTAGCGACAATGAGTTATAAATGTCGATGTAATACATTAATTGACTCATTATTAATATAACCGTTTCAAGGAGTCGTCATGAAATTTGTAAAACAACCGCAATCGTTACATGTAAACAAACTTTGTATTCAGTCTCAGGAGACTGGTTTTCGCCATGGAGAATTATTACCTAAATCGGTACGATGCATCATTTGCGGACCGTCAAATTGTGGAAAAACTAATTTATTAATCGGTCTTCTTATACACGAGAATGGTTTAAGATTTCAAAATGTTTATGTTTATTCGAAAACCTTGCAACAGCCCAAGTACGTTTTTTTAGAAAAAGTCTTGCAACGGGTACCAGGCATTTCATTTCAGAAATATCATGAAAATGAGCAAGTACTGAGTGTTCAGACCGCAAAACCGAATTCTGTAATTATATTTGACGATGTTGCTTGTGAAAATCAAAGTGGTATGCGTGATTATTTTGCTATGGGGAGACACAAGTTCATCGATTGTTTTTATCTAAATCAGACGTATAGTAAAATCCCTAAGCAGTTAGTAAGAGACAACGCAAACCTAATCATACTTTTTAAACAAGATGAAAGAAATATGAGACATGTTTATGAAGAACACGTCAACACTGACATGACATGGCTTGAATTTCGTAAAATGTGTTCAAAAATATGGAGTGAGCCCTTCAGTTATGTTGTAATTAATAAAGATTGTGCAAAAAATAAAGGATGTTATAGAAATAAATTTGACACGTTTGTAATTTTTGATTAAGAGCACGAGTATATATTAAGACGTCACCGTTGAATTTACATTACTCTACAAACAGAGCTTAACCGGTTACAATACATTTAACAATTATGGAAAAATCTTTAAAGAGACAAATTGTTGATGCTGCAGCAGCTGTAAAGAAGAAGGTGCGAAAAATGCGAGATGTTGAGAATGAGAGTAAGCAAGCCTTGGAAACAGTTTTTAAACCTGTAACAGAGCCTCTCAACCAAATTGCTACAGCCAGTATGCAAACTCCTTTGCTGTATAGTAATGAAGATGAAGAATCTAAAGATCTGATAAGAGACGAAACGTTGCAAAAAGTCGCAATTGGTAGTGATGTAGAGGAGTCTGACACCAACAGTGAATCTTCGTATAAATCAGTTGAAAAAAGTGAAGGTCGTGATACATCATCCTGGTCAGTGTCTTCAGAAGCGTTAACAGACATTCCATTTGGTGTCAGAGTAGAACGCGGAAAATTGATGTTAGGTTCTGCTCATATAACAATCGACGATAGTTATATCATTGTGGCTGGTCATAAATACAAACATACGCCTGGTTTAAAACAACTACTGCTTAAGAAAGATATTGATTTAAGTTTGGTTACTGAAAATGACTTGCAATATTATAAGAAAATGTTACTTGATACAAATGCACATCGTCGTGATAATGACCCAAGTAAACCAATAAAAAGTAATAAGGGACAAAAATATTTACAAGTTATTAAACCTCTTTTTAATCTGCAAAGTACGCTTCAGGGTCATCATTCGAAAGGTAAAGGACTACCATTAACAAAAATCTGGAAAAATAACGTAGATTTTGTGTATTGGGATGATCCTAATGAATTGGTGGAAAGGTTAAAGTTATTAATAGCATCTCGAGATGCCGGCAACACAGGATTAGATAATGAAATAATATCCATTATTGAAGAATTACGTGAAAGTAAACTTATAAATAAATAGGTGTAAAATTAACTATTGTTTAGTTCATCATCAGCCTTTACATAAAGTACACCTTAAACATGAATATAGATAAATTTGGACATTTTATTCATAAAAGAATGCGTTTGTCAGAACTGATTAATTTCAATGATAACGCGTTGTTAAAATCAGAAAGTGGAGATTTTGATTTAAAGTCTTCTAGATTGAGAGGAATTAGACATCCATTAGAATCAGACGATGCTGTGAACAAGGATTATGTAGATCGAATGTGTGCTGATACGATAAAACAATTTAATAAGCTGATTGCATCATTGCGTGCTCAAATCATATTAGATGCACAAAAGTCTATTCAGACTACTTTAAAAGTAAAGGAACCTGAGGTTTTGATTCATTTGGAAGAGAAGTTTTACTCCAAAGCAGATATAGACAAATTACTTGAAAATCTCAGTAATGGCAAAACAACAAATAGTAAATGAAATACACAAAGCGGCACGAAGAAACTTCCTTCGACGTTCTGTTATTCTCAAAGGGATCGATGATTTGTGGCAAGCAGATCTAATGGACATGCAAAACCTAAGAAAGTATAACAAAGGTTACAATTTCATTTTAGTGGTGATTGACTGCTTCTCAAAGTATGCCTGGGCAGAACCGTTAAAATCTAAAAATAAATCTGAAGTAACTCGAGCTTTTGAACGAATACTACTAAGCAGCAATAAAAATCCTGTTAATTTACAAACTGATATGGGCACAGAGTTTTATAACAACACATTCCAAACGCTAATGAAGAAGTACCGCATAAACCATTACTCATCTTTCTCTACTAAAAAAGCTTCAATTGTAGAGCGACTAATTAAAACTGTTAAAAATAATTTGTACAAATATTTTAATCTCGTTGGAAATTATAAGTGGTTAGGAACACCTTTAGAAGATTTATTTAATACATATAATAACACAAAACATCGCACTATTAAAATTAAACCGAATGATGTTAATAAATCGAATGAACCCATCGTAAAAGAGAATATTAAAAACATATGTAATCATGTATCCATCCAGCGGAAGCCTAAGTTCAAAAAAGGTGACTGTGTTCGTATCAGTAAATACAAACACAATTTCGAGAAAGGTTATACTCCTAATTGGTCAACTGAACTCTTTACGATAAAAAAGATTAATAAAACTATACCAGTAACATACCACATAGAAGATCAACGAAAGCAAGATATATTAGGAACTTTTTACGAGCAAGAACTTCAAAAATCTAACTATCCTGGTGTTTATTTAGTAGAAAAAATACTTAAAAAGAAAGGAAAGAAACTATTCGTTAAATGGTTAGGTCTCAATAATGATGAAAACAGTTGGATTGATAAATCCTCATTAATAAATTAAGATATAAAAGAAATACTTTGTGAAATTTGTATCATTATTATTTAAGTAATGCAAGGTGGTGGACTAGTTAACAGTATAATTAATAATCTACCGTTCGAAGCTCATTTGCCTGGATACAATTATTGCGGACCAGGAACTAAACTTCATAAACGTTTGTTGCGAGGCGATCGAGGTGTGAATAAACTAGACGAAGCTTGTATGCACCACGATATAGCATATGAAAATCATACAGATTTACCTAATCGTCACAAAGCCGACTTACAGCTTTTGAACATGGCTAAACAGAGACTAAAATCAAAAGATGCAGGAAAAGGTGAAAAATTAAGCTCATGGTTAGTAAGCAAAGTCATGAAAGCCAAATTGAAATCTGGTTCTGGTGCCAAAACATTTAAAAGTTTAGTATCAAAAATAAAATCTAAAATAAAAAAGCTAAAACCCAAGGATAGTAAGTCTTTAATAAACTTGGCTTACTTAGCTGCAAAAAAGTTATGCCCCAAATTACACCAAATCAGAGTACCGAGAGTGATCCCCATACCGAAGACTGGTGGAGTTCTACCTTTAATTCCAATTTTTGCTGGCTTATCAGCTTTAGGAGCTTTAGCTGGTGGTGCAGCTGGAATTGCAAAAACGGTGAATGATTATAAATCTGCCCAACAAAACTTGCGAGAGACGGAACGACATAATAGAACTATGGAGGGTTTAGCAGTGGGTAAGGGTTTATACATAAAACCTTATAAAAACGGTAAAGGATTGTTTATAAAATCAACAAAAAACTGAACAAGAAGCTACCAAATCGCGCACTAACTAATGTAGACATCCAATACTACGCAAGAGACATCCCATATTTCCGAGGAGTATATATGAAAGATCAATTGCCAAGGAAGCCGAAACGTATGGAATGTGGTATTGTTAACTTAGACGATTCTAAAAACGAAGGAACGCATTGGGTAGCTTATGTAAAAGTATATGACTATTGTGATTATTTTGATAGCTATGGAAATTTAAAACCTCCATTAGAACTGTTACGATATTTTAAGAATTGTAAAGTTTCATATAACTACACAAGATATCAAAAATTTAACACTGTGAACTGTGGTCATTTATGTTTAAAATATTTGAGGACTTTTTGGAATAAAAATATATAAAATAAATGATTTTATTTTATTTCAATCATTTGCAAGATGTCACTCACTTTGTCGATAACTGGAAACTCATCAATTTTATCTACGTACTATCCTAATACGTTGCAACTAAATGGAGAATATGAGTGTGCTTTATTGCATTTTTCAACATTTAATTCTATACCAAATATTGATAAAAGTAATAACAAGTTCTATTATGGTTCAAACGAAGTTATTGAAATACCGGAAGGCACCTATGAATTGCAAGATATTTATGATTATTTAAAATCCGAAATAAAAGATGCCTCAATTAAATTACAATGCAATAACAATACTTTAAAAACTGCCATATATTGTTCAAAAGACGTTAATTTAAAGAAAGAATACTCTTTCAGTAGACTGTTAGGGTTTGATAAGCAGGTCTTAAAAGCAAATAAATGGCATGTGTCACAGCATCCAGTCAACATTTTACCGACGACTGTGGTAAGGATCGAATGTGACATTGTGAGCGGCTCTTACATAAACGGTGAACCAAGTCACATAATTCATGAATTCGCACTCAACGTACCACCTGGTTACAGAATCATAGAAATCCCGAAGAACGCAATATATTTTCCAATCAATCAAAACAACATAAGCTGCATACATATCCGACTACTAGATATAAACAATCGCTTAATTAACTTGCGTGGTGAAGAAGTACAGCTGTATTTACATCTTAGAAGAAAAAATGATTGACTACAATAAATATATGTCTCAACAAATTAAAAATACCAGTTCTACTCAAGCTACCTACCAAATAAGACGTCGTTCTAAGAGCAAAATAAAATTAACTAAAGACAATAAGATATTTCTCAAAGCGATCGGATTGTTAAAATGAATATCTTAGACGTTTTATCCACTCCGACTTACGACAACAGTATAGAAGGAATCGAATTTCATTCGTACAAACCTTATGTAACAAGTTTCAACAGGAACGATGAAATACGCATACCTATCAACCAACAGGATCTTTACATATTACCATCAGCCAGCACTCTGTATTTGGAAGGAACCGTTATCGTTAGCAAAAAAGATTCAAAAGAGCAAGCTACTAGTGTTAATTTTACGAACAATGGACTACTCTTCTTGTTCCAAGATATTAGGTACGAACTAAACGGAGTGGAGATTGATAAAATAAAAAATGCTGGTATAACTACAACCATGAAATCGTTAATATCAATGAATGAGAATGAATCAAAAGTAGCTAGAGCTTGGGGTTGGAGTATCGATGGTATAAAAAATATTAATGGGGGAAGTTTTTCTGCGTCTATACCACTTCGGAATATCATCGGTTTCGCAGAAGATTTTAAAAAAGTTGTAATAAATAGTAGACATGAACTAATATTGTTACGAAGCAACACTAATTTGAACGCTGTAAAATTGAATACCGGAGAAATAGTGGAAGACATTCAAATCAATAAAATCATATGGCGCGTACCCCATGTGAAAGTATCGGACAAAGAAAAAATAAGTTTATTAAAACTGTTGGAAAAAGATCGACCGCTCCAGATGATATTTAGAAACTGGGATCTATACGAATATCCCACTTTACCTAGAACTACAAAGCACACCTGGTCTATCAAAACATCATCTCAAATAGAAAAACCGCGATATGTAATAATCGGACTACAAACAAGTAGAAAAAATAATGCAAGTTCTGACATGTCGCAGTTTGATCACTGCTATGTTCGTGATGTTCGAGTGTACCTTAATTCAACATATTTCCCGTATGAAAGCCTCAATGTGAACTTCGCTAATAACAGAATTGCTTTATTATACGAGCAATACATCAGATTTCAGCAGTCGTATTACGACCGTTGTTCGGAGTCTTTATTAAGCGAGAAACAATTTAAAGAATTAGCACCGTTGTTTGTTATCGATTGCTCTAGACAGATCGATAATCTGAAGACTGGACCAGTTGTGGATGTAAGGGTAGAAATTGAGAGTGATTCAGAAATACCAGATCAAACTTCAGCATACTGTCTCATTCTTAACGATTGCATTGTTGAATACAAGCCATTAAGCAACACAGTGAAGAAGTTATCATGAACGCGGATATTATCATTGTCGAACTCCAAGGATTTAAATATTTAGACAATAATTTTATTGTCAAAGAAGTGGCTATCGTAAGTAATGAGCACACACAGACGTTCTTGGTTAAACCACCGCATACGTTTTATTACTTAACTCAAGAAGAAAAGAAGCAGGTGCGGTGGTTGGAAAGAAATCGTGGAATTTTCTGGAGTGAGGGCTTTATAGACTACAGAGAGTTTCAACATGTCATCGTACCGTATTTAGAAAATAAAAAAATTATTACAAAGGGTTTGGAAAAGATTAAGTGGATTAAAGAGTTATGTGCAAACTGTGAAGTGATTGATATAGGTGAGAAAGGGTGTCCTAATTTTGCGACATTAAAAAAAAAGTTCTGTAAAAATAAAACTGATTTTAATTGTGTGAACCATAAAGTGAATTGTGCATTAAATAATGCGGTGTGTATTAGAAAATGGTATCTTGATAATAATATGTCTATATTTAATCTATTTTAAATTATTTTGTAATGTTCAGTTAATAAAAATGATTATGTACATAAGGTTGTTTTATTTAATAATATAATCTGGGTAACCTACATAACAAACTTAAAATTAGCTCTAATAAAATGAATTTAATTGAGTAAGTATTCTATTAATTTTAAAATATTGAAAACATAATTAAAACCTATAATGAGAACATTTCTTTAGAGCTAATTTAAAGTGGGAGTATGTTTATAACGTCAATAAAAGATAATTTAAATTATAAATATATTATTTATTTAGTTTTCACATTATTTACAATTACAAACTAAATACACTTGTCCTTGTTATTTAATATTTTATGTATGTACATGAAACTTATCTACTATGAACTATGATGTATTTTGAGAATTTTAATACACTACTACATTAACAAATAAATTATTTTATTTCTTCTAACTTATTCTCTCTAATTACAATAAAACTTACACCTTAGATATTTCATTTATTTATACATTAAACTTACATATTAACTAAAAACCTTAACTAAGAACCTAACTAAGGGCTTAAAGTTTTCTTAATATTTTATTTTTTATTTACAAATTGTGATGATCTATGTGGAATCATTTTATTACACTAACAGATTAACAAATGAATTTATAATATCAATATTAAACTAATTATTTATTTCTACTGAATATACAAACTAGGTAGATACATTACTTACTTACTAATAATAATCATCACCACAAAGTTTCTTTGAAATTTTATTTATCAATGATTGTGTCTCTTCCATAACATTGTCCACCGGTTCACTAACTACATATTGTGCACTTAACAATACCACGTTCTCATTATCACTTGAACTTGCAACACTTGCTTCTTGTCGCTCACTGATGTCTAATACTTGTATCTGGATCAGTCGTAAACCTTTTTTCTTTTCGTTGTTTATAACGAACGATTGACTTATAGAATGTTCAGGTGCCTTCCGTTTTAAACCCTCCCGTCTTGGTCTAGGCTTTTTGTTGGTTGGTTCAGGTCTTTGTTGCTCTGGAACATGCCAGCTTAAACTTGGAGTTGGCCAACCTTGACCATATTGTGAGAAGATAAAATCAGGAGAATCGCACATTATTGATGATCTGAAACAAACAAAGTTATAATTATTGATAACAATTATGTTTAACAGCTTATGAAATAATTTTATAACTACGTATAAGCTTGTGCAATACTTACAATTTGTTTTGTTTTTATTCAACGTGATATGACCGCTCCGGCCGACTGTGTAATGATAGAATGACGTTCTACACAATAATATTACTGTGGAACGTGACAAATATGTAATTAGACTCCATAAAACCATACGCTGTGAATCAATTTCATGTTTCAACATGTCCGAGCACCTGTTCGGTGTCAAATTCTACAATGCGCGTGCGAACTTCGAGGCACGAGTCCTTTGTCATCAAAAATGAACATTATATGTTTATCAAGTTGGAACCTGTGTGCTTTGTAATCAATCAGGAATGGAAATAAAACAGATATAATTATAACCATTAAATACTATTTATTTATTTACTACCAATATAAGAAAACTTATCACATAGCGACATGGCATTTCATACAAACTTAAGTCCGAAGTTTTGGAAATGAATAATATGATTTAATAAAACTTGATACGTCTAAGCAGGATACGTCACAAAAAGTTAGTAGATTATATTTTAGGAATTTTACGAAATGCTGTGTCGCGTAAATGCTCTTAAAACTAATTAAGTACTTACTAAGTTCTAAAGTTTATACATATTTTGTTATAAGTAACAGTTAAAATAATAATATCTATTTGACTCACCAAGAAAATTTAAATTTTTACAATTACATTACACATTATTTGACCTTACTTTAGGTAAGTATCATTACATTTGAACGTTATCTAAATACATTGTAAAAAATGTATCTACTGTAATTACTTACATTAAAAATAATGGCAATTCATTACTTAAATATAGTTGCATTACCCCAAGCTAAAGTAGATACCTTATCAATCGATAACAACCGCTTATCATCATTGCTTGAAAGTGCTACTTTATTTACATCCTGAGTGAAAATTTCATGTTTTATCGACTTAAACAAAACATTTTTTTTGCGAATGACGTTACAATTGTACAAAACGTTTTTATAATCTAACATATTTAAATCTTTCGTAACACATTTTTTTATACCTTTTGCTTTCTTTATTGTTTTGTCTAAAGTTTTAATACAATAAAGCTTTGAGCGCAGTCCTACGAATTCTTTGATAATTTTACCACCCATTTCATCTTTAAATAACCCTGGAACCTTCTTATTAATAATTGGTAAGTTAAATTCGTTGTTTAAGTCGTAGTTGCTGGTATCAAAATATTTTAGAAAATGTTCATTGATATCTTGATAAATGTCATCAGTATTTACATCATAAACCAAACTATCCGTATCAGTATAACACAATTCAATTCGGTTACCATAAAAAGGCTTTATGATTGAATAATGGAAGTCATACATGTGACTCTTAGATAATTCCAATACAGTAAATCCTATATATATTGGTTTATTAAGAATAACGCGAGAAGGCTTCATTTGGATTGCCACTAGATCATCAGAAAATACTGAGGCGCTATGAAAATATGGACTGCCGATCAATTTCTCAGCACAAGTAGTCTTTTTTGTTTTATTGTTCAAGTCACACCACTTGTTTGCTAACTTAACATCTATTCGATGCTCATTATTTTCCAGAGTCTTTCCAAAAATACTATTGTTCAATAATTTGAAAAAATCTTGTTCAAACGTTGACTCTGCTTTTTGACGTAACTGGGTGTTAATATCAATATATTGTTTTAAAAAACAGCTTTGCTTGAAAACAATTGCACGATGAATCCTTCGTAATACCAATCCGTGTTGCAAGCATTTTTTTAAATGTATGTAATGAATAATATAGTGGTATTTGTCATACAAATTCGGTATTAATTTTTTATTCTTACCACCGGGTGGGACGAATTTTTCTGAGCAAAATGGAAAGTCATTATGTTCAATGTGCAATGTTGTAGGATATAATAAATCAACTTCAAGAATATAACCGTTTTCCGCAGTATCGCTTATATCTATTAAGTTCAACTGCAAATCATCTATTTCCTGTCTACTCATGAATCTAAAATCCGAATGAGGCAAATATTGACACATGCTATAGCCATATAAATTGTTACAATCTAAATAAATAATAAATGAATTCGGAAGGGATGGGTCGTAAGAATCCAAGTATTTATGATTGGCTTGGGCATGTCTTCTGGAACACATACAAATACCTCCTCTAATACCTGTTTGTATCATCCTATAAATTTGAACATCACTTATCAATTCTAATTTAATTCTAGTTTTCAAAAGCATTGCATCGAATGATAGACTTGGTGCTGTAAGATAGAACGCGGGATCCAGATTGTAATGTCGTTTACATGTTTTTCTAAAACTTTCAAACACGTCTGTAAGCAAAAGAACGTCGGTTTTAAGGTATAAATCTGTATACATACCCATGTTACGAATATTAAATACTGACCAAACGGACTGAGCGTGTTCATAGTCTTCATCAGTAATTGACTCATTAGTTAAAGAGTTAAAAAAAAATTTTTTGGAGGGTAAACACGTATCTTCGTAAAGTTTCCATTGAGACATATAGTCGTACGGATAAACTCCTTTACGGGTAAGTAGATCGAATTGTGTTTTTTCGGGAAAATAAAATTTTAATTGTTTAAATTCTTGTTTTTTCATTGTACTAACCAACTTTTCTAAGCTTGTTCCTAAAAACTTGAAAGAATCTACAAATCGTACCTGTATGCTTTCATTATCGGAAATCGGAATATACTTCGTGAAAGAAATATAATTTTCTTTTGTTTTAGGTATGACTTTAATAGATCCTGGAGCTTTACCTAATTCTTTTATGAAAAGGTGGCAATCATAACCCGATAAATTATGAAAAAATACAGGCAGAAACTTAGGCATTTTATATTGTAGGTTACAGTAACTGTGAGCTGCGCCACGATATTTACCAGTCAAATGACAATGATCGCGAACCCTATCACCAAACAAGAAATTCTCGCAAATATGACATGTATCAGAGTTTTCAAAGTCGAGAGCATTCTCATTCGTGTAAATCATAGGAATGGTATTATTTAAAATTCTATAAAGCTTTTTAGCGTCTTTATAGATAGACTTCACAAATTTCGAAACGCAATCCAAACCACGATACGAAACGTAACGATTATAGGTTTCATCTAGAGTGCATGTAATATGATAAGCGAAAGCGATGGGCACATGTCGCTGTCTCGTAACGGTGCTCGCCTGAGTTGGGTCAGGTTCGCAGGAGTCGTACCGCTCTAGCATTGTTTCAAAATCTGCATATATAACGAATGGCACAAATTGCTTTCTACCATAATTTTCAAACTGAATGAAAGAACCCTTTGGAGGTAGTTCAGTAGCAACTCCTCCACAACTGTGTGAATTCAGATCATCACATGAATCAAAGAACATTAAACAAACATCACAAAAGTATAATTTACTGTGGTGTCTTGTTATTTGATTTTTAACAAGACGAGGTAAATCCTTAATGAGACAGTAATGTGATAAATCATCTTTTTCTAAGTAAAGTAAATGAATCACTTTTCTCTTCAAAGATTTTGGTTTATAAAACGGTCCAATCACGGAATTATTTTTAAAGCCATATATATATATACAAATTTCAGGGTTATTTAATTCGAATCGAGCAATATCTGAGAAACTCAATGGAAATTGAATGTCTTTTATATTTAACACGCTTTGAAAATGGGGGTAAGATGATACTCTTTCAGGATGAGTTTTAGCTGGATATAAAGCAGCAACAACTGACCATAAAAAGCAATAATTATCTTTATTATGAATATTAATACATGCTTTTTTTGATTTAATTGATGTCGGCAACTCGATAAAGCTTGAGCCGCGCAAAGGTTGGTATTTGTTAACATTAACTTCCAAATACGAACTGTTTAAAAATGTCCACCCACTGTCACGATCTTGAAATTCTTCTATCTTTTTTTTCAACGTGTTTCTAACCTGAGATGCTAATGAATCATAATCATAATTCTGATGTACTACATAATTCTTTGTAGCAAATGATTTCATCTCCTGACTATCATTTTTAACCATCAAAAACAAAGCAAAATATTCAAAATTAATTTTTAGACAGATATGATCCTTAAGAGATTTGTTTATTAATGTCTTGATTTTTTCTTGACTGTTATTAAAAAACGAATCTAAAGAATAATTTTCATTAGTATCAATAATTCTATAAGAAGCTATACGATTTAGAAATGCAGAATGAATTAATTCAACACCTTCGCAAACGATATATGAAATATTTTTATTTTTATGATCGGTACTGCGTAGATGACCTGTCCAATGACTGCGCTCAACAGATATGTTACAAACAGTGCAGAAAGGCATTCTATCGTAATTAATTACTTGCTAAGTTTAAAAATAAAGATTTATTTTGGATGCCCCAAATTTAAATTTTAAATGAATAATGTAACTTATTTAAAATGTATCTTATCACTATAAATACGGGCTCTGAGTCATCGAACAACTCGTGAGCCTTATGCATGAATTTTTGTAGTGAGTTCCACTGCGAGTTACCTTTATCCAGTTGCAGTTTTAATCTTTATTTTGGATGCCTCAAATTAAAATTTTAAATTAATAGTGTAACTTATTTAAAATGTATCTTATCGCTATAATATACCGGCTCTGAGTCATTGAACAACTCGTGAGCCTTATGCATGAATTTTTGTAGTGAGTTCCACTGCGAGCTACCTTTATCCAATTGCAGTTTTAATGCAACTTGGGACTTCTTCCAACGCTCCTCAGGAGCAGTGGAGATGATGTCTTCTTTATGGTACACCTTCAGTTCCACAAAGAAGGCACCCCTTAGATCCGCTGTCCGTCGTACCTTCCCGTTGGCGACGCGGGACAGCAAGGATGAACCTAACTCCGACTGCGGAGGAAGGCCATCTAAGTCTTCCAAACCGAAAAGATCGGTGCTCCCTGGTTTCTTGTTACTGTAAACAAATTAAATTTTATTTTAATAATCTAGAAGAAACACTTTTCTAGATACAAACTTATGATGAGAGAAAAATAAGTATATACTTAAAATTATTTTTGCAAATCAAAGTTCTCTATTGAAATCTACTTTATATTAGAATATGTGAAAGTAATAACTTAGAAAATAAAAATAGTCATAAACTACCTTTTTTTTTTTTTTTTTTTTTTGTGGATGGGAAATCATCAAATAACTTCTCCCGCTCTGGGTGGAGCGGAAGGGCGTGTCAGACTTTTACTGACTAAAACCCACCCGTGTTCCTTCAGTTGCCTATGCCAGGGCCACGGTATCTTTTTCAAACAACCCGCGACCCCAGCGGCATCGGCCCTATTGGACCCCATCTTTTGCTGACATCTCTTTGAGGCGCGCGTGGAACACAACGCGCCGTCGACCCGGGCCTGGTCCTCACCGGACGGCGAGCTACCCACTACTCACCGTCCGCAAGCCCGCGCCTACGGTGGCTGGGAATTGGCTATCGATTCCCGCCGCCCAGGGCGTCTCCTGCGGCGACTGAGGGCGTGAGGCTGCCTCTCCCTCACGCGTTCCGCCTCCTCCTTCGCAAGCATTACCGCTTCGCAGAAGGAGGTGACGGCCTCCCATGCACTCTCGCTCCGCACCATGGCCTGGACCAGGCTCGGACGCGAGAGATCGCCGCCGCCGATCGCCTCCGTGAGAACACGGCGGTGCTCTGCCCAAGCCGGGCAGACCTCCACTGTATGCTCCACCGTGTCCTCTGGGCGATCCACACAATGGTGACACCCGGGCGTTTCCTCCCGCCTTATGCGAAACAGGAACCTCCCGAAACAACCGTGTCCGGTAAGGACCTGCGTCAGGCGGAAGGTGAGGACGCCGTGGCGCCTCTCTAACCACTCCTCAAAGAGGGGACTTATCGCCGCAATTGTGGCGTGCCCAGCGCTGGGATGCGACAGTCGCACTCTCCATGTCGCCATGAGATCCCGCCGGAGCTCTGTCCGCTGTACCGTGATTTCTCGCGGCAGCGGAGTTACGCCCCGGCGTTTCGCCTCCTCGCGCCACTCCCACACGTGCGCGAGGACTTTCGCCTCCAGATCCCACGGCGGCAATCCGGCAAGGAGGCTCGCCGCCTCACCGGAGACCGTGCGGTAACCCCGGACTAGCCGAATGGCCATGACCCTCTGGGACGCGTTCAACCGGCGGACTGGCCGCAGCCTCAGGGAACGCGCCCACACCGGTGCCCCGTAAAGGGCCATGGACCGCACGACCCCCGCGTAAAGCCTCCGGCAGGAGGCGTTTGGACCACCTAGATTGGGCAGGAGCCGCTTCAAGGCAGCCCCAGCCCGCTCCAGTCTGGGAGCCAAACGTCGGAAATGCTCCACGAAGTTCCACCGGCTGTCGAGGACGAGTCCCAGGTACTTCATCGTCGACTCGACTCCAATGCGAACCCCTCCTACCGTTATTTGGGAACCCGACGGTGGCGCATTCCGAGGACCATGAAAACACATGGCCTCGGACTTGTGCAGGGCCACCTCGAGTCCCAACTGCCGGATCCTCGCAACGACTATCGCAACCCCGCGTGTCGCTAATTCAGCCGCCGCCTGGTGCGACCTCCCCTGCGCCAGGACCAGCGTGTCGTCAGCGTAACATACCACGCTGACGCCGCTAGGGAGGTTGGCGCGCAGCACCCAGTCGTACCCGATGTCCCACAAATGCGGCCCCAGGACCGATCCTTGTGGGACACCGCACGACATCTCTCGCCGGTTCCACTCTCCCTGATGACCGGGGTAGATGACGGCCCTATCCGTCAAATAGGCCTCAACCACTCGACAGAGGTAGGTCGGCATCCGGTGATACCGGAGTGCCTCCCTGATGCAACTCCAGGGCAGGGTATTGAAGGCGTTGGCGATGTCTAGCGACACCGCCAAGACGACCCCACCCCGGGCCACAGCATCCCCCGTCGTGAGGGCTCGCACGCGCATGATGGCGTCCACCGTTGAGCGCCCCCTGCGGAAACCAAACTGGCTCTCCGCCAAATCCGGCCCCTCCTGCACCAGCCACCCGACGAGGCGGTCTGCAATAACTCTTTCAAAGAGCTTGCCCACCTCGTCGAGCAGCACGATGGGTCGGTAAGCGGACGGAGAGTCCGCAGGGCGCCCCGGCTTCTTAATGAGGACCAGTTTCCCCGTCTTCCAACGAAGTGGGAACTGGCCCCTCTCCAAGCATGCGCTTAGGAGCCCCCCTAGTCGAGGCCCGAGAGCCCCAAAGGCCAGAACCCAGGCTCTTCCAGGTAAGCCGTCGGGTCCTGGGGCGGCATTTTTGGCACTCAGCCTACGTACCGCCGCTCTCAACTCTACCTCGGTCACTTCCGGAGCATCGTCGTCGTCGTCGGTGATGTGGTCCGCTACGGGCACCGCAGGAAGCGGAGCCATGGGCGGGGGAGTATGTTCCCCTCGCGAAGGGAACAGAGCGCTCACCACGTCCTCCACGAGCTGTGGCCGGAGACTCTGCGTCAGCGGGGGCGCCCATGGACGGAGTTTATCCCGCACCATTTTATAAGGGCGTCCCCATGGGTCCCTGTTTAGAGTCTCCAGCGACTCCTCGCGAGCCAGATCCCTGGCCCGCAAGATCTCCGCTCGGAGGGTGGTCTTCGCCGCTCTGTACCCCTCGTACAGCTCCGCCTGAATGGCTTCCGTATCCGGAGGGCGGATACGGAGCCTGCGGTGCCTGGTGTACCGGTGCCGCGCAGCAACGCACGCCTCGCGCAGAGCCGTCAGCTCCGGCGACCACCAATACACCTGGCGCCACGCGCGACCGGGCTGGACCCGGGGCATTGCCACGTCACATATTTCGGACATGGCCTCCCGGAACCACTCCGCCTCGTCGTTGATGTCGGCAGGCCTGTCCGGTGGTGACACCCAGGCCTGCACGATCGAAGCTTCCAGGAGGAGCTCCCGGTCCAGCTTCTTCAGCGCCCACCGCGGACCACGCGGGGCCTGTCGGACCGGCGCGCTCGAGGTCTGGGCGGAGACATCAAACCGGATGTACCGGTGGTCGGAGTAGGTCTCCACCCCCTCTATGACGCGCCAGTCAACAACATGTGGCAACAGAGCGGGGCTGGCGAACGAAATGTCCACCACTGATTCGCCCCGCATCCGCACACACGTGGGGACAGAACCCCGGTTTAGGATGACCAGGCCTGTCTCCAGAGCCCAGTCCTCCACCATCCTGCCCCGTGTGTCCGTATACCGGGAACCCCAAGCCACATTCTTGGCGTTGAAGTCCCCGAGGACGAGCACGGGAAGGGAACGAAACCCGACGACGACGTTTTTCAACTCCGCAAGGGAGTTGTGGAACTCGGCGAGAGTTCGGTTCGGGGAGAAGTATACCCCTACCACGACAATCCCCCCGAACCGTGCTGCAACGCAACCCTGTCCCCTCTTGACGGCTTCGAGGGACAGGGTACCGGCGGCGGCCGACGAAATGAGGGTCACTGAGCCGCTCAGGTCCTCCACCCAGTAATCACTGGGCGGGACAAAGTACGGCTCAGCGACCACGGCGATGTTAATCGACCACTGCGCCATGCTCTGGAGCAACAGATCCTGAGCGGCGGCGCAGTGGTTGATGTTCGCCTGGAGGAGGCGTAATGGGGCCATTACTGGCACTCCATATTAGCCCCCCCCTGAGCCTCCTGTGAGGGCCCTGCCGCAGTGAGTACGGCGGCGACGGCAGTGGAGGCGGCAGCGACGGCGGCCGTGGCGGCGGCTGTGGCCGTGACGGCGGTAGCGGAGGCGGAGGAGTTGCCCCTGCCCCGGGCTTTGGTGGGTGGACCACAGCCCTTGCTTCCAGCCCGGTGATCGGCCGGCTTGCCAGCTGCCGCACATAGATAGCAGTGCGGCGTGGCATTGCACGAGCCGGCCTTGTGACCGGGCTGACCACAACGGAAGCAATGACTGCTGCGATCCACCTCCGAGGTGCATTTTGCCCCCACGTGGTTGCCCACTTGGCAACGGAAGCACCTCAGAGGTCTGGGTTCCAGCAGTTTCACCCGCGTGGAATCCCAGCCCACCTGGAACCTCCGGCCCTCCCCAACTATTTTTTGGGCCGCCGATACGGGGCAGCTCACCGTAACGGCTCGCATCCCCGTGAGGTCAGGACGGATGGTGCCTACCTTCACCTGTTCGAAGGCACACCCCCCAGTCTTGACCACGGCGGCCACCACCTCTCGCTCCGTCACGGAGTCGTCCAGACCCAGGATGCGCAAGTCAACGCACTTGGCGGGTCTGGACACTCGGGCCTCGTCCGCATTTAAGGACGCCCTGAGCCTTTCGGCCAGAGCGTCAGCGGTCGGGCCACTGGCCGCACCGGGGATCTCGAGCATCCGAGCCCCAGTCGCAGTGACCCTTACCCGCATGCCCTCGGTAACTCCGATCTCCTCCAGGTTCACCGCCGCCCTCGCCTTGGCGAGCACGTCGCGGTAGGACACGCCCTTCTTCTCCGCTTCCGGCTGTAGTGTGATCACTACAGCTGCGGACTTTGGGGCACGTAACCTCGCCGCGACGCTTCGCTCTTTGCGCCGCTGCCGCCTCTCCCTCCGCTTGGCCGACCTTGCCGCCTTGCCCTCCTTCCTCTTCTCCCCAGCTACCTGCCATTCGGCGTCAGCCGGAGGAGATTTGGGAGGCGGGGGCAGCCGCGTCGTCACCGCCACAGCTGGGGCCCTCTCAGGCGCCTTCGCGGCCGCCTTCGTGGGCGCCTTCGCAGGCGCCGTCGCAGGCGCCTTCGCAGCCACGGCCCCGCCCTTCGCCTGCCCTGCCGACCCTGGTTTGGCCGTGGCAGCCATGGCGGCATACGAAGCCGCCTTTGGCTGGCCCGAGGCCGCCGGTCGGCCTAGCGGGGGCCGCAGGACGATTCCCTCAAGGACCGAGAACCGGTTGTTAAGGGCAGCCAGCTCCTTCCGCACCAAGGCCAGAACTCGGTCCTCTGCAGGCCCGAGGCCGCCCTGCCCCTGCTGCACCCCCTCCTGAGCGCCAGCTCCGCGAAGCCTGGCCAGGTCTGCTCGGAGCTCCTCATTCTCCTTTCGGAGAAGCTCCATGGCGGCTGTCAAGCGGGCGACCTCCGCCCGCATTTCGGACATTCCGTCCGACGGAGGCCCTTGAAGTAGAGCCTCCGCTGCCGCCATAATGGAGGCCTTGGCTGCGGGTATGGCCTTGTCTTTAGAAGACTGCGTCTTCTTCAAGGCCACACCCTTGACTGCAGCGGCCACGACCTCCTCAAACCTGGCCCGCTCCGAATTGGAGCCACCAGCGGCGTCCGACTCATCGCCAGACGCCTCCACGGCGCTCCCCTCGGCCGACCCGGCTGAGCCGTCCTCCGTTGCGGCGTTTACCCGGCTCTTGCTCTTCCGGCCTAGGCCCCGGCGAGCATATTTGGGAGCCGATTTAAGACCGCCGTCCGAGGAAGACTCCTGGGCATCTCCCGGATTTAGGTTCCGCTTCAGGAAAGCGGCTTTCCTTCCAGCGGCCCCCACCACTACGCACTCCGGTCTCTTAAAAGTGCCCTTCGCGCCCTTCACTCCCGATGCGGCGTCGGACTCCGACCCCGCATCACTCCTCTCCCTCTCCTCTTCTCGTTCATCGTTTTTCTTTGGTCCCATATTAGTTCCCACGAGTAAAAACTTTATCACCTGCTCAAAACTGTGGTTCGCACTAGCGATTAATTCAGCTACCCATTAATCAAGCTACCAACCTCCCTCACGGTGCGCCGCCGCTTGAAGGTTTGGGGTAATTTTTTATAGAGGTTTTCTTCCTCGCGGTCCGGGCGGTTAAGCCAAGACCCTCGACCCCCGTCAAAAGTCAGAGACATGACCTTGAACAATCTTCGGGGCTACGAGACTAACGGTGGCAGGAGGAAATGACTTCCTCCTGCCTGCCCGGCGACAGGGTTAGTGCACACCGAGCCCGCTCTTACTCCGCCGCTGTGCGTCTCTGCTTAGAGCAGAGGGACACACGTTGGAGCGTACCTCCGACAGGATATTGGCATACGGGCAACAAAACCCCTTAGGCACACGTGCCTAAGGGAACCATTGCCCGCACCCCAGGGTGCACCGTCCCGGAGACTGGCCTTCCCCCCGGACGTATCCGTAAGGGAACTCCAGCCCACGGGCACTCGGGGAGGTTTCCTGTCCACGCACCCCGTCATAAACTACCTTGATCCTAATTCCACGACCGAGGAAGCTTTGCGCTTTGTTGTTTTTTTCGTAGGCTGGCTCTTGCTCGGCACGACCTTTGTAGCAGTCGGCGGGCTCTTTATGTAGTCGGACACACGGGAAACGTCGGAGTCAGACCTAAAACACAAGATAAAAAGTACTTAATATTTTATATAACAAAACAAATAACCGTTTAAGGTCTTTTTTTGCGATACAATAATCAATTTATGACAGGATGAGAACAGTTACATCAGCCGGCAGGCAGAAACCAGGTCCGTAGCTAAGTAACAGTCACTATGGATAGATAGAACATGATAATTACAACAGCCGGCAGGCAAAAACCAGGTCCGTAGCTGAGTAGCAATCACGATGGATAGATATAACATGTTAATTACAACAGCCGGCAGGCAAAAACCAGGTCCGTAGCTGTGCATTATGACTACAAATTTAAAATTAAGAAGTACTCACTTACATGTTTTAAAGTTGATTTTAAAGTACTGCTAGTACTACTTGTCACTTTGAAGATTCTGGAGCGAATGTAATTTATTGATTGAAATTAATTCGTTTATATTCACAAAAAATACAATTTAAGCATAAAATAGATCGTTTCAATTTTAAACTCTAAGTACATGTCTTACAGTTGTATAAAAAAATATGTCGTTTATGTCATATTGAACCATATTGATCGCATACCAATTTCGCTAAATTGCAATTTGTTCATGAGAACCGCAAAATAAAGCCGACAAAGTGAACCCGATCCCTGTTATTCTTTATGACTCAATACTGAATTAATATGTATAATTAATTGAATAATTGTTGTATGTTTGTTGAGAATTTTTATCATCACAATTACGTTTATGCGAGAGGTGAAACTCGTAGGTAGATCGCGTCGTTGAAAGTAAATTTTGTGAGCATAGTTGACTCAAGAAGTAAGTAGGTAGTTGAAAATAATCGTAACTATTTTGATAATAAACCATTTTGTAATACGCACAAACCAATCCGTGTGGTTGTTAATGTTAAGTTGCAGTTAAACTCGGGACTAATATTATAATCACATAAAATACTACTGTGGAATAAGTTCATTTAAAAATACTCACAAATAAAATTTTAATTCGTATTATTAAATAATCACTTAAACCCACAATTAAAGAATCCAAGAAACTGTATCGTGTGGGAATCGAACACACATGTCTGAGTTATGGTTTTATAGTTGTCTAATTTATCGATAATAACTTTAGTTTAACTTTAGCATAGGTACTATTATAATGCTCCCAAATAATCTTGTTGTGCACAGGGTTCTCTTTTATCTAAGTTAAAATCGCGCTCGATCGAAGTGGGTAATGGTTCAACCAATAATACATGTTGTACTTGATAAAAAATATATCATATAAATATTCATATAAATAAGATTATATAATCTTATTACCTAGAAGAATGAAACACAATAAATTAGAAGCGATTACAAACTTCAAATATAAATACGAAAACAATATTTAGGAAGTTCTATAAAAGACGAATTCAGTGAAGATTTATTAAGAATAAGAAGGTATAAGTATTATTTTATTATAGTTTATATAAACTAGATTACAACAAATCTAGGTAAGACATAGTAGGTATGTGAAGTACCTAGACAATTCTGTATAAACCTAAATTTAATTAAATACTACAACGTGAACGACGATCATGTTACATTCAACATTATAATTCTTTTAACACACACACATACCTACTCAAGATGCAATGAAGTTCAAAACTGCTTAGACTGCATGTTGCAAGATTGCAGCCTTGCACATATAAAATACCATTTACACTACGTGGTTACAACTGTCTGATGAAAGCGTTCAGGATAAAGAACGGTGCGGTGACGCCGGACAATACGTGTGTACTGTTTTGAGAACGACTGTGAAAACGTGTTGCACACGCAGCATACACAGTATTACTTGTTTTTATTAGGCTGACTAACTGATCACGGTTTCCGACGCTGCCGTCAGGCGGTTCGCAACTGAGAACGGCGCGGGTATCGTCGAGTGTAAAGGTACCTTGCTAACTGCTGGTGTCGATTACAAAGCGATATATTGTTAGTTAGTAACAGTTAGTAGGGAAGTGGAGCAAGGTAGTGCTCTCTGTTTGAATTAATTAAATTAAAATTTGGATGTCCTCGAGCCAATCTGGTCACAGAAAATAGAATGTGTGGGTGCCTCCGGGTATGCACTATTTCTTACTTTTGTGGAGATACATGAGACAATCTGTCCTGGATTTTAGTTTAATGTAGGGTAACTTAAAGTTCAGATGATCCTCGAGCCAATCTGGTCACTTAAGCGGAGTAAGTGTGTAGCCTATTAAGGTTATGAGCTACCTCTAATTTTGTGGAGAGACATGTGACAATCTGTCCTGAATTTTAGGCTACCAGTTCAAGTAGCGAGCACCCTTATTTGTTAATAAGTAAACTAGTGTCGACTGAATGACTTAATTAAAATAACGGTAACGCGGTAAGTTAATATTGAGTTTTAGAAATAAAGTGTTCCTCTCACTGTGGCCAAGACACCTTTAGCCGTCATCGATCCTATGAGTCTGTGGGATCGGCGGTGAGAAAACCATTTCCTGTGTACATTGCACGACGTACACAAACCCCTATTCCTACCCAAGTTCCGTCTGTTCCCGTAGGTCTCCTGGTAACAGACTTCCCTCACGTAAAACCAACGTAACCTACGTTTGGTGTGGTTTGTATGGTAGGCTAGGGCGTTAGGATAACTAGGGGGCTACATAGCCACATCGTACGCACTTAGAATAACGGCCGTACTAAGCTGTAAGTCACGGTGCGCACTTTTGGTGTGGAATAGGCGCCGAACCAGTATTTTACTGCACTATGTAGGAATTCATACTCCACCTTCCGTTTCATCGGGTGGAATAGGTGCCGAACCAGTATTAGACATTTTACTGCACCGAGAGTGACGGAGATGATCATTCCATCGGGTGGAATAGGCGCCGAACCAGTGGATTTCATTTATATTATTGGGCATTCTACTCCACCGAGAGTGACGAGGCGAACGGAGTGAGCCGATGGAACGGAAGGACTAAGAGACTGAGCAGCAGTATCTAGGTATTATTTAGATGGTCTACAAATGTAAAGACTAAGAGACTGAGCAGCAGTAGGTATTATTTAGATGGTCTACAAATGTAAAGACTAAGAGACTGAGCAGCAGTAGGTATTATTTAGATGGGTCTACAAATGTAAAGACTAAGAGACTGAGCAGCAGTAGGTATTATTTAGATGGTCTACAAATGTAAAGACTAAGAGACTGAGCAGCAGTAGGTATTATTTAGATGGGTCTACAAATGTAAAGACTAAGAGACTGAGCAGCAGTAGGTATTATTTAGATGGGTCTACAAATGTAAAGACTAAGAGACTGAGCAGCAGTAGGTATTATTTAGATGGGTCTACAAATGTAAAGACTAAGAGACTGAGCAGCAGTAGGTATTATTTAGATGGATCTACAAATGTAAAGACTAAGAGACTGAGCAGCAGTATCTAGGTATTATTTAGATGGTCTACAAATGTAAAGACTAAGAGACTGAGCAGCAGTAGGTATTATTTAGATGGGTCTACAAATGTAAAGACTAAGAGACTGAGCAGCAGTAGGTATTATTTAGATGGGTCTACAAATGTAAAGACTAAGAGACTGAGCAGCAGTATCTAGGTATTATTTAGATGGTCTACAAATGTAAAGACTAAGAGACTGAGCAGCAGTAGGTATTATTTAGATGGATCTACAAATGTAAAGACTAAGAGACTGAGCAGCAGTAGGTATTATTTAGATGGGTCTACAAATGTAAAGACTAAGAGACTGAGCAGCAGTAGGTATTATTTAGATGGATCTACAAATGTAAAGACTAAGAGACTGAGCAGCAGTATCTAGGTATTATTTAGATGGTCTACAAATGTAAAGACTAAGAGACTGAGCAGCAGTATCTAGGTATTATTTAGATGGTCTACAAATGTAAAGACTAAGAGACTGAGCAGCAGTAGGTATTATTTAGATGGGTCTACAAATGTAAAGACTAAGAGACTGAGCAGCAGTAGGTATTATTTAGATGGGTCTACAAATGTAAAGACTAAGAGACTGAGCAGCAGTAGGTATTATTTAGATGGGTCTACAAATGTAAAGACTAAGAGACTGAGCAGCAGTAGGTATTATTTAGATGGGTCTACAAATGTAAAGACTAAGAGACTGAGCAGCAGTAGGTATTATTTAGATGGATCTACAAATGTAAAGACTAAGAGACTGAGCAGCAGTAGGTATTATTTAGATGGTCTACAAATGTAAAGACTAAGAGACTGAGCAGCAGTAGGTATTATTTAGATGGATCTACAAATGTAAAGACTAAGAGACTGAGCAGCAGTAGGTATTATTTAGATGGATCTACAAATGTAAAGACTAAGAGACTGAGCAGCAGTAGGTATTATTTAGATGGGTCTACAAATGTAAAGACTAAGAGACTGAGCAGCAGTAGGTATTATTTAGATGGATCTACAAATGTAAAGACTAAGAGACTGAGCAGCAGTAGGTATTATTTAGATGGGTCTACAAATGTAAAGATTAAGAGACTGAGCAGCAGTAGGTATTATTTAGATGGGTCTACAAATGTAAAGACTAAGAGACTGAGCAGCAGTATCTAGGTATTATTTAGATGGATCTACAAATGTAAAGACTAAGAGACTGAGCAGCAGTAGGTATTATTTAGATGGATCTACAAATGTAAAGACTAAGAGACTGAGCAGCAGTACGTATTATTTAGATGGATCTACAAATGTAAAGACTAAGAGACTGAGCAGCAGTAGGTATTATTTAGATGGGTCTACAAATATAAAGACTAAGAGACTGAGCAGCAGTAGGTATTATTTAGATGGATCTATAAATGTAAAGACTAAGAGACTGAGCAGCAGTAGGTATTATTTAGATGGTCTACAAATGTAAAGACTAAGAGACTGAGCAGCAGTAGGTATTATTTAGATGGATCTACAAATGTAAAAGACTAAGAGACTGAGCAGCAGTAGGTATTATTTAGATGGGTCTACAAATGTAAAGATTAAGAGACTGAGCAGCAGTAGGTATTATTTAGATGGGTCTACAAATGTAAAGACTAAGAGACTGAGCAGCAGTAGGTATTATTTAGATGGATCTACAAATGTAAAGACTAAGAGACTGAGCAGCAGTAGGTATTATTTAGATGGGTCTACAAATGTAAAGACTAAGAGACTGAGCAGCAGTAGGTATTATTTAGATGGATCTACAAATGTAAAGACTAAGAGACTGAGCAGCAGTATCTAGGTATTATTTAGATGGTCTACAAATGTAAAGACTAAGAGACTGAGCAGCAGTAGGTATTATTTAGATGGGTCTACAAATGTAAAGACTAAGAGACTGAGCAGCAGTAGGTCATATTTAGATAGATCTACAAATGTAAAGACTAAGAGACTGAGCAGCAGTATCTAGGTATTATTTAGATGTGTTCCGTTTAGTAGAAGATGTCACCTATGATCAGTCAACAAGTTATTTGATGTACAGCCGGCCACTACTCCGGCAATATCCATCTTTATTGTGTGCGTAACAACGTGTACAGTTGATGGCTTACTTAAGAGTAGAGTAGAAGGGCTGACCACTAGCACGCTTACAACCTTGTTATAAGTAGTTGCGAGTTAGCTGCCTGTCTACCAATTAGCTTGTTCGACGAGCGCTGACAGACGCTTGTTTATCTCGTAGTGCTGCCTGCACGCGATGAGTGGCTACAGTTGCTATAGGTAGATCGGTCCTATGGAGCACAATGTTCGCACTAAAACAAACTGTTTGGGACAATAGCTAACTACGTAACGAGTTTACATTCCCACATGTTTTTGCTAGTGTTCATATAATTCACAGTCCCTTTTATAACTTTTCATAATAAAATTTCAGCTACGCTACTAAATGCGAAAACTTTACACATTTATTCATGATAATAATGAATATACGACTTATTTTGATACTGATAGCAGGTACTTTAAATTCTTCGCTGGCATCATTAATTATAATTCCTTGCTTCATTTTTCAGATATGATTGTAACAATGTAGTTTCCCTACTTGCTTGGTAACGTCGCACATATTTTAAAGATTTTTAAAACTAGTGACGTTTTTCCGGTCTGTCAGGCTCTGTGTTCGTACTTTGATGTAAGCTCATTTTACTTTTTCGTGCCAGGTAACTATCGCACGCGCCCTTCGAGCAACATGTCAAAAAGAAGCGCGCAATCAAAAATTGATTACTATAATAGGAAAATTCGGAAGATTGAAGAAAAAGAAAGACATAGACGAAGAATAAAACCGTTACAAAAGGTAAGCAAAATTGCATTAAGTATTTAGTGATCTAAAAGTGCATAGTGAAATTATCAGTTTTGTAATGCTCTGGGATTGACTGCGACTCAATAACTTTGACATTTTTCAAAACTAAATGATAAAAGTTATACTCTAATATTGCATCGGGGTTGACTGCGAGTCTTCAATGATGACAAACTAGCACAGAAAACACGTACAATCTAAAACAGATGTAACGTTAACGTGCAAAATTTTATTCAATTTTATTTTGTAAACTACCCTCAAAATGGTTATCTTCACAACCTTAATTGCAAATCGTAATTTTAGGTAACGAAGATCCTGAGGTGGACCTAGGCAACAATATTGAAACTTTTACGGAGCCAATATCCGTGCCACCCGATATATTGCAAGACGCGGAACCGGAATCCGGTGACAACCCTGACCAATGCGTTGGTCATGCGGAACCCTCCCCTCAAGAGGAAACCACCGGCAATGTAGATCCTGAGTTAGACCCGGATCTACTGTCTGCACTCGGTGAATCTACATCCGACTCGCCTGACTATGGCGACAGCATTCACTCCAATCTATCACAATTGTGGCTTCCTTTACTAAGGAAAGGAATGCCTGAAGAAAATAAAGACAACCTACTGAAAGAGTACCTTGTACCAGACAATTGTAAGCTCCTGCAAGCGCCCAAATTGAATGCAGAAATCTCGGCGGCGGTACCGGACATGGTTCGTAATCGCGATAAGACACTTACAGCGTCCCAGCAACAGCTGGTGCATACAGAAGACCGACGACGGCAGGGAATCGCCGTCCGTACACGTCGTCAGCGCAGCCGCCACAACGCCCCGGGTCGCAGGACAAGTCTCGGGCTCCCACCCAGACTCCCCGTTAATACAGGTACACGCGGGTAGGCTTACCCACTTTTATGACCGATGGTTAAAAATAACCAACAACATGTTATTCTTGATTGGTTAAAAAATGGTTATCCTATACCTTTTCATATGCCTGTAAGTCAATCAACAATACCTAAAAATAACCTGACCGATGCGTCGAGGTCAGGTTTGGGGTTCTGTCTGTAAGAACGCTCAAGTACCTACATGGGAAATGGAAATCATCAGAAAAAGTATGTCATATTAATTACTTAGAGCTGATGGCAGCCTTTTTGGGTCTTAAGTCATTTGCTAGCGACGTAACCAACTGTACAATATTACTACGCATGGACAACACTACTGCGATCAGTTATGTGAATCGCATGGGAGGTATTCAATACCCTCACTTAAATGACTTGACTAGATCCCTTTGGAAATGGTGTGAACAGCGCAACCTTTGGGTATATGCATCTTACGTGAATACCAAAGAAAACCAGGCAGACGCCGCGTCTAGAATAGTTAATCTGGATACCGAATGGTCACTTTCCGATGAAGCATTCCAAGAAATCGTAAAACATTTTGGCCAACCTGAAATAGACTTATTTGCGTCTCGCGAGAATGCAAAGTGTACCAGCTTCATCTCATGGAAGCAGGACCCCGACGCAGTTTCCGTAGATGCATTCACGGCAGACTGGCATACCTATTACTTCTACGCCTTTCCACCATTTTCTCTAATATTAAAATGTGTTAGAAAAATTATCGATGACAATGCATACGGCATATTAATATATCCCAACTGGCCATCACAACCATGGTTCCCACTATTGCAAAACCTTATAGTCTCCGACATTGTTTATTTAAACCCCAATAAAAACCTCTTGCAATCTCATTTCAGGGAGTGCCATCCCTTGCACAAGAACCTTACCCTGGGTGCCGCGAGGCTCTCCGGCAAGCTTTCAGACGACGGGGTGCCTGTGCAGACTCGGCTACACTAATGCTATCATCCTTTTCTAACAACACAATTCAGCAATACAATACTTCGTTTAAGCTTTGGTGGCAATATTGTATCGCTAACCAGATTAATGTATTTGTCCCTTCGAAATCATCCATACTTTCATTCCTAGCGTCACAATTTAATAGCGGTTGTGCGTATGGCAGTCTAAATTCTCATCGTTCTGCTTTGTCAGCCTTTATAGGTAATAATATTGGTTCAAACGAATCTATAAAGCGCCTCCTCAAAGGTGCGTATAAATTAAGACCTTTAAGACCCAAGTATTCCACCACCTGGAATCCCCAATTAGTGTTAAACTTTATTTCAACATGGTTCCCTAATAATAAGCTCTCACTCGAAAAAATCACTAAAAAACTTGTGGTTCTATTAGCAATTTGTACAGCTCACAGGGTACAGACGCTCTCCTTAATCAAACTCGAGAACATACACTTTTCGGATAGCGGCATAAAAATTGTTATAACTGACATCATAAAGACATCCGCACCTGGCAGAGAGCAGCCAGTCTTGTTCCTGCCATACTTCAGGGAAAATATGTGTATTTGCCCAGCTACAGTTCTCTCAGATTATATTTCTATGACAAAAAACATTAGACCTGAGAGTACAAACAATTAGTTGTTAACGTACAAGCGGCCACACAGACCTGCTACCACACAAAGTATCAGCAGGTGGATAAAACAAATGCTGTCAGAAAGTGGCGTCGATATCAGCGTATTCGGAGCTCATAGTACACGACACGCGTCCACTTCGGCCGCGAGCTTGGCTGGGGTTAGTATAGAAACTATTCGGAGTTCATAGTACACGACACGCGTCCACTTCGGCCGCGAGCTTGGCTGGGGTTAGTATAGAAACTATTCGGAGCTCATAGTACACGACACGCGTCCACTTCGGCTGCGAGCTTGGCTGGGGTTAGTATAGAAACTATTCGCAAAACCGCAGGGTGGACTAGTTCATCTAACTCATTTGCTCGTTTTTATAATATTAGGTTGGGGAAAAAGTCTTTTCGCATTATAGTATGTATGAACTGGTAATAAAATCTCTTTAGCTATACTGTTTGTATCTGGCTGGTTTTGGTATTATTGAAAGTTTCAATTTTAAAGAACATAATTCCAAATTCAAATTAGGAAAATGTGTGATTTTCATTTGTTTTTCGTACCGTCAAGATGAGTGAATCTAATGAAGAAATTCGATACATTTTAAAATTTTATTACAAAAAAGGTAAAAATGCAACGCAAGCCGCGAAAAAAATTTGCGATGTTTATGGACTAGTGTAGTGTCTGTGAGAGTAGCACAAATTTGGTTTAAGCGTTTTCAATCCGGAAATTTTGATGTCAAAGATGCACGGCGCTCTGGTCGCCCTATTACGGATAAAATGGATGCCATTTTTGAAAAAGTGGAGCAAGATCGGCATATCAGTAGTTACGACGTAGCTGAAGAACTGGAAATTGACCACAAAACAGTTTTGGCGCATTTGCAAAAAACTGGGTTCACAAAAAAGCTCGACATTTGGGTACCTCACGAGCTCACTGAAAGAAACCTAATGAACCGTGTACTCATTTGTGATTCTTTATTACGACGTAATGAAACCGAACCATGTTTGAAGAAGCTGATAACTGGTGATGAAAAGTGGATCACGTATGACAAGAACGCGCGAAAAAGGTCGTGGTCAAAGGCCGGTCAGGCTTCACAGACTGTGGCGAAACCCGGGTTAACTCGCAACAAGGTGATGCTGTGTGTGTGGTGGGATTGGAAGGGCATTATTCATTATGAGTTGTTACCACCAGGCAGGACCATCGATTCTGAACTCTACTGCGTAAAACTGATGAGATTAAAGCAAGAAGTTGAGAGAAAGCGGCCGGAATTAATCAACAGAAGGGGTGTGGTTTTTCATAATGATAACGCTAGACCTCACACATCTTTAGCCACTCAGCAAAAATTAAGAGAGTTTGGCTGGGAGGTGTTAATGCATCCGCCGTATAGTCCTGACCTTGCACTTTCAGATTTCCACCTGTTTCGGTCTCTTCAGAATTCTTTAGGCAGTGTCAGGTTAACATCACGAGAGGACTGCCAAAACTACTTGTCGCGGTATTTTGACCAGAAGTCCCAAAATTTCTATAGCAATGGGATCATGTCCCTACCTACAAGATGGCAAAAAGCTAACGAACAAAATGTTACCTACATACTTTAGTTAAATGTAAATAAACTATATTAAAAAATGTTTTGAATTTTCTTAAAAAATGCGAAGAAACTTTTTCCCCAACCTATTAGGTTTATTATAAATGAAGGTGAATTTGCTAGATCCGTTTGCTTACCGTAAGAAGTTCAATATGACTATTATCTACGATCAATATTAACTACGAGTGCAATGTCGCGGAACTGTAGTGGTTGTTGTGCGGATATTACAGCTGGCATGCTGTTTATTAAGTGCACTAAAATGAACTGCAACAAAGTATACGATTTGAAGTGTATTGGAATACGTACAGATGAATTTGAAACTTGGACAAATGTTTATAAAGAAAAGTGGGTATGCCCTGAGTGCGTTTGTTCACAACCGAAGCCTATTCGCAGTGCAGATACTCCCGCAACTCATGGATCTGGAGTTAAGAACTTACCAGCTGCAGTAATGTTAATACTAAGCGCGGAAATCGCTTGAAGGCCGCCGAACAGCCGATGGTAGCAGATACAGAGAGTAACCTAATGGAATTTATTAAGGAGTTTCGATCTGAGGTACTGTTAAGCTTTGAAGTACAAACTGAGGCAATGAAGAACCTGCAAAAAATATGCAATTGCACGGGAAATGAGCTACGAGAATTGCGTGCGTACGTACAAGTACTCGAAGAAAAAGTTGATCGGGTAGTTTCATTAGAAAAACAACTTAATGAACAACTTACGCGAAATCAACAACTAGAACAACAGGTTAGCGATTTTAAAATGTCAATGCCAATGGAACAGACCGAAATTACAAAAGACATGGAGGTAGGAAAGAAGAAAGATAGTACAGGACCTGCTCGAACATTTGCCGCGGCCACTAAACAAAACCAAAATCGGGTAGTTGGAAATGAAGTTCTGACAAAAGAGTGTGTGGCCACGAAACCATCTAACACAGAAAAAATCGAGAAAAGTGCAGTCGCAAAGGAGATAAATAGACCAGAAAATGGAAGGAATCAGTTTGAAAAACTTGCAAAACCAGAGGAGTTAGCATCTCAAAAGGAAGGAAACTGGATAGAAGTAAATAAGAAAAAAAGTAGATATCCAAACACTGAAGTAAAAAGAGGTGGGAGCACGAGTGCAGTAGACATAAAGGGAACTGAACGTAAAAAGTTTTTGCATGTATGGCGCCTTTGTAAGGAAACTACGGTAGAAAAATTGGAAAAATACGTGAAGAATATATGTGGATCGTCAGTACCAGTCACGGTAGAAGTAATAAGACATAAAACTGAAAGGGATTATGCTTCTTTTATCATTGGTGTACCTGAAAGCAGTTATAATACCTTATGTCAATCGGAAAATTGGGCCGTGAACATTGAATTCTGTGAATGGGTGTGGTTTCGTACCAAAAAACCATAAAATAACTAGCACAGTTATTGAAATTTACTACCAAAATGTGAGAGGTTTGCGTACAAAATTGGAAGAGTTCTATGCAGGTGTGTCATCTTCAGAAGCAGGTTTGTTCGCCATTACTGAAACAGGCTGCAACAAATCAATTCAGGACGCAGAAATAGTGCCACCTGGTTATACAATACTGCGCTGCGATCGCGCGGATGGGCGAAAGCAGGGCGGCGCGTCTCTCGTGGCCACACCGCGTTTAGAACTGCGGCGTGTGTCCATCCCGAGTGACGTCAACATAGATGATAAGGTGTTCGAACTGGTTTGTGCTACCGTTTATTTACAAAGTAGACTTTTATTTTTATTGTGTGTTATTTACATTCCGCCAAACAGTTGTGAGAATGAGTATATGATATTGTTTAGGATTATAGAACAGCTGTGTGGTAAATATAGTGATATCGTCGTAATTGGTGATTTCAATATGCATTCTTGTTCGATAAACGTATGTAATTATTTTGAATACTTTTTATCATATTGTGGATTTACTCAGTGCAACACGATCGTTAATTGTAATAATCGATGTTTGGATTTAGTGTTAAGTACGCTTCCGAAGGGAGAGAGTGTGAATGTGCGCATGGCGGGGGTGCCTCTCGTGCCTGTGGATGCGTACCATCCGCCGCTTGACGTGTTGGTCGAGCTGCGGGCGCGCCGGGTTGCGGGTCCACTGGCGAACGAGTCGAGTACTTTACCCACCGGTTGGAATTTTAATAAAGCTGATTTTTTAACATTGTACTCATCAATAGCGGCAATAGATTGGACTGACATCTATGACCTTGATTTAGAAATGAGTTTAAATTATTTTTATGAAACAATAAATGCGACAATAGATGACTGTGTTCCCAGAAAACGGCGAAGTGAGGTAAGCTCGAAGTATATTTATCCCGAGTTTTACACTGCTGAAATAATTCGCAACATACGTTTTAAGGCCATTCTCCACAAACGGTACAAGGCAAGTAAGAGCCAGGATGATTACGAGGCGTTTGCTCTGTGTAGGGCTAAAGTAAAACAGTTGATTAAATTAGCGGAAGAACAACATAGCAACAGGGTTCAAAATCAACTGCAAAAAGACCCAAAATCATTTTGGAACTACGTAAATTCCAAAAGGGGTAGTCGAAGTCCAAAAAGGATTTTAAAAAACGGGGAGGTTTTGTCTGCTGAGCAGTGTGTGAAAGAGTTTGCGGAGTACTTTCACTCGGTTTATAGCGCGAGGCAGCCCGAGTTGAATGTTGCTGCGGCAATAGAAGGGGCGGGTGGCGAGAATGGAGCGGCGTGTATTCACCTGCAGAAATTGCAGTTGAAGGATGTGCAGTCTGCGCTTGGTCAACTTAAGCCGAAGAGATCTGCGGGACCGGATGGTATTCCGCCTTACATACTCCGAGACTGTAGATCTGTACTGGCTGTACCGTTGCTCCATATCTTCAACAGCTGTCTGAAGGCGGCCGTGTTTCCAGAGAGATGGAAAACCACTCGTGTCGTGCCGGTACCGAAAGGAGGTTCAAGTAAGGACAATGTTAGTGGGTACAGACCTATTGCAGTACTGTCGTCACCGGCTAAAGTGTTGGAGTGTGCTATCCATAACAGCATTTTTATGCAGGTGAGAACGCAACTCTCAGATGCACAGCACGGGTTTAGACCAATGAGGAGCACCACTAGTAACTTACTGAGTTACATGGCTCATGTGTTGCCGATTGTAGATGGTGGGGGTGACGCTGCTTACTTCGATTTCAAAAAAGCATTTGACCTGGTCGATAATGACGTGTTGCTCAAGAAGTTAGCAGCCGTTGGTTTCACTCCGCACCTACTTCATTTCTTTGCCAGTTACATGAGGGATAGGCAGCAATACGTAGAGTACGAGGGACACAAGTCTGAGCCGTACTTTACGTGGTCGGGGGTAAGCCAGGGGACTAACCTCGGACCTCTGCAATTTATAATTATGGTAAACGATTTGCCCGAAGTCGTTAAGGAGGCAAATTGTTTATTATTTGCAGACGACCTAAAGTTATCCATGGCAGTGAGGGGGGATGAGGACTGTGAACGCTTACAGAAGGCCATAGATAGCGTAGTTACTTGGAGCAAGGAAAACCTTCTGCAATTCAACGCCCAAAAATGTGTCACCATAACTTTCTCGCGTGCACGTAGTCCTATTGTGCATGATTACAGCATTGATGGGATGCCGATGATCAGGGTTACAGAGGTTAGGGACTTAGGAGTTAGTCTTAACGCGGGGCTAGCGTTTCGTGATCACATAGTCAAGTGCTGTAAAAAGGCCTACAGAAATTTGGGGTTTATTATGCGTACTGTTCGCGGTTTCACAAATATTACGGCGGTTATCGCATTATATAACACTTTGGTGAGAAGCCAATTAGAATGCAACGCAGTCATCTGGGCCCCACATGAGACTAAATATAGTCTCATGTTGGAGCGAATACAAAATAAATTTGTTAGATTTTTATATTTGAGGCTCTATGGAGTATATCCTTTTTACCCGCTTATGTATCCAACCTTGTTTATATTAGGCATGGTTGGATACAATGAGCTGAGAGTTAGGCGTGAGTTCGCACTTGTCTCTTATTTATTTAAAGTAATTAGAGGCAAGATACATAACGCCGACATATTAGGGTTGGTGTGTTTGAGTGTGCCCGATAGATATGTGTGGCGGCGACGGCGGCCTCAGCTGCTGGCTATACCTCGTGGCCGCACTAATCTGTTAAATGAGGCGCCCCTGACGCGGGCTCTTCGCACTCTTAACCTTGTAGCAGAGGAGATAGACGTTTTTGCGTGTACACTAAGTGAATTCACAAGGATAACATTATATGTAATAAGTTTTAGATAATAAGTTTTTAAGTTTGCTTCACTATTGCATTGGGTTATACCTGTAAAAATAGTTGTAAGTGAGGATATAATAAAAAATAAATAAATAAAAAAATAAAATAAAATCTTTATTTAAACCATTGTACTTACAATACTTATGAATCACATTAGAAAATGTTTCTTTGTTAAATCAATTGAGATTAATTCTAAATAGGTAAATATACCATTACAGAAATATATATATTAATATATAGTAATTACTATAAAGCTGATTTGTTGAGAAATAAAACTATAAGTAATGTTAATAACCTTATCGTTTATTTTTTAATTCCAAAACTTTCTAACTCTTAACATCTACATTGTTACAATCATATCTGAAAAATGAAGCAAGGAATTATAATATATGATCAAACGAACTTCCAAGTGAAGTTCAATCATTATTATGATGAGTTGTTTCATTTGAAGATATGATCACCCTCCCCCCCTGACGTTTGACGATCCCTAATATATAGAAAGTTTTGTATTATATCGTTACTTGACTCTAAAAAATGAGCTTACATCAAAGTACGAACACAGAGCTTGACAGACCGGAAAAACGTCACTAGTTTTAAAAATCTTTAAAATATGTGCGACGTTACCAAGCAAGTAGGGAAACTACATTGTTACAATCATATCTGAAAAATGAAGCAACTCATCATAATAATGATCGAACTTCACTTGGAAGTTCGTTTTAGTATTGCGTTTAATTTGAACACAGACAAATGCATGTTTATTAAAAGTCATAACAGGTCCCTCAGTAACTTGTTGCAATGATAATAATGGTAGCTGGCAATGGTTGAGGCAAACGCTGAACGGTCTACAGTGTACACCGGCAACAAAGTGTACACCGGCAACAAAGTGTACACCGGCAACAAAGTGTACACCGGCAACAAAGTGTGCACCGGCAACAAAGTGTACACCGGCAACAAAGTGTACACCGGCAACGAAGTGTGCACCGGCAACAAAGTGTGCACCGGCAACAAAGTGTGCACCGGCAACAAAGTGTACACCGGCAACAAAGTGTACACCGGCAACAATAATATAATTTCTTGGCTTGATAATAATAATTTAAAAATAAATTTATCTAAAACAAATATTGCATAATCTTTGGACAAAGATTGCATAATCCATTAAATGTAAATTTGATTCACGATAACTACACTATAAATGAAGTATCTAATGTCCGTTTTCTCGCCCGTTGTACTGCACGAGTTAAAGTAACGATTTTTAAAGCCTTCTGCCAATCCTTTTACACGTGCAGCCTGTGGGTGAACTTCACGCAAAAGGCATATGGCGACCTGCGCATCCAATACAACAACGCTTTCCGGGTGTTGTTGGGACTGCCGCGTTTTTGCAGTGCGTCCGGTATGTTTACCGACGCAAATGTTGACAGCTTTTCAACCGTCATGCGCAACAGATGCACATCATTATTATATCGGTTTCGCGCCAGCCCCAACACTATCCTGAGGACGTTGGCAGACCGCTGGGACTTTCCAATTCTAGGACGCTGGATACGACTCCATGCAGTGAAGTAGATTGGGATGGGAAAGTCTTTAGCGGGTGTACTTAGTTTAAAATTTATATAATTACAAGTTAGATTAATTTATTTACTAACACTATCTAGTGTTAGTAAATAAACTAAGGCATTTTATACTGGTAATAACAAATTATGGAACTTGATTCTGAAATAAATGTTTTATTATTATTATTATTAATTATAGACAGCAAACTAAGCTGGAAAGAACACATTGACGCACTATGTAAAAAAATCAGTAGTCAAGCATATGCTTTGTACCAACTTGCTCCATCTATCAACACTAATGTGTTACTATCGGCTTATTATGGACTTGTGGAAGCTGTCCTAAGATATGGCATTATCTTCTGGGGCAACTCAGTAAATAAAGATATGGCATTTAAAATGCAAAAGCGATGCATACGTGCTATGTTCGGTATTCAAAGTACTGTGAGCTGTAAGCCACTTTTTATAAAGCATAAAATCCTCATACTGCCGCCACTTTATATTTTAGAAATCGCCTTATTTGTAAGAAATAACCCCCATTTGTTTCCTCGAATATCGGACCTTGTTATACGAAATCGCCGGGATAAAGTAAACTTCGTGTTCAGCCAGCTAAGACAGCACTACTGTATAAAAGCGTTGTATGCAGAACACCGATCATTTATAACAAAATCCCTATCGGTGTCAAAAAACTAAATACAGACCAGTTTAAGAAAACATTAAAAAAAATACTGACAGGAAAGCCTACTATAATATCAGTGAATTTTTAAATGACAAATCGCTCTGATATACATCGCTGCCGCCATTTACAACTCCAACCGGATATGTAAACATGAGAAGGGGTGCTTGGAATGTGGAAAGTGGTCCTGTAGGAATGACATTGAGTCAAAATTATTCATCTGATGAGCAGGACTTGCAACAATCGCCTATCAATGCACAGAGACATAACAGCCCAGCAACTACTCGTAAGACAGTTACTGATAATTGCCAAGCTGAAGGTATGGAGTGTAAACCGGTATCTCGAGTCATGCATAATAATGAGTCACCACCAACCGGTATGCCGGTAGAAGCGGGGGCCGAAGCGACGGTAGCGGTCAGCGATGAGAATGTCAAGAAAGTGCAAGTCATATAGACATTTGTCGCTGGCTCAAATATTCCTACACAACTAATGCAGGAGAACCATAGTAATAATGTGGCTAAAAATAATGTTTGTCAACAACTCGAGTCTGACGTGCAAATAAATAACGAACAGGAAGATAATCCTTGGCAAACGGTTAATAGAAATAAAAGGAAGCAAAAGTATAGGTATTTAGGCGAAAGAGGTAAAGCAGAAGCGACAATGTCATCTTTCAAAGCTGCTGTTAAGAAAATACCTATTTTTATATCAAATGTACATAAGGATACCTAAATTAGAGACTGACATTGTTGATTACATAAAAATGAAAGCACAGGAGTCAGTGTTCTTGGAAAAGGTTAATACGAAAAAAATATTAGATTACAAAGCATGCAAGTTCTTTGTATCCGAGTCTGAAATATCTATGTTTTTAGACGAAGCAATATGGCCTGAAGGGATTATCTTTAGACGCTTCGTGCATTATAGACACCGATAAGTAAACGGAGAATCCGCTGACATCGATCGGTCCATTGCCTTCTAACTATGAATAGTACAACCTATAAGTTTGCCAGTTATAATTGTAAAAACGTGAAGAGCGCCGTGAGCGATATTGGACGATTGTGTGACGAGTGTGTTTTGATAGCACTGCAGGAAACCTGGCTGCTTCCGGAAGAGTTGGCGTATCTGAATAGCATAGATAGCAGATTTGGTTCCAATGGGACTTCAGCTGTTGACACGACGGCGGGCCTACTGCGCGGCAGGCCTCATGGCGGGACAGCGCTGCTGTGGAATACTAGTGTGTTTCCTAGTGTTACAGTGATAGACTGCGATAATCCGCGTGTGTGTGCTATTCGTGTTAATGCGGCCGACGGTCCATTGATAGTAGTGTGTGTCTACATGCCAATAAACAAATCAGATAATCTGCCGATGTTTACCGACTGCATGGGAACTGTAAGTGCTATTAGTAATGATTATGTAAACGAACCTATTATTGTTTTAGGGGATTTCAATGCTCATCCTGGAGAATTATTTTTTAACGAATTATATATTTTATGTAATGATTTTAAATGGGTAATTATTGATGTAAATATGTTAGGATTGACTTCGGAAACATTTACCTACATAGATCAAGCCTGTGGGTCTAAGCGATGGCTTGATCATTGTGTTGTGTCGCAGTCAGCTGCGGTATCCGTATGCAATGTGTACGTTAATTATGACGTGCTGTGGTCGGATCATTTTCCCGTGATATGCGAATGTAAACTAGAACGTTTGACTCCTCTTAGAATTACGTCGAGTGTAACTGATAATCGGGTCAAGTGGGGAGAAAAAACCTCAGACGATATCACACAATATCGAACCGAATGTCATAAACGTCTCAGACTTATTGATTTTCCGACGGAATTTCGAAAGTGTAGTGATCGGTATTGTGATGACCCAACTCACAGCTCAGTTATTGACAAAATGTACTCCGACATCGTGCTTGCGCTATCACAGGCGTCGGTGGAGGGGAGGGGGGGCAAGCGTATGCAGAGTAAACGTCCACCTAGAACCATTGTTGGGTGGAATAAAATTGCGAGCGACAGTCACGAGGCGGCCAGGGCGAGTTTTCGAGAATGGCTATTGTGTGGTAGTCCTACTACTGGTGTTATGTTTACTAAAATGTGTGAGACCAGAAAAATATTTAAGTCACGTTTAAAATGGTGTCAGAACCATGAAAACCAGTTAAAAATGGATGTTCTGGCAGCTAAACATAGCACGAAGGATTTCAAGGGGTTCTGGAAAAGTACTAACCGTTTGGGGATACGCCCTGCAGGGCTAACATGACACCCGCGACAATTACTCACTCTCGCGTGATTAATTTTCTGACAGCACAACACTTTTCTCGTTTTCTGACAGCGCTGCGATACAAAATACTCGACTCGTTCTGTCAAACTTGATGTTTTCTCGACAAACCCTAACATGGAACCTAAGTTATCTCGAAATTTGACAGTTCAACTCGATAATCTGCGATTCTTCTGTCATTTAGTCGTCCTCGATTTTGACGACGAGATGAGTAGACAAAATTATAATACCTACACAAAAAAAAATTCTCCAAATTTGATAATTGGCAGTTTCATAATTGTACTTATTTTAGTTATAATTTTATTTTACAATGTATTAATAACGAAAATACTTAGTTCTAATCTATTATTTATATTGGAACGAAGTTCCTTCCGGCGGCCGCGAGAGAAACTGTGGTGGAGGGGAGCACTATTACGTAGATAAGTATCACTTTCAGTTTATAACCAGTGACTTTGCCAATTATGGTGATTAACGAAATCTAGGGATTATCGCTGTATGGCGATATCTAATAAAATCACCAGTGCATTTCCTAAGGGTGGTGATTAACAACGTTTAGTGTTTTATAGTTATAATAGCGAAATCAACTCCAGCTGCATAATTATCTGAAAACTAGTCCTTTTGGTAAGTGTGGTGATTAACAAAATTTACAATATCAAGGGTTTTATGGTGGTTGTTACTATAACTATTACGCTTTGTCGAATTGTGATCGTTGGCTCATTTGTCAATTGCGGTTATTATCTACTGAGTATATTCATCATCTGCCTAGCCTTTTCCCAACTATTTTGAGGTCGGTTTCCAGTCTAACCAGATGCAGCTGAATACCAGTATTTTACATAGAGTGACTGTCTATCTGACCTCCACAACCCGGTAACTGGGAAACGATAACCTGACACCCCTTTGTTAAGACTGGTTGTCAGACTTTCGGGCTTCTGACGACCCGTAACGACTGTCAAAGATCCACAAATAACAGCCGGGACCAATGGCTTAACGTGCTTCCGAGGCACAGCGGGATCTTGGTATATCTAGTGAGTATATTATGTGCCACTAATTTTCATTTCCGTCATTTTACATTTTAATTTCGGCATGCCAAAGAAAAACAATTAATTTTAATCAAAAAAGTCAGTTACACAAAGAAGTTAACATACATTAAAAGAGGTGGACGTAAAATAAATATAGCACATACTAATTCCATGGGTAAATTCGAATGAATGAGACGGAACCTCCGCCGATGTTAAAGATAAAGATAAAGATAAAGATATATTTATTGCGTAACTGTGTACATTAAGATCGTATTTATAAACATTACATTTTTAGTTTCAACAGTCTACCCAAGTCGGATATGCAATAGTTTTGATGGAAGTTAGGCATTCACATAAATATTATTTTTTGTCAAAAAACTCATGCAGATTATAAAATACATTGTCAATCAAAAATTTTTTCAATTTATTTTTAAACATATTTCCATTTAATTGCTTAATGGCTGGCGGTAACTGGTTGTACACACGAATAGCAGTAACATAGGTACTTTTGTAATACATCATATTATTGATAACTGGTAAATTAATGTCATATTTATATTGTTTCCGAATGTTTCTTTTAGAATTTGATTTGAAATTAAAATATTGCATATTGTTTTTAACAAATAAACATAATTCAAGTATAAAAATACCAGTCAGCGTCAGGAAACCCTCCGTTCTGAAGACATCTCTTAATGATTCAGTACTATGCATGTTATATATTGTTCTAAGACATTTTTTCTGGAGAATGAATGTAGATTGTACGTTTGTCGAGTTCCCCCAATATATTACACCATAAGTTAACAGTGGATACACATTTCCAAAATAAGCATTTCTAGTTACACTTAGATTCGTATTGCTATGGTAAAAATGATTTATTTTTAATAACTTGCTACATCGGTTTCTCGTCACGAGATAAAGAAGGGTCAAAGTGCTATTTTCAAGTTTACTCGAGCCTAACGGTCATGTTAAGCATTATAATAACGTCAGAATCGTAGACAAATTTCGACAAATCGAGAAAAAGAGCGATCTCGCGCTTGTCATGTCATGGTCTTCCTGTGAGTGTTGACGGAACGAATGATTCGAAGGTTTTAGCTGATAGATTTAAAAACAACTTTATTGTAAGGTCACCGTTAGGATCATCCTCGTCACTTTCCCACTCACCCCTCCCCCCGGAGGGGTGAGTGGGAAATATGTTGATACCAGAATCTTAGCCAGGGATGTATTAATGGCGGTAAAATCGATTTCCCATGGGAAATCTCCTGGTCATGACGGATTAGGTGTGGAACATATACAGCACGCTGGGCCTCATATGTGCAGGGTGTTGGCTATGTTCTACAACCTTTGTATTTCACACTCATACCTGCCTGCTGATATGTTGAGGACTATCGTAGTTCCTGTAGTAAAAAACAAAGCAGGGGATTTGTCAGATATATCTAACTACAGACCTACTTCACTAGCTACAATAATTGATAAAGTGTTTGACGGCATTCTTAATACACAACTAAACAAATACATAAAGCTGCACGATAATCAGTTTGGGTTTCGGCCGGGACTGTCTACAGAAGCTGCAATATTTTGTCTTAAGAGTGCTGTTAAATACTATACCGAGAGAAAAACATCTGTGTACGCTTGCTTCCTCGACCTGTCCAAAGCCTTTGACCTGGTCTCATACGACATCTTGTGGAATAAGATGAGATCATCCCAGATACCGTATGAACTTATTAACATCTTTAAGTATTGGTACGGGCATCAGGTGAGCTACGTGAAGTGGGAGGGCGCGTTGTCGGACCCATATAGGTTGGAATGTGGGGTGAGACAGGGGGGGTTGAGCTCTCCCTCTATTTTTAACCTGTATGTGAATGGACTGATCGAGGCGCTCAGCGAGCAACATATCGGTTGTCACATAGATGGCGTCTGTTTTAATAACATCAGCTACGCGGACGATATAGTGCTGCTGAGCGCCTCGGTCTGTGGATTTAGGAGGCTGATGAGTATATGTGAGAACTATGCAGCTGGTCACGGACTGCGATATAATGTAAAGAAGAGTCAGTGTATGGTTTTTCAGGGTGGGACTAGGAAAGTGCTAGAAATGCCACCTATAAAGCTGAATGGCTCACCCTTGGAAAGGGTGGACATTTTTAAGTACTTAGGACATTTTGTGACTCCTACCTTGAAAGATGATGCGGACATTGAGCGGGAGCGAAGGGCGCTGTCGGTCAGAGAGAACATGGTTATCCGCAGGTTTGTACGGTGCTCTAAAGATGTTAAAATAACGCTTTTTAGAGCCTACTGCACTATACTATACACGTGCAGCTTGTTGACTGACTATACGCAACAGTCGTACGGTGCCCTTCGTGTCCAGTTCAACAACGCGTTCAGGATGATGTTGGCGCTCTCCCGCTATTGCAGCGCACCGGCTATGTTTGCGGAAGCGCGCGTGGATTGCTTCCACGCCACTATGCGCAAGAGAGTCACGTCGCTGGTGCGGCGGGTGCGGGGGAGCGCTAACAGCATGCTGGCCACGCTCGCGGGGAGGCTTGACTGCTCCATCATCTCCCACTGTTGTCAGCGACATGTGGCAGGCTGATGCCAGTCGCATCAGCCTGCCACATGTCTAACGTAATTTTAGTCTTATTTTGTAATGTAAATTGTTAATGTAATTGTAATTAATTTTTATTATTGTGATTTGAATTGAATTGAGTTTGTAGTGTGTGTATGTAATGTGACTGTGTGAGTGTATTATTTCTATTATGAGTCAATGATACTCGAATTAAATGATTTTATTTATTTTTATTTATTATACTGACTGAATCTGACTGAACCTATTATATTTATTTTGAATCGCATGAATATTTACCAATTGTTTTTTATTTATAATTTAATATTATTGTTAAATGTGACTTCTTTTGTTTTTTTTTTTAACTTTGTATATTTCATTTTATTTTATTTTTTGAAATCTTATGGTCATCCGACCTAATTTGTACACCAGCCATGCCTGGTGTACAAATTAGGTCGAACATGTTGTGCCAAAGAATATCCTGTAACACCTATAATAAATATTATACCATGTATATTATCTACACACGTTTTTGCAAATAAATGAATCTTTATCTTTATAGTGTACACCGGCAACAAAGATCTATCGTTACGTTTTGTTCAATTTGCGTTTCCTTTTCCAACGATAAATAATTTAAAAGTTTTTGTTTCGACGAAATAAGCTTTATTTTGTAAATGCTTTAATGCGTGGATTTAACAAAGGTTAAGTAGAAACTAATGAAGATTGGCAGCCGACGTGGACTCACTCGCCGAATAAGGAAGCGGAGGGGTGGGCCAAGCGACGAACGATGGGTGGGGAGCCTCGTGCCACGGTGCTGATGTGGTGAATAATGAAGATTGGCAGCCGACGTTGACTCACTCGCCGAATAAGAGAGCGGAGGTGGCAGAAGAGGTGGGCCAAGCGACGAACGATGGGTGGGGAGCCTCGTGCCACGGTGCTGATGTGGTGAATAACGAAGATTGGCAGCCGACGTTGACTCACTCGCCGAATAAGAGAGCGGAGGTGGCAGAAGAGGTGGGCCAAGCGACGAACGATGGGTGGGGAGCCTCGTGCCACGGTGCTGATGTGGTGAATAACGAAGATTGGCAGCCGACGTTGACTCACTCGCCGAATAAGAGAGCGGAGGTGGCAGAAGAGGTGGGCCAAGCGACGAACGATGGGTGGGGAGCCTCGTGCCACGGTGCTGATGTGGTGAATAATGAAGATTGGCAGCCGACGTTGACTCACTCGCCGAATAAGAGAGCGGAGGTGGCAGAAGAGGTGGGCCAAGCGACGAACGATGGGTGGGGAGCCTCGTGCCACGGTGCTGATGTGGTGAATAACGAAGATTGGCAGCCGACGTTGACTCACTCGCCGAATAAGAGAGCGGAGGTGGCAGAAGAGGTGGGCCAAGCGACGAACGATGGGTGGGGAGCCTCGTGCCACGGTGCTGATGTGGTGAATAACGAAGATTGGCAGCCGACGTTGACTCACTCGCCGAATAAGAGAGCGGAGGTGGCAGAAGAGGTGGGCCAAGCGACGAACGATGGGTGGGGAGCCTCGTGCCACGGTGCTGATGTGGTGAATAATGAAGATTGGCAGCCGACGTTGACTCACTCGCCGAATAAGAGAGCGGAGGTGGCAGAAGAGGTGGGCCAAGCGACGAACGATGGGTGGGGAGCCTCGTGCCACGGTGCTGATGTGGTGAATAACGAAGATTGGCAGCCGACGTTGACTCACTCGCCGAATAAGAGAGCGGAGGTGGCAGAAGAGGTGGGCCAAGTGACGAACGATGGGTGGGGAGCCTCGTGCCACGGTGCTGATGTGGTGAATAATGAAGATTGGCAGCCGAAGTTGACTCACTCGCCGAATAAGAGAGCGGAGGTGGCAGAAGATGTGGGCCAAGCGACGAACGATGGGTGGGGAGCCTCGTGCCACGGTGCTGATATGGTGAATAATGAAGATTGGCAGCCGACGTTGACTCACTCGCCGAATAAGAGAGCGGAGGTGGCAGAAGAGGTGGGCCAAGTGACGAACGATGGGTGGGGAGCCTCGTGCAACGGTGCTGATGTGGTGTATAATGAAGATTGGCAGCCGACGTTGACTCACTCGCTGAATAAGAGAGCGAAGGTGGCGGGACGGGTGGGCCGAGCGGCGAGCGATGAGTGGAGAGCCCCTACTCGTACCACGGTGCTGATGTGGTGAATAATGATACATTCATATAAGCAGGAACCGTCGCGCTAATGTAATGGATTCAATTAAAATAAGTTCATTAAAGTTTTGACAAATCTCAGAAACACGGAATATTAGGACTACCTATCGTTGTCGCATTATAGCATGGCATTAGCGCATAGTGGTATGATGACCAGGTGTGTGAACGTAAACGAGGCAAAAGGAATCTGTAAGGATCGTAGCAATTGACGTTTTGTAGTTTCTGCCTACCCCCATGGGAAGATGGCGTGAGCTTATGTATTTATGTATTCATTCATTACTCTTACAGTCATTACTCTTTCTCTAGTATCTCTCCGTAGGAACCCGAACAATAAACTATGTATGCAGTAGCAGTCATTACTCTTTCCCTAGTATCTCTCCGTAGGAACCCGAACAATAAACTATGTATGCAGTAGCAGTCATTACTCTTTCTCTAGTATCTCTCCGTAGGAACCCGAACAATAAACTATGTATGCAGTAGCAGTCATTACTCTTTCTCTAGTATCTCTCCGTAGGAACCCGAACAATAAACTATGTATGCAGTAGCAGTCATTACTCTTTCCCTAGTATCTCTCCGTAGGAACCCGAACAATAAACTATGTATGCAGTAGCAGTCATTACTCTTTCCCTAGTATCTCTCCGTAGGAACCCGAACAATAAACTATGTATGCAGTAGCAGTCATTACTCTTTCTCTAGTATCTCTCCGTAGGAACCCGAACAATAAACTATGTATGCAGTAGCAGTCATTACTCTTTCTCTAGAATCTCTCCGTAGGAACCCGAACAATAAACTATGTGTGCAGTAGCAGTCATTACTCTTTCTCTAGTATCTCTCCGTAGGAACCCGAACAATAAACTATGTGTGCAGTAGCAGTCATTACTCTTTCTCTAGAATCTCTCCGTAGGAACCCGAACAATAAACTATGTATGCAGTAGCAGTCATTACTCTTTCTCTAGTATCTCTCCGTAGGAACCCGAACAATAAACTATGTATGCAGTAGCAGTCATTACTCTTTCTCTAGTATCTCTCCGTAGGAACCCGAACAATAAACTATGTATGCAATAGCAGTCATTACTCTTTCTCTAGTATCTCTCCGTAGGAACCCGAACAATAAACTATGTATGCAGTAGCAGTCATTACTCTTTCTCTAGTATCTCTCCGTAGGAACCCGAACAATAAACTATGTGTGCAGTAGCAGTCATTACTCTTTCTCTAGAATCTCTCCGTAGGAACCCGAACAATAAACTATGTATGCAGTAGCAGTCATTACTCTTTCTCTAGTATCTCTCCGTAGGAACCCGAACAATAAACTATGTATGCAATAGCAGTCATTACTCTTTCTCTAGTATCTCTCCGTAGGAACCCGAACAATAAACTATGTATGCAGTAGCAGTCATTACTCTTTCTCTAGTATCTCTCCGTAGGAACCCGAACAATAAACTATGTATGCAGTAGCAGTCATTACTCTTTCTCTAGTATCTCTCCGTAGGAACCCGAACAATAAACTATGTATGCAATAGCAGTCATTACTCTTTCTCTAGTATCTCTCCGTAGGAACCCGAACAATAAACTATGTATGCAGTAGCAGTCATTACTCTTTCTCTAGTATCTCTCCGTAGGAACCCGAACAATAAACTATGTATGCAATAGCAGTCATTACTCTTTCTCTAGTATCTCTCCGTAGGAACCCGAACAATAAACTATGTATGCAGTAGCAGTCATTACTCTTTCTCTAGAATCTCTCCGTAGGAACCCGAACAATAAACTATGTATGCAGTAGCAGTCATTACTCTTTCTCTAGTATCTCTCCGTAGGAACCCGAACAATAAACTATGTGTGCAGTAGCAGTCATTACTCTTTCTCTAGAATCTCTCCGTAGGAACCCGAACAATAAACTATGTATGCAGTAGCAGTCATTACTCTTTCCCTAGTATCTCTCCGTAGGAACCCGAACAATAAACTATGTATGCAGTAGCAGTCATTACTCTTTCCCTAGTATCTCTCCGTAGGAACCCGAACAATAAACTATGTATGCAGTAGCAGTCATTACTCTTTCCCTAGTATCTCTCCGTAGGAACCCGAACAATAAACTATGTATGCAGTAGCAGTCATTACTCTTTCCCTAGTATCTCTCCGTAGGAACCCGAACAATAAACTATGTATGCAGTAGCAGTCATTACTCTTTCTCTAGTATCTCTCCGTAGGAACCCGAACAATAAACTATGTATGCAGTAGCAGTCATTACTCTTTCTCTAGAATCTCTCCGTAGGAACCCGAACAATAAACTATGTGTGCAGTAGCAGTCATTACTCTTTCTCTAGTATCTCTCCGTAGGAACCCGAACAATAAACTATGTGTGCAGTAGCAGTCATTACTCTTTCTCTAGAATCTCTCCGTAGGAACCCGAACAATAAACTATGTATGCAGTAGCAGTCATTACTCTTTCTCTAGTATCTCTCCGTAGGAACCCGAACAATAAACTATGTATGCAGTAGCAGTCATTACTCTTTCTCTAGTATCTCTCCGTAGGAACCCGAACAATAAACTATGTGTGCAGTAGCAGTCATTACTCTTTCTCTAGAATCTCTCCGTAGGAACCCGAACAATAAACTATGTATGCAGTAGCAGTCATTACTCTTTCTCTAGTATCTCTCCGTAGGAACCCGAACAATAAACTATGTATGCAGTAGCAGTCATTACTCTTTCCCTAGTATCTCTCCGTAGGAACCCGAACAATAAACTATGTATGCAGTAGCAGTCATTACTCTTTCCCTAGTATCTCTCCGTAGGAACCCGAACAATAAACTATGTATGCAGTAGCAGTCATTACTCTTTCCCTAGTATCTCTCCGTAGGAACCCGAACAATAAACTATGTATGCAGTAGCAGTCATTACTCTTTCCCTAGTATCTCTCCGTAGGAACCCGAACAATAAACTATGTATGCAGTAGCAGTCATTACTCTTTCCCTAGTATCTCTCCGTAGGAACCCGAACAATAAACTATGTATGCAGTAGCAGTCATTACTCTTTCCCTAGTATCTCTCCGTAGGAACCCGAACAATAAACTATGTATGCAGTAGCAGTCATTACTCTTTCCCTAGTATCTCTCCGTAGGAACCCGAACAATAAACTATGTATGCAGTAGCAGTCATTACTCTTTCCCTAGTATCTCTCCGTAGGAACCCGAACAATAAACTATGTATGCAGTAGCAGTCATTACTCTTTCTCTAGTATCTCTCCGTAGGAACCCGAACAATAAACTATGTATGCAGTAGCAGTCATTACTCTTTCTCTAGAATCTCTCCGTAGGAACCCGAACAATAAACTATGTGTGCAGTAGCAGTCATTACTCTTTCTTTAGTATCTCTCCGTAGGAACCCGAACAATAAACTATGTGTGCAGTAGCAGTCATTACTCTTTCTCTAGAATCTCTCCGTAGGAACCCGAACAATAAACTATGTATGCAGTAGCAGTCATTACTCTTTCTCTAGTATCTCTCCGTAGGAACCCGAACAATAAACTATGTATGCAGTAGCAGTCATTACTCTTTCTCTAGTATCTCTCCGTAGGAACCCGAACAATAAACTATGTATGCAGTAGCAGTCATTACTCTTTCTCTAGTATCTCTCCGTAGGAACCCGAACAATAAACTATGTATGCAGTAGCAGTCATTACTCTTTCTCTAGTATCTCTCCGTAGGAACCCGAACAATAAACTATGTATGCAGTAGCAGTCATTACTCTTTCTCTAGTATCTCTCCGTAGGAACCCGAACAATAAACTATGTATGCAGTAGCAGTCATTACTCTTTCCCTAGTATCTCTCCGTAGGAACCCGAACAATAAACTATGTATGCAGTAGCGTTCATTACTCTTTCTCTAGTATCTCTCCGTAGGAACCCGAACAATAAACTATGTATGCAGTAGCAGTCATTACTCTTTCTCTAGTATCTCTCCGTAGGAACCCGAACAATAAACTATGTATGCAGTAGCAGTCATTACTCTTTCTCTAGTATCTCTCCGTAGGAACCCGAACAATAAACTATGTATGCAGTAGCAGTCATTACTCTTTCTCTAGTATCTCTCCGTAGGAACCCGAACAATAAACTATGTGTGCAGTAGCAGTCATTACTCTTTCTCTAGTATCTCTCCGTAGGAACCCGAACAATAAACTATGTATGCAGTAGCAGTCATTACTCTTTCTCTAGAATCTCTCCGTAGGAACCCGAACAATAAACTATGTATGCAGTAGCAGTCATTACTCTTTCTCTAGTATCTCTCCGTAGGAACCCGAACAATAAACTATGTGTGCAGTAGCAGTCATTACTCTTTCTCTAGAATCTCTCCGTAGGAACCCGAACAATAAACTATGTATGCAGTAGCAGTCATTACTCTTTCTCTAGTATCTCTCCGTAGGAACCCGAACAATAAACTATGTATGCAGTAGCAGTCATTACTCTTTCTCTAGTATCTCTCCGTAGGAACCCGAACAATAAACTATGTATGCAGTAGCAGTCATTACTCTTTCTCTAGTATCTCTCCGTAGGAACCCGAACAATAAACTATGTATGCAGTAGCAGTCATTACTCTTTCTCTAGTATCTCTCCGTAGGAACCCGAACAATAAACTATGTATGCAGTAGCAGTCATTACTCTTTCTCTAGTATCTCTCCGTAGGAACCCGAACAATAAACTATGTATGCAGTAGCAGTCATTACTCTTTCTCTAGTATCTCTCCGTAGGAACCCGAACAATAAACTATGTATGCAGTAGCAGTCATTACTCTTTCTCTAGTATCTCTCCGTAGGAACCCGAACAATAAACTATGTATGCAGTAGCAGTCATTACTCTTTCTCTAGTATCTCTCCGTAGGAACCCGAACAATAAACTATGTGTGCAGTAGCAGTCATTACTCTTTCTCTAGTATCTCTCCGTAGGAACCCGAACAATAAACTATGTATGCAGTAGCAGTCATTACTCTTTCTCTAGTATCTCTCCGTAGGAACCCGAACAATAAACTATGTATGCAGTAGCAGTCATTACTCTTTCTCTAGTATCTCTCCGTAGGAACCCGAACAATAAACTATGTATGCAGTAGCAGTCATTACTCTTTCTCTAGAATCTCTCCGTAGGAACCCGAACAATAAACTATGTATGCAGTAATAATAATAATAATAATAATAACGTTTATTTTCTCCACCACATAATGAAAAATTTGTAGGTACAATACATAATTTGTGTATACAAACATACATTGATGTTGTGGAGACTGGAGCCTGTACTAGGAATACCTGTGTTACAGGTCTCCAGGCCTCCAAACTACACGGACAAGTCACAGTAATATAAATAGATGATTATGTTGGGATGACAATTAAAACAATTTAAGACAAGGAAAAAACAAATAATTAACTAGACAGCAAAGTAGGGTGTGTTGGTGTGGGTGAGTGAGTGTGTAGTGAGTGTGTGATATTCAAAACTGGTCTCCTAAAATGGCATATAAAGGACATGTCAAGCTGCTTTTTATGAGATGACTTCTAAGAGTCTCTCTGTATCTTCATAATCATGAGATTGAAGCCAATTTTGGACTTTAGTTTTACAATTGTATATGGATAAGGAGTAGATGGAAATGGCTTTATTGACTTTATTGTATAGGTAATCTCCTAGGAAACAAAAGAATCTACGGCTGAAGCTGGTTTTGAAGGACCGTGACTTACAGACTGTGTGTTTGCGTCTCTTATTAAGGATTTCAAAAGGATTGTATGGAAGTTGAGTATGCCTACGAATGATAGTGCTTAAGATGAATAATTGGCGAACAGTCAGTACTTTGCACTGCTTGTAAAGTTCTTTCGTTGGAAAAAGATAGGGAAGTTTATGACCAACTTTAAGAACAGCTCGCTGCGCTCTTTCTAATCTCAGCAAAGATGTTTTAGGGGCTCCCCCCCATGCCGTTATGCAATATGATAAGATTGATTGAACTAGTGCATAGTATACGGTGTCAATAGTCTTAGTTTCCGCCACATGGCGTAAGTTCTTGAAAACAAATATCAATTTTCGCGTTCTCGCTGTAAGTGCGTCTATATGTGGCTGAAAACTAAGACGATTGTCAATCTGAATTCCCAAATATTTGATAACGGTGGTTTCTCTTAGATTAGGACATGTGCAAGACTTATCTTGCAGGAAAGAGCATGTGTGTGATGTTATTGAAAAATTTGTATAAGAAGGAATCGCGTGATTTTTTATGGAAAAAGGAATATACATAGATTTAGACACGTTAAGAGTGAGTTTGTTATTGTTTAACCACTCTGCAACCATGTCAAAACCGAGCTGAGCATTTGAGTAGACTTCTTCCCATGAGTCCGCGTGAAAAAGCAGAGCTGTGTCGTCCGCAAAGGTGATGATCCTACCACCACGCAGTTCGAGGTTACAAAGTTCGTTAATATACGTCAAAAATAATGTGGGGCCTAGGATACTTCCCTGTGGTACCCCATATGTAATGTCAAGGTCATCACTGCACATATCACCAACCCTTACTCTCTGCTTGCGATTAGTGAGGTAATCAGAAAATAATTTAAGTTGCGTGCCTCTCACTCCTAACCCCTCCAGCTTCTCGAGGAGAAGCGGGAGCAGTAGCAGTCATTACTCTTTCTCTAGTATCTCTCCGTAGGAACCCGAACAATAAACTATGTATGCAGTAGCAGTCATTACTCTTTCTCTAGTATCTCTCCGTAGGAACCCGAACAATAAACTATGTATGCAGTAGCAGTCATTACTCTTTCCCTAGTATCTCTCCGTAGGAACCCGAACAATAAACTATGTGTGCAGTAGCAGTCATTACTCTTTCTCTAGAATCTCTCCGTAGGAACCCGAACAATAAACTATGTATGCAGTAGCAGTCATTACTCTTTCTCTAGTATCTCTCCGTAGGAACCCGAACAATAAACTATGTATGCAGTAGCAGTCATTACTCTTTCCCTAGTATCTCTCCGTAGGAACCCGAACAATAAACTATGTATGCAGTAGCAGTCATTACTCTTTCTCTAGTATCTCTCCGTAGGAACCCGAACAATAAACTATGTATGCAGTAGCAGTCATTACTCTTTCCCTAGTATCTCTCCGTAGGAACCCGAACAATAAACTATGTATGCAGTAGCAGTCATTACTCTTTCTCTAGTATCTCTCCGTAGGAACCCGAACAATCAACTATGTATGCAGTAGCAGTCATTACTCTTTCCCTAGTATCTCTCCGTAGGAACCCGAACAATAAACTATGTATGCAGTAGCAGTCATTACTCTTTCTCTAGTATCTCTCCGTAGGAACCCGAACAATAAACTATGTATGCAGTAGCAGTCATTACTCTTTCCCTAGTATCTCTCCGTAGGAACCCGAACAATAAACTATGTATGCAGTAGCAGTCATTACTCTTTCTCTAGTATCTCTCCGTAGGAATCCGAACAATAAACTATGTATGCAGTAGCAGTCATTACTCTTTCCCTAGTATCTCTCCGTAGGAACCCGAACAATAAACTATGTATGCAGTAGCAGTCATTACTCTTTCCCTAGTATCTCTCCGTAGGAACCCGAACAATAAACTATGTATGCAGTAGCAGTCATTACTCTTTCTCTAGTATCTCTCCGTAGGAACCCGAACAATAAACTATGTATGCAGTAGCAGTCATTACTCTTTCCCTAGTATCTCTCCGTAGGAACCCGAACAATAAACTATGTATGCAGTAGCAGTCATTACTCTTTCTCTAGTATCTCTCCGTAGGAATCCGAACAATAAACTATGTATGCAGTAGCAGTCATTACTCTTTCCCTAGTATCTCTCCGTAGGAACCCGAACAATAAACTATGTATGCAGTAGCAGTCATTACTCTTTCCCTAGTATCTCTCCGTAGGAACCCGAACAATAAACTATGTATGCAGTAGCAGTCATTACTCTTTCCCTAGTATCTCTCCGTAGGAACCCGAACAATAAACTATGTATGCAGTAGCAGTCATTACTCTTTCTCTAGTATCTCTCCGTAGGAACCCGAACAATAAACTATGTATGCAGTAGCAGTCATTACTCTTTCTCTAGTATCTCTCCGTAGGAACCCGAACAATAAACTATGTATGCAGTAGCAGTCATTACTCTTTCTCTAGTATCTCTCCGTAGGAACCCGAACAATAAACTATGTATGCAGTAGCAGTCATTACTCTTTCCCTAGTATCTCTCCGTAGGAACCCGAACAATAAACTATGTATGCAGTAGCAGTCATTACTCTTTCTCTAGTATCTCTCCGTAGGAACCCGAACAATAAACTATGTATGCAGTAGCAGTCATTACTCTTTCTCTAGTATCTCTCCGTAGGATCTCGAAAAATAAACTGTGTATGATTTTTCGTTATTGTAACATGTTGAAGATCACGATAGATATTGATTACGCGGGGTAATTGCGTAATACACGTACAAGTACAGTATCAATAGCCTTCATTTGATAGTTCAACATCATTCTTTGTGCTATTTACTTTGTTGAGCAAACCAATTTTTCGAACGAATGAAGCAATGGATAAGCAATACCTAAGCATCAACATCATTCAGATTGTGATTGAAAGAGTTACACAATTAGCTGCTGGAAGTTAAAGGAAAAAAAAAATACACGCGCTTTCAAAATATAATAATAATAATAATAACTCTGTTTCAGGCGCTTCAACCAGCCATCAACGTCTCGGCCCAACGACTGTCGGATCAGGTGCGGGTTATCCAACGGAATCAAAGATTGGACGACGCCGCGCTTGATAGGCTGCGCTCAGAGGTACTGAGCAACCGTATCGTCCCTGTCCCATCACAGACCGCGGTGCAACCTCTAAACATAATCCAACCGCGGTCTAATGTTAATGATGAGGAGGGGGGCGATGAGGTTGTTACGGTAAGTAGCCAGTGTAACGACCAATTGAGGAGCGCGCTGGAGGATGCGATTCGGGAGTTTAGAACTGCCCCCGTCCAACTTAGACCTCGTTTACCTCGCTTGCCTATGCACAGAACGAATAGGGCGTTGGTGTGTGCCTTGGATTCGCTGCTTGTTTCTTATTTTGAAAGCAGCGAAGATCTCGTAGATACGCACTCGATCTTGTATTGCGCGGCTATTGCGGCGTGTCGTGTAGCCAATGTCACATTTTCAAATTGTGACATAGCTACACGACCAAAACCCGCCGTTCCAGCCTGGCAGTGCAGGATCGAGCGGCGTATCGAGGGGACCAGGGTGCTCATCGGCAAACTATACTGCTTCAGGGAGGGCAATACTCGCCCTAGAGTGATGCGCTTTGTGAGGCGGGCGTTCTCGGGGACTGGAATCAGCCCTCAAGAATATATGTCCCATGTCACAGAGCGCATTGACTTCCTGAAGCAGAAGGTCTATGCATGGGCAAGCCGTATCCGTAGGTATAAGCGTCGGGTTGAACGATATACCCAGAATCGCATATTCCAGCGTGATCAAAGGTGGGTGTATAGAGCATGGGAGCGACCTGAGCAAAATGTGGCAGACGTATGCCGCCCAGATGATGATGCCACTAGCACATTCTGGCGCAACATCTGGTCGGTGCCCGTCTGCCATAATGAGGCTGAATGGATACGCGATGTTGAGCGCGTGTGTGACGCCATACCGCAGATGGAGGGAGTAATAATTACTTCCTCCGATGTAGCCAGTGCAGCCCGTCCGATACCGAACTGGAAATCGCCGGGACCGGACGGACTGCACAATTTTTGGCTTAAATGGCTGCAAAGTTCACACGCGTGCTTAGCATCGCAATTCCAGTCGGCCTTAGAGTCTGGGTCGCTGCCACAGCTCTTTACAACGGGAGTTACCCACTTGCTCCATAAGTCAGGTGATGCCACGGAACCCAAAAATTATAGGCCGATCACTTGTTTGCCGACGGTCTATAAACTTCTTACATCCATTTTGAGAGTGAAAATTAATTCTCATTTAGAAAAGAATTCTATCATGTCTGCCTCTCAAAATGGATGTAGGAATGGGTCCCGCGGCACCAAGGAGCTACTCCTCATTGACATGGCCATAAGCCAACAGGTCCGTCGATCCCGAAAGCATTTGTCGACATGTTGGATAGACTATAAGAAGGCCTTTGATTCGGTGCCCCATACATGGCTCTTGAGGGTGTTAGAGTTGTACAAAATTGATACAACTCTGAGCACCTTCCTAACGACATGTATGGGGCAGTGGAGGACGGTCCTTCGCTATCCAGGATGTCGACAAATTCGGGGGAGCGACGAACCTATTAGGATTAAGCGGGGAATATTCCAGGGCGACAGTCTGAGTCCACTGTGGTTTTGTTTAGCCTTGAACCCTCTTAGCACTCTGCTGGAGGGTACAGGGCTGGGCTGTTCTTTGCGGAGAGGGGGTCAGGTAATATCCCACCTGCTTTATATGGATGATTTGAAACTGTTTGCCACCAACAAATTGCAACTGCTGGAGTCACTAAAAGTAACTAAAACTTTTAGTGATTCCATCAGGATGGAATTTGGTGTTGATAAATGTGCAGTCATGCATGTAAGGCGGGGCGGGATTGTGGAATCTGAGGGACTACAACTCTCAGATTCTATAAACCTGAGATCACTCTCCGCAACTGATACCTACAAATACCTGGGTATGTCAGAGGGGTTAGGCATTAACGGGGCTGACATGAAACAATCGTTGCAGGAGCGCTTCTTCGGTCGCCTGAAAAAGGTACTTAATAGTTCTTTGTCAGGCGGCAACAAGGTGCGCGCCTTTAACGGTTGGGTCATGCCGGTCCTGATGTACTCCTTTGGCATACTAAAGTGGACCCAGACGGAACTAGATGCCCTGGATAGGAGAGTCCGGTCACTGCTGACTGCAAACCGGATGCATCACCCACGTTCGTCTGTCATGAGGCTGTACATCCCGCGGAAGTGTGGGGGTCGAGGTTTTTTAAATGCTAAGACCCTCCACAACCGCGAGGTGTGCAGTCTCAGAGAATATTTTCTCAAGGCTAACGTGGGTATGCACCGAGATGTGGTTGCAGTGGACAAGGGACTCACCCCGTTATCCTTGGCTAAAGAGAACTGGCGCAAACCTGTGGTGCTTAGTACCAACGACCGCAAGGAAGTATGGCAAAGCAAGGAGCTTCACGGACGCTTTTTCCGGGCCCTTCATGGGCCCGACGTAGATTTCTTAGCGTCCGTGGCCTGGCTACGCTTCGGTGACCTCTTTGGGGAAACCGAAGGCTCAGTCTGTGCGATTATGGATGAAGTTATGCTAACGAATAACTACCGGAAGTATATAATGAAAGACGGGACGATCGACATATGTCGGGCATGCCATTGTCCCGGTGAGTCTATCAGACATATTACTTCTGGGTGTTCTCGTTTAGCTAACGGCGAGTATTTGCACAGGCATAACCAAGTGGCCAGGATTATCCATCAGCAACTTGCTCTGAAATACGGCCTTGTGGACTCTGAGGTACCGTATTACAGGTATGTGCCCGACCCAGTTCTCGAAAATGACCATGTCACGTTATACTGGGATCGATCTATTATCACTGACAGGACTATTGTAGCCAATAAGCCTGATATAGTGGTAATAGATCGATCAGTGCGCCGCACAATGATAATCGATGTCACTATCCCGCATGACGAGAACCTCGTGAAGGCTGAGAAGGAGAAACAATTGAAGTATCTCGACTTAGCCCACGAGGTTGTCGCTATGTGGAATGTGGACTCGGCAATCATTGTGCCGATAGTCGTTACAGTCAATGGCCTTATCGCTAAGAGCCTCGACCAACATCTCAAGAGGCTCTCTTTGGGTGGCTGGGTGAAGGGCTTGATTCAGAAGGCAGTCCTCCTTGATACGGCGCGTATTGTGAGGAGGTTCCTGTCTCTGGGGCCCTAACCACCGGTAGCTTGGACCCTGTTCCCCATGCCGGTGGATTTCTATTTTTTCTATTTTTAATATTTTTAAATGTTTTTTTTTTTAATTCTAATATTTAAAAATATAACTTATATGTAAAAAAATTGAATAAAGATAATAATAATAAAACCTTTATTATCAGGCTACAATGGCCCATAGATACATACCTTACAAACTAACATATATAAAGTATAAAACAAAACCTGTGTTAATAAATATGACTGTTTACTTGAAATAGAATAAAATAGGTTGATGAAATAAAAAAAATAAAAAAAAAACTAGAAATCTTTTTATGTATGACATGTAATTTGACAATAACCCGTCTATTTGTAAATAATAGAATTTTTTTCAAATCTAGTTGTTATTTTCGTTGGCTAAACAAAACTACATTGTTAATATTATGACAATATAAAGGTAAGAACCTGAAAAATGGCGGACATCCAATGTGCACCGCATTAACCCCAATTAAATGCTATGGGCTGAATAAGAGTTCACTTGTGGTACATAAATCAGCAAAAAGCTGACACCAGTAGTTCTTGTGTCAAACAAGTCAGCTACAGATCCATTTAAATCTTAATAGTGGATACATTTACGCAAATATTGTACCCAATGAACCGCTAAACTTTCTGTAGGTATTGGCTTTTAGGGATCTGTGGAAACAGCTTAAATACTCACATTTTACAAAATTTAACGTCTGAATGTCTATCCGTTTATGTTTTATGTTATATATTGTTATGTTATATTTTTTCGAGATTATATAGGGTGTTTGGAAGCTGGGTGCAAAGCATTAACGGGGTGATAGTTGACACTATTTAGAGCATTTTGAGCCATACATGACTTAGAATATATATATTTTTTTTTAACTGCAAACTTTCAATAAAGAATAATATCATATAATACTAGGCCAAAAATAAAAAAAAGCCATACATCGTCTAATTTGTAGCTTGTTCAGGGTTCCCTGCGTCGTCTGTATTGCTGTTTAGAATTAATAATAATAATTTTACCATGTTGACGAGCTCGGGTCGGACTCGATTGGAGCAAAACACACGCTCAACATCTTCGGGTTCGTCGCTCAGCTCCGCCTCGCAGTTGCCGGAACCAGATCCAGACGTGAGTCCTGTGATACCGGCTGCAGCAGTTGCGTCGAGCTCGAGCGACGAATACTTCTCGCCGCCGACGACACCACCACCAGTTCGTCGGCCGAGAAGAGGCCGGCCACCGAACGGCATGGCATCTAGGGGCCAACCGGCCCCGAGCCGGGTCCCCGCTGCCGTGGTTGTGCGCAGCGCATGAAATGGACTCATCAAATGAATGAGAACGTCATGCGCGCATTTTACGGGGCTACAGAGGGGGAAACTAACCTCACTGCGTACCGCGATAGGATGCTGTCTCTGTTCCAGGCGCTTCAACCAGCCATCAACGTCTCGGCCCAACGACTGTCGGATCAGGTGCGGGTTATCCAACGGAATCACAGATTGGACGACGCAGCGCTTAGTAGGCTGCGCTCAGAGGTACTGAGCAACCGTGATAATAATGATGAGGAGGGGGGCGATGAGATTGTTACGGTAAGTAGCCAGTGTAACGAACGATTAAGGAGCGCGCTGGAGGATGCGATTCGGGAGTTTAGAACTGCCCCCGTCCAACTTAGACCACATTTACCTCGCTTGCCTATGCACAGAACGAATAGGGCGATGGTGTGTGTCGTTTAGCAAACGTCAAATTTCCAAACTGTGACGAAGCTACTCGACCAAAACCAGCCGTACCAGCCTGGCAATGCAGGATCGAGCGTCATATCGATGGGGCCAGGGTACTCATCGGCAAACTATACTGCTTCAGGGAGGGCAATACACGACCACGACTGATGCGCTTTGTAAGGCGGGTATTCTCGGGGACTGGAATCAGTCCTCCAGAATATATGTCCCGTGTCACAGAGCGCATCGACTTCCTGAAGCAGAAAGTGTGCATTGTGCATGGGCGAGCCGTATTCGGCGGTATAAGTGGCGGGTTAATCGATACACACAGAATCGCGTGTTCCAGAGCGATGAGAGGTGGGTATATAGAGCTTGGGAGCGACCTGAACAAAATGTGACGGACGTGCGCCGCCCGGATGATGCCACCACGAGTGCATTCTGGCGCAGTATCTGGTCGGTGCCCGTCTGTCACGCTGAGGCTGGCTGGATGCAGGATATCGAGCGAGTGTGTGGAACTATACCAGAAATGGAAGCAGTTTTCATTACGGCATTAGACGTAGCCAGAGCAGTCCGTCCGTTACCGAATTGGAAATCACCGGGACCGAACGGACTACACAACTTTTGGTTGAAATGGGTAATTAGTTCACACACTCGCCTGGCATCTCAATTCCAGTCATCCTTAGAGTCTGGGTCGCTACCGCAGTTTATAACAACAGGCGTTACCCACCTGCTCCATAAGTCAGGTAGTCCCGCGGAACCCAAGAATTATAGACCGATCACGTTTGTCGACGATCTATAAACTTCTTACATCCATTTTGAGAGCGAAAATTAATACTCACATTGAGAGTAACTTGATTATGTCTGCCTCTCAAAATGGATGTAGGAACGGGTCCCGTGGTACTAACGAGCTACTCCTCATCGACATGGCCATAAGCCAACAGGTTCGTCGATCCCGCAAGGATCTGTCGACATGCTGGATAGATTACAAGAAGGCCTACGACTCGGTGCCACATACATGGCTCATGAGGGTACTGGAGTTGTACAAGATAGATGCAACTCTACGCACCTTCCTTGAGTCATGTATGGGGCAATGGAGGACAGTCCTTCGCTATCCTGGGTGTCGACAGATCCAGGGGAATGATGAGTCTGTATGGATTAAACGGGGAATATTTCAGGGCGACAGTTTGAGTCCACTCTGGTTCTGCTTAGCCCTGAATCCTTTAAGTACACTGCTAGAGGATTCAGGTCTAGGCTATCGGTTGAGGAGAGGCGGTCAGGTCATATCTCACCTCCTCTACATGGATGACTTGAAACTCTTTGCCCCGAACAAATTGCGACTGATGGAGCTACTGAAGGTAACTGAAACTTTCAGTAACGCCATCAGTATGGAATTTGGTGTGGACAAGTGTGCATGGACATGTAAAGCGAGGGGAGATTGTGGAATCCGAGGGAATTCAACTCTCGGATTCCATAAACCTTAGATCCCTCTCCTCATCGGAAAGCTATAAGTATTTGGGTATGTCGGAAGCGTTAGGTATCAACGTTGCTGACATGAAACAATCGTTGAAGGAGCGCTTCTTTGGCCGCCTGAAGAAGGTATTAGGTAGTCTTCTTTCAGGTAGAAACAAGGTGCGCGCCTTCAACGGTTGGGTCATGCCGGTCTATTATTTAAACCTTATAAGAATATTATTAGGTATGTCATCCCACCCAGTAGCACAAACAACTTTTAACCCGTTTATAATTCTGAGTACTTCGTCAACGTCGGTATCTAATAAAACAAAAGAATTTATTGTAGAGAATGTCATATATGAGACGAGGCAAATCGCCGGGACATGACAGCCTTAGCATAGAACATTTTGTACATGCCGGACCACATCTCCCACGACTGTTAGCGTTATTGTTTACGTTTTGTATCCGGCACACCTACCTACCCGCCGAGTTGATGAGAACGGTGGTTGTACCAATACTGAAAAATAAAACTGGTGACGTCAGTGACAAGAGTAATTACAGACCGATCTCCTTAGCTACTGTTGCGGCTAAAGTGCTTGACGGTGTGTTTGAGAGACAACTACATAAACATCTTAAAATACACGATGCTCAGTTCGGCTTTAGGCCACAGCTATCGACTGCATGTGCTATTCTGTCCCTCAAGCATACTGTCAGGTACTACACGGAGAGAAATACACCGGTATATGCAGCGTTTCTAGACCTTTCCAGGGCATTTGACCTGGTTAGGTATGACATACTGTGGTGTAAGTTGCGCGAAGCGGGTGTGCCCGACGCCATAACAAACATGTTTCAGTATTGGTATGGCCACCAAATCAATCATGTTAGATGGGCCAACAGGTTGTCTGAGGAGTACAGGTTGGAATGCGGGGTGAGGCAGGGTGGATTGACCTCGCCAGCGCTTTTCAACCTGTATGTAAACCAGCTGATTGTCGCGCTCAGTAGCACACATGTCGGCTGTTCTATTGACGGTCTGTGTGTAAATAGTATTAGTTATGCGGACGACATGGTGCTGCTGGGTCCGTCGGTTAGCGCACTCAGGAAGTTGTTGGCGGTTTGTGAGACGTATGCAGTAGCGCATGGGCTTGTGTATAACGGAAAGAAAAGCAAACTACTTGTGTTTAGGGTAAAGGGTAAAAAACCAGCACACGTCCCACCGGTTATGTTAAACGGTGTGGCGCTTGAAAAGGTGCCAGCTTTTAAGTACTTAGGGCACATAGTTACCGAGGACTTAAAAGATGATGCTGATATGGAGAGGGAACGGAGGGCGTTGGCTGTCCGTTGCAATATGTTGGCCCGCAGGTTTGCACGTTGTACACCAGAAGTAAAGGTAACTCTTTTTAAGGCTTTTTGCCAATCCTTGTACACGTGCACTCCGTGGGTTCGATATACGCAAAGGGCATACAACGCCCTCAGAGTTCAGTATAATAATGCTTTCAGGATGTTGTTGGGACTTCCACGTTACTGCAGTGCATCAGGAATGTTTACCGAAGCACATACTGATGGTTTCAATACCATACTGCGAAAGAGGATTGCTTCCATGATGCACAGGGTGCGTGGAAGCGTCAACGACATTCTGAAGGTAATTAGTGATAATCCTTGTTGCACCATTATGGCGCATTGGGTGCATGTACATATGCGTGTATCCGGTGTGTCAGATGAGCGCAGCAGAAAATATATGAATTAAAATATTACCTTTGTTACTAACATAGTTTTTAAGTACTGTATTACTAACATCATATGGATCAAGGTCTGAAATAAAATATTTTATTTTTTTTAAATTTATTTTATAGTTGGGTTTTGAGGGGAAAAATTACTAGAATGTAAAGATTTTTCAGCCAAGTTTTTACCAACGTTAGCAAAATAATTGTTTATTTTATTCATTGCTTCGGATGGGTTTATCTCTGTTGATAGTAAATCTAGTGGAGGTTCCGGACTTTTCGATCTAAATGTATTAGTTTTTATAAATTTCCAGACCAGTTTACTATTTTTCCCCGCATTTTGTAATTGATTTTTATTATATTGATTTTTTAGTTTTTTCAAAACATTATTACAGAAGTTTCGATACTTTTTATATGTTACAGAAAGTACTTTGTTATCAGGTGCGAGTTTCAATTTTTGGTGAAGTTTATCTCTATGTCTTATACAACGAACGAGTCCGGGTGTAATCTAGGGTTTAATACAATTATACCTTCTAGGAATTATCTTAGTGAACGTGTTTTTGCGTATTGCATATTGCAGCGAATCTATGAAGTACTTTAAAGAAATATTTGGATCATTAGAATTATAAACAGGGTTAAAATTAATACCGCGTGTGTCATTTTCAAGGTTTGTCATATTGACTTTAGTGTGGCTACGCATGCAGTTTTTTCTAGGTGAACTTATTTGTAATGTTAGTAAAACAGCTTGGTGATCGGTAAGCGAAGAATTAGTAACCAATGTTTTGGATGGATTTTTTGATTTCAGAATGATATGGTCTAAGCATGAGCCGCTCTTATGCGTGGGATGATAGTGATCTGGTTATAGTCCATGAAAAGAACAAATATTCAGATAATTATGTACATGGGTATCAGTTTTACCGGAAGCAATGTTAATATTAATATCGCCCAAAAGTATTATGTTTTTAAATGATTTTATGTTGTTTAAGTTTGTGACAAGTGAGTCTAAAAATCTATTCATATTTTGAGAAGGAGGCCTATAAATAGCCATGACTACTGTATCGGGAATAATTTTTATGATTAACCAATTACTATCTTGGGATACCGGTTCTTCTTTCATTGCTCGTAAATTTTTGACATAAACTACTAATCCATCGTTTTGGTTTATGTTTCTGTCTGTATTGTATGAATAATAACCGTCAAGAGATGGTACAACTGTCTGTTTTGACAACCAATATTCTGTTTAAACGATAATATCACAGCTTATGTCAAGATTCTGTAATAACACTTTAAAGCCGTTCATGTTTCGATTTATGCTGCGAATATTCTGTGTAAGTAGGGTTAACGCTTTGCCACCAGAAGGAAGAAAGTGTTTTCCGTCCTCAACATTACAGATTTTAGATTCAGACACAGAAAAACTATCTAGATCACAAATTAGCTGATTTGTCATGATAGTTACAATACTAAGTGGAAATATAAAGAGAGGATAATCTACCTGTTTATGTGCTTACTAAATAAAGTATTCGTAGGCGCTCTTAGGCGCCTACGAATATAATCTATTGAGTCGATGTAGTTACTCTCTGCGTATTTGCGCGCTGGGCAACATGCATCGCCAGTTGGATGGTCACATTTCCTCTTAAAGCGTTTACACGTCGCACATTGAGAGGGAGAAGATTTGATGCTGCATTCCTTGAAGGAGTGTCCAGTCTCTCCACAGTGGTTGCAAACAGGACTAGTTTCTCGGCAAAACTTGGCTGCGTGTCCAAACTGCTGGCAATTGAAGCACCTGGTGACTATCGTGAAGTCTCTCACAGGGCATGATGTCCAATTAATAAAAAATCGGCTTTGGTTAATCATAATTTTCCTTATGCTAGCGGGTAGTTCTAAGATGTAGTTACAGGTAGGAAGGTCTTTTTTACCCGATCTATGGCTTAATTTGATGCTCTCAAGGAAGGACTCACGAGTTATATTCGGCAACTTGTCTGAAAGCTTTTGCTCGTAAATACAGTCAAATACCTCTTTCTCGGTAAGGGTAACGGGGACACCAACGACAGCGACCATAGGGCGGCCCTTAGAAGGTTCTTCTATTGTAAGGCCCGATGATACTAATTTTTCCGAGTTCTTGAGTTTGACAATGTCGCCTTTATTTTCAGTGCTTATCAGAACGCCCCCATTTTTCACTTTTTTCAGGCCACGGACATGAAGCTTAAGTTGTTCGGGCGAGATTATCTTTTGAACAAGTGACTTGGTGTCGTCACTTGTTTGGGTCTTATCCCTGGGATATATGGCGAGCGAGCTCAAATTTGCAGGACGGACGAAGTTATCGGAACCTTTCTTCACCATGCTAGCATAAGACGTATTTTCCGTTGGATTCAACTTAGTCTCCACGACATTTTTGAACTGCTGGAGAGAGTCCACAAAGTTCTGGTGAGTCTGTAGGTGCTGGATTGTGGTATGGGCCTGGATCGTTTTCGACTTCAATGATTGATATAACACGGCCATCTGAGAAGTCCCACTTGAGACCTTCCGACAAAGAGTGGAGACACGAAGCTTCTGGTCCGAGTTCATTTTTCCTTCCCCGATAATAGTGCAAACTTCGTTCAGAATGGTATCTATAAATGCTATTCATTTCTGGATCTCCGGCGTATTGATGACTTCACTCGGCAGTTCATTCTCCGTGGATGCTGGTGGATTTGGGGCGCTCGGGGGTAATGGTTCGGTAGGCGTCGCGTCGGTGGAGGAGTCTGCCGTAGTATTTGGCTACGACCAAACGGGCTCGTTCCTGGGGTAGACATTCTACCAGAAACACTTTATACTTGTTTATAAAAATTATTTAGTTCATCTTACACATGAAAGTCGCTAAAAACCTACAAGTCACACGCGACACACTTTACTTTTATACTGACGGCGCAAATAATTATTAAAATTTATTTGTCGTAATTACTAATTTCATTATAATCAATACAAAACAAACGTCCACTTAGTCTCACGTCTCGTAAAGCCCCCCAAATTCTCAAGTACTCCGCATTAATTTTTCGACGTATTCCACTAGTTTGTCGATTAGATTTCCACATTTGTAAATAAAATACCGAGAAATATCGAGAAACACGACGAAGCACTGGCTGTATCGCTTGACATCTCGAAGGCCTTTGACAGGGTCTAGCACGCTGCTCTGCTCAGCAAGCTTCCTGCTTATGGCATCCCAGCTGATTTTTGTAGCTGGATATCAGATTTCCTTAGTGAAAATCCGTTCCATGCTGTGGTACAAACATGAGCCCGTGCATGAGACGCTATGCGCTCGGTGTGCCGCGCGGAGAATGTTTGAGCCACATTGTACGTGTCGCTTGTTAAATAACATGAGTGGGTACCACATGACGGGCGCGACGTCGGCCCGCTCGTGCCGCGCGCCCGGCGCGATGGCGACCTGCAGCGGCGCGCCCGCCGCCTCCACCCACACGTCCAGCACGATCGGCTCCACGTCCTGGATCTACACAACGATAAATAAATAATAAAATATTTTTTATTAACTTAAGTTGTACAAGAAACACTTATCTAAACACTATACAGCCCCCAGCAGTCGGCGTACACATAGTGATACCTGTATGAGCAGCTGGTCGTGGTAGACTCCCCAGCAGTCGGCGTACACTTCCAGGGCGAGCGGCACGTGCGCGCGCGCCGCCAGCACGCCAGCCGCCGGCACACACGCCAGCGCCACGCCCGGCGCCTCCACGTCGCCCGCCCACTGGTCTGTGACAACCACACGTTAGGACATTATCTGTACACTGCACGTGACGCCAGCGCCAACCGCGGCGCCTCCACGTCACCAGCCCACTGCTCGCATCGTACCCGCGGAGTAGTCGCGGCTAGCTCGCATCGTACCCGCATTACGTAGTCGCGGCTAGCTCGCATCGTACCCGCATCACGTAGTCGCGGCTCGCTCGCATCGTACCCGCATCACGTAGTCGCGGCTCGCTCGCATCGTACCCGCATTACGTAGTCGCGGCTAGCTCGCATCGTACCCGCATCACGTAGTCGCGGCTCGCTCGCATCGTACCCGCATTACGTAGTCGCGGCTAGCTCGCATCGTACCCGCATCACGTAGTCGCGGCTCGCTCGCATCGTACCCGCATCACGTAGTCGCGGCTCGCTCGCATCGTACCCGCATTACGTAGTCACGGCTAGCTCGCATCGTACCCGCATCACGTAGTCGCGGCTCGCTCGCATCGTACCCGCATTACGTAGTCGCGGCTAGCTCGCATCGTACCCGCGGAGTAGTTGCGGCTAGCTCGCATCGTACCCGCATCACGTAGTCGCGGCTAGCTCGCATCGTACCCGCATTACGTAGTCGCGGCTAGCTCGCATCGTACCCGCATCACGTAGTCGCGGCTCGCTCGCATCGTACCCGCATCACGTAGTCGCGGCTCGCTCGCATCGTACCCGCATCACGTAGTCGCGGCTCGCTCGCATCGTACCCGCATTACGTAGTCGCGGCTAGCTCGCATCGTACCCGCGGAGTAGTCGCGGCTAGCTCGCATCGTACCCGCATTACGTAGTCGCGGCTAGCTCGCATCGTACCCGCATCACGTAGTCGCGGCTCGCTCGCATCGTACCCGCATCACGTAGTCGCGGCTCGCTCGCATCGTACCCGCATCACGTAGTCGCGGCTCGCTCGCATCGTACCCGCATTACGTAGTCGCGGCTAGCTCGCATCGTACCCGCATTACGTAGTCGCGGCTCACTCGCATCGTACCCGCATTACGTAGTCGCGGCTAGCTCGCATCGTACCCGCATCACGTAGTCGCGGCTAGCTCGCATCGTACCCGCATCACGTAGTGGCGGCTCGCTCGCATCGTACCCGCATTACGTAGTCGCGGCTCGTTCGCATCGTACCCGTATTACGTAGTCGCGGCTCGCTCGCATCGTACCCGCATTACGTAGTCGCGGCTAGCTCGCATCGTAGTCGCGGCTCGCTCGCATCGTACCCGCATCACGTAGTCGCGGCTCGCTCGCATCGTACCCGCATCACGTAGTCGCGGCTCGCTCGCATCGTACCCGCATCACGTAGTCGCGGCTCGCTCGCATCGTACCCGCATTACGTAGTCGCGGCTAGCTCGCATCGTACCCGCATTACGTAGTCGCGGCTCGCTCGCATCGTACCCGCATCACGTAGTCGCGGCTCGCTCGCATCGTACCCGCATCACGTAGTCGCGGCTAGCTCGCATCGTACCCGCATTACGTAGTCGCGGCTCGCTCGCATCGTACCCGCATCACGTAGTCGCGGCTCGCTCGCATCGTACCCGCATCACGTAGTCGCGGCTCGCTCGCATCGTACCCGCATCACGTAGTCGCGGCTCGCTCGCATCGTACCCGCATTACGTAGTCGCGGCTCGCTCGCATCGTACCCGCATTACGTAGTCGCGGCTCGCTCGCATCGTACCCGCATTACGTAGTCGCGGCTCGCTCGCATCGTACCCGCATTACGTAGTCGCGGCTCGCTCGCATCATACCCGCATCACGTAGTCGCGGCTAGCTCGCATCGTACCCGCATTACGTAGTCGCGGCTAGCTCGCATCATACCCGCATCACGTAGTCCGCGGAAGTACCCGCGGAAAGCACGTTCACAAATCGCCTAGCTGGAACCTCTCCTGCTAATCGCCAGTATGAGGACGCTCTTGAGCGCATCTCGTATCTCCCCGGGCGAGAGAAACGTGGCGATAGTCTCGCACGTGTCATCAAATTCAATAAAAAAATACAAGAAGTGGATGAAATTTCATCATTTGATAAAAAAATAACTTTTGTCCCCCACTTCGAGAATATTATTAAAAAAGCATCGAAAATGTAAGGGTTTGTGCTTAGAAACACTGCGGGCTTTAAACAGGTTGCTACCAAAATAATGCTATACTATAGCTTTGTACGAAGCGTCCTGGAGTATTGCAGTGTTGTATGGAGACCACACTACGCCACGCATAAGTTACTTTTGGAAAGAGTTCAAAAACGGTTTCTGAGGCACCTCGCATTTTCCAAAGGAAAAAGTAAACAGCTGCTCTCTTATAATACTCGTCTCAAATACTTTAGGATGCACTCATTATCAACTCGAAGGTATAATAAGGAATCTGTATTTATAGCTCAAAAGAAGTGCATAAGAGCAATGTGTAATGTAGACAACACAACCAGCTGTCAACCCTACTTTAAAAGCTTAAAAATTCTGACACTGCCTTCGTTATATTATAAATATGAACTTAATGTTTTTGTGAAATTGAATGCTAATTATTGTAAGACTGCTGTTAAAAGCTACTATAGACAATTACGTGACAAAAAAAGACTAGAACTTGATATACCGTATGGAAAAACAGCACTAATCAATAAAAGTATTCTTTGTATGGCATCATTGATTTACAACAAGTTGCCTGATGATGCCAAAAAGTTACCTGTTCATCAATTCTAGTCGAAGCTGCAAAAATTCCTAGTGAATAAATGTTATTATAGTGTCAAGGAGTACTTACAGGATAAGAATATAGATATACACTTAGAGAGTAATTTATGGACGTTGAAGAAGATGACAATAAAAATAGGGCGACATGACATAATTGAACTTGGCACCTGTATAATTTTATTATAATTTGGACCAACATCTTAATTTAATTTATTTGAGTGTTAAGTCTATGACATGTATTACATTATCTGACAATTGTATTTTTAAACCTTTGACATTTGTAGTATTCTGTATTTATTTTATTTTTTACTATAACAACTTTTTAATGTCATTTTAATAATTATTTGATAAAATTAATAATAATATAAATGATTGATGATGACATGATTGATTGATTGAAATATTTGCACACCTTATTAGGTAATGATACAGTGTACTTTATATTTATTTGTAACATCTGTTTATACCTACCTGTATTAAGCAAATAAATGATTTGATTTGATTTGATTTGAAGAGAAGTTATTGATGCCTTGTTTCTCTAAAGTTACTTAGAAATAAAATTGACTGCCCAAACTTCCTGAGCCTCCTGAAGTTTCGTGTCCCAGCCCGATATCCGCGAAAGCCTATCGCACCACTATATCCACCTTCGCGCAGAACGATTCTTGGTGCTAACTCACCGATATCACGCCTGTGTACAAACCTAAACAGTTGCAGTGATCTTACTGATATACATCATGACGGAATAGGCTAATTTTATAAAATAATTACTGAGTACTGTACTCACAACAAATGATCTCGCTACTAAATATTATTTTAATTTTAACATTGAATGCATTGTAATTATATAATGAGATTTTTATTATTATTTTAATTTTATTTTAATTAAGTAATAATTATTGATGCTACAATTTTTGTTTTTCTGTTTTCTATAGGTTTTTGTTTTTAATTTATTTAGAATGAATTGTTTTTTTGTATTATTATTTTTATTCCTGTTACGTACGCATGAATTACCAAAAATTATAGAATATGTTTAATTGTAAATATTATTGTAAAACCATAAATGGTGCATGTTGTGTTAGCCTGTAAGTAATTGTTGCACTTATAAAAGTATATACTATTCATTAAATTATTTTTAATGTATTGTGTGAACAATTGTTGGCTACCCTAAATAAATAAATAAATATCAAGTTTACATAATTATGAACCAATATCCACATGACGATATCACCGCGGCGAGAGTGGGATGCGCCGGCGACACTCGCGATACTCTCGCGGAGATGGATTTATGAATCGTGCAGTAACAGTAACTATGCAGATATCTCTGTCACTGATTTGTTTTTATTCTACTACACTAACAAGTTTACCCGACGATGCTTCACTTTGTGTTCATATAACAATACCTAATACGCAATAAAATAAAAACGGTCAAGAGCGAGTCGGACTCGCGCACCGCGGGTTCCGTACCATTCTACTTCCTACTTATCCTACTTCCTACTATCCTGCTTCCTATTCTACTTTCCTACTATAATATTATAAATGTGAAAGTTTGTGAGGATGGATGGATGGATGTTTGTTACCCTTTCACGCAAAAACTAGTGAATAGATATCATCTCATGAAATTTAACATACACATAGTTTATAACCTGGATTAAACACAGGATACTTTTCATCCCGATATTCCTACGGGTTCGAGACTTACGCGGTGAAACCGCGGGGCGCTGCTAGTCATATATAAAAAAGTGTGCTATTTACAGACATCGTTTTATTTTATATTTTTAGAATAATTTCAGATTTTTGTCTGAGCAAACTTCGGAGATAAGGGGGGGGGGTACATTTGGGTAGAATGTGCAGCAAACAGCGTTCTTTCATATGATACCCGACATCCCTTAGTGGTCCACTTCGAATTTATAAGACCCCCTTTCAAAAAACTAAAAATACATTTTTATTTTTTTCTTATTTGCAAAATAGTTGAGCAAACGTCATCTAAAACTAATCCAAATTTCAAGTTAATAGCATTAGTAGTTCTTGAGATATCTAGCTGTGATAGACAGACAGACAAACAGACTGAGTCGCACCATAAGTGTTCCTTTTTACCATTTTGGTACGGAACACTAAAAGCAAACATTGCCAACAGCAAATTATACCGTATTTCAACAACTGTGCAGTTTATTTCACTACAAAACTAATAATGCATTGAAGTGGAACTACATACTCGGAACTACCTACTCCACTTTATGAAATAGAAACTAAAGCCAAGCAAATCGAGTTAGAGAATCATACAGCGGTACGATTGCACACGCTAACGAGGTACCACTCGAGCCGGATTAAACTTAGTTCACAGCGCGGTGCACTCCCACCCTCGCAGCCCCGGACGACTTTATATGTTCATACAGACGGACAGCGGCTGCAACTTATTATTGTAAGCCATTCTAATGTATGGAAACACGTTTTCTTTAGCTTAGTTTTCTTTCCTTCCCTACGCTGAGGTTTAAGCAGTTCTACTGTCTGTTGCAACCCAGTTGCCCTAGAGAGAGAGAGAGAGAGAGAAGTGTTGTAGTTCTCCAGTGCGCTGTCATCAAAGACTCGTTGCACAAGAGCAGCGTGCGTGATGTTATGTAAGTATCTGACCTGTGTTTAGTGTCCTGTGGTGTCTCCGCGGCCAGCGACGCACGGTGGCACTCCAGTGCGCTGTCACCAAAGACTCGTTACGCAGGAGCAGCGTGCGTGATGTTATGTAAGTATCTGACCTGTGTTTAGTGTCCTGTGGTGTCTCCGCGGCCAGCGACGCACGGTGGCACTCCAGTGCGCTGTCACCAAAGACTCGTTACGCAGGAGCAGCGTGCGTGATGTTATGTAAGTATCTGACCTGTGTTTAGTGTCCTGTGGTGTCTCCGCGGCCAGCGACGCACGGTGGCACTCCAGTGCGCTGTCACCAAAGACTCGTTACGCAGGAGCAGCGTGCGTGATGTTATGTAAGTATCTGACCTGTGTTTAGTGTCCTGTGGTGTCTCCGCGGCCAGCGACGCACGGTGGCACTCCAGTGCGCTGTCACCAAAGACTCGTTACGCAGGAGCAGCGTGCGTGATGTTATGTAAGTATCTGACCTGTGTTTAGTGTCCTGTGGTGTCTCCGCGGCCAGCGACGCACGGTGGCACTCCAGTGCGCTGTCACCAAAGACTCGTTACGCAGGAGCAGTGTGCGTGATGTTATGTAAGTATCTGACCTGTGTTTAGTGTCCTGTGGTGTCTCCGCGGCCAGCGACTCCAGTGCGCTGTCACCAAAGACTCGTTACGCAGGAGCAGCGTGCGTGATGTTATGTAAGTATCTGACCTGTGTTTAGCGTCCTGTGGTGTCTCCGCGGCCAGCGATGCACGGTGGCACTCCAGTGCGCTGTCACCAAAGACTCGTTACGCAGGAGCAGCGTGCGTGATGTTATGTAAGTATCTGACCTGTGTTTAGTGTCCTGTGGTGTCTCCGCGGCCAGCGACGCACGGTGGCACTCCAGTGCGCTGTCACCAAAGACTCGTTACGCAGGAGCAGCGTGCGTGATGTTATGTAAGTATCTGACCTGTGTTTAGTGTCCTGTGGTGTCTCCGCGGCCAGCGACGCACGGTGGCACTCCAGTGCGCTGTCACCAAAGACTCGTTACGCAGGAGCAGTGTGCGTGATGTTATGTAAGTATCTGACCTGTGTTTAGTGTCCTGTGGTGTCTCCGCGGCCAGCGACTCCAGTGCGCTGTCACCAAAGACTCGTTACGCAGGAGCAGTGTGCGTGATGTTATGTAAGTATCTGACCTGTGTTTAGTGTCCTGTGGTGTCTCCGCGGCCAGCGACTCCAGTGCGCTGTCACCAAAGACTCGTTACGCAGGAGCAGCGTGCGTGATGTTATGTAAGTATCTGACCTGTGTTTAGCGTCCTGTGGTGTCTCCGCGGCCAGCGATGCACGGTGGCACTCCAGTGCGCTGTCACCAAAGACTCGTTACGCAGGAGCAGCGTGCGTGATGTTATGTAAGTATCTGACCTGTGTTTAGTGTCCTGTGGTGTCTCCGCGGCCAGCGACGCACGGTGGCACTCCAGTGCGCTGTCACCAAAGACTCGTTACGCAGGAGCAGCGTGCGTGATGTTATGTAAGTATCTGACCTGTGTTTAGTGTCCTGTGGTGTCTCCGCGGCCAGCGACGCACGGTGGCACTCCAGTGCGCTGTCACCAAAGACTCGTTACGCAGGAGCAGCGTGCGTGATGTTATGTAAGTATCTGACCTGTGTTTAGTGTCCTGTGGTGTCTCCGCGGCCAGCGACGCACGGTGGCACTCCAGTGCGCTGTCACCAAAGACTCGTTACGCAGGAGCAGCGTGCGTGATGTTATGTAAGTATCTGACCTGTGTTTAGTGTCCTGTGGTGTCTCCGCGGCCAGCGACGCACGGTGGCACTCCAGTGCGCTGTCACCAAAGACTCGTTACGCAGGAGCAGTGTGCGTGATGTTATGTAAGTATCTGACCTGTGTTTAGTGTCCTGTGGTGTCTCCGCGGCCAGCGACTCCAGTGCGCTGTCACCAAAGACTCGTTACGCAGGAGCAGCGTGCGTGATGTTATGTAAGTATCTGACCTGTGTTTAGCGTCCTGTGGTGTCTCCGCGGCCAGCGATGCACGGTGGCACTCCAGTGCGCTGTCACCAAAGACTCGTTACGCAGGAGCAGCGTGCGTGATGTTATGTAAGTATCTGACCTGTGTTTAGTGTCCTGTGGTGTCTCCGCGGCCAGCGACGCACGGTGGCACTCCAGTGCGCTGTCACCAAAGACTCGTTACGCAGGAGCAGCGTGCGTGATGTTATGTAAGTATCTGACCTGTGTTTAGTGTCCTGTGGTGTCTCCGCGGCCAGCGACGCACGGTGGCACTCCAGTGCGCTGTCACCAAAGACTCGTTACGCAGGAGCAGCGTGCGTGATGTTATGTAAGTATCTGACCTGTGTTTAGTGTCCTGTGGTGTCTCCGCGGCCAGCGACGCACGGTGGCACTCCAGTGCGCTGTCACCAAAGACTCGTTACGCAGGAGCAGCGTGCGTGATGTTATGTAAGTATCTGACCTGTGTTTAGTGTCCTGTGGTGTCTCCGCGGCCAGCGACGCACGGTGGCACTCCAGTGCGCTGTCACCAAAGACTCGTTACGCAGGAGCAGCGTGCGTGATGTTATGTAAGTATCTGACCTGTGTTTAGTGTCCTGTGGTGTCTCCGCGGCCAGCGACTCCAGTGCGCTGTCACCAAAGACTCGTTACGCAGGAGCAGCGTGCGTGATGTTATGTAAGTATCTGACCTGTGTTTAGCGTCCTGTGGTGTCTCCGCGGCCAGCGATGCACGGTGGCACTCCAGTGCGCTGTCACCAAAGACTCGTTACGCAGGAGCAGCGTGCGTGATGTTATGTAAGTATCTGACCTGTGTTTAGTGTCCTGTGGTGTCTCCGCGGCCAGCGACGCACGGTGGCACTCCAGTGCGCTGTCACCAAAGACTCGTTACGCAGGAGCAGCGTGCGTGATGTTATGTAAGTATCTGACCTGTGTTTAGTGTCCTGTGGTGTCTCCGCGGCCAGCGACGCACGGTGGCACTCCAGTGCGCTGTCACCAAAGACTCGTTACGCAGGAGCAGCGTGCGTGATGTTATGTAAGTATCTGACCTGTGTTTAGTGTCCTGTGGTGTCTCCGCGGCCAGCGACGCACGGTGGCACTCCAGTGCGCTGTCACCAAAGACTCGTTACGCAGGAGCAGCGTGCGTGATGTTATGTAAGTATCTGACCTGTGTTTAGTGTCCTGTGGTGTCTCCGCGGCCAGCGACGCACGGTGGCACTCCAGTGCGCTGTCACCAAAGACTCGTTACGCAGGAGCAGCGTGCGTGATGTTATGTAAGTATCTGACCTGTGTTTAGTGTCCTGTGGTGTCTCCGCGGCCAGCGACGCACGGTGGCACTCCAGTGCGCTGTCACCAAAGACTCGTTACGCAGGAGCAGCGTGCGTGATGTTATGTAAGTATCTGACCTGTGTTTAGTGTCCTGTGGTGTCTCCGCGGCCAGCGACGCACGGTGGCACTCCAGTGCGCTGTCACCAAAGACTCGTTACGCAGGAGCAGCGTGCGTGATGTTATGTAAATATCTGACCTGTGTTTAGTGTCCTGTGGTGTCTCCGCGGCCAGCGACGCACGGTGGCACTCCAGTGCGCTGTCACCAAAGACTCGTTACGCAGGAGCAGCGTGCGTGATGTTATGTAAGTATCTGACCTGTGTTTAGTGTCCTGTGGTGTCTCCGCGGCCAGCGACGCACGGTGGCACTCCATTGCACCGTCACCAAAGACTCGTTGCACAGGAGCAGCGTGCGTGATGTTATGTAAGTATCTGACCTGTGTTTAGTGTCCTGTGGTGTCTCCGCGGCCAGCGACTCCAGTGCGCTGTCACCAAAGACTCGTTACGCAGGAGCAGCGTGCGTGATGTTATGTAAGTATCTGACCTGTGTTTAGCGTCCTGTGGTGTCTCCGCGGCCAGCGATGCACGGTGGCACTCCAGTGCGCTGTCACCAAAGACTCGTTACGCAGGAGCAGCGTGCGTGATGTTATGTAAGTATCTAACCTGTGTTTAGTGTCCTGTGGTGTCTCCGCGGCCAGCGACGCACGGTGGCACTCCAGTGCGCTGTCACCAAAGACTCGTTGCACAGGAGCAGCGTGCGTGATGTTATGTAAGTATCTGACCTGTGTTTAGTGTCCTGTGGTGTCTCCGCGGCCAGCGACGCACGGTGGCAATCCAGTGCGCTGTCACCAAAGACTCGTTGCACAGGAGCAGCGTGCGTGATGTTATGTAAGTATCTGACCTGTGTTTAGTGTCCTGTGGTGTCTCCGCGGCCAGCGACTTACGGTGGCACTCCAGTGCGCTGTCACCAAAGACTCGTTACGCAGGAGCAGCATGCGTGATGTTATGTAAGTATCTGACCTGTGTTTAGTGTCCTGTGGTGTCTCCGCGGCCAGCGACGCACGATGGCACTCCAGTGCACTGTCACCAAAGACTCGTGACACAGGAGCAGCGTGCGTGATGTTATGTAAGTATCTGACCTGTGTTTAGTGTCCTGTGGTGTCTCCGCGGCCAGCGACGCACGGTGGCACTCCAGTGCGCTGTCACCAAAGACTCGTTACGCAGGAGCAGCATGCGTGATGTAATGTAAGTATCTGACCTGTGTTTAGTGTCCTGTGGTGTCTCCGCGGCCAGCGACGCACGGTGGCACTCCAGTGCGCTGTCACCAAAGACTCGTTGCACAGGAGCAGCGTGCGTGATGTTATGTAAGTATCTGACCTGTGTTTAGTGTCCTGTGGTGTCTCCGTGGCCAGCGACGCACGGTGGCACTCCAGTGCGCTGTCACCAAAGACTCGTTACGCAGGAGCAGCATGCGTGATGTTATGTAAGTATCTGACCTGTGTTTAGTGTCCTGTGGTGTCTCCGCGGCCAGTGACGCACGGTGGCACTCCAGTGCGCTGTCACCAAAGATTCGTTGCACAGGAGCAGCGTGCGTGATGTTATGTAAGTAACTGACCTGTGTTTAGTGTCCTGTGGTGTCTCCGCGGCCAGCGACGCACGGTGGCACTCCAGTGCGCTGTCACCAAAGACTCGTTGCACAGGAGCAGCGTGCGTGATGTTATGTAAGTATCTGACCTGTGTTTAGTGTCCTGTGGTGTCTCCGCGGCCAGCGACGCACAGTGGCACTCCAGTGCGCTATCACCAAAGACTCGTTACGCAGGAGCAGCGTGCGTGATGTTATGTAAGTATCTGACCTGTGTTTAGTGTCCTGTGGTGTCTCCGCGGCCAGCGACGCACGGTGGCACTCCAGTGCGCTGTCACCAAAGACTCGTTACGCAGGAGCAGCGTGCGTGATGTTATGTAAGTATCTGACATGTGTTTAGTGTCCTGTGGTGTCTCCGCGGCCAGCGACGCACGGTGGCACTCCAGTGCGCTGTCACCAAAGACTCGTTGCACAGGAGCAGCGTGCGTGATGTTATGTAAGTATCTGACCTGTGTTTAGTGTCCTGTGGTGTCTCCGCGGCCAGCGACTCCAGTGCGCTGTCACCAAAGACTCGTTACGCAGGAGCAACGTGCGTGATGTTATGTAAGTATCTGACCTGTGTTTAGTGTCCTGTGGTGTCTCCGCGGCCAGCGACTCCAGTGCGCTGTCACCAAAGACTCGTTACGCAGGAGCAGCGTGCGTGATGTTATGTAAGTATCTGACCTGTGTTTAGTGTCCTGTGGTGTCTCCGCGGCCAGCGACGCACGGTGGCAATCCAGTGCGCTGTCACCAAAGACTCGTTGCACAGGAGCAGCGTGCGTGATGTTATGTAAGTATCTGACCTGTGTTTAGTGTCCTGTGGTGTCTCCGCGGCCAGCGACGCACGGTGGCACTCCAGTGCGCTGTCACCAAAGACTCGTTACGCAGGAGCAGCATGCGTGATGTTATGTAAGTATTTGACCTGTGTTTAGTGTCCTGTGGTGTCTCCGCGGCCAGCGACGCACGGTGGCACTCCAGTGCGCTGTCACCAAAGACTCGCCGCGCAGGAGCAGCGTGCGTGATGTTATGTAAGTATCTGACCTGTGTTTTGTGTCCTGTGGTGTCTCCGCGGCCAGCGACGCACGGTGGCACTCCAGTGCGCTGTCACCAAAGACTCGTTGCGCAGGAGCAGCGTGCGTGATGTTATTTTTATTTTATTTTTATTTTATTAACTTTAGGAAAACTTACAGCTAATACATTTCAATATTCAGTACAATGTGTAAAAGATGGCCAATTACAAGCTTCCACTATCGAATAATGTGAGTATTATTAACAAATACACTAAAACAGCGACGTAAGACATACGCAAATCAATTGTTGCACGATCAATAAATACAATATTTTTGTATATATATTATAATATATATATATATTATAAATACAATATTGTTTTTTCCTCCTGTGGCAACACTACAGCTAACAGCTGATTTGAATTTTTCTTTAAAATTTTAATCTTAAATAATAGATTTCCTTTCTAATACGGCCTATTTCTAATTAATTAACTAGTATATAGCGTAAATAAGTGTTTTCTGTTTTGAATATATGCATTAGATGCAAATTATGTGTAAAAATATAATTGTGATTCGTTGACAGTTACCGACTCAAGTGAATGTTACATTTTCATCTCGTTATCAGGTACAAAACTATATATTTTCCTTGGTAGTGGACTGTTCATGTTCTAATATTTTGCCTAAAATTATTTGGATCACTTATTACGGCGACAAGTTGATGTCAATGACCCAAAGAACCTAAACATAACCTTGATTAGTTTGGTCACAGAACTTCTTTCTGTACTCACTAAATTTCATTTTCCGTTCAATTAATCATCTGTTTCTTTCTCACTCCATTACTCTTTTCCAATATCTTCTCTTTTCTTTTTAATCATGATCATGACTCGCAACGCGCGGGCTCGCCTAGAGGAGACCAAACTCACTCAGGCTTTGAGCGAACTAAAGGCGTCTAAGGAGCAATGTGACCAACTGATTAAGGAAAGAGATGAAAGTGAAATAGAGTTCCTTGGTGTCCTTGAAAGGAATAGCAAGTTGAAAACAGAAATGGCTCAGTTATATATTCAACTCACTGACGCAATAGCAGCCCGGGACAGGCTCCAAGTTGTTGTAGACGGGTTCAGCCAGTGTAGCAATGAGTATGAACAAGCTCTTAGTCGCAAAGATTTATTACAACAGCAGCTACATGAGGCTCAAAGTCAGATTGAACAACTAGAGACTACAAATCTTAACATCACTGCCTCGTTGAATCAAAGACTTTTCAACGAATTGGTGCCTATAGACCCATCAATGGTTTCTGCAATAAACTCCTCTAACACAATAGATTTAATAGATCAAGCTGATTCAAAATCAAATGAATCAGTGAGGGTAGTTGCTAGTAAAAATAAACTTAAAAAATACTTAAAAATTAATAAATACATAGTTAAAACTAGGAAAATGATCAAAAATCAAAAATTATTCACCAGAAATGTAAAACATAACAGAGACAGGTTACATCTTCTGAAAAAATTAGATATGTATTCATTGAACTTAGAAGAAAGTACTAGGAAATACCAAATTGACACAGATAACTTGCGGTATGAACTAGATCTACTACAGGAGAAACTTACTTCTATGACCATAAAATATACAGCCTCTGAAAACCAAATGAGCGAATATGTATTGGCAATGAAAGAGCTGGTAAGCTCACAAACAAACAAATGTGTACATAGTGAACAACCACCTATTCAACCCACACCGGATCATTCATTGACAATATGTGATACCACCATGCCGCTGTCTTGTGCCAGTTTGCCATTGTCAATTGCTAACTGCTTGCCTAAACAGAGTGTAAATAAAGAAATAGTGTTATTTTGTGATGAAATTGGAAAAGATCTAGGCCACTTGTTAACAAATAAGTATCCAGGACACTCAATAATGAACTACTGTATGCCTGGTTGTTCTCTATTTGACATAATGAAAAAAGTTTTAAAATGCAATTTTAACCAGGATACTATATTATTAATATTTGTTGGTAATAGGGGTAATGTGAACAAAGGAGAATTACGCCAATATTATAGATCATTGTGCAACATTAGTTTAAGAAAAATTGTTTTGTTTACATTCCCATACAGTCAAAGTTTGCCACAGGAAGAAAACAATTTTAGATATGAAATGAATATGACATTACATAACTTGACATATAATAATAATGTATTCCATTTAATTGACACTAACAATTATGTTGGTAATCATTTATATTTGACAAAAGATAGATTTTTTATGGATAGGTACTATCTTTCAAAGTATTGTAAAAGATAGTTAGCTGTGTCGCTATCATATTATTTTTCTATTACAGCCAAGAATTTGGCTAAACAAGTTGCTTCTATTGAGCAATGCCATGACATTTTATATCATTCAGCCAATAACTTGGTATCCAAAATTGACATTGGTAGTAATTTAAATTAGAAATTAAGACAATAGAGGCATCCTCTAGCAATAATGTACAGAAATGCAAGAATAAATCAAATAAAACTTCAAAATTAGTAAATAGTATTAACCTGGTGCATCAAAATATTCAAGGTTTTCTCAACAAAAATTTAGAAGTAGAATTATTTATGAATTTTAACAGTATTGATATTCTTTGTATAACAGAACATTGGCTTAAAAGCCACCAGTTTATGTTCAATTTTAATAATCACCAGGTTGGTATTTCGTTCAGCAGAGTAAATGCTATACATGGTGGCTCATTAATTTTAGTAAGTAACCAGCTGAAATTTAAAGACCGTAAGGATATTGTGAGCCTATCTGTTGAGCGGACAGTTGAAATAGCTTGTATAGAATTGGAGGAATTTATTGTATTAAGTGTGTACAGGCCCCCTTCAGGATTGTATGACTGCTTTGAAAAGGTAATGGATGAAGTGTTACACAAGATATGTAACTCAAATAAATCTATTATCATTTGCGGCGATTTTAATGTTAATTTATTAGAAAAGTCAGGTTCTTGTAGTAAAATAATAAGTCTTTTTCAGTCATACAATCTTGTAAACCTATTTTTGGAGCCCACAAGAATAACCCCTACTAGTGCCACATGCCTAGATAATATTTATACAGATGTTATTCCAAGCCATAAAGAAATTATAAATTTACTAGATTCTGATCATTGCGGGCAAAGGATTACTATCCAAAACCAAAATAACAAAGTGGCTAAAAAGGGTATCATTGTTAACCCCAAAACTACAAGTCACTTGGAAGCTTTTAAAGTTAAACTCATTAATAAATTAACAGTTTTGGCTAACCATACTGATCCTAATGATCTGTATGATGATTTTTTTAATATGTACTGTCAACAATTTAATCTTATCTTTATTCCCAAGACTATCTCGGTTAATAGTAACGCGTCTTTCAGTGATTGGGCTACCATTGGTATTCATAAAAGTAGAACACGGCTTTATGAACTATACAATGAAAGGTCTTTTGTAAACACTGCTGAATTTAATTTATATGTTAGAAACTATTCAAAATTATTTTAAAAAGTTTGTTGTATGGCCAAGTCGCGTTATTTGAGTTCGAAGATTAAAAACAGTAGTAATGTAATTAAAACGACTTGGAATATTATTAATAGTGAAACGGGAAGGTCTAATAACCGAAGTGCTGACTACAGCCTGTCTATTAATGATAACATAATAAAATCAGACTCACAAGTCGCCGCGGCCTTTGAAAATTTATTTTCAGATATTCCCGTTTCAACTACTAAATCCCTAAACTCATCAACTTCTGTTGCTGAGTCTTTGCTTAAGGAAAATGTTAATGCTTGCGATTCGGAATTTAATTTTGAACATATTACCTGTAGAGATATAATTAAAACCTTTCACACTTTAAATGTAAAAAAGACAGCAGATCTGTGGGGTAATTCTGTAGAAGTTGCCAAGTCTATTATTGACATTGTAGCACCTACTTTAGCTCTTATCTTTAATAACTGTATCGACTGTGGGGAGTTTCCTGACCTCATGAAATATAGTAAAATAATACCTTTGTTTAAATCAGGTAGTACATCAGACCCCACAAATTATAGACCTATTTCAGTACTACCTACGTTTAGTAAAATTTTTGAGAAATTAATTTTAGACCAATTGCAAAGATTTTTTAATAAACATAAATTATTACATAACAAACAGTTCGGTTTTACAAAGGGTCGTTCAACTACTGATGCCGGTGTTGAACTTTTAGGACATATTTATAATGCATGGGAAGGCAAATGCGATGCCTTGGGCATCTTTTGTGATTTGTTCAAGGCATTCGATTGCGTTCTTCATGAAACGTTAATCAGGAAACTCCGCCATTACGGGATCCGGAACACCGCTCTGGATCTTCTTACTTCATACTTGAGTAATAGGATTCAGAGCGTTGACGTTAATGGAAAAAGATCGCCCGGATCTATAGTAACAATGGGGGTCCCACAGGGCTCGATTCTTGGTCCTTTCTTGTTTCTTATTTATATTAACGATTTGCACTACCTCATAAAGGATAATCATGATATAGTTTTGTTTGCGGATGATACTTCACTTTTGTTTAAACTTAAACGTCAGCAGCTGGTTACTGACGATGTAAACAGAGCGATCTCAAAAGTAGTTCACTGGTTCAGTGTTAATAATTTACTGCTTAATGAAAAAAAAAACCAAATGCATTAAGTTTACGCTACCTCACGTTAGGCAGGTGAAAACTAACGTGTTGATAAAGGGCGAAGAGTTGAATACCGAAGATAGCACAGTATTCTTGGGCTTAACTTTGGATGCTAAGCTTCAGTGGGGCCCACATATAGATAAATTGTCAAAAAAGCTAAGCTCCGCAGCATACGCTGTTAGGAAAATTCGTAATTTAACCAACATAGAGACAGCCCGTTTAGTGTACTTTAGCTATTTTCATAGTGTAATGTCGTACGGTATTCTGTTGTGGGGAAATGCAGCCGACATTCAGACTATCTTTGTTTTGCAGAAAAGAGCTGTTCGATGCATTTATAAATTAAGTCCGAGACAATCTCTCAGAGAGAAATTTAAAGAGATTAATATAATGACTTTGCCTTCTCAGTACATTTTTGAAAATCTTTTATATGCCCATAAAAACATTAAATTGTTTAAAAAATACAGTGATATCCACAATATAAATACTAGGAACAAACACAAATTTGTTGTACCTCCAACAAGGCTCAAGAAAATAGGTGGGTCATTCAGGTGTCAATGTATACGCTTTTATAATAAACTTCCAAGCCACGTTCAAGATCTGAGCCTTAATAAATTCAAATCATTCATTAAACGCAAGTTGTGTCAGAAAGCTTTTTATACCGTTAAAGATTATATTGAGGACAAAAAGGCTAGGGATTGAACTGCTCCAAATTTTATATTATTTTTATTTTTGCATACTGAATGTTGACATGAATATTTACTTTGTAAGTATTATATTATTTTTATTTATTGTGAATGTGAAGACTATGTAGGTCATTGCTTTTTTTTTGTTTTATTTTTTCTCTTATTTTTAATCATGGTCTGGCAGTTTGAGTAATCTATGCGGCCTACCCCAATGTCCTTTCTTTGGTATTGTTCGTCGAATCGTTGAGCTCTTTAAGTTCTGAGTTGAGCTGCGCGATTACTGACAAATGCGTGCACTGACTGGACAGGTCCTCTCAATCTGTGTGGTTCTTTCCTCAAAAGACCATTTCAGACACCAATCTACATGGTCTTCTAAAAAGAAATTATTCATAATTTCCCTTACTTTCTTAATGCTATTATTAAAAAAATCTAACTCAACATTCTGACACACCACATTAAAAGTACGACAAGCTCTTATCATGTATGAGTTCTGCCTATAGATAGTTTTGACTGGAGGCACATGAACAAGACGTGGTCTTCGAAGAAATGCACTCGGTACACGAAGCCCAATCTTGCCCACCAATTCAGTGAAGTTAGTAGATCCGTCTATAACAATAAATAAGAAAACAAGATCCGCAATTTTCCTTCGCTCGTATAGAGGTAGAATATGAAATTTATTTACACCGAATTTTAAAGTTTGGGATATAGGTATTTGAGCGATGTTGAATGTACCTCAAAAATCGCCATTGTATACCATCAAGCCGATTTATGTATACGTTATAATTTGGATTCCAAACCTGAGAAGCATATTCGAGATGGCTACAGACAAACGCACAATAAAGAATTTTCATTGTTTTAATATTCTTAAAATCTGAAGAGACTCTAAAAATAAAACCCAGGTCTTTAGAAGCCTGGTTCAATATGTTATTAATATGTGCATCAAAAAGAAGCTTAGAGTCAAAAGTAACTCCAAGATCTCTGATGACACTAACCCTGGCTACCAAGGCATTCGAAAGCCTATAATCGAACATAACGGGGTTTGGCTTACGCGTAAATGTGCATACATAGCATTTGGATACATTTAAATCCAACCTATTTCTAGCGCTGTATTCGTGGAACCGGTCCAGATCATCCTGTATTAGGCGTGCGTCCTCAACAGTTGACACTTGAGCCGAAATCTTCATATCATCCGCATAAAATAAGACCTTAGAGTTAAGGAAACAAGAGGCAACGTCATTTATAAAAATATTAAATAAGAGAGGTCCCAACAAGGATCCTTGGGAAACTCCCGACGGAATGTACATCGCTCTTGACGTATATCCATTGAGAACCACCATCTGGCACCTATTCTTCACGTATGATGAGAACCATCTAAACAAATTACCCCTCACACCAACCAACAAGAGTTTGCGCATAAGAAGCGCATGATCAATTCGATCAAAACACTTGCTGTAGTCAGTGTATATAACGTCGACCTGAGACCGTCTGGACATGTGTTCTGTAAGATAGTCACTACAGACCACGAGATTGGATGTGGTCGAGCGACCTTTTAGAAACCCGTGTTGATTTTCACGGAAACTTAATTTAAGTGAAGAAGAAAGTTGAAGTTATGTAAGTATCTGACCTGTGTTTAGTATCTTGTGGTGTCTCCGCGGCCAGCGACGCATGGTGGCACTCCAGTGCGCTGTCACCAAAAACTCGTTGCGCAGGAGCAGCGTGCGTGATGTTATGTAAGTATCTGACCTGTGTTTAGTGTCCTGTGGTGTCTCCGCAGCCAGCAACGCACGGTGGCACTCCAGTGCGCTGTCACCAAAGACTCGTTACGCAGGAGCAGCGTGCGTGATGTTATGTAAGTATCTGACCTGTGTTTAGTGCCCTGTGGTGTCTCCGCAGCCAGCAACGCACGGTGGCACTCCGGTGCGCTGTCACCAAAGCCTCGTTGCGCAGCAGCAGCGTGCGTGATGTTATGTAAGTATCTGACCTGTGTTTAGTGTCCTGTGGTGTCTCCGCAGCCAGCGACGCACGGTGGCACTCCAGTGCACTGTCACCATAGCCTCGTTGCGCAGCAGCAGCGTGCGTGATGTTATGTAAGTATCTGACCTGTGTTTAGTGTATTGTGGTGTCTCCGCAGCCAGCGACGCACGGTGGCACTCCAGTGCACTGTCACCAAAGACTCGTTGCACAGGAGCAGCGTGCGTGATGTTATGTAAGTATCTGACCTGTGTTTAGTGTCCTGTGGTGTCTCCGCGGCCAGCGACTTACGGTGGCACTCCAGTGCGCTGTCACCAAAGACTCGTTGCGCAGGAGCAGCGTGCGTGATGTTATGTAAGTATCTGACCTGTGTTTAGTGTATTGTGGTGTCTCCGCAGCCAGCGACGCACGGTGGCACTCCAGTGCACTGTCACCAAAGACTCGTTGCGCAGGACCAGCGTGCGTGATGTTATGTAAGTATCTGACCTGTGTTTAGTGTCCTGTGGTGTTTCCGCGGCCAGCGACGCATGGTGGCACTCCAGTGCGCTGTCACCAAAAACTTGTTGCGCAGGAGCAGCGTGCGTGATGTTATGTAAGTATCCGACCTGTGTTTAGTGTCCTGTGGTGTCTCCGCGGCCAGCGACGCATGGTGGCACTCCAGTGCGCTGTCACCAAAAACTCGTTGCGCAGGAGCAGCGTGCGTGATGTTATGTAAGTATCTAACCTGTGTTTAGTGTCCTGTGGTGTCTCCGCGGCCAGCAACGCACGGTGGCACTCCAGTGCGCTGTCACCAAAGACTCGTTGCGCAGGAGCAGCGTGCGTGATGTTATGTAAGTATCTGACCTGTGTTTAGTGTATTGTGGTGTCTCCGCAGCCAGCGACGCACGGTGGCACTCCAGTGCACTGTCACCAAAGACTCGTTGCGCAGGAGCAGCGTGCGTGATGTTATGTAAGTATCTGACCTGTGTTTAGTGTCCTGTGGTGTCTCCGCAGCCAGCAACGCACGGTGGCACTCCAGTGCGCTGTCACCAAAGACTCGTTACGCAGGAGCAGCGTGCGTGATGTTATGTAAGTATCTGACCTGTGTTTAGTGCCCTGTGGTGTCTCCGCAGCCAGCAACGCACGGTGGCACTCCGGTGCGCTGTCACCAAAGCCTCGTTGCGCAGCAGCAGCGTGCGTGATGTTATGTAAGTATCTGACCTGTGTTTAGTGTCCTGTGGTGTCTCCGCAGCCAGCGACGCACGGTGGCACTCCAGTGCACTGTCACCATAGCCTCGTTGCGCAGCAGCAGCGTGCGTGATGTTATGTAAGTATCTGACCTGTGTTTAGTGTATTGTGGTGTCTCCGCAGCCAGCGACGCACGGTGGCACTCCAGTGCACTGTCACCAAAGACTCGTTGCGCAGGAGCAGCGTGCGTGATGTTATGTAAGTATCTGACCTGTGTTTAGTGTATTGTGGTGTCTCCGCAGCCAGCGACGCACGGTGGCACTCCAGTGCACTGTCACCAAAGACTCGTTGCGCAGGAGCAGCGTGCGTGATGTTATGTAAGTATCTGACCTGTGTTTAGTATCTTGTGGTGTCTCCGCGGCCAGCGACGCATGGTGGCACTCCAGTGCGCTGTCACCAAAAACTCGTTGCGCAGGAGCAGCGTGCGTGATGTTATGTAAGTATCTGACCTGTGTTTAGTGTCCTGTGGTGTCTCCGCAGCCAGCAACGCACGGTGGCACTCCAGTGCGCTGTCACCAAAGACTCGTTACGCAGGAGCAGCGTGCGTGATGTTATGTAAGTATCTGACCTGTGTTTAGTGCCCTGTGGTGTCTCCGCAGCCAGCAACGCACGGTGGCACTCCGGTGCGCTGTCACCAAAGCCTCGTTGCGCAGCAGCAGCGTGCGTGATGTTATGTAAGTATCTGACCTGTGTTTAGTGTCCTGTGGTGTCTCCGCAGCCAGCGACGCACGGTGGCACTCCAGTGCACTGTCACCATAGCCTCGTTGCGCAGCAGCAGCGTGCGTGATGTTATGTAAGTATCTGACCTGTGTTTAGTGTATTGTGGTGTCTCCGCAGCCAGCGACGCACGGTGGCACTCCAGTGCACTGTCACCAAAGACTCGTTGCGCAGGAGCAGCGTGCGTGATGTTATGTAAGTATCTGACCTGTGTTTAGTGTATTGTGGTGTCTCCGCAGCCAGCGACGCACGGTGGCACTCCAGTGCACTGTCACCAAAGACTCGTTGCGCAGGAGCAGCGTGCGTGATGTTATGTAAGTATCTGACCTGTGTTTAGTGTATTGTGGTGTCTTCGCTGCCAGCGACGCACGGTGGCACTCCAGTGCGCTGTCACCAAAGACTCGTTGCGCAGGAGCAGCGTGCGTGATGTTATGTAAGTATCTGACCTGTGTTTAGTGTCCTGTGGTGTCTCCGCGGCCAGCGACGCACGGTGGCACTCCAGTGCGCTGTCACCAAGGAATCGTTGCGCAGGAGCAGCGTGCGTGATGTTATGTAAGTATCTGACCTGTGTTTAGTGTCCTGTGGTGTCTCCGCGGCCAGCGACGTACGGTGGCACTCCAGTGCGCTGTCACCAAGGACTCGTTGCGCAGGAGCAGCGTGCGTGATGTTATGTAAGTATCTGACCTGTGTTTAGTGTCCTGTGGTGTCTCCGCGGCCAGCGACGTACGGTGGCACTCCAGTGCGCTGTCACCAAGGACTCGTTGCGCAGGAGCAGCGTGCGTGATGTTATGTAAGTATCTGACCTGTGTTTAGTGTCCTGTGGTGTCTACGCGGCCAGCGACGTACGGTGGCACTCCAGTGCGCTGTCACCAAGGACTCGTTGCGCAGGAGCAGCGTGCGTGATGTTATGTAAGTATCTGACCTGTGTTTAGTGTCCTGTGGTGTCTCCGCGGCCAGCGACGTACGGTGGCACTCCAGTGCGCTGTCACCAAAGACTCGTTGCGCAGGAGCAGCGTGCGTGATGTTATGTAAGTATCTGACCTGTGTTTAGTGTCCTGTGGTGTCTCCGCGGCCAGCGACGTACGGTGGCACTCCAGTGCGCTGTCACCAAGGACTCGGTGCGCAGGAGCAGCGTGCGTGATGTTATGTAAGTATCTGACCTGTGTTTAGTGTCCTGTGGTGTCTCCGCGGCCAGCGACGTACGGTGGCACTCCTGTGCGCTGTCACCAAGGACTCGTTGCGCAGGAGTAGCGTGCGTGATGTTATGTAAGTATCTGACCTGTGTTTAGTGTCCTGTGGTGTCTCCGCGGCCAGCGACGTACGGTGGCACTCCAGTGCGCTGTCACCAAGGACTCGTTGCGCAGGAGCAGCGTGCTTGATGTTATGTAAGTATCTGACCTGTGTTTAGTGTCCTGTGGTGTCTCCGCGGCCAGCGACGTACGGTGGCACTCCAGTGCGCTGTCACCAAGGACTCGTTGCGCAGGAGCAGCGTGCGTGATGTTATGTAAGTATCTGACCTGTGTTTAGTGTCCTGTGGTGTCTCCGCGGCCAGCGACGTACGGTGGCACTCCAGTGCGCTGTCACCAAGGACTCGTTGCGCAGGAGCAGCGTGCGTGATGTTATGTAAGTATCTGACCTGTGTTTAGTGTCCTGTGGTGTCTCCGCGGCCAGCGACGTACGGTGGCACTCCAGTGCGCTGTCACCAAGGACTCGTTGCGCAGGAGCAGCGTGCGTGATGTTATGTAAGTATCTGACCTGTGTTTAGTGTCCTGTGGTGTCTCCGCGGCCAGCGACGCACGGTGGCACTCCAGTGCGCTGTCACCAAGGACTCGTTGCGCAGGAGCAGCGTGCGTGATGTTATGTAAGTATCTGACCTGTGTTTAGTATCCTGTGGTGTCTCCGCGGCCAGCGACGCACGGTGGCACTCCAGTGCGCTGTCACCAAGGACTCGTTGCGCAGGAGCAGCGTGCGTGATGTTATGTAAGTATCTGACCTGTGTTTAGTGTCCTGTGGTGTCTCCGCGGCCAGCGACGCATGGTGGCACTCCAGTGCGCTGTCACCAAGGACTCGTTGCGCAGGAGCAGCGTGCGTGATGTTATGTAAGTATCTGACCTGTGTTTAGTATCCTGTGGTGTCTCCGCGGCCAGCGACGCACGGTGGCACTCCAGTGCGCTGTCACCAAGGACTCGTTGCGCAGGAGCAGCGTGCGTGATGTTATGTAAGTATCTGACCTGTGTTTAGTGTCCTGTGGTGTCTCCGCGGCCAGCGACGCACGGTGGCACTCCAGTGCGCTGTCACCAAGGACTCGTTGCGCAGGAGCAGCGTGCGTGATGTTATGTAAGTATCTGACCTGTGTTTAGTGTCCTGTGGTGTCTCCGCGGCCAGCGACGCACGGTGGCACTCCAGTGCGCTGTCACCAAGGACTCGTTGCGCAGGAGCAGCGTGCGTGATGTTATGTAAGTATCTGACCTGTGTTTAGTGTCCTGTGGTGTCTCCGCGGCCAGCGACGCACGGTGGCACTCCAGTGCGCTGTCACCAAGGACTCGTTGCGCAGGAGCAGCGTGCGTGATGTTATGTAAGTATCTGACCTGTGTTTAGTGTCCTGTGGTGTCTCCGCGGCCAGCGACGCACGGTGGCACTCCAGTGCGCTGTCACCAAGGACTCGTTGCGCAGGAGCAGCGTGCGTGATGTTATGTAAGTATCTGACCTGTGTTTAGTGTCCTGTGGTGTCTCCGCGGCCAGCGACGCTCGGTGGCACTCCAGTGCGCTGTCACCAAGGACTCGTTGCGCAGGAGCAGCGTGCGTGATGTTATGTAAGTATCTGACCTGTGTTTAGTGTCCTGTGGTGTCTCCGCGGCCAGCGACGCACGGTGGCACTCCAGTGCGCTGTCACCAAGGACTCGTTGCGCAGGAGCAGCGTGCGTGATGTTATGTAAGTATCTGACCTGTGTTTAGTGTCCTGTGGTGTCTCCGCGGCCAGCGACGCACGGTGGCACTCCAGTGCGCTGTCACCAAGGACTCGTTGCGCAGGAGCAGCGTGCGTGATGTTATGTAAGTATCTGACCTGTGTTTAGTGTCCTGTGGTGTCTCCGCGGCCAGCGACGCACGGTGGCACTCCAGTGCGCTGTCACCAAGGACTCGTTGCGCAGGAGCAGCGTGCGTGTCCGGACTGCAGACAATAATATAATATAGTCAGTGAAATGTATCTTTAAGCAGATTGACACACTGCGTATAACCGAGTTACACCCATTACCTAGTTATGACTGATGAACACTTGTGATGTGCTGCTGCATAATATATTATGATAATAAATTTGTTTAATTAAATATTTAAAACGAAACTAACTAATTGTTCACGTTTAAAGTTACTAGAACTAATTGACTCAGTGAAGAAATAAGCGATTATTTATTGAGAACTATAATTTGTTTGTGCTCAAATTAGTGTGACTACAAAGTAGTGTGAGCACAAACACTCGAATACTAATAGAGCAAGAGCCCACGACGGAAATTAATACAAGCCTTCGGTGAATAATACAAGCTAAATGTTTCTCTACGTATGTCCACAATACAGGTAAGAACGATCCCCGACTATAGAACTTACATTACATTATTTGTTCCAGTATCAAATTTAGAAATCCTAGTGAATTGTTTCCTGTTTTGCAAATAAGACTGAAACCATAACAAAGACGATCCCCTTATTCCACATTTGTCAAGTTTTGAGATGAGTATCGAATGATCAACGTAATCGAATGCTTTACTGAGATCTAATAGTAGAGCGGATGTTGGGATTTTATGGTTGATATTATTAATGATGCGATTTATTAAGGTGAAGATAGCTAATTGTGTTGACCGATATTTCCTGAAACCAAATTGTTCCGGTTCCAAAATGTTATATTTATCCAGAAAGTTAACTAATTCTTTTGAGCATTATTTTTTCAAAGATCTTATATAGGACAGGAGTCAAATCAATAGGTCTAAAATTATTTTTATCAGATTTTGACCCTTTCTTATGTAGTGGCTTTATTATCGACAACTTAAGTTTGTCTGGAAAACATCCCTGTTTCAGAGATAGATTTATAATGTGAGCCAAAAGTTCCGATATAAATAGGGCAATACGTTTCAATATGTCGGAATTAATTTCGTCATACCCTGCCGACTTAGAATTTTTCAATGAGATTATTGTGTTGAAAACTTCATTTGCATCCGTGGGTTTTAAAAAGTACTAGTATTGTTACTTTTTAAATTTGATGTGTGATGCTCAGACTCATTATTGACACTCTTAGTACGGTTGCAACCCTCTCCCAGACACCCTTAACATATATTTAATTATAATTATACTTACGTTATATTAGGTTGGGGAAAAAGTCTTTTCGCATTATAGTATGTATGAACTTGTAATAAAATCTCTTTGGCTATACTATTTGTATCTGGCTGGTTTTGGTATCATTTAAATTTTAAAGAACATAATTCAAAATTCAAATTAGGATAATGTGTGATTTTCATTTGTTTTTCGTACCGTCAAGATGAGTGAATCTAATGAAGAAATTCGATACATTTTAAAATTTTACTACAAAAAAGGTAAAAAAGCAACGCAAGCCGCGAAAAAAATTAGCGATGTTTATGGACCTAGTGTAGTGTCTGTGAGAGTAGCACAAATTTGGTTTAAGCGTTTTCAATCCGGAAATTTTGATGTCAAAGATGCACGTCGCTCTGGTCGCCCTATTACGGATAAAATGGATGCCATTTTTGAAAAAGTGGAGCAAGATCGGCATATCAGTAGTTACGACGTAGCTGAAGAACTGGAAATTGACCACAAAACAGTTTTGGCGCATTTGAAAAAAGCTGGGTACACAAAAGAGCTCGACATTTAGGTACCTCACGAGCTCACTGAAAGAAACCTAATGAACCGTGTACTCATTTGTGATTCTTTATTACGACGTAATGAAACCGAACCATTTTGAAGAAGCTGATAACTGGTGATGAAAAGTGGATCACGTATGACAAGAACGTGCGAAAAAGGTCGTGGTCAAAGGCCAGTCAGGCTTCACAGACTGTGGCGAAACCCGGGTTAACTCGCAACAAGGTGATGCTGTGTGTGTGGTGGGATTGGAAGGGCATTATTCATTATGAGCTGTTACCACCAGGCAGGACCATCGATTCTGAACTCTACTGCGAACAACTGATGAGATTAAAGCAAGAAGTTGAGAGAAAGCGGTCGGAATTAATCAACAGAAGAGGTGTGGTTTTTCATCACGATAACGCTAGACCTCACACATCTTTAGCCACTCAGCAAAAATTAAGAGAGTTTGGCTGGGAGGTGTTAATGCATCCGCCGTATAGTCCTGACCTTGCACCTTCAGATTTCAACCTGTTTCGGTCTCTTCAGAATTCTTTAGGCAGTGTCAGGTTAACATCACGAGAGGACTGCCAAAACCACTTGTCGCGGTATTTTGACCAGAAGTCCCAAAATTTCTATAGCAATGGGATCATGTCCCTACCTACAAGATGGTAAAAAGTTATCGAACAAAATGGTACCTACAATGACATACTTTAGTTAAATGTAAATAAACTACATTAAAAATTGTTTTGAATTTTCTTAAAAAATGCGAAGAAACTTTTTCCCCAACCTATTATAATAGTATAAAAGCTGAACTTTATACATGTTATTTGGGGAACTATGAAATTATGTTTTCTCAGTAGCTAGACAGTTTCGATATTTCCCCCATCTTACCAGACACATTAAAAGTCTACTGTAGGTGCTAGCGCGAGGGATATATCTGTAAGGGGTGCGAGTGAAATAGTACGTTCTGTCCATGGCGATCTTTTACTGCGCATTAGCTGTCTTTTGTTCTGTATTCTGTGACAAATTATTATCCAGATTTATCAATATACATATATAATTAATTATTAATAATTATTAGGGGCTAAAAAATAAATCTTCAAAAAATTATTCAATATAATTTTCATATTAATAAATTATTAAATCAAAAATCCAATCATGTAATCAATTACGTCATAAAGTTTTGTCTAAATATTTAATTCAATAAAAAATTCAGTATTTTATTAAAAAATGTATATAATAAGGAGTGAAAATTTATTTTGATAGCAAGAAATTCAATGAAAAAGGAGTTTAATTATACTTATAGCCATTGTATACAAAGTAAAAAAAATAATATTTCAAACATTCAGAAAAATATTTAATCATTTCCATCGTTGTCGTCGATATCTCCATTATCCTCATCGCTGCTACTCCAGTTTGTAGATTGGTCGTTATCAATATCGCCTTCTTCGTCAGTCTCTGTAATAATTAAACCAAGTTCACACAATTACTAATAGTCACAAGTTTATTTAATTATTTAACAATAATAATTTAAAATCAAAATTACATACATACCTACATACCTGACATAGTTCTTAGAGAATCACTGATATAATTTAGTAGCTGAACCCCTTCAAACCATTTAAAATGGTATTGCTAATTTACCAGTACCCAACCATTATTTTCTGGTTCATATGAAGTTGGTTTTTTCAGGTGAGCATTGTTTCAAACAGTACAAATATAATTCGCTCGCAAAAATTGCTGTAATAGCTCACTTTTACAAGGTTGTAAACCGCTAGCGTCGAAATTTCGCTTTTTTATTCACATCAGAGACTGTATACGAAGCTATACACATTTGAAGTCTAGCCGCATCAACATCAATTATATAACCAACATTTTATATATTGCATATAAATCTCTGAATAGTATTAAAAACGTTTTCTTGTTCATCCTTATTTTCAATTAATTCACTTGACTGTCACCAAACTTTAGTTTATAAGGTTTTGATTTTCCTTTCTTGAAAAATGCAGGATCATAATCACATCCTGTTATTTCTGTTAACATGTATAAAGTTCAGATTTTATACTATAACGTAAGTATAATTTTAATTAACTATATGTTAAGGGTGTCTGGCAGGGGGTTGCAACCGTACTAAGTGTCTGGCAAGGGACGAGGCGATTTCTAAGATTATAACGAATAAAATATATAAAAACTGAGCTTTATACTATACTAAATTTGAGACACAATTTTACACACCTTCACTACCTGTTACCTGCCAAAGCCGCCGCGACCCAAGTTCTATAGTCGGGGATCGTTCTTACCTGTATTGTGGACATACGTAGAGATACATTTAGCTTGTACTCGTATTATTTGCCGAGAGCCGGCCGTCGCGGACTATAACTGCATTATGCGCGCATTGTGTAGTTTACCTAGATGTTAGACTATGAAGTAGCCTGTGTGATAGCTATTACTATAATACATTTTGCGAATCTCTGTCTTGATGGAGGTTTATGTAATAAATTGAAGTTATAAAGGCAGTCTATAAAATATTATTTCAAACATGTTCAACCGTGGATGTCCGCGTTTTTTTATGTCGGTATGACGTGAGTTAGATTATTTCGTAATGTACGTGTACAACAAATGTTGACGTGTATGTTCACCATGTTGTTAAAACTGAATGTAAACGAAAAGTGAAAAACAAATCTGCATATCTGCATAATGCAATAAATAAATAAATAATAAAGGAGAAACGCTTTTGAAACTGTATAATATTATTACAAAAGAGAAGGTAATATCCATACGAGACCTGCGTGGTTAATGTGTACAGCACCCTAATTACCTAACTCTTTGAAATAACTATCTCTTTCATTTCGACAATTCAGCTAATTACGAGTATGTATTGCGTTGTTTTTGATGCCAGGTAATAGTTTTTGTTCAGTACTTTTATTTTCAAATTATTTCCTTTTTAAGTCAGGATGTGTCCTGACGAATACCTTTTGAAGCTACGGGACAGAGCACACTATTGCATAGAAAACTATGTTTAATTACTTGAAAACAATAATAAAAAGTAAATTAAAAAAAAAAAAAAACAAAAAGCCGACTGCGTAAAAAGTGAACTTTTAATAAGATGGTCATAACTCATAAGTAATTTATTTCATAACAACGTAGGTACAGTCGCGACCAAAAGTCGATAAGCAAACTCACAAAGCAATAGCTTGGCGTTTAGTTTGACTTAAGACCTTCTATTTCCAAGAACATAAACATGCGTCGTCAACAACTGATTGTAGTTCATAATTTCAAAGTTATAACATGTGTAAAGATGACCTAGCGGTTAAGCGCGTGCATATAGATGCGTGAATCAGTGAGCCGTGAGTTCAAATCTCACGCAGTACTTGACTTTTTGTAAGTTTTTACTTGATTGGAAGTAATGGGACAGAAATATAATATTCTCTATCTTGTTCGCTTGGTCACTCATTTCGTAAAGTTAGAAAGGTAGATCATAGAAAACTAAATAAATAATTTCGATTTCTGTGAGGTAGACATGAGTTTTAGGAATATTTAACTTGATCCGAATGAACGTTGTCGGTTGGTTGTAGTTGTTGGTTAGTGACGTGTGGTTTAATAGATAGCGGTTAGCAGTTATTCTCAAAATGCAGGCAAATATTAATATTGAGGCGAGGGCGACTATTATTGCGCTGCATAAAAGTGGTCTTAATAGAACACAAATATCTAATGAAACTGGACTGAATGTGAGTATTGAATTGTATCTTTTATTTGAAATTTATACCTAAGATTATTTGGTGACATATGGATTAATTCTTTTTATTGTTTTTTAAATCCATCATGAGGTCTATAAAATAAATAATTTGTGTTTATTATTGGATTTTTAAATGCAGAGTATTTTGTATTTTATTATATTAAATCAACTCAAACAACAACAATCAACAAAGACTCAACTTTTATATACATATAATATATATATATATATATATATATATATATATATATATATATATATATATATATATATATAATATCTATAGTATATAAAAGTTGAGTCTCTTTAGTATTTTGTTATAGCTGCCTAATATTACTTTATTTTTGTTTTAGAGGAATACCGTAAGTCTCTGGATCAAAAGATATGAGGAAGAGGGTAGCCTTGCTAGTCGACAGCGAAGTGGAAGGCCGTCGCTTATTAGCGAGGCGCAGCGAATTCATATGGTGGGCGAGTATGAATCAAATGGTTTCAAACCAACGAGACACTTTGCGGAATTATTCGATACCTCATTGCAAACTGTTCGCCGTGCTCTCCACGCTGAAGGCTTGCATCATAGAAGACCAGCTAAAAAGCCCTTCTTGACAGAAAGACATAAACAAGAACGATTACGTTTCGCACGGGATTATTTAGATTTTGACTGGAATACTACCATATTTTCAGATGAAAAGACATTTAAGTCTAGTCAAAAGGGTAGGCTTCATTTATGGCGCAAGGATAACACTCGCTGGTGTGATAAAAACGTAATTCCTAATACAGACTCAGGTCGAATTACGATTAATATGTGGGGATGGATGAGTGCAGCAGGGCCAGGAGAACTGGCTTTTATTCCTCCACGCGCCAACAGTTCTACTTATGTAGAAGTATTAGACGATGTCATGTTACCTACTGTGCGCAACATTTACCCAGCTGATGAGTTGACACATATAACATTTGTGCAGGACAATTGTCCTATTCACCGGGCGAGCAGTGTGCGTGAGTGGTTTCAAAATCACCCGGAGATAATTGTTGTTCCATGGCCAGCGCGATCACCCGATCTCAACCCCATAGAAAATCTATGGGGTTTGATGGTCCAAAGGTGGGAGTCACGGGATGAAAGGTGTATAGAACAATTAAAAATCCATTGCATGGAGGTATGGGAAAATTTAAGAGGAACCGAAATATGTGGTAATATTGTAGGGTCCATGCGCAAACGTCTACTTGACTGTATTGAAAATAATGGGGGTTATACAAAATATTAATACCTAGATTTTTTTTTTAATTAGGCGGTGTAGCTGAATATTTAGTAATATTGACATATCCGTAATTATTTAATGATCTTAAATTGAGGTTTAGTTTCAATCTTCTTTTCGTCAAGAAAATGAACACTTAAGCTATAACCTCGATACATTCATAGTGACGTTACATTAAAAAAACATGTTCATAACGTCTAAATCATAGACTAGTTTTGAATAAACTCTGCTGACCCAGACACCCATATCTGGGTATTGACAATTATATATGTGTTATTAGAATATCCTTTCTTTGTTATGTTATTATGAATTGACTAAGTGGGTATACAACAAAAAATCCTATGAACGGTTCCAAAAAAACTTCTTTTATCTAGTAGGAATGTAACGTCACAATTCTCTTAAGTTTGTTAATTTTATAAATAAGTAAATAAAACGAATAAACATTTTTGTTACCATTCAGCACGACTTTTTTATTTCAACCTTCCAACACCGAAAAGATAAATTAAAAATCACATAAATAGTTAAATAATAATACAATAACTAATATTTAACTTCTTATAAAAATAAATAATAAATGAACATTTAAAACATCTAACAAGTTTTTGCTTAAAATAGTAAAATATATTATTATGGTTCCAAAGAAACAAAAAACAGTCCCACATTGTGTTTAAGATTCGAACTCAGACTTCATTGATCGTGAAACCATTGCTTAGCCCAAACAGCTACCAGCACATGTTATGTTTATGCGAATTTTAGCAATGCAATGGTAAGAACACGTCGCCACTATGACGCGTATTCTAAATGCAACATAAATATAATGTTATTTCGCGTAGTACGACGACATGCGACAATTCATTAGTGTGTGTTATCTGCGGAATGTTGAGTGAGACATCGCTCACACAGGCACACGCACAGTTCATAGCAATGTAATCCTTAGCACGCTTATGGACTTTTGAGCGTTTACTGTACATTGTGTTGAAAAACTAAAAAATACCATTATACAATTGCAACTAAAATAATATTCATTAAATACATTAGAAAAGTCAATAAAAATAATAACGGTCAATTAAGAATTGTACAATAATAGATCATAAATAATAAATGTCAAACTAATAAAATCAATCATAAGTCTGTTATTGTCATATCTCATCTAGGAGTTCATTGATTCTGAAACAGCATTTCCTATTTCAGAATCAATGAACTCCTAGATGAGATATCCTCAATTTGTTTTTAAATGAGTTAACCCTGTACCGTAAACTGGGGTTACTTTGATACTACGGGGTTACTTTGATATCGACTTTCGACTTATGAAAAACATATTTTTGTAATATTTACAACGCCTTATTAAAAAAGAAACTATCAGAAGTGCCAACTACTGATAGTAAGGCGTTGTAGATATTACAAAAATATGTTTTTCATAAGTCGAAAGTCGATATCAAAGTAACCCCGTAGTATCAAAGTAACCCCGGTTTACCGTATATGGTTTTGAATGCTATAGGCAACTTGTTGTATAAAAATACAGACTGATACATCGGGCTATGTTTGACATCTTTTAATTTCGGTTGAATAGTATTGGGCAAATCTTTCCTACGTGTGCTAACTCCAGTTTGTCTTTGCTCATCAGACTCAATTTTGTGCAAATTATTAACTAAGCTGGTTAGCAACACTAAAATGTAAAGGCATGGCACTGTCAAGATTTTTAGTCTAATAAAATGGTCTTTACATGATTCCGTCTGTTTCATGCGGAGTATAGTCCTTAAAGCTCTTTTCTGAATCACGAATGTCGTTTGTATTTGTAATTGTAGCTATTGCCCCAAAACTCGATGCTCTATCTCCATCAAGACTCCACCAAGCCAAAGTACACACTTCTAAGTTGAGGTAAACTTAATTATTCCCTCAATGTTGTAATCGCATAGCATGCCGAGCTAATAGACTTCGTTACTTATAGACAATCTCTCAACCTTCCACTTCAGCAATGCATCAACGTGCACACGTAAGAACTCGACACTATCAACTATGTCAACGTAATTGTTGCCACAAGATACAATCGCCAACTTGACGATATTTCGTACCGTGGGCTTAAATAAGACACACTTTATTTTATTTCCATTAAGTTTCAAATTAGTAGTACCTACTGAACTAGTTTTCAAAAGCTTTCAAGAGAGCATTGATCTTGGATTCTATTGTTATTGATGGAAACAAGATGACCTATTTCTGTCTCCAATCCCAATTAATACTAAAAACATTATCATGCAGTCGGAGACATTTTCTTTTTACTAACACTAAAGACTCCGACTGCATGAGATTGTTTTTAGTATTAAGTGAGATTGCAGGTTATCTTGTTTCCATCTTATTAAAGTTCACTTTTCACGCAGTCGGGTTTTTGATTTTTTAAAGGGGATTGTCCAATTTCTGTAGAACTTTGACCACTCATAAGCAAACAGTTCAGGTAATAATAAGTGATTGATTTAATAGCTCATATCAGTAAGAATCCTACTAATATTATAAATGTGATAGTTTGTATGTTTGGATGTTTGTTACTTAATCACGCAAAACCGGCTGAACGGATTTAGATGAAATTTGGTATACAGATAGTTTATAACCTAGATTAAAACATAGGTTACTTTTCATCCCGGTAGAAGATTCCCGTGGGATAAAACCGACATACACGTGGGCGAAGCCGCTGGCAAAAGCTAGTGAGGATATAAACGTAGTTTTAGATATTTTTCTAACATTTAATTGAAACAGGTTACGTATGAAATAAAACTTGGTTTTTTTTGCAATAATTTTATATTTATTAATCAGATTCATAATATGTTCAAGGAACATGGTCAAGGACCTTGGCAGGTGGATTAATATGTTCCTGATACCTTGCCCAACTTACAAACGAAATAATGGTCATAATATGTGCGCAGCAACCTCATGTTCTCCGGCCCCCCATACAGATGCAGTAATATTGCTGCCCTCCCTTCAGTGTTATTTTCATATAATATATAAACGAAATATGTTTTTCTACTGATGTGTCTGCTCTGTATTTCTCCAAGCAATAAACTGCAGTCGATCGAAACCTTCTAGTAGTTTGTTGGCAGTATTTCTGCACAGCTCAATAGTTTATGAACCATTAGAATGGGACCGTGTCTCCTCCTTTGGAATAAATCGCTTCCACAATTCAAACATCGCAGCTTCGTCACTTCATTCGTCATCCGATCACCGTGAGGTAACACGGGATTCACGTCCATATTCAAGCTGGAGTTATGTATTAAGGGCGAGGTTCGATGTCCATAGAAATGCCGGGGTCGTCAAGAAGGGAAGAATAGGATCCATTTTAAAAACACCAAAGTAGTCGCTATAAAACTCACACAAACAACACTCACGATGAAGATAAACAAAGCGAATGTCATTTTGACAAATTGACAAAACATTTTTTAAGCATCGTGTTGCCATATAAAAAAAAGCAACTGTATACTTATATCGATTCATTTGAAATCGATCAAAATGTTATAATTCTGCGGAAATTATGTATAAAATGCCAGTTTATTATTCTGTATGTCCTTAATCATTTATATAGTTTATTAGCATGTTTGATTATGTAATTTAACGAAAACTATGTTAAATACAGTGGAAAGATTGCACTGTATGTTTAATCGATTTGAATTTGTTTTTTTAGAGAGTTTTCGTTTGGCAACACTGTAACCAATCCAAAGCCGATTCATGTGTAGCATCAAATCAGATACCAAAAGAAAATATTTCTTTATAGTGCTAATTGATAAAAAGTTATTTGCATCAGATATTTACTAAAATATAAATTATATTTTAGTAAATATCTGATGCAAATAACTTTTTTTACATAATATAATATATTTTATAATTTTTTTTTTTTTTTTGTATAGCATTGATTGATTGTTTTGAAGAAAAAGGACCGCATCCATGGCCGGCTGGCTGTGCACCGCCACTGATAGTCTCCTGAGTGTGTTCCGAGATCGGTGGGACTGCCCTCTGCTGCGTCACTGGGTAAGGATCCACACCAGTTGAGGATGATACCTTTATTATTTGAATTACTAACACTAGTCTTTAAGTAATTTTGTTATACGACGCTATGGACGCATGTCTGAATTAAATAATTTGAATTTGAATTGCGTTTAAAAATGGCCAAGTTACATACAATGCCATTTACATTGTTTATCTGGATTAATATTACTTTTAATCCCGGTAGCACGTTCCCGCGGGATATTTTATTAAATCTACGCAGGCGAAGCCACGGGCAGAAGCTAATTGAATTATATTATGATAATTAACTCTCGTGCCTAGAAGACCCATTTATAATCGGGTGATAACGGTCTGATACCCACTCACTCCAAAAATTCGGAATTATTTTTAGGGTTCCTTACCTCAAAAGGAAAAAACGGAACCCTTATAGGATCACTCGTGTGTCTGTCTGTCTGTCGGTCCGTCTATCACAGCCAATTTGCTCCGAATCTAAAAGACCATTTAAGTTGAAATTTGGTACACATATGTATTTCAGTGACCCAAACGTGTAACGTAAATAGATTAATTCTGAATATGGAGGTCAATTTTGGGGGCCAATAAGAAAGAAAAACAAATTTTTGCAAACTGTACCGTGTGACATATCAAATGAAAGGGCTTACTGTGAGGGTCTCGAATACATTTTTAATATAATTTTAAAATAAATCATTTTAAAGTTATTTAAGAAAGTAGACGAAAATGTACGATCCCCCCCCCCCTTATCTCCGAAAGTACTGAGCCTAGAATTTTGAAAAAATACAGAAAATATTTCAATCCGTGTAGATTACAGGAAAACTTTTAAGAAGTCTATGTTCTTAAAACAACATGGTAAATCTCTCAATATTATGCGTACAAACTTACATTTGCAGTTGGGGTGTATGGGAGAACATGTTTTTCAACAACAGTGTTAAGTTTGTTCTTGGGATTTATCCCAACTACGGAACCCTCATTGTGCGTAGTCCGACACGCACTTGGCCGGTTTTTGTTATAATTTCTCATTCCAAATTTTTAAAATACTTCATTTTGATAGGTACCCCACTCGATAGGTTTGGATGATGAACACTCATTTTGGCGCCAGAAATCCGCCAGTTTGATTTTTGATAATTTTAATATACCTAGTGACACTCGCGCAATAAAGACTAATCTAACGACTGATATAATGATATGTCGCTGGATTTGTTGATGAATGCATCAAAATCGGTGCAGCTGTTCGGTAGTTAGGAAGGAAGAAATTTCGAAAAATAAGATTGTATTTGTAAATAAGAAAACCGGTCAAGAGCGAGTCGGACTCGCACACCGCGGGTTTCGTACTATCATATTAAAAAAATGTGCTATTTAGAGACATCGTTTTATTTTTCCTGTAATCTTTACACAAATTTCTAGGGGGGACTTTGGGGGGGGGGGGGGGTCGGTATTTTTTTTTACGTTTTACTTCAAAAGTCTAAAATTGTGCAGCCTAAAAAATAAAGAAAAAATGTTTGAGAATGTGAAAACGGCACTCTTTCATATGATACCCCACATGCCCTAGTAGCCTCACTTCGAATTCTTAAGACCCCCCTTTCAGTCCCTGTTGCAAAAAATATCTGTATTTTTATTTCTTTCTTATTTTAAAATAGTTGGACAAACTGCACAAGAAGATGGCTGCATGTTACACCGCGGTACTTACGACGCAACACTACGCCGAGTCGGTACAGCAGATTCACTCGTACAATGAGCAGACCATAACTGCCCATAAGCCATAAGGTCACGAACATATTTATTACTACCCGCCACTTCTTCCGCGTGATATTTGTTGTTTTAACATAAAATATATCCTATGGCACTTGGCCTATTGCCAAGTGCCATAGGATATATTTTCGCATTATTGAAAGATTTTTTTGAATCGGATCATTATTATATATTAGTATAGATACCTACCTATATATGTATTGTTAAAATTTATAGGACTGTCATGTCGTCCGTACGTACCTGTCCTAAGCGGCATGGCGGGGAACTGCAGACAGACGGGCTGCTCGAGCTGCGGCAAGCGCAGCTGGCTGCAGCGCGTGCAGGAGCACACGCGCGGCAGCGACGGAGGCCAAGACACTGAGGATGAAGTACATTAAGCAAATATGTAAAATTGTTTAGGAACCCGTATTTTTAAGTCCTTAGTCGTGTATTTGTACTTGTTGCCAACAATAACAAAGATACAGTTTTACAACCATACATCGATACGGGAGTTTCATTGAAGACATTTATTTATTTATTAGGTTCACCAATAATTGTATACACTGGTATCAGCAAACCAAACAAGCAACAAATCAGAAGTAACAATAGAGTGTAACAATCACTTAAAGAAACAAACAAATTAAAACAAATAAAATTTTAACAAAATTAAAACAAACTAACCAGGTATACAAAAAAAAAAGTAATCAGCCTAAACTCATACACCGCGCAACAAACGTCTCCAACAATGAATGTGCGCGCAACAAACGTTTCCAATAAATGAGCGTGCAACAAACGTCTCCAATAAATGTGCGCGCAACAAACGTCTCCAATAAATGTGCGCGCAACAAACGTCTCCAATAAATGTGCGCGCAACAAACGTTTCCAATAAATGAGCGTGCCACAAACGTCTCCAATAAATGTGCGCGCAACAAACGTTTCCAATAAATGAGCGTGCCACAAACGTTTCAAATAAATGTGCGCGCAACAAACGTCTCCAATAAATGTGCGCGCAACAAACGTCTCCAATAAACGTGCGCGCAACAAACGTTTCCAATAAATGAGCGTGCAACAAATGTCTCCAATAAATGTGCGCGCAACAAACGTCTCCAATAAATGTGCGCGCAACAAACGTTTCCAATAAATGAGCGTGCCACAAACGTTTCAAATAAATGTGCGCGCAACAAACGTCTCCAATAAATGTGCGCGCAACAAACGTCTCCAATAAATGTGCGCGCAACAAACGTCTCCAATAAATGTGCGCGCAACAAACGTCTCCAATAAATGTGCGCGCAACAAACGTCTCCAATAAATGTGCGCGCAACAAACGTCTCCAATAAATGTGCGCGCAACAAACGTTTCCAATAAATGAGCGTGCAACAAACGTCTTCAATAAATGTGCGCGCAACAAACGTCTCCAACAATTAATGTGTGCGCAACAAACGTTTCCATAAATGAGCGTGCAACAAACGTTTCCAATAAATGTGCGCGCAACAAACGTCTTCAATAAATGTGCGCGCAACAAACGTCTCCAACAATTAATGTGTGCGCAACAAACGTTTCCATAAATGAGCGTGCAACAAACGTTTCCAATAAATGTGCGCGCAACAAACGTCTTCAATAAATGTGCGCGCAACAAACGTCTCCAATAAATGTGCGCGCAACAAACGTCTCCAATAAATGAGCGCGCAACAAACGTCTCCAATAAATGAGCGCGCAACAAACTTCTCCAATAAATGAGCGTGCAACAAACGTCTCCAATAAATGTGCGCGCAACAAACGTCTCCAACAATTAATGTGTGCGCAACAAATGTTTCCATAAATGAGCGTGCAACAAACGTTTCCAATAAATGTGCGCGCAACAAACGTCTTCAATAAATGTGCGCGCAACAAACGTCTCCAATAAATGTGCGCGCAAAAACGTCTCCAATAAATGAGCGCGCAACAAACGTCTCCAATAAATGTGCGCGCAACAAAGGTCGCCAATAAATGAGCGCGCAACAAACGTCTCCAATAAATGAGCGTGCAACAAACGTCTCCAATAAATGTGCGCGCAACAAACGTCTCCAATAAATGTGCGCGCAACAAACGTTTCCAATAAATGTGCGCGCAACAAACGTCTCCAATAAATAATAATAATAATAATAATAATAATAAATTTATTGAAATGAAAAACTCAGTTTACAAAAACTCTGTGTTCGATAACAACTGCATTAGTATAATACTGTGTCGCAGTCATTAACGCCCACCTCCAAAACGTCTAGACAAAATCCAAAACAAAAAATACTAAAAACTAAAACTAAAAAAGAAAAGAATAAAAATCAACAATTAGAACTTAAAATTAAAACTGAACAATATTTTCACTGTGTAAATTTTATGTGAGATTGTGTATTTGTATGGAAGGATTGTGCAGTTTTAGGCGTAAAGTATATATGTGTGTGTGTGTGTGTGTGTGTGTGTGTGTGTGTGTGTGTGTGTGTGTGCGTGTGTGTGTGTGGGAATGTGTGTTTGCGCATTTTATACGTATAAAGAGCAATATTGGAAAGTGAGTTTAAGTTTTAACATATGTTTCTAATTCTTCATAAGTAAGTGTATGAAGCCATTTATCCGTGATCCTTCGACATTCTCGCAAGGTCAGTGGATATATATTGAGCTGTTTATTTACTCGATTATACAAAGTGGAGCTAAGAAAGTGATATTGCCGCCGAACAACCTGAACTCTGGCAGATTCCACCTGGCAGACTCTGTCAGATCTGCGTTTTTGGGTAATGATAACAGGATCAAATGGTAGGTCTGAGTGTTTACGCAGCACTACAGCAAGAAGAAATGCGTGTCTTACTGTTGGTATCTCGCAAAGAGCGTACAGTTCAGTAGTTGGAAATCGAACAGGTTTGTGAGTCATGACTTTTAACACCGCCCTCTGCGCCCTTTCCAGACGGAGCATTAAGCACTTCCCAGCCCCACCCCAAGCTGCAATACAATATTTGAGGATGGAATGTGCCAGAGCGAAGTATACTGTTCGTAGTGTGGCAAAATCAGCAGATGTTCGCAGGTTTTTAAACACAAAAATTAATTTTCTGACCCTGGAGACCAGAGCCTCAATTTGCTCCTTCCATGTCAGCGTACTATCTATTATAACACCCAAGTATTTAATACTATGGGTGCGAGTAATCTGAGTACAACCGGTGCAATCAGTGGATAACCCGCATTTATACGCCGTCAGAGTATATGGAGAAGGAGGTTGAGAGGCTTTACTCGGAGCAAATGTAATGAACTTGGTTTTTTCTAAATTGAGTGTTAGCAAGTTTTTATTCAGCCATTTCATTGCAACAAGCAAAGCGGACTCTGCATTTGAGCGGGTTTCCAACCAATCCTTACCATGAATCAGCATGACAGTATCATCCGCGTAGGTTATAATTTTAGTGTTAGTTAGAGCCAGATTACATAGGTCGTTTATGTAAATAAGAAACAGGGTAGGTCCAAGGACACTACCCTGCGGGACACCGTAGGTTAAAATTTGCTGTTTGCTAACAAGATTTCCTATCTTTACGGTTTGAGAACGCTCACTCAGGTAACTCCTAAAAATGTCTAGACACACTCCTCTAACACCAATCCGCTCCAACTTTTCAAGCAAGAGGGGAACAGAGACTGTGTCAAAAGCTTTTGAAAGGTCTAGGAAAATTGCTATTGTTTTGAGATTATCCTTTACATTCTTTGCTATAGTTCCAGTTACTTCTAAGACTGCATCTTCTGTGCTTCTACCTGATCGAAAACCGTATTGGTTCGCTGAAATTATATTCTGTGAGTTGAGGTAAGTAAGTAGTCGACTGTTAACAATTTTTTCTAAAATTTTGGACAAAATTGTAAGCACAGAGATGGGTCTGTAGTTATTGACACAGCCCCGGTCCCCACTCTTGTATATGGGATGTACAAGTGCTCTTTTAAAGACAGCCGGGAATATTCCTGAGGAGAGTACGAGGTTAAATATGTGCGACATAACAGGGATTAAGGTGTCGCGGGCAGCTCTGATCAAGGCAGCAGAAATGCCATCCCACCCTACGGCACAATTAGCCCTGAGGCCGAGGATGATGCGTTCAACCTCCTCACAGTCTGTTGAGAGAATGGCCATGGAGTTAGGACAGGCACTGTTGTCAGGGGAGGGCGTACAATGTGCATTAGTTATTTTTGACGCAAGGGTTTTCCCCACATTCGCAAAGAAGTCATTTACATAATCCACTGAATTTGAAGGATCAGAAGTAATAGATAAAAGTTCAGAAGCAGAAGATTTGTTGTTTTGAAGATTAGAGATGGATTTAATAAGATTCCATGTAGCCTTAGGATTTCTACGATGTTTCTCAAACTCAGTTCGTTCATATTCCCGTTTAATTTTTTTAAGTAAATTATTGCAGTAGTTTCTGTACCGCTTATATGTCACTTGTAGTATACTATTATTAGGGTCTCGTTTTGATTTAAGGCAAAGCTTGTCCCTGTTTCGTATGCATCGCAAAAGCCCCGGTGTGATCCAGGGTTTTGTAATCCTTTTTTTACTTGAAATAGTGCAAGTAACAGAGTTGTTGTTGACCACAGTAGAAACAATATTAACAAATTCCGCAGCAGCCGTAGTTGCATCATCACAATCCATAACTGAAGAAAAATCTACAGTTTTTATAATTGCAACGCATGCATCCACGTCAACTCGGCGCGATGATGAAGGGGTTTTAGTTATATCAAATGTTAATTTGCAAAACACAGTCACTGGAGCATGGTCCGTTATAGTAGAATCAAGGACTAAGGTTATTGCAGGTTTGTTTGATTTGATAACTACGTGGTCTAAACAGGCTTTGTTACGAGTGGGAAACAAATGTGCAGGAAGCATTGCATGGGATGCTACTGTATTTAGATACGTGTCAGAATTTATATCATTATTATTATGGGAGATATTTATATTGATATCGCCAATTAGAACAATAGTCTTAAACGACATTAACGAGTGCAGAGTTACATCCAGACTTTCAATAAAGTTCTTAGTATTACGGAACGAAGGAGATCGGTATATTGCCAAAAGGGCTATTTCTGTGCCGAATTTTAAAATCAAGCAATTTGCATCCGTAAATATCGGTATTTCGACAGTAACTCGTAGGTTTTGCCTAACATACACAACAATACCGTCGTTTTGATTCGCGTGATCGGACTGGAATGCTTCGAATCCCGGTATACTAGGAAGGAAAGGGCATTTGCGTAACCAACACTCCGATAAAACAATAGCATCAAAATGCACCTTAATTCTGTTCAGTAGTATTAAGAGATTATTAAAATTATTACTATTGCCTATACTTCTAATATTCAAGTGAAATATATTAAGACCGTTTACAACATTATTTAAGTAAGTGCTACATTGTTCTGGAGAACACTGATAGGATGATGAAATTGATAGTTGTTCTAGTTCGCGTGTAATTTCTGCTTTTTCATTCATTTTGTAATTTTAGGGGGTAACAAATTAGTCGCAGTATCAATCCAGCGAGGGCTTGTAGCAAGCCAACGTATTGGGTACGGGACGTTAGTTTAAATTTTAGGCCGTAGTAGGAGGTGAGAAAGGTTGCTCGATATGAAATGGTGTAGGTGAGTGCGAGAGAGATAAGATAAGAGAGTTTAACTATGATAATGATGCGCGTGTATTTGTATGTGTGATTGTAGGTGTGAGAGTAAGTGTGGTATGGTGTGTCAACATAATTTGTGTATAACTTATATGTGGTTTGCATGGGCAGAACAATCCGTATACAGAGCAGTAACAACTTTGAAATTTGCATGCGATTGACATTGTGATAACAAGGTTTACAAGTGATACTTAGGTACATGTTTTTTATAAGTTTAAGTGTGATTAGCTGGTTGGTATGATTACAACATATTATTTTCTTTGCAGATTTAACAATGATATTATCACAAATCACTAGTCACTTTGAGTCAGTTATTTTCGGGAAGTCTTTTTCCGTTTTAATTAAAATATGTGGTGCACCATCTACCTCACGAAGATAAATTTTTCCTTTTTTTATCCAGCAGTACCTGAAATTGTTGGTGTTCGCAAAATCTCTGGCAAGGAAAAAGAGCCTTTTCATCCTGGGACTAAGGTTTTCCGAAATAAATATAGGCTTCACTGGCCCGCCAATTTTTAGATGTTCCGTTGATAGTTTATTATTGCCTTTGTTGAATTTTTTATACTTCTCAATAAATTTTTCTTTCAGGAGATTGGTGGAGAAGTCTACGATGATTGTTCTGCTGTCTTTGTCTTTAGTTCCTATGCGGAAGATGTCTTTCACCTCGTGTGGTTGTAGAGATACATTCATAACAGAGGCGACCTTGACAACAGAGTTTAATAAATCCTCTTTAGACTCTGGTTTATTTACAGGGATGTTCTTTAATTCCACACAGGACGATCTAGCACCAGACTCCAGTCTTTCTATCTTTTCTTCGAAATTTTGTATAGATAACGCATTAGATAGACGTTCCTCACCTAGCTGATTTCCAAGTAATTCAATTTTAGATTTTAAACTATCATAATCTTGGGACAGGAATGTTACCGAAGATTGAATTTGAGAATTTTGGAGTTTAATCTCTTCCATAGCTTCACATATCTTTTCGATTTTTTTATTATGTTCGTCTTTAAAATCCTGAAACATAGCTTTTATTTCTGCCATATAAATAGAAACCTGGTAGTCCGGATCCAATCCCGATTTAGTGCATTTTTCTTTATTCCGGAGCGTAATATTAGGGTGTTTACAATCGTCGGCGATAGATTGGTCTTTATTGGTCCTATCCGGTTCCGATGAGCTATGGTGTATTGACGTTGTCGGAGCTGTGAGCGCAGTGGTAACAATACGAGGTGTAGTTGGGGGTGATCGATTAATCGGCATGATTGACAACCAACAGTCTACGCTGCACGCAGAACCACTTATAAAAAATATAAAAAGTTAACGAGTCAAAAGACTTTTTGTATTTTGTTGGTTTTGAACTTGCGTACTCTTGAGTAGCACTGACGTAGTGCGGAAGCTTCGGCCGCTAAGCCAAACACGCTTAGCGAGAAACGTTCAAATAGGTAACTTGTTGCTAATATTTATTGTCGAGGTGCGAGGTGTGTGACCTTGACGTGAACTAGCGGTCGTCGATCCTTTCACTTTTGCAAGTCACAAGTCGTTTAACACAACAGTTTTGTTTTTAAAAGATTGTTTCTTCTTTAATAACACATTAAAATCTTCACATACAAATTAGATTTTACACTAATTTACTGATTGATACTATTGTTCATGTGATTATATATATTTGAAGTTGGTAAACTCGTTATTCACTTGATTTTAAAATAAAACTTAGCGAGCACTCAAAAACACGACTGCACGCCGCGACGATCGGATCGGGGGGGCAAAACAAACGTGCGCGCAACAAACGTTTCCAATAAATGAGCGTGCAACAAACGTCTCCAATAAATGTGCGCGCAACAAACGTTTCCAATAAATGAGCGTGCAACAAACGTTAGTTAGTTTAGTTAGTTAGTTAGTTTTAATTAAAAAGTTTTAATATAAAAATAGACCATGAGTAAGCAACAGTTTGATTAAAATACCAGTGAAGAGAAGACACATCCGTGTTTATAACCAAGTAAAAGTGTTTTTTTTTTTTTAACTTATTATTGACATTGTAATATTGAGTAAAAATTAACTTATTATGGACATTGTTTACCACTGAATGAACTTACAAATTGAATGATTTATATTTTTTTTGACTATTTTTAATAATTTGATATATAAAAATAGTCAAAAAAATATCAGTTAAATATTTGATTTTTTAAGATTATCTTATAATTAATTCTACTATATAAAAAAATATAAAAAATTGCATGCTTCACGGTAGAATGTACTGGATCCTTCTCTTACTTAATTGCCTTTACCTAATTTCATTTCTAAAGTAATTACTCAAGTAATGATTTTTATTATATAGTTTCGTAATTGCTAAAAGATACAACTGTCAAAGGTTAGAATTCCTAGCCAAGTACTATTTTGCGTTTGATTTTGCATTGAAAAGCATCGAAGCAACTTTTGGTGTTATATGGATGATATCGATAACGATATCATACCGGAGATTAAAGTTACTGAGTCTTTTTTTTTTGGTGGAAAATTATCAAATCACTTCTCCCGCTCTGGGCGGAGCGAGAGGACGTGTCAGACTTCTACTGACTAAAACCCACCCGTGTTCCTTCAGTTGCCTGTGCCAGGGCCACGGTAACTCTTTCGAACAACCGCAACCCTGGCGGGCATCGGCCCTAGCGAACCCCATTAGTTAGTGCTGACATCTCTTTGAAGCGCGCGTGGAACACAACGCGCCGTCGAACCGAGCCTGCTCCTTACCGGACGGCGAGCTACACATTGCTTGCCGTCCCCAAGCCCGCGCTTACGGTGGCCGGGAATTGCTCTCAATTCCCAGCACCCAGGGTGTCTCCTGTGGCGACTAGGGGCGTGAGGGCGCAAAGATTGCCTCTCCCTCACGCGTTCCGCCTCCTCCTTCGCGAGCATTACTGCTTCGCAGAAGGAGGTGACAGCTTCCCATGCACTCTCGCTCCATTCCATGGCCTGGACCAGGGCCGGACGCGAGATATCACCGCCACCGATCGCCTCCACGAGTACGCGGTGGTGCTCTGCCTAAGCCGTCCTCCACCGTATGCTCCACTGTGTCCTCCGGGAGATCCACACAATGGTAACACCTGGAAAAGTTCCTCAGCCTAGAAATCGCAAAGTTAACTTTCGTGAAGCGGGTCCATTTCATGATTATTCAGAAGATTGTATTAAAAAGAGTTGCCCAGTTGACATTAGGCTATTGTAACTTAGATAAATTACAAACTGACCCACTAAAAAGCGAAAAATAAAAACTTACTTATTTACAAAAAGAAAAAGAAAATTACTTCCAAAAATAACACTACAAAGTGAAAAATAACTTTAATTTCGGAAGTCGGTGGCAACAAACTAAAATACAGATCACTTTTTTTCTCTAGATATAATTAAATGAAAAAAGTATTATTCATTAAAATTAGTTTTTTAAAGATAATATTATCAGACATAAAAAGTAAAATAAAATTTAAGTAATATTATAGATGTTAAAGTAGAATAATTTACATCTTACGTATGCCCTCTAAAGGATGATTTCCACCAAACGCCTCGTGGCGCATCGGATCAGAATACGAATACGATGGCTACGATCGCGTGTCGCGGAAGACGCCCGCGGTCAAGCTGCTGTGCGCGGCTTGGTGGCGACTTTAAACACTGTGTACACGATTTAATATCGTTTAAATATTGTAAAATCCGTTGCGATCCGATGCGATGCAAGCCACTTGGTGGAAATCCTAACGAAACAAAACGCAGTAACTGAGCGTCAGCAGAAAGAAACAACTATCAAACGTTGTTTCTTACTGAAGCATTACTAAAGTACTAACTATTAACTGACTGGGTCGTAGCTGGCCGGGTTGCGAACTGATATGCATCTTTAAAACTCTCCGGCATATTGGCAATGTCATTATAATACGTAATGTTTGCAGCGCGCTTTGCCTATTAATTATTATAACATATTAAAAAACAAGGTTCTCAGTAACGTAAATAGTTAGTATGACCTAGCTTTCAACGTGTAAGTGTAACGGCCTAGCTTATTGATACGAGCTACGGGTGTGGTGTCAAAAGGAAAACATCTCAAAACCTTCGTCAAATTCTAGTGCATTATTTATAACAAAACTATTAACTACTTATTACAAAAAAATATTCCAGTTTTTACTAAAAACTAAAAATTACGAAATTATAAAAAAAATAAAAAAATTAAATCGACTTCAAAAAGAAATTAACTCAAAATTATAAAATAATTTTAATTTTAGAAGTCGGTGGCAAAAAATTAAAATACAGACCCAAGACACCGACTTCCGAAATTAAAATTATTTCATAATTTTGAGTTAATTTCTTTTTAAACTCGATTTAAATTTCTTAAATTATTTTTTGAGTTAATAAATCCCAATCCTAACTTAAGAGCCTATTCTACCTCAAATGGCTGAGCATGATCCTCCGTTGTGTCGAAAATACTGCAGCATTAATTTTGAAATAAGTATATGGTAAACTTGAGGATTAATGTTAAAAGTGCTATGTGTGACGAAAACACGATTCGATATTTTCTCGATAGAAAAAATTCCAAAATTACCTCTAAACCGAACAATAAACCGCTGGTATTAAAAAAAATACTTCAAATTAGTCGATGTGTGCATACTAACTGAACTAACTATAAAGCAGGTCTTATGTGTTTTTTTTTTTGTTTTTTTTTTTTTAATTAGCATTAGGTATTTTCACAATAAAAAGAAATTACGTAAACTATCGGCGGCGTCTTTATGTTTGTTCCCTGCCACCCGAACAGTCATTACGCTCAGTCTCGCTTTGGCTTTCGTACGGGAGGACTGTATCGCTTGCGCTCAGAACAGACATTACGCAACAGGTGAAATAGGTAGGATAAAGCACAGAACAGATAAAAGCGGTTCTGTGGGATAAAGAGTCAGGTGGCGCGGGGAAGGGGGGCGGGGGCGAAATTAGAATTTGAGCTGAGATTGTACTCGTATAGGCTCTTAATAATATTATGCGAAAGTAAGATTGTTTGTTTGTTACTTTCTCACGCCTAAACCACTGAACCGATCATCCCGATAATTGTGCATATGTCTCAGCATGATTTGATAATTTGAATTTTCGCGAAAACCGGATATTGTGAAAACACGGATATTTGCGAAAACATTTCTCAATCTTACTGGAAATAGATAGGGTTTTTGCAAAAACACGAGTCGCTCTAGTAACATTGAATATCCTTAAATCTCATTGCCTAGAATTTTGCTTACTAATGACCAAATCTTATTCAGATTGGTCCCTAGTTTTACCCTGTGAACTTTGCAGTATTATATCATAGAGCTATCGATAGAAATATCGATTTATAGGAACTTTACTTTGCAGGTAAATAGGAACTCAAAAAATTTGCTTAATCAAAGACCTAAACACTATTTTTCTCACATGCTTACTATTTAATATTATTGTTAAATAGTAATTAAAACTTAAAAAGTTTACTAATGATTGACATTTAAAACGTCAACCAATCAGAGGAGGTCTCGTTTTGGGCGCTCCGACCGGTCAATCAACGTTCTTTATTTCATAATAGCTAACGTTTCGTTTTTCATTTTTTATGTCATGGAGCGACGCCATTCGACTGCTGATGAAATGCAGAGAGCTGTAGGAATGCTGCAAGCGGGACGAAATCAGTCCCAGGTATCTCGGCATGTTGGTGTCAATAGGAGCGTGATTGTCGTCTTTGGCAGCGTTACGTTAATACAGGGAATCCTGCTGAGCCGCACCCAGGTCGTGGAAGCAGTACAACTGCTCAACAGGACTAATACATACAACTGACTGCAGGACGTCAGCCGATGTTAACCGCGCGAGAGACAGGTTTAAAGCTACAATTCTTAAGCGGTGTTGTTGTTAGCCAACAAACCGTGTGAAATAGGCTGCATGAAAACGGCCTACGAGCACGACGCCCAAGTAGGTGCCCACCTATACGCCATGGGAATCGCGCTCGTCGAAACCGATGGTGTAGGGAACACTTGACATGGACCCAGGAGCAATGGGATGAAATTTTATTTTGCGATGAGTCTCAGTTTGGATTTAGGCCTGATACGAGAAGGTTAAGAGTGTACCATCGTCACGAAAATGCTGAACGGCTGAGATGCGTCCAGGAAGTGCACCCTTACAGTGGCTCCACAGTGATGGTATGGGCGGGTATTATGAAGAACAGACGAACTGAGCTCATTTTTGTAGATGTGGCAATATGAACGCTGAAAGTTACGTTGAAGATGTCCTCGGGCCTTATGAACGAACAGTTACACATTTGCACAAAGTCTTGGCTCAGATTTCACGCTGATGCATGACAATGCGCGTCTGCACACATCTCGGAGAACCAGAGAGTACATGGCAATGGAAACATCCGGGTATTGCCGGGTTCTGTACAATCGCCAGACCTCAATCCCATCGAGCACGCATGGGACATGCTCCAGAGACGTGCTCTAGAGAAGCTGGGTGGAGTGTCGACAACCCAACAACTGTTAGACTTGTTACATCGAGCACGCATGGGACATGCTCCAGAGACGTGCTCTAGAGAAGCTGGGTGGAGTGTCGACAACCCAACAACTGTTAGACTTGTTACATCGAGCACGCATGGGACATGCTCCAGAGACGTGCTCTAGAGAAGCTGGGTGGAGTGTCGACAACCCAACAACTGTTAGACTTGTTACATCGAGCACGCATGGGACATGCTCCAGAGACGTGCTCCAGAGAAGCTGGGTGGAGTGTCGACAACCCAACAACTGTTAGACTTGTTACATCGAGCACGCATGGGACATGCTCCAGAGACGTGCTCTAGAGAAGCTGGGTGGAGTGTCGACAACCCAACAACTGTTAGACTTGTTACATCGAGCACGCATGGGACATGCTCCAGAGACGTGCTCTAGAGAACCTGGGTGGAGTGTCGACAACCCAACAACTGTTAGACTTGTTACATCGAGCACGTATGGGACATGCTCCAGAGACGTGCTCTAGAGAACCTGGGTGGAGTGTCGACAACCCAACAACTGTTAGACTTGTTACATCGAGCACGTATGGGACATGCTCCAGAGACGTGCTCTAGAGAACCTGGGTGGAGTGTCGACAACCCAACAACTGTTAGACTTGTTACATCGAGCACGTATGGGACATGCTCCAGAGACGTGCTCTAGAGAACCTGGGTGGAGTGTCGACAACCCAACAACTGTTAGACTTGTTACAATTCCATTGGGAGCGATTGCCGCAAGATCAGATAAACAACTGATGAGACACTTTTTATTTAATTACCTAATAATAAAAAAATGTCGTTATTTAATTTTGTAAAACATGAAAAGTTTAATTTCGTTTTAACTTTATTTTATACTACGTATGCTACGGTACACTTATTGTTCATGACTGTGATTAAATGAACAAATGTATGAAGGATTTTGTTGCTTAAGTCACTAATGCATCAAAAAATTCTTAATTATTTATAAAAGAAATATAAATATATTACAATGGTAAAAATCGTTCAAAAGCTCAAAACCGTAGATGCTTAGACTTTTTTGATGTGTGTATTAGAGATTTTGTAATTATATCATATATTACTTACCCTATTTATAGCCCACATGCGCAGGCGGTGCCTTGTTTAGCTGGGTACAACCCCCGCTAGACGTGACACCGCCGGCGCCGGCGCATGAGGAATGCCTCTTCAAAGAGAAACACTGGCCGCGACCCATTTATACATATCTACTTTATGCAATCGTAGTAACATGCTACGAATTTCAGTATGACAAAAGACTTGTAAGAATACTTGAACTATGTCAATGTGAAATCAAATAAACTATTAATTATTTCACTAGTTGGAACTGTTGCGAGCTGCGAGATTGCGGTGTTTAGTGGAGATACTGTCGGTCACGGGGGGATTCCCAACACATGTGAACTATTGCGAGCTGCGAGACTGCGGTGTTTAGTGGAGATACTGTCGGTCACGGGGGGATTCCCAACACATGTGGAGATACTGTCGGTTACGGGGGGATTCCCAACACATGTGACGCTTTACGTCAGAACAATTGTGACGGGAAGCTGAAGAATTAGACAAATGTATTATATGCTACCATTAGTATTAGTTTAATTCCGGCTAGCACTAATATTTAAATGGGTTTTTTTTATTTTTATATTGTTTGTTATTCATAAAAATCAGTGTACATGCATTTTTTAAGCCTTCAAAACATACCGCACAAACCATCGCGGGTTTAACAGCGGTATGGCCAGACACGGCAACTCGGTGCCAATACATACTTAGTTATTAACTTAGGTAATAAACAACTAGGTACCTACATACGAGTATTATTCCCTACATTGCACTGCAATCTAGAAAGTATCTTTTTAATACCTTAGAACAATTCTTCGCATTTAAATCATTGCAGATTTCTATAAGTAAGTCATTCATATATGCAGGTAGCATGCATTCCAACGTCCTTGCTCCATAAACATTATTAGATTTAGGTTCGATAAATGTGGATAAGTAGGTCAAACAACACAACGACTTTAGTCTTTCGTATTTACGAATATTACTTAAATTATGGTAATTCTCACTTATCACACGTAACCGTACCTTGTCAAAGACATTTACAATTTGGCAGTGCTTAAATAAATCTTGGAACTCATGTTTTATTCTTGTGGGTACAATCGTTTTTAAAATGCGTAACTGTAATTTGTAAATGTCCTCGACGTAAGTCTTGTATGTACGCCCGTAGCTACTTAGGCCGTAATCAATGACGGTGTCGGCCAGAGCCAAGTATAATGTTCTGAGTGTTCTATAAGGTAGTTTATACTTAAGTATCGCTAACTTTGCTAATATAGACCTAAGCTTATTACATACATAATCAATGTGCGGGCGCAAGTGGAAATTACTATCTATTATCACACCAAGATACATATGTTGAGTCACCAACTCTAATTTCTGGCAACTACACACTGTGACTGGTCGGTGAAGACACATATGCTCATGGGCAACGACAACAGGCACACAAGACGTCGGCAGGTAAGGCGAGTGTACATGCAGTAGTTTAGTTTTTTTTTGCATTAATTACAAGGCCAACGTCGTGAGCCCACTTACATAAGAGGTCGAAATTACTCTGCGCCTCCCATATGTCTTTGTGTGCAGCTACCAAACATGTGTCGTCAGCAAACTGGTACACGGAGCCCTCCGTAAAAATGTTACACATGTCGTTCACGTACAGTAAGTATTCGGTCGGTCCAATAATCGAACCTTGGGCCGTGCCTTTATCGGTTGGAATCATGCTACTTAATGAACCTGAGACCTTCACCGACGTGAAGCGGTTGCTGTGGTAGTTTTTAAACCATTCTAAGAATGGGCCCCGTATACCATTTTGCTCTAATTTATTAAATAGTGTATTATATTCTAAACAATCAAATGCTTTGCTAAAGTCAATGAGGACAACAAGCACGTGTTCACGATTGTTCAGGTGCCCGTTGACCTCATTACTTAACTTTGATAATAGTTGTGAGGTATTTTTGTTTTTCTGAAAGCCGTACTGTTTCTCATTAATAATATCATTTGATTTCAAAAACTTGTTAATTTCTAGTCCGAGATACCTCTCAATTACCTTATCAATACATGATAATATAGTTATCGGTCTGTAGTTGTTAACACCTGAGTAAGAACCATTCTTATGGATAGGCCTTACTATTCCAACCTTGAGTTGATCAGGGTACAAGGACGTTGCAATGCATGTGTTAATTAGATGCGTTATCACGGGGGTAGTTTCCTTATATATGTATTTTAAGTCTTTAACTCGGATACCGTCGAAACCTGGGCATTTCTTCTCATTTAAGTGCTTTAGTATAGTGGTTACAATATCCTCATTGGCCTTCTGTAATCTCATAGATAAGTTACAATTATTGGTATAGGACTAAACATCTAGGATAGGTGTGTTACACTGGAATTTGCATGTATGGGTAACATTATCTCTGAATTCAGAAGCAAACTTATTAGATACAAGGTTTGGCAGTAGTTTAAAATGTTTTATAATTATATCATCTATAGATTTATATATTTTCCCACATAAGTTGTTAATGGTTTCCCAAACTTTCCTGGAATTATGAAAATTGGATTGTACCTCTTTAAAAAAACTATTATTCTTTACATTATTAATATGCTTATTTGTTCTATTTCTGTATTTATTGTATAACAGCCTATTAGCCAGGTTGCTTTGATCTTTAAGCCAGATATCTAATAGTTGATCTCTTTTTACACACATTTTTTCTATTCTTCTACTTTTCCATTTACACATTTGTCTTCTACCAACTTTAATGCTTACATTGTACATGCAGTTTTCGTATACATCAGAGAATTTATCTACTATAAAACATAAAATACCTTTAGGGTTGTCGTAATCACTTTATAGTTTTGAGCCCGGCTGTACTGACATCAGATGTGAGGTGACGTGGTTTGTAAAGACAGAAAGAAAAGAAAGAAAGACTTGGTACCGATTTCGATGGGAGTCTGCTCTTGGGTGGGACTGGGCGGCTGCGGCCTCCCAGGGGGCGGCGGCATGTACACCGTCTCGAACGCGCAGCGGCATCGGTTCTCTGCAACACATCGAACAACAAAGTGACCAACAATTGCTTACTGTGACTGTAGGCACTCTCGTATTTGACCAGTTATATTGAAAACATCAACGAGACCCCCCGACCCGAGAGGCCTGTATTCTCTAGAATAGGTAGACAGAGGTATACCCTTAGCTCACCACCCACCTATAGTACACCACCCACGTATAGTAAACCACCCACCTATAGTAAAACACCCACGTATAGTAAACCACCCACCTATAGTACACCACCCCCGTATATACGAAAAATGTATGTTTAAAAGACTAATTGACTACTGCAACAAATTTCAAATTATAAGTAGCGAACAATTTGGCTTCCAAAAAGATAAATCCACTACGTTAGCTATTTATTCTCTTATGAAAGATATATACACAAATATTAATAATAATCATCTGACTACAGCTCTATTCTTTGATATGTCTAAAGCCTTCGACCTGGTGTCACATGATATACTGCTTCAAAAGGTGGAAACAATTGGGATTAGGGGACCTGCACTCCAGCGGATATCGTCCTACTTAAGTAATAGGCAACAATGTGTTATTATCAGTAAAATGAACGAAACCAAAGACATCACATCATACTCATCGGATTATAAATATAATAAATATGGCGTCCCCCAAGGTAGCGTACTAGGCCCAATATTATTCCTATTATATACAAATGACATCATAAAAATAACCAATCATAAATGCATCTTATTCGCTGATGATATATCCATAATTGTGACATCTGATAAAAAACTTAATACCGTTATAGATCACGAGACTGACATTAATAATACTATTGACATACTACTACACTGGCTTGACAAACATCATTTGAAAGTAAATTTAGACAAATCCATATATATACAATTTAATAAATCTAATAATAATAAATTTAATATCAGACTTAATATAAATAAAATTAAACAAGTACCACATACAAAATTTTTAGGACTAATAATTGATCAAGATATGAACTGGAAGGAACACGTAAATAACGTCAGTGGTAGAATTGATAAATTCGTATACGCCTTGAAGCAAGTCAAAAATGTAACAAACATAAAGACTTCTATCATATCTTACCATGCATTATGTTGAATCGTTACTACGCTATGGTCTTATAATGTGGGGTAATAGCACTGATCTAAATAGAGCGTTCATCGCTCAAAAGAAATGCTTAAGATCAATTTATGGACTTCAGCCGGATGATACATGTCGGCCAATATTTAAAAAGCTTGGTTTGTTACCGCTTCCATCTCTCTATATTTACGAAATATGTGTGTTTGTGACCAAGAATAAACAATTATTCAAGACAGCAAGCGATGTATATCCTCGGAACAGACGTGATCTTTATAGACCACGTCGATGTAACGAGTCTGCTGAAAGACATTGTTTTTCTGAAGGCCCGCCTCGCGGATGTGCTAACGAAATTAGATGCATCCCAGAACACCGTCACTGATTTGCGCAAAGAAGTTAGCGAGTTGCGCAACAGTGTGGCGGTAATTAGGTCACCTGTCGATGCGTCAAACGTAAACACATGTCGCGGAGCCGGCCTCGATATATCGTCGTCGAATTCCGCGTCAGCAGTTTCGTCGCCAGCGCATCCGTCGTTTGCTGAGCTTGCAGAGCGCCCCGCCCGCGCGCCCCGCAGACCCGCGCTCGTCACCGCGGCTCCTCCACGCAGCGCCGCCCGAGCCCCTCGCCCCATCCCGCAGCCAGTACTTGAAGCCCTGCCGAAACCTCTGCAAAGGGATTTCGCTAGCGTCACTGCGAGTGCTCCTGGCGCTCCTAGTATCAAGCCCATGCCAGAAAAGGCGCTGAATAGGGCTGATAAAGATGATGGTTTTGTGACGGTGCAAAGGAGGAAGCGCCGATAGCGACCAAACAAGAACCGTTGCGGCAAAGCACCTACAGTGCCAGAAATAAACCCGCGTGCCGAAAAGCCGAATACACCGGTGTACATCTCCCGCCTGCACTACACCACTAAGGCGGAGGACATCGTAGAGTAAGTGCGACAAAAGACGAGGTACACGCCGAGGGTGCAGTTACTGGAATCACGCCGGAACGTCAATTCCAGGCGTTCGTCGTGCGTGTACTGAACTGTTATCTGCCCCTCGTCTTGGAAGAAGACGTTTGGCCCCAGGACGTGGTGTTCCGTCGCTTCCGCGGACAAGTTCCACAGGACAGCACAAACTCAAGCTAGTGCAAAGTGAAGTGCTACTAACATAGTCTTAAGCCTTATTTATTAACACAAGATTTTGTTTATAAAAATATGTATGTTTAGGTTAAGGTATTTTTCTATGGGCCTATGTAGCCTGAAATAAATGGTATTATTATTATTATTATTATAGACTGGTGTTAAATGATTTACCAAAGCTAGCCAAATATAATAAAAACTGTCTAGCAATGTGTGTGCGTGTTTATAATAAAATACCAAACGATCTCAAACTATTAAATGTAAGATTATTTAAAAACAAATTATACAAATGGCTAAATGAATGTAGTTTTTATAGTTTGAAAGAATTTATGGATAAAAAATATTGACATTACATTCTAACATTAATGTATGTACCTACTTAATTATAATTACCCTGTAACATTAAATTTTTGCATGCTATGTTTTATCTTAGCTAAACATGTTTGTGCCAATTTGACCTATGCTTAACATCATTGTATACCATGTTTGACGCAAATAAATTATATTATTATTATTATAGTAAAACACCATTTGTAATTCAAAAAAAGCCCTAAGGACAATGCTCCGCCTAAAACAGAGGGATCCGTGCAGAGACCAGTTTATAATAAGACGTAATATTTTGACAGTGCCATGTCTTTATATACTGGTGCTGCTAACCAGTTTTGTTAAGAACTTGCATAAATCTGAAACTGATGACCAACGACAAGTTGGAGGATTGTGTCAGGAAAGATTTTCCTAACACAATCCAACCGAAAATAAACGTGGTTCTTCACAGTCCTAGGTATGTACCAATCAGTATTTCTATACAACAAGCTTCCCTTAGAATTAAAAGCATAAATAGCGCAAACTTATTTAAAAACAAATTGAAGACATATTTATTGAGAAAGGGCTATTACAGCGATGAGTACCTAGATGATAAGCGACAACCGTTCTAGATTGACCGTTTTAAATGATATGTTGACTATTCTTACTTTAAATTTTTTATATGTTTTATTTTTGTATTACTCATAGATTATTAAATGACATATCATCTTTAGTATAATTATAAATTTTATCTTTGACATTTTATTTTACAATTAGATGACATATTATTACGGACCTTTGTATGACAATTTGTTTTTCTTCTTTTTCTTTATATTTGACATTATATTTTTATTATTGATTAGTCACAGAAAATTAGATGACATATTATTAATTTTTTTACACTATTTACACTATTTTTTTTTATTTTATTACAATATTCTTAGAAAATTGGATGTCATAAATCACTGATCTTATCTTTTTATAATAATAATAATAATAATAATCATTTATTTGCAGACATTGAAGTCCATAGAATTAAATTAATTAAAAACACATAAAAATCACAAAATAGGCAAAATAGGTATTAACAACATAATAGTAATAAAGATAAAATAAAATAAATAAAATAAAATAAATAAAATAAAATAAATGCACGTACAGCTATCTAACCAACCTGTGCGTGCAGTCTCACCCATCGACCAAGCATCGGGCAGTCCCACCGGTCACTCAATACTCTCAACATGCCGTGGGTGCTGGTATCTGTTCTGTGCCGGAGAGAGGCGCATCGTTTTCGAATAATGGCATAAAAATCATCCACTCTCGCATTGGCAAACATACCTGAAGCGCTACAATACCGCGGCAGCCCCACAAGCATCCTGAAGGCATTGTTATACTGTACACGCAGGGCGCTGTATGCCTTCTGCGTATACTTGACCCTAAGGCTGCAGGTGTAAAAAGTTTGACAGTAGGCTCGAAAAAGCGTCATTTTAACGTCGTAAGAACACCGTGCAAACCTATGGGCCAGCATATTACTTCGAACAGACAGCGCCCTACGCTCTCTCTCGATATACCTGCTAATGAGATGCAAGGAACACTTAAGTATCTTCTGGCACCACCATTAAAAACAAGTAATTCACTCTTAGAGACATTATACCTAAGCCCCTGAGTCACCGCATAGTGCTCACAGACCTTCAGCAAACGTCTTAATGCACTGATTGATGGGCTCAGCAAAACCTTGTCGTCCGCATAGCTGATGTTGTTCATAGCAACTCCATCAACATGACAGCCGACACCAGTATTGCTGAGCTCAACAATCAGTTGGTTTATATATAAATTAAAAAGGCGAGGGGAGGTGATTCCCCCCTGCCTCACCCCACATTCTAATCTATATTCGTCGGACATAGTCCCAGCCCACCTAACATTGTTTATTTGGTTCTCATACCAGAATCTCAGCAATGACGTCACCTCAAAATCTACTTTTTTCTCATTTCTTAGCTTGTCCCACAGCTGGTCATAAGGCACAAGGTCAAACGCCTTGGACAGATCTAAGAAGCACGCATTAACAGGAGTTTTCCTATCCGTATAATACCGGACAGTCCGCTTTAAACACATAATGGCACTTTCTGTGGACAGCCCAGACCTGAAGCCAAACTGTGCACCATGCAAGTCAATCCTGGGGGCCATGTATGAAACCAGAAGACTATCCAGCACCTTCGCTATGACCGTTGCCAGCGATATTGGTCTGTAATTACTGGGATCAGTAGCATCACCAGTTTTATTTTTTATGACAGGTACAACTATAGTTCGAATAAGTGCACTGGGCAGATAAGAATGACTCACACACAGTCTAAAAAACATCGACAATACTCTTGGTAAGTGTATACCGGCACTCTTAAGGTGCTCGACACTAAGGTGATCATGTCCCGGGGACTTGCCTCTCTAACCATACTCGTATTTTTTATCACATTCTTGACATCTTTAGTAGACAAATTCAATCCCCGCGCCATGCTCACATCAGCACCAGTCACCTCCTGCATCACATACCCAGCAGAGGAATTTTCCAATGACTTCACTTTAAAATTGGTCTACAAACATATTAGCAATTTGTGTGGGATCATGTTTACCACCAACACTTACGGGGAGGCTCGACCTAGGATTCAGTTTATTCAAGTTTTTCCAAAAATTTACAAAATCCTTAGATTTATGATTTTCAGCTATTAAGTTTAGTTTAATTTGTTTTTCATTATTACGACACCATTTCAATTTACTTTTGAAATTTCTCCGCGTACTCGTATCACGCATTTTATTATATTCAGTACCTGTATCTGGTTTACCACATAACTGCCACATAACTTTATACTAATTTGATTGTCGTTTTTCCTTTTTATTTGACTGCTTGTTTTATTTTCGTATTAATTTCATTTAATGTCATGTGTATTTAATTTGAACTATTTGTGTTCTTTATGAGAATAAATATATTTAAACCGAATTATTTTAGAATGAACTGTTTTATTTTACAAAATTTCTACACAATGTATATTGTTCCGAAATAAATGACTTTGACTTTGATCACCCACCACATATAGTACACCATCCACGTATAGTAAACCACCCACGTATAGTAAACCCCCCACCTATAGTACACCACCCACATATAGTACACCATCCACGTATAGTAAACCACCCACGTATAGTAAACCCCCCACCTATAGTACACCACCCACATATAGTACACCATCCACGTATTAGTAAACCACCCACGTATTAGTAAACCACCCACGTATAGTAAACCATCCACCATTAGTCCACTACCCACGCATAGTCCACTACCCACGCATAGTCCACCACCCACCTATAGTACACAACCCACCTATAGTACACCACGCACCTATAGTACACCACCCACCTATAGTCCACCACCCACCTATAGTACACCACCCACCTATAGTACACCACCCACCTATAGTACACCACCCACCTATAGTACACCACCCACCTATAGTACACCACCCACCTATAGTACACCACCCACCTATAGTACACCACCCACCTATAGTACACCACCCACCCATAGTACACCACCCACCTATAGTCCACCACCCACCTATAGTCTACCACCCACCTATAGTCCACCACCCACCTATAGTACACCACCCACTTATAGTACACCACCCACCTATAGTCCACCACCCACCTAATAGTCCACCACCCACCTATAGTCCACCACCCACCTATAGTACACCACCCACCTATAGTCCACCACCCACCTATAGTCCACCACCCACCTATAGTACACCACCCACCTATAGTCTACCCACATTTCGCCCGTTACATTTAATTTCCATAAAATGAAGGGCGAGCTACTGCCATCAATCGCAAAACACATAATAGCTTCCAGGCGCGCCGGCTACTGAATAACTTCTAATGGGAAAATTCAATACCACTTTGTCGAGGCAGTCATTTGTGGGAGGAAATGTAAGAGCTTCCATCAACATGAACTTTTAGTTGAAAATATTTGTTCAATATGTATATTATATATCTGTGGCTCGCAGCTACATGCTCGGAATACACTTGCTACTTTAATGTTACTTTTATAAGTAAGAGTAATGGCCTCAGTAATTATTAAGTTATTTCTCTTTAGTATCTTTCTCTATAACTAAGTACTTGTTTCTTCATTATAACGGCTTGAGAAATGTAAGTCATTTTTTCTTGGACCAGTGCTCTTAAATAATTGAAAGTAAGCAGTTAATAGGAAGGATAAGAAAGTTGACAAGTCGACCTACTCACGCATTTAGTAATCAGCTGAACTAAGTACTTAGTAGCAACACAAAAGGAAGCAATTAATAGGAAGGATAAGAAAGTTGACAAGTCGACCTACTCACGAAGTTAGTAATCAGCTGAACTAAGTACTTAGTAGCAACACAAAAGGAAGCAATTAATAGGAAGGATAAGAAAGTTGACAAGTCGACCTTCTCACGCAGTTAGTAATCAGCTGAACTAAGTACTTAGTAGCAACACAAAAGGAAGCAATTAATAGGAAGGATAAGAAAGTTGACAAGTCGACCTTCTCACGCAGTTAGTAATCAGCTGAACTAAGTACTTAGTAGCAACACAAAAGGAAGCAATTAATAGGAAGGATAAGAAAGTTGACAAGTCGACCTTCTCACGCAGTTAGTAATCAGCTGAACTAAGTACTTAGTAGCAACACAAAAGGAAGCAATTAATAGGAAGGATAAGAAAGTTGACAAGTCGACCTAATCACGAAGTTAGTAATCAGCTGAACTAAATATTTAATAGCAACACAAAAGGAAGCAATTAATAGGAAGGATAAGAAAGTTGACAAGTCGACCTACTCACGAAGTTAGTAATCAGCTGAACTAAGTACTTAGTAGCAACACCAAAGGAAGCAATTAATAGGAAGGATAAGAAAGTTGACAAGTCGACCTTCTCACGCAGTTAGTAATCAGCTGAACTAAGTACTTAGTAGCAACACAAAAGTAAGCAATTAATAGGAAGGATAAGAAAGTTGACTAGTCGACCTCCTCACGCAGTTAGTAATCAGCTGAACTAAGTACTTAGTAGCAACACAAAAGGAAGCAATTAATAGGAAGGATAAGAAAGTTGACAAGTCGACCTTCTCACGCAGTTAGTAATCAGCTGAACTAAGTACTTAGTAGCAACACAAAAGTAAGCAATTAATAGGAAGGATAAGAAAGTTGACTAGTCGACCTCCTCACGCAGTTAGTAATCAGCTGAACTAAGTACTTAGTAGCAACACAAAAGGAAGCAATTAATAGGAAGGATAAGAAAGTTGACAAGTCGACCTTCTCACGCAGTTAGTAATCAGCTGAACTAAGTACTTAGTAGCAACACAAAAGTAAGCAATTAATAGGAAGGATAAGAAAGTTGACTAGTCGACCTCCTCACGCAGTTAGTAATCAGCTGAACTAAGTACTTAGTAGCAACACAAAAGGAAGCAATTAATAGGAAGGATAAGAAAGTTGACAAGTCGACCTTCTCACGCAGTTAGTAATCAGCTGAACTAAATACTTAGTAGCAACACAAAAGGAAGCAATTAATAGGAAGGATAAGAAAGTTGACAAGTCGACCTTCTCACGCAGTTAGTAATCAGCTGAACTAAGTACTTAGTAGCAACACAAAAGTAAGCAATTAATAGGAAGGATAAGAAAGTTGACTAGTCGACCTCCTCACGCAGTTAGTAATCAGCTGAACTAAGTACTTAGTAGCAACACAAAAGGAATCAATTAATAGGAAGGATAAGAAAGTTGACAAGTCGACCTTCTCACGCAGTTAGTAATCAGCTGAACTAAGTACTTAGTAGCAACACAAAAGGAAGCAATTAATAGGAAGGATAAGAAAGTTGACAAGTCGACCTTCTCACGCAGTTAGTAATCAGCTGAACTAAGTACTTAGTAGCAACACAAAAGGAAGCAATTAATAGGAAGGATAAGAAAGTTGACAAGTCGACCTACTCACGAAGTTAGTAATCAGCTGAACTAAGTACTTAGTAGCAACACCAAAGGAAGCAATTAATAGGAAGGATGAGAAAGTTGACAAGTCGACCTTCTCACGCAGTTAGTAATCAGCTGAACTAAGTACTTAGTAGCAACACAAAAGTAAGCAATTAATAGGAAGGATAAGAAAGTTGACTAGTCGACCTCCTCACGCAGTTAGTAATCAGCTGAACTAAGTACTTAGTAGCAACACAAAAGGAAGCAATTAATAGGAAGGATAAGAAAGTTGACAAGTCGACCTTCTCACGCAGATAGTAATCAGCTGAACTAAGTACTTAGTAGCAACACAAAAGTAAGCAATTAATAGGAAGGATAAGAAAGTTGACTAGTCGACCTCCTCACGCAGTTAGTAATCAGCTGAACTAAGTACTTAGTAGCAACACAAAAGGAAGCAATTAATAGGAAGGATAAGAAAGTTGACAAGTCGACCTACTCACGAAGTTAGTAATCAGCTGAACTAAGTACTTAGTAGCAACACAAAAGGAAGCAATTAATAGGAAGGATAAGAAAGTTGACAAGTCGACCTTCTCACGCAGTTAGTAATCAGCTGAACTAAGTACTATAGTAGCAACACAAAAGGAAGCAATTAATAGGAAGGATAAGAAAGTTGACAAGTCGACCTACTCACGAAGTTAGTAATCAGCTGAACTAAGTACTTAGTAGCAACACCAAAGGAAGCAATTAATAGGAAGGATAAGAAAGTTGACAAGTCGACCTTCTCACGCAGTTAGTAATCAGCTGAACTAAGTACTTAGTAGCAACACAAAAGGAAGCAATTAATAGGAAGGATAAGAAAGTTGACAAGTCGACCTTCTCACGCAGTTAGTAATCAGCTGAACTAAGTACTTAGTAGCAACACAAGAAGAAGCAATTAATAGGAAGGATAAGAAAGTTGACAAGTCGACCTTCTCACGCAGTTAGTAATCAGCTGAACTAAGTACTTAGTAGCAACACAAAAGGCCTGAGGCCGCTCTGGAAACTTGTGTATCTGTGAAGAACACAACGTTTGGTTAGTACACAACATTACGGTATATTCCATTTTAGAATCAATAAAGTGACAATACAATCCATAAGGAAAATCATGAAAGCGCTGTTTTTTCAGAATCAGAATCAGAATCAGAATCATTTATTCGTAAACATAGGTGATAATTAAATACAAGATCTTAAAAATTAGATAGTACGCTATGTTTTGTCAATTGACATACAAATTATTAAAAAGAAAAAAAAATGCTACTAAATTAAAATATGAATTCATCACAATATCATTATGCTAGCAAAATTTTAATATTTATAATAAATTTCATTCCAGTTCAAAAAGTATAGTCAGTTCAGAAGATTAATATTAAAAATAAAATAAGTTAAAAATATTTTTTAAATGTCAAGTAAGTTTATGTAAAAATGTCAATATTGTAAAGTCACAGAGATTCGTCATTAAGAAATTCACCTAGAGTGTAATAACATTTTTCTAGTAATAACTCATTAAGGGTTTTTTTAAACTTCTGCACTGGCATACACTTTATTTCATTGGGTATTTTATTATATATTTGCGGTGCATTACCAAAGAAGCTTTACCTCATAAGAGAAGTTTTACATTTTACAAGGCATAAATCATTAACATACTGAGCACGCATGGGTGTTTTCTTTACTGTACGTAGTTTTATGAATAAATGTGGATTCAGTTTGACAAATAATGCAATTTCTAGTATGTATAAAGCCGGCAGAGGTAATATTTTTAACTTTTTAAAATAAGGAATGCAACTATCTGTTGTTTTTAAACCACACATACACCGTATACATCTTTTCTGCATCCTGAAAACAAGTTCCCTATTTGTTGACTGTCCCCAAAAAATAACACCGTATCGCAGAACTGAGGCGACAAGTCCATGATATGCCATCAACAGTGTTTCAATATTAACTTTTTTGGAAAGTTGAAATAACAAATATGCTGATTTACTTAATCGCTTGCAAATTTCTTCCAAATGAGGTTTCCAAGTCAGTTTTTCATCTATAGTTATACCCAAGAACTTCGCAGTACTAACTTCCTCAATTTCATAATCATCATAAGCAACACTAACTAGTGGTTTCTCAAGCCGTTGATGAAAGTGCATTATATTAGTTTTATTTAAATTAATTATTAGATTATTATCATTAAGCCAATTTATTATTTTATTTAAAGAATTATTAATGTCATTTTGATAATTGTTTGGATTATTACATTCTATAATAGCTGTGCTATCGTCTGCAAAAAGTACCATTTTTTGCCCTATGCATTTTGGGAGGTCATTTATATATACCAAGAATAGCGGTGGTCCTAGAACGCTACCTTGAGGTACGCCATATTTTATGTACCTTGGTTCAGAGGTATATGTAATTTCTAATTTTGTTGTAGGACTTATTCTAGAGATTTCTGTACATTGTAATCTGTCACTTAGGTATGATTTTAAAAGCTTGAGGATGTTCCCTCTAATGCCATAACTATGTAATTTTTGCAATAAAATGTTATGATCCACAAAATCAAATGCCTTCATCATATCTGTGTATATTGCACAAACAGGTTTTTTTTTATCGACAGATGTCAAGACATTTGATAATAGGTCAAACAGTGCCATATTAACATTGACATTTTTTCTGAATCCCTTTTGTTCCTTACAAAATAATTGAAATTTTTCAAAGTAAGCATAAATAGAATTATAAATTACTTTCTCTATTATTTTTGAAAATATCGGAATTTTAGCAATCGGTCTATAATTTTTAACATTAGTTCTGTCATTTCTTTTAAAAAGGGGCTTAATAATCACTTTCTTTAAACTATTTGGGAATATACCATCAGCGATACAAAGATTGATTACATGTGATAGTGGTTTCGCTATAACTTCCTTTACATATTTTATCACTTTGGTTGAAATACCATCATGTCCGACAGTGTTTGTGTTTTTCAGGCTGGTAATTATTTTAACTATGTCATCCTCTACTCCTCTATCACTGTTCCTCTCTCCTACTTATTATAAATTTGCTTTGCCCGACAGAGTCCGTAATTGTTTCTATTTATTATTTACTACCTGAATTTGTACATTATGGATTGCAATAAAGATTGATTGAAAGAAACAATTTTGGTGATGTTTTTATTTCAGTGTAATTTAATTAGGTAATAGAATGTTATTCAATTAATTTGTAGAACATTCTGCGTATACGCACGTTGGTAACAAATAGAGAATTACTAAACAGACAGTATTGAATTGTTTAAATCAGTGAGCCGCCTGCGGTGGACGATACACTCATGTTTTGTTCAAGCGAATCGTGCTCGAGTCACATTTACATACACTGTATGAAAAGTTATTTCATTTCATTTATTCAATCAATCAATCGTTTATTTTGTAAAATATAGGTATGGTTAATGGTTGTATATTGTCTACAACATGTGCACTATGTTTTGCCAATATATGGCGTACAAAATAATCATAGACAAGCAATTGCAATTTCAATATTGCTCAATGATTTGCTTGTGGATATAATGTTTAGTTTAATCTGGTGAGACTGGAAGCCAACCCCAACATAATTGGGTCAGAGGCTGACGGATGACGATGGTGACAGTATGGTTCACTGGTTACTCGAATGGCATAGGCCATAGTGTATTTAAATGATATTCACTTTTGTTTAAGGTCTCATTATAGTTCGATATAATTGGGTATATATATACATATTTCATTCTCAATCCTACATTATCATGAACCCGCACATACATAAAACAAAGTTTTATATTCAGCAAAACAAACAAATCTACAAACTACCTAAATCACCATAGAATATTGTGCGCATTGTTGAGTGTCTGCACGGTCACGTCGCGCGGTGGGCTGAACATCGATCTTCATACGAGTAGCATGGTTATACCTTATTTTTCTGCATTGTTTGAAATACGAGTATCACACAATGCGCGCACGCGTTACATTTTGGGAGAAAAAAATAAAATAAAACGTCTTTTTAGAATATAAAAAAGGTTTTAATCTGTTTATCGCCAAGCGGTTAGTCGACTCTTCACGGGACCAGAGGGCTGGCCTATTTTTAGCCCAGAGAATCAGCATTGCAATCCAACGTGGCAATGATGCCAGCCTTTTGGGAACTTTTTCCATTGGCAGCGATGCGGACGCCTCCTCCACGAATCCTCGTGTTTTGAAAAATCGTTTATTGCGAATAATGAGAATATTCAACAAAATCGTGTTTATTCCTGTCCGCTTGATGCTGAAAATGTAAAACCTGAGAGCTCCGACGAAAGTGAAGATGACAGTGATATTGATAAACATGTAAAATGTTTTCATTTCATTGATACCATACTCATTTTAATAATCCACACGCAGGAATAGTTATGTAGATAATGCGTTCAGAAAACCTTTTAATCAACTCTTGGCAAATGGATTGTACAAAAAATCTGAAATGGGTTTTTTGTTTTTCTCTACGATCCCCAAAATTGCGTTCAAGTAATGGCACTGATTCAGTCTACATCTAGTCTACTGGTATACTGGTGAACCCATATAGAACTACTTTATAGACAGTGGTTCATCAAAAGTCTTCTCTTTGGCCTCTGGCTTAAATACTCACACGTGAATAATCACGTGTGAGTATTTATACTGCTGGGGGCATTAGTTAGTCCATCTACAGGCTCACCGGGCTGCTAGCGACCGTCACCATTTTGTAAATATTTATACAGCTGGGGGCATTAGTTAGCCCATCTACAGGCTCACCGGGCTGCTAGCGACCGTCACCATTTTGTAAATATTTATACAGCTGGGGGCATTAGTTAGCCCATCTACAGGCTCACCGGGCTGCTAGCGACCGTCACCATTTTGTAAATATTTATACAGCTGGGGGCATTAGTTAGCCCATCTACAGGCTCACCGGGCTGCTAGCGACCGTCACCATTTTGTAAATATTTATACAGCTGGGGGCATTAGTTAGCCCATCTACAGGCTCACCGGGCTGCTAGCGACCGTCACCATTTTGTAAATATTTATACAGCTGGGGGCATTAGTTAGCCTATCTACAGGCTCACCGGGCTGCTAGCGACCGTCACCATTTTGTAAATATTTATACAGCTGGGGGCATTAGTTAGCCTATCTACAGGCTCACCGGGCTGCTAGCGACCGTCACCATTTTGTAAATATTTATACAGCTGGGGGCATTAGTTAGCCCATCTACAGGCTCACCGGGCTGCTAGCGACCGTCACCATTTTGTAAATATTTATACAGCTGGGGGCATTAGTTAGCCCATCTACAGGCTCACCGGGCTGCTAGCGACCGTCACCATTTTGTAAATATTTATACAGCTGGGGGCATTAGTTAGCCCATCTACAGGCTCACCGGGCTGCTAGCGACCGTCACCATTTTGTAAATATTTATACAGCTGGGGGCATTAGTTAGCCTATCTACAGGCTCACCGGGCTGCTAGCGACCGTCACCATTTTGTAAATATTTATACAGCTGGGGGCATTAGTTAGCCTATCTACAGGCTCACCGGGCTGCTAGCGACCGTCACCATTTTGTAAATATTTATACAGCTGGGGGCATTAGTTAGCCCATCTACAGGCTCACCGGGCTGCTAGCAACCGACACCATTTTGTAAATATTTTATCAAAAAATATTATCAGTCAGTCCAATTTTTTAAAGCAACAGACCTGTATAATAACGATATAACTTAATTTAATACTGCCCCACTAATACTATTATGTTAATTAAGCAACATCGTTTCTATACCAGGAATACACCATTGTTTTGGTTATTTCACACATATTTTTACATAACATTTTATATCAAAACCACAAAATATCGAAGGCGTGTGAAAATTTTTAATGAAACTTATTGGACATTTACAGTAAACGATATTGCGCAGTAATACTTGAAGGTATGAAATAACAAGAGTCAAAACATAACCAGTACTATAAAAATTGTTTTGATGCAAACAAATATTGTCACTCAGGTTTGACCGTCTTCGTCCATATTATTTTGCGAGACAAAGTAGTTAATTTACAACGTTAATTGTATTATAACATTAGTACCGCGGTATTAGAGATGTTTTTGCAATGATGTAGGGTTTATTTAAGTTGTAACTGTATGACACACGCGGCCGCCGGGGACCGCTTGCTGTCTACAGTTTCATTGCTACACCGCGTGCTATATGAATATTCGACGAAGGGAATTATTGTGTGGAGACTAAGGTTGTCATCATCCAGGTATTTATTAAACCTTTTAAGGTTCGATTCACAAACGAGCCACCGACCACAGACACCGGTGGCTGTCGCGTCTTGCTGCGGTGTTGAGTACGGCTGCAGCGGGGCCGCCGCCGGCCACACGTGTGCAAGGAATCCATACAAACCGTATGATGCAACATGTGAACCGCTGGTCCCTGGGACATCGGAGGCTGCGGTCGGTGGCTTGTCAGCGCTGAGCCTACAATGAACTAATTAATATATTTTGGAGAATCAAGTAGTTTTTAGATTTTTTTTTAATATAAGATGGGTTTGCTCTTGACTATAGTCTAGGTCAGACACGACAGAGTTGACGATGGAGTGAGCTTACCCAGAAGAAGCCTGTTCACTCTCACTTTGAAGAGATTAGGGTTGTGTGTGCTCGGAAACACAGACGCAGTTAATGAGTTCCACTCTTTTGCTGTGCACATTATAAAAAACATTTGGAAACGCTAAGTGCAAAATAAATTATTTGTTTATTTCAATTCAATGCCTTAATCTTCTAAAAACTAACAAAAATGATCTATTTCAACCGCAATCACTGACATAAAATTAAATATAGATTTTCTGATCCAAACGAATCCATTTCTGACTTAAATAAGAATTCCCCGTGGTGTTTCTTTCCAATTCTTTCCTGTAGAAAATGCATAGATTTGTCGTTAGAGAAATATATTAGAAACAAATGATCTGACTTCCATCAAACACTTGTTCAGACATCGAGACAAAAACGTATTCTCCCTCCCTCCTAAAATAGTCCAAATGTTCAGTAAGCGAAACATAAAGCGACGCGTTCTACAAGTGTCGAACATCAAGCGCGCGCCGGCGATGCGGAGTAATGACGATGACGTCATCACGCGCACACTTCCGACAGACGTCGGGCGTGACGTCATTAGCGGCGGTACACAGCGTGCCGCAGACTTGTGAACACTCGCCACACGATTGCCAACTTTATTGAATTCAATACAAGATACATAATCGTTAAATCTTTTAACAATTGATGTCGGACACAAGTGCGAGAGTACCGGCCGCGCCCCTTCGTGCGAAACCATTTCAAATCCAGATGTTTGTGACTTGGAAATTCGATTCAATATCGACATGTAATGTCGACGTTCAGCAAAAGGAAAACATATGTATGGAGACGAGACGGAGAAAAAAACGGTTTTAAAAAGTAAAGTAAATTACTTTACTTTTTTAAAACCGTTTTTTTTTTTGTTTCAAAAACACACCGGGATAAGAATGGGACGTATTCTTTTCCCGGTGTTGAGCGACTGTTCCACAAAACTAATTTAGTTCCCTAACAAGAACTGTTTTTAACAAATGACAGTGACAATTTCCCTGACAAGAACTGTTTTTGACAATGAGTGGCAAATGACACGTTGGCCATACAGCTTTCCTGGGCCTGCGGTCTCAACATAGATAGCGATCGCTTTACTACCGAATTATGTCGCAAAGTCATAGCCAGTCAGTCTCACTTGTGCCGCGTTCTAATGCGCACGCGTTTGCATATTCGATATATCGAGTAGCGCGGCGCAAGCTGTCGCTCGTAATTTACTCGCCATGAGTAGTGAACTTGTGGTGAATGAGCTGCTGGCGTTCCTGCAGCAGAAGCTGGATGTGATGGATGAGGTGTCCGCTGTCCAGATCTGCGCAACGAACTTCAGCGAGGATGACATAGCTGCTGCCAAGCTGTTGTTATTTAGTGTGCTGAACAAGCGCGATCAGATGGTGTCCCGCCGGCGTGACGGGACTAAGAAGAGCCTGCAAGATATCATCACGCTGTTCAAGGAGACCGACCCTGACGACGTGCCGACGTTTGTGGTGAAGGAGCTACACAAGCTTCCTCCCGTCACCTTCGACCACGTCGATGTAACGAGCCTGCTGAAGGACATTGTTTTTCTGAAGGCCCGCCTCGAGGATGTGCTAACGAAATTAGATGCATCCCAGAACACCGTCACTGATTTGCGCAAAGAAGTTAGCGAGTTGCGCAACAGTGTGGCGGTAATTAGGTCACCTGTCGATGCGTCAAACGTAAACACATGTCGCAGAGCCGGCCTCGATATATCGTCGTCGAATTCCGCGTCAGCAGTTTCGTCGCCAGCGCATCCGTCGTTTGCTGAGCTTGCAGAGCGCCCCGCCCGCGCGCCCCGCAGCCCCGCGCTCGTCACCGCGGCTCCTCCACGCAGCGCCGCCCGAGCCCCTCACCCCATCCCGCAGCCAGTACTTGAAGCCCTGCCGAAACCTCTGCAAAGGGATTTCGCTAGCGTCACTGCGAGTGCTCCTGGCGCTCCTAGTATCAAGCCCATGCCAGAAAAGGCGCTGAATAGGGCTGATAAAGATGATGGTTTTGTGACGGTGCCGATCCCGACCAAATAAGAACCGCTGCGGCAAAGCTCCTACAGTGCCTGAAATAAGCCTGCGTGCCGCGAAGCCGAATACACCGGTGTACATCTCCCGCCTGCACTACACCACTAAGGCGGAGGACATCGTAGAGTACGTGCGACAAAAGACGAGGTACACGCCGAGGGTGCAGTTACTGGAATCACGCCGGAACGTCAACTTCAAGGCGTTCGTCGTGCGTGTACCGAACTGTTATCTGCCCCTCGTCATGGAAGAAGACTTTTGGCCCCAGGACGTGGTGTTCCGTCGCTTCCGCGGACAAGTTCCACAGGACAGCACAAAGTCAAGATAGTGCAAAGTGAAGTGCTACTAACATAGTCTTAAGCCTTATTTATTAACACGAGATTTTGTTTATAAAAATATGTATGTTTAGGTTAAGGTATTTTTCTATGGGCCTATGTCGCCTGAAATAAATGGTATTATTATTATTATTATTATAGCGGGGTACCCAGATGGTCAAAATTGTATAACAAGTACGTGTTTGTTATGTAATTTTGATATTCTAAGAACCCCACTAGGACTTCGCGACCGAACTCAGTAGTAAAGCGATCGCTATATCGAGAATGCAGCCCCTGAACACAATTTGGCAGTATATGAAACACACGACGAAACAGACAAACCACCTCCATGTACATTGTAAGAAACTCATTTATATAAACAAACAATGGAAAAGCTAAAGCCGCACAATATTGAAGCAACGATGTGCTATTATGTACCCAGTGGAAAAACACGAAATGTTTTTTATGACTCTTTATGTTCTATCAACGTCAATAAGTATTGGACGAATTGGAACTTCTGTGACGTTTATTACATACGTCTGAGTGGAACGCAGAGATAGCGTACACATTGGAGATTCGAAAAGCCGGGAGCTGTAGCGGGGCGTAGCGTCGTAGCTGGTCGTAGTTTCATAGCGCTACGTAGCTACGTCGTAGCGCTACGTTGCTACGTCGTAGCGCTACGTTGTTACGCCGTACCGTATCGTAGCATCGCATCGCGTGCCGCCTGGAGATATCGCGCTAAGCTGCGGTTTGCTGTTCCAATAAATAATAATATTGTTATGAGTTAAGGATTTTCTTTGACATATTGTATTTATGGCTGTGAGGAAAATATTTACTATTTTTGGTCGTTTCGTACAACACAATGGTGGAGAAAATAAATACGGAATAAAATAGTAAAAATAATTTGAAGTCTACAAACTGATAACTATGACTATATTCCACAGCTCCGGATATCAACGGTCAGACACTGAGCTCTCTGCAGCGCAGCGCCGACAGCGAGCACTGAACACTTGACGCCGGCAACGTTGTAACTTGTTGAGTTCCGCAAGACAACATCAGCCATCATTTATATTTATTCTGTAGTAAATATATTTAATACATATTAAACAAAGACATCATTTTTAATTACTCGCGTCTTTTCAGTAAAACTGTAGAGATTTTTTTATAATAACAGCGACTATATGGACCTTTTAATAAATGAACTTTGAAAAAGTAAAAACCGACTTCAAAAAATGAATAAAATAACTTTCAAAAAAACCTAACATCTTCTGAAGTCGGTGCCAAGCTAAGCATTGAAGAATTAAAGACACCGACTTTAAAAGCTGTTAAGTTTTTCTTTTTTTTTTATTCTTTTCAAAATAACTTTGTGTAAACAACAAACACAATGTCTGCCAAACTGCAGCAGTTTGTCGGCAGTAGTCTCGTCTAACAATGTATTACATCATAAACAACAAACACAATGTCTGCCAAACTGTAACAGTTTGTCGGCAGTAGTCTCGTCTAACAATGTATTACATCATAAACAACAAACACAATGTCTGCCAAACTGCAGCAGTTTGTCGGCAGTAGTCTCGTCTAACAATGTATTACATCATAAACAACAAACACAATGTCTGCCAAACTGCAGCAGTTTGTCGGCAGTAGTCTCGTCTAACAATGTATTACATCATAAACAACAAACACAATGTCTGCCAAACTGCAGCAGTTTGTCGGCAGTAGTCTCGTCTAACAATGTATTACATCATAAACAACAAACACAATGTCTGCCAAACTGCAGCAGTTTGTCGGCAGTAGTCTCGTCTAACAATGTATTACATCATAAACAACAAACACAATGTCTGCCAAACTGCAGCAGTTTGTCGGCAGTAGTCTCGTCTAACAATGTATTACATCATAAACAACAAACACAATGTCTGCCAAACTGCAGCAGTTTGTCGGCAGTAGTCTCGTCTAACAATGTATTACATCATAAACAACAAACACAATGTCTGCCAAACTGCAGCAGTTTGTCGGCAGTAGTCTCGTCTAACAATGTATTACATCATAAACAACAAACACAATGTCTGCCAAACTGCAGCAGTTTGTCGGCAGTAGTCTCGTCTAACAATGTATTACATCATAAACAACAAACACAATGTCTGCCAAACTGCAACAGTTTGTCGGCAGTAGTCTCGTCTAACAATGTATTACATCATAAACAACAAACACAATGTCTGCCAAACTGCAGCAGTTTGTCGGCAGTAGTCTCGTCTAACAATGTATTACATCATAAACAACAAACACAATGTCTGCCAAACTGCAACAGTTTGTCGGCAGTAGTCTCGTCTAACAATGTATTACATCATAAACAACAAACACAATGTCTGCCAAACTGCAACAGTTTGTCGGCAGTAGTCTCGTCTAACAATGTATTACATCATAAACAACAAACACAATGTCTGCCAAACTGCAGCAGTTTGTCGGCAGTAGTCTCGTCTAACAATGTATTACATCATAAACAACAAACACAATGTCTGCCAAACTGCAACAGTTTGTCGGCAGTAGTCTCGTCTAACAATGTATTACATCATAAACAACAAACACAATGTCTGCCAAACTGCAGCAGTTTGTCGGCAGTAGTCTCGTCTAACAATGTATTACATCATAAACAACAAACACAATGTCTGCCAAACTGCAACAGTTTGTCGGCAGTAGTCTCGTCTAACAATGTATTACATCATAAACAACAAACACAATGTCTGCCAAACTGCAGCAGTTTGTCGGCAGTAGTCTCGTCTAACAATGTATTACATCATAAACAACAAACACAATGTCTGCCAAACTGCAACAGTTTGTCGGCAGTAGTCTCGTCTAACAATGTATTACATCATAAACAACAAACACAATGTCTGCCAAACTGCAGCAGTTTGTCGGCAGTAGTCTCGTCTAACAATGTATTACATCATAAACAACAAACACAATGTCTGCCAAACTGCAACAGTTTGTCGGCAGTAGTCTCGTCTAACAATGTATTACATCATAAACAACAAACACAATGTCTGCCAAACTGCAACAGTTTGTCGGCAGTAGTCTCGTCTAACAATGTATTACATCATAAACAACAAACACAATGTCTGCCAAACTGCAACAGTTTGTCGGCAGTAGTCTCGTCTAACAATGTATTACATCATAAACAACAAACACAATGTCTGCCAAACTGCAGCAGTTTGTCGGCAGTAGTCTCGTCTAACAATGTATTACATCATAAACAACAAACACAATGTCTGCCAAACTGCAACAGTTTGTCGGCAGTAGTCTCGTCTAACAATGTATTACATCATAAACAACAAACACAATGTCTGCCAAACTGCAGCAGTTTGTCGGCAGTAGTCTCGTCTAACAATGTATTACATCATAAACAACAAACACAATGTCTGCCAAACTGCAACAGTTTGTCGGCAGTAGTCTCGTCTAACAATGTATTACATCATAAACAACAAACACAATGTCTGCCAAACTGCAGCAGTTTGTCGGCAGTAGTCTCGTCTAACAATGTATTACATCATAAACAACAAACACAATGTCTGCCAAACTGCAACAGTTTGTCGGCAGTAGTCTCGTCTAACTATGTATTACATCATAAACAACAAACACAATGTCTGCCAAACTGCAGCAGTTTGTCGGCAGTAGTCTCGTCTAACAATGTATTACATCATAAACAACAAACACAATGTCTGCCAAACTGCAACAGTTTGTCGGCAGTAGTCTCGTCTAACAATGTATTACATCATAAACAACAAACACAATGTCTGCCAAACTGCAACAGTTTGTCGGCAGTAGTCTCGTCTAACAATGTATTACATCATAAACAACAAACACAATGTCTGCCAAACTGCAACAGTTTGTCGGCAGTAGTCTCGTCTAACTATGTATTACATCATAAACAACAAACACAATGTCTGCCAAACTGCAACAGTTTGTCGGCAGTAGTCTCGTCTAACAATGTATTACATCATAAACAACAAACACAATGTCTGCCAAACTGCAGCAGTTTGTCGGCAGTAGTCTCGTCTAACAATGTATTACATCATAAACAACAAACACAATGTCTGCCAAACTGCAACAGTTTGTCGGCAGTAGTCTCGTCTAACTATGTATTACATCATAAACAACAAACACAATGTCTGCCAAACTGTAGCAGTTTGTCGGCAGTAGTCTCGTCTAACAATGTATTACATCATAAACAACAAACACAATGTCTGCCAAACTGCAACAGTTTGTCGGCAGTAGTCTCGTCTAACAATGTATTACATCATAAACAACAAACACAATGTCTGCCAAACTGCAACAGTTTGTCGGCAGTAGTCTCGTCTAACTATGTATTACATCATAAACAACAAACACAATGTCTGCCAAACTGCAACAGTTTGTCGGCAGTAGTCTCGTCTAACTATGTATTACATCATAAACAACAAACACAATGTCTGCCAAACTGCAGCTGTACGGTGAACCCGCACATTTCATAACATTAAGTAGGTTAAGCTACATCAGCGTTTGCATACGCGCGATCATTTAGTGAACTGGCTAAGTAAAATAAATCAGTGATTTTACCACACTCAACACGGGCGGTTTATTTCTTTATCCCCGGGTTTCCATCATCACAAGTGTACAGAACAATCATCGTACGCTTGAACAAAGTGTATAGACTATCGTCGTACATTTTTTTTGGTCCTTCGAGCCGGATCTGAAAGCCAGATCTGAAGATCTGATCACGTGTAACAATCCATCGGGTGTATAGATCAAGGTGTGATGAAATCGCAGCCACACACTTGATTATATTCGTTGAGTATTTCGCGACAGTTCCGTAAATAGTCCTACTCAGTCCATTCAGTGAACCATCAGTGAATCGCTCCAAGACATCGCTCGAGAAGACATCGGTGGAGCTGAATCTACATTTGTACTGCACACGGCGTCGGCAGCCCACAGTTGGTATCGCAACTCGTCAGTGTCCAAGTAAGATTGTTCCTTTTATTAAATCATAATGGCCATTTCAAGCGCTCGTCAATCGGAAATATTAGAAGGCCTCAATAGGATAAAGGTCAACTTCGGTAAGGATCCGTTATCGAGAAAAACTCCGGAATACATCCAAAAGAGAATAGAGTCGGTGGATAACCTCTGGGGAGAGTTCGAACAAAATCACTTGAAACTCTCTGAGTTTCCAGATAAGGAACCTCAATATTTCGCATCTAACCTTTATCAACAGGGTAAGAGCCTCTACCAGTCTACTCGAAACTTACTTACTTCCTTTGGTTCGGATGAAAAGGGTACGCAGTCAAACCCTGAAGCCACTGAACTGTTGGCTCTACAGAGAACCAATTTTAGGTATTTTAACAGGTTGTTGAGGAGCATCGACGTAGACGAAATATCCGAAAAATGGGAGCTTGAAGATGAGCTTAGGGCTACACAAGCTAAGTGGAACATTATCGATACGTTACATCTGCAAATCGACCACATACTTCAAGGTGGAGATGTATCGTACGAAAATGAATTTAGCATGTACGAGCGCAGCTACAAAGATATGAAGCGTTCGCTAAATAAAAAAATATCGTCCATGGTTCATGTACAACAGGCAACGCCGAAACTCGAGATTCCTACTTTTACGGGGAAATACACGCAGTGGCCAACATTTTGTGACCTGTTTACAGAAGCTATTCACGACAACAACACAATCACCAAGGCACAGAAGATGCAACACTTGAAAGGAAAGATCAAGGGAGAGGCCGAACGCCTTATTCAACATCTTCACATTTCGTCTGACAATTACGACACAGCTTGGGAAATTCTAAATCACCGATATAATAATGCCCAAGTTCTCTTTACAAATCAAATAGAGATATTTTTAAATCAGCCTTCTATTTCCAAGCAAGCAGCTTATGAGTTAAAGCGGTTATATGATACCACCACGGAGTGCATCCATGCTATACACAACCTTGGTGTGAACACAAATACATGGGATCCGTTGTTAGTACATCTTCTCAGTAAGAAACTGGACCAGGAGACCTACTGTGATTACAAAGAGGCGCGTACATCACCTAGGGAGCTCCCATCCTTGACAGAATTTATGACGTTCCTCGAAAACAAGTTCACAGCCCTGGAACCCTTACACCGAAGAGAGAGAGAGACAACGAAGCCTGTCTTTAAACGGGAGTCTGGTCAACATCGTGACAAACCTGCAAATCATGGGAACCACTACAAAAAACAATATCAAGTCGTCGCTACTCAAGGGCCAGACTGTCCGATTTGTAATAAACCTCATCCTCTATTTCGTTGCAGGAAATTTAAGAAAATTACCCCAAGTGAGAAATTGACCTTGGTAACAAAGAGTCAATTTTGCAAAGGTTGCCTTAACTATCATCCTGACAGTGAGTGCAACAGCACAAGACGTTGCAAAAAGTGTAACAGTGAACACAACACTTTACTGCATGATGCGTGTGAACCACATCAACAAACCGCAGCGACGACGAGCGCTACAGTGCAGCCGGCGCAGCATAATGTCAATCACGTCGCAGCTGATAATGAAGAAATACTGTTAACCACGTTGTCGCTAACTGCATTATCTGAAAATGGTACATATGTCACATTACGAGCGCTTCTAGATCAGGGGTCTCAAATTTCATTGATTTCAGAAAAAGCGACGCAAATGCTAGGTTTGCAACGTCGACAATATCATGCCTCCATTTCAGGAGTAGGTCCAGTCTCCAAACAAAGCAAAGGAATTGTGACCCTAGACTGCAAGTCCATCTACGGAGATTACACCCTGAAGACTCAGGCGTTGGTTGTATCAAAGGTCATAAGCAGCCTACCGAACTCATCATTCCGCAAACAGCCCTGGTCTCACTTGCAACATCTTCAGTTAGCAGACCCGGAGTACAACGTATCAAGACCTATCGATCTTCTTCTGGATGCCAGTGTATATTCGGAAATTATACTAAGCGGTCTTATCAAGGGCCCAGCGCAGGCCCCAATAGCTCAACAAACCAAAATGGGTTGGATCTTATCAGGAAATGTCAAAAGGTTCAACTGTCATGTCGCCATCAATAACATTGAAGAAATAACCAAGTTTTGGGAGTTGGAGGATATTCACGACTCATCATCGTCAAACGTAACCATTGGTGATCAATTTTGTGAAGATTTCTACAAAACCACCACGAAACGCTTAAATAATGGCATGTACGAAGTTGGGATACCCATGATGCCAGGCTTTGAGCAGCAACTCGGATCATCAAAGTTTAAGGCCATAGCGCAATTTAAACAATTAGAGTCAAAAATGTCTAAAAATACATCGTTTGCAAGTCAATACAAACAATTTATGAACGAATACCAAGAATTAGGTCACATGCGGCAAGTCGAAAGTACAACCGATCAGGCGTACTACTTACCACATCATGGTGTATGGAAACTTGATTCCACAACAACAAAGCTGAGAGTAGTTTTTAATGCCTCATCCAAGACTACATCGGGTAACAGTCTGAACGACTTAATGTACAGTGGACCCAACTTACAACAAGACCTATTAGCACTTATCATAAATTGGAGGCAATACCAATACGTAATCACTGCGGATATTGAAAAAATGTTCCGTCAGATACTCGTTAGAGAGCAAGATCAGCCTCTGCAAACGATCATTTGGAGAGATTCAATGGATGATCAATTGAATCTATATCAATTAACCACTGTAACGTACGGGACTAAGGCAGCTCCATTTTTGGCTATGCGGACTCTAAAACAACTCGCGGCAGATGATGCCGAGAAATATCCACTAGCAGCAGCAGCTCTACAGAGCTCATTCTACATGGATGATTTGCTGACTGGCCAGAATACCGCCGATCAAGCAAAAGAGCTACAACAACAACTTATTAAAATGCTCCAGGGTGCTGGTATGAACCTGCGAAAATGGTCAAGTAACAAGCCAGAACTCCTGCAGAATTTAACAACCGACCAACTGAACAGTCTCTACGAATTTAAGTGTCTCGAATCCAGAAAGACTCTTGGACTAAAATGGAACCCATCATCTGATACATTCATGTTCCAAAGTCATGTAATCCCTAAGAGTAATGCAGTAATTACAAAGCGGCAATTATTGTCCGAAGTATCAAAGCTATTCGATCCTCTTGGTTGGTTATCACCGCTTACAATCAGAGCGAAGCTACTGTTTCAACAGACGTGGTCTATTAATACCAACTGGGATCAAGAACTACCAAAGGATATGCAAGAATATTGGCTTAAATTAAAAGAAGATATCAACCTCATCGACAAATTCCGCATACCAAGATTCTTAGGTAACACAGAAAAAACCTGTCGATTACATGCATTTTGCGATGCATCAGACAAAGCTTACGCTTGTGTTATTTACCTCGTCACCATAAACAATAAGGGCGAGTACACACCGACAATTGTTGCTGCAAAAACAAAGTTGGCACCGGTCGCAAAGAAAACATCGCTCCCTAGACTGGAACTGTGTGGCGCGCTACTTCTATCCCAACTTGTAAAGAAGGTCATTGAGTCCTTACCAAATATAGATAGCATATATAGCCTTAGCATATATATATATATATATATATATATATATATGCAAAATTACAGTTCGTTGACACGAATTGTGCGGATTACGGGCTGGGTGTTACGTTTCATCAAGCGAATTCGCGACAAACAAATAGCAACACATGCTTTTCTGGAGTCACCAGAAATAAACAACGCTTACAATTTAATTATTAAAGAAGTGCAATCACGAGAATTTCAGCAAGAATTGCAATATATTAAGTGTAAACAACATGTGAGCTCGAAAAGCAAGATTTGCAGTCTAAACCCTTGGCTAGATGAAAATGGCTTATTAAGAGTTGGTGGACGGTTAAAACACGCCAGTATAAGCAAATCGGCGAAGCATCCCATCATCCTACCAAGCCACAGTCGACTTACTGATCTTGTCATCAGCCAGGCACACATAATAACTTTGCACGGTGGTCCCCGACTAACACTTTCCTACATAAGGGATAGATACTGGATCATCAGCGGAATCAGGACGGTAAAACGGCAGTTAAGACTGTGCGTTAAGTGTCGCCGATTTAATACCGAAGTTCAACAGCAAATTATGGCAGACTTACCACGAGCCAGAGTCACTCCGTCAAGGCCATTCACGCATACTGGTGTCGATTTCACGGGCCACGTAGAGCTGAAAGTCAATAAAGGACGCGGGATCAAAACAACGAAAGGATACGTAGCAGTCTTTGTCTGCCTGTCAACGAAAGCGGCTCATCTGGAACTGGTTTCAGACCTAAGTACGGCCGCCTTTCTAGCAGCGTTTCGTCGATTCTGCTCCCGACGTGGATCACCAGGCCACATGTATAGTGACAACGGTACCAACTTTGTAGGCGCTAATCGACTCATGAAGAAGGAGTATAAGGAGATTATCAAGAATATTAACTCGGACTTCCTTAACAAAATCAGTGAGCAGGATATCCAGTGGCACTTTAATGCACCAGCCTGGCCTAATGCTGGTGGACTTTGGGAGGCGGCTGTAAAGAGCCTGAAATACCATTTGAAAAGAGTCATAGGCGATCAACGTCTTACGTACGAAGAGTTTTCGACGTTACTTTGTCAAATAGAGGCGTGTCTAAATTCCAGACCTTTATGTCAACTCACAGAAAATTCAGACGATGACTGCCTTACTCCGGGGCACTTTCTGACTGGGGCACCGATTTTATCACGGCCTCAAACTGAACCGGAATCATCAACGCTAACGGCGCGATGGCAACTCATCCAAGCTATGACAAAAAATATCTGGAAACGGTGGTCATCGGAGTATCTGCAACAGCTACAAACCAGAACCAAGTGGCAACAGGCACGACGCAATATTAAAGTTGATGACTTCGTCCTCATCCGTGAAGAGAACGTACCTCCGGGAAAATGGGCAATGGGACGAGTGCACCTACTTCATCCTGGAAAGGACGGATATGTGAGAGTAGTTACTGTGAAGACAAGCAACAACATCATACAGCGTCCAGTCAACAAGCTTGTATACTTGCCTGTAAATGAAGAGATATCCCCACCCAAACCCATGAACCAGTGTGAGGATGAGTCTTCCACTCCGTCATCAGATCAAGCTGAAGGCAAAAGGCGGCCTTCGCGACCACGAAAACATAAAACATTGCAAGCATTTTTCATCAGTGTTCTACTAATGTTTTTGTTTGCATTTCCTAGTCTACAACAGAAAGTGACGTCATACAACGTTACGCAAATTACTACAAACCAAGGACTTTACTTCGACAAGATGTGCAACCTCCAAGTTATCAAGGACGATTGGAAACTCATCGTGTTTTATAACATGTCCACGTTCTATCACGGAGTATCGAACATTAAAAACTATGTCAACCACTTAAAACAAACCGCTGATCGCATGGGTTCGCAATATGACAGCGTCATCCTACAATTAGAACACGAAGTAAAGGAACTTGAGCATTATCAAAAACTCCTTGAAAACCCAAACGCAAGAAGGCAAAAACGTGGTTTAATCAACGGAGTAGGGTACCTAGCGAACACGTTGTTCGGAGTATTAGATGAAAACTTCGCTCAACAATATAAGCAGGACATAGAAAGAATAACTAATAATGAAAATCATCTTCAAAGGTTACTGAAGAATCAAACCTTGGTCTTGGAATCGGAATATAACATTCTGCGACGCAGCGAGGAGACTATGAACAAACAGTTCAAATTTATAAAACAACATATTCAAACTGTCACTGACGAAATCAATAAGGTGCGTCTGGACAACAGAAACGGCATTTATGTAACATCATCCGCCCTTGCTGCGAGTATCATATTGTCAAACCTAATGCGCATCCAACACACCCTTATCAACACCGTGACTGACATCAGCCACGGTCGCATTGACCCGTACCTTTTGACTCCCGAACAGCTGGCTCGCCAGATCAACATAATCTCCGGGCAATTGCAGGGAAATCTAATGACCCCAATCGAGTCATCAAACCTATCCGAGCTGTACAGGATTATGAAGGCGTCTGCCAGGCTGTATGAAGGCTATCTTATTGTAGAGATAAAGATTCCGCTTGTGAGCAACGATATCTTCGAGTTAGATAGAATCATACCTATCCCTCAGAAAAGGGGGTCGAATCACGTTCGCACTGTCCCAAGCTCACCATATATTGCCTACAATATACAAAAGGACCTCGCTCTTCTCTTATCAGATAGCGATCTGCAAGCATGCTTTCATATCATCAGCAACAATCGGCTACTGTGCTCCATTGACAAACCTGTTTACAATCTGGGAATAAAACAGTCGCTATGCGATATCCAGACTGTAAGTAATATGAGGAGCGCGTGTAAACAAGACGTGTCCACGTGCCACAATTATTGGGTCAACTTACATAATTTGAATTCCTGGTTTTACACCTGTTGTGAATCATGTGAGCTTCGTATTTCCTGTAGTGCTGACACAACCACAACAGCTATACGAGGCAGCGGTATCATTGACCTAGGTTATGGATGCACACTGAAATCGGATTCGTTCAGTATTCACACTCACAACAACTACCTACGCTATTTGAACATGCGATCAAATATCGAAGTCCCAGAGGTTTCCATATTGAACTCTCTAATAAACACAACCTTGCCCAACGATTTCGACGTACCGGAAAATCACACCCATTTGTGGAATCAACTTAGAGACCAAATAACCAATATAAAGGAACAATCTTCTACACAATTAAACGTCCACGACATCCACCATTATACCGTCGTGTACGTTACCTTGGCCTTGGTTCTCGTCGTCGGCGGCATATGCTTATACTTAATTATAAGAAGTAAGTGCCAAGCCGCACCTGCGCCGCACCAGCGTGATATGTTGGAGGTACGTGTACCGGAGAGCGAGCAAACCTCGGGGGCGGAGGCGCAAGCTGACCTCACAGCACCGGGATCTACTGAGTGCGCGCGTGAAACAGTGTCAGTGCCAGTGATCAGTGAGTTCAGTGATAAGACAACCGAAAGTGTAGATAAAGGGACCTCTCCTATGGTGAAATATTAACTAGCACAAAATCAGAACAATTTAGTGTTAGGTATACATAGTACTTAGAATAGATATTGTCCAAATCACCTTGTATCAGCTTTCAACGGAAAATTGTATCATTTATCCTAAGTCATCATTTTTATTGTATTTAGACACACTAGGTTTCATCTAGGTTCAACATATTCCCTCGTCTTCTCCTTTAGAGTTGGCAGTATGTACGGTGAACCCGCACATTTCATAACATTAAGTAGGTTAAGCTACATCAGCGTTTGCATACGCGCGATCATTTAGTGAACTGGCTAAGTAAAATAAATCAGTGATTTTACCACACTCAACACGGGCGGTTTATTTCTTTATCCCCGGGTTTCCATCATCACAAGTGTACAGAACAATCATCGTACGCTTGAACAAAGTGTATAGACTATCGTCGTACAGCAGCAGTTTGTCGGCAGTAGTCTCGTCTAACAATGTATTACATCATAAACAACAAACACAATGTCTGCCAAACTGTAGCAGTTTGTCGGCAGTAGTCTCGTCTAACTATGTATTACATCATAAACAACAAACACAATGTCTGCCAAACTGCAACAGTTTGTCGGCAGTAGTCTCGTCTAACAATGTATTACATCATAAACAACAAACACAATGTCTGCCAAACTGCAGCAGTTTGTCGGCAGTAGTCTCGTCTAACTATGTATTACATCATAAACAACAAACACAATGTCTGCCAAACTGCAACAGTTTGTCGGCAGTAGTCTCGTCTAACTATGTATTACATCATAAACAACAAACACAATGTCTGCCAAACTGCAGCAGTTTGTCGGCAGTAGTCTCGTCTAACAATGTATTACATCATAAACAACAAACACAATGTCTGCCAAACTGCAACAGTTTGTCGGCAGTAGTCTCGTCTAACAATGTATTACATCATAAACAACAAACACAATGTCTGCCAAACTGCAGCAGTTTGTCGGCAGTAGTCTCGTCTAACTATGTATTACATCATAAACAACAAACACAATGTCTGCCAAACTGCAACAGTTTGTCGGCAGTAGTCTCGTCTAACTATGTATTACATCATAAACAACAAACACAATGTCTGCCAAACTGTAGCAGTTTGTCGGCAGTAGTCTCGTCTAACTATGTATTACATCATAAACAACAAACACAATGTCTGCCAAACTGCAACAGTTTGTCGGCAGTAGTCTCGTCTAACAATGTATTACATCATAAACAACAAACACAATGTCTGCCAAACTGCAGCAGTTTGTCGGCAGTAGTCTCGTCTAACTATGTATTACATCATAAACAACAAACACAATGTCTGCCAAACTGCAACAGTTTGTCGGCAGTAGTCTCGTCTAACTATGTATTACATCATAAACAACAAACACAATGTCTGCCAAACTGCAGCAGTTTGTCGGCAGTAGTCTCGTCTAACAATGTATTACATCATAAACAACAAACACAATGTCTGCCAAACTGCAACAGTTTGTCGGCAGTAGTCTCGTCTAACAATGTATTACATCATAAACAACAAACACAATGTCTGCCAAACTGCAACAGTTTGTCGGCAGTAGTCTCGTCTAACAATGTATTACATCATAAACAACAAACACAATGTCTGCCAAACTGCAGCAGTTTGTCGGCAGTAGTCTCGTCTAACAATGTATTACATCATAAACAACAAACACAATGTCTGCCAAACTGCAACAGTTTGTCGGCAGTAGTCTCGTCTAACAATGTATTACATCATAAACAACAAACACAATGTCTGCCAAACTGCAACAGTTTGTCGGCAGTAGTCTCGTCTAACAATGTATTACATCATAAACAACAAACACAATGTCTGCCAAACTGCAGCAGTTTGTCGGCAGTAGTCTCGTCTAACAATGTATTACATCATAAACAACAAACACAATGTCTGCCAAACTGCAACAGTTTGTCGGCAGTAGTCTCGTCTAACAATGTATTACATCATAAACAACAAACACAATGTCTGCCAAACTGCAACAGTTTGTCGGCAGTAGTCACGTCTAACAATGTATTACATCATGAAAGTTATTTTATTCGTTTTAGGTTCTTGAAGTCGGTTTTTACTTTTTCAAAGTACATTTATTTTTCCATTTTTAACCTACTTCGAAAAAGGAGGTTCTGTATTCGACCCGTATTTATATATAATAAAACTTTTCTTCTTAAACATTTCATACTCCAGTAAAAGTTTCCGTTTGTTTATGCTTTTAGCTTATTGTGTTGTCTTAGATTATTCGAACTACTAAACGTTGGCCTCATTGTGCGATAAGACGATATTTTGTTCAGGAGCCAAAAAGATTCAAGAATTTCCATTAAGTATAATTATCACAAACTAAAACGAGTTTTTTTTCTACAAGCCGCATAAGATTGTACAACTAATCAATTAAAGAAAGTGTTTCGAAATGTTTCCTTAAAGAGAACCGCAATGTGGATGAATAATAGCAATTATAATTTGCATGACTACATTTCATAAAACAAGCCATGTGAAGTAATGAGAATGTCGGTCGAGCGAGCAAGCGACTGTACGTTCAATACATCGGCAGCGCCAACACCAAGCGAAACATTACAATCCGAGATGAATCCTCTCGCACTGGTTCTCAACAAGCACAGTACACATACACGCAGATTAACGGGGAATCAATTTATTTGTTTCATTTTGTGTTGATGGATGAGGTCAGTAAGTAGCACACAAGTTTATAATGTAAACATGAGCAGCCGCCGGGAGCGCGCTGTTTTCATATTTATTGAAATAGCGGGAAACAGAGAAACCTTTTAATATTTATCAGTTTGTAAGAGAACATATAAATTTGCGTAAGGATAAAATAAGCATTTGTTGCAAGTCACCAGACCGCCGGGTTTTTAAATTTTATACCGTTATATTTTCGTTGACCTCATTATTTTAAATTAATTTTTGCATGCCAACTACTTACTCTTAAATTTTGTTCGGTGAGTATTGTTGCACTTCCGTTGCGAGTGCCGACTGAGCGCAGTTTCTGATTGCTGCTGGTAACAGAAGTAAGCTTTCTACTGAACTTATGATTGGTGACCACTAATTAGTTATTAATACAAACTCCTCGAATGTGATCTAGGCCCAGTCGGCATGCACTGCACCAACGCTAAATGTCAGCAATATTGGCTTATTACAACAGTGTCTTGTGTGTAACTACAGTGGAATCAACAGGGACACTTGCGCCGCCTTGTAAACAACATAATTAGTTATATTTGTAGTTGTAATGGTTTAGCAATCAAGCAAGGTAAACTTCTAGCGAGTTTGCTCTATAAGTGATCTGTCAAAAATAATTTAAAAAATTAAATCGACTTCAAAAAGAAATTAACTCAAAGTTATGAAATTTTAATTTCGGAAGTCGGTGTCTTGGGTTCTGTATTTTAATTTTTTGCCACCGACTTCCGAAATTAAAATTATTTAATAATTTTGAGTTAATTTCTTTTTGAAGGCTATTTAATTTTTTAAATTATTTTTTATTTCGTTTTTATTTTTAGTTTTTAGTAAAAACTGGAATATTTGTTTGTAATAAGTTGTTAATAGTTTTGTTATAAATATTGCATTAGAATTTGACAAAAGTTTTGAGTTGTTTTCTCTTTGACACCACACTAGATCATCCTAACTACTGCCATTACTGAGGACCAATAAGCACTTCCTTGGTCATCATCAGACCTTCAGAAAGTATCATGTAGTAGCATCCGTGCTCAATTAGATAAATGTTGAAAGCTGGGTCATCCTAACTATTTCCGTTATTGAGAACCGATAAACACTTACCTGGTCATCATCAGACCTTCAAAAAGTACATGATACTTGTAGCAACCGTGCTCAATAAATGTTAAAAGCTGGGTCATCCTGTTTCCGTTACTGAGAACCTTGTTTTTTTGAGATGTTTTCCCTTTGACACCACACCCGTTGCTCGTATCAATAAGCCAGGCCGTCACACTTACACCTGTTAGTCCATTATCTTGAAAACTACTAAACCGATTTTGATGAAATTTTCACTATGCCCTAAGTTGGAGTAAATGTAAGCCAACAAAAAAGAATCGTCACGATCCGATTAATAGTTTCGGAGATATGCATGGACAAACATACATACATACAAACATACATCTATGAAATTTTGTATATTTGTTTGGAAGCTCTAATAGATTATCAAACGAGTATGTGAATATCTTGCAGTTCCAATAATATTACATACATACGTGTCGAATTGATAACTCCTTTTTAACGACTTCAAAAAAAGGAGTTATTAATTCGATACGTATGTATGTAATATTATTGGATCTGCGAGATATTCACATATGATGATCTATTAGGGCTTCCAAGCAAATATACAAAATTTTATAGATGTAATGTTTGTATGTTAGTATGTTTGTATGTATGATGTTTGTCCACGCATATCTCCGAAACTATTTATCGTATCGGATCGTGACCATTCTTTTTTGTTGCTTAAATTTACTCCAACTTAGGGCACAGTGAAAGTTTCATCAAAATCGGTTCAGTAGTTTTCAAGATAATGGTAGATGACCAGGTAAGTGCTTATTGGTCCTCCCTCAGTAATGGGAATAGTTAGGATGACCTAGCTTTCAACATTTATCTAATTGAGAATGGGTGCTACAACACGATACTTTCTGAAGGTCTGATGATGACCAGGTAAGTGTTTATAGGTTCTCAGTAAAGGAAATATAATAGTAAGGAGGAGTTTCAACATTTATCTAACTGAGCACGGATGCTACTACATGATACTTTCTGAAGGTCTGATGATGACCAGGTGAGTGCTTATTGGTCCTCAGTAATGGAAATAGTTAGGATGACCTAGCTTTCAAAATTTATCTAATTGAGCACGGATGCTGCTACATGATACTTTTTGAAGGTCTGATGATGACCAGGTAAGTGCTTATTGGTCCTCAGTAACGGAAATGGTTAGGTTGACCCAGCTTTCAACATTTATCTAATTGAGCACGGATGCTGCTACATGATACTTTCTGAAGGTCTGATTATGACCAGGTAAGTGCTTATTGGTCCTCAGTAATGGAAATAGTTAGGATGACCTAGCTTTCAAAATTTATCTAATTGAGCACGGATGCTGCTACATGATACTTTTTGAAGGTCTGATGATGACCAGGTAAGTGCTTATTGGTCCTCAGTAATGGAAATAGTTAGGATGACCTAGCTTTCAAAATTTATCTAATTGAGCACGGATGCTGCTACATGATACTTTTTGAAGGTCTGATGATGACCAGGTAAGTGCTTATTGGTCCTCAGTAACGGAAATGGTTAGGTTGACCCAGCTTTCAATATTTATCTAATTGAGCACGGATGCTGCTACATGATACTTTCTGAAGGTCTGATTATGACCAGGTAAGTGCTTATTGGTCCTCAGTAATAGAAATAGTTAGGATGACCTAGCTTTCAAAATTTATCTAATTGAGCACGGATGCTGCTACATGATACTTTTTGAAGGTCTGATGATGACCAGGTAAGTGCTTATTGGTCCTCAGTAACGGAACTGGTTAGGTTGACCCAGCTTTCAACATTTATCTAATTGAGCACGGATGCTGCTACATGATACTTTCTGAAGGTCTGATGATGACCAGGTAAGTGCTTATTGGTCCTCAGTAATGGAAATAGTTAGGATGACCTAGCTTTCAACATTTATATTCCTTTACTTATATTCTATTCAAATAAGTAAAAACACGATGGTTCTACATAGTGGCGTCACTGAGATCCTATACCCGCCTTCAGATTCCATCAAGTAGGTGACATCTTCAGTCATCTACGTCTCCGTCAACAAAATTTTCAAGATAGCTAAATAAAAACGATAAAAAGTAAACACAACAGAAATATTGTAGGTACTTATTAGGTTTGGAGAGCTCAGCCACGCTTCTCCTACGTGTGGGAGTGGCGCGAGGAGGCGAAACGCCGGGGCGTAACTCCGCTGCCGCGAGAAATCACGGTACAGCGGACAGAGCTCCGGCGGGATCTCATGGCGACATGGAGAGTGCGACTGTCGCAGCCCAGCGCTGGGCACGCCACAATTGCGGCGATAAGTCCCCTCTTTGAGGAGTGGTTAGAGAGGCGCCACGGCGTCCTCACCTTCCGCCTGACGCAGGTCCTCACTGGACACGGTTGTTTCGGGAGGTTCCTGTTTCGCATAAGGCGGGAGGAAACGCCCGGGTGTCACCATTGTGTGGATCGCCCAGAGGACACGGTGGAGCATACAGTGGAGGTCTGCCCGGCTTGGGCAGAGCACCGCCGTGTTCTCACGGAGGCGATCGGCGGCGGCGATCTCTCGCGTCCGAGCCTGGTCCAGGCCATGGTGCGGAGCGAGAGTGCATGGGAGGCTGTCACCTCCTTCTGCGAAGCGGTAATGCTCGCGAAGGAGGAGGCGGAACGCGTGAGGGAGAGGCAGCCTCACGCCCTCAGTCGCCGCAGGAGACGCCCTGGGCGGCGGGAATCGATAGCCGATTCCCGGCCACCGTAGGCGCGGGCTTGCGGACGGTGAGTAGTGGATAGCTCGCCGTCCGGTGAGGACCAGGCCCGGGTCGACGGCGCGTTGTGTTCCACGCGCGCCTCAAAGAGATGTTAGCAAAAGATTGGGTCCAATAGGGCCGGTGCCGCTGGGGTCGCGGGTTGTTTGAAAAAGATACCGTGGCCCTGGCATAGGCAACTGAAGGAACACGGGTGGGTTTTAGTCAGTAAAAGTCTGACACGCCCTTCCGCTCCACCCAGAGCGGGAGAAGTTATTTGATGATTTCCCATCCACAAAAAAAAAAAAAAAAAGCCACGCTTCTCCTTACATTTTAACGACTTCAAACATTTACTTCAACTTAGGGCATGAAGGTTTCATCAAAATCGGTTCAGTAGTTTTCAAGATAATGGACGTGTAAGTGTGACGGCCTGGCTTATTGATACGAGCTACGGGTGTGGTGTCAAAGACAAAACATCTCAAAACCTTGGTCAAATCTAGTGCAATAATTATAACAAAACTATTAACTACTACACACAAATAAATATTCCAGGTTTTACTAAAAGCTAAAAATTACGAAATAAAAAATAATTTAAAATATTAAATCGACTTCAAAAAGAAATTAACTCAAAATTATGAAATAACTTTAATTTCGGAAGTCGGTGGCAAAATATTAAAATACAGATCAGAAGACACCGACTTCCGAAATTAAAGTTATTTCTTAATTTTGAGTTGATTTCTTTTTGAAGTGGATTTAATTTTTTAAATTATTTTTTTTTCTTTCCTTCTACTTGGTGAACTGATGATGAAGATCACAGATGGCCACCGGAACTACTCAATAATAAGGGTTGCGATTCGATTAGTTACCTACTGTAATAATGGTTGCTAAGTAATTTATGCTCGTCACAATGCTTATGTTGATGTGGAGTTCTCCTGGTACTTTCCAGGATAACTCCTCAACAATTAACGTCCCTGCATCGGGAAAAGAAATATTTTGTAAAAGGTGATGAGCAGTTGACATTAGGAAAAGGTTTTATTTTTCCCTTTTTAGTGGGTCAGTTTGTAATCTATCTAAGTTATTGTAACTTAGATAAATTACAAACTGACCCACTAAAAAGTGAAAAATAAAAACTTTTTTCCGAAAAAATACTGATAAATTGCGTGACATAGACTTTCCTCAAGAGTTCTCTAGGTGTGCGTATGGGACATGTAATTTAATAGAGCACAGAATTATTATAGATGGTTTATATAGCAAAGTTGTTAACATATTAACCACCGCTGCAGAACAAACTAACAAACGTGTAGGCCAAAGAGAGGGAAAGTGCTATGCGGCTAGAATAGACATGAGCACGATTCTTATCGAGAGGCCAGGCTGAAATTTGATGTTTGGGTTTTGAGTAACCGTCCAACTTCTGGAATAATTTGTGAACAAATGTAGGAGGCACGTAAAATATTTAAGGGACGCCTTAAATGGTGCCTGAACAATCAGGATCAGATCAAGATGGACATAATAGCTAAACACGGGTGACGAATAACTTTAGTAAATTTTGGAAATCCACAAATACTCAAAAGACTCGGCCTGGCCTACCGGAGTAAGCGTAAGCGTTGGAGGGAACGGAGATCCAGAGGGTATTGTGAACATGTTTAGGGAATTGTTTGAGGTTCAGTCTTCCCTTGGTCCTTCAGTTGCGATGTCCGGTGCTGGGTCCGCCAGTCCGGGAGTGCAACCATGAATGTATTTTCCAGCAGATCAAGTTAGAAACGCAATTAAAAATATGAATAGAGGTAAACCTCCCGGGCATGACGGACTCAGCATTGAACATTTCAAATATGCGGGTGTCCATCTACCGAGGGTCCTGTCTCTATTGTACACAATGTGTATTAGTTATACCTACCTGCCACCTGGTCTTATGAAGACAAGAGTTGTGCCTGTAGTTACTCGTAAAAACCGAACAGGTGACATCTCTGATAAAGGCAACTATCGTCTTATCTCTCTCGCAACTACAATTGCCAAAATATTGGACAGTATTCTTGATTCATGCATAAAAGGATATCTCCATATGCACGATGCACAGTTTGGTTTTCAATCCAAATTATCGACAGAGAGTGCAATTTTAAGTCGCAAGAATACTGTACAATACTATACTGACCGCAGAACCACGGTGTATGCCTGTTTCCTCAATCTCTCCAGAGCCTTCGACCTCGTGTCGTATGATGTGTTCTGGAGAAAGCTGGGAGACAGGAATGCACTGGCTGGAGTTCTCGGAAATCTACAGTATCGGTATGCAAACCAAACAAATATTGTCAAATGTTCAACAACACTCTCTCACCGAACTCCAACCTATATGGATCAGTCATATAGGTTGGAGTTCGGTGTGAGACAGGGCGGCCTGAAGTCTCCTAGACTCTTTAACCTAAATGTGAATGATCTCCTGGCCGGGCTCGGTACTATACGTGTCAGATGCCGCGTGGGTGGTGTTACCATTAATAATATCAGCTACGCGGATGACATGGTGCTGCTGGTTCCGACTGCGGGATCGATAAGAGAGATGTTGAGAGAGATATGTGAGAGCTATGCAGCTTAACACGGACTCGTTTATAACATAAAAAAGGGTGAATAAGTATATGGTTTTAAGGCCGCTGGTAAGGCCCCCGACTGTGTACCAAGTCTTACTCTTAATGGCTTGAGTATAAGGCGAGGAAATAATTTTAAGTACCTGGGACACATACTTACCGACGACCTTGAAGTCAATGTGGACATAGAGGGCACTGGCGGTCAGAGGGAACATGTTGGCACGCAGGTTTTACCGTTGTACTAACCAGGTTAAAATAACCCTTTTAAAGCTTATTGTGAGGGTATGTACACGGGAAGTCTGTGGGTTAGCTTTACCAAAAGATCGCTGGAGATCCTGCGCATCCAATATAATAAGGTTTTCAGAATATTGTTGGCACCCCGTTTTCGTAGCGCATCTGAGATGTTTGCGCAGAATCAAACTTACGACTTTTATGTGGCCATTCAAAAAATAATCTCGTCCTTATTAAAAAGACTGCGGGACAGTAATAACAGTATTCTCAAGAGAGTGGCGAAGAACATCTACTCTGATATTCTCAGACGTTGTGTGGGGGGGATGAACGAGGGAAGTAGGTACTTTCCTTTCGCTTGTGCGTCCTCCACATGAAGCGAACTCAAATAATTAAGTTTTGTGTTTTACTTTATTTATTAACATTAGTTATAAAAAAGAATATTGGCGAGTTGGCTACCTCATCAAATTCCAAACGTTTCCAAATCTAGTTATATGCAAATTATAGGTCTTATATCCGTAGTTGTTTTCCAAGTTAAAATGTTTTAATAGTTGTTGGGAGTAATTAAAATCCATGATTTTAGTGTGCAGCCCCGTTACGGAAACAAAACGCACTAATGCAAAACAAAACGCATAAAATAGAGCTAAATAAACGTATTACGTCAGTGTTGCCATACAATAAACCCAAATCGATATAATACGATTAGATCTAGCGAAAAAATGAGTTAATCACTTTAGTGAAGAAGAAAAATTCGTTTATTCAATAAAATAAGTGCAATATAATAGAAATATGCAAACTTTAAAATACTTGATAAAAAAAATAAAACTACGTAAATCAGATTTCACGTAGTGACTCTTGAATGATTAGTATTTCACGGGTAGTGCTGTGAGATAAAAAAGTTAGAGAATGTTATGTTGAAAGGTAATCAATAATCACATAAAAAAAATTAAGAAAAACAGTAATGCTGGTGCCATTTGGTAAGACGCTGTGATGAATTATACCAGCACTAGATCACCAAACAGTGACCATGACTTTTTTATATCGGGCATTGCCTAGGTGCTCAACCAGGGTCTAAACAACATGATGACCGCTTACGATTATCAAAAAGAAGTCATTTTTTATCGCAAGTGACAATGTGGTACAAAATCCCTTCGTTTCTGTGTCTGTTAAGCAACGCAAGGCATACCTCAACGCGTTCGTCGCTTTAGCGATCGTTCAGTTCGCGCGGCACCCACTTATCAAGATCTTATCTTGCCAATTTGACGCAAATGGATCAATATTGTTTTGATGCTACCGTTGAAAGCTGCTGCTAACTCAGCCGTAGATTGAATATCGTCAGCTTCCACGACTTTAATTCATCGTTGCTGACTTTAGTTTTTGGATGACCACGGGGTTCATTTTTTAGATCAAAATTTCCATGTCAGAAGCGTTCAAATCAATCATGAGTCATGCGTTCGTCTGTAGTGTTCACTCCGTATACGTAATTAATGTTGCGAGCCGTTTGTGCGGCATTGCTACCGCGACGGAACTCGTATTCCATAATTACTCGTATTTTATCGTGTCCATATTGATGAAAAATATACAGTTGTAGTGAAAACAAAACACTAATCAATAAACAAATGACTGAATTTTAAAATAGAATTGCACATTTTTAAAATAAAATTAATTTGAATTTACAATTTATTGCCAGCCATACATAAATTACGTTTCAAAACGGCAACTTCATAGGAAAACACCTATTATTATTTTCATACATTTTCAAAATTGAAAAGTACAATTAAGTCATCATCATCATTCTCCTGCTCTGTCACAATTTATTCGTGGTCGGCGCAACATATCTTTTACTTCCACACTTCTCTATTACCCGTCATCTCGGTAGTCACTCCCTTTCTAGCCATATCATCTTTGACACAGTTCATCCATCGAAATAAATAGCAAAATCAATAGTTCAATAATAATAGTCAAATAGTACAATCAAGTACCTACGTCATTGTGAAAACTTCCTTCAACCTGATAAATGGATGGATAAATCTTTAGTTTCGACGTTATTATTAATTTGCAAGAAGTTTAGCAATTCGTTTAATGAATAAAGGCTGTCCCCCACAGGCACATTATTATCGGTCGATAATATCGGATACGTTATTGCGATAATGAGTCACGATTCCTTGCCACACAGCTGTGTTTTTGCAAGATTTTTTATTTAACTTCCAATGTTCGTATGTAATATTATGTAAGTCATCCTTTACAAAATTTGCAAGTTAAATTTGACCCACTTTCCGGTGTTTGATTGAGCTGAATTTTGGCATACGTATGTAAAATTGGTGACAATGCAAACGAGCTTATCTGATGATGGAGCTGGAAGGTGGCCACTGAAACTCAATAATAAAATGACGCAACCCTATCGAGTTAAGGCTCGTTTGATTTGTCTTTACAAGGACTCTGTTCCTAGATGATTCAAATTCAAATTCAAATTCAAAATAATTTATTTACTCTTCACAAACAATGGCATCATAATAATAAAAAGTTAGACAAGCTTAGAAGCTATGTTACACTAGTCTGTGAGAGACTGGTGTCTGCACTAGGAATACCTGTATAGCAGATCACCAGGGTCCCACCACACGGTATGTAAACATAATCAGTTAATTAGTAAGTCAAAAACAACAAAATTAAAATATAAGCAGGTATTTGTGAAAGTGCGTGATGTAACCCATTATGTGTGGGGAAGTGAGCGGGATATACTATTTTGGATAAGATAGTAAATCCTCAGTTGCTCCATAATCCAAGCCATGGAGCCATTCAACCAGAGTATTCTTACAAGCCTTTGTTGTTAGGTGATAGATCGTATTAATACGATTTATTTTATTATATAAGTGAGAACCCAAGAACATATAAAATCTTTGAGAGAAGCTCGTTCTGAGACCTTTAGCCGTACTGCAGACAGAGTATTTTCTACGTTTTCCCGAGATAGAGGGAGGGTCAAATAATAAGGAGGAGTGCTTCTTGAGAACCGTGTATAAAACAAAGAGTTGCCTCACTGACAAGACTTTGAAGTGTTTATAAAGATCTACAGTAGGATATAAATATGGCAGAAAACAGGCCACCTTCAGTACCACACGTTGAGCTCTTTCCAATTTTAAAATGTTTGATTTTGGAGCACCACCCCATGATGTTATGCAGTATGTTAGAAGAGACTGACACATTGCATAATATACCCACCTAATAACCTCCGCGTCAGCTACGTGACGCAGATTTTTGAACAGAAAGATTAATTTACGAATTCTCGAGGTGAGGCTGTCTATTTGTGGTTGGAAGCTTAAATTGTTATCTATTATAATTCCAAGGTATTTAATTGAGGTAGTCTTTTGGAGAACGGGACAGGAGCATGTGTCAGAAATTGTGTCGTGCAAGAGTGCGCTTTAATGTGGAAGGAGGATAGAAAGTCATTTTGTCTATTAGTGAGAGAGAAAGCTATATATTTGGTTTTATTGACGTTAAGAGTAAGGACATTATCTTTTAACCATGCCAGGACAGTATCAAAGCCTTTTTGTGCGTAATAGTAGATATCAGCCCACGAATCTGCAGTGAAAAGTAGTGCCGTATCATCGGCAAACGATATGATTTTACCATGGGGTATCTGTAGATTGCAGAGATCATTAATATAGGCAAGGAAGAGGGAGGGCCCTATCACACTTCCCTGAGGTACACCAAAAGTTATAGGAAGATCATCACTAACATAGTTTCCTATTTTAACCCTCTGGAACCGATCAGATAAGTAGTCCCGGAAGAGTTTTAATGGAAGACCCCTGATTCCCAGGTTTTCCAGCTTGTTTAGTAGGTTGGGTACAGAGACTGTGTCAAACGCTTTGGCTAGGTCAAGGAAAATAACAAGTGCCTTCTTTTTACTATGAAGACCTTTAACAAGATGATCTGTTAGTTCATGAACAGCGTCAGCACAAGATTTTCCAGCCCTGAATCCAAATTGACCCTGTGAAATGAGGTTATTGCGTTCAAAGTATCCAGTAAGTCTGCTGTTCATGAGACGTTCTAATAATTTGGAGATAGTGGGTAGTATGGAGATCGGTCTGTAATTGTTGACACAGCCTCTGTCCCCAGCCTTGTATATAGGATGTACGAGTGATTTTTTTAAAGGTAGTGGAAAGGTGCCTGTATAAAATGCTAGATTAAATAACTGGGTTAGTGGCGGAACCAAGTAGTCCTTATAATGCTTAAGGAACTGAGCAGAAATGGGGTCAACACTATCAGAATAGGTGTTTTTAAGGGTGCAAATGAGGGAGTCTACCTCCTTATTATCTGCGGGAAAAAAAGCCATTGAGTGTGGATAAGCGACGGAAAAATTGGTAGGAGTAGGTACGTGATGACTTAATATCTCTTCAGCGAGGGATTTACCAATACTAGAAAAGAAACAATTTACCTCATTGACAGAGCTTTGGGGGTTTTCTGCATGTAAAAGTTCATGGGGGGGCGGATTAGTTTTGTCAGTGTCGGTAATTTTTCTAATGACCTTCCAAAGCTTTTTACTATTATGCTTCGCGCTACGAACCTCCTCTTTCTCGTATTCCTGTCTAATTTTTTTCAATAAATCATTACAAAAGTTGCGGTATCTTTTGTACGTGATCTGTAATGACTCATCATTCGGATACTTTTTCAACTTTTTATGAAGGTTGTCTCTATTTATTGTGCATCTCAAAAGTCCTGGAGTAATCCAAGGCTTAATAATACGGCGGCGGTTACTGACAGGGACAATCTTAGTATGAAGTGAAATGACATTAGTTAAATTATCTATCAGATAAGTAGCCGCCAAATTCGCGTCGCTCATGGAGTACAATGGGGAAAAGTCCAAAGCGTTCATCGCATCATCTAGGCCGTTATAATCAACAAATTTTATGAATTTCTTTGGGTGCTTAAGTTGCATTGCATATGCATGATGCACAGTTTGGTTTCCAGTCCAAATTGTCGACAGAGAGTGCGATCTTAAGTCTCAAGAATACTGTCCAATACTATACTGACCGCAGAACCACGGTGTATGCCTGTTTCCTGGATCTCTCCAGAGCTTTCGACCTAGTGTCATATGATGTGCTCTGGAGAAAGCTAGGGGACAGGAGTATACCACCGGGAGTTCTCAGAATTATGCAGTATTGGTATGCAAACCAAACAAATATTGTGAAATGGTCAACAACACTCTCTGATCCATATAGGTTGGAGTGCGGTGTGAGACAGGGGGGTCTGACGTCTCCTAGACTCTTCAACCTATATGTGAATGATCTTCTGGTCGAGCTCAGTAGCATGCGAGTCGGATGCCGAGTGGGTGGTGTGACCATTAATAATATCAGTTACGCGGACGACATGGTGCTGCTGGGTCCGACTGCGGGATCGATCAAGGAGATGTTGAGAGTATGCGAGAACTATGCAGCTACACACGGACTCGTTTATAATGTCAAAAAGAGTGAATACATGGTTTTTAAGGCCGCTGGTAAGGCCCCCGATTATGTACCAAGCTTTACTCTGAATGGCTTGAGTATAAGGTGTGTAAATAATTTTAAGTATCTGGGGCATATACTTACCGACGACCTTAAGGACAATGTGGATATAGAGAGGGAGCGCAGGGCACTGGCGGTCAGAGGGAATATGTTGGCGCGCAGGTTCTACCGTTGTACTAATCAGGTTAAAATAACTCTTTTCAAAGCTTACTGTCAGGGTATGTACACGGGGAGTCTGTGGGTCAGCTTTACCAAAAGATCGCTGGAGGTCCTGCGCATCCAATATAATAACGTTTTCAGAATGCTGTTGGGACTGCCCCGTTTTTGTAGCGCATCAGAGATGTTTGCGCTGAATCGAACTGACGACTTTTATGCGGTCATTCGACGAAAAATCTCGTCTTTAATAACAAGACTGCGGGACAGTGACAACAGTATTCTGAGGACAGTGGCGGAGAACATCTACTCTCCTATTCTGAGACGTTTTGTGGGGGTGATGAGTGAGTAAAGTTGTTTACTTTCGCTTGTGTGTCGCCCTCATGAAACGATCTCAAGTAAACATGTTTTTTAAACTATTATTATTATTATTACTTTACTAACATTAGTTAATAAGCCATTTACTAACACAAGGGATCTTATGTTGTCCGAAATAAAGCATTATTATTATTATTATTATTATTATTATTAAGTCGAGATGACATATTTAGAAAAAGGGAGGTACCGTCATGGTCGGTCACTGAGGAATGCATCACGAAACAATGCGCGTTCCTTTTGGTTTTTAGGATTACATGGTCTAGGCAGGTACGTCCATGTGTGGGAAAGGAGTGTGCTGGTAGTAGGCCGTGAGACGCCATCAAATTAAGGTAACTGTGAGATCGAGAGTCAGAATTATTTTCCGCAATATCAATATTGATGTCACCGACCAACACGATATTTTTAGTAGAAGAGTATTTTAGGAGGAGTTCGTTCAAAGAGTTCAAAAAACCAGAGATATTTTTCTGCGCAGGAGGCCGGTAAATTGCTAATATAACAATGTCTATATTTATTTTTACTAAAAGACAGTTTGCATCAATCAGCAAAGGTTCTTCAACAGATAATTTCAAGCTACAATTATGATAGATTACCACACCTTCATTTTGGGTAGTGTTAGTAGAGGTAGAGTGTGAGGTATAACAGTTATTAAGAGAAGGAATGACCTGGGTGCATGGCAACCAACATTCCGTCAAGATAATAAGATCCCAATTGATATTGCTCCTGCTGAGAAATGTTTGGAATGCGGGAAGGTTGCGTCTGATGCTTCTAATGTTTTGGTGAATAAACGAGAGATACTGTTTAGGTTTAGGTATGTGGGTAGAAATGTCTTCAACATCACACAGATAAGATTTTGCAACCGACACCGCATCCAAAATGGAGTTTATTTCGTCTACATTATCGAATACAAAGTATAATTTCCTGGTAGATTGATCTGAAGTTTGGAAGGAATCGAATAAACTTAAAAACACTTGATTCATTAACTACGAAAGCTGACTTACTTGAAAAGTTACAGGATAGAGCATTCAACAAACGCATTGTATAGAAGTGTGTATGGAAAAGGAAATATTTGTTTACAACAGTTAACAACATGAATTTAAAAGTAAGATTTTACAAACAACAAGTATCAGTGACAATAAAATAGTTTTAAAGAAGCGCGACAGCATCGAGCGATTTAATATGCTTTGCGGGCATTTTTTCTTCCTTCCGAACCAGAATACGCCCATCACGAATCCAAACAAATTTGTACGCCTTTTCTTTAGCGACCTTCCGAACAGCAGCATGGATTTCCTTGTTTGATGGTGATAAGTGCTCCGATACAAATACTGGGCATTTTTCACCCCCATAACCAAGGTGATGAGAGTTCAGCTTATTGTCGCTGTGCTTTTTGTTGAAATTAACGACTGAACTCAAGAGACCGTCACGAATGCCTGTATTCTTGAACCGAACAATGATTGGTCTAGGTCGATTATTTTTCGTATCCATTTTCCTAACTCTGTTAGCAGAAAGCACATCCTGTTCTTGAATGGCATTAGAGACGGCATTAGATAGTTGCACGACTGTTTTTATTATATTTTCATTATTATTTTCGGGAACACCGTTAATCTCAACATTCTCCTGCCGGGTAAATTGCTCGAGTGCATTTAGTCTAGATGATAATTCTTGGACAGATTTCCGCAGGGTGTCGTTTTCCTTTTCCAAAACCTTAACTTTATCTTTGTTGACGGTAAACTCTGTGCTAATACGGTCGAACTCGTCACTCATAAATTGAACTGATTTGGCCAGCCCGGGAAGTGAAGATAGATGTTCATTTATTTTGGAAAGTTCGGTGGTAACGCAGTTTTTGATTGTGGTGGCTATCTCGTCAGTTAAGGCTTTGTGTATCTCGACACGGATAGTATCAATAATTTCCGCAGTGAAGGAGGTCTCGGAGTGGAGTTCCTGGGATGAGTCAGTTGGGCGCTGACATCTGACCCTTGAAGAAATAGTTTTCTCCGAGTCTTGGTCACGGGACAGCGGGGTTTCAACCATATCTAATTCCGATTTGCCAACAGATGTTGGGGTACTTAGATTCGGTGGAGTGCGTACGACTTTAGGCATATTTAACCAAATTAATACAAAAACCACAAAATAATAATAATAATAAAAATAAAAAAGAAACTTTAAAATTAGATAAAATATGAAAAATGCAAAAAGTGTGTGTCGTAACTTAGGTTCGAACCTAGAGTAGTAGGTCCATGCGCTTCACTTTTCCAAAGTGCTTTGACCTCGAGACCAACTACACAGTTACTAATGGTGCTAAAAAGCTAAGTGTAATGTACCGCACTGTGCGCCTGGCGGTAGGTAAATTTAACTAACGAGTACAAAGATCACTTGTTTCGTTTATCACCAACACAAATTGCAAAAATGAGTCTCCGTTTGTGATTTAGAAAACTGGTTTAAGAGTTATAAAATTAGTGTTTCGTTATAGTTTTTACACAGTTTGATCACTGAGATATGAACATTGATTTACACAGAATAAATTACGTTCACAATCACTTTTTACTAGTATTTTCAATTAAAGTTGCAGAGAACAATAAAAGTACGTTGGATTCGTTCACCTACCGTCGGTGGGAATGATGAAGATGATATCCAGACAATTTTTTATTTTTTTTATTAATACACTTGTTATTGTCGTATATAATATTTGTAACGTGTGCGTGTTAAATAAATTATTGAGGTACTACTAGTACTAACGTTATTAACGCAGGTGTGTGTAAGATTCTATGCATCCTAATATAAAATGATCTTAGATTTCATATCGGAATATCGCAGGACGGAGGAACGCAAGCGTCCTACTTCTATTGCGTCGTAACTTCGTGACCGTTCTAATACAAAATGTATTGGAAACAGATATCGCAATTAGTTATCCGATATTACCGACCGATGATAATAACGCGCCTGTGTGGGAGAGCCTTAAATTACGAATAAGGAGCTCGTAATGAAACAATTTCGACTTCCTCCACGGTGTTTATGCCATAAAAGAAGGTCGTAAGTCAAGTAAATAGGAAGCGGCGCACGGCGAGCTTGTGGCTGCGGAGCGGCCGCGTTGCGGTTGTGGTGTGTAGCAGCTAGAAGCGAACCGACTGCGCGGCGCGTGACTGATTTATAGCGGGACTTATATAGCTGCACTTACTCTGCTTAATGCTATAAAAGGCTTGTCTTAGTAACTAAATTAATATTAAAGAGTCTGGAAGATAATGAGCATCAATTGCTTGCCTTGCATTTGCCAACCTTGGCCTTCATATAACTTACGAGAACTAATTTGAAAACATGAATTACAGTGAAGTTTTCTCGCGTTGCGTCTCCGTTACTGTGACGGAGACGCAACGCGAGAAAAGAATGCTGGGCTTGCGCGCGGCTTACAAAGTTATTTCGACCACGTGACTCGTGAAGTCGTGACACGTAGCGGCGAGCGAATGCACTAGGTGATGTGAAGTCATGATACGCGGCGGCGAGCGAGTGCTCGAGGTAATGTGAAGTCGTGACACGCGGCGGCGAGTGAGCGAACGAGGTCATGTGAAGTTGTGGCACGCAGCGGTGAGCGAGCGCGCGAGGTTATGTGAAATCGTGACACACGGCGGCGAGCGAGTGCGCGAGATAATGTGAAGTCGTGACACGCGGTGGCGAGCGAGTTCGCGAGGTGATGTGAAGTCGTGACACGCGGCGGCGAGCGAGTGCGCGAGGTAATGTGAAGTCGTGACACGCGGCGGCGAGTGAGCGAACGAGGTCATGTGAAGTCGTGGCACGCAGCGGTGAGCGAGCGCGCGAGGTTATGTGAAAACGTGACACACGGCGGCGAGCGAGTGCGCGAGATAATGAGAAGTCGTGACACGCGGTGGTGAGCGAGTTCGCGAGGTGATGTGAAGTCGTGACACGCGGCGACGAGCGAGTGCGCGAGGTAATGTGAAGTCGTGACACGCGGTGGCGAGTGAGCGAACGAGGTCATGTGAAGTCGTGGCACGCAGCGGTGAGCGAGCGCGCGAGGTTATGTGAAATCGTGACACACGGCGGCGAGCATGTGCGCGAGATAATGTGAAGTCGTGATACGCGGTGGCGAGCGAGTTCGCGAGGTGATGTGAAGTCGTGACACGCGGCGGCGAGCGAGTGCGCGAGGTAATGTGAAGTCGTGACACGCGGCGGCGAGTGAGCGAACGAGGTCATGTGAAGTCGTGGCACGCAGTGGTGAGCGAGCGCGCAAGGTTGTGTGAAATCGTGACACACGGCGGCGAGCGAGTGCGCGAGATAATGTGATGTCGTGACACGCGGTGGCGAGCGAGTTCGCGAGGTGATGTGAAGTCGTGACACGCGGCGGCGAGCGAGTGCGCGAGGTAATGTGAAGTCGTGACACGCAGCGGCAACCGAAAGAAAAAAAAAATTTTGTTTGCCTTACAAGCAGTGACTGGATTTATTGTATGACCTTTACTGTTTTCGCAGAGTTCGTATATCAGATTTTTGCTATTCGTGTGTACCAAGCTTAACGGCCATGCGAGCCGAGCTTCAATCACATCAACAACTGTTTGATAGACGATGCTAAAGTAATTCCATTTGCAGTATTGGAAAATCGATCATATCCATTTCGAATTAAATTTTAAATGTATCTGTGGATCAAAATAGAATAGAAAGACTGAAACTAAAATGTAAAGTAAGCAATCTACGGCCGGTATCGATTACCGAACTCGAAGGTGCCGAGATGGCGGTAAAGTGTAAAGTAAGCAATCTGCAGCCGGTATCGAGTACCGAACTCGAAGGTGCCGAGATGGCGGTAAAGTGTAAAGTAAGCAATTTATGGCCGGTATCGATTACCGAACTCGAAGGTGCCGAGATGGCAATAAAGTGTAAAGTAAGCAATCTGCGGCCGGTATCGAGTACCGAACTCGAAGGTGCCGAGATGGCGGTAAAGTGTAAAGTAAGCAATCTACGGCCGGTATCGAGTACCGAACTCGAAGGTGCCGAGATGGCGGTAAAGTGTAAAGTAAGCAATCTACGGCCGGTATCGAGTACCGAACTCGAAGGTGCCGAGATGGCGGTAAAGAGTAAAGTAAGCAAACTACGGCCGGTATCGAGTACCGAACTCGAAGGTGCCGAGATGGCGGTAAAGTGAAAAGGAAGCAATCTACGGCTGGTATCGACTACCGAACTCGAAGGTGCCGAGATGGCGGTAAAGTGTAAAGTAAGCAATCTGCGGCCGGTATCGAGTACCGAACTCGAAGGTGCCAAAATGGCGGTAAAGTGTAAAGTAAGCAATCTACGGCCGGCATCGAGTACCGAACTCGAAGGTGCCGAGATGGCGGTACAGTGTAAAGTAAGCAATCTACGGCCGGTATCGAGTACCGAACTCGAAGGTGCCGAGATAGCGGTAGAGTGTAAAGTAAGCAATCTGCGGGCCCATATCGAGTACCGAACTCGGAGGTGCCAAAACGGCGGTAAAGTGTGAAATAAGCAATCTGCGGCCGGTATCGAGTACAGAACTCGAAAGTGCCGAGATGGCGGTAAAATAATTTGAGTACGGAACCCTAAAAAACAGCTCTTAGACAAAATACAGGTACAGTATTCTTAGCAACAGCACTTCGATACTCTTCACATTCACATTGCCCAAAGAAAGTTGCGCAAAACCCCAGTATCGAATCCAATCTCAGTGATTGAATAAGGCCGGCTCCACACGACTGCACGCAACGCGAGCTCACGGCACTCGCTCTGTTTCCGCAAGTCCAATGAAGTGATTGCACAGCGCACACTGTACACCGCGAGGGATTAAATGCATCTCCCTTATGTGGAGCAACGCTCTGTTTTACTTGGGCATATAGCACACCTGCGTCGATATTGTTCGCATACCTGCGTCGATATTGTTCGCATACCTGCGTCGATATTGTTAGCATACCTGCGTCGATATTGTTCGCATACCTGCGTCGATATTGTTCGCATACCTGCGTCGATATTGTTCGCATACCTGCGTCGATATTGTTCGCATACCTGCGTCGATATTGTTCGCATAACTGCGTCGATATTGTTCGCATACCTGCGTCGATATTGTTCGCATACCTGCGTCGATATTGTTCGCATGCCTGCGTCGATATTGTTCGCATACCTGCGTCGATATTGTTCGCATACCTGCGTCGATATTGTTCGCATACCTGCGTCGATATTGTTCGCATACCTGCGTCGATATTGTTCGCATACCTGCTTCGATATTGTTCGCATACCTGCGTCGATATTGTTCGCATATCTGCGTCGATATTGTTCGCATACCTGCGTCGATATTGTTCGCATACCTGCGTCGATATTGTTCGCATACTTGCGTCGATATTGTTCGCATACCTGCGTCGATATTATTCGCATACCTGCGTCGAAATTGTTCGTATACCTGCGTCGATTTTGTTCGCATACCTGCGTCAATATTGTTCGCATACCTGCGTCGATATTGTTCGCATACCTGCGTCGATATTGTTCGCATACCTGCGTCGATATTGTTCGCATACCTACGTCGATATTGTTTTTACATAGAGCGACTGCTTATCTGACATCCACAACCCAGTTACTGGGTAATACGATACCCCTTGGTAAGACTGGTTGTCAGACATTCGGGCTTCTGACGACCTATGATAATTAAATTAAATATAATGTTTGTGTTGCGTAATGTACTTACATGTAATTTGCGCAATGTTGTGTAGAATTTTTATTTTTTATTTAACTGAATAGGCGGCTGTGCTGCTCGGGAGTTTGTTGCGCTACTTCTTCTCCCCAGCTAAAGCACTAGGAAGTGGTGAAGGGCGGGCGTTTTGGAGGACTGTCTGCTGATTTTCAGCCTAGTTTGAATAAATGACTTTTGATTTTGACCCGTAACGACTGTCAAAGATTCACGACAGACAGCTGGAACCAACGGCTTAACGTGCTCTCCGAGGCACGGAGGAATCTTGGTATGTAAAGATGGTCACCCATCCACGGACCAACCGCGGCAAGCCTAGCTTAACCTGATGGATCGACCCGTTCGGCTGTTATTACTTACCCACGAGCTCCTCTGTTTACATAACAGAATAAAATAATAGATAATAAAATTGCAAACGTACTTCGTGTTAACTTCACTCAGCACAATATCTAGACGCGCTGCCGCTGTCGCATTAAGGCCAGGTTTTCCGGGCCTGTAAGCCTTTGAAGCGCTACCTCCGCCTCCCCCAAATTCAGAGCGACGTATTTATATAGGATGCACCGCCAACCATTTCGCGGAAAATCTATGCAACGATGTAAAATATTTGCAGTTGATCAATAATTAATTATTAGTTCAATTTAAATTTTTGTCTATGTACCTACGGTGTATTAGGTACAGTATACGATGAACTAAAATTATTACTTAAAATGTCCTGTGTAGCTCAGATATGTTGTAGCGCACAAGGTGACCAAATACTTCTGAACAATTTAAAATGTTAATAAGTTCCATACACTACAAGTTACCATTAATATCAGAACATTCATTACTTCATTAATATCTGAGCAGATGCTTATCAATAATTTCTATACACACAACTAACCAAAAGTATCTGAACACTTACAACGTCAAGTGTTTTATTCCCTTTTCATCGTATTTATACCACAGCCAGTTAGTGTTTGTTTGAGGTTCATCATTTATATTACGCAGTAACGAATTAGATAAGCTCAGTGTTTGTCTGCGTAGATACACTTAACATTATAAGTGTTCAGATATTTTTGGTTAGTTGTGTGTATAGAAAATTCTTGACAAGCATCTGCTCAGATATTATTGAAGTAATGAATGTTCAGATATTAATGGTAACTTGTAGTGTATGGAACTTATTGATATTTTAAATTGTTCTGAAGTATATGGTCACCTTGTCTGCTACAATATATCTTATGTCAAAAATAAACTACAATTAATCAGTAGGTAAGTCAGTATCATTTAGAAAGACATTTACAGAATAGTAGCATTTTTCAATTAATAATGATGTCAGCTTCTTTTTAAAGTTTTGAATACTGTCATTTTTAATTATGTTGGGTATTTTATTATATTATTGGGCCCATACTAATGACACTTTTTTGTTGTAAAGCAGTATTACAACTCTTAACCTGCAATAGATATTTATACTGACTTCTTAAAGGTATCTTTCTATCTTTTGACATTGCAGTGAAAAGGTTAATGTTACATTTAACGAACATTGCGACTTCTAAAATGTGCATAGCCAGGATAGTTAATAATTTGAAGGACTTAAACACAGGAACACAACTATCTGTCACTTTCATATTAAGTACTGCTCTTAAGCAGCGTATTTGACCTTTGAACACCTGTTCTCAGAGTACAATTTCCCTAAAAAATTATTCCGTATCCGTATACAATGGCCGCGACTAGAGCATGGTATGCAACTACTGTTGTGGTAATGTTGACCTTTTTCGCTAAATTGTATAAGACATATTACGCAGATACGCTCAATTTTTTACAAACCTCTTCTGCTTGAGGTTTCCAAGTCAACTGAGTGTCTATCAGTATACTTAAAAAATTTGCAACTTGTACTTGGCCTATATTACAGTTATTACATGCTATTATTACATCTGGTACTGATGTGCGTTGATGAAAATGCATTAGGTTCGTTTTTTCCAGGTTAATCACTAAATTATTTTCGTCAATTTACAATGTCTTTAAGAGTATTATTTATGTCCTGTTCGTATTTATTTATGTCTGTACATTTAATTAGCGCGGTACTGTCGTCAGCGAATGCCATTGGGTGTTCAATGCGGTGTGGTAAGTCGTTTATGTATAGCAAGAATAAAAGACAGCTAAGAACTCCCCCTTGAGGTACGCCGTGCCTGATAACTCTTGCTTTGGATACGTATTTCTTCTCACGCCTAGTGTTAATGCAAATGTTAGATATTTGTTGAATGCATGTAGTTGAATGTTTTTTATTTGTTTTTTGTTTTATTTGGTTACGGTCACTTAAATATGATTTAATAAGATTAAGTACGTTCCCTTTTATCCCATACATGTTAAGCTTATCAATGAGGGTTGTGTGATGGACACAATCAAAGCTTTAGATATATCTGGTAGGATTGCGCAAATTGGCAGTTTTTTATTAACATGTCCCATTATTATACTAATCAAGTCGTAAATAGCAACATTTATCCCTTTGTTCTTCCTAAACCCTTTCTGTTCCTCACATAAAATATTATATTTACATAAAAAAATATTAATTGATTCATACACACATCTTTTCAATGACTTTAGAAAATATAGGTATTAGAGCAATGGGTCTATAATTTACTAAACTTTCTTCATCGTGTTTTTTGAAAAGCTGTTTTACGACAAAAAGTTTATAATGAGTCTAACACTATTTTAAAGGTGACAATTAAACGTCATCATATTGCATAGAAATGATCATATTTTCGAAATCAATATTATGAATTAAAACTATAATATAATTAAGAGATAATTTCTGTGAGCTGTCGCAATTTCAAATGTAATGAAAATATATTTTTTTTTTATATATAATTAAATTATTTATTTCTCCTAAAGCTCTTAACAATATATAATACAACAAAAGTGACATATAAAGGGTCAATTATTAAATACTCTGACTCCTAAAGTAGGTGTAAGTTCCTGTGACTTAGGAGTCAGTGATTCTCCGTAGCAACTTAGAGGCATTTTCAGTAATTTGGAATAGTTTTAACAATTATTGGTAGAAAACAGAATTATTATTTATATAAAGATAAGGACAATCATAATAAATTAAAAAAAGAGAAATGAAACATGGTTATGCGTGTATAATGAAGCGTGTGTGTAGTTTGTAAGTGTAACTGTAGGTGAAGGTGTAGTGTATATGTAGGGTGTGTGCGTGTGTGTGTGTATGTGTATGTGTGTGTGTGTGTGTGTGTGTGTGTATGTGTGTAGGTGTAGTGTGTAGGTGTGCATGTAAAGATTTATAATTAGGTATCACTGTAAATTACCCAGTAGTAGATCCTCAGTACTATCATAATTTAATGTTTGGAGATAATCTTTAAGTAAGGTTTTACAACGAAATGTTGAGTAAGAATAAATTTTTAACTTTTTATTTAGGATGTTATACATTTTTATGCTAGAAACATGGAATTGGCGTTTGGCAAAGGCAGTCCTATGGCGTTCCAGAGGAAAAACATTGTGCATTTAAGTCTACCGGACGGTTCCTCAGGGGGACGCACAGGGTGTTTACGTAGCGTCGACACGAGCACATAAAGTTGTCTAACAGTGAGTACCCTGCAATCAGCATAAAGCTGCACAGTGGGATACCTTCGTGGACGAAAGAGCATAACCTTCAGGACAGCTCTCTGGGCTCTCTCAAGACGAATAAAGACATTTTGGGTGGCACCACCCCACACGGGCAAGCAGTACATTAGGACCCACCGACAAAGGGTAAAATAAACTAATTTGAGCGTATCATGATCAGCAGAGCTTCTTAGCTTCTTAAATATATAGATCAGCTTACGGATTTGTCTATTTATGGGTGCCAGTTGAGATGTTGATCAATGAGTACTCCTAGATATCTTACACAAGAAGATTTTGTGAGGAAGAGGCAGCTACACTGCGTTGACGAGACACAAGTGTGTGCTTTAAGGGTAATGGAGTTTTCCGGGCACAGATTTGACCAAATTGCAAAAGGAACGTATACCGTTTTATCGACATTTAAGGTGAGAAAATTATCGACCAAAAATTTCATCACGCTGGAAAGTGCAGCTTCAGCATTTTGGTATGTCTAGGGCCAATCGGGGCCATCTATTACAAGGGCAGCATCAACGGCATAAGTAAATATTTGACAATTTTTGAGCGAAAGTTTGCAAAGGTCATTTATATAAATGAGAAAGAGGGTAGGCCCCAGGATGTTGCCTTGAGGTACGCCATATGTAATAGAAAGCTCGTCACTTTCGTAATGGCCGATTTTCACTTTTTGGGTACGATCACTGAGGTAGTCTGCGAAGACTTTCAAAGGGTGTCCTCGTATTCCAATCCTTTCCATTTTTTTCAATAAGGCTGGGACAGAAACGGTGTCAAATGCCTTGTGTTAATGTGTTCTTCTTTTATTTGATTTTTTTTTTTTCAACAACGACATGGAGAGCGAATTTTAAAAATGTTGACACAGGTCCACCTTCGATGACGTCCCGCAGGACTTTGAGCGCGAGCCGATTTAGGCCGATTACTAATTTTGAGTATTTAAAAATAAATAACCACTTATATAAAATCTGCTTTACACAGCGCTAGAAAATATTAAAACCTATCTTTTTATATATATATCATGGTTTCGTAATAGAATTTTTCACTAAGAAATACGTTCAAAATGTCGCTTTAGTGCCATCTTTGCGATTTTTTTATCGAGCCAATTATTAGTAATCACGTTTCCGTCTTTAGTCAGCCCTTGACCGTATGTTCAATTTTCTTAAAATAATTTTTATTTTCAGTAGTATCAGTTAGATATAAATACGTTCAAAAAACTTTAAAACTACTACAAGCTCCCCTTAAGTGGCGACATTTTGTCATAAGTACGTACAGTCACGAACCGGGATTGTTGCGCCACTAGCTTATCATTTTAACTTGCTTGTGTTACACGAATGCCGCCCGTTTTTCGTTATTGAAATGTTACATGTCAAACTTCACGGGCGGCATTCGTGTAACACAAACAAGTTAAGACAGATGATAAGCGGCTCAACAATCCCGGATCGTGACTGTACCTAACGTATGATATTCAAAAGTTAAACATCATGATTGTAACTGACTGTTTTAATTACCAGCATTTAAAACATAATTAACAAGCTAATAGTGTTAACATAATAATATTCATATCTACCTGTAGGTATCCAATGCGGGGAAGAAATTAAATTTAAACATTCAAATAATTCAAACATCTAACTCACAATCTAACTAATTCAAATTGTTCGGAACTGGCATAGTATCGCATGTGCCATAAGCTTTACATTGCAATGCTCGGACATCAGGTACTGTTTAAGTATTCCCAGGCTGGCATTAGTTTGAAATTCAATGTCTCTAAAATCGACTTGCAAGCGACGGAAGTATTGGGCGCCCCTTGTCGTATCGAGGAAATGCAAAGTAGTCCGTTTGTCCTCCACGACCACACAACTGTCTCTCAAACCTTCTTCTAAGTGAGTCTGTTTATTATTCTCGTTCAGACGACTTCAATTCGTGAGCGCCTCTGACGTACTTCGAACAGTAAACCTTTCATCGTGACATTAGCAGTACAAAAAACGGCAGAATCGTGTTTTCCTTCCAAAGTCAAACGAAATTAGTGCTTAAATGAACCAGAAGTTGAGTCCTCTTTCTAAAATTCAGTTAACTCTCGAAACTAATGATCGTTACTAGACACAGTAATGTCCCAAGATTTATGAAAGATTTTCAAAGTTTGTGCGCACAGTGGCCAACAGAATATTATGAAGGAACGTAAAAATCTAACGACACATTCACATTCGAGACAGCTACTAATTTCCTACGTAGTTCCGAACTATGTCAGATCTATAAAGAAGATAATATAATATGGAGATAGTTTTAAGAGCTCAACAAAAGAGGTTTATCTGTTTGGTGGAAACTTGCGGCCGCCGAGAACAGTCGCAAAGTTTGCACGCGCCTTCTCACGTCATGATAATTGCTTGTAAAGTCGGTCACTGTGTGAGCACTGCCACTGGATGTAATAAACTGAAGCACAGAAGATTGTCTGTATAAAATAATGGCAAATAAAGGCCGAGATCTAATGGCACATTTCGTGTAAAAAAAACGATCTCCTCCATCTATGTTTGACAGCAAAAAAATGGTGGAGCCTTGAATTAATCGTGATACCGAACAGTTTTAGTTAAAATGATTAGCAGTAAGCTCCAAATCTCATTTGTTTAAATGGGCCTTTTGTCCGTGCATCTTGTGATGGGGGTTCGCATAAAATAACTCCGCCGGAGTTATGAGCGTATTCATGATACTCATCAGTGCAGTACTCCCACTTTACTAGGCGAGTGAGCAGACAACGACATATTTGTGCTGCGCTGCAATCCACTCCTACTTTATGATCTACATAAATACTCTACTGCGGACGTAGCGACGCAACTTGCATGCAAACAACATATTTTCTATTATATTACGTCTTGGATATGAGAGAATTATGACTTTATTTGAAACTGCTGAAGATATACGTATGTACAATATGCAGATTCTTCTCTGATATACAAATACAAGTGTTGATAAATCTAAATATATGTGTTACTTGAGTAGCGGAACATCAGAATATCATGCGGTGTCGCGATGGTTTCGCGGCGAAGGTGTGCTGAAGCCCTAAGACTACGTAATATACTTTATCTTTTACTGTGGTGTATCTGTGTAACGTGTACCGGGAAATAAATAAATGATTATGATTATGATCTATATATAAAATTCAAAGTCCTGACTGACTGACTGATATATCAACGCACAGCCTAAACCGGGTCCTAGAGACATGAAATTTGGAAGGTCTGTTCTTTGTGAATAGTGGGCATCCACTAAAAAAGGGTTTTTAAAATTCCACCCCTAAGGGGGTAAAATAGAGGAGGAAAGTTTGTATGGAAAATCTTATTCCTTCAGTTAATAGACTTGAAACTTGGTACGAATACTTCTAGAAGTAAATTATAAAGTTTATCATTTTTATTTTTCCTAAACTCACGTCTTAAGGGGGGATTGGGGGTGTCAAAGTTTGTATGGATAAATTTTAGCGCGCGGTCTAATTAATTCGAAACACACTATTTAAACTTCAAACTAAAAATAAAGAATAACGTGTATTAGAGTTTTTCGAAAATCTATCCCTAACGGGATGAAAAGGGGTAGTCAATTTTACAGGGGAGGATTTTACTTGATTTACTCGAAAATTGGTGCAAATAATCTTTAAGTCAAGTTATGGAAATATTATAAAACGATTTTTTTTTAAATTCCACCCCTGTGGGGGTGAAAACAGGGTACATACATACAGTTTATAAGAAAAATCTTATTCATTTGGTTAAGTAACTTGAAACTTGGCAAAAATACTTGCCTAAATAAGTAATAACGTTTCTAATCTCATTATTAGTTTTTCAAAAGTACCCCTCAAAGGGGGGTTTAGAGATATTGTTTATATGGAAGAATTTTAAAGCACGGTCCGATTAACTTGAAACTCATAATTTATACTTTTTACAAAAAATAAACAGTAAATAGATTTTGGTTTTTTTTTAAAGACGATCCCTGAAGGGACAAAAGGGGTAATCAAATTTTAAGCGGAGGATTTTACTGCGTGGCTTGATAAACTAAAAAAAAACGGGCAATTGCTTGTTGGACAACGCACAATGAAGGGTTCCGTAGTTGGGATGAATTTATCCCAAGAACAAACTTAACATTGTAGTTGAAAAATATGTTCTCCCATACATTACAACTGCAAATGTAAGTTTGTATGCAGAATATGGAGAGATTTGCCATGTTATTTTAAAACCATAAAGTTTAGCTGTAATCCATAGGTATAGAACTATTTTCTATATTATTTTTCTCAAAATTTTAGGCTCAGTAGTTTTGGACATAAATAAAGGGGGGAATGGTCAATTTTTGTTTATTTTCTCAAATAACTTTAAAACAGTTTATTTTAAAAATTTGCGGTGGTGAGCGTTAAGACCCTCTGTGAATATAAGCTCGCGTGGGACCGCCGGAGCCCCGCAGCGCCGGAGCCCCACAGCGCCGGAGCCCCGCAGCGCCGGAGCCCCACAGCGCCGGAGCCCCGCAGCGCCGGAGCCCCACATCGCCGGAGCCCCGCAGCGCCGGAGCTGTGCCAGAAATCATGCCTGCTGCATGATGCTATCAGTTTTGAATGTATGATAAACGAGTGTCTGCCAAACGATTTTCTGCGAAATGAAGTTTATGCTATCCGCTGTTATGCAGAATATTATTATGACATAAAAAGTTCTGCTATAAAGGGTACTCCCGGTTTTGAAACGTCCAATATTTTAAAACACTTTTTCTATTTAGTGTGTGATACAAAAAGCTGTTGTTTTTTTTGTGAACATATTATATTATTAAATCTTAACAAACTACGTTCACTGAAAGATGAAACGTTTATATTCTGACACACAAAGAAACCGGTAAGTATCATAAGTTCATAACGGAGGATGGACCGGTAAACAATGTAATCATTCATCCGCGGATAATAAATCGCTGCGGAGACAATACATTTCAACTAAACTGAAGTTAATGAGAAAGTTGCGTCTTCCGTGAAAACAAGTGACTGCTGTAAACAACTAAGCATCGCAGCGGAAGGGGACGTGGACGAAGGAAAAATAACACTTTGTTATAAACTAGATACAATTTTATATTGATGACTTTAATTTTGTAATGTAGTTTTGAATCCAAGACTTTGATTTTATGCTCATGAAAACAAAATTTATGGATGAAAAATTCACGCTGCGCCGACCCCCAATAAATTGAGTAAAGGGCAGGGTGGCTAATTATTGATTCTGCCTCGCTACGGGCTTGACGTTAGGTTTATAATGAAAAGTCAGTTACCTATGAACCTTTCCCTCTTGCGGTCCTCTTCGGCGAAAACCTCCTCAGCAGAGTTCGGCTTCGGCTTGCCCTCATCCCAAGGGAACTCCTCTTTCTGCAACAACGCAACGACTTTCAGCACTTATTTATAATTCTATTTGACATCTTTAAGTTTAATTTAAAGTGTTTGAGATACAGTAAGCAAAAATGTGTCTGTACCTGAATCAATTATAAGAATAATAAATAACACATGAGTGACGGCTGTGGATGTTGTTAGTCGCCAGTGTAACAGCCTAATTCAGTGAAATATAAATAGAAAACAATTTTATCGAAAATTGATTGCTTTAGAAATTCCAACACTTTTTTTTAAATTTAATAGTTTTTGTGAAAACATGAATAATATTTTGTGTGCCTATCGGGGCGGGACGCGTTGATCTTTTATTATAAACATCTCTGGTGTTTCAACAAAATAAATTAATTGTATATTAGACTTATAAGCCCATAAATTGTGTATCCCCAGTTATGTGTTCTAGTAAAGAGAATTTCTCGATTTATTTATTTCAGCTACCTAATTAATAAGTATAAACTTTAGTTACGCTGAAACTACAACATCATTCTGCAACGTTACTACTACCGCTAGACCACAGATGCATATTGGTGCAAGTCATTTTCAAACTGCCGACCGGCTTTAAGTGCAATGATTTTTTTTTCCAAAAAAGCAACCGACTTCCAAAAAAAAAACACTACAAAATGAAAAATAACTAATTTTGGAAGCCGGTAACTTAGGATCTGTATTTTAGTTTTTTTCCACTGACTTCCAAAACTAATATTATTTTTCACTTTCTAGTTTTTTTTTGGAAATCAGTTATTTTTTGGAAAAACTTTTTATTATTCACTTTTAGTGAGTCAGTTTGTAATTTCCTCCCATGGCATGCGACTAGTCGACGCATCTGAACGATTCCTTAGGCGGGTCTCAACCCCCCCGGGGGGTTCCCGCATTGTCGAGGCGGGGGGGCTCAGTAGCCGTGGCTTGGTCACCCACGGTGAAGCGAAGAGGAACCCGAGGAGGGGCCGCTCGTCAGGGCTTTTTCCAGGAAGTCGACGACGTAGCGGCCAACAGGTAGGTCGCGGTGCCGCTTGGGCGACATCGCAACTGAGGCGAGCCGTGATGTCGTTTGGGAGGCATCACGGCTGAGGGTTGGAGGCCGCGGCGGGAGAGGAGTGACGGTATTGCGGTGCGCCGCTCTCCCTACCTTCCGCGGCCTTGACGGGGTCGCCACCGTCTGATGGCGGACGCGGTGGGGCCGCAGGGGAGGAGGAGTGTCGGTATTTCGTTTGCCGCTCTCCCTATCCTCTGCGGCCAGAAGTGGTAGGCGGCCGGGCCACTGACCTGACCGGTCGCAGGGGGACCAAGGGTGACTAGACACGGGGTCGTCTGGCGCCCATGTGCTGGTTTGGTCCATGGGGTGGTCACGGTGCACAATGTGTTCTTGTGCGCCGGTGATGGGGGTTGCTCCCCAGAGGAGGGTCCGGTGACGGACAGCCGCGGCGGGTTCGCGGTGAGTGCTAACACGTGCCCGTGTTCCCGCCACAAGCGGCAGAGGAGGACACCGTGGAATTTTAGTGGGTTGGAGTGCCACATAACTGCACTATCTCCCCGTGGTAGTGCAGTATGCATGAGCATTTCTCCACGGAAAAAAAAAAAGGCGGGTCTCAACGTTGCAGCTACCGCCTCGCATGGCATGCGACTAGTCGACGCGTCGGAATGATTGCTTAGGCGGGTCTCAACGTGGCAGCTACCGCCTCGCATGGCACGGGACTAGTCGACGCGTCTGTACGATTCCTTATGCGGGTCTCAAAGCAGTTAGCCGCAATCACGTTACGCAATATCTGATGATTGATCTTGTTCAAATTGCTCGCCTTACGCGTTAAACTCTTTTATGAAATGCTGTTTATGATTAGCAAACACTTCTTGCGTACTAAGCAGAGTAGAGAATAACTTAACTCAAATAAATAAATATGGAAAAGAAAAGTATTCCCAGAAATTTAAATTAATCTACTCTGAACCATTAAGTTGATTGAATTAGATTGGCTATAATATTATAATAATGTTGAAGCAGACAATGCTACATCTATTGGTACCAATGTACTGTGTGTAAAGAATTTATTTCTCCAAAGAACATTACAATATTCACTTATGAGAGAAACAACAATAACATATCTTAAATCTAATTACAACATCGTTAATGTTAGCTACTGTCAGTTCACAATTTTATAAATTAATATACGTAACGTTAACATTGGTTACATTATAATCTAATATAGCCAGTATTCAATATTGTGCCTTTACAATCATTACAACCTGACCACAAACGATAACCTAAACGTTACCGTATTCCATTCGCTACCAAAACAGGAAGTCGTGTGTTGGGATACACATAAAACAACGCAATTGTAAAGTAAATGAGAGGTAGTAGACTGGACAGCTCTGACGATATTTCTTCATTAGAGGGCGGCGAGCGATGAATTATTAACTCGCACATACATATGGATGCGGCACATTGTTCACCGGACTGCCACCAGGATTAGTGGCTTACGAACTCACTAAGCACTCCAAATAAGCTTGTTGTTATTTGATTGTGTTGGACACTCGGCTCGGGAGCTGCCACAGAGCGATACTCCTAATTGGAACATTGAAACAGAATGGTCTAACGTGAAATCGATTTTGAATAAATATTTTCAGTATGTTATGCTAAAAAGTAGGTAAACTGAATTTGATTTACAGTAAAACAACATGGTAAATCTCTCAATATTGTGCGTACAAACTTACATTTGCAGTTCAAATGTATGGAAGAACACGTTTTTAGGGTTCCGTACCCCAAAACGAAAAAACGGAACCCTTATAGAATCACTCGTGTGTCTGTCTGTCCGTCTGTCACAGCCAATTTGCTCCGAATCGAATTAACCGATTAAGTTGAAATTCGGTACACGTGTGAATTTCTGTGACCCAAACAAGGACGTGTAACGTAAATAAATGAATTTTGAATATGGGGGTCAATTTTGGGGGGCAAATAAGAAAATATAAAAAAAAGTTTTGCAAACTGTACCGTGTGACATATCAAATGAAAGGGCTTACTGTGAGGGTCTCAAATATATTTTTTTTTATTTTTTGCATGAGTTATCGCTTTCTAATAATTGGGTTTGTTTAATCATTTGAAATCATTTTTAAAAATTACAGGTAAAATGGGCATGAATTCTAAAGCAGGGTGAAACTTATCCAACTCTCTGATGGGGTCAAGGCAATTACTGATTTTGATTTGGTCGACATCGGAAAGTATTAAGTCTAATATTTTATTTTGGAAGTTTTTGATGTAATTAAACTGTTTTAAGTTATTTAAAGCTATAAAACCGAGCAGAAGATTTTTTAGATTGCCAGTGCCACATGAAGAGGGCAAGCACGACTCATTGTCAGCATCATGAATCCAATCAACACAGTTCCAGATAAAATCACCAACTATTAATGTGGGATTGTCACTGTTAGCATCCATGACTGAGTTGCAGTTTACAGTAAAATGTTCGAAAACTTCCATGGATACTGGAGGGGGTAAACAGACAGCGCATATTTTAAAAGATTTTACGCTTGAACTCGATTTAGTGTCGATCGTCATCCATAAGTCTTCACAGTCACTTTCACATTCAACCATGCGAGATGAAATTAACTTATTTTAAACTAAGTACTCCCCTGCTAGTTTTTTTTTTTTTTAATGTTTATTGAAAGAAGATGTTTCACGATCCGTTCTATAACGGTATGGAACCACTGAACAATTCGGCATCAAAAATACCACTGCAAAGCCAGGTTTCGGTTAGGACATAAACATCGTACGCGTTATATGTATGTGTTGCCGTATCTCACTCAGTTTACTGCGCACACCTCTAGTAAATAGTTTATGACGCTAATGTTCACTGCAGTCCTCAATAATATCAGTTATTGACTCGTAAAATTGAGGGGCGTGTGGCTAAGTAATACCAGCCGCACGGCTCGATCGATCAGGTTAAATAAGGCTGCCAACAGACGGACTACACAGCGACAACCGCACGCAGTCGATATATTCAACTGCATGCGGTTGTACGTTCGACTTCGTACAGTCGTGATATCAACGCGGTCGGCTGCTGACCGCGTGAAGTTGAAGTCACGACTGTATGCAGTTAATATCGACTTCACACGACTGCAGCCGACCGCGTGAACTGCAGACTAACTGTATACGGTTAGCGATCAACCAAGTGAAGTTGAAGTCACGACTGTAGGAAGTCATACGTACAACTGCGTGCAATTGAATATATAGAGTGCGTGCGGTTGCTGCTGTACAATCCGTCTGTTGGCAGCCTTACGCCCATCGCTTGCCACGGTTGTTCTGTATGGGATCTTTACATACCAAGACCCTTCCGTGCCTCGGAAAGCATGTGAAGCCGTTGGTCCCGGCTGTCATTCGTGGATCTTTGACAGTCGTTACGGGTCGTCAGAAGCCCGAAAGTCTGACAACCAGTCTTACCCAGGGGTATCGTATTACCCAGTAACTGGGTTATGGAAGTAAATAGTCAGTCGCTCCATAAAAAAATACTAGTATTCAGCTGCATCCGGTTAGACTAGAAACTGACCCCAACACAGTTAGGAAAAGGCAGATGATGGTGACTCACAACATTATGATTCTGGCAAATAAATAAAAAACAAACAAGCTGAGCTGAGTCCACATGAAACAAATTGTAAATGCAGTTTTCTTGTAAAGCTGTGATAAGCGTGTTGTGAATGAAAATAAAATCAAAAAATCAAAATCAAAATCAAAAGTCATTTATTCAAACTAGGCTGAGAATCAGCACTTTTTGAACGTCAAAATTACATAAGACAGTCCCCCAAAACGCCCGCCCTTCACCACTTCCTAGTGCTTTAGCTGGGGAGAAGAAGTGGCGCAACAAACTCCCCAGCAGCACAGCTGTCTGTTCAGTTAAAAAAAAATGATTCTATATAACACTGCGCATAATAATTTAGGTACATTACGCAATACAAAACATTAAATTAAATTATTTGCTATAAGTAAGCTAGCACACGCCAATATACCAAAACAAAAAATCGAAAACTATACTTACTCAAGCAGAAACAAAATACAAAACTAAAAATGTAAGCAGAACTTTATACCCAAATAAAAGCCTCCAGTAATAAAGGGCGTGCCCACTTACATATAGCCGTACATGTAGTCGTAACTCAAAGTCACAGATGATAAACTAGGACCATCGAAGTAAAATCAACAACGAGTTAAGTTACTAATAACAAAACAAAACCAAGGTCAGCAAGACGACCTGTCACCACAAGCAGCACCCGTTCACGAGTATAACGCAAAGATCAGCCATTACCCCCCTCGCCATATTTGAGGGAAGGAGACAACCCGACCCCCGACGCTACCGCAAGCAGTGACATCTAAGGGAGCATGACGAACTTGCTGCCGGTTGCTCGGGCAAGAAAAACTATGATCAATTGTCGAGGTCACTAGCTAACCACATATTGCAATACCACTCATAAAAATAAATAAACATTGAAATGAGTAGATTATGTCAATAATAAATAAAAATAAAATTAAAATAAATTGACCTTGAGAGTCAAACAAAATAAATAATTATATGAACTCATATAACCTGTCAGTAGGTATGCTAATTCTGGAGAAAGAACATAAACACTGTCTTAAGTTAAACACAGCGACCAACTATTCTTATCGTTTAAGTAATCGTTGATAGAATAGTATGCCTTTGAACAAAGGTTAGATTTTACTTTAGCTTTGAACGCATTAAAGGGCAAATCTAGCAAAGAAGAGGGTAGCTTGTTATAAAAAGATATACCAAGCCCAACAAATGAGTTATGAACCTTATGAAGCCGGTGAAATGGAGCACGTAATTTGTCCTTATTTCTGGTGTTAACATTGTGAATATCACTGTTTTTAGTGTATAAATGTATATTTTGTCTAATATATAAGATGTTGGCGAAGATGAATTGTGATGCCACCGTGAGAATACCAATCTGTTTAAAAAAATCTCTCAAAGAAACTCTCGCACCGAGCTGGTAAATTGCTCGAACAGCTCGTTTCTGAAGAACAAATATATTTTGAATGTCAGCGGCTTTGCCCCAGAGCAGAATACCGTATGACATAACGATATGAAAATAACTAAAATAGACTAACCGAGCTGTATCAACGTCAGTGTATTGTCTTACTTTCCTGACGGCGTAGGCGGCTGAACTGAGCCTTCCCGCTAGGCTTGATATATGTGGGCCCCACTGAAGTTTGGCATCTACTGTTATACCCAGAAAAACTGCCGAGTCTACAGTTTTAAGCATCTCTTTATCTAAAACGATGTTGGGTCCTAGATTTCTAACATTCGGTAAGGCAAACTTTATACATTTCGTTTTCTTAGCATTGAGAACTAAGTTATTTGTCGTAAACCAATCTGTAACCATTGAGAGTGCACTGTTTACGTCGTCAAAATCTTGTCTACTCCTGTCTACTTTAAAAATAAGAGAGGTGTCATCTGCAAACAGTACAACGTCACAGATACCCTTTAAATAGAATGGTAAGTCATTGATATACACTAAAAACAAGAATGGACCCAGTATTGAACCTTGAGGTACACCTAACTGAACTGGTAGCCCGGAAGATTTCACACCATTTACATCTACACATTGAAACCTATTATGTAAATATGAATTTATTACTTTAAGAGCTTCGTTTTGTACACCGTAATGATGTAGTTTACGCAAAAGCGTGTCATGGTGCACGCAATCAAAGGCTTTGGAAAGGTCACAGAAAATTCCAATAGCATTTTGCGAGTTCTCCCATGCGTTAAATATATGTTTCAGCAGAGCAACACCCGCATCTGTAGTCGAACGACCTTTAGTAAAGCCATATTGTTCATCATGAAGCAGGCCATTTAAATTAAAATGTCTTAGCAACTGCTTGAGTATTAACTTTTCAAATATTTTGCTAAATGCAGGTAAGATAGAAATAGGCCTAAAATTGCCAACGTCATTTTTATTACCTGATTTAAATAAAGGTATGACTTTACTACTTTTCATGAGGTCAGTAAACTACCGAAATGGTTTATTCCGAGAGACAATGTCTGTTTTTTAAACGAAATTACCTTCCTTCTGTAATATTGTGATGCCCTCGCCTGCTATCTGTCTCAACTGTCGTTTAGACAGGGTGAATTTTTCAAGTGGGCGTGGATGGCCAAATCCGAAACTATGAGGAATAGCGAAAAATACTTAAAGGAGTCTCGGACTCGATTTTGATGAAAACTAAAATTGCATCATTGAAATAAAAAAAAAATCAATATCAAGGGCAACAGTAGGTAGGTAACATAAGAAAAATAAAAAGTATTGTGTTAAAAATGAGCTCTTTCCATTAATTTAATTTAATTTATTTATTTAAATCAGACACAGTGATCCATATTTATGTTAGTAGGTATACTTAAAAATTATGTTAGTAACCAAAGATTAAAATATAAGTCATAATAATACGAATAAAACAAAAATAAATAATTGAAGTGCATAAAATCAAATTATAAAATAAATTAAGTTAAAACACAATCATCTTTAAATTCATTAATTAATGTCTACTAAAATTAAGATATTTATTAAAATTACAAACCAAACAAATAAAATATAAAATAAAATAAATACATAATAAATTAGATTCATTTGATCACATTTAAATAAAACAATAATCACTTAATACATGGTGACGAACTGTCATGCACATGCATCCACCTCGCCAGCGCCGCCGAGTGCCACCGCTCGGACAATACGCTCAGGATACTGTTAGTGCCAGGATGCTTTAGTTTGCCGTATGTCATTACTTCCCAGAATTCGATCCTTATTAGCGACTCGAAAATGTCGAATGGTGTAATAATAGTGTTTTTTTTTTTCAAGAAATAAAGAAGTTTTCATAATAAGGCTTATTATACACGTTGTTTTTAAAGTAATGTTGGTTGTAACGGAACGCACGGGAGGGCCAAGTAGAGAACCCCATCTGTTGTTTTCGTTAGAAAGATAGCCTTTATCAAAGATTGTGAGATGTCATGCAAGGATAGACAGAAATATACGTCTATTATTAATAGCGATAGAAGATAGGTTATTAGGTTTGGCCTTTACATTACCACCGTATCTATCGAATAAAAAGGCAAAGGAAAGGTAGGTAAACAATATCAAACAGATCGGATAACCGATATCGGAGTGAACGAGAGTGTAGAAGCTTCACACAAGCGTCACGGCAAACGCACGTTTTATGCGTAGGGTTCACCTACACTGCACACAGAGAATTATTTAGAGATAGTGAACATAATATGTAAGTTAGTAACAGGTCTATGCTTGTCCAGTTAGGGTGATTATTTGTTCCGCAAGTGTTTTTCAAATAGTTACGAAGAATTAGTTTACACGGTTTAATGAGTCGAGGGGACGTGGTGTGCTATGCAGTAGGTATGCGCTAGACGCCTTGGGTTTTTTATAATGGGTGATGTCATTAATTTTACGCCAGAGTGGTTTAGTATTTTTACATAATAATTATTATTCTACTTTAAAGGGTATACACCCTTTGAAATGTCGGTACTTATTATACCTCCAAAGAGTTCGCTAAATACCGTAATTACTTCGTTCCCAACTAGGGGATGAAATATTATAAATTCCCCTATAAATTATTATAAAGTCCATCCCCGGCACGTCGCTCATAAAAATGCTCCTCGCTCAAAAGGCTGAATATTTTCTACATACATAATTATAATACTCGAGGTACTTTATATGGAAGATTTTGTGCTATTTTTACACAGTAACAAGTGAAATAAGGATTATTTGTCTAGTTACTTTTTGGTTAGCTGCAAACCTAATCAAAACCATGTGCAAAAGCCAGAAAGTCAATCAAAAAAATCTAAATAATTGTTCATTTCGAGAACACTTCATTTTATACTACAAATAGTAATTATATTCAAGAAACTGGTCAGAATTGAGTTGTGGAAAAAGAGCTCAACATAAAATATTTTAGATACATTCTCACAGCGTATTTTTGAGCGATATAATTTACTTTACTTTAATATTTCACCAATTTATTTCTTTTTTCTCTATTTTATATCGGGTGGTGACGACATAACGACATTAAATGAAAATACGATCCCCACTAGTCAACCAAAACACTTTACCATTACCAAATTAGGTTTATGTTTGAGATTAAGATTTGATTTAATTTAATTTTGATTTTAATTTTATTTTAAGTGTTGATTTTGGTTTTTATTTTTGGTGTTCATTTCGATCTTAATTTGAATAATGATTTAGATTTTTTTCTTGATTATGATTTTAATTTTATTTTAATTTTGATTTTAATAAATTATTTTTAAGTGTTGGTTTTGATTTGACTTCTTGGTATTGATTTAGATATTTATTTATTAGGTTTAGGATATAAGTTATTTTACTGTGGAAGGGATGGCAAGCGAAATGGTGTGGGTATAGTTTTGGATACGGTATTGAAAGAATGTGTGGTGGATGTTAAAAGAATGAGTAATAGGGTGAAAGTGATTATGGAAAGTTTAGTGTTAAATATAGTAAGTGTGTATGCACCCCAGTGAGGATGTGAGGATAGTGTAAAAGAGAAGTTTTGGGAGGATTTCGATCGTGTGATGATGGATGTGCCAGAGAGTCAAGAAGTGCATGTGGGCGGTGATTTTAACGGGCATGTAGGAAGACAGAAGGATGGGTATGGGAGAGTGCATGGTGGTTGGGGATATGGAGACCGTAACACTGATGGCGAGACACGGTTGCAAGCTGCTTCTGCCTTCGACCTGGCAATAACAAATACGTGGTTTGAAAAGCGAAACAAACACCTTATTACTTACAAAAGTGGCCGCCACGCGACATAAAATAATTTCTTGCTGGTAAGACGGAACAGCCAAAAATGTGTCAAAAATTATAAATTGCTGCCAGGCGAAGGCTTAGTCACACAACACAGACTAATAATAATGGAGGTAAAAGTCAGTGTCTCGTCCAGCAAAGACTGGCGCCCACCCAAAACCAGGTGGCGTATTATAGAAAAAGAGGAATGTGCAAGTATGTTTAAGAGACAAGTGGTAGATAAAATGATCGAAATGAAGGATATCGAAGGAAATACTGTAAATGAATGTTGGATAGAGATGGCGGATTGTATAAGAAGAGTAGCAAAAGACGTGTTTGGAGAATCGAAATGGAAAGGCATGATAGAAAAGGATAATGGTGGTGGAATGAAGAAGTGCAAAAGATGCTTACTGAAAAGAAAGTTGCGTTTAAAGAATGGCGGGGTGTAGAAAACGAGAATGATAGTCTGAAAAAAGATAAAAATAGAATTTATAAAGAATGGAAGAGAAAGGCAGGATAAAAGATACAGATAATTTATTTGTCATAACACGCGTTTACACACAAATTAAAGCATGCAAGATCTTATAAAAAATTATGATGTCCGTACATGTTCTACCTGTTGAGGCGTACAAATTTTATTTTTATTTTTACATAAGTATCAAGTAATCATAGTTTTTACGTACATACATTCATCTTTATATTGTCATTCAAATTATTTTTTTGCATGCATATGTTTTCAAACTACATTATTAAAGTTTATGGAAATAACAATTTATAAGTAAAAAAAAATTAAACATGTCAAAAGGCCAAGAAGTCATTTATATTATAGTAACACTTGTCTGCTAATAAAATTCGGATCTTATTTTTAAATAATAGTGCCACTACTGTTGTCTTGCCGTACCAGCGGGTACAGCAAGACAACAGCAGTGGCCAAGCGTGGCGACGCTTGTTAGCTACGGTCTACGGCGTACCAGCGAGTACAGCAAGACAACAGCAGTGGCCAAGCGTGGCGACGCTTGTTAGCTACGGTCTACGGCGTACCAGTGAGTACAGCAAGACAACAGCAGTGGCCAAGCGTGGCGACGCTTGTTAGCTACGGTCTACGGCGTACCAGCGAGTACAGCAAGACAACAGCAGTGGCCAAGCGTGGCGACGCTTGTTAGCTACGGTCTACGGCGTACCAGCGAGTACAGCAAGACAACAGCAGTGGCCAAGCGTGGCGACGCTTGTTAGCTACGGTCTACGGCGTACCAGCGAGTACAGCAAGACAACAGCAGTGGCCAAGCGTGGCGACGCTTGTTAGCTACGGTCTACGGCGTACCAGCGAGTACAGCAAGACAACAGCAGTGGCCAAGCGTGGCGACGCTTGTTAGCTACGGTCTACGGCGTACCAGCGGGTACAGCAAGACAACAGCAGTGGCCTAGCGTGGCGACGCTTGTTAGCTACGGTCTACGGCGTACCAGCGAGTACAGCAAGACAACAGCAGTGGCCAAGCGTGGCGACGCTTGTTAGCTACGGTCTACGGCGTACCAGCGAGTACAGCAAGACAACAGCAGTGGCCTAGCGTGGCGACGCTTGTTAGCTACGGTCTACGGCGTACCACCGGGTACAGCAAGACAACAGCAGTGGCCAAGCGTGGCGACGCTTGTTAGCTACGGTCTACGGCGTACCACCGGGTACAGCAAGACAACAGCAGTGGCCTAGCGTGGCGACGCTTGTTAGCTACGGTCTACGGCGTACCACCGGGTACAGCAAGACAACAGCAGTGGCCAAGCGTGGCGACGCTTGTTAGCTGCGGTCTACGGCGTACCAGCGGATACAGCAAGACAACAGCAGTGGCCAAGCGTGGCGACGCTTGTTAGCTACGGTCCACGGCGTACCCGGTAGCTACGGGGCTACACCGCGCCGGTATCATAATCATAATTACTAATACTCCAGTTAATTGAAATTTATACGCACACTGTAGTGTCAGTACGCTATTATATTGCTTTCCGCTTTATCTTTACGATCTAGGTAGCTAGATAATCTCGGCTCAACAATAATAAATGCAAATATTAAACCTAAATACAACATACATATTTTTTGTCAAAATTGTACGCAACACAGTTCGGGGACAACAAAGGCCGATCAAAGCCGATTAAAGCCTGCCTAATGGCTCCAACAAAAAAGGCTCAAACACACATGTACCTATCAAAATATTATTGCTTTTCGGATACGATAAAAAGATTTTTGGAATTTCGGATTCGACATGACGGGAAACAAAACAAACAGCGCTTTGAATTAAGCGACAATTCGAAAAATAAAACGGGTTCTGTGTTCTTTAATGTTTTACAAGCTTGCAAAGAACAACAACGAAGTAAGTACAGTCGCGTGCGGCCAGCTGGGGGTACACTCGCGCACAAAGTACAGTCGAGTGCAGCCGGCTGGGGGTACACTCGCGCACAAAGTACAGTCGAGTGCGGCCGGCTGGGGGTACACTCGCGCACAAAGTACAGTCGAGTGCGGCCGGCTGGGGGTACACTCGCGCACAAAGTACAGTCGAGTGCGGCCGGCTGGGGGTACACTCGCGCACAAAGTACAGTCGAGTGCGGCCGGCTGGGGATACACTCGCGCACAAAGTACAGTCGAGTGCGGCCGGCTGGGGGTACACTCGCGCACAAAGTACAGTCGAGTGCGGCCGGCTGGGGGTACACTCGCGCACAAAGTACAGTCGAGTGCGGCCGGCTGGGGGTACACTCGCGCACAAAGTACAGTCGAGTGCAGCCGGCTGGGGGTACAGTTGCGTATAAAGTGGCAGTGGTTGGATGTGGGGCGGTGGGCACGTCTGCTACGTTCATTGCCGCTGGAGAAGTAAGAAACTGGAAACGTATTGTTCTAAGTGTAGAAGATCCCTACACTTATGATAAAGCGGGGCGATTTTAATGATGGGATGATGAAATAAAACCGCTTTGAATGTGGTTTGAACACACACTGATTTAATTAAATAATTTTTTACATGTATATATATTTGCAATATTGTGTACAAATGCTGTGTGTGCAGAATGCACAGCGCGTAATTCGCTAAAATAATGTACGGTTCTGTACACTAAGAGTTAGTTTTATTTAACATGCGTAACTAATTTCAAGATATTGCTGTCATTCACATGTTATTCCGGGCCACTAAAGACGCATTACCTACATTTTGACAAAACTTCTAAGTCAACGCAATAAAAAAATATATATATTTATTTATTTATTAAAACCTATAGCGTAATTTCTTTGCAGTTGGAGAATTGACCGTGACGTCAGCATGTCAACGTTAATCTACCTAGCCTTTTCCCAACTATGTTGGGGTCAGCTTCCAGTCTAACCGGATACAGCTGAATACCAGTATTTTACATGGAGCGTCTGCCTATCTGACCTCCACAACCCAGTTATTGGGTAATACGATACCCCTTGGTAAGACTGGTTGTCTGACTTTCAGGCTTCTGACGACCAAGGGCTTAACGTGCAGTCCGAAGCACGGAAGAGTCTCGGTATGTAAAGATGGTCACCCATCTACGGACCAACCCCAGCAAGCGTAGCTTAACCTGATGGATCGACCTGTGCGACTATTATTACTTAGCCACGAGCTTACGTCCGTATATCAATGTATGGGTGAACATGTTTTTCAACTACAATATTAATTTTGTTTTTAGGATAATTTTTTACTACACAATCATTCATTGCGCGTGGTGAGACACGCACTTGGCCGGTTTTTATGATAGATAGACTGGCCGCTACAACTCTCAGAAATCGCAAAAACTTTCCCATACAAGTCTAAACGTTCATAATATTAGAACGTTTAGACTTGTCACGCTGCATTCTGCAATACATTGTCAGTGTCAGAAATCACAAGCAACAAACTATCTTAAATCATTTCTCAAAGTAAATAAAATTATAAAAAATTTAAACTTCGAAATTCGAACGAATATTCGTTCGAATTTCGAAGTTTAAATTTTTTGTTCTTTGCCGGCCAGTCTTCATTAAAGCGGCCAGTCTATCCATCATAAAAAACCGGCCAAGTGCATGTCGAACCACGCACAATTATGTGTTCCGTAGAATTTATCCCAAAATAAATAAACATTGTAGTTGAAAAACCTGTTCCCTACATTGACATACACACGTCATGGTAAATTTTCCAACAGAGAATTTAAGTTTGTATTCGCAAAAAACTATTTTTATATGATAAAACCAAAACTTAATGGTATTCGGACTTTTTCCTTTACTTGTGCTGTGAGACCTCGCTTCTTGCCTTTCATGATTCTAGGTCAACGGGAAGTACCCTACAGGTTTTGATATACTTGCGTGTATCAAAATATATTATGTCGCATAAATACCCGTATTTTTTTATTTTGTTGACTTAGAATCTTATTTTTTTGTAGAACTGCAAGTGACTACAGACGTACGTTTATGGTATTAATTTCAACTTGATACTTTCACGCGTTCCTGAGAAAAATAGTCTTGACAGACGGACAACGAAGTGATCCTATAAGGGTTCCATTTTTTCCTTTTGAGGTATGTAACCCTAAAAAGTAAGTTAGGTGTCTCATTTCCTACGAAATGTATAGGAAAAGTTTTTGGGATTTCTGACTTTTCTAGCACTCAACCCTCAGTTGGTCCTTTTTTTAACCTTATAAGAAACAGGATCGATTGGCATCAAAAAACGTTTTTATGAAAATTACCAATTTTCTTATTGTTTGTACAGTTTTTTAAAATCATTGAATGGCTGTCAAAATTTCTCAAAAAAATAAATAAATAAATAATAAAAAGTTTATTGATTCATAAACAAGTGTTACGATATAGGTATGACACTGGATCCCGCACTAGGATGCCCTGTGTCGCAGGATCCAGTCTCTTTCCACAGATAATGTGAATAATAGAGATAACAAATGCAAGGGTTTCAGCATAATAAATTAACTTAGGACTTAAAGGTAACCAAATGTGTAATGTGTAACCAAATAAGGACAGTCTCCTAAGACCGTTTTTCTGTAACTAGTTTTAGCTACAGAAAAACAGTTAAGGTACCTGCGATTGTTGCCCCGCGGCCCCCATCTCGCAATCCACCCTGTAGGTGTAGGTGTAGGTACATACAAAGAGCCGAAATTACCTGGTTGCTTGAAAAGCATTCCATTCCGGCCGGAAATCAGCTCAAGTCACGCGGAAATTATAAATGAGAATTGCTCAAACATACTTATACTATTTGCGCTGTAGCATGGTGCGGGTGATATTAGACGAACCGTTCCTTTTCACTCTTCAACCTTACCGCGATTTACAATCATGATTTAATATTTTAGCTGCACCCTAAATATCATAGTCGTAAAGTAAGGAATCAGTAATAACTGTAGTAAATTAAATAAATTTACCCAACCAAAATGTTATTGTCTACAACTAAAATCAAATTTAAAGAAAAATAAAATAAAGTGATAAGCTACACGCTTATCACTTTATTTCAGTTTTCTTTACGTAACGCCATAGACATGTTTAGTAATGGGATGTATTGCTATGATGGATAGTCGATAGTTTTTTATAGAAAAAGAAGTTTTTTTTTTTTTAATTTTGTTGTGACATACCACTCGTACTGACGCAAAATGGCCGCCGACGAACCGCGCCACATGGCAAAAATGTTACCACGAAAAAAAATGTTTTTATGTAAATATCGGTTGAGCTTTGAATGTGATTTTTTTAATGTTTTGTATTAAATACATAAATTTTAAAATAATAATAAGATCATATCAAAGAGATTTTTAAAATTATAATAAAGAGAACGAGATTTTTCTGTGAGAATCGTTATCGATAAAACTGAATTGAATAATCTTACTGAGCTAGTCATGCGATACTGACGTCTGTCACCCGCTCCATGCTACAGCGCAAACAGTGTGCTGTAGTGAAGATAGAACACAAAATTTACGAGTAGGTACGATGTTAATCTATATATATAAAATGGTAAACTGACTGATTGAATGAATGACTAACTGACTGATTGCGTGATAATACGCGTACAGCCCAAACCGCTGGACCTAGAGACTTGAAATTTTATACATAGGTACCTGATACAGTGTAGGCATCCACCAAGGAAAATTATTGGAAATTCTACCCCTGACGGGGTAAAAAAGAGGATGTAAGTTTGTATGAAAGTCCGTCAGTTTTGAAATTAGGATCTTCAAATTTTGTGTTTAGGCTGATGATTAAAAATTAATTTACACGTGTTTCAGCGTTTTTGATAATTCTACCCCCCGAAGGAGTGAAAAGGGGTATGAATTTTTGCATGGAAAGTCCTTCATTTACAAAGTAAAAATCACAAAATTTATTATTTAGGCTTATGGTTTGAAACTCAACCCTTTAGAGGGTGAAACGGGGGATGAGATTGTGTATTTAAGTTGTTCAAGTAAAAATAATACTCTAACTAAGCCTCTACTGGTGCCCGTCACACACTCCCACACACACACGCACACACACACACACATACACACACACGCGCGCATACACACACGCACGCACACACATACACACACACGCGCGCATACACACACGCACGCACACACACACGCACGCGCACAATCACACACGCACATGCACACACACGCACACACACACACAGCGACAGCCTAAACCGCTAATCTTAGAGACATGAAATTTGGAGGCTGTGTTCTTTATGAAGAGTAGGTATCCATTAAGATAGTTTGCATGAAAAATCTTATTCCTTGAGTTACTAAACTTCACACAAATACCTACCTAAGTAGATTATAAAGTTTGACATTTTTAGTTTTACTAAACTACCCCCTTTTTTTTTTTTTTTGTGGATGGGAAATCATCAAATGACTTCTCCCGCTCTGGGTGGAGCGGAAGGGCGTGTCAGACTTTTACTGACTAAAACCCACCCGTGTTCCTTCAGTTGCCTATGCCAGGGCCACGGTATCTTTTTCAAACAACCCGCGACCCCAGCGGCATCGGCCCTATTGGACCCCATCTTTTGCTGACATCTCTTTGAGGCGCGCGTGGAACACAACGCGCCGTCGACCCGGACCTGGTCCTCACCGGACGGCGAGCTACCCACTACTCACCGTCCGCAAGCCCGCGCCTACGGTGGCTGGGAATCGGCTATCGATTCCCGCCGCCCAGGGCGTCTCCTGCGGCGACTGAGGGCGTGAGGCTGCCTCTCCCTCACGCGTTCCGCTTCCTCCTTCGCAAGCATTACCGCTTCGCAGAAGGAGGTGACGGCCTCCCATGCACTCTCGCTCCGCACCATGGCCTGGACCAGGCTCGGACGCGAGAGATCGCCGCCGCCGATCGCCTCCGTGAGAACACGGCGGTGCTCTGCCCAAGCCGGGCAGACCTCCACTGTATGCTCCACCGTGTCCTCTGGGCGATCCACACAATGGTGACACCCGGGCGTTTCCTCCCGCCTTATGCGAAACAGGAACCTCCCGAAACAACCGTGTCCGGTAAGGACCTGCGTCAGGCGGAAGGTGAGGACGCCGTGGCGCCTCTCTAACCACTCCTCAAAGAAGGGACTTATCGCCGCAATTGTGGCGTGCCCAGCGCTGGGCTGCGACAGTCGCACTCTCCATGTCGCCATGAGATCCCGCCGAAGCTCTGTCCGCTGTACCGTGATTTCTCGCGGCAGCGGAGTTACGCCCCGGCGTTTCGCCTCCTCGCGCCACTCCCACACGTGCGCGAGGACTTTCGCCTCCAGATCCCACGGCGGCAATCCGGCAAGGAGGCTCGCCGCCTCACCGGAGACCGTGAGGTAACCCCGGACTAGCCGAATGGCCATGACCCTCTGGGACGCGTTCAACCGGCGGACTGGCCACAGCCTCAGGGAACGCGCCCACACCGGTGCCCCGTAAAGGGCCATGGACCGCACGACCCCCGCGTAAAGCCTCCGGCAGGAGGCGTTTGGACCACCTAGATTGGGCAGGAGCCGCTTCAAGGCAGCCCCAGCCCGCTCCAGCCTGGGAGCCAAACGTTGGAAATGCTCCACGAAGTTCCACCGGCTGTCGAGGACGAGTCCCAGGTACTTCATCGTCGACTCGACTCCAATGCGAACCCCTCCTACCGTTATTTGGGAACCCGACGGTGGCGCATTCCGAGGACCATGAAAACACATGGCCTCGGACTTGTGCAGGGCCACCTTGAGTCCCAACTGCCGGATCCTCGCAACGACTATCGCAACCCCGCGTGTCGCTAATTCAGCCGCCGCCTGGTGCGACCTCCCCTGCGCCAGAACCAGCGTGTCGTCAGCGTAACATACCACGCTGACGCCGCTAGGGAGGTCGGCGCGCAGCACCCAGTCGTACCCGATGTCCCACAAATGCGGCCCCAGGACCGATCCCTGTGGGACACCGCACGACATCTCTCGCCGGTTCCACTCTCCCTGATGACCGGGGTAGATGACGGCCCTATCCGTCAAATAGGCCTCAACCACTCGACAGAGGTAGGTCGGCATCCGATGATACCGGAGTGCCTCCCTGATGCAACTCCAGGGCGAAGGCGTTTGAATTGAAGGCGTTGGCGATGTCTAGCGACACCGCCAAGACGACCCCACCCCGGGCCACAGCATCCCCCGTCGTGAGGGCTCGCACGCGCATGATGGCGTCCACCGTAGAGCGCCCCCTGCGGAAACCAAACTGGCTCTCCGCCAAATCCGGCCCCTCCTGCACCAGCCACCCGACGAGGCGGTCTGCAATAACTCTTTCAAAGAGCTTGCCCACCTCGTCGAGCAGCACGATGGGTCGGTAAGCGGACGGAGAGTCCGCAGGGCGCCCCGGCTTCTTAATGAGGACCAGTTTCCCCGTCTTCCAACGAAGTGGGAACTGGCCCCTCTCCAAGCATGCGCTTAGGAGCCCCCCTAGTCGAGGCCCGAGAGCCCCAAAGGCCAGAACCCAGGCTCTTCCAGGTAAGCCGTCAGGTCCTGGGGCGGCATTTTTGGCACTCAGCCTACGTACCGCCGCTCTCAACTCTACCTCGGTCACTTCCGGAGCATCGTAGTCGTCGTCGGTGATATGGTCCGCAACGGGCACCGCAGGAAGCGGAGCCATGGGCGGGGGAGTATGTTCCCCTCGCGAAGGGAACAGAGCGCTCACCACGTCCTCCACGAGCTGGGGCCGGAGACTCTGCGTCAGCGGGGGCGCCCATGGACGGAGTTTATCCCGCACCATTTTATAAGGACGTCCCCATGAGTCCCTGTTTAGAGTCTCCAGCGACTCCTCGCGAGCCAGATCCCTGGCCCGCAAGATCTCCGCTCGGAGAGCGGTCTTCGCCGCTCTGTACCCCTCGTACAGCTCCGCCTGAATGGCTTCCGTATCCGGAGGGCGGATACGGAGCCTGCGGTGCCTGGTGTACCGGTGCCGCGCAGCAACGCACGCCTAGCGCAGAGCCGTCAGCTCCGGCGACCACCAATACACCTGGCGCCAGGCGCGACCGGGCTGGACCCGGGGCATTGCCACGTCACATATTTCAGACATGGCCTCCCGGAACCACTCCGCCTCGTCGTTGATGTCGGCAGGCCTGTCCGGTGGTGACACCCAGGCCTGCACGATCGAGGCTTCCAGGAGGAGCTCCCGGTCCAGCTTCTTCAGCGCCCACCGCGGACCACTCGGGGCCTGTCGGACCGGCGCGCTCGAGGTCTGGGCGGAGACATCAAACCGGATGTACCGGTGGTCGGAGTAGGTCTCCACCCCCTCTATGACGCGCCAGTCAACAACATGTGGCGATAGAGCGGGGCTGGCGAACGAAATGTCCACCACTGATTCGCCCCGCATCCGCACACACGTGGGGACAGAACCCCGGTTTAGGATGACCAGGCCTGTCTCCAGAGCCCAGTCCTCCACCATCCTGCCCCGTGTGTCCGTATACCGGGAACCCCAAGCCACATTCTTGGCGTTGAAGTCCCCGAGGACGAGCACGGGAAGGGAACGAAACCCGACGACGACGTTTTTCAACTCCGCAAGGGAGTTGTGGAACTCGGCGAGAGTTCGGTTCGGGGAGAAGTATACCCCTACCACGACAATCCCCCCGAACCGTGCTGCAACGCAACCCTGTCCCCTCTTGACGGCTTCGAGGGACAGGGTACCGGCGGCGGCCGACGAAATGAGGGTCACTGAGCCGCTCAGGTCCTCCACCCAGTAATCACTGGGCGGGACAAAGTACGGCACAGCGACCACGGCGATGTTAATCGACCACTGCGCCATGCTCTGGAGCAACAGATCCTGAGCGGCGGCGCAGTGGTTGATGTTCGCCTGGAGGAGGCGTAATGGGGCCATTACTGGCACTCCATATTAGCCCCCCCTGAGCCTCCTGTGAGGGCCCTGCCGCAGTGAGTACGGCGGCGACGGCAGTGGAGGCGGCAGCGACGGCGGCCGTGGCGGCGGCTGCGGCCGTGACGGCGGTAGCGGAGGCGGAGGGCTTGCCCCTGCCCCGGGCTTTGGTGGGTGGACCACAGCCCTTGCTTCCAGCCCGGTGATCGGCCGGCTTGCCAGCTGCCGCACATAGATAGCAGTGCGGCGTGGCATTGCACGAGCCGGCCTTGTGACCGGGTTGACCACAACGGAAGCAATGACTGCTGCGATCCACCTCCGAGGTGCATTTTGCCCCCACGTGGTTGCCCACTTGGCAACGGAAGCACCTCAGAGGTCTGGGTTCCAGCAGTTTCACCCGCGTGGAATCCCAGCCCACCTGGAACCTCCGGCCCTCCCCAACTATTTTTTGGGCCGCCGATACGGGGCAGCTCACCGTAACGGCTCGCATCCCCGTGAGGTCAGGACTTATGGTGCCTACCTTCACCTGTTCGAAGGCACACCCCCCAGTCTTGACCACGGCGGCCACCACCTCTCGCTCCGTCACGGAGTCGTCCAGACCCAGGATGCGCAAGTCAACGCACTTGGCGGGTCTGGACACTCGGGCCTCGTCCGCATTTAAGGACGCCCTGAGCCTTTCGGCCAGAGCGTCAGCGGTAGGGCCACTGGCCGCACCGGGGATCTCGAGCATCCGAGCCCCAGTCGCAGTGACCCTTACCCGCATGCCCTCGGTAACACCGATCTCCTCCAGGTTCACCGCCGCCCTCGCCTTGGCGAGCACGTCGCGGTAGGACACGCCTTTCTTCTCCGCTTCCGGCTGTAGTGTGATCACTACAGCTGCGGACTTTGGGGCACGTAACCTCGCCGCGACGCTTCGCTCTTTGCGCCGCTGCCGCCTCTCCCTCCGCTTGGCCGACCTTGCCGCCTTGCCCTCCTTCCTCTTCTCCCCAGCTACCTGCCATTCGGCGTCAGCCGGAGGAGAATTGGGAGGCGGGGGCAGCCGCGTCGTCACCGCCACAGCTGGGGCCCTCTCAGGCGCCTTCGCGGCCGCCTTCGTGGGCGCCTTCGCAGGCGCCGTCGCAGGCGCCTTCGCAGCCACGGCCCCGCCCTTCGCCTGCCCTGCCGACCCTGGTTTGGCCGTGGCAGCCATGGCGGCATACGAAGCCGCCTTTGGCTGGCCCGAGGCCGCCGGTCGGCCTAGCGGGGGCCGCAGGACGATTCCCTCAAGGACCGAGAACCGGTTGTTAAGGGCAGCCAGCTCCTTCCGCACCAAGGCCAGAACTCGGTCCTCTGCAGGCCCGAGGCCGCCCTGCCCCTGCTGCACCCCCTCCTGAGCGCCAGCTCCGCGAAGCCTGGCCAGGTCTGCTCGGAGCTCCTCATTCTCCTTTCGGAGAAGCTCCATGGCGGCTGTCAAGCGGGCGACCTCCGCCCGCATTTCGGACATTCCGTCCGACGGAGGCCCTTGAAGTAGAGCCTCCGCTGCCGCCATAATGGAGGCCTTGGCTGCGGGTATGGCCTTGTCTTTAGAAGACTGCGTCTTCTTCAAGGCCACACCCTTGACTGCAGCGGCCACGACCTCCTCAAACCTGGCCCGCTCCGAATTGGAGCCACCAGCGGCGTCCGACTCATCGCCAGACGCCTCCACGGCGCTCCCCTCGGCCGACCCGGCTGAGCCGTCCTCCGTTGCGGCGTTTACCCGGCTCTTGCTCTTCCGGCCTAGGCCCCGGCGAGCATATTTGGGAGACTAAACTACCCCCTAAGGGGGATTGGGAGGTTTGGTGGGTGTGATTCCACAGGGGTGGAATTTAAAAAAATCGTTTGAGTTTGGAAAACAGGGAATACAGTATGAATAATCTTATTTATTTGGTTAATTAACTTGAATCTTGGCACAAATACTTGCATAAGTAAGTAATAAAGTTTGTCATTATTTGTTTTTCAAAACTACACGTCACAGGAGGTTTAGGGATGTTAATGTTTAAATGGAAGAATTTTAAAGCACGGTACCGAATAGTTCGAAACTTATTATTTATACTATTGACAGAAAATAAACAATAATAAGTTTTTGGGTTTTTCGAATGTTGATCTCGAAGGAAAGTCGATCCCTGAAGGGGCAATCAATTTTGAAGGGGAAGATGTTACTGCGTGGCTTCACTAACTCAAAAAATGGTATAAATAATCTTTGAGTAACGTTATGGAAACTTCGAAACCCGTACATTGACCCTTAAGGTGGATCCGAAGTTCTAATTTTCTTACGTTTTTTTGCAATTTGCAGGTCAGTGTCAGATTGCATCTCCCTTCACTCCATTAAATGAATAGGAAGTAAGTGTTTTGTAGTTCATAAAAATTGGAGGTATGATTTTAATGTTTTTTTCCGCTTGCGTATGCACTCCTCTCATGTTAGGTACCTTTTATTCCATATTTATGTACTATAACCGCTTTAGTTACTCAGCGAGGGCTGCAAGACAGGGACGCTTGCGAAGTGCGAAGAAAGCAAAAATGCAAGGAATCGTAAGTAATCGTCTGACTTAACTTGGATAAAACTATAATTGCGTATGCCTTTCATCCATCAGATTTGGATGAAATGCATATGAATAGGCCAGGACTTAGGTTAGGATATAGGTTACTTTTTTATCCCGGTACGGCACGCTGCCTCAGGGTAATTGCCGACCACCAGGCAGGCCAAGCCGCGGGCAAAAGCTAGTCATACATACAAACAAACATTGACTACAGATAAATCATTGTAACAAGTAGCGCAAAGTCAGGAGTAAACATACGCACAGATTTGGTTAAGTATGACAAATTATTAATCATGGTACATCCTATGATTAATAATTGCCCTTTGTGTAATAGATGCCGATATTTGCGGTAATGAAACGCTAAGCGTCAGCGTAGCCGCCGCGACAGCCGCTCGCGGCTACTCGCGCTTCATTAGTAAGAAGAGTGCTGGTTAGAGACACCTTTAATTACTTCTTCATTAAGATAAACTAGACAAACTCTCTCGGTCTTACTATAAAATATTTAAATACATGTTCGACGCCTGTCTTACGTCAAACTTCATCCATCATATATAAAAAACGTAAGACACGCGTTGCACATGTGATTAAATCTTTTGTAGCAAGACAGTCTTTGTCTAAATCCTTTTTATTTAGTTGATAGCAGACGCCAGCTGCTGCGATCAGCTGGTGTTTCTGCCTACCCGAGAAAAAGGCGAGAGTTTGGATGGATGTATGTATGTAGCTATGTCTATCTACACATGTTATGGAAAAGAAAACACTTCGGGCAGACATTATTGTTACGACTTATCTCGAGAATGTTAGTATTAACATCTAGTTTAGCAACTAGACCGAAAACGCAATAAATGGTTTTGAAGAACTATATTGCGACGATTAGATAGGACGATTTTTGCAATCAATTTTACTAACTTGTTACTAATTAACTTATCATCACAGAACAGAAGTAAACACTTAATAATTTATTACATAAAAACATTCAGCACACTTGTGAAAAGGAAACTGAGCGGGGCCTGGTGTATAAACAAAACAAATGAGGCTAAGTACCAAAAGTGATATTACGTCGGTGAGTATACAACGCTGGTACAGCTAGCCCTAGTCGTGCTCAACTAGGTGCTCCGCCTGCTCGGTGAACTCATAACTTTGCTGCTACACTTGCGGCTGTCGGTCACAGTTGATAACGTGTTATGATGTACCTCGGACAGACTTTCAAGGTGCCTTGGAAACCGGCGGCGACCCGTTCTCGGAACCGTATTATACCACTCGCGCTCCAGGCCGGCCGCCACTCAAGCTCCGAACAAAAGCCCCGAGGAGATATTACCGTGTATTGTGGCGAATGTAGGTCTCCGCGTAACAATGTTAGCGTTCCATTAACTGTTGGCCTAGTAGCTAAAATCTCAGAATGTTATATACTCTGTGGATTTTCTGTCATACTTCAGTATTCATTTCAGTATTTTTTCAAACATCAAACATATTAGGTTGGGGAAAAAGTTTTTTCGCATTATAGTATGTATGAACTTGTAATAAAATCTCTTTGGCTATACTATTTGTATCTGGCTGGTTTTGGTATCATTGAAAGTTTAAATTTTAAAGAACATAATTCCAAATTCAAATTAGGAAAATGTGTGATTTTCATTTGTTTTTCGTACCGTCAAGATGAGTGGATCTAATGAAGAAATTCGATACATTTTAAAATTTTACTACAAAAAAGGTAAAAATGCAACGCAAGCCGCGAAAAAAATTTGCGATGTTTATGGACCTAGTGTAGTGTCTGTGAGAGTAGCACAAATTTGGTTTAAGCGTTTTCATTCCGGAAATTTTGATGTCAAAGATGCACGTAGCTCTGGTCGCCCTATTACGGATAAAATGGATGCCATTTTTGAAAAAGTGGAGCAAGATCGGCATATCAGTAGTTACGACGTAGCTGAAGAACTGGAAATTGACCACAAAACAGTTTTGGCGCATTTGAAAAAAACTGGGTACACAAAAAAGCTCGACATTTGGGTACCTCACGAGCTCACTGAAAGAAACCTAATGAACCGTGTACTCATTTGTGATTCTTTATTACGACGTAATGAAACCGAACCATTTTTGAAGAAGCTGATAACTGGTGATGAAAAATGGATCACGTATGACAAGAACGTGCGAAAAAAATCGTGGTCAAAGACCGGTTGACAGACTGTGGCGAAACCCGGGTTAACTCGCAACAAGGTGATGCTGTGTGTGTGTGGTGGGATTGGAAGGGCATTATTCATTATGAGCTGTTACCACCAGGCAGGACCATCGAATCTGAACTCCACTGCAAACAACTGATGAGATTAAAGCAAGAAGTTGAGAGAAAGCGGCCGGAATTAATCAACATAAGGGGTGTGGTTTTTCATCATGATAACGCTAGACCTCACACACACATCTTTAGCCACTCAGCAAAAATTAAGAGAGTTTGGCTTGGAGGTGTTAATGCATTCGCCGTATAGTCCTGACCTTGCACCTTCAGATTTCCACCTGTTTCGGTCTCTTCAGAATTCTTTAGGCAGTGTCAGGTTAACATCACGAGAGGACTGCCAAAACCACTTGTCGCGGTATTTTGACCAGAAGTCCCAAAATTTCTATAGCAATGGGATCATGTCCCTACCTACAAGATGGCAAAAAGTTATCGAACAAAATGGTACCTACATACTTTAATTAAATGTAAATAAACTATATGAAAAAGTGTTTTGAATTTTCTTAAAAAATGCGAAGAAACTTTTTCCCCAACCTATTATATTTTTTTTTTTTTAATTTGACCATGTTATAGAATCAAACATATATATTTATTTTACTTTCTTTTGTCTTTTAACTTATTTACCATTAAGTTAGCTCTGCCGCAGTTAACGTTTGCTAACAGCTTGCTTTTATTAGATAACATAAGTAGTAATCTGTGGAAAATGTTGTAGGGCATAAATTAATTTTGTTAAGTTTAATTTTAAGACAACACTGTTTATGTTTATACGTATATAACTGCTTGTTTTCCAGAATGTAATAATTAAATAAATAATCCCCTGTTTAGTGGCATTAGCTTCATACCTGTGTCCGCGACAGGGTGACAAAGGAGTCGGGTTGGAGTCCGCTGCCCAGAGGCACCTCGCAAGAGATTTTCACACCCTGAAACATTCATTAATCTTATTATACTAATACTAGGTTTATTTCGTAGCAGTGGCGGGTGGTGTTCGTTATTGGAGTGTGACAGCTGACGTACGTTCTTACTGACCTATTGACCGTACTCGTTATATTATTTGTACTCAAAGAGACCAATTTATTTTTACGAATTGCCAAAATATCAACACACTTTTCAACACTCCTGCAGGGCTAACATGACACACGCGACAATTACTCACTCTGGCGTGATTAATTTTCTGACAGCGCTGCTATACAAAATACTCGACTCGTTCTGTCAAACTTGATGTTTTCTCGACAAACCCTAACATGGCACCTAAGTGATCTCGAATTTCGACAGTTCTACATGAGATAATCTGCGATTCTTCTGTCATTCTGTCGTCTTCGATTTTGACGACGAGATGAGTAGACAAAATTCTGATACAGAAAAAAAAACTCCAAATTACCATGGCAGTTTCATAATTGTACTTATTTTAGTCATAATTTTATTTTACAATAAATTAATAATGAAAATACTTAGTTCTAATCTACTATTTATATTGGAACGAAGTTCCTTCCGGCGGCCGCGAGAGAAACTGTGGCTGAGGGGAGCACTATTACGTAAATGAGTATCACTTTCGGTAATAACAAGTGACTTTGCCAATTATGGTTATTAACGAAATCTAGGGATTATGGCTGTATGGCAATATCTAATAAAATCGCCAATTTATTTCCTAAGGATAATTATTAACAACATTTAGTGTTTTATGGTTATAATAGCGAAATCAACTCCAGATGCATTTTTATCTGAAAACCAATCCTTTTGGTAATTGTGGTGATTAACAAAATTTGCAATATCATGGGTTTTATGGTGATTGTTACTATAACAATCTCCGCTTTGTCAAATTGTGATCGTTGGCTCATTTTACTATCTAGTGAGTATATTCATCATCTGTCTAGCCTTTTCCCAACTATGTTGGGGTCAGCTTCCAGTCTAACCGAATGCAGCTTAATACCAGTATTTTACATGGAGTGACTGCCTATCTGACCTCCACAAACCGGTAATTTTGAAATACGATACCCCTTGGTAAGACTGGTTGACTTTTGGGATTCTGACGACCCGTAACGACTGTCAAAGATCGACGAATGACAGCCGGGACCTGGTTCCGAGGCACGGAGGGATCTTGGTATATCTAGTGAGTATATTATGTGCCACTAATTTTCATTTCCGTCATTTTGTATTTTAATTTCGGCATGCCAAAGAAAAACATTTAATTTTAATAAAAAAAAGTCAGTTACACACAAAACTTAATATCAATTAGAAGAGGTGAACGTAAAATAAATATAGTACGTACTAATTCCATGGGTTGCTATGATAAAAATCATTTGTTTTTAATAACTTGCTACACTGGTTTCTCGTCACGAGATAAAGAAGTGTCAAAGTGCTTTTTTTAAGTTTATTCGAGCCTAACGGTCATGTTAGGCATTATAATAACGTCAGAATCGTAGACAAATTTCGACAAATCGAGAAAAAGAGCGATCTCGTGCTTGTCATGTTAGCTCTGTTAGAAGTACCCATTAAATATACATATATTTAATGGGTACTTCTAACACTAGTCACCGTATGAACTTCGTTGGTTTATAATCTATCTAATCTAAGCTTTAATTGTAAGTAAAGCTTACCAATTGTGTGGCTATATCATGCGATCTATCCTGGACTTCAAAAGAATCTGGTCACACATCACGTAACGCCGTCGTCGTGATATGATGAGGTTACATACGAGGCGACATATCTATGCTTGTCTATAGCCCTAGTTCGCTCACAATTAGAATATTCATTGACAGTATGGGACCCTTTCTACAGAAGTATCTCGTCATATCTATGCTTGTCTATAGCCCTAGTTCGCTCACAATTAGAATATTCATTGACAGTATGGGACCCTTTCTACAGAAGTATCTCGTCATATCTATGCTTGTCTATAGCCCTAGTTCGCTCACAATTAGAATATTCATTGACAGTATGGGACCCTTTCTACAGAAGTATCTCGTCATATCTATGCTTGTCTATAGCCCTAGTTCGCTCACAATTAGAATATTCATTGACAGTATGGGACCCTTTCTACAGAAGTATCTCGTCATATCTATGCTTGTCTATAGCCCTAGTTCGCTCACAATTAGAATATTCATTGACAGTATGGGACCCTTTCTACAGAAGTATCTCGTCATATCTATGCTTGTCTATAGCCCTAGTTCGCTCACAATTAGAATATTCATTGACAGTATGGGACCCTTTCTACAGAAGTATCTCGTCATATCTATGCTTGTCTATAGCCCTAGTTCGCTCACAATTAGAATATTCATTGACAGTATGGGACCCTTTCTACAGAAGTATCTCGTCATATCTATGCTTGTCTATAGCCCTAGTTCGCTCACAATTAGAATATTCATTGACAGTATGGGACCCTTTCTACAGAAGTATCTCGTCATATCTATGCTTGTCTATAGCCCTAGTTCGCTCACAATTAGAATATTCATTGACAGTATGGGACCCTTTCTACAGAAGTATCTCGTCATATCTATGCTTGTCTATAGCCCTAGTTCGCTCACAATTAGAATATTCATTGACAGTATGGGACCCTTTCTACAGAAGTATCTCGTCATATCTATGCTTGTCTATAGCCCTAGTTCGCTCACAATTAGAATATTCATTGACAGTATGGGACCCTTTCTACAGAAGTATCTCGTCATATCTATGCTTGTCTATAGCCCTAGTTCGCTCACAATTAGAATATTCATTGACAGTATGGGACCCTTTCTACAGAAGTATCTCGTCATATCTATGCTTGTCTATAGCCCTAGTTCGCTCACAATTAGAATATTCATTGACAGTATGGGACCCTTTCTACAGAAGTATCTCGTCATATCTATGCTTGTCTATAGCCCTAGTTCGCTCACAATTAGAATATTCATTGACAGTATGGGACCCTTTCTACAGAAGTATCTCGTCATATCTATGCTTGTCTATAGCCCTAGTTCGCTCACAATTAGAATATTCATTGACAGTATGGGACCCTTTCTACAGAAGTATCTCGTCATATCTATGCTTGTCTATAGCCCTAGTTCGCTCACAATTAGAATATTCATTGACAGTATGGGACCCTTTCTACAGAAGTATCTCGTCATATCTATGCTTGTCTATAGCCCTAGTTCGCTCACAATTAGAATATTCATTGACAGTATGGGACCCTTTCTACAGAAGTATCTCGTCATATCTATGCTTGTCTATAGCCCTAGTTCGCTCACAATTAGAATATTCATTGACAGTATGGGACCCTTTCTACAGAAGTATCTCGTCATATCTATGCTTGTCTATAGCCCTAGTTCGCTCACAATTAGAATATTCATTGACAGTATGGGACCCTTTCTACAGAAGTATCTCGTCATATCTATGCTTGTCTATAGCCCTAGTTCGCTCACAATTAGAATATTCATTGACAGTATGGGACCCTTTCTACAGAAGTATCTCGTCATATCTATGCTTGTCTATAGCCCTAGTTCGCTCACAATTAGAATATTCATTGACAGTATGGGACCCTTTCTACAGAAGTATCTCGTCATATCTATGCTTGTCTATAGCCCTAGTTCGCTCACAATTAGAATATTCATTGACAGTATGGGACCCTTTCTACAGAAGTATCTCGTCATATCTATGCTTGTCTATAGCCCTAGTTCGCTCACAATTAGAGTATGCAGTGTCAGTATGGAACCCCTTCTACAAAAAATATTCTGAAATGGTTGAAAATGTTCAGTACAAATGTATGCACTACAGACGCCACAAACCCTACCAACCTTACTCTCAGTTGCTCAGCAAGTACAAGTTCCCGCCCGTTAGCTGACGAAGAAAATACCTTGAAGCCATTATTTTATATGTATACAGCGTGGCGATTAGGTTATCACATTAATTGAAACTACATATTCAGGACATGACTGTGGTCCCGTACGTTGAAATTTATTGCCAGTTATTATAAAAAGAAAATGCTATTCCATACATTTTGAGCACGTAGGTATTGCACTTTTGTAGGAAACAACAGATTTTTTTTATAATAACCAACGAAAAATTTCAACGCAGTGGGTTCCAGAATCATTTACTGAATACGTGGTTTCAATCAATGTGGTAACCTAATCGCCACTTTGTATAATGTCAGAAATAAAAATTGTATAAATCTAAATAACATGATTTGTTACGCTGTATAATACCTAGAATCTTCCATAGGCGACAGGTAGACACAGGTACTCTTTCTGCAGTGAACTCTGACCGAGCTAAGTCTGGTGAGCGCTCACCTGTCCGCCGTATGGCTGACACATTATAATAGAACTTTTGAAAATATTGACATCTTCAATTGTCCAATGAGTATATTCAAAAGCCTGACCCGCTCCTCTTCATTCAATAAAAACCATGTTTGTACCCTTCCTGCAAATCATCAAACGTACTGAGGTCATATTTTATATTATGTAATCTTTATATAACATTTTAACTTTATTACACATTTTTTCTTTTTAAACTTGTATCTATGGTCTACCTATTGACAGCGTGGTGGGTTTATATTGCTAATAATATTGTTTGTTGTAAGTTCTTATAATGTAACTGTTTGCTATTACTTTCACTGAAAAATAAAATAAAATAAATCTCGTGAGATTATAAACTATCGAAAAATTGTGAACTGCAACAAACCATTTATTTATTTGTTTTATTATTTATGTACATACTGTAAAATACATAATTATAATTAGGAGTACAAACGTACTGCTTATTTCTTAGGATGTTTCTCCCAGCAGACCTGCGAAAGGAGAAAGGAAACAGAAATGTGTATAATAGTGTGTGAGAACAAAAAGAGGAAAATATGACTATGCGAAGTCTTAAACTAAAATATTAACTATACCTACACGTATAACAACACAACATTACAAAACAACAACAATCAACCAATACAATCCATCCACAAAAAAATCACAGATCTCGTGCTCTACACGACCTTCGAGTACATTGAAAATTCACTCAGGCAGGCTTTTCATTTTATAAGATGCCTAATCTAATAGATTTAGACCTAATAGATTTTGAAGACTTTGAAGTAATAGAGCTCAAATGCAATAAGTAAAAAACTCCTAAGGTAAAACTTACGCCATGCAATTTTCAACTTTAATGAAATATTCTTAACACTATTTTTGCAAGAAAATCTTTTATTGATTAACACAACAACAACGAAGCGATACAAAATGGTTATGAACATAGAAATAATAATTTTAGTCTCTTAAACACTCTCATAACACAATTCGGCAACGCGACGCACATCTAAAGAGCGCGCTCCTCGAAAATACGTCACACAAAGGGCACCCTCCTGCCTATACTATTAGTGATACAGAGTTCCGATTTTTTTTTTAATGTAGCCCAACTCAATACCCCGAGGACTTTTTTCATTTTTTTGATATCGCATTTAGTTTTTGAGATATAGTAGATTTTAGGACAAAAGACCTTAAAAAATTGATCGAACTTTTAAAATTTTTGCGATTTTCAAAAAACTTTTTAATTTTATCTATTTATTGTCACCATATTACAGCCCTTGTTGATACGCGTCTTTATAATGGGTGTTTTTTAAGAGGTGGAGAATTTTAAATTGAAATAAAACACAATTGTTTTTTTAATATCCATGAAATTGGCATTAATTGACAGATAATTTTAGGGCATTAATGTTTGATCTGATTTCTGGCATGTCGCCGCCGCGGCTGACGCGTACATGGCGTAATCTGGAGGTCAATTTTTCACACACTCTTCGCAGTAAATCAGGTTGTATTTGGAAATAGTACATCGAATGTTGGCATCCAAGTGCTCAATGGTTACTGGTTTATAGGAATAGACATGACGACGACAATCGATCGAACGGGGTGGCCAGCTTTCGTGAAATTAGTCGTTTGTCAAATGTTTGCTTTAGTACTTTAAGCCAATAAAAAAGTCAAATTTTCAATGAACTGGACGTCGGTGTCAGCCGCGGCAGCCATATACCAGGAATCGTGTTCAAACATTAATGCCATAAAATGATTTATCGAATAAAGCCAATTTCATGGATATTAAAGACATTTTTATTTCAATTTAAAGTTCTACCTTTAAAAAAAAAAAACACTCGATACTAAATAGCCAAGTAACTGCGATCAAATTGGTCACTACCGCGACTCCGCTCGCTGCGCTAACTCCTAACCTAATTTGGTCGGGATGCCCTGGCTTAGATACTGTGACAAATTCAGCTACCGCCAAGACCTATCAATCAGGGTAGTTTTACCATTTTATGAGTGATAAAACCGGGCAGATTTTGGACCCTGTCGGTAAATGTAGGTGCGTTCACAATTTGACGGTTTGAGATGGATAAATTATAAACTATCGAAAATGAATACGTAATATTGTAGCAGTATGGTACAGTTCACAATGTATCGACAGTTGACAATCTCGCGAGATAAGTTTATAAACTAACGGTATCCACAATCTTGCTGTGACACACACACTATCAGGAAAACTTGATCGAAATATTAAAGAGAAAATAACAGAAACGAAATTATAAAGGAACGGGTGACCGCTTTTATGTCTTTGAAGATTATTTCAAAAGTAATTATTGGAGACCTATCAAAGGAGAAAATACTCTTTTATGATTTTCCTCCAATACATATTTATAAATAGACGCAAGGAGTTTGTGCGGTTTTCACTCGATTTAAGTATTCATAAAGGATCGTATCGGGTCTTTATCCCTTTCGAGTGAGCGAAAGAGGGCTGCAGGCTCCGTCCCTCGAACTAACAAACTAACAGTTTTGTTGAAAAGTCTTTTCAAATTACATCGTAGCCACGCAATCAGTTACACACATACACAATTACATCCTAGCCGAGCAATCAGTTACACACATACACAATTACATCCTAGCCGAGCAATCAGTTACACACATACACAATTACATCCTAGCCGAGCAATCAGTTACACACATACACAATTACATCCTAGCCGAGCAATCAGTTACACACATACACAATTACATCCTAGCCGAGCAATCAGTTACACACATACACAATTACATCCTAGCCGAGCAATCAGTTACACACATACACAATTACATCCTAGCCGAGCAATCAGTTACACACATACACAATTACATCCTAGCCGAGCAATCAGTTACACACATACACAATTACATCCTAGCCGAGCAATCAGTTACACACATACACAATTACATCCTAGCCGAGCAATCAGTTACACACATACACAATTAAACCGTAGCCTAGCAATCAGTTACACACAAACACAATTACATCCCAGCCGAGCAATTAGTTACAGATATACAGAATTACATCGTAGCCGAGCAATCAGTTACACACAAACACAATTACATCCCAGCCAAGCAATTAGTTACAGATATACAGAATTACATCGTAGTCGAGCAATCAGTTACACACAAACACAATTACATCCCAGCCAAGCAATTAGTTACAGATATACAGAATTACATCGTAGCCGAGCAATCAGTTACACACAAACACAATTACATCCTAGCCGAGCAATTAGTTACAGATATACAGAATTACATCGTAGCCGAGCAATCAGTTACACACAAACACAATTACATCCCAGCCAAGCAATTAGTTACAGATATACAGAATTACATCGTAGTCGAGCAATCAGTTACACACAAACACAATTACATCCCAGCCAAGCAATTAGTTACAGATATACAGAATTACATCGTAGCCGAGCAATCAGTTACACACAAACACAATTACATCCCAGCCGAGCAATTAGTTACAGATATACAGAATTACATCGTAGTCGAGCAATCAGTTACACACAAGCACAATTACATCCCAGCCAAGCAATTAGTTACAGATATACAGAATTACATCGTAGCCGAGCAATCAGATACACACAAACACAATTACATCCCAGCCAAGCAATTAGTTACAGATATACAGAATTACATCGTAGCCGAGCAATCAGTTACACACAAACACAATTACATCACAGCCAAGCAATTAGTTACAGATATACAGAATTACATCGTAGTCGAGCAATCAAATACACACAAACACAATTACATCCCAGCCAAGCAATTAGTTACAGATATACAGAATTACATCGTAGCCGAGCAATCAGTTACACACAAACACAATTACATCCCAGCCAAGCAATTAGTTACAGATATACAGAATTACATCGTAGCCGAGCAATCAGTTACACACAAACACAATTACATCCCAGCCAAGCTATTAGTTACAGATATACAGAATTACATCGTAGCCGAGCAATCAGTTACACACAAACACAATTACATCCCAGCCAAGCAATTAGTTACAGATATACAGAATTACATCGTAGCCGAGCAATCAGTTACACACAAACACAATTACATCCCAGCCAAGCAATTAGTTACAGATATACAGAATTACATCGTAGCCGAGCAATCAGTTACACACAAACACAATTACATCCCAGCCAAGCAATTAGTTACAGATATACAGAATTACATCGTAGCCGAGCAATCAGTTACACACATACACAATTAAACCGTAGCCTAGCAATCAGTTACACACAAACACAATTACATCCCAGCCGAGCAATTAGTTACAGATATACAGAATTACATCGTAGCCGAGCAATCAGTTACACACAAACACAATTACATCCCAGCCAAGCAATTAGTTACAGATATACAGAATTACATCGTAGTCGAGCAATCAGTTACACACAAACACAATTACATCCCAGCCAAGCAATTAGTTACAGATATACAGAATTACATCGTAGCCGAGCAATCAGTTACACACAAACACAATTACATCCCAGCCAAGCAATTAGTTACAGATATACAGAATTACATCGTAGCCGAGCAAACAGTTACACACATACACAATTACACACACACATACAAAACTGGAACAAATTAAAGACAAATTAATACGTAGCATTCTTTTGTTTCTTGTTTAAAGTAGCAATCCTTAATGAATAATGTGTTTAACTACCGATTTCAAAAAAAGGAGGAGGTTCTTAGTTCGTCGGAAACTTTTTTTTTAAATGTATATTCCCCGACTACTCCAAGGCGGCTGAACTAAATTGGCAAATATTTTTTTGTTTGAAAAGGTATACTTTCTAGTTGGTCCCATTGTCATCAGGTCAGGATGATGATGGGATCCTGGTGAAATCAACGGAACTCTTCAAATATTATAGGCACACCTATAGCGATTTAGGTGTTTTTTATAGTAACTCGTGCATTTGTTCTTGGAAAGCAACATTTGGTCAAGTGGAACTAATGATAAAGATCACAGATGGCCACCGGAACTACTCAATAATAAGTATTTCACGGGTTGCGATTCGATTAGGTACTTTATTAATGGTTGCTAAGTAGTTTATGCTCGTAACAATGCTTATGGTGATGTGGAGTTCTCCTGGAACCTACTCGTACTTACCAGGAGAACTCCTCAACAATTGACGTACCTGCATCGGGAAAAGCAAGTCATATTTTGTACAAGGTTGACATTAAAATATTGTAACTTAGATAAATTACAGATCCAAAGACACCGACTTCCGAAATTAAAGTTATTATTCACTTTGAAGTGTTATTTTGGAAGTCGGTTGTGTTTTTTGGAAAAAGTTTTTTTATTCCGTTGATTTTTGTATTTTCGCCTGTTGTTTTCGTAAAAGTTATCACGAGTCTCTGTGGATCTGGACAATATATATTATATAACCTATCTCAGTTGTTATGTCAGACGTACCCAGGACTTTTTATGTCTTACAAAACAAACAACAACCCCCGGACAACAGATAAGTTGACAAGGCTGGAGCCGCCGCAGTTTAGCTTTTTATTTAACGGCTTGTGTTAGACCGAACAACGTGAGAACACAAAATGTGAGAACCAAGCGGTCCAGCCAACATTCAATTATTTTAATAACTAAACTTCTTCATTAAAACAGCAATTTTCGCCGTTATGCTATTAAAACATTTCAATTACTCGCTTGGCGGCGTTCCACATCTTAGCTCTACAAACAATTCGTCGCTCACCTGAGGCATGGCGTGATGTCAAAGCCCCCTCCTTCCTCACCCCCGCCACCACCTCCATGCAAAGCCCAGATGTTAAGTTAAGGCGAAAGCGTCAGGGTAGCCCGCGAAATTCAAATTTTCTTAAGTTTTTCGCAATTTACAAGTCAGTATTATGTTATACGTTGATCAAAATATAACTCGCGGCCGTAACAGGTTTGTATTTACATAATTATAATTATTAAATTGATCAATATAACTCTTTAAGAAGAGGTAATCCTAATGAATGACTATTTCATGAAATCTTGACATTTGAGGATTATACTAACTTAAGGAGTTCTATTACTGATTTTAATCTTTATTTAACATACAACTTAATACTGACGTTTGAATTTTGCGGGCTACCCTGACGCTTCCCCCTTAATAGCACTTAGGCAGCATTTTTATACCTCGGCTCGTTTATCACTCTTGGTTATCATTTTCTAGTACGATCTCGCTGCGCCGGGCTGTTACTCTTCAAATAATGATTAAATATCCGAAGGCGTTTAACATAAATTTTCTGTAGGTTACCAAAAGGTGCTCACCACAAACACATTGCGTAAGTTCTGATGTCACGCAAGTCTCTTATAAACATCGTTAACGCACCTTATTATTTTGATTTAAAATATTAGAAACAATACCTATTTGAGTTTTCGATAAGAAAAACTAAAACTTCAATAGTTAAATGAAGTTTAAGGTCACAATATTATTACAATGCTCTTGGTAAGTTGTTTTACTATCTAGTAGAGCAACTTCTATCTAGCTACGTTATATTTTTGTTAGACATTTGCAGAATTGGAAGCGTTTAATTATATTCCGAAGAAGAATGTAAGTTAATGATAATCTATTCGGTTCTATTTCCAGAGAGCATTCCCGAGTGATAATCAATCTGCGTGAGCCGCATTGTTTCAGTAATCAATGGCGTCTTATTACATCACTGTAATATTATGCGATCACTCTGTCTAGCAAACGGATCTAATAACGTTTGTCACACAAGGAACTTTATTACTTGTAAGAACATTAATGAGCAAAAGTAAAATAAATTGCTGGAATATAATCCATATTAGGGTAATATAATACACGGAGACATGTCTAGTTAAATGAATTTTCGATGCTGTGCGTAGGCGAAAAAAAGTCGGTTTTTATGCTCTAGGGCATAAAGTTTTTTTTTTTTCTAAGACTAAGATAATCAGGCCCAAAAGCCACACGCACAATAGAACGTCGCAGTTTAAAGTCGTTACTTTATTTCATTTGCTTTAATTTATATCACTTAAAGAAAGAAAGAAATAACGTTTATTTGCGGTAAACGTGAAGCAAAGAAATAACACAACAAAATATAAAATAATAAAAGAAAAACTCGGGGGAAAATATGCGTAACATTCACGTAAAACACTTCCGTGTTTTTCTATCGTTAATTTAATAAAACCAGATAAAATAATTGTCACTTATTATTTAAAAACGCAAAGAAACGTTTTTATGGCTTGGCAATATGAAATACCCAAGTCGAATGACACAATGACATGTTGAAAATAAAATAAAAAAACCGGTCAAGAGCATGTCGGACCACGCACAATGAAGGGTTCCGTAGTTAGGATGAATTTATCCCAAGAAAAACTTAACATTGTATTTGAAAAACATGTTCTCCCATACATTCCAACTACAAATGTCCATAGTTAAACGAAAAGAATCCAACCCACATTACACCTAATGTGGGTTGGACCTTCTTTGTTTAACTAAGGACAAATGTAAGTTTGTACGCACAATATTGAGAGATTTACCATGTTGTTGTTTTAAGACCATCGACTTCTTATAGGTGTTCCTGTAATCTGTAGGTATTGAACTATTTTCTATATATATTTTATTTTAATTTTAGGCTCAGTACTTTCGGAGATAAAGGGGGGGAATGGTCAATGATTGTTTATTTTCTTAAATAACTTTAAAATGGTTTATTCTAAAAGTATAAAAAATACATTTGAGACTCTTACAGTAAGCGCTTTCATTTCATTTTCATTTGTCACAGGGTACAGTTTGCAAAACTTTTTTCAATTTTCTAATTTGCCCCCCAAAGTTGACCCCATATTCAAAATTTATTTATTCAAGTTACACACAGAAATTCATATGTGTACCAAATTTCAACTTAATCGGTCATTAGATTCGGACCAAATTGGCTGTGACAGACGGACAGACAGACAAACACACGAGTGATCCTATAAGGGCTCCCTTTTTCCTTTTGAGGTATGGAACCCTAAAAACTTTTAAAAAGTTTCGTGGCGGGAATTAGCTATTCTATTTTTGAATTTTGCAACGTTTTTGAACAGTGAAAAGTGATTTTATGCCTGCTTCATTTTCTCGCAATCGAAGTGAAAAACAGAATGCATAACTCGTGCATAAACGAGCCATTTCATACATCAATGGCTTTCTTTATGCACTAGTTATCCAATCGTGCGTTCTGATAACAATATAGGATTGGGTAGCTGTACAGTCACGAACATAAATATATTACTATGAACATCCCAGCAATAATATCTGATTTCATAATAAATTCGTCTATTAATATCTGTCGTCAAGATGACGTCAAATATATATAATCATTTGTGGACGGCATACACTTACCAAGGATCACCAAAACTATCTGACGAGACAAGAGACGCCAAAATATACGATACTGCATCGGCTTCAAAAAGATGTGTCACCTATCTACTTACTCAGTTCAATTAAGAAGAATGTGATACCTTGTTGTGATCAAAAATAATATCATCTAACATCACTTAGGCATCATAAAAACCTGACGGCTGACAACCTGATTCATGAAATGTTTCTAGTTTTCTTATAAACTGCAATGAGTGCAGCTTATATTGCAAACAAAATGTGACATCTGACTGACAGCTTAAAATGTCGGACAGCATAATATTTGACAGTTGAATTAATGTCAATAGTAAGCGAATTTTACTATTATTCTGCAATTCTGCCAATCAAAATCAAAATCAAAAGCAATTTATTCACTAAGCTGAAAATCAGCACTTTTCGATCGTCAAAATTACATAAGACTGTCCCCCAAAACGCTCGCGCTTCACCACTTCCTAGTGCTTTAGCTGGGGAGAAGATGTGTCGCAACAAACATCCCAGCAGCACAGCTGTCTGTTCAGTTAAAAAAAAAGAAACGGATTCTGTACACAAAATAATTTAGGTACGCCAGCAGGTCAAGCTACCCGAAACTGACAAATTTTCCCAATCAACCTGGAACCTAATGCTTTAGCGATAAAGTTGAAAATTTAATAAAGAAATTTGACAGATTGTAGTAGCTTGATGTGTTGGCGTCTGTACATTACGCAACAACAATTATTAAATTAAATTATTTTTCAAGTCTGCTAGCACACGCCAATATACCAACAAAAAAATTAAATCGAAAACTGTACTCAAGCAGAAATAAAACTATAAACTAAAAAAGTTAACAGAATTTTATACCTAAATAAAAGCCTCCAGGCATAAAGGGCGTGCCCACTTACATATAGCTATAAGTATAACTAACATGATGCCCGCCATAACTCGAAGTCACAAATGATAAACTAGGGCCATTGAAGTAAAATAAATAAAAAGTTAATTACTAATAAGTATAACAATAACAAAACTAAGGACAGCAAGACGACCAGTCACCACAAGCAGCACCCGTTCACGAGCATAACGCAAAAAACAGCAGCCATTACCCCCTTCACCATATTTGACGGAAGGAGGCAACCAAAGTATCAATAATGAGAATGATACTTGCCTCCTTTAAAGTGGGTAATTGATACTAGCAGAATAGCCTACATCGGCTCAGTTTTCAAGATTCTAAGAGGTGACACATATTTTTAAACCGATGCAGCATTTTTTTTTTTTGAGTGGAGAAATGCTCATGCATACTGCATTACCACGGGGAGATAGTGCAGTTATGTGGGACTCCAACCCACTAAAACTCCACGGTGTCCTCCTCTGCCGCTTGTGGCGGGAACACGGGCACGCGTTAGCACTCACCGCGAACCCGCCGCGGCTGTCCGTCACCGGACCCTCCTCTGGGTAGTACCCCCATCACCGGCGCATCAGAACACATTGTACGCCGTGACCACCCCAGGGACCAAACCAGGACATACGCGCTAGACGACCCCGTGCCTAGGCAGCCTTAGTCAGGTCAATGGCTCGGTCGCCTAACACTTTTCGGCCGCAGAGAATAGGAAAAGCGGCCAAAGAAATACCGACACTCCTCCTCAGCGTCGCTTCTCTCGTCAGTAAGTGTTGGTGTTCCTGCATCGTCACATATTTGTGCTAAGTATGCCTTCCACAAATGATCATGTTATAATATATATTATTTGCCGTCGTCTTGGCGACAGATATTAATGGATGAATCATGAAATTAGATATTATTGCCGATCTGGGGCCGTATTATGAACTATTAACGCCATCATGATTCCATTGCGAAAAAGGGATGGTGTCATAGGTCATGTATAGCTCCGTCTCTCTCTAGCACTGGAAAAATGATGGCGTTAATCCTAACTAATATTATAAATGCGCAAGTAAGTTTGTTTGTTTGTTTGTTTGTTACCTTTTCACGCCTAAACTTGAACCGAACATCCTGAAATTTTAAATATACGTTGTTAGGTGTACAGACACGGACATAGAGTACCGTTCATTCGTTCAAAAATACTGTTCGAGGAAAACAACAATAACGTTCTTATGATAATAGATGGCGCCACGTGTCTTTCGAATCATGATTGAATTTACGTCTATTATTATAGAAACTTTATATAGTGTGTTAAGAGGTTTTTTTTTATTACTTAAGTTAGTACCTAATACATTTTGTGAGTCATGATTATTGATAGACCGGTTTTGCATCTTCCTAACTATCCTAACTGAATATTATCAATGCGAAAGTGTTTGTTTGTTTGTTGATTACACTTTCACGCTAAAACGGTTGAACGGATTTGGATGAAATTTGGCACACAGGTAAACCATGATTAGGACATAAGATACTTTTTAAAGGCCTGAAATCTGAGTAGACCATAACCTGGAGAAGGACATAACCTACTATTCATCCTGGATCGCAGACGAAGTAGCGGGAAACCGCTAGTTGTTCACAATACGGCCCCAGATCATAGTAATATCACCTATGAAGTCTTCACCTATGAAGTTGCCGTTTTACAATACTGGCCATTCGAAACGTAATTTATGTATGGCTGGCAATAAATTCTAAATTCAAATGAATTTTATTAAAAAAATATGGAATTCTATTTTTAATTTCAGTCATTTATTTATTGATAAATGTTTTGTTTTCACTATATTTGTATCTTTTTCATCAATACGGACACGATAAAAATACGAGTAATTATGTAATACGAGTTCCGTTGCGGTAGCAATGCCGCACAAATGGCTCGCAACATTATTACGTGTACGGAGTGAACACTACAAACGAACGCATGACTCGTGTTTGATTTGAACGCTTTCAATTTTCCTAAAAAATGAACCCCGTGGTCACCCAAAAACTAAAGTCAGCAACGACGAATTAAAGGCGATAGTGGAAGCTGACGATACTTAATCTACGGCTGAGTTAGCAGCAGCTTTCAACGTTAGCATAAAAACAATATTTGTCCATTTGCGTCAAATTGGCAAGGTGAAAAACTTGATAAGTGGGTGCCGCACGAACTGAACGATCGCCAAAGTGACGAACGCGTTGAGGTATGCCTTGCGTTGCCTAACAGACACAGAAACGAAAAGATTTTGAACCGCATTGTCACTTGCGATAAAAAATGGATTCTTTTTGATAATGGTAAGCGGTCATCATGTTGGTTAGACCCTGGTCCAGCGCCTAGGCAATGCCCCAAACATAACATACTCCTGATAAGGTCATGGTCACTGTTTGGTGGTCTAGTACTGGTATAATTTATCACCAGCTTCTTACCAAATGGCACCAGCATTACTGCGGATGTGTACTGTGAGGGACTGGACACAATGATGAAGAAGCTCGTAAATCTCCGGCCAGACTTGGTTAATCGCTCGTCCCCACATAACAGACGGTCTCTAAACTACAAGGGTTGGAAGTTTTGCGTCATCCACCGTACTCACCAGACCTTGCGATGACAGACTTCTACTTTATCCAAAATTTGGACAACTCCTTGGCAAGGAAAAAATCAATACCCGAGAGGCAGTACAAAATGCCTTTGAAGAGTTTGTTGGCTCCCGTACACCTGACTTCTTCAAGAAGGGAATTGAAAAATTACCACTGCACTGGCAGAGATGGTTCGATAGCATGAGTGCATATTGTGATTGATAGATTACCATAGGTACTTTCATAGGTACCTAATATTTATGCTCGTGATTGTACCTAGTAGTTATATAGGTCGAGAAAATCTATTCAATAGTTGGTTCATGATTAATGAAAGTAATAATACAGCCCCGACATGCGTTTGATTTATGTACATGAGCGACGTCTCCACAGGATATAGAGTGTCGTGACTCCGCGCCTGCTCAAGACGGATGATGACGTATCGACGGTTTTCCGAGAGTGATCGCCAGCAAATCGCCACGGACTCGAACAAATAGCCGCCACGCGCCTCCTCACCTGATCGTGAAAAACAGCGCTTTTTCAAGCGCAGCCGTCTAACGACCCCCTACATTAGGGATCGCTTGACAATCAATAAATGTCGGATAAAGTTTTCTGGGCCGTTAGCCATGTAGCCGCGCAACATTAGTTTAAACTGGTTCTAAATAAATGGTAATGGCCGAACACGCCGCTGTAAATTACTTTTCTCCTTTTTTGTAGACTCTTATGTGTGTGGAATAAAGAGTCGGTAGGTAACTTGAACAATATGCGACGTGATATTAATATCAGTTCGCACATATTCAATCTTTGTTTGAGTAACAAAATGAAAAGCATTAAGTAGTCGGCACTCGAAATATAAAGACAGACTATTTTTGCGCAAGTTTTTGTCAGGATTGTTTGTATGTTACATTAAAAATAAATATAAAGAGAGCTGGAGATGGAAGCTGATACTCCTCAAAAAGGATTGTGTATTAAATGGTGTTGAGTATCAAAAGGCGACAGAATTCAAAAAGGGGAAATGATAAAATATTTCCAATAGAATTATCCTCCAGGGACAGCTGTTGTTAGTGTTGTTTGGTCGCGTAACTGCGTTTTTGTATAGTTATAGCTATGTCACAATCAACACGTTTTATCCTTAATCACGTTTCATGATCTGAACCCTGAGAAGTCTGGCTGGACTTGTTTTTTGTTGTTTGAACATTTTTTTAAGAAATGCATTTTTTTAAATTGATAGTTTGTAATACGAGTATGAAGACAAAGTTCTCGATTCAATTAAGCTTCTGCCAGATATTGCAGGAACACGTGCGAAGTTATAGTAATAATAAATTCTCATAACGTGTGTTTCACTAAGTAACGGTCTCGAAAAGTACGAGCTTCACACCGGCATCCTATTCCAGTGCTCTCCCCAGTAATGAACAGAATTGTTGTAATTTTAGTTTCCTATGTAGCTCTATTAATTGTGAAGTTTCAGGCGCGAAGCATCCCTTTGTATAATTAAAGGCACATAAAATACAGGTCGGTTCTATCTGATATCAAAGGGATCATTTGCTCCAACAGATACCTGTTTAATGTTTCTGTGTTTCATTTATCATAATGTGATTATTCTTTTGATAGGTTGTGGATAGTTCCGGTATAGTATAGGTAATATTGTTATCCCAAAAATGGCACCTCGCATGATGAAATATTTACGTCACGACGCCATCTTTTTAAAAACAACACGTAAGTTCTCAGATAGTGGCGCAGCTCTTAAGGGTCGCCCGCTGTGGCTCACTGGCGCGGCGCGGCGCTATGCCGTGCGATGCGGCGCGGTGAGGCGCGGTGAGGCGTGCTAGTTCCAAGATTATGTTTTAATCTGGCGGCTTGAATGGCACCTGACCTCGTTTGCGAGCTCGAGCACGATAACATTTTAAAAACTCAACTTTCAGGAAAAAAACGAAATACGTTTTCGTTAACTCAGTATTTGCAAGTAACTTTTTGATGTATTCTCTTTATTCAACGCCGCGCTGGTGAAATAAGCTCGGTTGTCGGTTGTGTGTTAAACGTTCGTCATTATCGTATTGAATATCTCGATATTCAATACGATAATGAGGAACGTTTCATTGAAACGTAATATCAATTGCTGTTTGTTTGCTGTCGTTTGGAGTGAGTCGCGTTCTTCGAACAAGTTTATCGAGCGCCGACGATCAATGACATTTATGAGAAGTAATCAAAACAAGTTTGATCGCAACTAATTATTATCCTCACACGCGGACTAATGAGCTATTTGTGAATACGTCATCCTTGAGATTAGAATAAGAACGGGAGATAAATACTAGACAATATTCCAACAAAAGCAGTGGCTACAAAATAATTGCTTCTATAGCCTCAAAGAATTTTTAGAACATAATTGGTGTTAAGTGGTTAATTAGTTATTATTTATGAGTAATTGGACAGATAATTGTACAGAATAATAATTTTCATTAAATAATAATCTTTTTTTTAAATTTATTGACATTTTTAATTGCAGTTATCGACATTTAAATTTCTTTTGAATGACATTTTAGATTTGTGACTATTAACATTTTATTTTATTGTTTTTATTATTATTATATTTTTTTTAAGTTTTGTCAATTTTTATAATCTCTCAACGTAACTTATTAAAACTTTAAATGATAAATGATTTTTATTTCTGTAAGTAGGTTTGCACAAACACTTTTACAAGTCAATCATGTTTTTTTTTTAAACTAGATGAGGTCGGCGTTTCCTATCTGACTACTCTGAGAAGAAAGGCCGAAACAAACTCAGAGGTCACAGTCTCTTATAAAGTCCAGACATAATCTTGGTCACTTCATGTGAAGACCATGTAGATTGGTGTCTGATATGGTCTTTTGAGGAAAGAACCACACAGATTGAGAGGACCTGTCCAGTCAGTGCACGCATTTGTCAGTAATCGCGCAGCTCAACTCAGAACTTAAGGAGCTCAACGATTCGACGAACAATACCAAAGAAAGGACATTGGGGTAGGCCGCATAAATTACTCAAACTGCCAGACGATGATTAAAAATAACTGAGAGATAAAATAAAACAAACAAAAAAAGCAATGACCTACATAGTCTTCACATTCACAATAAATTAAAATAATATAATACTGTACAAAGTAAATAGTCATGTCAACATTCAGTATGCAAAAATAAAAGAATAAAATAAAATTTGGAGCAGTTCAATCCCAAGCCTTTTTGTCCTCAATATAATCTTTAACGGTATAATAAGCTTTCTGACACAACTTGCGTTTAATGAATGATTTGAATTTATTAAGGCTCAGATCTTGAACGTGGCTTGAAAGTTTATTATAAAAGCGTATACATTGACACCTGAATGAGCGACCTATTTTCTTGAGCCTTGTTAGAGGTACAACAAATTTGTGTTTGTTCCTAGTATTTATATTGTGGATATCACTGTATTTTTTAAACAATTTAATGTTTTTATGGGCATATAAAAGATTTTCAAGCTTTAGCTATTGACATTATAAAATTTGATTGATGTTCTTTTAATTTTAATGACATTTAAAATTGTATTGACACTTTATTATGTATTTGTTTATTTTTTTAAATTTTGTTAATTCTTAGAATCGGACCATTTTGTGTTTTTGGGTACGATGTGAAAATGAATGACACAAATGAGTAATTTGCACGCTTGCTTGCAGGCAGAATACAATAACTTTAGGCTTTAAGATCTTCCCTTGTTAAACAATGTACTTTCTGGTAAAAAAAAAATCCATGGCCAATAAAATAATTACAAAAAATATATATATATATTTTATTTCAGACATGATATCCATAATTTTGTTTGTATTACACGCGACTTATAAACTATGTTAGTAACAGACACACAGATATATTTAAATTGCATTGTTAGTAAAGGATACTTACAGACTATGTTACTAACAAATAAAGAAAAAAAAACTAATTCAAATATCGTCTGCGCTCACCTGACGCTCCGGGCACATGCACGTGCACGTGTACCCAGTGCGCCATGATGGCGCAGCACGGTTTATCACTGATGACCCTCAGAATGCTGTTGGCGCTCCCCCGCACCCTGCGCATCATGGACGCCATCCGTTTTCGCACGATGGTGTTAAAACCGTCTACGTGCGTTTCGGCAAACATCCCTGACGCACTACAGTACCGTGGGAGCCCCAACAACATCCTGAAGGCGTTATTGTAATGCACTCTGACGGCGTTGTACAAGTATGCCCTTTATATCGAACCCACAGGGTGCACGTGTACACTGACAGGCAAAAAGCCTTAAAAAGAGTGGTTTTCACTCCTGGTGTACAACGAGCAAACCTGTGGGTCAACATATTGCATCGGACAGCCAACGCCCTCCGTTCTCTTTCCAAGTCAGCATCATCTTTCAAATCGTCGATCACTATATGCCCTAGGTGTTTAAAATCAGACACTCTTTCAAGGGCCACACCACCTAGCATCACCGGAGGTACATGTACTGGTTTTTTACTACCTACCCTAAAAACAAGTAACTTACTTTTTTGCACGTTGTACTTAAGACCATGCGTGTCAGCGTATGCCTCACAGACTGCCAACAACTTTCTGAGTGCACTGACCGACGGACTCAGGAGGACCATGTCGTCCGCGTAGCTGATGCTATTGACACAGAGACCGTCAATAGAACACCCAACCTGCGTGCTACTGAGCTCGACAATCAGCTGGTTTACGTACAGGCTGAAAAGCGTTGGCGAGGTCAAGCCGCCTTGTCTAACCCCACATTCCAACCTGTACTCCTCAGATACGTCATTGGCCCATCTAACTTGGTTGGTTTGGTGGCCATACCAATACTGAAACATATTTGTTACGGCGTCAGGCACTCCCGCTTCGCGTAACTTGCTCCACAATACGTCATATCTAACCAGGTCAAATGCCCTGCGAAGGTCTAGAAACGCCGCATAAACCGGCGTATTTCGCTTTGTGTAGTACCCGAGAGTATGCTTGAGGGCAAAAATAGCGCTTTCAGTCGATAGCTGTGGCCTAAAGCCGAACTGTGCATCGTGAATATTAAGATGCTTTCTAAGTTGTCCCTCCAACACACTGTCAAGTACCTTAGCCGTTATAGTCGCCAGTGAGATCGGTCGGTAGTTACCCACGTCACTAACGTCACCTGTTTTATTTTTCAGTATTGGTACAACCACCGTCCTCATCAACTCGGCGGGTAGGTACGAGTAGGAGTGTCGCATACAGAACGTAAACAGTAATGCTAACTGTCGAGGGAGATGAGATCAGGCTATTCAAAGTGCTCTATGCTAAGGCTATCATGTCCCGACGACTTGCCACGTTTCATGCTTTTAATAATCAAACAAATTTGCTTAGCCGTAACGCGAGCAGGCACCTCTGACACAACAGCCTCAGCTACGCCACCGCCAGCTTCCGGTTTCAAAGGTAGATGTAATTTGAAACGATTCATAAACATGTCCGCGATCTCCCTAGGCGTGCTTACACCGGCGACGCTCACCGGAATGCCAGGCTTGGGGTTTAAAATTCATAAATATATCTTCTCGTACAAGGTGCTCGAGCGTTTTTATAAAATTTTAATAATAATAAAAATTGACTGACTTTTCATTATTATTTAATATATCATAAAATACCCTTTCGCCTTCACAGACTTCATCTCGCCTTCCAGTTCATTTCTGCAGCAGCTACAATAAACTTGGACGAACATAACAGTACATCAGGTTCAGGTTTTCCTTTAATATCATCGCTAACAAAAGTAGTAGTGTAGGTAATATTCATTTATTCTCACTTTGTAATTAAAATCTCTTAGCCGGTGAGTTCATCAACAGGGGCTTGTTCCGTTATTCAAAGCGACAAATATTTAATTAACGAATTCAAATCACTCTCGTTTATATTCACTATGTTTTTAAGGAAAATTAATTAATAAATATAAAAGCATCAAATTAAACGCGAGTTCAGGCTCAAGTTGGCACAAGGCTATTTTATTGATATTCCATCCGAAGTGGAAGTTTGTGCCGCCGACGTCGCGGACGCGGATTAATTTAAGTTAGTAAACTGCTAGTATCAAGTTCTTTCAGCGGTTATGATATATAACTCACTCCGCAGCATCTCAATACATAATGTACATCGTCTCTCAACTACTCGAGGTGCCTAACAATGGACGCTCCCGAAGGATAGATCTCATGTTTTCCACAACGTCATTATATTATGAATTCTTGTAAAAGTTTTACTGATCAAGCTTGGCACATACTTATATTTCTTATTGCAATGGCGTGTGACGAGTTCCGCTGTAAGCCTTTCTTAATAAAAGTGTTCTGAAGTCCTGGAGGGCAGTGGAGGGCCGCCCGACAACTTAGATGGCGTATATTGTAGAGTTTATAACTTGAGCGTGTTGCACCCTCGACACTTTTATTCTATTGTTGGCAAACTCACTTTTAAATTCAGTTCTTATTTCTTCAATAAATTCGAAGACTTGCTCTGTTATCGCTACGATTACGTCACCGTTATCAGTACTGAGTCCGGATCTCTATTATGCTATCTTTACAATATTATCTGGTTCATGTTCATGTTGGTGAAACCTGAACCTAGGTCGCCTGTCTTCTCCTAAGTCTCTTCGGCGCTACTCATTGATTGGTGGCTACCTACTGAGCTGCACATGTATTGTGTAACTTCAGGTGATATACTCACCTCGATGGCGGCGTCGACGACCAGGTACACGGGCTTGTAGGCGCGCTCCACGACGCCGCGGTACACGAACAGCCGGCGCCCGCACACCTTGCGCGCTTCCAGCTCCAACTGCAGCAAGAAAGCGTCGTCACTACAGCGCTACTAGCCACTATAGCGCTACTAGCTACTACAGCTCTAAGATCACAGATGGCCACCAGAACTAATAGATAAGTATTTCACGGGTTGAGTTTCGATTCTCTAATATGGTTGCTAAGAAATTTATGCTCGTCACAATGCATTATCATGAACTGGAGCTGTTGGTGAAGAACTCTAGTTCTTCTGGTTCCTACTAGGAGAACTCCTCAACAATTAACGTCCCTGGATCGAGAAAAGCAATATTTTGTAGAAGGTGATGAGCATTGACATTAGGCTATTGTAACTTAGACAAATTACAAACGGACCCACTCAAAAGTAAAAAATTAAAAAAAAATATTTTACAAAAAAATAACCGGCTTCCAAAAAAAACACTACAAAGTGAAAAAAAAAAAATTAAAAAATTACATCGACTTCAAAAAGAATCGAACTCAAAATTATGAAATGACTTTAATTTCGGAAGTCGGTGTCTTTGGATCTGTATTTTAGTTTTTTGCCATAAGAATAGTTGGTCGCTGTGTTTAACTTAAGACAATGTTTATGTTCTTTGTCCAGAATTAGCTTACCTTCTGACAGTCATTCATTCTGCCATTTCTCTAAGCTGTAAACAACACGTGCACCGAACACGCCATCGACAAGTACGTCACTCGACCACTAGTCGACTTGATTTCATACAAGTATAAAAGAGCGCGCAGCGGGGAAACAAGTCCCCCCCCCCCGTCCCTTGCTCCCTTCCGTCCCTTGCTCGGGTATGAAGTGCCAGCTGGTGGCGTAGCTGAGCCAGTAGCTTTAAACTCCCCTGACAATAATAATCATTCAAATTTGATCCAGCCTGTCCCATCTTGCTGTCCTCCCCCCAGCGACGCCCTAAGCCGAGGCCCGTTCCCACAGGGGGAGCCCTTAGCGTGTAGTCGCTTAGTCTGTAAGTTTATGCCCCTGGCTGGAGGCTTTGAGTTCACTTAAGGCAGCCACAGGATAGTCCAGTTAAGTAGTCACGGCCTCTCTAGGCTAACTACGAGATGCCATTCACAAAAAAAAGAAACAAGTCAGTCTTGGCTCTGGCGTGGGACGGTGCACAAGTTGTACTTAGCTGATCCTTGACTCTAGATAATTAATTTGAGGTTTCGAATTAATTATCACTTAAATTACCAAATTGTCATCGTATGTTTTATGATCAATTAATGATGATTATTTGTAATTACAAAATAAGATAGTGCAATTGGTAATTGCCACAATTAGTGACTTAGCTATAAAAATTGTTATTATTATAATAATAAAAGGAATAGTTCAATCTATCGTCAGCCTATAATTTAATAAAATCTGACCTACTGCCTACATCAGAAGTCGGATCGGATCCACTCCCACCTCTTAATCAAACAAATGCTACCATGACCCAGCAGATGTATCTTTTCTTCAAATGGCCATTTTTCAAAGAATATTAGACACCATGAACTCACACCAAGCCGGTACATCTCCATCCACAAAATTAATATCTTTTGACCCAGATGAACCCGAGTCTGATATCACAGATTGGTGTGCCATAGGTGAAGTGAAGTGAAGAAAAAACCCACTTAAAAGGGTTGACCTTATAATCGCGCTTATTTATTTATTTACTCACACAATTTGTGATGATAAAATTCGTTGTGAATTAAACTCAGTTTTCATTAATAACATGCATCAACTGTTCCGAACACTCAGAGGTTTTACACTGAAACGATGCAATGACGATCCTATAACCTCCGAAATAGAACAAAAGAATTTCCGTCCTTCTTCAACCTTTAGAGGGACATGCCACTCGTGTGGAAAAATTAGATAATATTATATCCTCCTTACAAATAATATGTTCCATCTGTATCCAAAATTTGCCTCTAGCCGTCATTTCTACGTATTACGTGGGCCGATTGTTTAAGCGAAGAAGTTCTATTAGGTCCTGATCCTTATTGGACTTCTACAGAAATTCCTTTTTGCAATATGCAAAAGGGAATTTCTGTAAGCGAAGCGAAAGTCCAATAAGCGATTCATTAACTTTTTCAAAATACAAAGTTAATAATTTATGTTCAAAGCATAACAATTATTGAATTTTACGGTTTATTGATACCGAGCTAATTGGGCTTGATAAAAAAAGCTGCAACTGTTTAAAATAAGTATTGCAAAAAAAAAAATCAATAATTCGGCGACTACACAAGCCATGACGGCGAGCTAAAAATAAAATTGATTGACTCGAATAAAATAGTCGACAGACGCTCCTATAGATTATCTACATCAGACTTAGAAATAAGGGATTATTGGATGCCAAGATTAATTTGCAATTCCCATTTTATTAGTAAAAAAAAGGGTTGGTACTGATCGTATGTGTGTTGATTATCGGGAACTTAATAGAAACACGGTAGCTATCCCTTACCCTTAATCAGTGACCAAATTAACAAGTAACATGGAGCCAAATATTTTTCTATCGCATTTGTCACCCCCAATGGTCAGTTTGAATATTGGACTAAGGAACACACCACAGGTGTTCCAAAGAGCCATTAATAACTCTCTTAAAAAAGCTCAAAGACGATAAAATCCTGGTCTATATGGATGACGTACTTTCTGCATCAGAAACCATTGATGAGGGTTTAGCTAGGCTAGATAAATTATTTAAAAAAAAAACCCTTTCAGAATCAGGATTTTCTTCCAATTATAAAAAGTTCCTTCATAAAAAATGGGATCAAATATTTAGGATATGCTATATCCTCTGGAGAAGTAACCAAACCCTTGCAAAATAGAAGCTTTGCAAAAAATTACCATCCCCAGGGAACAGCTACGCAAGTACGACAATTGATTGGTCTTGCATCCTATTTTCGGCAGTTTATTCCAAACTTTTCTAAATTATTAAAGCCTCTTTATCCCTTGACTGCTAAAAGCAAGGGCATAATTACATAGACTTCCGAATATAAATAAATATTCCGTTCATAAAATTTCAATCCTACTTTACCAATCATACCGATGCAAGTAGTGAGGGTTACGGGAAAAAAGGAAAAAAAAATATATAAAAAAAGGAAAAAAAAGAAGAATATGACTATTTTATTAATCCAGTGAAAATTGTAGTATTGAAGGCAAAACGCTATTCTATCGTCTTTGTGCGCTTGTGTAAGTACAATTTTTCCAAAATAGTGGCCACTAAGCTCCGTTTTAACGGTTATAGTAAACTTAGGTTTAGACGTTTCGGCTTGACTTGGCTCACTCTGCCATGCTTGACTTGGCTCACTCTGCCATGCTTGACTTGGCTCACTCTGCCATGCTTGACTTGGCTCACTCTGCCATGCTCGACTTGGCTCACTCTGCCATGCTCGACTTGGCTCACTCTGCCATGCTTGACTTGGCTCACTCTGCCATGCTTGACTTGGCTCACTCTGCCATGCTTGACTTGGCTCACTCTGCCATGCTTGACTTGGCTCACTCTACCATGCTTGACTTGGCTCACTCTACCATGCTTGACTTGGCTCACTCTGCCATGCTTCCGAATTTAACATTGATTCAAATCTAAACTGGAAGCAGGAGCTTGCTGCTATTGATTCTTCTATATCCTCTGCATGTTATGCACTTAGAAGCCTCAGGGATGAAGTAGATTTGAAGCAACTTAAAGTATGTTATCATGCTTTGGTTGAATCTAGGTTAAGGTACAGCATCATGTTTTGGGGAAATAGCTATAACTACAACTGCCAAAGAGCATTCATCCTTCAGAAGCGTGCCATTAGAACCATTGTTAAAATTTCACAGCGTGATTCATGCAAAGAATACTTTAAGAAATTAGGCATTCTTACAGTCCCAAGTTTGTATATACTAGTTCTGTTAAGCAAGTTCGCAAAATATATACATCAATATGAATCACAAAAAGATAGAGAGCTGAGAGAGAGCACACGAAGGAAAGTTATTAAAAATATAATGGTGCCTAAATTAAACATAGCAAAGCATTGTTCACGTTACCAAGCTGTAGAGAGTTATATAATAAGCTACCTACTGATTTAAAAACTTTAGTATACAACAGAAACTTATTTAAGGCGGAACTGAAAGCCTTCCTATTAGAAAAATGTTTATATTCTGTATCCGATTTGATGTTGAATGAGTCCAGATAAATTGAGTATGAATTATTGATATGGTATTGACATTTGATTTAGTTGACACTTATTTTAATTAACATTTGATTTAATTGACATTTTTTGATTAACATTTAATTTGCTTGTGATTGATTTAAATTGCTTGTAATTTATATTTAGTTTTCATTTAATTGACATTTAATTATAAGGGTTGTCTTTGTGCTTTTTATAGTTTAACATGTAAACAGTTTTTGATTGAGGACATAGTAATATGATATTTTTTTAATATATTTTTGTTTGCTTTATATATATATATTTTTTTTGTTTGCTTAGATTTGAAATGTTTTATTTTGTAAAATTCGAACACAATGAAAATTGTGTGATGAATAAATAAATAAATACATAACATGGAATCTTTTCATATCGCAAGACGTACCATTAGCTAAAAATTACACTAAACAGAAGTTATTAGATTCAGCGGGGCTCCTTTATTAAACTTGAGTGACGCCACGGGCCAAGAAAATACAGAAGTCTTATTGGACTACTAGCTTTTGCCCGCGGCTATGCCCGCGTGCTTGTCGGAAATTATACCACGGGAACGCACTACCGGGATCAAAGTATTATATGTCCTAATGCATGTTATAGAAAGAAAGAAAGAAAGAAAAATACTTTATTTGGGACACGCACAGGAAATACAAACAGTAAAAAAGAGCATAGGAAACTAACAAAATTAACATTAAAAAAAAATACCATACATACCATACATATAAAATAAATTATAGTCTACCCATGTGCCAAATTTCGTCCAAGTTCGTTCAGCGGTTTCAACGTGAAAGCGTTACAAACAAACAAACTCACGTTCGCATTTATAGTACTAAGTATTATGAAAAACCGGTCTATCGACACTCTAGACTCACAAAATGTATTAGATCCTTAAATAAAAAAAGTAAAATAAAAACTATACATACTACTTAAGTTTCCACAATAATATAACTCAATCATGACTCGTAAGACCCGTGGCGCCATCTATTAACTTAAATGACGTTATTGTGGTTTTCCTCGCGAACAGTACTTTGTTTCGGGATGAAAGGTACCCCTATGTCCGTTTCTGTACACGTGACAACGTATATGCAAAATTTCAGGAAGATCGGTTCAAGATGAAATACGGTTTAGGCGTGAAAAGGCAACAAACAAACGAACAAACTTACTTTCGAATTAATATATAGTTAAGATATATAAGATATAATATTAAGTTAAGATTAGGAAGTTAGGATAATAAAGGCTACATAAACTGCCATTATGGTGAGGGCAAATGGCGTTTTACTAATCCCAGTAATATGATACTTTCATAAGCAAAAAATGAAGAGCCACGTTAGGGACTACTCACACTTATTCAGCTCCATTCTTGGTAACGTGGAGCGTGGTTACAATGTGACTCTGACAGTGTCTCTATTTGGTAACAGTGCGTGGTTACAATGTGACTCTGACAGTGTCTCTATTTGGTAACAGTGCGTGGTTACAATGTGACTCTGACAGTGTCTCTATTTGGTAACAGTGCGTGGTTACAATGTGACTCTGACAGTGTCTCTATTTGGTAACAGTGCGTGGTTACAATGTGACTCTGACAGTGTCTCTATTTGGTAACAGTGCGTGGTTACAATGTGACTCTGACAGTGTCTCTATTTGGTAACAGTGCGTGGTTACAATGTGACTCTGACAGTGTCTCTATTTGGTAACAGTGCGTGGTTACAATGTGACTCTGACAGTGTCTCTATTTGGTAACAGTGCGTGGTTACAATGTGACTCTGACAGTGTCTCTATTTGGTAACAGTGCGTGGTTACAATGTGACTCTGACAGTGTCTCTATTTGGTAACAGTGCGTGGTTACAATGTGACTCTGACAGTGTCTCTATTTGGTAACAGTGCGTGGTTACAATGTGTCTCTGACAGTGTCTCTATTTGGTAACAGTGCGTGGTTACAATGTGACTCTGACAGTGTCTCTATTTGGTAATAGTGCGTGGTTACAATGTGACTCTGACAGTGTCTCTATTTGGTAACAGTGCGTGATTTTCGTAGTAGCTTTAGTGTTACTTCTAAAGTGCGGTTGACCGTACGGTTTTCAGCGAGCCTTCATTACCTCGTCACACCAGAGTTTACTGTGAACGTTACAAATTCCGAGTACACAAGTAATAAGTTGCTACTTATTTATATATTTATTTCAAAGTAAAAGTAAGGCAGACCATGGATTGCGCACTGCATGGGAACTGTTGCTTGTTATCACATAACATTCGCCAGATCGTCTGTTTCTCTGTTTCACGGTCATAACGTTAATAAAAAATCTACTTTCTGGATCTCGGTGGAATTAAAGCGAAGCGCATCTAGCACTGGCGGCACGCGGCGGGGCACGGCGGGGCACGTGATCAGTTGACACCGTAATAAGGAGGCGTCCCGGAGGAGGGATCGATTACGCAAATGACAGTGTGCGCATTGACGCCAAAAGTCTTTGTAGACCCAATACACACAGACTAGAATAGATTTGATTTCAAAAAGGTTTTTAATAAAGTCGGTGAATTCAAGAGCCCAGTTTTTCTAGAAATTTGATACGTTTAAATAAAAAAAAATTAAATAAAATTGTTTAATGTGTCTCAAACGGTTACAATTTACAAATTCGAATGAAACAGCCCCAGTAAGTAATTAATAATACTTGTGTCGGGGTCGTCTCGCTCCTTCCCTTAATTGAGAGTTGACAATATTGAGACGTTATAAAATTAAACTTATGAACTAATTTAAAAGAAAAACAAATAAACAAAGAGAAAACAATGAACTGTAGACTAATTAGCAGGTCCGTGTGGTGTGTAATTGTGAGTATACGTATGTGTGACTATAGTCGTGTGTGGTAGCTAGCTAGTAGTAGTGTAGGTTTGTGTATGTGTGTGTGGGTGCGTGTGTGAGGATGTGTTCGTGTGTGTGTGTGCTTGTTCGTGTGTGTGTGTGTGCATGTGTGTGTGTATGTATATGTGCGCGCGTGAACGTTATTGTGTGTTTGCTGATAGTGCCACTCACTTTGCAATCACAAGGTATAACACTAATATTAAGAAGATAAGTATTCACGTAAGTCTGATTAGAATCTGTTCTGTTTCTTCATATGTTAAAGTTTTTAACCACTCAGTTATGACTTTTTTGCATTGATGCAAGGCCACGCAGTGGAACTTTAGTTTTGCGTTAATTTTGTGGTATATGAAGGCTGATTGGCATACATACTGACGCCTTGCAAAGACCGTACGTACCCGTGGAGAGTAAGCCACAATATCTTTCCGCCTCTTAGCCTGTCTGTCTGAGTTAACTGGAAGGTGTTTGTGTAAATATAAAGTGTTTTTAGAAGGTATAGTATCCTGACTGATAATAGTCCACTACTTCCATATACGGTGCACGTACATGGGTTTTAACATATTGTTATTGCAATAAGTTAGCGAGTAGACTCGCGTATTTGCACCTTGGACGCGACCTACATTTGCCAATGCATTGACGCTGACACATTGCATTATTCTATGCATTTTATGTATTACATTTTTAGTGTTCAATTAGACGTGGTTTGACTCGGACAACTTGCATTTTTATTTAGATTCATCCTGTTGAGCACTCACTGATATTTTCTGCATTTAAGTTTAAATTTGACATTCTGCATTACATTTACATTTTACATTTGCATTGACATTACTTATGTTAGGGATGCACCCTACATAGTTTTTTGGTCCTTCGTAACTATTGCAAGTATCATACAGTTTTTTTTTTTATTTGTGATGGGTTTGCTCTTGACTCTAGTCTAGGTCAGAGGTGACAGAGACAAAGTCGACGATGGAGTGAGCTTACCCAGAAAAAGCCTGTTCACTCTCACTTTGAAGAGATTAGGGTTGTATACGTTCGGAAACACAGACGCAGGTAGTGAGTTCCACTCTTTTGCTGTGCGCATTATAAAAGACATTTGGAAGCGCTTAGTGCGAATTGGTGGAATAGCAACCAGATAGGGATGGTAACTGGCAGTGCGTCTAGATGTCCGGTGGTAGAAGGGGGCCGGTGGAATGAGGTCGTGGAGTTCTCGGGCACACTCTCCGAAGTACAATCTGTAGAAGACCGACAAGCAGGCAACCTTGCGGCGATGAGCCAAGCTATGAAGCTTGGCATCCACCAGTTTTACGTCGCCAATGAGCCTCTTAGCTCTGCGTTCCACCGAGTCAAGCGCGGCTAGTTGGTACTTAGCTGATCCATCCCAAAGGTGACTGCAATACTCCATGCAGGATCGGACTTGCGCTTTGTAAAGGGTTAAAAGCTGTCCAGGCGTAAAGTATCGCTTCACCCTATTTAGGATGCCCAGTTTCTTGGCCGCAGTTTGAGCCTTGTACTCGATGGTGGCGCCGAAGTTGAGACCAGATGTCAACTCCATGCCTAGGAGCTCAAGTCGATCAGTTACAGGAACAGATGTACCCCGAAAAGTAGGAGTTTGGGCGAAACGACTCTTTTCAGCGGTAAAAGACACGCCTGCGTTTTGGTGGCGTTAAAAGAGACCAGATTATCATCACCCCACTGGGAGACAAAGCTTAAGGTCAAATCTGTCCGCTCTACCATGGCCTCTCTCAAGGAACGAACTTCGGCCCCGCTGGTTTTTGCGCTGGACAAGTATCTCTCTGAAACTGTACTGTCATCTGCGTACCCAACAATACCAGGCCGAAGCAGGTTATTGATGTGCAGCAGGAAAAGAGTTGCAGAAAGAACAGACCCCTGAGGAACTCCGGCATCAATAGCCATAAGGTCAGAAGAGCAGCCATCAACAACTACTCTAATCGACCGTTCACTAAGGAAATCTGATATCCAACTACAAAAATCAGCTGGGATGCCATAAGCAGGAAGCTTGCTGAGCAGAGCAGCGTGCCAGACCCTGTCAAAGGCCTTCGAGATGTCAAGCGATACAGCCAGTGCTTCGCCGTGTTTCTCGATGGCTTCGCCACAGCAGTGCGTGACATACACAAGAAGATCGCCAGTTGACCGTCCCCGGCGAAAGCCATATTGGTCACTGAGGAGATCAATGTCTTCAAGGTAGTTCAGCAACTTATTGTTCAGTACCCTTTCCAAAACTTTGCACAGAATGGAGGTAATGGCGATCGGACGGTAATGGGCAGGGTCTGCACGGTCGCCTTTTTTGGGCACTGGTTGTACATTTGCAAGCTTCCAGGATTTCGGCACCGTTCTTTTTTCAAGAGAGAGGCGGAACAAACGTGTCAATACAGGAGACAGTTCAGGCGCACACTGCCTCAACACTCTCGCTGGAATGCCGTCAGGCCCGCTGGCCTTGTTCATGTCTAGACTGCACAATGAGTATTGTTCGGACCTCTTTAATGTGTACTGCGATCTCCGGCATCAAGGAGTCACAATGAGGTACAGTAGGTGGTTGCTTTGAGCCAGCGTCCAGACGTGAATTGCTTGCGAACAGAGATGCAAATAAATTTGCCTTCTCAGTTGCAGAGTGAGCCAGCGACCCATCAGGTTTCATCATAGGAGGTAAAGTGGGACGACAGAAATTCGTTTCAACCGCTTTAGACAGGGACCAGAACTGTTTACTACCCGGAGGGTGCGAAGCAAGTAAGATCGTTCATTATTTATCTTACGGCTTTACAATGGAGGGTTTAATCGTGCGCCAAGCTGAGATCCTCGAGGAAGTGAAGAGAATCCATTCTAATTTTAAGAAGGATTCAGCGAGCAGGAAGAACACCGATTACATTCGTAAAAGGCTTGATAGGTTAGATCTGCTATGGGCGGAATGTGAATAGAAGAACCGGGAGCTGAGTGCAGTAGAAGAGAAAGATCATCAATATCTCACCGGTAACATTTATGAGGTCATTAAAAGTTGGTACCATGGAACGCGTCGGGAGATTACAGCGTTCGAGATGAAGACTCTTGCTGGAACCAGCAACGCCGGCCACAGTAAGTTAAACGTTGAGTTTAACAAAACCCTGTTCGAGACATCTGTAGGAGCAGAGGACAAGCTACTCGAGTTACAGCAGTTGCAACAAGCTAACTTCCGTGCATTCACTAGGTTAGTAAATCGAAGCCTAGACGAGGTTAAGGAGAAATGGGAAATTGAGGATATGCTTAAGACTGTAGAGTTTCGGTGGACTGCAGTTGACAAATTACATTTACAAATTGATGGCATATTAGAGGGGAATTCGCCGGACTATTATGACGAGTTCTGTCGTCACGAAAATGCATTTACAAATATGAAACGGGCAGTGAACATGAAATTAAACGCTATTCTATACATCAACAGCAAACATTGCCTAAAATTGACATACCTATTTTTAACGGCAACTATACCTTAAGGCCTACTTTTATGGATCATAATAATTCAGCGATTGCAAAAACTCAGAAAATGCAGCATCTAAAGGGTAGACTTCGAGGTGAAGCGGAAAAGCTCGTGCAACATTTACACATTGCACCCGAAAATTATGACACGTGTTGGGAAATTTTGTGCCATAGATACAATAATAAGTTTTTGTTATTCACCAGAAACTTCCAGGTATTTATGCGTCAACCTAATTTGCAAAAACAATCTGCATTCGACCTCAAGCGATTATACGACACTAGCAACGAAACCATAAACGCGATACACAACTTGGGCGTTGATACTAGCTCTTGGGATCCGATTCTAGTTTACGTTTTATGCGAAAAATTAGACTCCGAAATGTATTCGGAATACATGCAGTCCAGGTCGGATCCGCGCGAGATACCAACATACAATCATTTTATGGATTTCGTCAAAAACAAGTTCATGGCATTAGAACCATTGCACAGGAAAAAGCCAGAACACGGTGATAAACCTGCATCAAAACCACACTTTAAACGCCACATCCGTTCAGCAAAAATTCCAAGTCAGCAAATTCACAACCCAATAAAGATTCATCAAACTATTCTCGCTATTTCCATGCGTCAAACGCTGGGCAAGTCAGTAAGATTATTTGTCCGTTGTGCAATACCAATCATGCATTATTTCGATGCTCTAAATTCACTGACATGCTAAGTCAGGAAAAGATGGCATTCATAGAAAACAATAACATATGCAAAAATTGTTTGTATGTGCACACTAAGGGTTACTGTGCATCACAGAAAAGATGCAGAGATTGCGATGAAAAACATAACACACTTCTGCACAACGATATTGTGAAGTCAGCGCAAACGCCATCAGCAACACAAACAGCACCTAAACCGTCGTCATCGACTTCAACTAGGTCAAATAAAAATCTGCAAAACAACTTCGCATCGAACTATGATGATGAAATATTATTACCAACAGCATTACTGCAAGTAGCCACAGCTGGAGGTGACTACATTATACTAAGGGCTCTAGTTAATCAAGGCTCACAAATTACGTTGATAACGGAGAATGCAGCTCAAAGATTGGGCATAAAGCGTCAACAGCTGAGTGAAAACATAAGCGGTATCGGTACTTTATCCAACAGGAGTAAAGAAAAGGTCCATCTATCCTGCAAGTCCTTACATAACGACTTCCAGCTTACAACGGAAGCGTTAATCATGACACGGGTAGTAAAGTCTGCCTAACGTGACATTTGCAAAGAAACCTTGGGCTCATGTGACAGACTAGCCGACCCAGATTACAACTTATCTAGGCCCATTGACATACTACTGGATGCACACGTATTTTCCAAAATACTCATGAGTGACTTAGTCAAAGGGGAGGTTAATGAACCCATGGCTCAACAAACACGGTTGGGGTGGATATTGTCAGGTAATGTCACAAAAAACATTTAATTGCAACGTCGTTAATGAACTTAACGACTTGACAAAATACTGGGAAGTGGAAGACGGAAATGCATGCAATTCTATGATGTCAGAGGAACGATATTGTGAGGAGTTCTATACTGCAACAACCAAGCGATTAACTCATGACAGATATACAGTTCGTTTGCCAATGAAACTTAATTTTAATCAGCTGCTGGGTAAGTCAAAGCCACGAGCTGTAGCACAGTTTATGCAATTAGAAAGGAGATTAGGCAGGGATGACAAATTATCAGATAGTTACATCAAATTTATGCAAGAGTACCTGGAAATTGGACACATGAAGGAGAGCAAACCTGACTGCAACACGGCATGCTACTTACCTCATCATGGAGTCCTAAAACAGGACTCAGTGACATCAAAATTGAGGGTGGTTTTTAACGCCTCCCAGAAAACTGTCACAGGGTACAGCCTGAACGACTTGATAAAGTGTGGTCCTAAGCTTCATCAAGATCTATTGACATTATTATTAGGATGGCAGCTATATAAATACGTCTTTACTGCAGATTGTGAGAAGATGTATCGCATGATCCTTGTCCATGAAGAAGACCAACACTTGCAAAGGATCATATGGAGGGAATCCAACCAAGGCCCTTTAAAGGAGTTTCAGTTATGTACAGTGACGTATGGCACCAAGGCAGCACCATTCCTAGCTCTTCGAACGCTGAAACAGCTTGCAGACGATGATGCACAGAAATATCCGTTAGCAGCGGATGTCATCGCTAACGAAATGTATGTTGATGACGTCCTAAGTGGCAGCAACTTCATCGAACGAGCGCAAGAGATTCAAAAGCAACTCATCGACATGCTGAGTGGAGCTGGCCTTACACTACGGAAGTGGTCAAGCAACAACCAGACCTTGATTGAAAGCTTATCTTCTTCAGATCTTAACCAAACGACAATGCATTTTATAAACGATGGGATGACAAAAGCCCTGGGGCTCCAGTGGAATCCTACGACTGACACATTTTCGTTTACAAACAAAATACAATTTGATAATAAAAAACAATTGACAAAAAGGAAGCTACTATCGAAAATCTCGAAAATTTTCGACCCACTGGGCTGGCTGACACCTTTGACAGTAAAAGCAAAACTGCTGTTTCAAAGCGTCTGGTTATCAGGATGCGAGTGGGATGAAACATTACCTGATAGCATACAAGAAGAATGGAAACAGTTTACTAGCGACTTACACAACATAACGGAATTTCAAATACCAAGGTGGCTGGGAGATATTACGAAACCATTCCAAGTACATGGGTTTTGCGATGCGTCCGAAAAGGCCTACGCATGCGCTATATACCTGCTGACAACAAATGACAAAAACGAGCCTGTGACTAGACTTATCGCTGCAAAATCAAGGTTGTCGCAACAAAAAATTGACACTACCGCGACTCGAATTATGTGGAGCGCTACTACTTTCACGGCTCATGAAAAAGGTCCTGACAGCCTTTAAATGGGACAATGTGCACAAAAGTACATACGCCTGGACGGACTCTATGATTGTATTAGGCTGGCTGCATGGTGACGTCACAAAATGGAAGTCGTTCATCAGCAACAGCGCACAGCAAGTGCAAGACGTAATTTCAAAACAGCACTGGAGTTATGTCAAATCCGAGGAAAATGCTGCAGACTGTGCATCACGCGGAATCAGTTGTTCCCAACTATTGCAACATCCTTTGTGGTGGCAAGGTCCCAACTGGATAAAAAATTACAGTGAAGATACTTTTGGCAAAATTGCAATTACATCGACAACATGCGAATCAAAACAAAAACAAATGCAAACGTATGTTGTGAAATGTGAACCGTCTTTAAATAGTAATTGAGTTATTAGACAGACACAGTGATTTGACTCGCATTACAAGGGTCATTGCTCGGATAAAACGTTTCATAAACAGCTGTTCGAAAACCGACACTCATCTTACTACTACTTATTTAACATCTACAGGACTACAAAGCGCTGAAAACCTAATAATGCAACATATTCAATTGCATGCCTTCAGTGACGAGATTATGAGATTGAAGGAAAACAAAGGTTTGAGCACAAGAAGTAACCTTTTGAGTTTAAATCCATTCCTTGACAAACATGACATTCTGCGAGTGGGTGGAAGGTTACGTAACTCAAACTTACCCGAAGACACAAAACATCCAATTCTACTACCACATGACAACAAACTGACAGAGTTATTAATTTTGCAAGCTCACAGAAGTACATTACACGGAAGGTCCTAATTTAACCCTGACACATCTACGACAAAGAGTTTGGATCGTAGGAGAACATCGCGCCGTCAAAAAGGTTCTACATAAATGCGTAACATGTCACCGATTTAATGCTAAACAAACAAATCAGATTATGGCTGATCTACCAGAACCGAGAGTGACTCTCGCCCTTTTACACATACAGGTGTCGATTTTACTGGACACGTAGAGATCATGGCAAGTAAAGGCCGAGGCGTCAGAACATTGCTGGCGTACGTTGCAGTATTTGTTTGTCTAGCAACAAAAGCCATCCATCTAGAACTGGTATCAGAACTATCGAGTACAGCATTCCTATTGGCTTTCAAGCGCTTTTGCGCTCGTCGAGGTACGCCACGGGACATGTACAGCGACAACGGCACGAATTTTTTGGGTGCAAATCGCATCGTAGAAAACATTGACAACTTCTTCTTGGGCACAATATCAGAGATGGGAGTTAAATGGCACTTCAATGCCCCGGTCTGGCCAAACGCAGGTGGACTGTGGGAAGCCGCTGAAAAGAGCATGAAATATCATCTCAAACGGGTCATTGGAGACCAACGTCTGACATACGAAGAATTTACCACTCTGCTTTGTCAGATAGAAGCTTGCTTGAACTCACGACCACTATGCACAGTTACAGAAAACGCCGAAGAGATTAACTGTTTAACTCCAGGACATTTCTTAACCGGCACATCACTCATGACAATTCCAGAACCCGACATGGACTCTACTTACCGTTTAAACACGAGATGGCAAATTGATTTCTGGAAGAAGTGGTCACAAGAGTACCTCCAACAACTACAAGCAAGACTAAAGTGGAAACGACAGAATACTGACATAAAGAAAAATGACATTGTAAGCATTAAAGATGAAAGGTTACCTGCAGGAAAATGGGCACTGGGTCGTGTAGCGGAGTTACACCCTGGAAATGACGGCCACACTAGAGTTGAGACATTGCGAACTGCAAAAGGCGAAACTAAACGACCTATTTCAAAACTGGTACCACTAGTAGAGGCTGAGGAACAACAAAACAACACTGACACTGACAAACTACCCAAAAACAGGCAAAACCGAGCTAGAAAGCTCACCTGGAACAGCTTGGTATGTTATATGCTGATGCTAATTATGACATTGATAACACATACTGTCCAGCTAGGTATGAAACTTACTCAACTGACAAAAAATCAAACAATTTACTTTGACAAGATTGCAGATTTACAAGAAATTAGAGATGAATGGAAACTGGTTTTCTATTACAATATGACAAATTATTGGCGCAATGTGGACACTCTGCAAGTATTCGTATCTCATATAAAGCAAGCTCGTTGCGAAGAGTGGATGATGCAATTTCATGTTATGATTAACCAACTTGAACAAAGCATGAGTGAACTAAATTATTACAACGAATTACTGAGGTCGCAACTGATAATTCAACACAGGTTCAAAAGAGGATCAATCGACGGAGTAGGATATGTTGCAGACTCGTTATTCGGAGTGTTAGATCAACATTTTGCAGAAAAATATGAACAGGATATTGACACAATCCAACATAATGAAAACCACCTATTCCAACTGTTTAAAAGCCAGACAAGTGTTCTGGAAACTGAAAACAACATTGTACAGCGTAACGAAGCAACAATGGTGAAGCAGTTCACTTTAATCAACGATCACCTCACGTCCCTAGAAAACAAGACGCTCAAAGATAAACTTGAGAGTTCACATGCATTCTACGTCATTACATCGGCCATAGCTGCAGAAAGAATGGCCCAAAACTTAAAAGATATCCAAGAATCTCTCATCAACACACTGACAAAAATATGTACCAAGGACATATGGACGTACATCTATTATCACCAACCCAAATGAAAAGCGAACTAGATAGAGTAGCTCGACTACTACCTCGCGATTCTAGACTACCTGAAGTTCGTAATGACATAAGAGACATCTACAGGCTATTCAGAATACATGCGCGCATAACACAGCACTACCTGTTGATGGAAATAAAAGTACCGATCTTGAGTGATGCCCTATACCAACTTAACAGACTTATCAGCATTCCTCAACGTATTGACATAAGTCGGGTAATGTACGTTATTCCCAACTCTGCATTAATAGCATTTAACGTCAACCAATACTCATTTATACCTCTAGAACAATATGATATTAACGAATGCCAAAAATTACACGACCAAACTCTACTGTGCAAACTAAATCACCCTATATACAACACCGGCGATCGTCACAAATCTATTTGCGATGTACAGCTGATTCGACACAACGAAGAACACACCGCTTATTGCCATACGGAAATATAAGTATGCGCCGACAAATGGGTCAAATTACATAAACAAAACACTTGGTTTTATTATTGTTGTGACACGTGCGAAGTACAATTAATGTGCGGCACTCAAATGACATCGGAGACGTTACGTCACTCGGGTCTGATAACGCTGAAACAAGGATGCAACTTGCAAGGCGACTCATTCACATTGCACGCATATATGGAACATACAAGTGACATTTTAGTCAATGAACCATATGCGATGATCATGCCCACGATCTCTCCAATCAACAACATAATCAATACCTCGATTCGTAACTCATCATTGCATATTGAAACACACGAAGAGACGTTCAAGAAGATTGACACCCAACTACGCTCTATACAAAAACAGTCTAAGCTAGACACCTTATCCTCTCACGACGTACATCACTACATTGCAATCTATGTGTTTGCTGCGATTAGCATTGCACTGTTTGTAACATCGGTGTCTTTTGGCGAAAGATGGCAACCCAAAGACGGGGGAGGGTCCGCAAGATGCAAGAAGCAGAAGCATACGAGTAGAAGATCATGAAATCGAGGACAGGAACAGCAAGGTCGACATACGGGACTCAAAAGTGAGCAAAGTGTCGTGTGTTAACCCTACCTTAAGTGAAGTGAAATTTGACAATGAAAAACATAGTGATGTGTGCTAATTTATTATTATGGTGACATTCGATCTATAGACTTTAGTTTATATTCTTCATAATAGTCGTAGATCAATTTTATTTACATTAGAGTCCTGCATTTTTACATTGTTTTTTACATTCTTATGTTATTATTTTTCACATATTTTGGAATTGTGTTATTTAGTTATTCTTTTTCTTTGTTGTGGCAATATGTACGGTGCACGTACATGGGTTTTAACATATTGTTATTGCAATAAGTTAGCCAGTAGGCTCGCGTATTTGCACCTTGGACGCGACCTACATTTGCCAATGCATTGACGCTGACACATTGCATTATTCTATGCATTTTATGTATATTACATTTTTAGTGTTCAATTAGACGTGGTTTGAGTCGGACAACTTGCATTATTATTTAGATTCATCCCGTTGAGAACTCACTGACATTTTCTGCATTTAAGTTTAAATTTGACATTCTGCATTACATTTACATTTTACATTTGCATTGACATTACTTATGTTAGGGATGGACCCTACAATATCTATATGGCTTAAAATACATTATTTTAAGAGTGAGTGAAAGGCACGGAGTCAAAATACTCGTATTATGTACTCAGATAGACAAGGCGGCGGTGGATGTGACGAAATATTATGTACTCAGATAGACAGGGCGGCGGTGGATGTGACGCTCTTTTCCTCTTCTCCAAAAATAAATTAGGTTGAAGTACTTAAACCTAATAATTTTAATGATTTTTTGTTTATTTAATGACTTATTTATGATTAAATAGTACTTAATAAAAAATCGCGTTTTTCAGTGCCGAAATTATACAAAATAATAAAACAGATCCTCGAGGAATAAGCTCGCACTTACCCAAAGCAATGTTATTGCTGTATTTCATAAGATAAGAATTGAAAGAGATGTAAAAATTGTTGCGTATGTTTGTGCTGACTCTGGTCATAACGTAGGACCCTGAGGGACGCCACAGATTTTCATTAGCCACCCGACGTCATACATAATGTTGTTTACGGTGACTTATGCTTCTGAGTAAAGTAAAGGGTTAACGCAGAATTATTTGTGTAGACAGTATAATGTTCTTGTTATTTGCAGTGTAGAGGGATGTTACCAGGCTCTAACGGCTTGCACAATTCAAAATGTTATTCTGAAATACTGATGCATGGTCAAGGAATCATCAAAAAGTGTGACAGTGATTGGCAAGAAATGATAATAATAATATGAATGTTGGTAGCGCGAATTTATTACTTTTGAATAATTTGTGTCAAATAAATAGATCAATACCAGTCTGTATTCTTGCAGTCGTCGAGGTGCCATTTAAACTGTGTTCAAATAATCATTTATTGATTTTCTTTCATTTGTTTTCTTGATATGTCTGTAAAAATCGTTAAGTCCCGAGACAGATTCATTTGCTAATGGTTTAAAATTGAATAATTTATCAAGGTAATTAGTTGCTAATGCTCGCTTATTTTGATATCGTTTTTCTAACGCGGAGCATACAATCTTATAATTGTCTGATGTGACTGGCACAGAGTGTCGGCATCCACTAAGGACGGCTTTTTGGAAATTCCACCACTAACGGGGTAAAAAAGGGGATGTAAGTTTGTATGAAAGTCGGTCAGTTTTGAAGTTAGGATCTTTAAATTTTGTGTTTAGGCTCGTTTAAAAATAAATTTATACGTGTCTCAGCGTTTTTGATAATTCCACCCCCAAAGGAGTGAAAAGGGGTATGAATTTGGGCATGGAAAGTCCTTCATTTACAAAGTAAAAATCACAAAATGTATTATTTAGGCTTATGGTTTAAAACTAACGCAACGTATATTGCAATCGGTTTTGTTGGAATTTCAATTGTATTTAAGTTATTCATTCACAAAATTTTGTATTCAAGTAAAAATAATACTCTAACTAATCCTCTACTACTGCCCGTCACACACACACAAACACACGCACATACGCACACACACAACACACACACACACGCACAAATTAGAGAAATGAAATTTGGAGGCTGTGTTCTTTATGAAGAGTAGGTATCTATTAGTAAAGGGTTTTTTCCACCCCTAATTAGTTTATAAACCTAAGTAGTTTATAAAGTTTGACAATTCTAGTTTTCCTAAACTACCCTCTAAGGGGGATTGGTGGGTTTGTTGGGTGTGATTCTACGGGGTTGGAAATTTAAAAAATCTTTTGGATTTGGAAAAACGGGAATACAGTTTATATGAAAAGTCTTATTCGTTTGGTTAATTAACTTGAAACTTGGCTCAAATACTTGCCTAAGTAAATAATAAAGTTTGTCATTATTAGTTTTTCAAAACTATACCTCAAAGGGGGTTTAGGGATGTTAAAGTTTGTATGGAAGAATTTTAAAGCACGGTACCGAATAGTTCGAAACTTATTATTTATACTTTTGACAGAAAATAAACAATAATAAGTTTTAGGGGTTTTTTGAATGTTGATCCCGAAGGAAAGTCGATCCCTGAAGGGGCAAAAAGGGGTAATTCAATTTTTAAGGGGAGGATTTTACTGCGTGGCTTTACTAACTCAATAAATGGTATAAATAATCTTTGAGTAAAGTTATGGAAACTTCCCAAATGAGTTTTAAAAATTCCACTCCTGTGGGGGTGAAAAGAGCGGATACAGTTTATAATTGTGAAAAATCTTATTCCTTTGATTAATAAACTTGAAAATTTGCACGAACAATTATCTGAGCTGTCTGGAAATGGTTGAGGAACTTGTGGATATGTCTCATGGCATAATTTAAGTCAAATAATCCCGATCCCGACACCTCACATAAATAACGCGAAACTTTGACAGTGTATCAAGCCAATGATACTGCGCAACTTTCTCAAGGGAACAAAGGTCGAGGAATAAAATAAAAATTCACCTACCCGTAAATTCAACCTTAAGGTGGATCCGCAAAAATAGCCCGCGAAGTTGTAATTTTCTTAGGTTTTTTTTTGCAATTCAAAGGTCAGTGTCAGGTTGCATCTTGATTAAAATATAATTCGTGACTATAACAAATGTGTGTGTGTGTGTGTGTTTTACTTCGTAATAACTTATTCTCTCACTCCATTAAATTAATAGCAAATAAGTGTTTACATAATTATGACTATGACCGCTTTAGTTCTTCAGCAAGGAATTTAATCGGATAGTACCCCGGGTTGGGACAAAATTCAAATAAGTTGTCTAAAAGCCCCATACGAGTATGTAGTACCGTAACTCATTTATCAAACCAATACTTTGTACAGGGTATTTTTCCAGAGCCTTTAAAAGTAGCACTGATAACGCCGCTGCACAAGTGCGGAGACAAGGCGGACCCGTCAAATTATAGGCCATTCTCAGTTCTCCCGGCCATCTCTAAAATTCTTGAAAGACTAATAAATTCACGATGAATTAATTATCTGACTAAAAATAAAATACTTTCACCCTCTCAGTTTGGGTTTAGGCAGGGAATGTCTACTGTTGTGGGCACTAACGTCTAATATAGTAGACAAAGTTGACAATGGTAGTAGATGTCTGGCGGTATTCCTTGACCTCAAAAAGGCCTTTGATACAGTTTCTGTTCCCATACTTATACTTTTGCACAAACTCAAAAATATTGGTACTAGCCCCCCCCCCCCCCTTCAACTTTTTAAAAGTTACCTGACCAAACGCAAACAGATGGTTAAAATAGCGGAGTTTACTAGCTAGAAAGAAATTGTTACGTATGGAGTCGGTCAGGGGAGTGTCCTCGTTCCGACGCTTTTCCTTATTTATATAAATAACCTTTGTAACATGAAAATTGACGGGGGACACATTCTCTTACGCGGATGATACCGCTATAGTTTTTGCTGGCAGAACTTGGGAAAGTGTTGGGAGGTTAGCAGAGAGTGGCCTGTCGAAAATTGCAAGTTGGCTCAATCTTAATCTCCTCACATTAAATGCTTTCAAATCAAATTACATTTCTTTTACCAAGTATAATCACACGCAACCATCACCTGAATTCCACTTAAAGATACACAACTGTTTGAACCCACTAAATTGCGCTTGTGTTAAATAGACAAGCTACAACAAACTAAACACTTGGGTGTAATGATTGACCAGCCACTGTCATGGCACATGCATACTGAACTTCTCCTGAAAAGGGTCAGGAAAATGATTTGGACATTTAAGATCCTCCGAAACGTAGCTACAAAGAATCTTCTTAGGCTGCTTTATCTTTCTTTGGTCTAATCGATCCTCACCTATTGTCTGACATGCTGGGGTGGGACCACTAAGATTAAATTTTTGGAGTTTAGAGAGAGCTCAGAGATCACTGCTTAAAGTTATGTTCTTTAAACAGGTTCCCCACACAAAACCTTTACCTTTCTTTTGACCTTCTGTCTGTAAGAAAGCTTTACATCTTCCAACTTATTCTTAGAAAAGACAGATCCCTGCCGTATGATCTCTCAACGGCCCATAGACGAAGGAAACACGCAGTTGCTCCAACCATCACAGTAAGATCTGCTTTTGCTAAAAGACAGTATGTACGGCAATCATCCCACCTGTACAGTCTGATTAACGAAAGAATTAAGCATATACTCTCTGAAGCTGAATTATTGTAAAAATAGTGTATTAAATTGGCTTAAGACTGAAAGCTATGATGAAGTTGAGTCCATGGTATCAACGATTCAATAGAATACTATTTCTTGTTCACCTTAAAAATTACAGATACAAATGTAGAAATTTAACTTAAGTTGATACAATGGTGGACCTAATTCGATAAATATGATCATTTACAAAATAACCTTTACTCAATTCCTGACTGTAATCATTCCGCGGTGTTTCGGTTAATGGAAGAGGCATGACGTCTTCCGATACCAAGACACTGTCGCAGGATTAACCGAATACGTAAATTAATCAAATCACACTCATTACTGTGCACCTTTACTCATCCTCACACACACACACGCATACCTTACACTACACCACTACACTTCACTCAAGCGCGCCTCTTTTTTCCTTTTAGTTTATTGTTTATCTACTAAATACATGTTTTTCAATTTTATATATTTTGGGTAATTTATTTATTTATTTATTTATTTGGGACAAACAAACAGTAACACATTATATCTGCGTAAGTAATATAAACAAAGATATTATATAAATGTGAAACTCACAACGTTATCCACAGCATATACAATTCATATAACCTTACTAATGAACAATCTATGCGAGTAAGACTACAAGACTGTTCAAATAACTATACATCGGAATCCTTAAGTTTCTTTATCAAAGCAGAACGCAATCTATTTGCTGACACTGAGAATAAATCTAATTCTGTAGTTTCTGAACAAAAATCAAGTAATGATAAGTGGAAGAGCGGAGACTCCTAACACAAGCATTTCCTTGCTTAAAAGGAGTCTCCAAACCATATAATGTAAACCAAATATGTTAACTGATTTTTTTTTTTTTTTTATAAAATGATATTCAAACTACCGACTAGATATTATAATTATTATCATGTTATAATTATGTTGTTGCAGCCCGCAGATCTTATCAATAAAAAAGGGAAATATTGCCGAGTGGCGGGAAGTATGGGATCCGTGAAAATGGTAAAAATGGTGTCTTCTTTTTATTTAATGTTAGATAGGTACTACGAATAATAAAATGATAGGTCAGTAAAGGTACTTATCTATGTAATTTATAAGGGAGTACGGTCAGCAACAGGTCAAGCTTTATGAAATGTCCATTTCTACATATTTCAATAATGAACTCTGTTTCGATTGATATTATATTGTGGTTGTTTTGACAGATTGTAATAGTTAGACGTGTTGTGGACTGTACGACAGAATTATAAGTATAGTGCGCACGCAAGTTGTAGTCACCGGCTGAGATATGTGAGCGGTGAGTCGCGGGAGGTAGGCAAAGGCAAAGCTAACTAACTCATTGTCAGTCTGCCAATCTTACCAATGGCGCGCTCCCCCGTCTCACCGCTCACATACTTCAGGTGGTAACTTCAACATGCGCGCGCACTATAGGTGTTAATTATACTTATAAAGCAACATATCTATTGGCCCATCGGCAAAAGAGGTAGTGGTTTTGCATTGTATGCCAATGAACGTGTTTGTTTGAGTGTATTTGTTATTTTTTTTTTTTATATTACCTAGAAAGTATGTATAGGTTGGGTATGTATTATTTATATAATATACGTATCTATATCAGCTTCCGTTAACCACAGCACGAGCTAGGCTTGATTTGGGATCGGTTAACCATGTGTAAGTACGTGTTTAGGTACCTATTAAGAGGATTGTGAAGCTGTAAATTTTCATACAAAAAGCGATAACGTTTTTCTCCCCGTAAACATAATCTAATTTTCATATTTTTTTGAAATAGTTTAGATATAATGGTCTAATAGGTCTGGACGTTTTTATTATAAAGAAATATTGCATACGATGTAAGTTATTAGCATCTAAATATCTATATTTTTGACAAAAACTTCCTCGAGCGTTTTTATTTTTTTTTTAATTAAATTTAACTGACTTACTAAAAAATAAAAATGTACAGACCTAGATTAAGGTGTACTAAATGTAATGAGACCAAAATTGTCTCATTTTGTAATGGTTTAGGGGGGTGAAAACGTTATCGCCCGAGACAATATTTATGTAAATAATTGTATGAAATGTAAGTAATTGCCTCCAAGACTCGCGCCACGTATCGGCACTTGACAATCCTTTAAAATAAAATTGTCCAACTCATTATTATTATATTATATAAAGGTATTTGTTTTTTTTTTCAGATAAATGTCCGTGTTGTCACCAGTCTTATAAAAAGGACCTAGATCTTTTTTTTTTATTTGTGATGAGTTTGCTCTTGACTCTAGTCTAGGTCAGAGGTGACAAAAACAAAGTCGACGATGGAGTGAGCTTACCCAGAAGAAGCCTTTTCACTCTCACTTTGAAGAGATTAGGGTTGTATACGTTCGGAAACACAGACGCAGGTAGTGAGTTCCACTCTTTTACTGTGCGCAATATAAAAGACATTTGGAAGCGCTTAGTGCGAATTGGTGGAATAGCAACCAGGTAGGGATGGTAACTGACAGTGCGTCTAGATGTCCGATGGTAGAAGGGGGCCGGTGGAATGAGGTCGTGGAGTTCTCGGGCACACTCTCCGAAGTACAATCTGTAGAATACCGACAAGCAGGCAACCTTGCGGCGATGAGCCAAGCTATGAAGCTCGGCATCCACCAGTTTTACGTCGCCAATGAACCTCTTAGCTCTGCGTTCCACCGAGTCAAGCGCGGTTAGTTGGTACTTTGCTGATCCATCCCGAAGGTGACTGCAATACTCCATGCAGGATCGGACTTGCGCTTTGTAAAGGATTAAAAGCTGTCCAGGCGTAAAGTATCGCTTCACCCTATTTAGGATGCCCAGTTTCTTGGCCGCAGTTTGGGCTTTGTACTCGATGGTGGCGCCGAAGTTGAGAACAGATGTCAACTCCATGCCTAGGAGCTCAAGTCGATCAGTTACAGGAACAGATGTACCCCGAAAAGTAGGAGTTTGGGCGAAACGACTCTTATTAGCGGTAAAAAGACACGCCTGTGTTTTGGTGGCGTTAAAATACCAGATTATGATCACCCCACTGGGAGACAAAGATTAAGGTCAAATCTGTCTGCTCTACCATGGCCTCTCTCAAGAAACGAACTTCGGCCCCGCTGGTTTTTGCGCTGGACAAGTATCTCTCTGAAACTGTACTGTCATCTGCGTACCCAACAATACCAGGCCGAAGCAGGTCATTGATGTGCAGCAGGAAAAGAGTTGCAGAGAGAACAGACCCCTGAGGAACTCCAGCATCAATAGCCATAAGGTCAGAAGAGCAGCCGTCAACAACTACTCTGATCGACCATTCACTAAGGAAATCTGATATCCAGCTACAAAAATCAGCTGGGATGCCATAAGCAGGAAGCTTGCTGAGCAGAGCAGCGTGCCAGACCCTGTCAAAGGCCTTCGAGATGTCAAGCGATACAGCCAGTGCTTAGCCGTTTTTCTCGATGGCTTCGCCACAACAGTGCGTGACATACACAAGAAGATCGCCAGTTGACCGTCCCCGGCGAAAGCCATATTGACGGTCACTGAGGAGATCATTGTCTTCAAGGTAGATCAGCAACTTATTGTTCAGTACCCTTTCCAAAACTTTGCACAGAATGGAGGTAATGGCGATCGGACGGTAATGGGCAGGGTCTGCACGGTCGCCTTTTTTAGGCACTGGTTGTACATTTGCAAGCTTCCAGGATTTCGGCACCGTTCTTTTTTCAAGAGAGAGGCGGAACAAACGTGTCAATACAGGAGACAGTTCAGGCGCACACTGCCTCAACACTCTCGCTAGAATGCCGTCAGGCCCGCTGGCCTTGTTCACGTCTAGACTGCACAATACTCTTCGGACCTCTTTAATGTGTACTGCGATCTCCGGCATCGAGGAGTCACAATGAGTTACACTAGGTGGTTGCTTTGAGCCAGCGTCCAGACGTGAATTACTTGCAAAGAGAGATGCAAATAAATTTGCTTTCTCAGTTACAGAGTGAGCCAGCTGCCAGAGCCATCTGGAAAGGTTCAGCGATTGCGAGAATATATTAGCTCCGAAATGGAGCTATTGCGAGGTCTGCGGCATTGAGACACAACGTGCGAAACGTTTAAAACACGCAAAAATCCACAAACATACACACACACACACACACACTTCGGGAGCGTGCTGCTCCCGAAGTGTAATTTCCGACCACCACGCGGGCAAAGCCGCGGGCAAAAGCTAGTAACGATTTAAGAAACAATTTATATTCATATTAATGCATAGCTTATAATGACTAGCGCACATTAAACCTACCTTACCTACCTTTTACCATTCTTGAGAAAAACAAATTATTGTAACTTACCCTGCGTGCACTTCGCTCACTCTTGCCTTCTATGTTGACGGAGTCACGCTTCGCGGGTCTCCTATTTCTGTGTAAAGGGTTTAAAGTAACCTAACCAAAGCTAACTTCGGGGTTAATATTAGTCGCCAGGTTATTTAACACGGTTGCTTCGGGAGGTTCCTGTTCCGGATAAGGCGGGAAGAAACGCCCGGGTGTTACCATTTTTTTTTATTTTTATTTGTGATGGGTTTGCTCTTGACTCTAGTCTAGGTCAGAGGTGACAGAGACAAAGTCGACGATGGAGTGAGCTAACCCAGAAGAAGCCTGTTCACTCTCACTTTGAAGAGATTAGGGTTGTATACGTTCGGAAACACAGACGCAGGTAGTGAGTTCTACTCTTTTGCTGTGCGCATTATAAAATACATTGTGTGGATCGCCTGGAGGACACGGTGGAGCTTACGGTGGAGGTCTACCCGGCTTGGGCGGAGCACCGCCACGTCCTCGCGGAGGTAATCGGCAGCGGCGACCTTTCGCGTCCGGCTCTGGTCCAGGCCATGGTAGGAGAGAGAGTGCATGGGAAGCCGTCATCTCCTTCTGCGAAGGAGGAGGCGGAACGCGTGAGGGAGAGGCAATGTTTGCGACCTCATGCCCTTAGTCGCCGCAGGAGACGCCCTGGGTGTCGGGAATCGATAGCCGATTCCCGGCCACCGTAGGCGCGAGCTTGCGGATGGCGAGCAATGGGTAGCTCGCCGTCCGGTAAGGACCAGGCCCGGGTCGACGGCGCGTTGTGTTCCACGCGCGCCTCAAAGAGATGTCAGCACTAACTGATGGGGACCGCTATTGCCGATGCCCGCCAGGGTTGCGGGTTGTTTATGGGTTACCGTGGCCCTAACTCTGGCAACTGAATGAACACGGGTGGGTTTTTGTCAGTAGAAGTTTGACACGCCCGCCCGATCCGCGCAGAGCGGGAGAAGTTATTTGATAATTTCCCACCCCATCAAAGAAAAAAGGTCATTTTGCTATGCCTGTGAGTATTTTGTATGTACGCTCTGGTTAATTAGCTGTGCAGTCAGTATTTTTGATGTAAAAATGTATATAAATGATGGAAATAAATTGTTTATTTTTTTTGATGTGCAATTAATATCCCTTTATAGATTGATACCACCTGTGAATTCAGTAAGATTACAGATTGACAAAACCACCAAACCAGCACCTAGCCATTTCGTAATAAAACGACATTTCAGTGAACGCTGATCGTGACGCTGATAGGCATCCGACAGGATGATTGCATGCTTGCCTGGTGTTGTCTTGTATGTTTTGCGAATGAAAGAAAATAACATATTGACGTTTTTCCGTTACATTGAGCTCAGCTCCGTGATATTAAAGCTGTTTGGTATTCACTTTAGTTTTGTTCAAATGTATTTGTTGAAATTTCATCTAAATGTCACTGATTAAAATCTATCTTATCTGTAATTATAATAAAAATTAAAAATTCTGTTCGTTGGTAAGCGCGTTATTTCAGAACGGCTGAACCAAATTAGCTATTTTTGAAGTGAAAACTTCTTTAGGCGCGTCGAGCGATTTTTTGGTGACGGCAATCTTATGAGTTCGCGTCACGCATCACGCGTTTCAAATCACGCATCACACGTCACGCTAATGTTGCGCTGTCAAGTTTTGACTTCTGTTGGCAATCCCCATGGCTGACTATGGTTTTATTTTTGTTTTAAAATGTTCGTAATAGTGAATAATTTTATTTTAAAAGTTGCCGGGAATATTGGACAATTCGGGAATACTGGAAGTGCATTTTCTGGGAATTTTGTATGAATTATTGAAATTAGGACAAAACGACGTCTGTCGGCTCAACTAGTAGGTATTTAAATAAATCTGAATGAAAACCAACTGGTTAACAAATTTTAGGTTTAGTTAATTTTTAGGTTTAGTTTAATTAATAATTATAGTTCAAAAGTTTTATTGGGATTAAAGGTCAGAGACAGTAATAAATTGCCAAATAATTAGAGCCCCAATTGAGTAGGTTTGTGATACGACTAATAGGTTTCTGTAACGAAGCCTTCTTAATATCGATTTCATAAAAATGTTCAAATAAGGGAAAAGTGTAAGGAAGAATGATTAAAACTTCGGCTTTGGCATAGGTTATCTTTATCTTTTTTCTACATTAGTGGTTTTATAAACTCAAAACCTACCAAAAACATTTAAATTAAAATGTCTGTGTACCTACATGGTGGAACTTTTGCATTTCATTTGCAATGCTGAGTATGCCCCACCTCCGTCTGCGAGAGCGCAATACAATTGTTCAACGCTGGACTTCCAAGTTATTAAGAAATACTAGAATGATGTGCCGCACATTAAATGAAATTGAAATTAGCTAAAAGCTAGCAAATAACAAATTAGCTACAAGCTAGCAAATAACAAATTAGCTAAAAGCTAGCAAATAACGAATTAGCTAAAAGCTAGCAAATAACAAATTAGCTAAAAGCTAGCAAATAACAAATTAGTTTCAAAGCTCAGCACAAGTGTGTGCGTACTGTGTTTACAAAAAAATGATAGTATGTTGTTCATTGTTTAAACAATATAAACTTCTTACTTTGCCCTGTATGTACATCTTCGAGACAGCAGTATTCGTGAAATGTAACTTGCATTTGTTTCAAGCATGTATCAAAACGACGCAATTATGAAATATGTGCTATTTCAAACAAAACAGCGCTCTGATCAACAAGTTAATTAGGCATGGCACCCAAGATCAACAACCCAAGATGTAACAATGTAACTTAGGACGTACTCGCCCCGATGGTTTTTTCAAACACTATAATATCATGTAGCGGCTTACCTGTTACATAATTCGCGCCTCGCCACTGGTATCTAAGTAGATGACAAATTATAATATTCCGTTTTTCAGAATTAAAATGATCGAAAAACAAATCATTAACTGTATTTTCATTTAGGTATAAATTTTTGTATTATAAGAGTAAGATTTATTTTTACTTATTGTTTTTAAAGGATTCCGCAAATTCTAATAAGACGAGCCAAAAGGTTAAAATATTGCAGATAGTTACAAATTTAACCTTTTAAATGATTATTTTCACGCTATACCTTTCTGGATCGAACCAGTCAATCATCATGACATGATATACGTATACCTACGGGGTGGATTTTTGGATGAACAAGAGCAGGTAACCATAACTATTGTCGCTACACGAAACGGACTTAAGAGACTATCCTTTATTTGCTGAAAAATTTTGATCTCTATTCACAGAATTTGAAAAAATGTACAGTCAGCAAGAAAATGGTAAATTTTCACCCAAACTTTTTTATACCAATCGATCATGATTCTTATAAGGATCAAAATTCTATATTGGACTAACTGAGGTTTGAGTACCAGAAAAGTTATAAATCATAAAAAAAAAACCTCAACGACCTGGGTTGAATAGGGAAGGAATATAGCAGATAGTTACAGAATTAACCTTTTAAATGATTAATTATCAAACCTTTATAGTGACTATATTACGTGATACTCGTAGTTCGTAGAAAGTATACAGAAAAACCTTAATTTTAGACCTCTTCTGTTATCAATGGTTATACTAAAGATCTATGGTTAGGTGATTGTTAATGAGGAATCCCTTGTGTATACAATCTAGTGTTATATTATTGTAGTGATAGGGGTTAGTCAGGAATAATCTGTAAGAATAATAATTCTACCGTAGACCACATTCATACGCTGCGGCATGTTATACAGAAGACCGAAGAGTATAACCTGCCTCTCTGCTTAGCGTCTGTGTACTACGAGAAAGCCTTCGATTCGATCGAGACATGGGCTGTAATACAGTCTCTTCAACGGTGCCAGATCGGCTATCGGTACAATCACTAACCGGGATTGTTGAGCCACTAGCTTATCATCTTAACTTGGTTGTGTTACACGAATGCCACCCATGAAGTTTGACATGTAACATTTCAATAACGAAAAACGGGCGGCATTCGTGTAACACAAGCAAGTTAAGATGATAAGCTAGGGGCTCAACAATTCCGGTTCGTGACTGTTTATTGAGGTGCTGAAGTGACTGTACAAGAACGCCTCTATGTCAGTCCGAATCCAGGACCAGGCCAGGAAACCTATCCTTCTGCAGCGAGATGTGAGACAGGAAGACGTTATCTCTCCGAAACTGTTCATCGTTGCACTGGTGGATGTCTTCAAGGTTCTGGACTGGAAATGGCTAGGCATCAACATCAATGACGAGTACGTCACTCACCTTTGGATTGCCGACGATATAGTAGTTATGGCCGAAACCACAGAGGACCTCAGTACAATGCTTGACGACCTCAGTAGAGCTTCCGAAAGAGTGGGTCAGTCAGTGTATCAGAATGCAAAAGTCAGTGTATCAGAATGCAACAGTCAGTGTATCAGAATGCAACAGTCAGTGTGTCAGAATGCAACAGTCAGTGTATCAGAATGCAACAGTCAGTGTATCAGAATGCAACAGTCAGTGTATCAGAATGCAACAGGCACTGTATCAGAATGCAACGGTCAGTGTATCAGAATGCAACAGTCAGTGTGTCAGAATGCAACAGTCAGTGTATCAGAATGCAACCGTCAGTGTGTCAGAATGCAACAGTCAGTGTATCAGAATGCAACAGTCAGTGTATCAGAATGCAACAGTCAGTGTGTCAGAATGCAACAGTCAGTGTATCAGAATGCAACCGTCAGTATGTCAGATTGCAACGGTCAGTGTATCAGAATGCAACAGTCAGTGTATCAGAATGCAACAGTCAGTGTATCAGAATGCAACCGTCAGTGTATCAGAATGCAACAGTCCGTGTATCAGAATGCAACAGGCACTGTATCAGAATGCAACGGTCAGTGTATCAGAATGCAACGGTCAGTGTGTCAGAATGCAACAGTCAGTGTATCAGAATGCAACCGTCAGTGTGTCAGAATGCAACAGTCAGTGTATCAGAATGCAACCGTCAGTGTGTCAGAATGCAACGGTCAGTGTATCAGAATGCAACAGCCAGTGTATCAGAATGCAACAGTCAGTGTATCAGAATGCAACCGTCAGTGTATCAGAATGCAACAGTCAGTGTATCAGAATGCAACAGTCAGTGTATCAGAATGCAACAGTCAGTGTATCAGAATGCAACAGTCAGTGTATCAGAATGCAACAGTCAGTGTATCAGAATGCAACAGTCAGTGTATCAGAATGCAACAGTCAGTGTATCAGAATGCAACAGTCAGTGTATCAGAATGCAACAGTCAGTGTATCAGAATGCAACAGTCAGTGTATCAGAATGCAACAGTCAGTGTATCAGAATGCAACCGTCAGTGTATCAGAATGCAACAGTCAGTGTATCAGAATGCAACAGTCAGTGTATCAGAATGCAACAGTCAGTGTATCAGAATGCAACAGTCAGTGTATCAGAATGCAACAGTCAGTGTATCAGAATGCAACAGTCAGTGTATCAGAATGCAACCGTCAGTGTATCAGAATGCAACAGTCGGTGTATCAGTGTGTTCAATTCACAAATGAAAAACTTTACAAGAAATTGGAAATTCCTAGTGAAGGTTTGCGGGTGTCGGGCTCAGGAGGAGCTGCTACTCACGCGGACAACTGTACGTCGCTTGCTCCCGCGTCACCAGTCTGACTTTATATTTTGACTGTTAAGACTAAAATTATAAACGCAGTTTATAGGGACGTTTTATAAATATAAATATGTGTATATTGTGGTGTACCACACCAGCGACGTCGCGGGTAGAAGCTAGTTTAGTTTATCTGACGTACCCTGACATCTTCTTCTCCATACGGCTTCACCGTGAAGTCGTTGGGCTTGAACTTCACTTTCAAGACATCCCCAGCATCTGTAACCAACAAAACAACATCAAAATACTTTACGTTGGCTTTTAGAGCCAACGCGAGATAAATTGCGATTTAGAGCCGTAATATTTCAGCTTAATGTGAAAGTTATTATTATAATAGTAAAAAACCGCCTAAGTGCGTGTCGGACCACGCACAATTAAGGGTTCCGCAGTTGGGATGAATTTATCCCAATAACAAACTTAAAATTGTAGTGGAAGAACATGTTCGCCCATTAATTCCAACTGCAAATGTATGTTTGTACGCACAATATTGAGATATTTACCAGGCTATTTTTTTTGGTAAATATCTCAATAAGACCATATACTTCTTATAAGTTTTCCTGTAACGGTATTATGCCGGACGGGCGTGATCGATGGGCACGATAGGGTGAAAGGAGATTGTGTGCCTATACCAGGTGTATCCCTATACCAGGTTAGGCCTCCTAACCCAAACGGCGCTGACGTCCTGCACCTATACCAGGTTAGGCCTCCTAGCCCAAACGGCGCTGACGTCCTGCACCTATACCAGGTTAGGCCTTGTTGGGTTAGGGGTTTTCGATTCAAAACAAATTATTCAATAACAGTACAATACTTTATTCACTCCAGTTACACAGCACATTGCAAGAACACTCAGTTACAATGACATAGAAAGTGCTGCCACCTAGTATCAGATAATTATTTCAAGTTAAATTTGTATATTTCTAATACTCCCACTAAAATTTAACTCTATCTATAAACAAACAAAAAGAATTAATCAACATTATATAAAATCTGATCTCTCAGATACGCGTAGGTTTGAGTAGGTAATGCTTTAGTTAAAATATCTGCTAATTGACAATTGCTTGGAACATAATTAATTTTAACTAAACCCAATTCAACCTTTTCCCTTATAAAGTTATATTTAACATCTATATGTTTTGTTCGCTTATGATAAACAGGATTGTTAATTAATCTGATAGCACTCTGATTATCTACATTTAATGTGATACAATCATAACTTTCACCTAAATCAGACAATAGCTGCTGCAACCACAATATCTCCTTAGCACATTCACTAGCAGCTACAAATTCAGCCTCTGTGGTGGAGAGAGCAATGGTCTTCTGTTTCTGACTGGACCATGTGATTGGTCCTCCATTCATCATAAACAAATATCCTGTAGTGGATTTACGTGTATCAATATCACTAGCAAAATCTGAATCTGAATATCCAACAAGATCATTGCTTTCTCCATTATACTTTATACACAAATTTTTACTTTTTATTAAATATCTAATTACACGTTTAACAGAATTTACATGTTGTGGACTTGGATTGTTTACATATCTGCTTAATACATTTACAGCAAATGAAATGTCTGGCCTTGAGACAGAACTCAAAAACAGTAAGCAACCTATAGCTTCTCTATAAGGAAAATCAACAACAATTTCATCAACATTCTTTGAAATAATAACATTGACATCTGCTAGAGTGTTGGCAGGATTTGCATCACTCATACAAAACTTCTCAATAATCTGACTTATATAATTTTCCTGATGAATGTATATACTATTATTCATATGGTCTATTTGCATGCCCACAAAATACTTGAACTTTAATTCTTTGATTTTAAAAGCTTGTTTTAAATATTCTATAATCTCTTTTATAAGTTGTTTATTTGAAGATATTACAAGAACATCATCAACATAAATTATTAAGAACACTTTAGTTCCATCAAAATATCCTATGTAAATACAATTATCAGCCTGAGATTGAACAAAACCATATTTAAGCAAAAACTCTGTAAATGTTTTGTTCCAGCATCTAGATGCCTGTTTTAAACCATACAGTGATTTATTTAATTTTAACACAAAATCATTTTTAATTGACAAACCCTCAGGTATATCTATAAAAATATCCTCTTCAAGATACCCATTTAAAAAAGCAGTCTTTACATCAAACTGTTGAATTTCTAAGTTATACTTTGCAGCAATAGAAAGTATAATTCTTATAGAATCATAACGGGTTGTTGGAGAAAATATTTCTTGATAATCAATATCCTTAATCTGATTAAACCCTCGTGCACACAAACGAGCTTTATAGCGTACAATTTGATTATTCTCATTCTTCTTTATGGTGAAAACCCACTTCGTAGTAAGAGTTCGTTGACCAGACCTTTCAACCGCAGTCCAAGTATTGTTTTCTTTATGTGCTGACAATTCTTCTTTAATAGCCTCAGACCATTCCGCCTTTTGTGGACTATTCAGTGCCTCTGCATATGTTTGAGGCAATGACAGCTCTACAAGATTTGCTTCATAATTTCTATTGATCCGTGGTCTCAAATTTATTGTATGTATTGTTGAATCTTCCAATTCTCGAGATGGTTCATAGTCTGGGTCATCACCAGTACAACTCAGCATGCTATCTTCACTCTCTGTTGACGGGCTGTCAACTAGAGTATCATCCACATTGGATTCTTGTGCTTCACTCTCATTTATATTTGGATCTTCATCATCAGTAATACTTATTTGTGCAATATTTTTCCTTGTGCTTGGAACATGATGTTCATCAAACATTACATTTCTTGAGATGGTTATTTTCTTTGTATCCATATCATACATTCTGTAGTTGATGTTGTCATAGCCAACTAATATCATTTTCTTGCTTTTCTTCTCCAACTTTGTTCTTAATTGATCTGGAACATGAACATAGCCTATACTACCAAACACCTTTACATGTCCTAATTGGGGCTTGATCCCGTTCCACAATTCAAAAGCTGTTGTATTTGGAGTCTGGGTGGAGGATGTTCTATTCAATATATATGTAGCACATTGTACAGCTTCTGCCCACAGCTCCAAAGGGACATCTCGCGCATACAACATTGAACGTGCACTCTCCACTATGGTACGATTTTCCCTTTCTGCTCGACCATTTTGTTCTGGTGTATAGGGTGCAGTACGCTCATGATCTATCCCCTCTCTCTCCAAATACTCTTTAAAAACCTTATTTACATACTCTGTTCCATTGTCGGTATGTAATATTCTGACATTGTGCATGAATTTATTCTTAATCATAGCATTGTACTTTTTGAAGGCTTCCATGACATCACTTTTATGTTTCAAAAAATATACATGCCTGTAACTTGTTGCAGCATCTTTGAAGAGTAAGAAATATCTCATACCTTGAATAGATGAGATACTCATAGGTCCACAAACATCGCTATAAACTAGGTCACCTGGCTGTAGTTCTCGCTCAGATTTGTAAAATGGAAACTAACACTGCTTCCCATATGCACATGCTTCGCATACAAAATTGTTTTGTCTTTGTCCATTGTCAATCATTTTCAGTCCATTCACAACACTATTAAAAAAAAAAAAAAAAAAAATAATAAAAATGTTTATTTCTGTACCAACTCGTTTACATTAGTTTCGATTGGAGTCTCCTTTTAAGCATGATGACGCCTGTGTTAGGAGACTCCGCACTTCCATACCTTTGGCTGTTTGTACATACATCTTACAATTTAAATTTTTATGGCTAGACTAATAAACAGAATGAATAAATTAATATAGGTGTGTTGGGTGTGCGAAGTGTGTGATGTGCGTGGGGTGTGTAAGGTGTATCGAGTGTGTGTGGTGTGTGATGTGTGTGGGGTGTGAGAAGTGTGTGGGTGGTGTGGATGTATGTATGAGGGAGGATGCATGTAGGTTTGGTGGTGCCAGTACAACTAATTTCCACTTATTGTACCAATAATTCAATGTCTGTATACGTGCGCGACTTTAACCATTCTATGAGTATTTTCTTAGCTGTATGTGGATGTTCAGTGTATATATATATGTCTTTATTTATTTTATTATATAGCCGTGCTGATTGCTTATCATATTGCATAGCAGCAAATTTGGTATTAGATTGTGGAACTTGCGCAATAATATCATTTCTTCTTTTTAATATTATGTTTTTATCATACGTAAGTGTTTTATGTTTTTTTAAGATCGTGGCACAGATATATAATTTCCTAACAGATAGCAGGCCACAGATCTCATAAAGTTTTACAGTAGAGAATCTCCGTTTCTTAAAATACATCGTTTTTATCAGACCTCTTTGCGCTCGTTCTACGTCTATAAATTTTGATTTCGCTGCCCCACCCCATACCGGTATACAGTAGACTATCACAGATTGTGCAAGGGCTGTGTAGATTTCATTTAGAAGATTTCTCTTAGCGCCCACTTTTGTAGCTACACTTGCAGGAACAACGTATCTCAATGATTTAAATATCCATCCCAATTTTCGTATTCTATCAGCAACGTGTTCGAGGTGGGAGTACCAACTTAAATGTTGGTCAATTATAACACCTAAATATTTTGTTTGTGTTACTTTATTAATTATAGGACATGTACAGTCATAATTCATGTCACGTTTACAAGAATGTATTTTGATATTTAAATCTTGATCTGGTTGTGAGCGGTTTCTAATTGTGAAACATATATAGTTGGTTTTGGCTGCGTTTAACGTAAGGAGATTTTCATTGAGCCAATTCGCGATTTGAGCCATACCCATTTCAGCTTTGAGCTTTACTTCGGACCAGTTATTCCCATAAAAGACAATGACGGTATCATCGGCGTAAGAGAAGATTTTTGCGTTATCTACTTTTAAGTTACATAGGTCATTAATGTACACTAAGAAAAGCGTTGGACCCAATACGCTACCTTGAGGTACGCCGAATGATACCTCCACGTCATCACTGATATATTTCCCTATCTTAACCCTCTGTTTCCTATTCGATAGATAATCTTTAAAAATCATAAGAGGAGTTCCCCGTATTCCAATTCTTTCTAGCTTGGACACAAGGGTTGGAACAGAAACGGTGTCAAAGGCTTTTTTCAGATCAAGGAACACAGCCAGACACTTTTTACCTGAATCGACATAATCTGTTACCAGTGAGCCGAGTGCTGTAACTGCATCCTCAGTTGATATTCCCTGTCTAAAACCAAACTGTGTAGATGACAATATGTTAATTTTTTTTAGATAATTTAAGAGTCTTATATTAATTATTTTTTCTACAATCTTGGATAGACCTGGTAAGACAGAGATAGGTCTGTAGTTATTGACGTCGCTGCTGTTCCCTCCCTTGTGGACCGGTGTAATAATGGATTGCTTAAGTAGTGTCGCGAAGATACCTTTTACAAAACAGAGATTTACCAAATGAGTAATAATAGGAACAAGTTCTTTGCCAATATATTTTAGGAATTTAGTTGGAACATTATCCCACCCTGGAGCACTGTCGGATTTCAAACTCATCAGAACACTTTGTACGTACTTACTTTGCACTCATGTTTTTAATTTGCTTCACATTAATATGTCCTAACCTTTCATGCCACATTTTCATATCACTTTGGCTATTTTGAACCAAGTTACATGTATCTGGAACCACTGTTTTTATGTTCAACTCATATAAATTGTTTTCTTTAATATTTGCACTCATCACCACTTTCTTGTTTTTATAAATCAGGGCACTTGTGTCTTTCTTTACAATAGAATAGAATTTTCGTATAATCACCCCTTCAGAGAATAAGTTTCTTCTTAAACATGGAACATACAACACATCATTCAGTTCACTGGTCTCCCACTGTTCATTGACATATCTCTGTATCATCACTTTTCCAGTGCCAGATACTTCCACAGATTGTTTATTTCCTAATGTCAATGATTTCTGGTTACATTCAAATAGTTCCACAAAGAAATCCTTTCTAAATGTCATATGGGCAGAGGCACCGCTATCTAGAATCCAAGTATTCTCTTCAGCATTACATGAATTATTTTCCACATAAAAAGCTAACATATCTGCACCTTCTTGCTGAGGTTTTCTATTCTTGGATTGTCTAGGACCACGACATTCTCTGGCGAAATGCCCCCGCTTGCCACAGTTATAGCATTCGAACCGATGTTTATTTGCTTTATTGTTCTGATTTGTATTGCTCTCACTCGCTACTTGTTTATTTTGTTTAGGCTTTGTTTTCCACCCTTTATTGGCAACAAGGAGGGCCGTCTCCTGTTCCTCTTCACCTGCTAAGCTCGCCTCTTCATCCAATAAACGTGCAGTTAGATTAACAATAGTTTGTTGTTTTGAGTCCAATGACATCCATGCTTGTCGCAGTGCTCTGTACTTAGAAGGTAAAGTTCCCAATATTTTTGTTATGATTGCCATGTCACTAATCGCTTCACCACTTTCTTTCAGCTGTTTAGCTAATGTTTCCACTTTTGAAATGTGTTGAGCTACACTGTCAGCCGGCGACATCTTGTACTGATAAAACTTTTCGTGGATCAACATTTTGCACAGTTCACTCTTTTGTTCATATATTGATTCTAATTTTGACATAATCTCCAAGGCAGTTTCGCAATTTTCTATTAGTGTAATTTGTTTGAAGTCCATAGAAGAAGTTATGATGAACATTGCCATGCCGTCACTTTTCAACCAATCTGTACAGTCTCCTTGTGGTTTCGGTTTCAAAATATCTATTCCTTTAGCTTTTAGAGCACACTTTATCTGGAATTTCCACTGACGAAAGTTGTTTCCATCAAATTTTTCTAGACTCATTGCCCGCATGGTATCCATTTTGAGGTTATTTTGACAATGATTTCTCAAACACGATTGTAACTTTTTCTTTGCCGATTTCTTCTGTACTACTATTTTCAGAGTTTCCTGGGCCCATAACCTGTTGGGTTAGGGGTTTTCGATTCAAAACAAATTATTCAATAACAGTACAATACTTTATTCACTCCAGTTACACAGCACATTGCAAGAACACTCAGTTACAATGACATAGAAAGTGCTGCCACCTAGTATCAGATAATTATTTCAAGTTAAATTTTTATATTTCTAATAGGCCTCCTAACCCAAACGACGCTGACGTCCTGCACCTATACCAGGTTAGGCCTCCTAGCCCAAACGGTGCTGACGTCCTGCACCTATACCAGGTTAGGCCTCCTAACCCAAACGGCGCTGACGTCCTGCACCTATACCAGGTTAGGCCTCCTAGCCCAAACGGCGCTGACGTCCTGCACCTATACCAGGTTGGGCCTCCTAACCCAAACGGCGCTGACGTCCTGCACCTATACCAGGTTAGGCCTCCTAGCCCAAACGGCGCTGACGTCCTGCACCTATACCAGGTTAGGCCTCCTAGCCCAAACGGCGCTGACGTCCTGCACCTATACCAGGTTAGGCCTCCTAGCCCAAACGGCGCTGACGTCCTGCACCTATACCAGGTTAGGCCTCCTAGCCCAAACGGCGCTGACGTCCTGCACCTATACCAGGTTAGGCCTCCTAGCCCAAACGGCGCTGACGTCCTGCACCTATAGGCTCAGACTGATGGCTAAGAATTGAAGTCTTGACGGGGAAGGGTTTCTTGTTGATAAAATAATAACAACTGCTTCATAAGTCTTCAGCAGTTTTCAGGAGACGACTTGCGTAACTCTTCAGGAATAAGTGTGTACCACACTTATTCCTGAAGAGTTACGCATGCCGATGGCTACGAAGCTATATTTTCCCTGCGCGCTTAGGTCCCTCGAAACTTTACCTCAACGAGATCCGCAAATTGTCTCCCGATTCAAACTTTATTTTGATCAGTTTTTTACTATTTTAGTTTTACAAATTCGCTTATAAATAGCTTAAATATACAAATAATCATGACATGGGACATTGCCAGAATTGTCATTAGATTACCCAGCGATTGAGATGCCTGTAGTTCCTGTAACATTATGTACTTAAACAAATATTTTACAGTCTAAACATGCAAAAGTTAATTATTTTAATAAATATCCAAGTTGATTTGAAAACCCATGAAGCTATTTCAGTAAACTAAACAGGTATCTCAAGCTGGTAACGTAATACAATATGATAGTTACAATATCACAACTTTGTTTTTCAGGACGGGTCGCGCCCTGAAAACCTAGATTGATAAAACAAATTAACAAAAAACAACAAACTAACATTTCCAACCCTTATAAACCTAATTAAGTGGGCTTTTCAGGAAGACTAGACGACTAATAGTACGTCCAGGGCTAGGTCTTTATCTAGGGTACCTGGACGCACCAACAAACTATAAATCGCGGCTATATAGCCCACTTAATTGATGTTTATAAGGGTTGTACTTACGATTTCTTTAAGAAACACTACTTATCACTTTCCAACTATAAAACACTATTATTACTGAATCTAAATTATAAAAAAAAAACACAAAAAAAAACTATAAACTCTGTTTGGCTGTTTGTTTTTGTTTAGGCTCAGTAGTTTTACAGTTAAGGGGGGGGGGGGGAGAGAGGAATGGTCCATTTTCGTATGTTTTCTTAAAGAACTTATAAAAAGTATATATAAAGAAAAAAAGTATATATTTTTAAATGATATGAAAAATATATTTGACTCTCTCACAGTAAGCCCTTTCATTTGATATGTCACACGGTACAGTTTGCAACCCTTCATATTTTTTTTATTTTCCGCTCAAACGTGACCCCTAGAATTCCTTTATTTATGTTACACGTCCGTGTTTGGGTCACAGAAACTCATATGTGTAGCAAATTTCAACTTAAACGGTCCATTAGATTCGGAGAAAATTGGCTGTGGCAGACGGACAGACAGGTAGGCCGACAGACACACGAGTGATCCTATAAGGGTTCCATTTTGTCCTTTTGAGGTACGGAACCCTAAAAAGCCATCACAATATCAATTAAAACATCTTCATTTAGTAACATATGGCACAAGTAACTGTAGCGAGCAGACGGACGGAGCCAGCTGTTTTGTCAGTAATACAGTTTTATTTCTCAAAAGTACCCTTGGCAGCAATAAAGGTCCGGACAATCCTCTCACGAGACTCTCCGGGATTAGAAATATAAAAATGTTTAAAGCGAAATCCTCCAAGCAGTGATGTGCTAAAAGTGCAATTTGCTATAAAATAAAATGTTATAATGTTCTGTGGGCTATGACGTCACAGCGGGCAAGCTCAGCGGATAGCTAACCGACAGATATGATAAAATCTACCTTTTGTTTCGTTTCTTTACGTATTTTTATCTATGTACCTTGTTACGTATGAAATTAATAAATGTAGAAAAACCGGTAAAAGGAACAATGTGCTGAGGGCGTCAGGTGGACTCAGGAGGACAATGTGCTGAGAGCGTCAGGTGGACTCAGGAGAACAACGTGCTGAGAGCGTCAGGTGGACTCAGGAGGACAATGTGCTGAGAGCGTCAGGTGGACTCAGGACGACAATGTGCTGAAAGTGTCAGGTGGACTCAGGAGGACTATGTGCTAAGAGCGTCAGGTGAACAATGTGCTTAGAGCGTCAGGTGGACTCAGGATGACAATGTGCTGAGAGCGTCAGGTGGACTCAGGAGGACAATATGCTGAGAGCGTCAGGTGGACTCAGGAGAACAACGTGCTGAGAGCGTCAGGTGGACTCAGGAGGACAATGTGCTGAAAGTGTCAGGTGGACTCAGGAGGACTATGTGCTAAGAGCGTCAGGTGGACAATGTGCTGAGAGCGTCAGGTGGACTCAGGAGGACAATGTGCTGAAAGTGTCAGGTGGACTCAGGAGGACTATGTGCTAAGAGCGTCAGGTGGACAATGTGCTGAGAGCGTCAGGTGGACTCAGGATGACAATGTGCTGAAAGTGTCAGGTGGACTCAGGAGGACTATGTGCTAAGAGCGTCAGGTGGACAATGTGCTGAGAGCGTCAGGTGGACTCAGGATGACAATGTGCTGAGAGCGTCAGGTGGACTCAGGAGGACAATATGATGAGAGCATCAGTAGGACTCAGGTGGACAAAGGTCTGAGAGCGTCAGGTGGACAATGTGCTGAGAGCGTCAGGTGGACTCAGGAGGACAATGTGTTGAGAGCGTCAGGTCACAGTCCAGGCCGCTATCGTACGCCAGACAATCTGAACCGCGCTCACTCATTATGTGATGGCACAATCCAGGCAGCCGGCCGCTATCGTACGCCAGACAATCTGAACCGCGCTCACTCATTGTGTGATGGCACAATCCAGGCAGCCGGCCGCTATCGTACGCCAGACAATCTGAACCGCGCTCACTCATTGTGTGATGGCAGTCCAGGCAGCCGGCCGCTATCGTACGCCAGACAATCTGAACCGCGCTCACTCATTGTGTGATGGCACAATCCAGGCAGCCGGCCGCTATCGTACGCCAGACAATCTGAACCGCGCTCACTCATTGTGTGATGGCAGTCCAGGCAGCCGGCCGCTATCGTACGCCAGACAATCTGAACCGCGCTCACTCATTGTGTGATGGCACAATCCAGGCAGCCGGCCGCTATCGTACGCCAGACAATCTGAACCGCGCTCACTCATTGTGTGATGGCAGTCCAGGCAGCCGGCCGCTATCGTACGCCAGACAATCTGAACCGCGCTCACTCATTGTGTGATGGCACAATCCAGGCAGCCGGCCGCTATCGTACGCCAGACAATCTGAACCGCGCTCACTCATTGTGTGATGGCACAATCCAGGCAGCCAGCCGCTATCGTACGCCAGACATTCTGAACCGCGCTCACTCATTGTGTGATGGCACAATCCAGGCAGCCGGCCGCTATCGTACGCCAGACAATCTGAACCGCGCTCACTCATTGTGTGATGGCACAATCCAGGCAGCCGGCCGCTATCGTACGCCAGACAATCCGAACCGCGCTCACTCATTGTGTGATGGCACAATCCAGGCAGCCGGCCGCTATCGTACGCCAGACAATCTGAACCGCGCTCACTCATTGTGTGATGGCACAATCCAGGCAGCCGGCCGCTATCGTACGCCAGACAATCTGAACCGCGCTCACTCATTGTGTGATGGCAGTCCAGGCAGCCGGCCGCTATCGTACGCCAGATAATCTGAACCGCGCTCACTCATTGTGTGATGGCACAATCCAGGCAGCCGGCCGCTATCGTACGCCAGACAATCTGAACCGCGCTCACTCATTGTGTGATGGCACAATCCAGGCAGCCGGCCGCTATCGTACGCCAGACAATCTGAACCGCGCTCACTCATTGTGTGATGGCACAATCCAGGCAGCCGGCCGCTATCGTACGCCAGACAATCTGAACCGCGCTCACTCATTGTGTGATGGCAGTCCAGGCAGCCGGCCGCTATCGTACGCCAGACAATCTGAACCGCGCTCACTCATTGTGTGATGGCAGTCCAGGCAGCCGGCCGCTATCGTACGCCAGACAATCTGAACCGCGCTCACTCATTGTGTGATGGCAGTCCAGGCAGCCGGCCGCTATCGTACGCCAGACAATCTGAACCGCGCTCACTCATTGTGTGATGGCAGTCCAGGCAGCCGGCCGCTATCGTACGCCAGACAATCTGAACCGCGCTCACTCATTGTGTGATGGCAGTCCAGGCAGCCGGCCGCTATCGTACGCCAGACAATCTGAACCGCGCTCACTCATTGTGTGATGGCAGTCCAGGCAGCCGGCCGCTATCGTACGCCAGACAATCTGAACCGCGCTCACTCATTGTGTGATGGCACAATCCAGGCAGCCGGCCGCTATCGTACGCCAGACAATCTGAACCGCGCTCACTCATTGTGTGATGGCACAATCCAGGCAGCCGGCCGCTATCGTACGCCAGACAATCTGAACCGCGCTCACTCATTGTGTGATGGCACAATCCAGGCAGCCGGCCGCTATCGTACGCCAGACAATCTGAACCGCGCTCACTCATTGTGTGATGGCACAATCCAGGCAGCCGGCCGCTATCGTACGCCAGACAATCTGAACCGCGCTCACTCATTGTGTGATGGCACAATCCAGGCAGCCGGCCGCTATCGTACGCCAGACAATCTGAACCGCGCTCACTCATTGTGTGATGGCAGTCCAGGCAGCCGGCCGCTATCGTACGCCAGACAATCTGAACCGCGCTCACTCATTGTGTGATGGCAGTCCAGGCAGCCGGCCGCTATCGTACGCCAGACAATCTGAACCGCGCTCACTCATTGTGTGATGGCACAATCCAGGCAGCCGGCCGCTATCGTACGCCAGACAATCTGAACCGCGCTCACTCATTGTGTGATGGCACAATCCAGGCAGCCGGCCGCTATCGTACGCCAGACAATCTGAACCGCGCTCACTCATTGTGTGATGGCACAATCCAGGCAGCCGGCCGCTATCGTACGCCAGACAATCTGAACCGCGCTCACTCATTGTGTGATGGCACAATCCAGGCAGCCGGCCGCTATCGTACGCCAGACAATCTGAACCGCGCTCACTCATTGTGTGATGGCAGTCCAGGCAGCCGGCCGCTATCGTACGCCAGACAATCTGAACCGCGCTCACTCATTGTGTGATGGCAGTCCAGGCAGCCGGCCGCTATCGTACGCCAGACAATCTGAACCGCGCTCACTCATTGTGTGATGGCAGTCCAGGCAGCCGGCCGCTATCGTACGCCAGACAATCTGAACCGCGCTCACTCATTGTGTGATGGCAGTCCAGGCAGCCGGCCGCTATCGTACGCCAGACAATCTGAACCGCGCTCACTCATTGTGCGCACAACGCGAACTCAACCAGTCGCCTTTCTTCCATTCTTTATGAAGAACGGGAATTATTCGTCACGCATGACTTCACTCGATTTCTATTATAAGTGGTTTTCATTGAAATGTCGCCGGCATCCATGAAAAAATAAATTTATAAAATCTAAAAACAATATTACCTATTTCTATCTCCAAACAATCCGATGTAGTTGGAGGCAATAGCTCTTTACGAGTATTGTCTTTAAGAAGATGCCTCCAACTGCATGAGATTGTTGGAGACAGAAATAGGTCATCTTGTTTCCATCTGTTTAAAGTTCACTTTATACGCAGTCGGGCTTTTTAATATTTTTTCATTTACTTTTTTTATTATAACCTTTTTAGCCAGAATTATTTCTGCTAGTTTAACCAGTAAAAAGTCATTGAGCTCCTAAAGTCTTGAGTTGAGCTACACGATTACTGACAAATGCGTGCACTGGCTGGACAGGTCCACACAAATCTGTGCGGCTCTTTCCTCAAAACACTATCTCGGACACTAATTTGCTTGGTCATCATATTATGGTCTCACCAAGATTACGTTATTGTTCTCTCACTGTATTAGGCAACGCTTTACGTCACGGTAGGTCGTTAAAATTAAGTTAAAATGATCTTTCGAAGTCGTTAAAATTATCTTGCCAATTCTGGGTTTTTAACTCGATCTTAAGAATTATATTATTAATTTTTATTTGTACATCAATAAGACCTATTATCTATATCTACACTAATAGTAAAGCTGAACAGTTTGTATGTGTGGTTGTTTGTTTGAACACGCTAATCTCTGGATCTAAGCGGATAATAACATAGACACAATGTTTTCATTAAAATTCAGCCCTTTACACCTTTGAGTGTTCCGAGTTTTGAGTGTACAAAGCTATACGAATAGGTAGGATATACAGAGGTATATCCTTGCTTGCGACTCTCTTTGTCTGCAAATTACCTGCACGTGCTGCTTTTATTTAATTTCCTGTTGCGCGAACATCTGAAGGAGATTATGCAAATCTATTTAAGAGGCACGTGTACCTGCCATATTTTTATTTTCATAACAAGTAAAAATATTTTTCGTCGCTGTCGCCATCGTTTGTTCCAGAAAGCTGTCGTTTGTTAGTGCGAAGAAGTCATACTACCCACCAGATGAATTTATTAATCAGAAAATCTTCTCACGTGCCAAGCGTGTGCGCAATGAGGAGCAGAAAAATATCCCCTAAAAGACTAAGTGGTTTTCATTATTAAAAATGTATGTCTTGTTCGCACCAACAAACGACAGCTTCCTGAAACAAACGACGGCGACAGCGACGACACGCCACCGCGCCGGCCGCTCCGCCAGTTGTCACGATCCCCGAATGGAACGTTACTTTCTCGGGATCTAGGCTGATAAATAAATACACTGATCGCGCTTCTATTTATCACTTATAAAAAATATATTATCCAGTCAGTCCATTACCTTATCATATCACTATAATGTTTAACACGTTAATACACGAAAACTAGATCACTATTTGGGTGTAATTATCTATATAAGTATGTATTTACAAAAAAAAAGTAGTGTATGTAGTATGTCAGTTATATGGTTTCCATAGTACAAGCTCTGCTTAGTTTGGGATCAGATGACCGTGGGTGAATAATGTCCCAGGATATATTATATTATTATTATTTCTGCAAGTGTTAATTTATTTTACTGATATTATGCACTAATGAGCACATCTGTATGCGTTGAATTCAAAACTATATATCCAAAATAGGTCACTTCTGAGCCAGCGTGCACCACAGTTGACCATCATAACTAAACATTTTTGGAAGGCCCAACGTGCCCAACCCCCCGCCGCCCAGCCACATAGGATTACCATCGATCCCCCGCCGTGCCGACCTCTAACATAGTATGTGCCAAAGAGTAAAGTAATATGTTGAGAAAGAGTAGCAGCTCTGTGGTAAAATTTGCATGTATGGAAAGTGCTGCCACCTCTAGTTTGGTGGGTGAATTAAGGCTATAATAATATATACACCTACCTATAGGTATGCATACTTACTATGAGTAGCGAACGAGTCCTCCCTACCTATGTATTAATTTGTACTCTTTGAGCGAGTTTGTGTTAGGGTAATAGTCAGGGAAAAAAAACACGTATGGAGTTCAGAAAAATGTCCTTTTATTAATATCAAACATAAATATTAATATTTATTCGTTTTATACTTATTATAATAAAAAAATATATAATTATTGAATAACATAACATTTTGCTTTGTTATAATAAAGGAAATATGGTACGGTATGGTAATAAACACTTACATAAAGCATCACAGCCAAAAATACAATATCTTCTTCGGTTTACTCATGTTAACAAAACAACAAAAATTACAAAAGTTAAACAAAGTGGTAACAATATTATGAAATAGAAACAAAACAAAATAAATAACAGTAACGAGAAACAATTTTCAACAGAATTGCGCATCAACGTCGGGGAAGCCGGAGTTGACAATATGGCTGCCAAGTTTTTTTTTATGCCACTAGAGTGCAGATGTCGCTGTCATCTATGGAAATTGATGACAGTGTTAAGTGGTAACCCCCCTGGTATGTGCCGGACGCGCGGCGGGGCGCCTCGCCACTTAAACACGCCTCGTACACAAAATATTTCTATGAGCTGATAGCAAACTAATGACAGTTCCTTAAAGTGGATAAACTAGGCTACATTATACAACTTGTTTTAAGATTATGAATTTAGATAATATTTAGACTATAAAATAAAGAAATGAAAACGCCAATAAATACGTGAAACAAAAAATAAAACTATGTTTTTTTGTTCCTAAAATGTAGTCCAACTAATCAAGAATACAATAAGATCGTAACATTTACCACTGTTCTTCCAAAGTTTTGAAATAAAAAGATAATAACATCGCGCGGACGACGCGCGAATAGCGCACGCGAACTGAGTCATTGATTACTCAACCACAGATATCTTCGTTCCTATTGCAGATAGAACCCCACGATTTTTGAGACAAACATGCTGCAGATATCCACCTAACCATTTAACATGGAACGCAAGCATGCGCTAATACCTAAAAATTACAAAAAATAAACGGAACGCGGGTGAACGCGGCTGTTGACGTCATCGTGTCAGCCGGGTCTTTTCGGGCGTTTTTTTTTTTTGTTTTTCAGTTTTTTCAACAACACAAAAACAATGTCTTAAGATATTATTATATTTTATTTCTTTTTTATAAATATACAAATTATATTTTTAAATATTAGAATAAAAATATATAAAAATATTAAAAAAAAAATAGTAGCCCACCGGTATCTGGAACAGGGTCCAAACTACCGGCGGTCAGAGCTCCAGAGAGAGGAACCTCTTAACAATGCGAGCCGTGTCCAGAAGTACCGCTTTTTGTATCAAGCCCTTGATCCAGCTGCCCAACGAGAGCCTCCTTAGGTGTTGGTCGAGGCTCTTGGCAATTAAGCCATTGGCTGATACGGCTATCGGCACAACAACAATAGTCCTGTCAGTGATGATGGATCGAACCCAGTACAATGTGATATTTCCATTTTCGAGAGCTGGGTCGGCCATATACCTATAGTACTGCACTTCAGATTCTACATATTATTATTATTTCCTTTATTCAATTGTTAATACATATTTTAAATATCAGAATAAAAAAATATAAAAAATATAAAAAAATATATTATTATTGGTATCATCGTTCATCACCAATCTGTCTGGTAATATTCGCCGTGGTCTTAAACATGTACATAATATATAACCAAACTCAACTAATTCAGTTGGGCTATTACCAAACCCAATAACTACGTGAAACATACTGAAGGCATCTACCAACCAGTGTAAGGATGTGAACCTCAATGATCTCAATAAGCACTTCTCTCTCCTTCCCTTTTCTCTTGATCCAACTGTCAAAGCTGCGACATTAGAGAGTCTTGCTAGCTTGCCATTGCCCCAATGTTCTCACTTTAAGCTTAGCGATGTTACCGAGGAAGACGTTAAGAAATCTATATTTGCAATTACTTCTTCAGCAGTCGGTAATGATAAGTTGTGCTCAAGAATGATAACTCTTATCCTTGCCTCGTTACTTCCTGTTCTCACTCACATCTTCAACCACTCATTTACCTCTTGCTCATTCTCGTCAGTATGGAATCAGGCTCACATAATACCTTTACCTAAAACTAACAATCCTACTTTATTAACCCACTTTAGACCTATTTCTATTCTTCCATTTCTCTCTAAAGTTTTTGAACACATAGTTCATAGACAATTATCATTTTTCTTGGCGTCAAACTCGATTATTTCCCCTTTTCAATCTGGTTTTCGCTCGAGTCACAGTACTGTAACCGCGCTTTTGAAAATAACTGACGACATCCGCTGGGCAATGGAGAACAAGTCCCTTACTGTTCTTGTATTGCTTGACTTCAGGAGCGCCTTCAACTCAGTGGATTTCGACATTTTACTTGGTATCCTTAAATCTATCAATTTCTCTTCTTCTACTCTAACTTGGTTCAGTTCTTATCTTCGGGGACGCTCGGGGAGTGTGTTCGCCTAGAGGAGTCTTTCTCTGATTGGTGTAGCCTCACTGAGAGTGTTCCTTAGGGAAGCGTTCTCTCTCCTCTTCTTTTTTCAATCTTCATCAACTTTGTTACCAGAGTAATTTCATCTAGTTTTCATCTCTACGCAGATGACTTGCAGCTTTACCGACATTTTACTGTAGATGATGCGAGTTCTGCAATTGCTGCTATGAATCATGATCTGGCTTGCGTCAACGTTTGGGCAAAGTCATTTGGTTTGCAAATTAACCCAACTAAATCTCAGGCCATGATCATAGGCAGCAGATTCGTTCGCAGTGCGGCTGATGTTACATCTCTGATGCCTTTATATCTCGATGGTGTGCGCATTGACTATACCGAAATCGCCAAAGATCTGGGTGTAATTATTGATTCTAATCTTTCGTGGCGTGCTCAGGTCAATGAGGTCAGTCGAAAGGTACATTTCTCGTTTCATTCGCTGAAAAGCCTTCAAAGTCTCCTGCCCCTGAAGACTAAAATTTCTTTGGCACAAACCCTTATTCAGCCGATTATAGATTATGCCGACGCATGCTACCTGGATGCTACTGAGGAGCTATTAAATAAGCTTGAGCGCTTGCAAAACTTGTGCATTCGCTTTGTTTTTGGTCTTCGAAAGTATGATCATGTTTCTCACTTTCGCAAGGAACTCAAGTGGCTCCCAATCCGCCTTCGCAGGAACACTCGGATTTTATGTCTCCTTTTCAACATTTTACACAACCCGTCTTATCCTTCCTACCTGCGTGAGCGTTTTTCCTTTGCTCGCCCTAGTGACGCACCGTGTAGATCACACCTTAGATCCCTCCTTAAATCTCATCCTCATAAAACTAGCTACTATTCTTATTCCTTCTCTATCCATGCTGTGAGACTGTGGAACTCACTTCCGCCTAGCATTCACGATTTAAAAACTGTGTCTCTTTTCAAATATAGAGTAAAAGAGCATTACTTTTCCTCTCAACTGTGAGTATTTATATAAGTATAGTCTATGTATGTTTATATATTTTAGCTTTATGTATTTATTTAAGTTTATGTTATACGTGTAGGTTATATTTTAGTTAATATTTTAGTTTAAGTCTTCGCATATTCATATTTTTCTCTTCTTGTTATCACACACTATTGTCTACATTTCTATTTCATTTCTCCTTTCGCAGGTCTGCTGGAAGAAATTTCTTAAGAAATAAGCAGTACCTTTGTACTCCTAATTATAATTATGTATTTTATTATGTATTTTTCTGTGTGTACATAAATGGTAAAATAAATAAATATTGATAGTTGTGCTCACCGTGGTCTCTGTCGAAGTGCACAGCGGTGGGCAGCGGCGTGACGTTGGTGAGGCGCAGGCGGCAGCACGTGCGCAGCCCGAGCGCGAGCGCCTGGCGCGGCCGCAGCGTGGCCGTGCCGCGCCGGCTGGCCAGCGCGCCCTCGTCCACGTGGCACCCCGAGCCTGCCGACGTAACCATCTTTATTATGAATAAAGGATGATTAAAAAATTCATTGCGATCTGTATTTGACCACCGACTTCCGAAATTAGTTGTTTCATAATTTTGAGTTAATTTCTTTTTGAAGTCGATTTAAATTTTTTTATTACGTAATTTTTAGTTTTAAGTAAAAACTGGAATATTTGTTTGTATTAAGTAGTGAATAGTTTTGTTATATTTTTTTAGTCACACACGTATTAGCCCATATCTTGAAAACTACTGAACCAATTCTGATGAAGCTTGGACTGTTCCCTAAGTTGAATTAATGTAAGATAATAAAAAAGAATTGTCACGATCCGATTAATAGTTTCGGAGAAATGCATGGACAAAGATACATATGTACATATATACACTTATAAAATGTTCTATATTTGTTTGAAAGCCCTTACATATTATCATATCTGAATATATTGCAGTTCCAATAATATTACATAATTACATACATGTCGAATTGATAACCTCCTTTTTTTAAGTAGATTAATTAAAAATCAAAAATATTATTTTTAATTAGGCTGAAAATAATCACGTGTTCGCGTGACGATCGCATTTGGTTAAGACGCAGCCTTAGAGCATGAGACTCGTAATCTCAGGGTCGTGGGTTCGAGCCCCATGATGGGCACATCTTTTTGCACTTTTTGAAATTATATAAGACAGTTCCCCAAAGTGCCCGCCCTTCGCCACTGCTAATGCTTTAGCTGGAAAGAAGAAGTGGCGCCCCTCACCAAAATTCGTCTTCCTGCTAGACTGTAAAAGCAAATAAACATTGTAAAATCGAATTATTTTAAAAAGAGTAACCGTGCAGTTTCTTGCCGCCTCTACTCCATGTAACGGACCAATTGGCACCTAGCACCTTGCTTCTGACGTGGGCATTAGGTTTAAGCAGGTATGTGAAATAATAAAAATAAAATAATAAATTAAATATTTTAAATTTAGTTTTAATTGACTGCGCCGTGCTCATACCGTACATAAAATTGACATATATTGACATTGAATTTAAATCAGTGTGGGCAGTATAGTGATGAAGTTCATGCTACAACGTGTTCTTCTTCCGTAGTGCGTTAAACAATTGTATTATAAAATTCCGCACCTCCACTAAAAGTCAGTCAATCAGGCAAGTTGAGAACTTTTTCTTGAAAGTTGATGAATGCATTTTAAAAATCTTATCGAAGAAAACCACAGGGCAGGTACAAACTTCTATATCTAAATTTCTAATTGAATAACTTGCGAAATAATTTCAAGATTCTCATTATTAGTAGATCAATAATAGTCAATTAATTACTTGTTTGTATATAGACGATATCGTTCGGTGAACTTCCTCAGACCATTTTTTGATCAAAAACAGATTCAATTATTAAAATATTATTTCAATTTTGTACCTTTATATAATTAATTGTTGGTAAGAGACTTTCAACGCTCGGTCGGTTCACTTTAATTTTCTTAGGAGTATAAATAAATATTGTAAGTTTTATAAGTGCTTCACTTACTATGGTATGTGTATGTTTTGTTACTACTCGTAAGTAAGCATTTAAATGGAGTAGATTCTAATATACTATTTTAAGTAGTATTAAATATGTGCAATCAGTTTTTTGTCTAGCAAATGCTTTTATTATCCCAAAATCGTCCCAGAGGCTTGATTCCTATTATTTATGTGGCGAGTTTAGTTTAAGTAGCAATTGTTGTGTTGAAACGTCAGTAAAAAAGGTGTCCGTTTTTCATTGTGAAGTGTCACATAGACGTCAAGCCACTCACATTGTGAAGTGTCACATAGACGTCAAGCCACTCACATTGTGAAGTGTCACATAGACGTCAAGCCACTCACATTGTGAAGTGTCACATAGACGTCAAGCCACTCACATTGTGAAGTGTCACATAGACGTCAAGCCACTCACATTGTGAAGTGTCACATAGACGTCAAGCCACTCACATTGTGAAGTGTCACATAGACGTCAAGCCACTCACATTGTGAAGTGTCACATAGACGTCAAGCCACTCACATTGTGAAGTGTCACATAGACGTCAAGCCACTCACATTGTGAAGTGTCACATAGACGTCAAGCCACTCACATTGTGAAGTGTCACATAGACGTCGAGCCACTCACATTGTGAGGTGTCACATAGACGTCAAGCCACTCACATTGTGAAGTGTCACATAGACGTCGAGCCACTCACATTGTGAGGTGTCACATAGACGTCAAGCCACTCACATTGTGAAGTGTCACATAGACGTCAAGCCACTCACATTGTGAAGTGTCACATAGACGTCGAGCCACTCACATTGTGAGGTGTCACATAGACGTCAAGCCACTCACATTGTGAAGTGTCACATAGACGTCGAGCCACTCACATTGTGAGGTGTCACATAGACGTCAAGCCACTCACATTGTGAAGTGTCACATAGACGTCAAGCCACTCACATTGTGAAGTGTCACATAGACGTCAAGCCACTCACATTGTGAAGTGTCACATAGACGTCAAGCCACTCACATTGTGAAGTGTCACATAGACGTCAAGCCACTCACATTGTGAAGTGTCACATAGACGTCAAGCCACTCACATTGTGAAGTGTCACATAGACGTCAAGCCACTCACATTGTGAAGTGTCACATAGACGTCAAGCCACTCACATTGTGAAGTGTCACATAGACGTCAAGCCACTCACATTGTGAAGTGTCACATAGACGTCAAGCCACTCACATTGTGAAGTGTCACATAGACGTCAAGCCACTCACATTGTGAAGTGTCACATAGACGTCAAGCCACTCACATTGTGAAGTGTCACATAGACGTCGAGCCACTCACATTGTGAGGTGTCACATAGACGTCAAGCCACTCACATTGTGAAGTGTCACATAGACGTCGAGCCACTCACATTGTGAGGTGTCACATAGACGTCAAGCCACTCACATTGTGAAGTGTCACATAGACGTCAAGCCACTCACATTGTGAAGTGTCACATAGACGTCAAGCCACTCACATTGTGAAGTGTCACATAGACGTCAAGCCACTCACATTGTGAAGTGTCACATAGACGTCAAGCCACTCACATTGTGAAGTGTCACATAGACGTCAAGCCACTCACATTGTGAAGTGTCACATAGACGTCAAGCCACTCACATTGTGAAGTGTCACATAGACGTCGAGCCACTCACATTGTGAGGTGTCACATAGACGTCAAGCCACTCACATTGTGAAGTGTCACATAGACGTCGAGCCACTCACATTGTGAGGTGTCACATAGACGTCAAGCCACTCACATTGTGAAGTGTCACATAGACGTCAAGCCACTCACATTGTGAAGTGTCACATAGACGTCAAGCCACTCACATTGTGAAGTGTCACATAGACGTCAAGCCACTCACATTGTGAAGTGTCACATAGACGTCAAGCCACTCACATTGTGAAGTGTCACATAGACGTCAAGCCACTCACATTGTGAAGTGTCACATAGACGTCAAGCCACTCACATTGTGAAGTGTCACATAGACGTCGAGCCACTCACATTGTGAAGTGTCACATAGACGTCAAGCCACTTACATTGTGAAGTGTCACATAGACGTCAAGCCACTTACATTGTGAAGTGTCACATAGACGTCAAGCCACTTACATTGTGAAGTGTCACATAGACGTCAAGCCACTTACATTGTGAAGTGTCACATAGACGTCAAGCCACTTACATTGTGAAGTGTCACATAGACGTCGAGCCACTCACATTGTGAAGTGTCACATAGACGTCGAGCCACTCACATTGTGAGGTGTCACATAGACGTCGAGGCACTCACATTGTGAAGTGTCACATAGACGTCAAGCCACTTACATTGTGAAGTGTTTTTTTTTTTTTTTTGGTATATTGGCGTGTGCTAGCTTACTTATAGCAAATAATTTAATTTAAATTCAAATTGTTTATTGTGGTACACAGGTAAAAATATGGTGTTACAGTTTATAAGGTGAAGTACATCTATGACCCGCCTTTAGGCATACAATAATTTAAAGACTTTTGCAATTTAATGTTTTGTGTTGCGTAATGTAAATAAATTATTATGCGCATTGTTGTATAGTATTTTTTTTTAATGAACATATCAACACTGCATTGGGCGCTGGCAGTACAAACCATGCGACGGTGTCTCGATGGTTTGACTTTTAATTCAGGAGACAGGAGCCTTAGTCAGCCTCGCTCTGGACGACCACCCGCAGTGAATGATGATGATTTACGCCATGAACTGCAGTCGAATCCGGATGCTACCACTCGTGAATTAGCGAATGCACTAAACTGCAGTCACCACGCCATGGAAAACCATCTGCATGAGCTAGGGTATCGAAAAGTTTTATCTCGGTGGGTACCGCACATCCTTACAGACGCCACTCGTGCAGTCCGTGTCGCTATCTGTTAATCACTTTTGCTGCGATCCCGACGTAAAGAGTTTTCGCCTGATCTAGTTACTGGAGATGAATCATGGATTCATTACGAGAACGATACACGTCGTGCTTTTTGGCTGTCTCCAGACGAAACGCCACCAACTCAACCGAAGCAGAGTCAAAAGAACCGCTTAAAAATTCTGCTTTGCTGTTTCTGGGACGCGCAAGGCATGCTGTTTTATGAACTATTACACAATGAAACTATAAACGCTGACAAATATTCAACCCAGCTCAACAAACTATCTGCTGCTATTAAGAAAAAACGACGAAAACGAGACAATGTAGTTTTACTACACGATAACGCTCGACCTCATGTCGCATCTGCCGTTCGCCAACAGTTGGAGGACTTGTACTGGGAGACGATGCGCCACCTACCTTATTCTCCAGACCTCGCCCCACCAGTCTATCATTTGTTTAGAGCCCTGAAACAACATTTGCGGGGTAAACAATTTAATGATTTCTCTGATGTAGAGACGGACTTGAACAACTTTTTCGAGGCACAGCCATCAGAGTTCTGGGCGAAAGGCAGCCAAACTTTGCCGGATCGTTGGCAAGAAGTCTTACATGCTAATGGTGATTACATCATCATTGGCTAAGCTGTTAGTATTGTAAAAATAATAAAAAATATAAAACGTAAACCAAGTGTCTCATTACTTTTGTGCCAACCTAACGCAACATCCCGACATCAATCGTCGAGCACAGCCCACCAGGCGGTTGTACTTTGTTTTATAGCTAATAGTTTTATAAAATTTCGTTTCTAATTTTTTTTTCTCATATTTTCGTTTCATAGAACACACATTACGCAGAAAATTTTTCAAATTATTGATTTTTGTTTCACATAAAGTTTAATGTAGTAGAATAGTCATTTCATAGAATATTAAATCAAATATTCTTTATCCTTATATTGTTTATTTAATATAAAACTTATGACCAAGTAATAACACTTTCAATTCATACCCTTGATAAAATGCATACCCTCATGCAACCTACTGCTTGCATGCTGCAAGCGAGCATGCAGCATATAAGCAATCATGCAGCATGCAAGCAAGCATGTAACATGAAAGCATGCAGCATTCAAGCGAGCATGCAACATGCAGCAGGCATGGTTTCTTTCACGGGTCCGACGCTGCGGGGCTCCGGCGGTCCCACGCGAGATTATCGTCGCAGATGGTATTCACACTCACCACCTGCTCATCAGCTCGCGGGCCGCCTCGTCCCTCCGCGCCTACGCGGATCTAAATTACACTCTAGGGGTATGGCAGACAAGACTACGTGGAGTCGGTTTTGCAGCGATTCGTTTCTGTCACTAACTTTTGTAGCACAACATTGACTTTTTAGGACAATATTTTAATTTTTATTTAAGACTATATGACTAATAATTTGATTTAATATCACGGAAAAATACATCGAACAAACAATATTCGTTACAAAATAATTCTACTGTTTGATAAGTTTGTTAAACAAAAAAATGTAAATAAAAATTTGAATTGTGTTTCTGTGAAATATGTTTCATTCAAGTAAATGGTCTTTGAAACAATAATATTCGAAATAAAAATACGAGGACCAAATATTATATGAAACATTTTCTGGGAAATGAAATTATACATATGAAATTTCTATCTGCCAAACAAGAGGACACCCCCACCAGACACAACACCCGTCTGGTCGGAGGATCCTCCTTTTTCTATCGAAGATGAGCAAACTTTACACCTTGCTCCTCACACCTTTATAACAGTACAGTATGAAGAGTGACCTACATTCGTTGGAGTCGTGCAGACAAGGCAACAGGCGCAGGTAAACACGCGGCGCGAGCACGCGGTAAGCCACGAGCGCCGCGCGCGCCGCCGTGCCGGGCGCACCGTGCGCCTGCGCCACGTCCGCGTCCGTGCGCTGCACGCGCACCAATGTCGCCACGCATCCATCACACTGCACCACAAAAAACTTCAAGATAGACATATTATTCATAAAACAAAAAAAAAAAAAAAAATACAAAATGAACGAATGATTATGAATTAAATATTTATTGTATGTACATTAAAAAACAGTTTTTTATACAGTCTAGTTTTGTATAACTTGTCAGTTTTTTTTCCTGTATCAAGTCAGGACGCATTGCCTTTTGAAGCTACGGCACTGAGCAGACTACACAAATAACTATAATAATTACTTGGTATCGAAGATCAAAATAGCCATGGATACATACATCTTTGATCAATGTAGTGTTGAAATCGAACTAGAAGCCTGGCCATTAATGAAAATCATTATTTAAAAAATTGTGAGTCTGTCAGTTTCACATTTTTCTGACATGTAAATAATATGGCTGAATGTAAATAATATGGCTGAATGTAAATAATATGGCTGAATGTAAATAATATGGCTGAATGTAAGTAATATGGCTGAATGTCATTCTGCGATATTGGCAACATGACGCAATACATAATATGGCTGAATGTCATTCTGCGATATTGGCAACATGACGCAATATATAATGCTGAGTCGATAAAGCAGGTTCTATCGTGCATTGAGCAGACGAAAATAACTCTTATGAGGGCTGTCGTGTTTTGTCACCTCTCTCGCTCACACGTGACCTAATTTTTTAGAATGTTAAATGAAAAAGTGCTTTTATTGAAAAAAGTAACCAATTGGCGAACTATTAAATAATATTAATTTAATAGGTAATTATTAAAAACAGATCTCTATTGTGGTATCTAAAGAAATCAGCTCAGTAAGTATTATGATCTGTTTTTGAGATTAGTTAAATAAATGCTACAATAAAATAATGTATGTTGTGGGAGTCAACTTAACCTATCGCAGTCAGTTAAGGTCAGCTTCTAGTCTGACCAAATGCAGCTGGATACCAGTATTTTACACGGAGCGACTGCCTACCTGACTTCTACAAACTACCTGACCTCTACAAACCCAGGTTACTGGGTAATACGATACCCCTTGGTAAGAATGGCTGTCAGACTTTCGGGTTTCGGGGACCAACGGCTTCACGTGCTTTCCGAGGCACGGAGTGTCTCGGTATGTATAGATGGTCACTCATCCATTGACCGACCGCGGCAAGCGTACCTGATCGATAGACCCGTGCGGCTGTAACAGCTAAGCCACGGGCCCTTCCAATCCTCCAATGTCGTTCCAATTTACTGCATACTATACAATGACCCACACAACAGATCAGCCGTGGTCTTCAGAACTTTAGCCGCGTCAGTGAGAACATGGTCACACACATACACACACAAAGTGCAAACGAGTTCTGATTAAAGCTCGAGGCACTTTTCGCGACACTTTACCTTCTTCAAAGACAACGGAAATTCAAACAACTTTTCTTGAGCTGACGAGATGCTTTTGAAACTCTTGATGGTTCAAAGTCAAATGATGTTTGCTTCGGTGCTAATAAAGCAAAGGTCCCAATGTATGTGTAGACAGCGGCGCGTGTACGTTACTCTAACACTCTTGTGGACTGATCTAATCTAATCTATGTATATAACATTAGTAATATAAGATGTCTAAGTAAATTGCGATTGTTATTTGAACAAAAGCTTTTGCCGGCGACATCTTTCGCGTGGAAGTCGTAAGACACCACAATATGTATCTTTATATATATTAGGATATTGATAGGGAACGTAGGGCGTTTGCGGCCCGATGCAATATGCTTGCTCGCAGGTTTACGCGGTGCACGAAGGAGGTAAAGCTAACTCTTTTCAGAGCTTATTGCCAGATGTTTTACTCGTGCAGCCTGTGGGTTAGGTATACGTGTACAGCGCCCTGCGTGTCCAATATAGTAAGACTCAGGATGTTGTTGGGACTGCCTCGCTCTTGCAGCGCATCAAGCATGTTTGCTGAAGCGAGACTGGACGACTTTTATGCCATCATGCGCAAGCAAGTGCATCTATGCTGCGGCGATTCCGACTTAGACCAAACAATATTTTGGGTACATTGGCTGACAAAATAGACAGGCCGTTTATTAGACTCTGGGCTGGGAGACATGTGCGTACGGACGTACATGTGCAACATTAATTGTGATGTCACTTTTGTTTTAATTTATTTTTATTTTGCATTGGTTAAGGCAATACTAACACATTATGGATCCAGTAATCTGAAATAAAGAGGTATTATTATTATTATATAAAACAAAGTCGGATTTGTTCGAACACGAACTCGAGAACGGCTGGACCGATTTTTATGGTTTTTGATTCTGATGATGATGGTTTGATCGAATATGGTTGTATTTGTCTCCGTCCCGAATAGCAGAATAACTATTAAAAGATCGGAAAAATACATGAAAAAAAATTATGAAGAAAATTAATTTTCTCATACATCAAAATTGGACGTCTGTCGGTCAGCTAGTACTAAAATAACAGTCATAATATAATATATTATGTTTAAAAAACTTTCCTGTGTACTAAGTTTGTAGTTTTGGTCTCAGCAGTCAAAATATACAGATAGTCAGGACTGATGTGACGAAGCAGCTCGTTCTGAGGTTGACAGCCTTCAGGAGCAATTTCCCATAGCTTGAGAAGTTTTCGTTTTTAACCGACTTCAAAAAAGAAGGTTCTCTATTCAACCCCTATGTATGTATGTATGTATGTATGTAGGTAGGTATGAATGTATGTATGTATGCATGTTTGTTTGTTTTTATGTTTGTTTGTCCACGATTTTCTCAAAAGCTGATGAACCAATCTTGATGATTTTTTCACTAATGTGATCTACATACTTTCAGAAAGGTATATAATGCATTAGGTAACTATTGTTATGTACGAAGTTATATGCATAAATATACTGTAATTTGTAAAAAAAAATTGTAAGCGGATTTTGATGATTTTTCTTTTCGTTCGCTTATGGTATTTTGTATATTCAAATAAAAATGGAAAAATAAATTTATTAAAAAAAAAGTAAAGACCGACTTCACAACTTCTGAAGTCGGTGTCTTCAGTACTTCAATGCACTGATAGCTTGGCACCAGCACCAGCTGTTAAGTTTTTAAGAAAGTTATTTTATTCGTTTTAGGTTTTTCAAGTCGGTTTTTACTTTTTTTTAAGTAATTTTTTTTACTAACACCAAATTACTACACTTATCGAAGTTTCCTGAGCCGAAGTTGGCTATGTAATTATTTTATAAAGTAGCTTTGTTTCATTTAATGACCTATCGCTACATAAAACATCATAACGTTTTTGTCGTATTATTTTTTATACTGACAATTAATTGTATTGTTTGATTCGTTTTGGTAATTTGATAGTGAGCTATTACTCGTATAGCAGGTATTTAATATTTTAACATTGATAATAGTGTGAAAGTTGCTTAGGTGCTATGTGTATAGAAAAAATGAAAAATGATGCGTTTTCAACAAGTGATTGTGAAATTTTCACGATCACTTCACCAATAGCATTGCGTTTTTTTCACCAAAAGTTAGTTTTGGAAACCTTTCACGGTGAAAGGTCGTACACTTAGACGACGAGCCAATACCAACATGCAGTATTCTTTCACGGTGAAAGGTCGTACACTTAGACGACGAGCCAATACCAACATGCAGTATTCTTTCACGGTGAAAGGTCGTACACTTAGACGACGAGCCAATACCAACATGCAGTATTCTTTCACGGTGAAAGGTCGTACACTTAGACGACGAGCCAATACCAACATGCAGTATTCTTTCACGGTGAAAGGTCGTACACTTAGACGACGAGCCAATACCAACATGCAGTATTCTTTCACGGTGAAAGGTCGTACACTTAGACGACGAGCCAATACCAACATGCAGTATTCTTTCACGGTGAAAGGTCGTACACTTAGACGACGAGCCAATACCAACATGCAGTATTCTTTCACGGTGAAAGGTCGTACACTTAGACGACGAGCCAATACCAACATGCAGTATTCTTTCACGGTGAAAGGTCGTACACTTAGACGACGAGCCAATACCAACATGCAGTATTCTTTCACGGTGAAAGGTCGTACACTTAGACGACGAGCCAATACCAACATGCAGTATTCTTTCACGGTGAAAGGTCGTACACTTAGACGACGAGCCAATACCAACATGCAGTATTCTTTCACGGTGAAAGGTCGTACACTTAGACGACGAGCCAATACCAACATGCAGTATTCTTTCACGGTGAAAGGTCGTACACTTAGACGACGAGCCAATACCAACATGCAGTATTCTTTCACGGTGAAAGGTCGTACACTTAGACGACGAGCCAATACCAACATGCAGTATTCTTTCACGGTGAAAGGTCGTACACTTAGACGACGAGCCAATACCAACATGCAGTATTCTTTCACGGTGAAAGGTCGTACACTTAGACGACGAGCCAATACCAACATGCAGTATTCTTTCACGGTGAAAGGTCGTACACTTAGACGACGAGCCAATACCAACATGCAGTATTCTTTCACGGTGAAAGGTCGTACACTTAGACGACGAGCCAATACCAACATGCAGTATTCTTTCACGGTGAAAGGTCGTACACTTAGACGACGAGCCAATACCAACATGCAGTATTCTTGGTTAGTAAATAGTTATAAAATGTTCTGTCTACCCTATCGTCAAACAGCACGCCACTCCCAACCACAGATATTTATTTTTATTATAACCATAGATGAGGCCTGAACTTATTGTTTTTATGTCCCGTCACAGACCGCAGTGCAACCTCTAAACAGGCGATGAGGTGCCAGTGTAACGACCGATTGAGGAGCGCGCTGGAGGATGCGATTCGGGAGTTTAGAACTGCCCTCGTCCAACTTAGACCTCGTTTACCTCGCTTGCATATGCACAGAACGAATAGAGCGTTGCTGTGTGCCTTGGATTAGCTGCTTGTTTTTTATTTTGAAAGCAGCGAAGATCTCGTAGATACGCACTCAATCTTGTATTGCGCGGCTATTGCGGCGTGTCATGTAGCCAATGTCGCATTTCCAAATTGTGACACGACCAAAACCTGCCATTCCAGCCTGGTAGTGCAAGATCGAGCGGCGTATCGAGGGGACCAGGGTGCTCATCGGTAAACTATACTGCTTCAGGGAGGACAATACTCGCCCTAGAATGATGCGCTTTTTGAGGCGGGCGTTCTCGGGGATTGGAATCAGTCCTCAAGAATATATGTCCCGTGTCACAGAGTGCATTGACTTCCTGAAGCAGAAGGTCTGTGCATGGGCAAGTCGTATCCGTAGGTATAAGCGACGGGTTGAACGGTATACCCAGAATCGCATATTCCAGCGTGATCAAAGGTGGGTGTATAGATCATGGGAGCGACCTGAGCAAAATGTGGCAGACGTATGCCGCCCGGATGATGATGCCACTAGCATATTTTGGCGCAACATCTGGTCGGTGCCCGTCTGCCATACTGAGTCTGAATGGATGCGCGATGTTGAGCGCGTGTGTGACGCTATACCGGAAATGGAGGAAGTAATAATTACTTCCTCCGATGTAGCCAGTGCAGCCCGCCCGATACCAAACTGGAAATCGCCGCGACCGGATGGACTGCACAATTTTTGGCTTAAATGGCTGCAAAGTTCACACGCGTGCTTGGCATTGCAATTCCAGTCGGCCTTAGAGTCTGGGTCGCTGCCACAGCTCTTAACAACTGGAGTTACCCAGCTGCTCCATAAGACAGGTGATGCCACGGAACCCAAAAATTATAGGCCGATCATTTGTTTGCCGAGGGTGTTAGAGTTGTACAAAATTGATACAACTTTGAGCACCTTCCTGACGACGTGTATCGGGCAGTAGAGGATGGTTATTCGCTATCCAGGATGTCGACAAATTCGGAGGAGCGACGAACCTATTAGGATTAAGCGGGGAATATTCCAGGGCGACAGTCTGAGTCCACTGTGGTTTTGTTTAGCCTTGAACCCTCTTAGCACTCTGCTGGACGGTACAGGGCTGGGCTATCCTTTACGGAGAGGGGGTCAGGTAATATCCCACCTGCTTTATATGGATGATTTGAAACTGTTTGTCACCAACAAATTGCAACTGCTGGAGTCACTAAAAGTAACTATAACAATTAGTGATTCCATCAGGATGGAATTTGGTGTAGATAAATGTGCAGTCATGCATGTAAGGCGGGGCGGGATTGTGGAATCTGAGGGACTACAACTCTCAGATTCTATAAACCTGAGATCACTCTCCGCAACTGATACTTACAAATACCTGGGTATGTCAGAGGGGTTAGGCATTAACGGGCCTGACATGAAACAATCGTTGCAGGAGCGCTTCTTCGGTCGCCTGAAAAAGGTACTTAATAGTTCTTTGTCAGGCGGCAATAAGGTGCGCGCTTTTAACGGTTGGGTCATTACGGTCCTGATGTACTCCTTTGGCATACTTAAGTGGACCCAGATGGAACTAGACGCCCTGGATAGGAGAGTCCGTTGACTACTGACCGCAAACCGGATGCATCACCCACGCTCGTCTGTACATTCCGCGGAAGTGCGGGGGTTGAGGTTTCCTAAATGCTAAGACCCTCCACAACCGTGAAGTGTGCAGTCTCAGAGAATATTTTCTCAAGGCTGACGTGGGTATGCACCGAGATGTGGTTGCAGTGGACAAGGGACTCACCCCGTTGTCTTTGGCTAAAAAGAACTGGCGCAAACCTGTGGTGCTTAGTACCAACGACCGCAAGGAAGTATGGCAAAGCAAAGAGCTTCACGGACGCTTTTTCCGGGCCCTTCATGGGCCCGACGTAGATTTCTTAGCGTCCGTGGCTTGGCTACGCTTCGGTGAACTCTTTGGGGAAACCGAAGATTCGGTCTGTGCGATTATGGATGAGGTTATGCTACTGAATAACTACCGGAAGTATATATTGAAAGACGGTCCCGGTTACATTATATGCTTCCCATGCCTGACATATGCCGATCGTCCGATCGACATATGTCAGGCATGCCATTGTCCCGGTGAGTCTATCAGACATATTACTTCTGGGTATTCTCGTTTGGCTAACGTCGAGTATTTGCACAGGCATAACCAGGATTATCCATCAGCAACTTGCTCTGAAATACGGCCTTGTGGAAGCTGAGGTACCGTATTACAGGTACGTGCCCGACCCAGTTCTCGAGAATTACCATGTCACGTTATACTGGGATCGATCTATTATCACCGACAGGTCTATTGTAGCCAATAAGCCTGATGATAATGGATCGATCAGTGCGCCGCACAATAATAATCGATGCCACTATCCCTCATGACGAGAACCTCGTGAAGGCTGAGAAAGAGACACAATTGAAATATTTCGACTTAGCTCACGAGGTTGTCGCCATGTGGAATGTGGACTCAGCAATCATTGGCCTTATCATTGGTCGTAACAGTCAATGGCCTTATCGCCAAGAGCCTCGACCAACCTCTCAAGAGGCTCTCGTTGGGCGGCTGGGTGATGGGCCTGATTCAGAAGGCAGTCCTCCTTGATACGGCACGTATTATGAGGACGTTCCTGTCTCTGGGGCCCTAACCACCGGTAGCTTGGACCCTGTTCCCCATGCCAGTGGAATTCTATTTTTTATATATTTAAATGTTTTTATTTTTGTATTGAAATATTTAAAAATATAATTTATATGTAAAGAATTGAAACAAAAGAAATAATAATAATAATAACATATTTATTTTCAGGCTACAATGGCCCATAGATACATACCTTACAAACTAACATAATATATAAAGTATAAAACAAAACTTGTGTTAATAAATATAGCTTAAAACTATGTAAGTAGCGCTTCACTTCACTCACTTGTCCTTGAGCTGTCCTGTGGCACTTGTTCGCGGAAGCGACGGAACACCACGTCCTGCGGCCAGAAGTCTTCTTCCATGACGACGGACAGGTAACAATTCGGTACTCGCACCACGAACGCCCGGGAATTGACGTTGCGGCGCGACTCCAGTAACGGCCACCTCGGCATGTACCTTGTCTTCTGGCGCACGTACTCCACGCTGTCCTCCGCCTTAGTGGTGTAGTGCAGGCGGGAGATGTACACCGGTGTGTTCGGCTTAGCGGCACGCAGGCTCACTTCTGGCTTCGTAGGAGCTTTGCCGCAGCGGTTCTTGTTGGTTCGCGACTGGCGCTTCCGCCTTTGCACTGTCACGAAACCTTCCTCATCAGCCCTATGTGGCGCCTTTTCTGGCATAGGCTTCATACTTGGAGCACCTGCGGCACTCGCGGGGACGGTACCGAAGTCCTTTCTTAAGGGTTTCGCCAGGATTATTAATTGCTATGTTTAATTATTGGTTCAGTTAACTATGGATTAAAAAACCGGCCCTAAGACCATTTTCTTTTAGTGACAACGATTCAAAGTCCTTACTGCCCCATTTCAAAAATCCACCCTGTATAGGTATGTCATACCTAGGTATCTCAGATCTTAAAAGTATATCGTATCGATAATAATTGAAAAAGTTAAATCTGTAACAACTTGCAAAATTCTAACTTTTTGGATCGTGTTTTTACAACTTGCGGTAAACTATAGAGGAATACGAACATAAAGCAATACTGCTCGTCCCCCATAGCAAGTAGCGTGATAAATTATAGCTATAGACTGACCAGACTTATAGAGAAAATCTTTGCAAAAGAACAAAATCTATCCGTTAGTATTTGCGTGATGCTGCAACATACATTCAGACCATCTCGGAAGATCTTTCTTATATCTATGATTCTGTACACTCTCGTCGCCGAACATTTTTCTACTTACTCTGTAACCTACTTTAGGCCAACGATGCGCGTATAATTGAGCGTTATAAAGTAACATGACTAACGAATTTAAATAAAGTGAACTTATAACTGTGTCGCTATCAACAACAGACAGAGAAATAATCGCCTTCCGCTCTAGTACTGTTCTTACTCGTAATTTAATAAACTTGATTACTTAGTGCATCTTAGTGGAACGTGTTTCTGAACTTACATACCTTCACGACAAATCGGTGTATGGAGTGCACTACTACCACCCAATCCCAACAGATTCAGACAAACAGACAAAAATTGTAAAAACTATATATTTTCGGCATTAGGATCGTCCCCAGACCTCGCAGCAATTACTTTTTTTTTTCAAAAATATTCAATGTACAGTTTTGACTTCGCTACGATTTAATATCCTATTTTTACTATTAAATGAGCAATATAGCAATACTCGTATTTGCAGTTATGAAATAAAAACAAAAGCAATGAATAAATACCATCATTCATTCTCCTGCCCTTGTCCCAATTTATTTGGGGTCAGCGCAACATGTATTCTTCTTCGATACTTCTCTATTAGTCGTCATCTCGGTAGTCACTCCCTTTCTGGCCATATCATCTTTCACACAGTCCATCCATCGTTTCTTTGGTCTTCCCTTACTCGTATAGCCCTCCACGTTCATACTCGACACTTTCCGCATCACATGCCCATACCATGACAACCGATTTCCACACAACTTTTCAATCACCGGTGTCACTTTCAGACTTCCTCTTACATATTGCAATTTTATTAATAAATATACAATATATTATTAGTTAGGTATATATCCGGATAACGTAACCGGTGATTACATCTACGGCAGTTTTTCTCGGGCGCGCTCGCAGCCCACCGGATATCTAGGAAAATTCGTTTTGTCTATTTTCATCAGCGCAGAGTTCGGGCGACCGGGTATGTAAATAGATATCGCACTGCGGGAAACTTTGATAAACTTTGAAAGCTTTCTAAAGTAAACACTAAAATATCAATTAAAATACGCGGAGCGACGGTGTGACGGTGTGTGCTTGTTGGAACAACTTTTAGTTGCAAACCATTTCTCCAGAGATACGTACACTTATTCAAGAAGAAGAAGGGCTGGTCGCGCCACTTGTTTGCAAGCGCTGACCGTTGTACGCCATCTTCTAAACGAGAAACTTTAAACTTTTAAGTAAAACACGCTCAGCACCCGATTTTCCCGGTAACTGGATATCCGGCGTATTAGCTTTATACAAATGAGAATTTAAGAGTCACGCCGACCAAGGCTCGGAACCCGGTAGTCACGAGTATAATAATAATAATAATAATAACACAAGCTGTACTTTGACAGAGCTATCCTCACCGACAAAACAATACACTACAATAGACCAGACCTTACGTTATTAGATAAAATTAACAAAACTGCACAAATCATAGACATAGCCGTTCCTAATACACACAATCTACAGAATACTATAGCAGAAAAACTCTCAAAATATACAGACCTGAAAACAGAAATCAGCCGAATGCGGCGGCTTAGCAATGTCACCATAGTTCCTATAGTATTGTCAACAACAGGTGTTATACCTAAACAGCTCCACCAGTCTTTAAAAATACTCGATTTACCACCCTACACATGTCAGACTCTTCAGAAAGCTGCAATCTTGAATACCTGCAGGATTGTCAGAAAATTTCTGCAAAATGACAACGAAACATCAATTGTCACCTCACACACAAGTGCAGCAACCATCGCACGAACACAGTCTCATGAACAGATACACTCACCATCACAAATTTCGAACACACCATCATCTCATCCTATTCTCGCCAATTTCCAGGGGTAGCACTTGGCTTCGGCCCGTACTACCCCATTAAGCCGGCGCAACGACGAGATACGTAAAAGTATAAAAAAGAATAATAATAATAATAATATCCTAAGACATTGTTCACACACGGTCATCTGATCCCAAACTAAGCAGAGCTTGTACTATGGAAACCAGATAACTGATAAACTACATACACTACTTTTTTTTTAAATACATACTTATATAGATAATTACACCCAGACTCAGGACAAACAGACATGTTCATGCACACAAATGTTTGTCCTGGATGGGAATCGAACGATCGATGGTCGACAACAAATTAGTTAATAAAGCAGCAGACGTTGCTGAGGCATTTAATGAGTTTTTTGCCAACATACCCATAACTACGACTCGCTCCTTAAATTCATCCCCGTCTAAAGCTGAAAACCTTTTGCATAGTAGTGTGCCTAAATGTGGTCGCTTATTTAGCTTCGAACATATAACACCTCGTGATGTAGTTAATGTATTTAACACACTTAAGTCTAAAAACACTGGTGATTACTGGGGCATCTCCATTAAACTGTTAAGTAATATAATAGACATAGTAGCCCCCTATCTAGCTGTTAGTTTTAATAAATGTGTTGATGTAGGAACTTTTCCTGACCTCATGAAAAGTAGTAAAGTCATACCTTTATTTAAATCAGGTAATAAAAATGACGTTGGCAATTTTAGGCCTATTTCTATCTTACCTGCATTTAGCAAAATATTTGAAAAGTTAATACTCAAGCAGTTGCTAAGACATTTTAATTTATATGGCCTCCTTCATGATGAACAATATGGCTTTACTAAAGGTCGTTCGACTACAGATGCGGGTGTTGCTCTGCTGAAACATATATTTAACGCATGGGAGAACTCGCAAAATGCTATTGGAATTTTCTGTGACCTTTCCAAAGCCTTTGATTGCGTGCACCATGACACGCTTTTGCGTAAACTACATCATTACGGTGTACAAAACGAAGCTCTTAAAGTAATAAATTCATATTTACATAATAGGTTTCAATGTGTAGATGTAAATGGTGTGAAATCTTCCGGGCTACCAGTTCAGTTGGGTGTACCTCAAGGTTCAATACTGGGTCCATTCTTGTTTTTAGTGTATATCAATGACTTACCATTCTATTTAAAGGGTATCTGTGACGTTGTACTGTTTGCAGATGACACCTCTCTTATTTTTAAAGTAGACAGGAATAGACAAGATTTTGACGACGTAAACAGTGCACTCTCAATGGTTACAGATTGGTTTACGACAAATAACTTAGTTCTCAATGCTAAAAAAACGAAATGTATAAAGTTTGCCTTACCGAATGTTAGAAATCTAGGACCCAACATCGTTTTAGATAAAGAGATGCTTAAAACTGTAGACTCGGCAGTTTTTCTGGGTATAACAGTAGATGCCAAACTTCAGTGGGGCCCACATATATCAAGCCTAGCGGGAAGACTCAGTTCAGCCGCCTACGCCGTCAGGAAAGTAAGACAATACACTGACGTTGATACAGCTCGGTTAGTCTATTTTAGTTATTTTCATAGCGTTATGTCATACGGTATTCTGCTCTGGGGTAAAGCCGCTGACATTCAAAATATATTTGTTCTTCAGAAACGAGCTGTTCGAGCAATTTACCAGCTCGGTGCCAGAGTTTCTTTGAGAGATTTTTTTAAACAGATTGGTATTCTCACGGTGGCATCACAATTCATCTTCGCCAACATCTTATATATTAGACAAAATATACATTTATACACTAAAAACAGTGATATTCACAATGTTAACACCAGAAATAAGGACAAATTACGTGCTCCATTTCACCGGCTTCATAAGGTTCATAACTCATTTGTTGGGCTTGGTATAACTTTTTATAACAAGCTACCCTCTTCTTTGCTAGATTTGCCCTTTAATAATAATAATATAATAATAATAATAATTTATTTCAGATTATATCCATATGTGTTAGTATAGTTGCGAGCTTATAAACTAGTGTTAGTAATAATTAATAAGAAATTGAAATAATAATTTAATTAAACAATACACAATAAAAATAATAACAATCTTAGTGTATATTCCTCAATCAAACAGTAAGTGGCAGGTCCGGGTGGACTCCGCGATGTCGGTGACAAAACACTATACGACTGCGTGCAGCCGTATCCAGCGAGCCAGCATCGGAGAGTCCCACCGGTCAGCCAGCGCGCGCAGGATAGTGTTGGGACTGTCGCGCGTGCGCCGCATGATAGAAGCGCATCGTTTGCGCATAATGGCCGCAAAGCTGTCTGTGGCAGCCGCCGCGAACATCGCGGAGGCGCTGCAGTGGCGCGGCAGCCCCATCAGCACCCGGAACGCGTTATTGTATTGAACGCGCAGATCGCTGTATGTCCGCTGCGTATAGCTAACCCACAGGCTGCAGGTGCAAAAGGACTGACAGTACGCTTTAAAAAGCGCAACTTTGACAGTCCCCGTGCACCGTGCAAACCTGCGGGCCAACATGTTGCATCGGACAGACAGCGCTCTGCGCTCCCTCTCAACATCTACATTGTCCTTAAGATCCTCAGTGACCCAGTGACCCAAATACTTAAATTGCTCAACTTTGTGTAGAGCTGTACCACACAAGGTGAAATTCGGAACAAACGTGTATCGCTTGTTGTCCGGCCTGAAAATCATTATTTCACTCTTTTTCGTGTTGTATTTGAGCCCATGAGTCACCGCATAGGACTCACATATTTTCATGAGCCTTCGCAAGGCACCAATCGATGGGCTCAGCAGCACCATATCGTCTGCGTAGCTGATGTTATTCACACACACTCCATCTATATGACACCCGATGCCGGCGCTGCTGAGCTCATCGATCAGTCGGTTGACGTACAGGTTGAAGAGCGTGGGCGAGGTCAGCCCCCCCTGCCTCACCCCGCACTGCAGCCCGTACTCCTCCGAGAGAGCTCCTGCCCATCTTACAAAATTCTTTTGATTTTTATACCAATGCATAAATAATAGTACAATTTCCTTAGGTAGACAAGTTTCATCCCTTAACTTACCCCATAGAATATCGTACGATACAAGATCGAACGCTTTCGATAAGTCAAGGTAGCATGCATACACTGGGGTCTTTCTACTCGTGTAATACTGTACAGTCTGCTTGAGGCACAGGATAGCACTCTCGGTGGAAAGCCCTGGCCTGAAGCCGAACTGCGCGTCGTTTAGCGAGACGTGCTTATCCAGGTGCTGACCAAGCAGACTGTCCAGCACTTTGGCGACCACTGTGGCCAGAGAGATCGGTCTATAGTTGTTTACATCTGCTGTATCACCAGTTTTATTTTTGATGATTGGTACAACTATAGTACGCATTAGATTATCTGGCAGATGGGAGTGGCCTAAACACAGGGTAAAAAACATAGAAAGCACTCTGGGTAGGTGTACACCTGCGTGCTGCAGGTGCTCGATGCTAAGGCTGTCGTGACCCGGGGATTTACCCCTCACCATGCCTTTGATCACCGCATACACTTCATTCGTAGTAAAATGAACACTACGCTCACTAGCTTCCTCAGCATCGGACTCCTGCCGCCCTAGCCCCAGAGGTGAGTCCACCCTGAAATGGTGGGAGAATAAAGTGGCGATCTCGCTAGGCTCGTGCACTCCCGCCATACTGACGGGAAAGCCCGGTTTATGATTCATCTTATTGGTGTTTTTCCAGAACTGACCAAATTTCTTGTTTGAGTGAAGTTCAGCAATAATATCCATTTTTATTTGTTGTTGATTATTCTGACACCACTTTAATTTCGATTTAAAAGCGCGCCTAGTTTCACACATATCATTATAAAGACGGCCATCCCCGGGCTTACCCGCATATAACCAAGCCTGAAAACATAGCCGAGCCCTCCCATGAGCATCACGGACGTATCGGTTCCACCCGGTAATGTATTTACCTCTACGTTTTTCGGTAACTTTATAACTACATATAGCGGCCTCCGACAGTATACAAATAATCTCGTCATACATGTTATCTAACAGGATTTTATGACTTTTGTTACAACACATATTATCCGCACAGTCACTTAGTTCTGAAGGAAAATTAATGTCACGCAATCTAGAGTGACATACATTTTTAAATTTCGCTATCTGAGTTGAGTCTCGTTCACCCCAGACTATTCTATTTATACAAACAGTAGGCATACAAATCTTCGGCTTAATTAAATTAAAATTACATACTATAGACACAGGGTAATGATCAGACCAGTAGGTATCATATAACACAGAGGCCGCGGACACAGAGTGCCGCGCGGCACTAGTCACAAGACAGTGATCGAGCCAGCGCCGACAGCCGTGCGCTTCACTGACAAACGTATGACTGTCCGGCGGCATCAGTTCTAAGTCTACACAGGACCATGATTGTTCCGCACAAAAAGTTAAAAGTTCAGTAGCAAATGACTCACCGGGGTGCGCATTGTAGTCTCCTAACATAAACACAGACTCCACATTGTGACTGTCAATTATGGCTGTCATTTCACTGAGACACTCTGTGAATTCCACTAAGTTTTCATTAGACTCGGTAGGCATGTATATAGAAAATATTAAAATGGAACGATCACTGAGCTCGATTTTTATCGCGGCGAGACGCACACTATTGCACTTCACTACGGTTACCGTCGGAAACGCAACCTTTCTCCACAGTAGGGCAACTCCGCCGTAGGGCCTACCGCGTAAGACCCCTGCCGCGATATCCACTGCAGAGGTACCCGTGCAGGCGAAGTCGTCGTCTATCGCGGCCAGGTACCCAAGGTCGTGCGGCAGTAGCCACGTCTCCTGCAGCGCCACAATATCAGCCGAGCGACAAAGCTTCCGCACACATTCCACTGATCTCATCACGTTTTTGCAGTTAAAACTTATTAAATTGATTTGATTCATAAATTAGAACTACCAATATTCTCGCCAGTCACACGGACATTTTCTTTATCACGTCTGAAGATGTTTATAAATCGACGGTAGGCCACCCCCTTTGGCCAGAAGTCCTCACTTAGGAAAAATATTAAAGAACTTTTAGGTACGAATATTTTGTATGATTCGTAATCCTTCGCTAACTTCATGTCCATTTTTTCAATTTTGACATCAATATTAATCTTCTTCATAATATAGGTACGGATGTCACACACGGACACGCCCTTCGCCACATTATAAATGTACATGGGAACCTTAGTTTCCGCTGCCATAAAATTATTTCCAGGCTCAGGAATTGCTTTTCCTCGCTTCGCAACGAAACGGTTTCGTAACCTTTTGTTTTGGACACGAACCCACTGGTCACTCGGAGCTTGTGTCTTCCATTTCCCTTCTCGAACAATCTCCGCCAACAATTTCTGCTTAGGTGCGATAGGGCCGGATCCATTTTTGTCGACCGTGTGTCCCACGGCCGAGTCGAGTGATGGTGGTATCTGCGCAGTACAGGCGGCCGGACCAGATAGCAGCGGCAACGCGGCTTGGGGCAGGGGACCGCCGCCGCCTGTCGCCAAGGAAGACGGCAGTGGAGAAGGGGGCGGCGATGCCCCGTCAGCCGCACCGTGCACCGGCGTGGCAACGGCCGCGGACGGCGCGGAAGGAGACGCGAGTGACTCGATCAGCTGACCTGTGGCGTGCGTCATCGTAGCCGCGTCTCGCAGTTCGACGGTAGAATCGTATTGCTTATTACGCGGCGCTTCTTCACTACTACCCTCCGATATCTGATGCTCAGAAATATTGTGAAAACTGGATTTTAGCGTAGATTCCAATGAAGTTTGCTCTTGACAGCATTCACTAATGCCTTCATTGCACTCTAACGGCAATCCCATGGGACCACTATCGCACTCATAGCTCGCGAGTCTTGCGACATATGCACCTCTTCTGGGGTTTACATTGCACCATCCTGATGAAAGATGCTGCATCTCACTTCTCAACTGGTCCATCTGCTTAACTGTAGCATAGTCCTCTTTCATCATGTCGAGATCTTGCCGTAGCTTAACAATGTCTTTCAAAAGCCTCGTCACGTCAACATGGTCGAACAAAACCGGGGGTAACTTCTCAAGGTCGCGGGCCACGAAGACTGGGATATCCTCGGAGTCAGTTCCGCGGATCAGACAGATGATGTCGTCTATGTCTCGAACATTTTTCCCCGCCTTCCTCCGCGTTATCTTACGTTTTGTTGTCGGCAAGGATTCGAACAACAACTTCTTCGCCGTTATAATGTCACTTTCGGAGAAAGCGCTCGCACAGATTCTGCTTATACTCTCATCGTCCATCACAGATATTTTATTATGAACGAAGGCCAAAACTTCGTTAATCACTACATTGCAATTTGCACATTTAACCACAGAGGACATTTTGAATTCCCCAATACACACCGTCACGCACAATAACCAACCGTTCGCAAGCGCGCGCGCGGCATGACTCATGAATGAATGCGTTCAAAGCTAAAGTAAAATCTAACCTTTGTTCAAAGGCATACTATTCTATCAACGATTACTTAAACGATAAGAATAGTTGGTCGCTGTGTTTTGCTTAAGACAATGTTTATGTTCTTTCTCCAGAATTAGCATAGCTACTGACAGGTTATATGAGTTCATATAATTATTTATTTTCTTTGACTCTCAAGGTCAATTTATTTTAATTTTATTTTTATTTATTATTGACATAATCTACTCATTTCAATGTTTATTTATTTTTTATGAGTGGTATTGCAATATGTGGTTAGCTAGTGACCTCGACAATTGATCATAGTTTTTCTTGCCCGAGCAACCGGCAGCAAGTTCGTCATGCTCCCTTAGATGTCACTGCTTGCGGTAGCGTCGGGGGTCGGGTTGTCTCCTTCCCTCAAATATGGCGAGGGGGATAATGGCTGATCTTTGCGTTATACTCGTGAACGGGTGCTGCTTGTGGTGACAGGTCGTCTTGCTGACCTTGGTTTTGTTTTGTTATTAGTAATTTAACTCGTTGATTTTACTTCGATGGTCCTAGTTTATCCCTATCTGTGACTTGTGAGTTACGACTACATGTACGGCTATATGTAAGTGGGCACGCCCTTTATTACTGGAGGCTTTTATTTAGGTATAAAGTTCTGCTTACGTTTTTAGTTTTGTATTTTGTTTCTGCTTGAGTATTGTTTTCGTTTTTTTTTTTTTTTTTTTTTTGGTATATTGGCGTGTGCTAGCTTACTTATAGCAAATAATTTAATTTAATGTTTTGTGTTGCGTAATGTACCTAAATTATTATGCGCAGTATTATATAGAATCATTTTTTTGACTGAACAGACAGCTGTGCTGCTGGGGAGTTTGTTGCGCCACTTCTTCTCCCCAGCTAAAGCACTAGGAAGTGGTGAAGGGCGGGCGTTTTTGGGGGACTGTCTTATGTAATTTTGACGTTCAAAAAGTGCTGATTCTCAGCCTAGTTTGAATAAATGACTTTTGATTTTGATTTTGATTTTGATTTTGAACCCACGACCAGCGGCATGGCAGGTGGTATCTTAACCAACCACGCCATCTGTTCCCAAAAAAGTAATATCGGTATTTAGCTTAAAACCTTTTTAACCTCTTGAATGATTTTGAAAACCATTAAGGCCTTTGTCGGTGTTAAATACATAGTATGAGAATATTCTCACTGAAGTAAGTCCAAATCAAAAGAATGAAAGTAATTTGTTCTGTAGGTAATGTTGAGCCGGTGAGCCGTGTGGCCGAACATTTAAGAGTCATCGTAAAACGCGGTCCCGGTGTTGCTGTTGGTTCTTACATTAGGATTTTATTGCGATTACGCCCTTATTGCTTCCAAGTAAATTACTTTGAATTCAATTTCCTTCTTGACATTTGAACTACTTCGTAAACAAAGCACAATTCAGCGTTTTCTTCACCTCAGAAACGTCCATTTGGAAAAACCGTACAGCTTTTGTACCGGACACTTTTTAGTGGGAATTATATTAGTGTTAATGATTTTATCTTTCTGAGGATCATTACCAGTTGTAATGATTCTCAGAAAGTTGTTGTGAACAGTTTATAAGATTTTTTGTTTCATTAAGGCACTCGTGGCTAAATAATAACAGCCGTATATGTCAATCTTCAAGGTTAAGCAACGCTTGCCGAGGTCGGACCGTGGATGAGTGTTCATCCATTACATACCGAGACCGCTCCGAGCCTCAGAAAGCACGTTAAGAAGTGTTGAGGTCAGATAGGCAGCAAATAAATGTATTTTCTTTCAGTCGCTCCATGTAAAGTCAGCAGTTCAGCTGCATCCAGTACGACTGGAAGCCGACCCCGACATGTACCCAACAGACAGGCAGCTGATGATATTGACTCAGCAGCTGCTTTTATGACTAGTGTGCAGAAGCAGTGACCTACCTCAGGCGCGTTGACGTCATAGCAGATGTCGGCGCGCGCGCGGTGGTCCAGCGCGCCGCGCGCGGGCCGCAGCAGGCCGCACGAGCACGCGCGCTCGTGACATGTCTCGCACGGCCTGCGACCCATGCACGCCAAGGACGGCTGGTTTTCGCCCCACCAGCGGAACGGCTTCGCCCACCAGCAGATCTGACACAGTCAATACTCCTTCAATTAATACTGAAATTATAAATGCGAAAGTAACTCTGTCCGACTGTCTGTTACATTTTCATGCCTACATCATAAAGACAGATAGGTAGCCTGGGAGCTGGAGAAACAAATATTGCCTACTTTTTATCCAGGTTGAAATATAATACAAAACACACGCAGAGGAAATCGCGGATAAAAGCTAAGCAGTATAATAAAAAAAACTTTCCGGTACCAGTACATTCCCAAACTTGTAATAGAGCCACAACACGATGCAAAATTTAGTAGCAGAGAAGTGGCTTGAATGCTTCATACCTCTAATAAAACTTTAGTGCACAACCAACTACTCAACATCCTCGTAGTTAAAATAGTTTAATAATAAAATCCATATCACAGTTATTACTCTCACAAGAGTCCATAAACACACACTCAGAGTGCATCCATGAAAGAGACTTTACTTGAACTTTAAGTTAATGATAAATGATTTTTATTTCTGTCAGTAGGTTTGTACAAACACTTTTACAAGTCAATCATGTTTTTTTTTTTTTAAACTGGTTAGGTCGGCGTTTCCTATCTGAATACTCTGTAAGTAACTGCACTGTATCTTATATTTAATTCAGTAGTTAAACTGCACTGAATCTAACCTTTGATTCAGTAGTTAAGCTGCACTGAATCTAACCTTTAATGCAGTAGTTAAACTACATTGTATCTAGCCTTTAATTCAGAAGTTAAACAACATCGTATCTTGTCTTCCATCCAGTAGTTAAACTGCATTGTATCTAACCTTTAATTCAGAAGTTAAACTACACTGTATCTTATCTTTAATTCAGTAGTTAAACCGCACTGAATCTAACCTTTAATTCAGTAACCACCTTTAGGATGGCTCAGCTAAATACCGACTTGCTGCGCTTGACTCAGTGGAACGCAGAGCTAAGAGGTTCATTGGCGACGTAAAACTGGTGGATGCCAAACTTCTCAGCTTGGCTCATCGCCGCAAGATTGCCTGCTTGTCGGTCTTGTATAGACTGTACTTCGGTGAGTGTGCTCAGGAACTCCACAACCTCATTCCACCCGCCCCCTTCTACAATCAAACATCTAGACGCACTGCAAGTTACAATCCATACCTAGTTTCCATTGCATCAATTCGCATTAAGCGCTTCCAAACATCCTTCATAATGCGCACGGCAAAAGAATGGAACTCACTACCTGCGTCTGTGTCCCCGAACGCCTACGAGTACAACCCTATATATTTCAAAGTTAGAGTGAACAGGCTTCTTCTAGATAAGCTCACTCCATCTTAGACTTTGTCACCTCTGACCTAGACTAAAATCAAGAGCAAATCCATCTCAAATAAAAAAAATGTATATAAACTACATTGTATCTTAAATTCAGTAGTTAAACTACGTTGTAACTTATCTTCAATTCAGTATATAAACTGCACTGAATCTAATCTTTAAATCAGCAGTTAAACTGCAATGAATCTAATCTATAAATCAGTAGTTAAACTGCACTGAATCTAACCTTTAATTCAGTAGATATACTACACCAAATCTAGTATTTAATTAAGTAGTTAAATTGCACTGAATCTAACCTGTAATTCAGTAGATATACTACACCGTATCTAGTATTTAATTGAGTAGTTAAATTGCACTGAATCTAACCTTTAATTCAGTAGATATACTACACCATATCTAGTATTTAATTCAGCAGTTAAATTGCACTGAATCTAACCTTTAATTCAGTAGATATACTACACCATATCTAGTATTTAATTCAGTAGTTAAATTGCACTGAATCTAACCTTTAATTCAGTACATATACTACACCATATCTAGTATTTAATTCAGTAGTTAAATTGCACTGAATCTAACATTTAATTCAGCAATTAAACTGCACTGAATCTAACCATTAATTCAGTAGTTAAACTGCACTGAATCTAACCTTTAATTCAGTAGATAAACTACACCATATCTAGTATTTAATTCAGTAGTTAAATTGCACTGAATCTAACATTTAATTTAGCAATTAAACTGCACTGAATCTAACCTTTAATTCAGTAGTTAAACTGCACTGAATCATACCTTTAATTCAGGAATTAAACTGCACTGAATCTAACCTTTAATTCAGTAGATAAACTACACCATATCTAGTATTTAATTCAGTAGTTAAATTGCACTGAATCTAACATTTAATTTAGCAATTAAACTGCACTGAATCTAACCTTTAATTCAGTAGTTAAACTGCACTGAATCTAACCTTTAATTCAGGAATTAAACTGCACTGAATCTTGTTTGAGTAAGATTAGAACTACTATTAGCTTTGGAAATATAAAATTAAGCTCACTTCTATTTTATATGCCGGTAATGTCAAGGATCACTATAAAGTTGCCGTTTCAGCAGGAGAAGCGTGATTTGACTTCATAAACATTATTTTATTTCATCGTTTTATTCTGAAGGAAGGACTATTTACAAAAACCTTGTGATCTGGAATAAAGTCAAGGAAAATTAACTTAAGTTCTTAAGTAAACTGGCCAAGTGCATGTTGGACTACGCAAAATGAAGGGTTTCGTAGATAGGATGAATTTATCCCAAGAACAAGCTGAACATTGTAGTTGAAAAACATGTTCTCCCAAGCATTCCTACTGCAAATATTAGTTTGTACGCTCAATATTGAGAGATTTACTATGTTATTTTGAAACCACAGACTTTTTATTAATTTTCCTCTAATCTATATATATAGAACTATTTTTGTATTTTTTTCAAAATTTTAGGCTTAGTAATTTCGGAGATAAGTGGGGAATGGTCAATTTTCGTCTATTTTCTTAACTGACTTTAAAACAGTTTATTTTAAAATTATAAAGTTATGTATTTGAGGCCCTCACAGTAAGCCCTTTCATTGTTACACGGCACAACAAAACTTTGTAAAACTTTTTTTTTATTTACCCTCAAAATTGACCCCATATTCAAAATGATTTTTTTACCTTACACACGTAATACAAATTCACATACAAATACCAATTTATGTATACCAAATTTCAACTAAATCGGACTGTTAGATTCGGAGCACTTTGGCTGTGACAGATGGACAGACAGACACACGAGTGATCCTATAAGGGTTCCATTTTTTAACCGACTTCAAAAAATGAGGAGGTTCTCAGTTCGTCGGAATCTTTTATTTTTTTTAGGTATGTTCCCCCATTATTGGACCGGTTTATAAAATTATTTTTTTGTTTGAAAGGGTATACTTTCTAGTTGGCCCCATTGTCATCAGGTCAGGATATGATGATGCGATCCTGGAGAAATCGACGGAACTCTTCAAATATTATAGGCACACCTATAGCGACTTGGGTATATTTTATAGTAACTCTTGTATTTGCTCTCGGAAAGCACCATTTGGTGAAGTAGAACTGATGATGAAGATCACAGATGGCCATCGGAAATTCTCAATAATAAGTATTTCACGAGTTACGATTCGATTAGGTACTTTAATAATGGTTGCTAAGCACAAAGCGAACAATAATTTTAATTTCGGAAGTCAGTGGCAAAAAACTAAAATACAGAGCTAAAGACACTGATTTCCCCAAATTAAAATTATTTGTCGCTTTGTATTGTTTTTTTTTTTTTTGGAAAAGTAGTTTATGACGTACCTCACGCAACCCTAAAAATAAATTACATGAAAGTATCACGAAAATGTTAGCTAGTCACAGCGGCTGCGCTGATGGAACTAATCCCGCGTCGGGAATAGAAATGCGGACAATCTAAATGCGTAAAAAGTTAATTGCGTGTAAATTGGAATCAGCATTCATCCTCCTAACTTGCCTCCTGTCCTTGTCGTGTGTAAACTGGAATGTCATACTAATACTTACCGGCTAAAGTAATAATAGCATGTTGGTATATTGGACATTAGTGCCGTCAACAAGACTTCCTAAAGGCCAGGAAATTGCCAGGCAAGTACCAAGTTTGACCAAAATTGTCAACTCGGAGCATTTATATCAATTAAACCATTTACACGCACTTTTCGCATGCTTAATAATAAACTGACCGATTATGGTTCAGGTCCAAAATGATTTTATAACCTGCGACATTATCCACACACGGTCATCTGATCCCAAACTAAGCAGAGCTTGTACTATGGAGACCAGATAACTGATATACTATATACACTACTTTTTTTTGTAAATACATACGAGTTAAGCGTACAAAGAAATTCGTTTTAACTAAATATCTTCAAAATATAATTTCTGTATCCATAATCAGTTCATCAATCATTCCTACAATACATTGTTTCATTATTATTATGCTGTTCGACTAAGTTATATGCCATTTTGTAAGACAAGTTAGTGACTGCGATATTTTTAGTTAGGTCAGTCTATTATTAAGCACGCGTTTTGAATTGTCAAGCTGTCGGTCAGTTAGTCAGAAAGTTGGAGCTAGTTTCCCATTCTAAAACGTACCTAGATCCATGTAGTGATCCTAGATCTGTGTGTGTAGATCTATGGAGAAGAACGCGCAAGAAACTCCAAGGACAAATTAAATCAATATATTATGTGTATTACATAATCCTGAGTACAATATTCTTGCTGCTTCTATAAATGTGAGAACAATGTAAACAAATAACCTTTCAAAATATAAGATTAACAAAATAAGACTGCCAGATCTTATCTTTTAAATATGATATTTTGAAACAAACATGACGCGTGGATCAGCACCATCCAACTCAACCATTTTGTAGGGAACCGAATGATCCAACACAGACATTCAAGTGAGCATGATAATATATTATAAAGAACCAATTCATGTCATCTCAAAAAACTATTGCTGCAGGTAGCCGTGAGCCGGAAACGGAAATAATAATAATTTTAACCTATAAAAAAAAACAGCAGCAGCTCGGAGTCTGGGGTTTTGTGTCCGACTGATGGCAATAGACTTGTCCTCTATTACATGGGATTTATACATTACTGGCCTTTAACTACGACGACGTGGGACGACTTCGTCACGGTTTTTGCAGACTGTAGAACCCCAGTAAAAGCTGCATGAAAAGTTTGTAAAGAATGAAAGGTTTACGTGTTGGTGTGTCTCGTTGAAGAGCTGTAAGGTGGTGCGCATGTGCGTGGCGGGTGCGACCACGCCGAGCCACGCGCGCGCCGGCACCAGCCCCAGGTGGCGCGTCGCGCACTGCCGCGTGATCGCGCACTGCGACCGCCACTCCTCGTTTGCAGCTACCATTCTATAGTGCAAATAAAAGATAAAGGGCGAATTTCACCACTAAAATTTAACGCGATCTGCTAATCTAAACCACGTTCAAGAGCTGTCAGATTCAATATTCCAATATTCCATAACAATATTAACACAGACAGCTCTTGGATGTGGTTTAGATTCGCTGATCGTATTCGGTTTCATTGGTGAAATTGGCTCTTATTCGCCTTAAATAACCGAGCGGGATCTTGGTGCAACTCTATAGGACAAGGAATGTACCTACATGTTTTAAGACTAAGACTGTTCATGGAAGGTCCCATAAAATATAGCTCCAAAAAGTTATTTCAATTAAGAGTTGCTCGGCCAAAGAAAGTTGTGTTAGCATCCAAAAAGGTTTTCCAACAGAACACGATATTGTGTTCGCGGCAGTTAATTAAAGTTCTTTGCGGTGCACCGGCTTAAAGGCACAACTTACTGAAGCTGCAAACTTACCGAAACATGCAGGAGGTAAATAATCTTCATCCAATATTTGTTGGCTAAATTGGACTAGTTGAAAATAAGGTTGATATTACGACCACTTTTTTTGAAAAGTTTGCTTAGAAAATTGCTCAAGCTGCCGGGCAAAGTTTTGATGTTGGGTGGCTTTTTAACCGACTTCAAAAAAGGAGGAGGTTCTCAGTTCGTCGGAATCTTGTTTTTATATGTATGTTCCCCAATTATTCGAAGACGGCTGGAACTCTACAAATATTATAGGCACACCTATAGCGATTTCGGTATTTTTTATAGTAACTCATGCATTTGTTCTTGGAAAGCACCATTTGTGTGCTTGTGAGTGGAACTGATGATGAAGATCACAGATGGCCATCGAAACTACTCAATAATAAGTATTTCACGGGTTGCGATTCGATTAGGTTCCTACTTTAATAATGGTTGCTAAGTAATTTATGCTTGTCACAATGCTTATGGTGGCTCAACAATTAACGTCCCTGCATCGGGAAAAGAAATATTTTGTACAAGGTGATGAGCAGTTGACATTAGCATATTGTAACTTAGATAAATTACAAATTGACCCACTAAAAAGTGTAAAATAAAAACTTATTTCCAAAAAATCAACCGACTTCCAAAAAAACACCACAAAGTTAAAAATAACTTTAATTTCGGAAGTTGACGGCAAAAAAGTAAAATACAGATCCAAAGACACCGACTTCCGAAGTTAAAGTTATTTTTCACTTTGTGGTACTTATTTGGAAGTCGGTTGATTTTTTTGGAAATAAGTTTTTTTACGAAGCTATATTTTTCGTTGAAATATCGTCTTTGTTGGGTGCTGTATCTTTTTAGTACTCGGGCGAAGACGTCACTTTAATTTTTAGATTACCTTCTGTTACACAGGATTAAGGGTATATTCCAGGAAATCCAAGTAGACAGGCTGCATTTGAAATGTTACAGTAACTTAACATCAATCGCCCCACTCTTCTTTCCAGTGTTAATAATATACATCCCAGAGATCTTTGTAAAACAAACATGACACCTATGTCAATACACACTAACCCACTGTCATGTTTTGGCTACGAGGTTACAAGTCTGCTGTAGACCTACAGGATCTTTCCTGCTTTAAAATAATTGTAGCACTTACGTGATAACATCAGTCTCTGGGAAGTGGTTGGGCAGGCTGGGGAGCGGGTAGTGCAGCGTGGCGGCGCAGGTGGTCGCGGGAGCCAGGCTCAGCGGCGCGGGCGGCGGCACGTGCGCCGGCGTCACCCACGTCACGCGCGCGCCCTCGCACCCGAACAGCTGCGTCGCCTTTATGTCCACCAGCAGAGAGTCCAGTCTACAACATCATAAGCCTTACTTGCTGTATCGTGTCGACGCAAAGAATGCGAAGGTAGGTACTTTTCTGCCATAATAAACCGCAAAAAGATATCACTAACTCAGTGAGACAAAAAGAGAGACATACTGCCAAGACCAGTAAAATCTTGCACGACGATGTTCTCTCTCAGTAGTGATCAGTAATTTTGTCTTTCTGAGATTCACACTTGCTGCGTGTAGTAACAAACAGATCGTTTATAAGAGAGCTCCACTTTCACAAGCAGCACACGTGGCAAGGACGCCGTACAAACGGAAAAATGGAAGACAAATTGAAAGGCTGTAAGCTGAAAGATTTCTACAGTGCCAAGTCAAAAATGAAGAAAAAGTATTATGTCACTTTGTAAAAAAACTGGTCAAGAGCGAGTCAGATTCGCGCACCGAGGGTTCCGTACTATCATAAAAAAGTGTACATTTTTCATGAAAAGTCGCTAACTGTATGGCCTAAAAAAAAGAAAAATGTTTGAGAATGTGCAAATAGCGCTCTTTCATTCAGGGGGGAGGCCTTTCAGTCCCTGTTGCAAAAAATATATATACATTTTTATTTCTTTCTTATTTGCAAAACAGCAAAACAGATGGGCCAACGACATCTAAAACAATTCCAAAATTCAAGTTGATAGCATTAGTAGTTCTTGAGATATCCAGCTGTGACAGACAGACAGACAGACTGAGTCGCACCATAAGGGTTCCTTTTTATCATTTTGGTACGGAACCCTAAAAAGAGAAATGGCTATGCTTCTAGATGATATAAAAGTGGATTTCTTAATGTGTTTCTAAGGTTTTCATAAAAAATTTCTTTTAAAATATGTTCATGCATAACTTCAATACACTCCGCATATAAATTGCAAGGTAGTTTCCGAGTTCGCTTCGCAAACCGTGAAAACTTGGTGAAGTGAGCTGGCGTTCCACCTGATGCTATTGATTGCCACTATTGCCAGCTCACTTACAAACAGCTCACTTCACCTTAGTATTTACGGTGGGATTTCATTTACCGAACAAGTTGGCTGTACCTTCTAGAATAGTAGAGCGAGAGAGCGGGCGGGTCGAGCACGAACCGCACGGGCACTACATCCCACCACACCTCCATCTGCGCGCACACGATCTCACACACCTTGTGGATCGATCCCTGAACATAATACACTTACTAGACTCATGGGGATCACCTTTGTCAGACTTGTATTTTTAAGATAATTTAATATGATTCTGAAAAATGAAGAAAATTTCATGAGAAAAGTTTTGAGTATGAATGTGCATAGCTACGAGACTAGGAGAACTATGACGATTTGACTAGAAAGAGAAGACATGTATCTTCGACCGCCGCGCGCCGACCGCAAACAAAGCGGATTGAGGGCAAGAGAATGTTGATGAATTGTCTGATTGTTAATTAATAAAAAAGTATCGACAGTTATTGAAAGCGTTAACGAGAATGCAGAAAAAGGCTCACCCTTTTTCTCGGTGACCGAACGTTCCTTGTGTGACCGACTTCTGTGGAACGTTTGCGTTGAAAGTCACGTTATGTTCACACCTAATTTTTTACAAATCGTTTATTTACGGTCGATTGCATTCTCCCTTCTCGTAATGTTAGATTTCAAAAGTATTTTCTACTCCTACTTACGTAACCTAAAGAAGAGAGCTTTTGTCCAATAGTAACAATAATGTCAATTCAGCACGTTCTATATCAGAACAATAAAATTTTATAACTCGACGACTTTGGCAAATTTTCAGAAAGTAAAGAAAACAGAGTACTATGTAACAGTCGACTGAAGAAAACTACGAATCCTTTTAACCGATTGCGTCGTCTATCGCTCCCATGGCGGCGCTCGTTAAATGTACCACTTTATGGTGCTGTATGTATGTAATGGTGCACATTTCGTCGCAATCATGGCGTTTGTGTCGAACGCAAAGAAACAGGTAATGTCCCTTATTTATGAGTTTCGTGTTATTGTCGTGTTGTTTTGAATGCTAATTGAAACCTCTACTAGACCCTTAGGAGTTTTAAGGGGTAATTGGAAGTACGGACAAAAGTATTGCTCTAAACACTTCGGTCTTTAAAAAATAGTTAAGATCTGTAGTATTACAAATCTGAACTATTTTTGAATGCCTAGAACTTTAATGAGGTAATTCAGTTAGCTCCAATCTTTAATAATCAAAATTTCACAGTATCTAATAAGGTAGCAATAAATGATTACTCATGTATTGCTACCTTATTAGTTCCTGCAGAATTTAGCACCTGCGTGGTTTAGCACTAACTCCTGGGTTGGTTGATAATTGGTTGATTTGGTATTATTGTATATTATAAGACTGGTTATGGATTGGTTATGGGTTTACGAGCGCTGCTCTAATGACACGAAATAATATGGTTTAAAGGCATAATCTACATCTAAGCTAAACTAGCACTGAGACGGTTGGATCTGGTTATGGTTTGAGTTACGCGATTGGTATCCGAACACGGACTGACTGGTAATAGTTGCATGTACCATGCATTTATGGAAACGCACAAGTGGTAAACTGTTCGGTTGCAAATATTGTAGTGAACAGATAGTGTGTAGTGTCAGTCGTACTTGAAAGGATCCTGGAAGCCCAGCTATCAGCATAACATTACCTCGACTCCTGGTATCGGGTCCGACGTGATCTCCGCCGAGCTGACGATCATTGGATCGTAGTCTGGAGGGAAACTCTTCTCAGGTATGTCCTTCAGAATCAACCTAGAACATATCCTTTGTTTTTATAACATGCGCAAACTCCAAAAAGTTTAAATACAATAAATAACGAAATAATTGATAGTTTTAATATAACATCACGTACTGCGTTCGCCGAAGCGCATGGCACAGGTTTATTTACGCACACGCTGTATTTCGCCTGTTAGGCGTGTTTAAGTCCGGTATAAATCTATTGCGTTCAACCGGGCACAAATCCGGACTTCTTTATGAAAAACTCCTATTGGAAAAATATAATAACACCTTGCCCAGTCTGGGAATCTTATCCAGAACACCACGTTCAGCAATCGCGCTTGCGACCTCTAGACCAACACACATTTGCTCGTGCCGAACGTGCCGTATTTTAGAATTATTTCTATGAAATCCTATAAAACTTCGCACACCAATCGACGAAGAGTCGATTTATTCGTAAGGCACGCAAATCCCAGATGAATTAGGATGACGTCCTCAGCTTCGACGCGGACAAATCGGCCGATTCAAACGAAAATGTAAGTTCACCCTATCAGAGAATAAAGCTAGAGGTCCTAACATGAGCACGGCGCGCTGCACGCCGAGGCGTGCGCCCACGTCGGGCACGTGCACGTGTAGCGTGCACGCCGAGCGCGCCAAAACCTACCCGTGTGCCGGCTCCACGCGCACCAGCTGCACGGTCTCGCCACGGCCCGCGTACTGCTCTGAATTCTGCGCAGAAGATATCAACGTAATGTGCTTGCACAACAATGACAGAAATATAATTTAAGATCTTTCTTACTTTTAACTAACCTACTACTAATGGATAGCGTATTAGAAGTAAAGTTCTTTTTGTAGTATTCGCAGACAACATTGCCAGCAGAAACTCACTGCCTAATAACTACTTACTCCGAGCCGGCAGCCAGGACCAAACTACTGGCCAAAACGGCAGCCAGGATCAATCTACCGGCCAAAACGGAAGGCAGAACCAATCTACCGGCCAAAACGGAAGGCAGAACCAATCTACCGGCCAAAACGGCAGCCAGGATCAATCTACCGGCCAAAACGGCAGCCAGGACCAAGCTACCGTCCAAAACGGCAGCCAGGATCTATCTACCGGCCAAAACGGCAACCAGGACCAATCTACTGACCAAAACGGCAGCCAAGACCAATCTACTGGCCATATCAGCAGCCAGGAACAATCTACTGGCCAAAACCCCGTGAAAGTCCATGAGAGAATTGACATATTTTCATGGAATTTGAGTTCTCCTAAAATTTAGGAGAACTCAAATTCCATGAAAATATGTCAATTTAGTGGGTAAGTTGTATAAAGTAAATATTATGTCGAGATTTCTGTAGGATCACACCTTTGCAATTTATAAAGAGAGAACTTTGTATTTCTAAATTGTTATGTTTTTGTGTTTGTTAGACTGATGATGCAAGTTTAGTTTAGCGCCCGGAACTTGCACGAATGTTTGATATTTGATTATAATTATTTAAATTAAATTTTGAAAATGTAGCTAACTTAACACACGTCTGTGCCGCACAGGGATGCGAGGGGAAGGGAAATTACATCCAATATATTAATAATACTGTATAACCACTCTACTGTATTTAGGTTAAAGATCTATAAAGGTAGTTGTAAGTGGCAAGAAAAAAATTGACTCACGCTTTTCAGAACTTAAATGTGGAATCTGTAAACCGGGTTCCTAGGTCATACCTGATCTTCAATAAAAAAAAAAAATGCACTTGAGAACGGCTGGACTGATTCGGCTATCTTATATATTAAAATGTTCTTATAGTTCGTTCGCGTTAAGAATGCAGTGAGTCATCAGTGCAACTGCAAGGTAAACGTGTATTCATAGTGGTGTTAAATTCAAACAAATTATATTTAAAAAGATTAAGTTTAATGAATTTATAAAAATACACTTAAAGTTTAAAATCAGAATTAAATCATTAATATCATATTTTAATCACTATCACTATTATCCTCGTTAGTATTTATAACAAAAGTATTTTCTGCAGCTAGTTCCATGACGTCATCTAAATTCCACATGGTATTTTCTTCTTGTAAGACGTGGTCGCAGCATTTCTTCCATCGATCAGCGTCCACTAAGCGAATTGCGTCATAAAATATTTTTTTCACGTCAGACATCTTAAAAGTTGAATTGTTGGCAGCAATATCATTTTTTATTTGCGCCCACACCAACTCAATGGGGTTCAGTTTGCAGTGGTACGGAGGTAAACGGAGAATTTCAATGCCGCTACTTCTGGCCATTTCATCGATTAAATATTTATCATATTGTGGGGCGATTTCAGCGGCTTTCTTTAACAATTCTTTTTTTAAATAACGCATGTCCATGAGTGTCCCTTTGCTTTTTAGCCAGTCTATTATTTGTTGTTTGTTCCAAGCGGTCGTTGGTATTTTCTCGAGTTTGACAGAATGATAGGGAGCGTTGTCCATGACAACAATGCTTCCTGGTTCTAGCTTAGTTCTAGCAAAAGTTTATAAAGAAGTTCAAGTTATATCGTAAACGCTGCTTTATACAAAACGTATGTGTATGTGTTTGTCTGTTAACTTTTTTATACCCCATTTCCAGTAATTAAAAAAAAAAACAGCGGACGCGAGTCCCTTTGAAGTAAAGCATTCATTATTTTAGCAACTTTTCTAACTAAGAGAAGTTCTTTAATTACTTATATTTTTTTACGCAAATAACATTACAAAAGAAATTAAATTGCTCTAATGAAAATGTTGACGATTTAGATAACCGTCGGACAAGCTTCGATAGTCTAAAGCCCCATTAAGCCGGCGCCAGTTTCTGTAACAATCAAGATCAATAATCGCGTGCCATACAGCACGTTCAATTATTGCCATTCAAGAATTGCATGCACGTGACACGCGTGCAATTTCCATAAAATGACAAAATAATAAATGTAGATTTGCCAGTAGGATATTATTGGGCATTCTACCCCACCTTCCGTTCCATCGGCTCACTCCGTTCGCCTCGTCACTCTCGGTGGAGTAGAATGCCCAATAATATAAATGAAATCCACTGGTTCGACGCCTATTCCACCCGATGGAATGATCATCTCCGTCACTCTCGGTGCAGTAAAATGTCTAATACTGGTTCGGCGCCTATTCCACCCGATGAAACGGAAGGTGGAGTATGAATTCCTACATAGTGCAGTAAAATACTGGTTCGGCGCCTATTCCACACCAAAAGTGCGCACCGTGACTTACAGCTTAGTACGGCCGTTATTCTAAGTGCGTACGATGTGGCTATGTAGCCCCCTAGTTATCCTAACGCCCTAGCCTACCATACAAACCACACCAAACGTAGGTTACGTTGGTTTTACGTGAGGGAAGTCTGTTACCAGGAGACCTACGGGAACAGACGGAACTTGGGTAGGAATAGGGGTTTGTGTACGTCGTGCAATGTACACAGGAAATGGTTTTCTCACCGCCGATCCCACAGACTCATAGGATCGATGACGGCTAAAGGTGTCTTGGCCACAGTGAGAGGAACACTTTATTTCTAAAACTCAATATTAACTTACCGCGTTACCGTTATTTTAATTAAGTCATTCAGTCGACACTAGTTTACTTATTAACAAATAAGGGTGCTCGCTACTTGAACTGGTAGCCTAAAATTCAGGACAGATTGTCTCATATCTCTCCACAAAATTAGAGGTAGCTCATAACCTTAATAGGCTACACACTTACTCCGCTTAAGTGACCAGATTGGCTCGAGGATCATCTGAACTTTAAGTTACCCTACATTAAACTAAAATCCAGGACAGATTGTCTCATGTCTCTCCACAAAAGTAAGAAATAGTGCATACCCGGAGGCACCCACACATTCTATTTTCTGTGACCAGATTGGCTCGAGGACATCCAAATTTTAATTTAATTAATTCAAACAGAGAGCACTACCTTGCTCCACTTCACTACTAACTGTTACTAACTAACAATATATCGCTTTGTAATCGACACCAGCAGTTAGCAAGGTACCTTTACACTCGACGATACCCGCGCCGTTCTCAGTTGCGAACCGCCTGACGGCAGCGTCGGAAACCGTGGTCAGTTAGTCAGCCTAATAAAAACAAGTAATAGACCGTGTATGCTGCGTGTGCAACACGTTTTCACAGTCGTTCTCAAAACAGTACACACGTATTGTCCGGCGTCACCGCACCGTTCCTTAACCTGATCGCTTTCATCAGACAGTTGTAACCACGTAGTGTAAATGGTATTTTATATGTGCAAGGCTGCAATCTTGCAACATGCAGTCTAAGCAGTTTTGAACTTCATTGCATCTTGAGTAGGTATGTGTGTGTGTTAAAAGAATTATAATGTTGAATGTAACATGATCGTCGTTCACGTTGTAGTATTTAATTAAATTTAGGTTTATACAGATTTGTCTAGGTACTTCACATACCTATATGTCTTACCTAGATTTGTTGTAATCTAGTTTATATAAACTATAATAAAATAATACTTATACCTTCTTATTCTTAATAAATCTTCACTGAATTCGTCTTTTATAGAACTTCCTAAATATTGTTTTCGTATTTATATTTGAAGTTTGTAATCGCTTCTAATTTATTGTGTTTCATTCTTCTAGGTAATAAGATTATATAATCTTATTTATATGAATATTTATATGATATATTTTTTATCAAGTACAACATGTATTATTGGTTGAACCATTACCCACTTCGATCGGGCGCGATTTTAACTTAGATAAAAGAGAACCCTGTGCACAACAAGATTATTTGGGAGCATTATAATAGTACCTATGCTAAAGTTAAACTAAAGTTATTATCGATAAATTAGACAACTATAAAACCATAACTCAGACATGTGTGTTCGATTCCCACACGATACAGTTTCTTGGATTCTTTAATTGTGGGTTTAAGTGATTATTTAATAATACGAATTAAAATTTTATTTGTGAGTATTTTTAAATGAACTTATTCCACAGTAGTATTTTTATGTGATTATAATATTAGTCCCGAGTTTAACTGCAACTTAACATTAACAACCACACGGATTGGTTTGTGCGTATTACAAAATGGTTTATTATCAAAATAGTTACGATTATTTTCAACTACCTACTTACTTCTTGAGTCAACTATGCTCACAAAATTTACTTTCAACGACGCGATCTACCTACGAGTTTCACCTCTCGCATAAACGTAATTGTGATGATAAAAATTCTCAACAAACATACATCAATTATTCAATTAATTATACATATTAATTCAGTATTGAGTCATAAAGAATAACAGGGATCGGGTTCACTTTGTCGGCTTTATTTTGCGGTTCTCATGAACAAATTGCAATTTAGCGAAATTGGTATGCGATCAATATGGTTCAATATGACATAAACGACATATTTTTTTATACAACTGTAAGACATATACTTAGAGTTTAAAATTGAAACGATCTATTTTATGCTTAAATTGTATTTTTTGTGAATATAAACGAATTAATTTCAATCAATAAATTACATTCGCTCCAGAATCTTCAAAGTGACAAGTAGTACTAGCAGTACTTTAAAATCAACTTTAAAACATGTAAGTGAGTACTTCTTAATTTTAAATTTGTAGTCATAATGCACAGCTACGGACCTGGTTTTTGCCTGCCGGCTGTTGTAATTAACATGTTATATCTATCCATCGTGATTGCTACTCAGCTACGGACCTGGTTTTTGCCTGCCGGCTGTTGTAATTATCATGTTCTATCTATCCATAGTGACTGTTACTTAGCTACGGACCTGGTTTCTGCCTGCCGGCTGATGTAACTGTTCTCATCCTGTCATAAATTGATTATTGTATCTCAAAAAAAGACCTTAAACGGTTATTTGTTTTGTTATATAAAATATTAAGTACTTTTTATCTTGTGTATTAGGTCTGACTCCGACGTTTCCCGTGTGTCCGACTACATAAAGAGCTCGCCGACTGCTACAAAGGTCGTGCCGAGCAAGAGCCAGCCTACGAAAAAAACAACAAAGCGCAAAGCTTCCTCGGTCGTGGAATTAAGATCAAGGTAGTTTATGACTATTTTTATTTTCTAAGTTATTACTTTCACATATTCTAATATAAAGTAGATTTCAATAGAGAACTTTGATTTGCAAAAATAATTTTAAGTACATACTTATTTTTCTCTCATCATAAGTTTGTATCTAGAAAAGTGTTTCTTCTAGATTATTAAAATAAAATTTAATTTGTTTACAGTAACAAGAAACCAGGGAGCACCGATCTTTTCGGTTTGGAAGACTTAGATGGCCTTCCTCCGCAGTCGGAGTTAGGTTCATCCTTGCTGTCCCGCGTCGCCAACGGGAAGGTACGACGGACAGCGGATCTAAGGGGTGCCTTCTTTGTGGAACTGAAGGTGTACCATAAAGAAGACATCATCTCCACTGCTCCTGAGGAGCGTTGGAAGAAGTCCCAAGTTGCAATAAAACTGCAATTGGATAAAGGTAGCTCGCAGTGGAACTCACTACAAAAATTCATGCATAAGGCTCACGAGTTGTTCAATGACTCAGAGCCGGTATATTATAGCGATAAGATACATTTTAAATAAGTTACACTATTAATTTAAAATTTTAATTTGAGGCATCCAAAATAAAGATTAAAACTGCAACTGGATAAAGGTAACTCGCAGTGGAACTCACTACAAAAATTCATGCATAAGGCTCACGAGTTGTTCGATGACTCAGAGCCCGTATTTATAGTGATAAGATACATTTTAAATAAGTTACATTATTCATTTAAAATTTAAATTTGGGGCATCCAAAATAAATCTTTATTTTTAAACTTAGCAAGTAATTAATTACATTTTTAAACAGTTCGTATTTGGAAGTTAATGTTAACAAATACCAACCTTTGCGCGGCTCAAGCTTTATCGAGTTGCCGACATCAATTAAATCAAAAAAAGCATGTATTAATATTCATAATAAAGATAATTATTGCTTTTTATGGTCAGTTGTTGCTGCTTTATATCCAGCTAAAACTCATCCTGAAAGAGTATCATCTTACCCCCATTTTCAAAGCGTGTTAAATATAAAAGACATTCAATTTCCATTGAGTTTCTCAGATATTGCTCGATTCGAATTAAATAACCCTGAAATTTGTATATATATATATGGCTTTAAAAATAATTCCGTGATTGGACCGTTTTATAAACCAAAATCTTTGAAGAGAAAAGTGATTCATTTACTTTACTTAGAAAAAGATGATTTATCACATTACTGTCTCATTAAGGATTTACCTCGTCTTGTTAAAAATCAAATAACAAGACACCACAGTAAATTATACTTTTGTGATGTTTGTTTAATGTTCTTTGATTCATGTGATGATCTGAATTCACACAGTTGTGGAGGAGTTGCTACTGAACTACCTCCAAAGGGTTCTTTCATTCAGTTTGAAAATTATGGTATAAAGCAATTTGTGCCATTCGTTATATATGCAGATTTTGAAACAATGCTAGAGCGGTACGACTCCTGCGAACCTGACCCAACTCAGGCGAGCACCGTTACGAGACAGCGACATGTGCCCATCGCTTTCGCTTATCATATTACATGCACTCTAGATGAAACCTATAATCGTTACGTTTCGTATCGTGGTTTGGATTGCGTTTCGAAATTTGTGAAGTCTATCTATAAAGACGCTAAAAAGCTTTATAGAATTTTAAATAATACCATTCCTATGATTTACACGAATGAGAATGCTCTCGACTTTGAAAACTCTAATACATGTCATATTTGCGAGAATTTCTTGTTTGGTGATAGGGTTCGCGATCATTGTCATTTGACTTGTAAATATCGTGGCGCAGCTCACAGTTACTGTAACCTACAATATAAAATGCCTAAGTTTCTGCCTGTATTTTTTCATAACTTATCGGGTTATGATTGCCACCTTTTCATAAAAGAATTAGGTAAAGCTCCAGGATCTATTAAAGTCATACCTAAAACAAAAGAAAATTATATTTCTTTCACGAAGTATATTCCGATTTCCGATAATGAAAGCATACAGGTACGATTTGTAGATTCTTTCAAGTTTTTAGGAACAAGCTTAGAAAAGTTGGTTAGTACAATGAAAAAACAAGAATTTAAACAATTAAAATTTTATTTTCCCGAAAAAACACAATTCGATCTACTTACCCGTAAAGGAGTTTATCCGTACGACTATATATCTCAATGGAAACTTTACGAAGATACGTGTTTACCCTCCAAAAAATTTTTTTTTAACTCTTTAACTAATGAGTCAATTACTGATGAAGACTATGAACACGCTCAGTCCGTTTGGTCAGTATTTAATATTCGTAACATGGGTATGTATACAGATTTATACCTTAAAACCGACGTTCTTTTGCTTACAGACGTGTTTGAAAGTTTTAGAAAAACATGTAAACGACATTACAATCTGGATCCCGCGTTCTATCTTACAGCACCAAGTCTATCATTCGATGCAATGCTTTTGAAAACTAGAATTAAATTAGAATTGATAAGTGATGTTCAAATTTATAGGATGATACAAACAGGTATTAGAGGAGGTATTTGTATGTGTTCCAGAAGACATGCCCAAGCCAATCATAAATACTTGGATTCTTACGACCCATCCCTTCCGAATTCATTTATTATTTATTTAGATTGTAACAATTTATATGGCTATAGCATGTGTCAATATTTGCCTCATTCGGATTTTAGATTCATGAGTAGACAGGAAATAGATGATTTGCAGTTGAACTTAATAGATATAAGCGATACTGCGGAAAACGGTTATATTCTTGAAGTTGATTTATTATATCCTACAACATTGCACATTGAACATAATGACTTTCCATTTTGCTCAGAAAAATTCGTCCCACCCGGTGGTAAGAATAAAAAATTAATACCGAATTTGTATGACAAATACCACTATATTATTCATTACATACATTTAAAAAAATGCTTGCAACACGGATTGGTATTACGAAGGATTCATCGTGCAATTGTTTTCAAGCAAAGCTGTTTTTTAAAACAATATATTGATATTAACACCCAGTTACGTCAAAAAGCAGAGTCAACGTTTGAACAAGATTTTTTCAAATTATTGAACAATAGTATTTTTGGAAAGACTCTGGAAAATAATGAGCATCGAATAGATGTTAAGTTAGCAAACAAGTGGTGTGACTTGAACAATAAAACAAAAAAGACTACTTGTGCTGAGAAATTGATCGGCAGTCCATATTTTCATAGCGCCTCAGTATTTTCTGATGATCTAGTGGCAATCCAAATGAAGCCTTCTCGCGTTATTCTTAATAAACCAATATATATAGGATTTACTGTATTGGAATTATCTAAGAGTCACATGTATGACTTCCATTATTCAATCATAAAGCCTTTTTATGGTAACCGAATTGAATTGTGTTATACTGATACGGATAGTTTGGTTTATGATGTAAATACTGATGACATTTATCAAGATATCAATGAACATTTTCTAAAATATTTTGATACCAGCAACTACGACTTAAACAACGAATTTAACTTACCAATTATTAATAAGAAGGTTCCAGGGTTATTTAAAGATGAAATGGGTGGCAAAATTATCAAAGAATTCGTAGGACTGCGCTCAAAGCTTTATTGTATTAAAACTTTAGACAAAACAATAAAGAAAGCAAAAGGTATAAAAAAATGTGTTACGTAAAATTTAAATATGTTAGATTATAAAAACGTTTTGTACAATTGTAACGTCATTCGCAAAAAAAATGTTTTGTTTAAGTCGATAAAACATGAAATTTTCACTCAGGATGTAAATAAAGTAGCACTTTCAAGCAATGATGATAAGCGGTTGTTATCGATTGATAAGGTATCTACTTTAGCTTGGGGTAGTGCAACTATATTTAAGTAATGAATTGCCATTATTTTTAATGTAAGTAATTACAGTAGATACATTTTTTACAATGTATTTAGATAACGTTCAAATGTAATGATAATTACCTAAAGTAAGGTCAAATAATGTGTAATGTAATTGTAAAAATTTAAATTTTCTTGGTGTCTCAAATAGATATTATTATTTTAACTGTTACTTATAACAAAATATGTATAAACTTTAGAACTTAGTAAGTACTTAATTAGTTTTAAGAGCATTTACGCGACACAGCATTTCGTAAAATTCCTAAAATATAATCTACTAACTTTTTGTGACGTATCCTGCTTAGACGTATCAAGTTTTATTAAATCATATTATTCATTTCCAAAACTTCGGACTTAAGTTTGTATGAAATGCCATGTCGCTATGTGATAAGTTTTCTTATATTGGTAGTAAATAAATAAATAGTATTTAATGGTTATAATTATATCTGTTTTATTTCCATTCCTGATTGATTACAAAGCACACAGGTTCCAACTTGATAAACATATAATGTTCATTTTTGATGACAAAGGACTCGTGCCTCGAAGTTCGCACGCGCATTGTAGAATTTGACACCGAACAGGTGGTCGGACATGTTGAAACATGAAATTGATTCACAGCGTATGGTTTTATGGAGTCTAATTACATATTAGTCACGTTCCACAGTAATATTATTGTGTAGAACGTCATTCTATCATTACACAGTCGGCCGGAGCGGTCATATCACGTTGAATAAAAACAATACAAATTGTAAGTATTGCACAAGCTTATACGTATTTATAAAATTATTTCATAAGCTGTTAAACATAATTGTTATCAATAATTATAACTTTGTTTGTTTCAGATCATCAATAATGTGCGATTCTCCTGATTTTATCTTCTCACAATATGGTCAAGGTTGGCCAACTCCAAGTTTAAGCTGGCATGTTCCAGAGCAACAAAGACCTGAACCAACCAACAAAAAGCCTAGACCAAGACGGGAGGGTTTAAAACGGAAGGCACCTGAACATTCTATAAGTCAATCGTTCGTTATAAACAACGAAAAGAAAAAAGGTTAACGACTGAACCAGATACAAGTATTAGACATCAGTGAGCGACAAGAAGCAAGTGTTGCAAGTTCAAGTGACAATGAGAACGTGGTATTGTTAAGTGCACAATATGTAGTTAGTGAACCGGTGGACAATGTTATGGAAGAGACACAATCATTGATAAATAAAATTTCAAAGAAACTTTGTGGTGATGATTATTATTAGTAAGTAAGTAATGTATCTACCTAGTTTGTATATTCAGTAGAAATAAATAATTAGTTTAATATTGGTATTATAATTTCATTTGTTACATCACAATTTGTAAATAAAAAATAAAATATTAAGAAAACTTTAAGCCCTTAGTTAGGTTCTTAGTTAAGGTTTTTAGTTAATATGTAAGTTTAATGTATAAATAAATGAAATATCTAAGGTGTAAGTTTTATTGTAATTAGAGAGAATAAGTTAGAAGAAATAAAATAATTTATTTGTTAATGTAGTAGTGTATTAAAATTCTCAAAATACATCATAGTTCATAGTAGATAAGTTTCATGTACATACATAAAATATTAAATAACAAGGACAAGTGTATTTAGTTTGTAATTGTAAATAATGTGAAAACTAAATAAATAATATATTTATAATTTAAATTATCTTTTATTGATGTTAAAAACATACTCCCACTTTAAATTAGCTCTAAAGAAATGTTCTCATTATAGGTTTTAATTATGTTTTCAATATTTTAAAATTAATAGAATACTTACACAATTAAATTCATTTTATTAGAGCTAATTTTAAGTTTGTTATGTAGGTTACCCAGATTATATTATTAAATAAAACAACCTTATGTACATAATCATTTTTATTAACTGAACATTACAAAATAATTTAAAATAGATTAAATATAGACATATTATTATCAAGATACCATGTTCTAATACACACCGCATTATTTAATGCACAATTCACTTTATGGTTCACACAATTAAAATCAGTTTTATTTTTACAGAACTTTTTTTTTAATGTCGCAAAATTAGGACACCCTTTCTCACCTATATCAATCACTTCACAGTTTGCACATAACTCTTTAATCCACTTAATCTTTTCCAAACCCTTTGTAATAATTTTTTTATTTTCTAAATACGGTACGATGACATGTTGAAACTCTCTGTAGTCTATAAAGCCCTCACTCCAGAAAATTCCACGATTTCTTTCCAACCACCGCACCTGCTTCTTTTCTTCTTGAGTTAAGTAATAAAACGTATGCGGTGGTTTAACCAAGAACGTCTGTGTGTGCTCATTACTTACGATAGCCACTTCTTTGACAATAAAATTATTGTCTAAATATTTAAATCCTTGGAGTTCGACAATGATAATATCCGCGTTCATGATAACTTCTTCACTGTGTTGCTTAATGGCTTGTATTCAACAATGCAATCGTTAAGAATGAGACAGTATGCTGAAGTTTGATCTGGTATTTCTGAATCACTCTCAATTTCTACCCTTACATCCACAACTGGTCCAGTCTTCAGATTATCGATCTGTCTAGAGCAATCGATAAAAAACAACGGTGCTAATTCTTTAAATTGTTTCTCGCTTAATAAAGACTCCGAACAACGGTCGTAATACGACTGCTGAAATCTGATGTATTGCTCGTATAATAAAGCAATTCTGTTATTAGCGAAGTTCACATTGAGGCTTTCATACGGGAAATATGTTGAATTAAGGTACACTCGAACATCACGAACATAGCAGTGATCAAACTGCGACATGTCAGAACTTGCATTATTTTTTCTACTTGTTTGTAGTCCGATTATTACATATCGCGGTTTTTCTATTTGAGATGATGTTTTGATAGACCAGGTGTGCTTTGTAGTTCTAGGTAAAGTGGGATATTCGTATAGATCCCAGTTTCTAAATATCATCTGGAGCGGTCGATCTTTTTCCAACAGTTTTAATAAACTTATTTTTTCTTTGTCCGATACTTTCACATGGGGTACGCGCCATATGATTTTATTGATTTGAATGTCTTCCACTATTTCTCCGGTATTCAATTTTACAGCGTTCAAATTAGTGTTGCTTCGTAACAATATTAGTTCATGTCTACTATTTATTACAACTTTTTTAAAATCTTCTGCGAAACCGATGATATTCCGAAGTGGTATAGACGCAGAAAAACTTCCCCCATTAATATTTTTTATACCATCGATACTCCAACCCCAAGCTCTAGCTACTTTTGATTCATTCTCATTCATTGATATTAACGATTTCATGGTTGTAGTTATACCAGCATTTTTTATTTTATCAATCTCCACTCCGTTTAGTTCGTACCTAATATCTTGGAACAAGAAGAGTAGTCCATTGTTCGTAAAATTAACACTAGTAGCTTTCTCTTTTGATTCTTTTTTGCTAACGATAACGGTTCCTTCCAAATACAGAGTGCTGGCTGATGGTAATATGTAAAGATCCTGTTGGTTGATAGGTATGCGTATTTCATCGTTCCTGTTGAAACTTGTTACATAAGGTTTGTACGAATGAAATTCGATTCCTTCTATACTGTTGTCGTAAGTCGGAGTGGATAAAACGTCTAAGATATTCATTTTAACAATCCGATCGCTTTGAGAAATATCTTATTGTCTTTAGTTAATTTTATTTTGCTCTTAGAACGACGTCTTATTTGGTAGGTAGCTTGAGTAGAACTGGTATTTTTAATTTGTTGAGACATATATTTATTGTAGTCAATCATTTTTTCTTCTAAGATGTAAATACAGCTGTACTTCTTCACCACGCAAGTTAATTAAGCGATTGTTTATATCTAGTAGTCGGATATGTATGCAGCTTATGTTGTTTTGATTGATTGGAAAATATATTGCGTTCTTCGGGATTTCTATGATTCTGTAACCAGGTGGTACGTTGAGTGCGAATTCATGAATTATGTGACTTGGTTCACCGTTTATGTAAGAGCCGCTCACAATGTCACATTCGATCCTTACCACAGTCGTCGGTAAAATGTTGACTGGATGCTGTGACACATGCCATTTATTTGCTTTTAAGACCTGCTTATCAAACCCTAACAGTCTACTGAAAGAGTATTCTTTCTTTAAATTAACGTCTTTTGAACAATATATGGCAGTTTTTAAAGTATTGTTATTGCATTGTAATTTAATTGAGGCATCTTTTATTTCGGATTTTAAATAATCATAAATATCTTGCAATTCATAGGTGCCTTCCGGTATTTCAATAACTTCGTTTGAACCATAATAGAACTTGTTATTACTTTTATCAATATTTGGTATAGAATTAAATGTTGAAAAATGCAATAAAGCACACTCATATTCTCCATTTAGTTGCAACGTATTAGGATAGTACGTAGATAAAATTGATGAGTTTCCAGTTATCGACAAAGTGAGTGACATCTTGCAAATGATTGAAATAAAATAAAATCATTTATTTTATACATTTTTATTCCAAAAAGTCCTCAAATATTTTAAACATAAATGACCACAGTTCACAGTGTTAAATTTTTGATATCTTGTGTAGTTATATGAAACTTTACAATTCTTAAAATATCGTAACAGTTCTAATGGAGGTTTTAAATTTCCATAGCTATCAAAATAATCACAATAGTCATATACTTTTACATAAGCTACCCAATGCGTTCCTTCGTTTTTAGAATCGTCTAAGTTAACAATACCACATTCCATACGTTTCGGCTTCCTTGGCAATTGATCTTTCATATATACTCCTCGGAAATATGGGATGTCTCTTGCGTAGTATTGGATGTCTACATTAGTTAGTGCGCGATTTGGTAGCTTCTTGTTCAGTTTTTTGTTGATTTTATAAACAATCCTTTACCGTTTTTATAAGGTTTTATGTATAAACCCTTACCCACTGCTAAACCCTCCATAGTTCTATTATGTCGTTCCGTCTCTCGCAAGTTTTGTTGAGCAGATTTATAATCATTCACCGTTTTTGCAATTCCAGCTGCACCACCAGCTAAAGCTCCTAAAGCTGATAAGCCAGCAAAAATTGGAATTAAAGGTAGAACTCCACCAGTCTTCGGTATGGGGATCACTCTCGGTACTCTGATTTGGTGTAATTTGGGGCATAACTTTTTTGCAGCTAAGTAAGCCAAGTTTATTAAAGACTTACTATCCTTGGGTTTTAGCTTTTTTATTTTAGATTTTATTTTTGATACTAAACTTTAAAATGTTTTGGCACCAGAACCAGATTTCAATTTGGCTTTCATGACTTTGCTTACTAACCATGAGCTTATTTTTTCACCTTTTCCTGCATCTTTTGATTTTAGTCTCTGTTTAGCCATGTTCAAAAGCTGTAAGTCGGCTTTGTGACGATTAGGTAAATCTGTATGATTTTCATATGCTATATCGTGGTGCATACAAGCTTCGTCTAGTTTATTCACACCTCGATCGCCTCGCAACAAACGTTTATGAAGTTTAGTTCCTGGTCCGCAATAATTGTATCCAGGCAAATGAGCTTCGAACGGTAGATTATTAATTATACTGTTAACTAGTCCACCACCTTGCATTACTTAAATAATAATGATACAAATTTCACAAAGTATTTCTTTTATATCTTAATTTATTAATGAGGATTTATCAATCCAACTGTTTTCATCATTATTGAGACCTAACCATTTAACGAATAGTTTCTTTCCTTTCTTTTTAAGTATTTTTTCTACTAAATAAACACCAGGATAGTTAGATTTTTGAAGTTCTTGCTCGTAAAAAGTTCCTAATATATCTTGCTTTCGTTGATCTTCTATGTGGTATGTTACTGGTATAGTTTTATTAATCTTTTTTATCGTAAAGAGTTCAGTTGACCAATTAGGAGTATAACCTTTCTCGAAATTGTGTTTGTATTTACTGATACGAACACAGTCACCTTTTTTGAACTTAGGCTTCCGCTGGATGGATACATGATTACATATGTTTTTAATATTCTCTTTTACGATGGGTTCATTCGATTTATTAACATCATTCGGTTTAATTTTAATAGTACGATGTTTTGTGTTATTATATGTATTAAATAAATCTTCTAAAGGTGTTCCTAACCACTTATAATTTCCAACGAGACTAAAATATTTGTACAAATTATTTTTAACAGTTTTAATTAGTCGCTCTACAATTGAAGCTTTTTTAGTAGAGAAAGATGAGTAATGGTTTATGCGGTACTTCTTCATTAGCGTTTGGAATGTGTTGTTATAAAACTCTGTGCCCATATCAGTTTGTAAATTAACAGGATTTTTATTGCTGCTTAGTAGTATTCGTTCAAAAGCTCGAGTTACTTCAGATTTATTTTTAGATTTTAACGGTTCTGCCCAGGCATACTTTGAGAAGCAGTCAATCACCACTAAAATGAAATTGTAACCTTTGTTATACTTTCTTAGGTTTTGCATGTCCATTAGATCTGCTTGCCACAAATCATCGATCCCTTTGAGAATAACAGAACGTCGAAGGAAGTTTCTTCGTGCCGCTTTGTGTATTTCATTTACTATTTGTTGTTTTGCCATTACTGAGATTTTTAAGTAATTTGTCTATATCTGCTTTGGAGTAAAACTTCTCTTCCAAATGAATCAAAACCTCAGGTTCCTTTACTTTTAAAGTAGTCTGAATAGACTTTTGTGCATCTAATATGATTTGAGCACGCAATGATGCAATCAGCTTATTAAATTGTTTTATCGTATCAGCACACATTCGATCTACATAATCCTTGTTCACAGCATCGTCTGATTCTAATGGATGTCTAATTCCTCTCAATCTAGAAGACTTTAAATCAAAATCTCCACTTTCTGATTTTAACAACGCGTTATCATTGAAATTAATCAGTTCTGACAAACGCATTCTTTTATGAATAAAATGTCTAAATTTATCTATATTCATGTTTAAGGTGTACTTTATGTAAAGGCTGATGATGAACTAAACAATAGTTAATTTTACACCTATTTATTTATAAGTTTACTTTCACGTAATTCTTCAATAATGGATATTATTTCATTATCTAATCCTGTGTTGCCGGCATCTCGAGATGCTATTAATAACTTTAACCTTTCCACCAATTCATTAGGATCATCCCAATACACAAAATCTACGTTATTTTTCCAGATTTTTGTTAATGGTAGTCCTTTACCTTTCGAATGATGACCCTGAACCGTACTTTGCAGATTAAAAAGAGGTTTAATAACTTGTAAATATTTTTGTCCCTTATTACTTTTTATTGGTTTACTTGGGTCATTATCACGACGATGTGCATTTGTATCAAGTAACATTTTCTTATAATATTGCAAGTCATTTTCAGTAACCAAACTTAAATCAATATCTTTCTTAAGCAGTAGTTGTTTTAAACCAGGCGTATGTTTGTATTTATGACCAGCCACGATGATATAACTATCGTCGATTGTTATATGAGCAGAACCTAACATCAATTTTCCGCGTTCTACTCTGACACCAAATGGAATGTCTGTTAACGCTTCTGAAGACACTGACCAGGATGATGTATCACGACCTTCACTTTTTTCAACTGATTTATACGAAGATTCACTGTTGGTGTCAGACTCCTCTACATCACTACCAATTGCGACTTTTTGCAACGTTTCGTCTCTTATCAGATCTTTAGATTCTTCATCTTCATTACTATACAGCAAAGGAGTTTGCATACTGGCTGTAGCAATTTGGTTGAGAGGCTCTGTTACAGGTTTAAAAACTGTTTCCAAGGCTTGCTTACTCTCATTCTCAACATCTCGCATTTTTCGCACCTTCTTCTTTACAGCTGCTGCAGCATCAACAATTTGTCTCTTTAAAGATTTTTCCATAATTGTTAAATGTATTGTAACCGGTTAAGCTCTGTTTGTAGAGTAATGTAAATTCAACGGTGACGTCTTAATATATACTCGTGCTCTTAATCAAAAATTACAAACGTGTCAAATTTATTTCTATAACATCCTTTATTTTTTGCACAATCTTTATTAATTACAACATAACTGAAGGGCTCACTCCATATTTTTGAACACATTTCACGAAATTCAAGCCATGTCATGTCAGTGTTGACGTGTTCTTCATAAACATGTCTCATATTTCTTTCATCTTGTTTAAAAAGTATGATTAGGTTTGCGTTGTCTCTTACTAACTGCTTAGGGATTTTACTATACGTCTGATTTAGATAAAAACAATCGATGAACTTGTGTCTCCCCATAGCAAAATAATCACGCATACCACTTTGATTTTCACAAGCAACATCGTCAAATATAATTACAGAATTCGGTTTTGCGGTCTGAACACTCAGTACTTGCTCATTTTCATGATATTTCTGAAATGAAATGCCTGGTACCCGTTGCAAGACTTTTTCTAAAAAAACGTACTTGGGCTGTTGCAAGGTTTTCGAATAAACATAAACATTTTGAAATATTAAACCATTCTCGTGTATAAGAAGACCGATTAATAAATTAGTTTTTCCACAATTTGACGGTCCGCAAATGATGCATCGTACCGATTTAGGTAATAATTCTCCATGGCGAAAACCAGTCTCCTGAGACTGAATACAAAGTTTGTTTACATGTAACGATTGCGGTTGTTTTACAAATTTCATGACGACTCCTTGAAACGGTTATATTAATAATGAGTCAATTAATGTATTACATCGACATTTATAACTCATTGTCGCTAACTCAAACAAATGTTTCAACCTAGTGGAATAGGCGCCGAACCAGTATTTTACTGCACTATGTAGGAATTCATACTCCACCTTCCGTTTCATCGGGTGGAATAGGCGCCGAACCAGTATTAGACATTTTACTGCACCGAGAGTGACGGAGATGATCATTCCATCGGGTGGAATAGGCGCCGAACCAGTGGATTTCATTTATATTATTGGGCATTCTACTCCACCGAGAGTGACGAGGCGAACGGAGTGAGCCGATGGAACGGAAGGTGGGGTAGAATGCCCAATAATATCCTACTTTTGCCATTCATACATTGTATACAATAAATTTCTGTTTACACCGTGGAATTATTACATGCAAGTTAAGTTTTGTCTTGTCTAAACAAAGAGTAGCGCCTCCTTTTACAACTGATTCAAGTATTGCCTGTTTTTAACGCACGTAAACGTACAGTCAACACTTCCCACATATACACGCTACCTATTGCACGCCGCGGCACCCCACACACAGACATAACATATACATATAACATAACATAACATATATATAACATATATATATGTGTTATATATATATATATATATATGTCGGCGCAATTGATTATCTATGGGGCAAAGTGCGCGGACAGTCCGCAAGGTGGCGCGGCAGACGTGGCGCGCTAACGAAACGTCGAGTTGAGCGGGCGCCGGGGGCTGTCAGTTGTTTCTTTAATTTATCAACTTGCATTCTCACTAAAACCGCTCAACCTAATTGTAATGCGAAGACACTGCATAAATACAGGATTTTCCTAGACCCCAAAGGTCAGGGTACCTATCTTATTAGACTTTAGACCTCAATACTTATAAATATATTTGTATTCGAACTTGTATAATCTTTAGCTCCACTTACACGGTACAAGTTTATGGCCTGTGGCATACCATAAAACTGAAAGGCAAATATCTGGCACCGTCTAAAAGTATATTTAAGTCGCATGCGATTTCATTGACCAAAGAAACTTGCATTCAATTATTTTGTATGTCATTTATGGTATCGCACGCTTATATACACTTGCATGCAATTATTGAATGGCAATCATTTGAATGTGCTGTATAACATGCGATTACAGCTTTTGAACGTTCCTCAAGCTTGCATCGTGTAAACAGAGCTTTACTTAAAGTTTTTTTTTTTGGGTATAAAAAATATTATTTCCTTTATTTATTTTTGTACATTTTTAAATATTACAATAAAAATATAAAAACATTTAAAGATATAAAAATAATAGCCCACCGATATCGGGAACAGGGTCCAAGCTACAGGTCAGGGCTCCTGAATGAGAAACCTCCTAACAATGCGAACCGTGTCCAGAAGTACCGCTTTCTGAATCAAGCCCTTGATCCAGCTGCCCAACGAGATCCTCTTTAGGTGTGGTCGAGGCTCTTGGCAATTAAGTCATTGGCTAATACGACTATCGGCTATATGATCGCTGAGTCCACGTCCCACATGTCGACAACCTCGCGAGCCAAGTCAAGATATTGATTTGTTTATCTGTCTCGGCTTTTACGAGGTTCCCGTCATGCGGGACCGTTATATCAACAATCATTGCGCGCCGCTCTATTCGATCCACCACCACTATGTCAGGCTTATGGGCAACAATAGTCCTGTCAGTGATGATGGATCGAATCCAATATGGTTTACGGTTTGAATTCATTTAACCATACCGCGACCACATCTCGATGCATCCCCACCTCGGCTTCTAGGAAATATTCCCTGAAATAATCTAATAATATCTCGCGACTGTAGATGATCTTTTTTATTTATTGTTATTATTATTATTATTTCGTTTTTTTTTTCAAATTAAAATACATTTTTTAATATTTTATAAAAAGTATATATGAAGGAACTAGGCCCTCAGCGATATTAATTGTATCCATGATCTCAATTCCTTACTTGCACTTTGTAAGCAGGCGTGGATTGTCGGGCGAAGAAAATGAGGCACTAGTTATAGCATTATCACTTCAATCTAAATTCACTTTTAAAATAATCACCACAAAGTGACCGTTATAATAAAATAATGAAATATGTAGATAGCTCACTACTAAGACACCACCTAACACGTAGCACCTCTGTGCTATTTTGACTGAGTCTCCAATCATACTGCCTCTCAGTGATCGCTTTAATGCGCACTAGCGCTCGGTGTTGTGTCAGAGTGTCCTGTGATCGGATATGACGTAGCAGACACAGATAATTTATGTTCACGACACTCTAAACTAACAGCGACATCTATGAAGTCTAACTAACACTAGTTTAAATATCGAAGCGCCGTCATATAAAAAAACATTTAAAAATATATAAAATAGTAGTTAGTTAGTGTTAGGAGCAGGGTCCAAGCTACCAGTGGTTAGGGCTGCAGAGATAGGAACCTTCTCATGATGTGAGCCGTATCGAGAAGCCTTCTGAATCTGGCCCTTGATCCAACCGCGTAACGAGAAACTCGAGAGATGTTGGTCGAGGCTTTTGGCCATAAGGCCGTTGGCCGTTACTACAATCGGCACGATGACAGTCGAGCTCACATTCCACATGTCAACAACCTCGTGAGCTAAGTCGAGATATTTCATTTGTTTGTCTTTCTCAGCTTTCACAAGGTTCTCGTCATGTGGGATAGTAACATCGATTATCATTGCGCAGTGCGCTAACTGATCTATCACCACTATATCAGGCTTATTTGCGACAATAGTCCTGTCAGTAATGATAGACCAATCCCAGTACAACGTGACTTGGTCAGTTTTGAGAACTGGGTCGGGCACATACTTGTAATACGGTACCTCAGAGTCCTACAAGTTTATATTTCAAAGAAAGTTACTGGTGAATATAATAATAATAATAAGTAAGTATTTATTTCACAAAACATAGCACTTTGCACTGAAAATATAGTTTGAAATAATATTTGGATTATTATGCAATAGTAGACTCTATCTTTTAAACTAGGACTAGCCTGTATCTTAAAAGATAGGGTTCAGCCAATGGATTCTGCTAATATTTACAACCAAAAACAGGTGAAGAGAGTGTCAATGATTGAATGATGACAGTAAAGAAATAAAAAAAAATAAAAATAAAAACAAACCTAATCCTAAGTGACATAAAAAACGTGAAAGATAGACATGCATGTGCATGTATGTATGTGTAGGTGTATGTGGCTTGTGTGGAGTGTGTAGGTGTGTGTGTGTGTGTGTGCGTGTGTGTGTGTGTGTGTGTGTGTGTATGGGTTTGTTGCGTGCGTGTGTGTGTGTGTTTGTTTTGTAGCCATTGACTTATTTCTTTTTTAACATATATCTATTTAAATCCAATATGTTTAGCTTTTTATGCAGATTTTTATATAAAAGTTTACTTAAAACGTAAAATTGGTGTTGGGCAAAAGATGTTTTATGTTTAACGCCTGACGGGATATTTGTGCGCTTTTTAGGGTTTGATTTGGGCATTCTTCTATGAGTCCTAAGGGCTGACTGCAGAATGAACAGTTGTCTAACAGTCAAGACTCCACAGTCCTCATAGAGTTGTTTAGTTGGGTATCGGTATGGTTTTTTACACATAACCTTTAGTACGGCTCTTTGAGCTCTCTCAGCTCTCAGTAAGTTGGTTTTTGATGCACCACCCCACGCGGTAATGCAATATCTAATTATAGACTGGCAGAGTGCATAATAGACCATCTTCAGTGTGCCCATATCAGCGGGTTCTCTTAGCGATTTGAAGACGTAAATGAGCCGCAGTATTCTGGAAGTTATCATATCGAGCTGTTTGTCCCATCTAAGGCATCCATCAATTTGCAAACCTAGATATTTGACACTATCGCATCTGTCCAGTGTAGGGCAAGTACATGTATTAGATGAACTCTGGCATGAGTGAGCAATTATTGTAAAGTCTTTAGGGGGCATAGTATTTCGCCGGATTGCGAAAGGAATGAAACAGGTCTTGTCTAAGTTGAGAGTTAGTAGGCTATCGTGGAACCATCTCATGATCTGACGTAGAGCGTTTTCTGCCATTGACTTAACCATATCCCAAGTAGGTCCATGAATGACGATTGCAGTGTCATCAGCATACGCGTATATCTTGCAGTTAAAGAAAATCTTAGGAAAATTTACTTCTTCATAAACGACGATAAAAAATTTTGTTCGACTCGCACTTGACTATAATTTTATCGATAATAGTTTATAATGTGTCTAACACTATTTTAAGATGACAATTAAACGTCATCATATCGCATAGAAATAATCACATTTTCGAAATCAATATTATGAATTAAAACTATAATAATTTCTATGGGCTGTCGCAGTTTCATAAGTAATGTAATGTATTTCATGTTCTTCTTTTATTTGATTTTTTTTTTCGAACAACGGCATGGAGAGCGAATTTTAAAAATTTTGGCACAGTCCACCTTCGATGACGTCCCGCAGGACTCTGAGCCCGAACCGATTTAATAATAATAATAATTAAATTTTTATTCCGACAACCATTGGTCCATTACATTAACATTATATTGTTAGTAAGAACTTAAAAACTATATTAGTAGTTAATAACTAAGAGAGACTTAGTCCTCTGGGTGAGCCCGATTACTAATTTTGAGTATTTAAAAATAAATAGCCACTTATATAAAAATCTGCCTTACACAGCGCTAGAAAATTTTAAAATCTATCTTTTGATATATTACTTATATGGTTTCGTAATAGAATTTTTCACTAAGAAATACATTCGAAAGGTCGATTTAGTGTCATCTCTGTGATTTTTTTTTATCGAGCCAATTATCAGTAATCACGTTTCCGTCTTTATTCAGCCCTTGACCGTATGTTCAATTTTCTTAAAATAATTTTTATTTTGTTTAATGTTCACATCAGTTAGAAATAAATAGGTTCCAAAAACATGAAAACTACTACAAGCTCCCCTTAATTTGCTTAAAATCATTTTTATAGTAAATAAGCATCTACTTTTAAAAATTATTTAATACATAATATATAGAATTAGTTAAATAAATAACATTTGATGGTAGTCTTCTAGAAGTTAGTTGTGAACTTTGGTCTTAGTGTGACACCCCAGTGCCTCAAAAAGCACGTAAAGCTGTTGGTCCTGTGCCTCCACTCTCTACGGCCGTGTCGTATTGCCGTCCCATCGGAAATAAGGAAAAGGGAGTGCATTTTTGTTTTCGTACAAACATGTGCATTATAATATTACCTGCATACCCGGTCAATCTCTGTTGAGATCGGCCGCTGTAATTCGATCAGAAGGGTATCTATTATAAAAGGACTTACACCTAGAGCCATGCGCTGCGCCTCCTTAGCACCGACGCACAGCCGTTGGCTGTCGTCCTCGAGCCTTGGCGAGCCCACAGATCTCTCGTCCTCTAAGCACGAGCACACACCCCATGTGCGCACGCTCCAGTAATATGAGTACACCACCGAACTGAAACAAAAACATTTATTTAAAAAAATTGCTTTAGAGCCTAGGCACTTGTTCATAGCGCGTCGATGGCAATATTCGGCTACGAGTTTGGCGCCGCCAGTAGCGTCCATTATAGTCCGGTAGACTCCACATCCCACATGTCGACGACCTCGCGAGCCAAGTCAAGATACTTGATTTGTTTATCTGTCTCGGCTTTCACGAGGTTCCCGTCATGCGGGACCGTTATGTCAATAATCATTGCGCGCCGCTCTATTCGATCCACCACCACTATGTCAGGCTTATTGGCAACAATAGTCCTGTCAGTGATGATGGATCGATCCCAGTACAAAGTGATATTTCCATTTTCGAGTACTGGGTTGGGCACACACCAGTAGTACTGCACTTTCGATTCTAGAAGGTTGTATTTCAGAGCAAGTTGCTGATGGATATTCGTGATGTTAAGTTAGAATCATTGTGTGTGTGAAGTAGTGTAACAAGTACGTATGCATGTGTGTGTGGCATTGTATTCAGTAGAAATATTGTCCTTCAAAAGTAGTCGCAAATAAATCAGCATAGTGCAAACACGTAGTTCTATTATCTATTACCCAAAATTTCAACAAGCAAAAGTGAACCTTACCTTACCTTCTATAACATTTTGGTCAACATTCCGGATAGTTCAGTTCGGATTTTTCAAGCACCGAGCGCTAATAAAATAAAACTTTTTACAAAAAAAAAAAAACCCTGACTTACAAAAAAGCACTACAAAGTGAAAAACAACTTGATAACTTAACTCTCAATTTCAGAAGTCGGTGTCTTTGGATATTTATTTTAGCTGCAGCGCTGCAGCCACGCTGCCTCCACGCGGCACTTTGCGCCTAATTTGAAGGTGCCCTAAGCCTCATTGAGTCATTAGTGAATGTGATAATAACAAGAAAATAATATTATGTTCTAGCCAGGACCCACCGGGCCTCTCACGGGCCGACCGAACACGACAGCGGCCGAACCCACACGGCGCGGTAGTATCTGTACTAAAGGCTTGATTTCAAACAATTATAATTGTTTACAAAGATAAGAAGAAACGATCTATTTTATGGCAAGTTGAAGGCTTATTACAACAAATATGGCGGATACACCGGAACAATTACTAAATGTGTTAGAATATACAACTACGTTGTTAGGAAAAGCACAAGCAAATCTAAAGAAATGTCCGAAACAACGTTTAACAAAGGGATACATAGAAACCGGGATTAAAACACTGAAGAATATTGGTCTACGTGAAAAAATGCACTTATAGAACTAGTGAACTGTGTTGCGAAAGTAAATCGACAGGACATTCCATATTTTTGTAATAGAAATTAATTTATTCAGAAAAAAATGAATATATCTTTGCTAGCCGATCTTAATGATTTACTGAGTGCATACAACAAGTCATCGTCGCCGTTACTTATGCAATCTGACAATAACAACAGTGGTTCTGGTCCATCAATGGAAGTGCAAGTCAAGTTACCGAGGATTCAACTCCCAACCTTCTCAGGTATTTACGACGAGTGGCCTGCTTATCAAGATCTATTTACGTCATTAGTGCACGATAACCCAACATTAAATAAAGTACAAAAGTTGCACTATTTGAAAAGCAATCTCACGGGAGAAGCCCTGTCACTTTTGAAGCAAGTGCAAGTTACAGAGGTTAACTATGACGAGCCGTTTAGTAAGCTCAAGGCGCGTTTTGGCAATAAGCGGAAATTATCAATTCAATACTGAAAATATTGTTTACCCAGAAGAAGATATCTGTGCAAACAGCGAGTAACATTAAATTTGATACGACTACAGAATGTCTGAATGCACTGAAAACCTGAATTTTTAATTTTTATTCTTAGTTGTTCAAAAATTGAACTCATCGTGAATGGGAAGGTGTTGCTTACGAGGATAATCTCAATGACTTACCTGATGCACTTCACAAGTTCTTACAATCAAAGTTCCGCACGCTCGAGGTTGTCGCGCCTCCGACCAGAGAGAAACCTACACCTAAGGGATAAAAATACGCTGTTCACGTATCAACTTCAAATATTACGACCTCTTCAAAACCAAGAAGCTGCGCTATGTGCAAAGAAGACCACATATTGTGTCATTGTGAGAGATTTATCAAACTTAATCCAACAGAGAGGTGCGAGTATCTGAAACAACACAATCTTTGCTATAATTGTCTGGCCTCTGGACACTCAGCTTATCGATGTCGCCTGAACATGTGTCTACCAGCTATCCGTCACTTCATTTTACCTTCCACGACTGCGGACTTCACCCGCCGCAATATACGCATACATATCATAATGTTAAAATTATTGGATCATAGGAGTATCTTCATTTGCAGTTAATTTTTTTTTTTTTTTAATCTAGGAGAGGCCCAATTGTAGGAGCATTATTGGCCGATTATAAGGGCACATGAGTGAGTATGTCAGTGAGTAGGCACCTGTGATTGATGAGCTGCACGGTGGTGGAGAGCGAGCGGTGCGGGAAGGCGGTGCCGAGGTGCACGTAGTACTCGCACGCCGGCTCGCCCTCGCCACAGATATCGTAGTCTTTCTCTTGAGCCTAGAGTTATTGCACCAGTGAGTACATAAGTTAAAATCATAGATATAGGTTAAAATCGTTACTTCAGAACAAACAATCGCTTTGGGAATACGTTTATTGTTGCCACAGTCATGACGTCCCAGCAGCTGCCGACTATATCTGTTTTGTACTCGTGATTAAATGTAGATCTGTTGTATTGAAGTGAAAACTTCTGTAAGCGCGTTGGGCGATTTTTGGTAAAATCTTAAGAGCGTGTTAGCATTTTACAAACGTAAATCGAGAACTTGGGAGTTTTTGAAGTGATTTTGGTCATAGAATTTATTGTTTTAGCTTCTTTTGACTTCAATCATCGTAATTATAATAATAAATAATAATAATAAGTATTTATTTTACAAAACATAGCACTTTGCACTGAAAATATAGTTTGAAATAATATTTGGATTATTATGCAATAGTAGACTCTATCCTTTAAACTAGGACTAGCCTGTATCTTAAAAGATAGGGTTCAGCCAATGGATTCTGCTAATATTTACAACGAAAAACAGGTGAAGACAGTGTCAATGATTGAATGATGACACTAAAGAAATTAAAAAAATGTAAAAAAAAAATAATAAAAACAAACCTAATCCTAAGTGACATAAAAAACGTGAAAGATAGCAGACATGCATGTGTATGTATGTATGTGTAGGTGTATGTGGCTCGTGTGGAGTGTGTAGGTGTGTGTGTGTGTGTGTGTGGAGGTGTGTGTGTGTGTGTGTGTGTGTGTATGGGTTTGAGAGTGGGGAGATGTAATTATTCCGTGAATGAAATAAATACATAATAATTAGATATAAGGCGAGAGATGTGATCTTTAAAATATATGTATATTAAGAGATGTAAGTTAGTAGATTCTCTGTCGCCAAATAGTCCAGTTGCAATAGCCATTGACTTATTTCTTTCTTTAACATAATATATATCTATTTAAATCCAGTATGTTTAGCTTTTTATGCAGATTTTTATATAAAAGTTTACTTAACCCTTTACCGCATTTTGGTTCATATATGAACCAAACCATATTATCTTAAATATTTTTAAGTTCCAAACTGATTTCCTTATTTTATGCATACTGTGTCAAATTCGTCCCGTACGAGCGTCATTTTATGTATAAAACCGTCATCTATGAGCTATTTGTGCTATGCCTATAAACCTGCAACGAGTAGTAAACGTGGTCGACCATCTTCCAGCGTCATAGAACAATCCATTCAACAAAAAAAAATGAGAGGGCCCATAGCAATAATGCCATCTCAGGACGTTCGTTTGGATAAGATGGATCATTTGCCTGTCTGGTCCACTAGACAGCGTTGTAAGGTCCCTGAATGCAGTGGTAGATCTCACGTGGAGTGCCGAAAATGCAAAGTCAACCTTTGCCTCAACGATAAAAGAAATTGTTTCGAAATATTCCATACCACATAATTTTTGCGTTTATATTTATTACGTTATTTTTGTATTGATTTTTGCTCAATGTACCAAATGTGATCCAAAGTAAAAAGTGTAAAAGTTAATTTTTTGCTCAATGTACCAAATATGATCCAAAGTGGAAAAGTGTTATTTTTTCTGAAACTATTCAATAAAAAGAAAAATCTTGAAACACGTGTCCATTAATTTAATGTTTCCTACTATATATATTTTTTTCTAACTTAAATAAAAAATCATGCAGTAAAGGGTTAAAACGTAAAATTGGTGTTGGGCAAAAGATGTTTTATGTTTAACGCCTGACGGGATATTTGTGCGCTTTTTAGGGTTTGATTTGGGCATTCTTCTATGAGTCCTAAGGGCTGACTGCAGAATGAACAGTTGTCTAACAGTCAAGACCCCACAGTCCTCATAGAGGTGTTTAGTTGGGTATCGGCATGGTTTTTTACACATAACCTTTAGTACGGCTCTTTGAGCTCTCTCAGCTCTCAGTAAGTTGGTTTTTGATGCACCACCCCACGCGGTAATGCAATATCCAATTATAGACTGGCAGAGTGCATAATAGACCATCTTCAGTGTGCCCATATCAGCGGGTTCTCTTAGTGATTTGAAGACGTAAATGAGCCGCAGTATTCTGGGAGTTACCATATCGAGCTGTTTGTCCCATCTAAGGCATCCATCAATTTGCAAACCTAGATATTTGACACTATCGCATCTGTCCAGTGTAGGGCAAGTACATGTATTAGATGAACTCTGGCATGAGTGAGCAATTATTGTAAAGTCTTTAGGGGGCATAGTATTTCGCCGGATTGCGAAAGGAATGAAACAGGTTTTATCTAAGTTGAGAGTTAGTAGGCTATCGTGGAACCATCTCATGATCTGACGTAGAGCGTTTTCTGCCATTGTCTTAACCATATCCCAAGTAGGTCCATGAATGATGATTGCAGTGTCATCAGCATACACGTATATCTTGCAGTTAGGGAGAATCATTCTGCAAAGGTCATTCATGTAAATTAGGAACATAGTGGGCCCCAATATGCTTCCCTGGGGCACGCCATAGGTCACAGTTTCCTCATTACTGAGATGATCACCTATCTTAACTATCTGAGTGCGGTTTTTAAGATAGTCTTTAAACATTTCCAGTGCTGCGCCTCGCACACCCAGACGCTCCCTCCTTGCTATGAGTTTGGGAACAGAAACTGTGTCGAAAGCCTTTGAAAGGTCTAGAAATATGCCTAAGCATTTAGTCCCACCATCAAGTTCCTTTGCCACAAATTGCGTAAGATCCAAAACAGCATCCTCTGTCGATACCTCAGATTTGAAACCATACTGGTTAATTATTATAGATTTTTATTTAATGTCTATTAACAAAAACTCGTTCAAATTGGATTATTGACTATGAAAATAGCAGATTTCGAAGGCGCGATTTCAAGATGGCGCGCGAAGGCTCAACTTTGAAGTAATCTTCCACCAATTATTATTAATAAGTAAGAAGGTAAAAGGTATTTATTCAAAAAGGCATACCCTAAAAATTAAAATGCATTTAGAAAAAATCGATTTTTAATTCATTAACTTGTATTTTTATTACGTCTAAGAAAACCAAAAATCGAGAAATCAACTACAAAAAAAACACATCAAACTCATAATCTGAAAGTCATTTTTGGCCACATAAATAATTTTATACGCAAGAAGAAAGATTTGTACTATAAATGTATATAAAATAAAAAATGTCTGTCCTCAATCATATATGAAAATAATTTTCCAAAGTAAGTATAAAATCGGGTGCATCGAACGGCCTAAATCAATCGTGCTCTGGCACTCGTCGACGCAGGACCTATGTCGGTTGACCTCCCACCGCCACACAAGAGCCACGCGTAATATAAACGTAAATTATAGTGCGACTAAATATTTTTAATCCGAAAGTATTTTTTATTTTATATGTGAATCTGAATGAGGTTGTTCATTTAAGTAATATTTTAAGGGCTATTTGTGCGTTCCAGAAATAAATACAAATTATAAAAACTATAAACGTATTTTATCTGACGTTTTCGTCAATGAACAAACTAAATCTCCATGGAAACCACATACGTATTGTATGTGGGTTCTATGGAGGTTTAGTACAATAAGATTAAAATGAAATGTCATGCTATAAAATTCAAAGACAAGAAAATATTACGTATCGTAATAAATTCCGTCTATTGAACAGCAATGTTCCCAACTCAAAAAATACTAATTCCAGATTAACTAAACCAGTGTTACTTTTTAGTGGCGCAACACGTAATAAGAGTTAAAATGTTAACTACATAACACTGAGTTTACAAACTGTAAATTTATAAATTTAACCCGAATAAACGTGCAAGTGGTCATAATTAGGTAAAGTGGAAATATGTACTTAACTCATAACTATTTTTTCTACAAACTCGTTATTATTTTACCTATAGAACATGGGGAGAATAGACAAAAGATATTATTATGGATCAAAGAAATCTGTTAAGTCACGAAAAAGTAAAATTATTAATAATTTTCAGAAGGTAAGAGAAGCTGCGTAAGTACCTATTTATTTTTAACAGGGTGTAAGTTATGCTTTTTTAGCAACATAATACTCGCAGTCAGGTAAATAGCAAATCCACTAGCGGTCACCCATCAACTGTAACCGTTTCTTTTTTATTAATTATATATTAATTACTGATTAAATTTAAATATAAGGGGTAGGTACCATTTTATTTTGTAGTACTGAAAATATGGACATTTAAACAAATGAAGACCCACCCAAAAAGTTAACGGAAATACCAGTCACTCAACCGTTCAAAATAATGTCGTATCAATTGTGTGTATATTCCAGTTTTACTCTCCAGTTTTGTAAACTTCATTATATCGATTATTTAATTTGTAGGGCTGAAGATATGGACAGTGATTCTAATGACAACATTATGGATAATTTAAAGATTAGTTACGTTAAGGTATGAATTCATTTCTTTTTACTTTACAACTCTAAAAAAATTCCGTAAATTTTGTGTTTTTTAGGTTACAGAACCAGAATCTATAAATGTCGACGGAAGACACGTGGTAGATTTTAAATATTTCTTGGACAGCTTAATAAAAATTGCGGAAAATAACAATCGGTTTGGCTGTTCATTACATAACCTAAAAACCGTCAAAGAAATTCAAAGGGGTCTGCAGTTAACTTTTTATTTTAATTGTAATATGTGCAGCAAGTTTGTATTGAAAAGTTATGATGAAGAGAAGGCAAACACTACGTTAAACGTAAACGAAGGAGCTTTATCAGGGGCCATATTAACAAGTATTGGACGAACGAATTTAAATGAGATTACTGCATCAATGGACTTGCCTATTATGACATTCAGATGTATACATCATGACAAGGTTGCTGAGATGTGGAAAACTGCAGCTGAAGAGAGCGCAGCGGCCAATGAAGAGCTTTAATCAAGAATGACGAATTGAATCAGCTCGATTGCGTGGAGATACTGGCACTATTCCAAAAATTCCTGTGGAAGCAGACTGCTGTTGGAGTAAACGCTCTTATAAAAACGAATACAATGCGTTATCGGGTGTTGCCGCCATCATTGGCCATCATACAGGCAAAGTTTTGTACATAGGTGTGAAAAATAAATACTGTGGCATTTGTTTCCGGGCCAACAGGAGACAGATGGAACCCACTGCACACAGACGTACTAAGAACCTAGGGTCTTCGTCAAGTATGGAACCAAATATATTAGTTGAGGGATTCAAATCTTCTGTAGAGAAACGGAAATTGATTTACAATACGTTGATTGCAGATGGTGATGCCAGCACGTATAAAAACATATTAGAGAGCAGACCGTATCCTGCCGTGCGTGTTCAAAAAATTGAATGCACTAACCATCTACTCCGCAACTACAACAGAAAAAAATTGTTCCTGAAAACAGATACCACGATTCCTTTATAGGTGCATAAATTACTAACACCTGAACAATTAGTCAGATTAAGAACAGCTGTACGGGCTGCAGTACGGCATTGGAAGACCAAGTCTATATCGAAATCCATCAAAATTATTTCATTACAAAAAGACATTCTTAACAGCCCCAAACTCATCTTTGGAGACCATTCCGATTGCAATTTATATTACTGTACTGAAGACCGAAAAAAGAAACAAATAATCTCCTGCTGCAAAAACACTCCTGTTGAGACTGCAGCGTAATGCTTCACAGTTGGCTTTTCATTCAAGAAGCTTGCTTCACTGTTTTACCACAAATCGTGCAGAGCAGTTCAACAGTGTTATTGCCAAGACAACAAAATAAATTTGCCTATAATGAAAGTAGAAGGGGCAAGATATCTAGTTGCAAAATTTTCTTTACGCCTAAACCTCCAAAAAACATCGATTATGGCTATTCATGTCAGTAACCTTATTTGAATTCTGAAGATTACGAACAGGCCAAATCTAATTTTTTGCAGAGTCTACAAAAACAAGCCACAAAGCGTCATGAAATTGAGCGCGAAACAATACTTCTAGCAGAAAGCGCATTGTGGCTTGAATTACGTAGATGTATCCTAACTGCATCAAATTTTTCTAAAATTTGCAAAAGATTACCTAATTCTAATTCAGCGCCTCTTGTAAAAAGTATTATATATTGTTACTCGTTAGTTCATGTGGTATCAGCAAAACACGGGAAAGATAACGAGGTAAAAGCTATCGAACAACTCAGTCTCCAAGAAAACATTTCAATCGAGAAATGTGGTTTGTTTATTGATTAATCCCTTTTTTTCCTAGGCGCTTCACCCAACAGCATTTATGAAGATGGCATCATTGAAATAAAGTGTCCTTTTTCTGTTTTTGGTATCGATCCAGATACTGCTATTCAGCAAAAAAAAAAAAAAAAAAGCTTAGTCGTCGCAGCGTTGCAGCTACGTGCCGTACATGAGGAAAAACAAGAGAAAAACGCACACACGCGCAATCACTACGTGGCGTCGAGTGATAAAACCTAAAAACCCAAGCGCGTAGATTTGGTACCACGCTCGTAAGTTAAACATAGCATGTCGCATGTCGGTGACGTTCGCATCACCGACATGCGACATGCTCTGCATAGATTTACGTTTAAGTTGTCACTTCTGTCGGCAGTCCCTACGACTATTTTTTCCGTTACTGTATTACTCGAGTTAATTATCTTTTTGTATGCACGTGTTTCTGTGCCAAACATTTTTTTTTTCTTTTCTTTCTATTAGTGTGTGTACTGCTGTGGAGTGGAATATAATGCACCACATTTTGTGTGTGTACTGCTAAGGATTGAATACGATGCATCACATTTTGTGTGTGTACTGCTAAGGATTGAATACGATGCATCACATTTTGTGTGTGTACTGCTAAGGATTGAATACGATGCACCACATTTTGTGTGTGTACTGCTAAGGATTGAATACGATGCATCACATTTTGTGTGTGTACTGCTAAGGATTGAATACGATGCATCACATTTTGTGTGTGTACTGCTAAGGATTGAATACGATGCATCACATTTTGTGTGTGTACTGCTAAGGATTGAATACGATGCATCACATTTTGTGTGTGTACTGCTAAGGATTGAATACGATGCATCACATTTTGTGTGTGTACTGCTAAGGATTGAATACGATGCATCACATTTTGTGTGTGTACTGCTAAGGATTGAATACGATGCATCACATTTTGTGTGTGTACTGCTAAGGATTGAATACGATGCATCACATTTTGTGTGTGTACTGCTAAGGATTGAATAAGATGCATCACATTTTGTGTGTGTACTGCTAAGGACTGAATACGATGCACCACATTTTGTGTGTGTACTGCTAAGGATTGAATACGATGCATCACATTTTGTGTGTGTACTGCTAAGGATTGAATACGATGCACCACATTTTGTGTGTGTACTGCTAAGGACTGAATACGATGCACCACATTTTGTGTGTGTACTGCTAAGGATTGAATACGATGCACCACATTTTGTGTGTGTACTGCTAAGGATTGAATACGATGCACCACATTTTGTGAGTGTACTGCTAAGGATTGAATACGATGCACCACATTTTGGGCTACAATTGTGTTCGTTTTATACTTTCTTGCACAGTCGTACTTCATATTCAACTCAGTCCTAAAAAGTTTAACAATTAATTAATTTTCTACCAAGATGATGTGAATACCTGAATAATTGCATGTTCAGAGACAGTCTGCAACGGATAAAACGATGACCAGTTCCAGCTTAGTTCCAACAGAACTATAAAAGAAAGACTTATAGACTTCCAAAAGAAACACTACAAAGTGAAAAATAACTTTAATTTCATAAGTTGGGGTCTTTGGATATGTATTTTATTTTTTAATTAATTTATTTATTTAAATCGAACACGAATGATTCAAATTGTTGTTAGTAACACTTATAAAACAATATTTGTAAAATTTCTCATTGAAATAAAATAAAACGAATTCAAATACCTATAACTATACATAAATAGTGTCTCCGAATTTCTAGCCGAAATAGTTTTCATTTAAATAATTTTATCTTTTTCCTGACACTATTAGTGTCACCAAAAGATAAAATTATATGTAGTTGTTGACATAAATGGTGTAAATTTTAACATTAATCTTGTAATTTTGACATCAATCTTGTAAATTTAATGTAAATCTTTTAATTTTGACATGTATGTAGTAACTTTGACATTATTCTAGTATTTGATTGACATTATAGTTTTTGATTATTTTGCGTTTTGACACTACCTATAACATAAAAATAATCTCTAATTTATAATATTTCTAAATTTAAATGCATATTCTTGGAAGTTTTTCGATTTTTCTTATTGTTCTTTTCAATATTAAGGAAATATTTGTACGCTGATTAAGTATCGGCTAAACAAGATTGGTCTCAAACGATATAATATCATTCATGCTCTTGTATGTACACATGTAAAATGTTTAAACAAATAATTAAATCTTATATTATCTTAACTACTATACTTTACTAACACAGTGGATTGTCCGATATAAATAATTTATTCTTATTATTATAACTATCATATATCCGCTTCCCGCGGCACCAGACCTGCAGCTGTGCGTACGGGTCCAGTGCCTCAAGAATTGGCAATCAGGCTTATTCACAATCACCCTTAAAATGCTGTTAGTGCTCTTCCGAATCCTTCATTCCTCATTACCCGGACAAAACTTTAAGTGTTGCTGAAAAACTTTTCTCGTCGTTCTCATTTGCACAAACTGCTGCCCCGTGTGAGGCTTGCCATGTCACACCCAGTTAAGAAAGGCCCTTCTCGCGTTCCCATGAGCGTCCCTGATTTACCTTTTGAACCCAATTACTGTACGCAACCCCTCCCATCTCTTACCAAACTAGAGTCACCCTCTGTCGCTTCCCGAAGCGACGTCACAATATCAATTGTAGAATTACGTATTCTACGAAATCTCTTCCTAGATTTTTTTCATAAAATACTTTGTAACTAAACCACATAAAAGATCTGCATAGTATTTCTTCCTCGATATTTTTATAAACTTTGAAATCGGAATAGAAAAAAAATTGTCTCGGCTTTGACGTTATCGTTTTGTGTCATTCAGCCCCGGATTTTCCTTCTATTCAGTCAGATAATGTATCTTTTATGAAAATAAAACAATTAAAGTTATATACGCAGTGCATCGTCAAATATTGAAGAAACAACAAGGGTGTGCGGGTGTGTCCCGGTTTTTTTCGGTATATGTAATAATTCTGCAAGAATTATTTTTTCTTCGCATTGTCTTCGCTATAATCGATTTGGTCTTGTTCTTCCCTCTATAGTATACGAGTCTGAACCCTACGGCTTGGGGTACTTTACCGTTGGGAAAGTCTTGTCAGCCGCTACACTTAAATTTAGATCTTTTATCTCAACTACTCCATATAAATGAATCCTGGCTTATATTTCCTGCCTATAACAGTTTGTTTTCCGCGTAGGGAATTGTTTAAGCCAGTATTCTGGCTTTCCCGGCAAGGGGAGCACGGTATCCAACTGCATGCTTGGGTCCTGTCAGCGGTACCAGCGCCAGCGGCGGGCTGTTCCCATCGGCTGGAGTAACTCGCCTGTCAGCTCGAGTACCCTACCTTCATTGACTTCACATCGGATGATCCAGTGGTCGTCATATACAGATACTATAGTTTTTTTTCTTTACTAAATTCTTTAACTACTTAGTTTATAGCGTATTTAATAATATAAAAAAACGTATTTCCATATAGGCTGTCGGTTTGATGCTCGATTATTTTTATTGAACAGAGTCGCGTATTTGTGCGATACGGTTTAGGCGTTCTCGGACTATCGAATTTGAATTCAATAGGGTAGGACGCTTAGATCAGACATAGGTGCTGACTCTCTTCGCATTAAAGCGTAAACTTATCCGGCCACTTTATTAATAATTAAATCCGCTAACCAAGAGAAATCCGGGATTGTTTCTTTTTTATATAAATTTGTGTGTTTTTTATACTTCTGTACGTTCATTTTGTTTACTTTATGCGCGTTCCGTTTATTTATAAAATTCAGAGAAATTATACGTTTTTAGTAAATGTGGATCTTCTTTTTTCAACACTACAAAATGGCGGCCTAACTAAAAATGAGTATTTATTCACATTTCTTGAGTGTTTAAAATCTATTTTTTGTCTCGCTTGCATATGGTAGCCACAGATTTTTTGTGGGCAATTTTATTCCTGTTTCTGTTACAGGACTTCATATAAAGGAGTGATTACACGTGTTTGATGAACATTACCGATAGTCTGACGAAGATTGAACTGAGATATCATTTTCAATATATGCTGTATTCTGTGACATTTTACTTTAATTCCATACTTATGAAACAATTTCTCTTTTATGAAAAAAATATTAAACCCGTGCTTTATTTAATGCCTGTAGTCTAGTGGTATTTAGCAATCCTACGGCGTGTCTGGAGGCTGCGGCTGTTAAGGCGAGGACGTCAACAGGTGAGTCTTTTATTTGTACTGTTGCATGTAAAGGCGATTTCATCTTTTAGTAGGTTGTTTTGTTAGAGGCGATTTATTTTGGTTTTCTAATAGCCGTTTCATTTTGCGGATTTTTCTTTAGATTCTAAGATTTATTTCTCTTGTCTCTAGCACAACCGGCGTCTGATTTCGCTTTACATCGGCTGTCGTATTATCCTAAATTTCTATAGACTTATCTTTCCTAGTAGGTTCGCACCTACTTGTATCTCCCTATTTTGTTTAATTTGGTATTTCCTTTCACCATGTCGCAGGAGGATCACCCCATCTTTGAGACACCTCAAAGTAGTCCAATTATTTCTAGACCATGTACGATCCGACCTACATCAGACGATGTCGCGTCTTTTGCTGATATTCCTTCACATTCGAATTTTCCCCTACGATTCCAAAAACAATTTTCCCTTTCAAAATGGAAGTGAGCTTATTCGGAAAAAACCTGCGTTCTCGAATTTTTCACAAGCCTCGAAGAACGTAGGGACGCTCTGATGACTTGCCCGATAGTTACATTGTTAAACGGTTCCATGAGGTTGTTGCCGGTCCGGCGTGGATATACTTCAGGTCAATTTGCGCAAGCGATTTAACCTATGACGTGCTAAAACAGAATTTTTTAAAGCTTTTGGCGAAGGTAAACTTGACTTTTAAAACCGAACTTAAAAATTCGCAATTTAAAACAAAAGTCCGACCAACCCATAATTATGGGACTTCATAATCCAGGTTTCTTACTTAAATGAAACCCTTAGTCGTCCTATTAGTAAGCCCGATTTATTAGATGTGGTCATGCATATGCATCCTAAGTATCATCCCTGCTTGTCCATCCATAAATTTACGTATATAGATGAGCTGGTACATTCGGCATCTCATTTCGAGAGTTTCCAGCTGAAACCTTCGAAATCAGTTGCCGGCGTATCAAATCACACCCAATTTTGTCCATAATGTAAGTAGGGCGGACATTCCTATAGAAACTGCTCAGAGTTTCGTACGCCAGGTGTCATCCACACGCGATTGCTCCAAATGTAATCGAAAAACATGTGAAGCACCGGCGGCTCGTGTCACCGGTGGTAGCTTCTGATTCTTTAGACAATAAGCCATTTATTGAGATATTGTTATGTAAGCGTTTAGTTAAAGCTCTTTTAGACTCTGGTGCTCAAATGTCCCATATCCCCATGCAATTTCTGCTAATAACTCACCCATTGGTATTTTGGGAACTGTTTATCTTCCGGTTCAATTTAATAATACGACGAGTTGTTAGTTGCACGTTCTATGACATCTTCAGTTATCTTAGGGATAGAATTTTGGAATAAATTTGGTTTAACTTCGATCTTAAGTAAAGCCTTCAACAAAAATATCAAAGGCCCCTCGGCTAGCTCGTCTTTTCCACAGGTTTCTTCTAGTTTTGAACCTCGTTATACACATACATCCCGGTAATGATTTGCCGCCCGACCAGAAATTAAGTCTACAACATGTTATTCACGAGTACGTATGAAGTTATTTCTTCCGACAAGATTGGTTTTGGAAAAACCACTTAGCTTTTACACAAGATAAATTACACAGCTACTGAGAACCTCCTTAATCATCACGAATAAAATTTTATGAACTCAATCGCTTTGAAACCTTAATAAAATATTGATAAGTATAATTAAATAATAAAATAAAAACGCACCCGTTACTGTTTACCTTAAACAATATCCTAATTTAATTAATCGTCATCAGTCATAACATAACACAAACACACTCATAACAGCACACCCTCACCAGCACTCACTCTCTCACACATAGTACATACAAACACACACTCTTGCATGTCGTGATAGTGGCACATCCATACTTTTGTATTTTAGTACCTTTATATGGATTCCCTATATACAGGCATGCCTAATTTGGGAATCCTGTAACTCCATACTTTTTTTACTGCGGACGTTTGAGGTAATATTTCTAGTGAGACGATGGAGCGGCCCCAGTTCCGTGCTAGGAATTACACAGGTTAATTCCTAGCACGGAACTGGGTTTTTGCTCCGCTATCCACTGTAATATGTCTATCTGTCACTTGTGATGTAGTATTTAAGTTAACCTGTACTGAAACTTTTTTTTTTTTTGTTAATAAAGATTATTATTATTTCTGGTCCACATATTAGACAAAAGTTTTATCATCTTTTTTCCGTTAAGTTAAACATTCCAAATGACGAAATAGACAAGATCGTCCTGTGGTTATGGTAACTATAAAGGATGGTTCTGTTCGGTTCTGTGTTGACAGCAGAAAGTTAAACAGCGTTACTATCAGAGATTCATATCCTCTTCCTCGCATACAAGATATACTGCATGATCTTCGAGGAGCTAGATACATTAGTTCGCTTGATTTTAGGAGTGCTTTCTAGCAAATTCCTCTCGTGGACAAGGAGAGCTGCAAGAAAACAGCTTTTATTGGCCCGCAGCGTGGGTTGTTTGAATTCGTCAGAATGCCCTTTGGTCTCACTAACGCTGCCTTTGAAATGCAGAGACTAACTGATTTAATAGTCAATTTTGAATTCACTTCTACCAGTGATGATTGTGTCTTCGGATATATAGACGACTTAATTTTGGTTACTAAGGATTTTCACAGTCATCTCGCACTTCTTAGGAAGGTTCTTAACCGACTTAAATAAGCTGGTTTATCCATCAACTTAAAACAAAAATGAGAGTTTTGTAAAAGCGAATTTAAATATTTGGGTTACATAGTTAACGAAAAAGGTTTACAGACTGACCCGAGCAAACTCGATGCGATTAGGGACTACCCAAATCCGACTACCGCAAAGTCTTTACGTGGTTTTATAGGAATGTGTTCCTATTACAGGCGCTTCGTTGATGGTTTTTCTTCCACAATAGCACCCTTAACTGCTCTTATTGGTAAAAAGAAGGGTCGTAATCCTATATGTTGGGATGATGCCGCTGAACAGGATTTTATTAAGTTAAAAGAGGCGTTAATTAACACGCCTGTTATGACTTGTCCAGATTTTCAGAGCCGTTCCTTTTACAGTGTACACTTCAGTCGTTGGTCTTGGTTCGGTTCTATGTCAAAAGATCGATAATGTGTTCGACATTCTATTGCTTATTACTTTCGCCTATTTTCTAAAGCGGAACGTAACTGTAGTACTACCGAGCGTGAGCTATTATTCGTTCTTGATTGCATAAAACTTTTTCGCTGTTATTTAGACTGAATGAAGTTTTCTGTTATCACCGACCATATGGCTTTGATGTGTTTGAAAGGTATTCTTAAATTTATTCTTCTGATAATTTTTCAGAGTCCCGTAACATGTAATACTTATGAAATCCCATATACATGATACTTCTATTAACGGTTAGTCTGCGTCGTAGATCGTTTTTCGGATCTTTCTGTTAAGCCATTGTATAGCTAATCTTTATTAAATAATCCCTCTTTAGGGTTCCAAAACGGAACCCTTATATTATCACTAGTGTGTCTGTCTGTCCGTCTGTCACAGGCCATTTGCTTGACATTTAATTAACAGATTAGGTTGATATTTGGTACACTTATGAATTTCTGTAACCCAAACACGGACGACGTGTAAAGTAAATCAATGAATTTTGAATATGAGAGTCAATTTTGGGGGCCAATTAAGAAAATTAAAAAAATGCATACTGTACTATGTGACATATCAAATGAAAGGGCTTACTGTGAGGGTTTCAAATATATTTTTTTTATAATTGTAAAATATTTTTTTTTAAGTTATTTAAGAAAATACACGGAAATTGACCATTCCGCTCCTTATCTCCGAAAACACAGATTAAAATTTTGAAAAAAAAATACAGAAAATAGTTCTGTATCTATAGATTAATAAGAAGTCTGTGTCTTAAAAAAACATTGTTTTCTCAATATTGTGTGTACAAACTTACATTTTCAGTTGGACTGTATGGGAGGATACGTTTTTCAACTACAATGTTAAGTTTGTTCTTGTAAATTCATTCCAACTACGGAACCCTTCATTGTGCGTGGTCCGACACGCACTTGGCCGGTTTTTTCGGATATTTCTATCATATTAAAAAAAAATAAAAACTTAAATTTGGCAAAATATTTAGGGCAAAGTTCACGGACTTTTAAAACGGCTATTTAGTTAGGAACTGTTTAAATATACAACAAACGTTGGTGAACACAAGCCTTACTAAAAATAGTAGGTATTTCCCTGTAATTACTATTTGTAAGATTTTCCCGAATGAAAATGCAATATCATTCTTTCGTGTAACTCTATTTCTTTTAATTAAAATTTACAAAAGAATTACGTAAATAAAAAAGTTAATGCTGAAATTTTAATTACGTAAAAACATCTACTAATCCTATACGGTTGACTAGCGACCTCTTTGTGCTACTATTGTCGACTTTCCGTACGGCAAGTTACTATTATAACCTTTTTTCCGTACGCCCACATGGTGGCGTTATCGATGGGTGACACTTGGAATTTCGTGATGCCACACAGTCGGTAGTTTTTTAGTATCGATTCTGTCGATAAAATTATATAGCCTAGTTCACATCGAATTTTTCAGGTATTGGGTAGATTGTTTTAAAATGCTCACACCACTTACCACTGGTTGTCAATTAAATTAATAACCTTTTAATCGTTTTCGGTAATTATAACTTATCAACTTCGAATTTTAGGCTGAGGACTTTTCAAGCATTCAACTCGTGCGTACGATCAGACTCTAAGCGTATATTTAGCTGAAAGTTGGATTAAAACAAGAGTTGGACTTTACTCGTTCTTCAGTTGCCGCGGTTTATTCGATGAGTCAGACTCTAAGCTTCTCATCTTGCTGAAAGTTTGACCCTAAGTTTACCAAACTTTTGTTTCGTTGCTAAGGTCTCTGCAAAGTTCCTGTCTACCAGTTACCCACTTTACCTTTTATTTTCGAATTTATAACCTTTGAAATGTATTCTAGTGTTACTAGCTTACATTCTGCTGAGACCACTTTATCAAACGGACTTTTCACTTTGATTTACGTCGACCCTCTTTGACTAAAGTCGACTCTCTTTTGACTTAAGCCGACTCTCTTTTGACTTAAGCCGACTCTCTTTTGACTTAGGTCGACTCTCTTTTGACTTCAGTCCACTCTGTTTTACTGAAGTCTACCTTTTTGACCCAGGTCTACTTTCTTTGATTTAAATCAAACTTATTTAATTTAAGTTACCTTTTTTGACTGTGGTCGTTCTTTGACTCAGTTGTTTTTTGTGACTTTGTTGTGTCTGAATTCAGTCATCTTTTTGACTTTGACACTTTCTTTGACAAATGTCATTTCCTCTTTCAATAAGGCTTTATTTTTTGCAAAAGAACATACTTTATTTTAACTACTATATATTTTTTAGGGTTCCTATGTTATTAGCTTGTCTTTCATTTACTTTAATTTATTTAAAGTACCACTTTAAATACGTCTTTCCTTTTGTAACTTTGTCGTTTTCTTACTTATTTTCCTTCTCTTCCTTTAGGATATTTAGGCTAACTTGTTATGTTAATATATCTCCTAGTTTTTAAGCCTTTAGGATATTTAGGCTATCTTATGTTAATATGTCTCCTAGTTTTTAAGCCTTTAGCTTTAGGGTTGCTTTAAGATTTGGTGGACGCACCTGGAGCTCGCGTAGATGAGGTCTAAGTTGAGGGCTCTTTAGATTTTATTCGGTATCTATGGCACTTCACCGTTGTTTATTAGGTCTAAGTAACTTATCTTTCTGGGTATGTAGTGTACAGTTTTGGACAAACCGACGATCTGTCCGTATCCAAAAATCTGATCTGTTTATGGACCAACGGTCGGTTCCTTGGTTCTGACCAGTTCTGACCATGTACTGACGTAATTGATAAGCAATTTATAATCTGCGAACTGTATTTTACCTGCTCTAGCTTGCTACAAAGGGTAGAAAAAAAGACGAATAACGATTCCAATGACATAAGTTTTATATACAACTCCCATACAAAACTTTAGAGGTATCGTCATTTTAATCACGCGTGCCGCTATCGCGCGAGCTCAGCTATAGTCAGATAAAATAGGTGAAACAGATGCGCCGATTCGCGCAAAATGACGTCGACAGCTGAAGAGATAATTATGTACGTCCATTTTTTTACTTTATGCGCGTTCCGTTTATTTATAAAATTCAGAGAAATTATACGTTTCTGAAGTGGTGAATGTGGATTTTCTTTTTTGCAACACTTCACAATGGATTAAGCATCAATTATTTTACAATGTTCCTTGTTATGGCAAAAATGATCATAACAGTTTCCAAGTTCTGATGGGAAGTCTACATTTTTATGTTTCTCCATACATAACCCATAGTAACAGTCCCTTTGTGCTGCATCTCTCTCACCGCATACAGCCTGATCAACTATCTTACTCCCCAGTTTAGCTGATGGATTCGTTGGCCTAGCTATTCTAAGGTTAACTTGAATGGCAAGTGATAAATGGTCAGAGCAGTAAATATCATGGTAAACTTCAACCTTCCCTAGTGTTTTCCATGCTGCTTCAGACACCAAGCAATGGTCAAGCCAACGCCTGCTCCCGCAGACATCACTGACAATAGTATAAGTATAAGTAAGTATAAATAGTCTATACCGAATTTAGTGTAACCGGCACAGCGCCATCTCTGTCCATCACAAAAACTTAATAGTTCCCGACTAAAATTTAGTCCGGAACTATTGCTAGTGCGCACCCTGATGAGTTATTTAATATTTCACCACGGGGCGCATTCAAATCTCCGAACGATACATGCTCTAAATGCGCAATCTCAACGATAGCAACCATTTCACTGAGATACTGGAAGGTGGTTTTACACCGGCGTGAATGGGATGAGCGAGAATTGAAAGGGAATCAACATTTTCGGTTAAGCGTAGACAAGGTACAACTCCTACTGTATCGCTTATAGAGATGATCGATCCGGTTGCTTTGTATCGAAAGTCTGCTTCGCAATGGATCATTTTGATCCGAGTATCTACAGAGTTGATATGACATAGGGGCATTAAATTACACTACGTATACTATATTATACAGGGTGTTCCTGGAAGTATGGATCAAATCAAATAGGAGTGTAGGAAAAGTCATTTCCAAACTTTTTAACTGAGAATGTTGGTGCAATTTTTATGGGAAAAAGTTACACTAGCGAAAGGTGACCACGTATAACAAAAACTGGTTTAAGTCATAGAGATTCTTCGGAGATATGAATCACTGGAATATTCTTAATAGCTTAAAAGTTAGAGATTTTTATTAACAAGGAGGTCGTATAATAAAAATTTGAAAATTGTAAAATTTTCAAATTTTTATTTTTTTCAGCTTAACTAACGATTTAATTTCAGTCCCTAGGCATTTGTTACCTATCTGAACACTACTGTTTGATGTGGTTTAGGTTTAAATAAAAAATAAAAATAATTTCGGTAAACTTTTTGTTATCTCATGAGTAACATGACTCATTTGCCCTAGCTACAACCCGGAAAAAACCGCGCACCTGCTGTCAATGACGTCATATCGGCGCTCTGGTACAATATGTATGGCGACGGGGCGAGCGCGGCGAGGTGAAAGAGGAAGTGCGAGGGGCATTGCATACCAACGAGGTGCTAGGAATGTGTGGGGGAAGGAAAACAAAAGAACCAGCGCCGGCGCACGTTCGCACTTAGGTAGATGTTTTAGTAACTTGCGTTTTAGTAGCTTGTGACTGCGCACGTACTTAATTCGGTGTTCATCAATAATTATTCTTTTACGTTATTTGGACTGTGTAACTTGGACTTTGTTTTTGCCTGTGATTTGGACACTGTTTGACTTGAGTATGGCTACGTACAACAGCCATGAATATGCAGATATGCATTTCATTAACGGATTTTGTGATGGAAATGCACGCCAAGCTGCAAGAATGTATCGAGAGCGATATCCTAATCGGGACCGCTATACGGATTCGGTAATCCGTGCACGTTCCGTATCCGTATCCGTACACGTTGGAATACTCGGTAGTATTCCAACGTGTACACTCCGCTTACGCAGGTGGTAGAAATCCAGGAGCTAGGGAAGGTCGACGTAGCGTTCCAGACCTTGGAGTCGAAGATGTGGTGCTTCAGATGCTACGTGAGAATCCAATGACAAGTATTCGTCGCATGTCAAGAATGTCAAGGATTCCGAGATCTGTGGTACATCGTACTGTGAGACGACACATAATTCATCCCTTTCACGTTCAACGTGTGCAAGCCCTTTTACCAAGTGATCATGGCCCGAGAAGGGCTTTTTGTAGGGAAATGTTACGTCGCCATCGTGAAGATTCACAATTTTTAAAGAAAATTTTATGGAGCGATGAAACAAGTTTCCGAAGGGTGGGGATATTTAATGCGCGATATTTAAATTATTTTTTATGCGCGCATTAACCCACACATTGTACGAAGTGACCATTTCCAGCATCAGTTCGGAATAAACATGTGGGCTGGAATAGTAGAAGGACAGCTAATAGGTCCTCATGAGTTACCTGCTAGACTCGATGGCCCCTCATACTTGAGATTTCTACAGAATTACCTAAATGGTTTACTTGGGGAAGTATCACTTGAAACCCGTCGAGACATGTGGTTGCAGCAAGACGGCGCTCCCCCACATTACGCATTACGTAAGAGACCATCTAGACTTAACTTTCCCTAGTCGTTGGATCGGAAGAGGGGGGCACATTCGATGGCCAGCACGTTCCCCTGACCTGAACCCCATAGATTTCTTTCTATGGGGTTATTACAAAGAGATGGTGTACGAGACAGAGAGCGGAACCGAGGAACAACTCCGCCAAAAAATCACATCTGCAACCTTATACATAAAAAATAATTCCCGTGCATTTAGACGAATAACACCAAATTTCAAAGGAAGGAATTTTGAACATCTATTGTAATTTCAATTTAATAATACATTTACATATTAATTTCATTGTTTTATTTTATTTTGCCACGTAGTTAGAAAATTTAAAAAATACGACCTCCTTGTTAATAAAATTCTCTAACTTTTAAACTATTAAGAATATTCCAGTGATTCATACCTCCAAAGAATCTCTATGACTTGGACCAGTTTTTGTAATACGTGGTCACCTGTCGCTAGTGTAACTTTTTCCCATGAAAATCGCTCGAAAATTGAGTAAAATTTTTGCCAGAACGAAGCCTTTGCTGTAAATGTTTTTTTCTTATTGAACGTATGTTTTCTAGCTGCGTAAAAGTATTACCACAGGAAAGGCCCACTTTTCTACAAAGTTCTGAAAAAAAAAAGTAATTGATAGCTTTGCTAGTTTTTTTATGATTTTTTCCATTGAGCACTATGCGAAGTGATTGAAAAAAACAAAAATTGGTCATAACTTTTGAACCGTAAAAAATTGCACCAACATTCTCAGGGTTAAAAAGTTTGGAAATGACCTTACCCACGCCCCTATTCGATTTGATTCATACTTCCAGGGACATCCTGTAGGTGTTTAGTATTAATTTGATACGGTATAAAAATAAAAAGCACCAAAACTATTTTTTTTTCAAACAAACTAAATAGCTTAAAAATCAAAGTAAAACACAACCACCCTTTGTAAATAAATTTAAATAACCTTAGATACCAAGGTAACAAAGATGAAATGAAGAAGACGCGGGTGGCGGCTTAAGCCTCCGTTCGCGCTGGCTTTTATGTTAGGTAAGGTTAAAGTACGCGCACAACAACAATCACAACAAAAACACAAAATTTTTACATTCTCGATGTGTCCTCCATTCACATTAATGGACAAATTATACCGATGTTTATTCAGTGTATTCTGACACCGTGTAAGTTACTCGAGGCATTGTTGAACACTTTAATTACACACACACACACACAACCAAAGTTTAATTACGTGTCCTATACAATAAAAACAGTCAATCACAAAAAAAAACCACTAACACTAAATAATAATAATCCCAAGTTTTATTTTATTTTATTTTATTTTATTTTATTATTTTTGGAAAACTTACAGCTAATCAGACACAATAGTTGCTAAGTTTAAAACAAGATGATGGCCAATTACAAGTTTTCACACATAGAATAACAATTAACATTATACTAGGTAGCAGACAGTGTAATTTTCGCGTTCTGTATATTTGTATATAATGCAAGGACTACGTTATTTTGTCGAAGAAGTGATTGCAAAGAGCCTTCTTTAATTTAGGCACACTAGTATTGAAAAGATCTATGTCAACTTTCCGACAGGTTTCATTATACATACGGCTCGCCCTTATCATGTAGGAATTTTGTCTGTAAGTTGTTCTTGTTACTGGTACGTGCAACAGACGAGGTTTACGCAAAAACGAAGAACATACTCGCAGCCCAATTTTGCTCAGCAGCTCGGGGACGTCATTAGATCCGTTTGCAATTTTAAATAAAAATGCTAAATCAGAAATTTTTCTTCTTTCATAAAGTGGAAGAACATGGAATTTTTTACACCGCAAGTTGTAATTAGATAGGTATGTTTTAGAACGGAATTGAATGTACCTAAGGAATTTTCTTTGTATGCTCTCTAAACGATCGATATAAATATTATAGTTAGGGTTCCAGACTTGAGAGGCATACTCGAGGTGACTACGAACAAAGGAGCAATATAAGATCTTAATAGTCTTAATACTTTTAAAATCAGACGAGACTCTGCAAATAAAACCTAGTGCTTTCGACGCTTTGTTGACAATATTGTTAATGTGAGTATCAAAAATAAGCTTTGAGTCGAAAGTAACCCCGAGGTCTTTGATAGCATCGACCCTGGTTACTGGGGTATCTAAGAGTTTGTAAGGAAAATGGATAGGGTGAGGTTTGCGAGTGAAAGAGCACACATGGCATTTGGAGACGTTTAGGTTCAACTTGTTACTATTGCAGTAGGTTTGAAAGGTGTCAAGATCCTCCTGCAGTAAGAGAGCATCTGCATGGGTGGCAACCTGTTTCATGATCTTCATATCATCAGCATAAAGCAGTATTTTAGAATGACGAAAACAGGAAATCACGTCATTAATAAAAATATTAAATAAGAGAGGCCCCAGTAACGACCCCTGAGGAACTCCCGAGGGAATACGCATAGCTCTAGATGAGTAACCGTTCAGCACCACAGTCTGACATTTGCCCTCAACATACGACGCAAACCACCTGAATAGGTTACCCCTGATGCCCATGGATAAAAGTTTACGCATTAAGATTACATGGTCAATTTGATCGAAACATTTGCTGTAATCGGTATATATAACGTCGACCTGGGACCGAAGGGACATGGACTCCGATAGAAAATCACTACAAATAACTAAGTTGGACGTGGTAGACCGACCTCTTAAGAAACCGTGCTGATGATCGCTGAGACTTTGTTTGATAGCCGAGTAAACTTGCTTATATACAATTTTTTCCAGAATTTTTGCAAACACACACAGTTTGGAGATCGGTCTATAATTCACGACGGAAGTCTTTGGGCCCTTTTTGTGTATCGGTGTTATATATGCCGACTTCCAGATCATGGGTACCACACCCACAGCAAGTGATCTTTTGAATAGTATCGAGAGCGGGACAGCAAGACTTTTAGCACAGTTCACGATGAAAACCGGCGGAATGTTGTCCGGGCCCGCCGACTTATTTACGTCAATTTGTTTTAGCATCCTGTGAACCTCATCCACACTTATTTCCACCGAACTGATATCAGATGTGCACTGTGTCGCACTGCCATGGTCCACGTCATATGAAATAGGGCCATTGCCAGCACCAGTGCCTAAGAGAAAATTGGAGTGAAAATAGTCACCAAACATGTTGCAGATTACGTCACCGTCGCTAGAAGACAGCTGCCCAAAGTGTAGAACCGAGGGATATGAGTTTGATTGTTTCCTCGTCTTAACATAACTCCAAAAGGCCCGAGGATTTTTAATTATCTCTGATTCTATTCTTGTTAAATAGTCGTCAAACATAATCTTTTCTAGGTCTTTAACCCGCTCTCTCAATAAAGCAAAACTTTCAAAATCTGATAAATTCCCGTATTTTTTAAATTTAGTATGATATTTAGCCTTTTCTTTAATTATTTTAATCAACGGGCTTCTGTACCAGGGTGGATACTTCGATTGGGAAACTGCTGTTTTTGTTGGTATAAAGGTATTACGTAGCCTATCAATAACAGTGTAAAAGTATGTGAGGGCGTCTTCTAACGGCCGACAGTTTAAGTTGCTCTGCCAATCCACTAGATCCAGCTCATCACATATTGCATTGTAGTCACCCAAGTGATACAAGAATTTCACGTAGGGACGAACAGGAAGACTATGCAATTGAACGAAGTCCGCAGTAACACATAATGCTTTGTGATGCGAGTCCTCAGGTACAAGTGGATCACCACACCACGTGACAGCAACTTGGTCATTAGATAGCACTAGGTCCAGAATCCTATCATTGTCATTAGAATGAGAGTTATACTGTGAAAGGTTACAGATATTGAAGTTATCAATCAGGTTGGTTTGGACGACGCCCTGCAGATTACTAGGGCGTAAAGTATACCCGTCGGCAGTCGGCTGCCATTTTATGTTCGGTTGATTAAAATCACCCAGAATAACAAACTTATCAGCAGAATGCTGAAGGACAATATCCGATAAGTTATCCGCGAACTTACCGAGCTGAACTGCTAAAGAGTTGCCTAGGTTCTGGCTGCAGATGTAAGTTACGCAAATGTGCATTTTATAAGAGATTCTTGGTTTCTTTCGCGCTAGTGTCAGTGTAACCCACAAGTCCTCAGCACTCGAGCACCATTCACTGCGAGCATCCGCCACCAGTTCACGTTTAACCGCGATTAAGACACCTCCTCCCATAACTTGATTAGTATTAGCATAGTCCCGGTCCCGCCTCCACACTAGATATCGGTTGTCAAACACTTCGGAATCAGAAATCCCGTCAATCAACCATGACTCCGTCAAACAAATAACATCAAAGCTATTGATACATACATTTCTAAAGAAAACTCCTGTTTTAGTTCGTAGTCCCCTCACATTCTGATAATAAATGCTAAGGGACGCCATCAAAAATGATCAAAAACGTAAACACAGCATGAATAGCATAAGTGTAGGGTACATTCAATTCGCGGAAGCTGTTATTATTTCTGAAAACAAAGTTATTTTTTGTGAGTAAGGAAGATAGGACTTTAATGCCATATACATTAAGTACAAATAACATACTGCAACAACAGGTGCCGTTATGAGAAATATGGTCACTAAAAAAGCGGTATTTATATACTAACAAGCTAAATGGATCCTTAGATGTAAGATGATAGCAATTAAAATTGCAATGCAAAAATAATGCGGAACGGTTGTCACCGAGCGATAAGCAAACAATGGGCCGGCGAGAATGGAATGCGTAGAAAAAACCAGTGCATATCTTTCTTAATCCTAATGAGCCGATGTAATAGATAAACAACTTGCCTGAATGTTGAATAGATAGCGTTAATATAAAAACTTCTTTAAATCATGCTCAGATTTGATGTGGAGTTTGGGAGACGCGGTGTTTTTTCGTAGCATAATTTTGCATCCCCTGACCCAAACATGCTCGAAACCACGTTCTTTGGCTCTGGCTTTGGTCTTATTCAGAAGGATTTTGTTTTCGAATGTTAGGTGGTCGTTAACGTATACCCTATTTTCGCCACGCAGTCCCAGGTCACCAGCATTCAGTGTCTTATGCTTTTTCGCAGCAGCTACAAAATCGTTTTTCAAGTAGCTGTTGTGCACCGAACAAATTATGTTTTTATTCTGCTTGTCGTTGCGCGTCGGCACCCTTGCCACATAATTAATCTGTTCTTTTGGGATGCGACAGCCAATGATATCCCCAATCTTGGCTATTAATAAGAATAGGTTTTCATCGCTGGACATCGGTACTCCCTTGATCTCGATGTTATTTAAACGGGATCTCTGCTCACTCTCACTCTGTTGATTTTCAAGCTTCTCCACACAGCTCTGCAGAAGAAGAACATCTTTCTTAGTCTTCTTCATGACCTCAATTTCTTCCTGTAGTGTCGATACCTTGCATGTCAAGGCCAACATTTCCATGGATGACTTAACTTCAGACAATTCAGCTCTGATTGCTTTTATTTCCATGAGCTCTGTTTGGATTGCTTTTACACTTTCAACCAGCGCTGGCAATGCCTCCATTTGGGTTGAAAGCCGCTTGAGCTCAACTAAGATAATCTCCGAGTCAGTAGTTGAAGCCTTGAGAGAACCGATGTGGGGACTGGATGCCGCTGTTGATTTGCAGCTAGCACATTTCCATGTCGCTTTACGGTCCCCGAGCTTTCTCCATCCAACTTCAGTAATACCTGCGCAGACGAAGTCAAACTGCCCCCTACATAGGGAGCATGTCACGCCGTCTCTAGCTTCATCTTCACAACCCTTACACATAAACATCATGAATAACTAACTAAAAACTTTGAGAAACGTAGTTCGTGTTCCTTCAAAGAGTGACAGAAACAGTATGCACGCGCGCGTTCGGTTAGCTGTCTACCGACATACTGTTACGTGTCCTAGTTACGTGTCCTGTCACAATAACAAAACAAAATCACAATTGTCAGCACGTGAGTTCGATGAGCTTCCTAGTTACGTAACATACGTTCCGAAAGCATAGCATCAGCGCACTGAACAAACAAGTTTTTTAGAGGCCCACCGATCGCACGGATCTAGGATGCAATAGCATTACACTGACCTATTTCCATTTCTTTTACGCGCGGGAGGTTTTGTTATGACTGTCACTCTCGTCATAAAAGTGCAAGTGTTTTTTGTAATTTGGTTGTACTTGTGACTTGCGTCAGAGCGGCAACAACGCATCGTAGGTTATACTGAGATTTATCGTTTTAAGGTGCATGACCTATGCGTATAGACATAATCAGCTGTTAAGAAAGATACATTGTGTTCAAACGTGGCAAAAATTTAAAAAATCATTTGCGACTAAAATACTGCTCCTGTTTAATAGATTTTTGGTACAGAGCTTGAAAATGGTACCTAGTGTAGGCAGGTTAAAGCAAAGCCCGTATGTCGTATCAAGTCTGTATATAAAATCGCTTTTAATTAATCATTTTTAATTCAATTTCTTACTATGGCAAAGAGAGTTCCGGTTTTGCCCGAACAATTTTTCCAATGTCAGTAGTGATTGCGAAGCGTGTATATGGAAAATAACGTCCAGCCTTAAGAGCCCATACAATCTCAGCTCAAATTCTAATTTCTCCCCCACTTCCCCGCGCCACCTCACTCTTTATCCTACATAATTTACCTATTGCGTAATTATGTGTGTTCTGAGCGTAAGTGACACCGCTTTCCCATTCGAAAGCCGAAGCGAGACTGAGCGGGGATGCCGGGGCCCGGGCGGCAGGAAACAAACTTCAAGATGCCGATAGTTTAGGTAATTTCTTTTTACGGTCAAAATAATGATAATAATAATTAAAAAAAAACATAAGACCTGCGTTATAGTTAGTTTAGTTAGTATGCAAAGTTTCATGATCTAAACCCAACTATTAAGATGTCCTAAATAGACAATTTACATTAATTGAAAAACCATTCAAAGTGTCCTATATCCATAAATTACTAACATCCAATATAAACTCAATTGACTGCATAAAATTTGTTCAGCTCGGCACTTTTATGTAAGTTGTGAGAACTTCACTGCATAAAATTGACTCTCTAAGACTAGATGAGGATCTGGCTCGTCGACAAACAGCCATTTTATGAACGTTATGAGAGTAATGTTGACGTTTTATTGGTGTCACGTTTCTACGAACATTATCGAATTTTTGCTGAAATCAAAAGTGTACTTTATAAAAACGTACTTTATATTCTAACATTTGAAGATCTTTTATGAAACAATCTCGATCTTTGTCAAGCTACTGCGATATTGTGTGTCTGCCTCTTCTTCCTGTTCTTATCCAATGTTCCCGGCGTCGCGTCGGCGCATAACATTGTCCGCTTTCATTCCCCCTGTCAACTGTCGCGTTATCATTTATTTTCTTTTCATTCATTATTTATCCCCATCTTTTCTTTAACCTTCCTCTCCATATACCAACATAAAATTCTTTACTATTTTAGCAACATGTGTTTCATTTCTACTGATAAACGTTCTTAATATCAAAAAAAACAGTGCCTTACCACTATAGTAAGACATTCAGGTCTAAAGAGCAGCGAATCAGCGACGATGTTCAGGTGACGCACCACGGCCGTGGAGCTGAGCACGCGCAGCGCCGCCGCGTGCAGCCCAGCGACCTCCGCACGGCACCACACGCACCCGCGCAACTCGCCAGCGCCGCCCCACCACGCCGGCCACAGCACGAACGGACCAGCCTTCACCGAGCCACGCGTCGTGAGACACTACAACAACAACAAAGCAAGTCACGATAAGCAGCTGTGATAGGTAGGTAGGTAGACAAACTCGACCCATATCTAAGGGTTCCTTTTCACCGTTTTGGTATGGAACCCTAAAAATGCTTTGGCCTGTGTTCGAAACATTAAAACCGTACTGCATGCATGTGCGTACTCATATCTATATGTGTGTAAGAAATGATCCTTCTAAACTCTGTATGAACAAGTAGCTAGTTAGTGTCAAAATAAAGCCATAAAAAGCAACACTTCTTTAAGTTTATGTACATCCTTACAAACAAAACTATACCGTAGCAATAAGGAACAGTCTATATTGCGAAATTAATATACAGGAAAAGTCTTTAAGCAGTGCGCAAATTTTCACAGGGTGTCCTACCCATGAATGTGAACAACTTTCACTATGGGACAAACGCTGAAATCACGAAAAAAAATCAGCTGTTTCATACATTTTGATTGAGTAGGTATTGAATTTTTGTAAGAAACAGCTGATTTTTTTTCGTGATGTCAGAGTTGGTCCTATAGTAAAAGTTGTTTATATTCATGGGTGGAACATGGATGGAACACCCTGTGAAAATTTACGCACTGCTTAAAAACTTTTCCTGTATTAAAACTTGTTGTGGTGTAGCAAAACCTAACAAAAGCCATTTACAACGAAAATGAAGTCGTTTGTTGAGATTACAATGTAGTTTTTGTAGAAAGTAGAGCTTTGTGCTCTACTTTCTGCAAAAACTGCCGCTCTTGTTAACTTACAAAACAATGCTGACTGCGACGAATATGCATTTGAATGGGGGTGAAGGTATCTTTGTTATATTTGTCTGTTACACTGGCTCTGGTATATTGTCATGTGCTTTATGACAATACGATAAGGAGCTTCGATCATTTTATTGCACTGTTTTGGTCCTGTTTGGAATATAGATTTGTCATTTTACAATACACATGATTAAAAAGAGAAAAAAAAATACACCTTTCAGTATTTTTTACAGCGAACAAAATAGTCTCGACGGCCTATAATCTCACCAACTCTCGACGATGTGACTGTTACCAACCTCTTATTGCGTCGAGTCTGCATTGAAAATAAATAATTGGCAGATATATTAAAAAACTTTGATCGTGTGATAGATGTTATAGATATAAAGGGGATGGCAACTGAAATGACTGATTGTTGAAGAACGACCCTTAATGTTATATGGGCCAGATGATGACGACGATGATGCAACATTACAACACGCAACATAACCATGAGATGGTCCGTCAGGACCGCGCACCTAGCTTCTGAAGTTTCGTAAGGGCCCATTTAGGTTTATTTGAAATAAAATTTTTTGAATTTATTTGAATTTGAACACTTACATCAAGATTCAACGAAAGCCAGGCATCCTCAGAGAGCACGAAGAAAGACGCATGGTCGGCATTGCATTCCAGCAGCACGCGCGTGCTGTGCACGTCGCCGAGGAGGCGCGAGCCCAGCTCGAGCACGTCGGTGCTGTATAGAGGCGCGCACGCGGTCGCATCGCATGGCGTGCACGACAGCACCGATGACGTAATGTTCGGGATCAGGACTACACAATAGAGAATATGCAAGTAATTGATTTTTTTTTAATTATTTAAATATACCTACATTCTACAGGAGTCAAAAATGTTTTAAAATTTTAAGTTTTCTATGCATACGGTAATGAGAACTTCTTCAAGACAATACTGGTACCTAACAGGAACGGGTGTTACTGCAGCCTGCTAGGAAGATGACATTGATCTTTGTAATTCTGGGATTTGTAAATTGAAAAGGATTCTCTGCAATAATTTTTTAAGTCAAATTTCACAAACAACTACTGCATCTATATATTATATACTACCTGCAGTCTTGATTATTAACATTTGACCTCAGCAGAAAACTGTTGGAGTTAAATCGTTTCTTGAGCAACAAGCGATGATAATTTTATCAATTTTCACGTACTGCGGTTCACCACGCATTGGTGAATTGGTGATTTGGTCTTAGGCTTTCCTAAGCCACGACCGACAGATACATAGAAAGAGTATTATTGTGTTCGAAGAAACTAGTCGATATGGTCTATCCAGTGTAACTATTACCAGTCAGAATGTCATTTAGTCCCATCTGGCTGGGGTGCGTAATTATTTCGCTTAGTATTATAATATATAGATCATCCTTCGTAATTATAAGCCTTTAGTCACCTATTACTATATTGGAACCAAATATCCAATCTATAAATCCATACTTACTATTCAAGACAGGCGGCTGCATATAACACGCTATCGGCACTAAGAAGTTCCTCCCCATGGAGACGCGTATGAACAACATGTCCCGGACGGTCCTGACGTCACACGGCCGGAAGTGCACGCGGAACTCAGCCGCCGCGCCTGCCGTCACGACCAGCCCCCGAGGGCCGCTGATCTCGACGTGCAACTCCCGCCTCTTCGGAGGACGCACTGACAGACGGATCTCATATTTTGACACGTTGACTAGCCGAAGATCTTGCTGGGAAGAGAATTTGACAAGCAGGTGATGAAGAAAAAGACTAAAAGTTGCGAAAACAGCTTTCGAGTTATGTGAACAGCTCAGTTTTGGTTGCCTCGTTGAGGGTCTCGGTAAGCCATTAATACTGCAATACTGGAACAAGTTAACTGTTTTCATTTCAATAAGCGGTTCGACATCGGATATTGGTGGCAAAAGGTACTGATCGGATATCATTCCCGACTGTCCCAGATATTTCAAAGGTCCTTAAATGGAACAGAACTAATTATTAGCACCTAGAATTATGGCAGCCACCTAAATTGCCTTTTAAACAACGGAAGGAATTTGGCTATAAATTATTGTGGAAACTCCAAAACTGGCCAGCGGACCAATATTAAGGTCGATACAATTTAAACTGTTCTGTAATATCCTTTAACAGACGTTGGGGCTATAAATTTTGAAATAGAATTCCCAACTGGAGTAATACTGTATTTGATTAAGGATTCACCCTTTAAGTTTGAGTACGCCAGTTGTGGAAATCACGTGGCTCAAGATTTTCCTGAGAAAGGCCCAATGACTTTTCCAAAAGTCACCAGCCGCGGCTACTTATACACGAAATTAATCATTAATCTTGATCTAATGTTGGACATTCGACATTTCAATCACTTTTTTTGGTGAAAACCAATGTTGAGCATGTCATCTTTAATCTTTTAGGGGGTAAAAAACAGAAGATTGTAAAATAACAATTATCGCATGTCAAAAACCGATATGTTCACTTTGACATGTACTACGTCAATATGGACCACGTGAATAGATAAAATATGCAGCATTCAAAGATCGGGATTGAGATTGGACAGGAGATAAGTACATTATCTGCTGTCTATATTAATTTTGGGCGTCAAATAGCAAGATTAAAGATTACCAAACAATAAATTCTCATTTACCGTATATAGTTGTCCAATAGTGAAGTTGATGAAGTCGAGCTGTGGTGGCACGCACAGCATGTAGTCAGACTGCGGCCGTGGAGGAGGTGGCGAGAGCGGCGGGAGCGGGGCGTGTGTCTGGACTGCTCCCACACTGAGACCACGGATTACCACTATCCATGAAACTTGCCGGCAATATTGCCAAATTTGCCAAAACTGCCGGGAATGTTTCCAAACTTCCCGGCAACATGGGGCAAGAAACGTATAAATAGAAAACAACTTTTACTAATATAATTGCTTAGTAGGATAAAATTGTGGTCTGCAGGGTGGTAGTTTTTATGCTTGTCTACAATATCCAAAACTATGGGGTCAGCTATCATGAAGTTACCAGTGTCATAGTTTAACTTTATCTTCACATATATATTAAGTTCTGGTTTGAGCTGCGCGATTACTGACAAATGCGTGCACTAACTGGACAGGTCCTCTCAATCTATGTGGTTCTTTCCTCAAAGGACCATTTCAGACACCAATCTACATGTTCTTCACATGAAGTGACCAAGATTATGTCTGCACTTTATAAGAGACTGTGACCTCTGAGTTTGTTTCGGCCTTTCTTCTCAGAGTAGTCAGATAGGAAACGCCGACCCCATCTAGTTTAAAAAAAACATGATTGACTTGTAAAAGTGTTTGTACAAATCTACTTACAGAAATAAAAATCATTTATCATTTATCATTTATGCATGGATAATTATAAATTAATTATAATAAATAATTAATTTAAAAGGCTTACTAGTAGTTACTAGTGTAACTACACCATTATATAAAACCCCATGAGAGCATAAACATTGAAAATGGCATTCGAAAATTTCTATGTAATCTGGCAACTTTGGCAACTTTCCGGCAATATTGCCGAATTATGCCGGGAATATTGGAAGCTTTCCTGGTAAGTTTCGGAAACATTCGGCAATTTTCATCCCTAATTACCACGTACGAAACTCTCACTCTTACGATAAACGTTGTGTACACAAAGCTCTTTATGTTGGCTGTATACAGCTTACAATATTAGAGTTTATTTTTAATGGATCACCCCTTAAAAATACTTTACGCTACATACAATTAACTTGTTATAATATAAGTTGTTCGTACACACATAAACTCACACCTTCCCATAGGGGTAGGCGGAAACTACAGAACGCCACCTGCTACGATCCTAACATACTCCTTTTGCCTCGTTTACATACATCTGGTCATACACGCACGCCGGTTGCGAGTACTACGCGCCTAACCTTTCTGGAGAACATCACAAATAAGGTCACTAAAATGTCTTCATACTTCCCCTCCCGGCGTTCATATTCAAGAGTATTAATCCCATCCTTTAACATAATTTGCACTTTTATTGTTATACGTTAAAAAAGGATTTACCCAAATACTTGACACATAAAATATGTATAAACATGCTAAGTTTATGTCCATAAAGTTCTTTTGGTTTTGGTGAAATTGCTGCGTAAAATAATAACACATTTATGTAGGCGTGTGTAGGCGGGACGAATATAACACGTAAAGGCTCTGTACAGTGTTACTCTACTCCGGTAATAACTTATGCCTTTCTAAATCATAAAGCCAATGTCTCGGAAAATACCGGCGTCCTTCAAGATATTGGTTCCGTTACCTATAGATTGGCCGCCTCACTGGCTTTCAACTAGGGTCCATTGGCTCGTATCAAAAACGTATCCATCATATTTCGAGTCATATGCCTAGTAACACAAATAAGTGTGATATTCTTGGAGAACAGTTTAGAATAGAATAGAATAGAATAAAATATTATTTATTGTTGCTTAAGGTGGTTAATACATTTTGGTTAGACAAAATTAAAAAAAGTCTCTACGACATACCTCTTTAGAGTGTACAATAATTTAAGAAAATAAATAATAATAATATTCTAACACAGAAAACTAGACTATGTACAAGAATTATTCTCAATAATATACGGTAAGATAGTAATAAAAGATATAGAGAGAATAGGTACACATTGATTTAGAAAAAAAGAAAGAAGGCCCGTACATATACGGTATAGGCAGCCTTCAAAGTATTCATTTATCGCATAATAACATTTCTCTAACTCGCTGTTTTGTTTTGAAATCGCTGTTTCTTCTTTTAAATATAAAACTTTGTTTTCTAATGTGTCTGGTAACTAATTGTAAACCTGTGGAACCTGGCAGAATATGCGATAGTGCATCAACGTGGTTTGGCCAGATAACACGCATAGTTTTTGAAGAATTTTCAGTTGTGCAGAAATCTTGTTCCAACCAAACGACGACTATATGTTGTTACTAATGCTTTCAACTCTAGAAGAGCAATTTACAGTTTTAAACAAAGCGTTGAATGCCGCTCACATACTGAAGTATTTGGAGCTGCCTCTAATGTCTATATTGCCGTCTAGTCGCAATACTGCCGTATGTTCTCAAATAAAGAAACCAGGGAATACTAAGTGTTTATAACTAAATGCTTCAATTACAACCTAGTTTATAACAAACCTGATAAACCTGTTATGTAAGGACATTCCCCAAAACGTCGTAAATATACCATTTCAGTATTATATATATCCTAGAGAAATAATGAATGGCCGCGCATGCCCACTCTTCATAGTGATGTATTGCTCACATAATAAGTATTGGAAACATTATTTTATTACGGTCGTCGCTCGTATGGGTTTCCTTACGATGTTATGGTGCACATTTGACGATAAATTCAATTTTACTTGGAACATTATGTTTATGTTTTATCGTAATAATCGTTTAACTTTATAGCCTCGTCACCTCGTGCACATCGTTGTGAAAAAATATAATTTTACCCAGTAAATACTACAGTGCCTTTAATAGGCAAGTAACGGGATTTTCAACAAGAACTTTGTTGTTTAAAACAAAATAAAACAAAGAATTTAGAAGAAAACGATTAATTTTTTTATTTTATTAGAAAGAGTATAGGTTGGCAATTATGAATGAAAAATCCGTGACGCATTTACGGAATAGACATGCCATTTTACCACAAAGTGATTTAAAATTTTGATGAAAGAATCGACATCTGTGAGCGTGGTCGTGGTGGACATTTGTCCGATATAATTTTCTATTCATAACCCCTAATTGCACATGGGATGAAATTCATCCCACTTTTTTATTAAGTAGTGGTTATTGGGAGTAAAGTCATCCCACGCAAATCTGCTTTTGGTTTGAACCTTGTTCCACCACTATTAAGGAGTCCTATCTAATTCCATACATTTAGTTTGATGCACTATCTATTTCCGAGGAATTTGAGGTACGCCAACCCTATATGCGACTAGTCAATCGTCTATGGAAAGATTATTTTTAGTCTGTAGTTGCAAATCTTTTTGTAAACAAAAGGTTTTTGTTCAAACTGGAATGCTTGTAATTAATGAGAATTGTATTAAGGTAAGTGGTTTTATTTATGTTTCGTGCTAAGAATAAACACACCATGCATTTTAAACCATAAAACATATAGGTCATCGCTTGATTTTTTTTTTACATGAGTCATTTCTTTGAAAGTGTAACTAAAAATTGTTTTGTTATTATTAAAAACCAATTTTAAAAATGAAAACAAGTCATACTTTCAAACGAAACATACATTACTAAAGCCCTACTCACTAGCATTCTAAGAAACATTCAACGGTCACAAATTTCATGAAGCTATAATGCAAATCGGTTTTGTTTACAAGATTACCGCGGGGCTGAATTACGTCATAATCGAGTAGGGCGGTTAGCTGTTTTCCCAGCACGCGGGTGTACAATGCGGTTCAACACAGCGGATAATTGCCAAACCTTACTCTGTCTTATACAATAAAAATTTGAATAATATTCATCTAAATTCTTTGTTTTATTTTGTTTTAAAAAACATAGTTCTTGTTGAAAAACCCTTTAAATATTCATTTCAAATTATAAAGTTTGTTAGTGTTAGGACCAATTAGTTATTTTGCTTGACACACTTAATTTTTTATTGACCGAACGAGTGAAGAGTGCGAAGCGTCTTAGTTTCAAGTCTGGCAAAATTTGCTTTCCTCTGTCAGTTTTTTTTTTGTTTTGCAACTGATCCGGACGAAACTTAGTATTACAGGTTTTACAACTTATAGACTTCTTTTTTCGGGGATTTTCAAATGGAGGGGTACTTTCTCCAAAAATGGGGCAAAAAAGGGGTTACTAGTTATCTCCGCCTCATGAGATCTGAATTCGATGGTTCTTTTTAACGACTTCAAAAAAAGGAGTTATCTCTTCGATACGTATGAATGTAATATTATTGGATCTGCGAGATATTCACATATGATGATCTGTTAGGGTTTCCGAACAAATATACAAAATTTTATAGATGTATGTTTGTATGTTTGTATGTATGTATGTTTGTCCACGCATATCTCCGAAACTATTAATCGGATCGTGGCCATTCTTTTTTTGTTGGCTTACATTTACTCCAACTTAGGGCACAGTGAAAGTTTCATCAAAATTAGTGTAGTAGTTTTCAAGATAATAGAAGATGACCAGGTAAGTGCTTATTGGTCCTCAGTAATGGAAATAGGATGACCTAGCTTTCAAAATTCATCTAATTGAGCACGGGTGCTACTACATGACACTTGCTGAAGGTCTGATGATGACCAGGTAAGTGTTTATCGGTTCTCAATAACTGAAATAGTTAAGATGACCCAGCTTTCAACATTTATCTGATTGAGCACAGATGCTACTACATGATTCTTTCTGAAGGTCTGATGATGACCAGGTAAGTGCTTATTGGTCCTCAGTAATAATAATAATAATAACCTGGGACATTTCACACACGGTCATCTGATCCCAAACTAAGCAGAGCTTGTACTATGGAAACCAGATAACTGATATACTACATACTCTACTTTTTTTTTGTAAATACATACTTAAATAGATAATTACACCCAGACTCAGAACAAACAGACATGTCATGCACACAAATGTTTGTCCTGGATGGGAATCAAACCCACGACCTGCAGCATGTTAGGCGGTATCTTAACCAACCACGCCAACTGGCGTTAAGATACGCACGCACATTAAGATATGCACGCCAAATGGAAATAGTTAGGATGACCTGGCTTTCAACATTTATCTAACTGAGCACGGATGCTACTACATGATAGTTTCTGAAGGTCTGATGATGACCAGGTAACTGCTTATTGGTCCAATTGCAATAGTTAGGATGACCTTGCTTTCAACGTGTAAGTGTGACGGCCTGGCTTATTGATACGAGCTACGGGTGTGGTGTCAAAGGGAAAACATCTCAAAACCTTGGTCAAATTCCAGTGCAATATTTATAACAAAACTATTAATTACTTATTACAATCAAATATTCCAGTTTTTACTAAAAACTAAAAATTACGAAATAAAAATTTAATAATAAAAATAAAAACTAAAAAAAAATTAAATCGATTTCAAAAAGAAACGAACTCAAAATTATGAAATAACTTTAATTTTGGATGTCGGTGGTAAAAAACTAAAATACAGATCCCAAGACACCGACTTCCGAAATTAAAGTTATTTCATAATTTTCAGTTCGTTTCTTTTTGAAGTCGATTTATTTTTTTTAAATTATTTTTAATTTTAATTGAAACTTTAAATTGATCTCATGATTTGGTGAAGACCTGCTAAACAAAAAAAACCATTGTACATAATATTTCATTTTAAATAACTTTAGTGGTATGTATTATTGTATTGTTACAAAAAAGTTGGTTCTCGCGAGGTTGCTGTTCGTACACTACTAGTTTTGTCATCATCATTTATTCGTTCTGGCCTCCTCAGTCGACACTGAACTTCGTCGCGTCCAGTACTCTAACGTATTTATTAACAAACAGTTACTTGTTGCTAAGTAATTTCTTAATGAAGTCATTAATTCAGGATATAATTCTTCATTATAAAATCTTACACCCGTATTTATAAACAAGTAAAAGTAATTACTCAAGTAACGATTTTTATTCTATATTTTAGTAATTGCTTGAAATTACAACTGTCAAAGGTTTCTTTTTTTATTCTTAGCGAAGTAATAGTCACCATTAGAATTTTTAACATTTTGCGTTTAATTTTGTAATGGAAAGCATCGAAGCGAGTTTTGGTGTTATAGATAATGTTGATGACGATATACCAGCGGAGATTGAAGTAGCTGAGCCTAAAAATCGCATTGTTTAAGTGGGTCCATTTCATGATTATCCAGAAGATTCTTTTAAAAAGAGTTTCCGCTTTTCCAAAAATTTTGTGATGAATGTGATTTTACCGAGAATTTACATTCAGAGACACAAATAATCCTTCCTGTAACTCAACTGCGCCAGTTACTAACGGCCTTACGTTTATTATGCCACTGGTAGCTCTGGAAGCTACCAGTGGCATAACAAATTGTATGTGGAGACATCATGCATATTTCACAATCGACAGTGTGTCATATAGTCAAGACTAATACATATAGGGAAAAGAGATCTTGAACTTGCCGAAATGAAATACTTCAAATAAATAGTACACAGTGAGATAAAGGATAAGGAATTAAAAAACACATGTCAGTAACAAATTCTAGTGTAAAAAGATACATTTAATTTTTGTAGGGTTATGTCGTGTCAAAAATTTAGTTTCTTCCAATAATCACTTCTTTTTTTCAAAAATGATTAAATGAAAAATGTATATTATTAAATAAAATTAGTTTTTTGAAGATAATTTCTGTATGGCTCCTAAAACTTATAATAATATACCACAAACATATAAAGAATTGCCAGCAAATTTGTGAAAAAAAAAATTCGATATTTATTGTATTAACAGTCTGTCAGTCAGTACTGTTATTATAATATAAATGACCTTTTGAATGACACTATTTGTCATTTTTTATTTTATTTTCTTCTTTAATCCTTCATTTTTGTGACAGTCTTTATTAATTTAATTTACTGACTTATCAAAGATTATTAATGACTATTATGTACTTGGATTGAAGTGTCTTTAGTATTTGAGTCTTTACTGTGAATGTGTGAATTTATTGTGAATGTGAAGACTATGTAGGTCATTGCTTTTTTTGTTTGTTTTATTTTTTCTCTCAGTTATTTTTAATCATCGTCTGGCAGTTTGAGTAATTTATGCGGCCTACCCCAATGTCCTTTCTTTGGTATTGTTCGTCGAATCGTTGAGCTCCTTAAGTTCTGAGTTGAGCTGCGCGATTACTGACAAATGCGTGCACTGACTGGACAGGTCCTCTCAATCTGTGTGGTTCTTTCCTCAAAAGACCATTTCAGACACCAATCTACATGGTCTTCGCATGAAGTGACCAAGATTATGTCTGGACTTTATAAGAGACTGTGACCTCTGAGTTTGTTTCGGCCTTTCTTCTCAGAGTAGTCAGATAGGAAACGCCGACCTCATCTAGTTTAAAAAAAAACATGATTGACTTGTAAAAGTGTTTGTACACACCTACTTACAGAAATAAAAATCATTTATCATTTACTTTGTGATCTAGTAGGTCTTTACCTATGAAGTTGCCATTTTACAATACTGGCCATTAGAAACATAATTTATATATGACTGGCAATTAATTCTAAATTCAAATGGATTTTATTTAAAAATATGTAATTCTATTTTGAAATTCAGTCATTTGTTTATTGATAAGTGTTTTGTTTTCACTACATTTGTATCTTTTTCATCAATATGGACACAATAAAAATACGAGTAATTATGGAATACGAGTTCCATCGCGGTAGCAATGCCACACAAACAACTCGCAATATTAATTACGTGTACGAAGTGAACACTACAAACGAACGCATGACTCGTTGAACGGTTTGAACGCTTCCGACGTGGAAATTTCGATACAAAAAATTAACTCCGTGGTCACCCGAAAACTAAAGTCAGCAACGACGAATTAAAGGCGATAGTGGAAGCTGACGATACTCAATCTACGGCTGAGTTAGCAGCAGCTTTCAACGTTAGCGTCAAAACAATATTGATCCATTTGCGTCAAATTGGCAAAGAAAAAAATCTTGATAAGTGGGTGCCGCGCGAACTGAACGATCGCTAACGCGACGAACGCGTTGAGGTATGCCTTACGTTGCTTAACAGACACAGAAACGAAGGGATTTTGAACCACATTGTCACTTGCGCTTAAAATGGATTATTTTTGATAATCGTAAGCGGTCATCATGTTGGTAAGACCCTGGTTCAGCGCCTAGGCAATGCACCAATCGAAAACTTACCCCTAAAATTCATGGTCACTGTTTGGTGGTCGAGCGCTGGTACAATTCATCACAGCTTCTTATCAAATGGGGCATTACTGCGACATCCGCAGTAATGCCCCATTTGATAAGAAGCTACTATAAGAAACTGGACACAATGATGGAGAAGCTCGCAAATCTCCGGTCAGCCTTGGTTAATCGCTCATCCCCGCTGCTCCTACACGACATCGCTCGACCTCATATGGCACAACAGATGGTCTCTAAGCTTCAAGAACTAGGGTTGGAACTTTGGCGTCATCCACCGTACTTACCAGACCTTGCGCCGACAGACTTCTACTTTGTCCAATATTTGGACAACTCCTTGGCAGGGAAAAAATTCGATACCCAAGAGGCAGTACAAAATGCCTTTGAAGAGTTTGTTGGCTCCCGTACACTTGACTTCTTCAATAAGGGCATTGAAAAATTACCACTGCGCTAGCAGAGATGCATCGATAGCATGGGTGCATATTTTGATTGATAGAAATAAAAAAATATTTATATAAAAATGACTAACTTTCTGCATGATAAACGGAAACTTAGGTAAAGACCAAAATTTTTATTTCTTTTTTTTTTTAATCTTATAAATTTTTACGCCTTACAAGTAAACATGTTCTTACGAAATATTAATATTCTGACATTCTGCATGCTTAATTCGCATGTATACGCATGTTTTGACAAATAAAATTATCTTTATCCTTGTTCACGAAGGGAGCAACATAGAGATTCATGGGAGATAAAGTCAAACGCTTTGGAGTAGTCTACAAAGGCTACGTAGAGCTCTTTATTGTGTTCATTGTACTTCTTGATTATCTGTGTGAGCGTGAAAATGTGGTCGTTTGTAGAGAAGCCTTATCTGAATCCTGCTTGCTCTCTAGGTTGGTTTTCGTCTAAGGTCTTTGAGATTCCTTTTATTGATATTAGGCTGGTAAATAATTTATAAAGTGTCTGTAGCATACTCAGTGGTCTGTAGTTGTCCATTTTACCTGGTTCCCCTTTTTATGGAGTAAATTTATAATAACAATAACAGTATTCCAGTGAGGTTGTATCGACTCTTGTTTCAAGATTTCGTTGAATATTTTGGTTGAAATAGGTGTTATTGGCTCCCTGATGGCTATGTCATTTGTTATACGATCTTCTCCAGGGCTTTTCTTTATTTTGAGTTGATGAATGAGTGGCTAATTTCATACTTCCAAAATTCAGGTACACTGTCTGAATCGAATGACTCCATATCTCGGATTGAATCTTCGTGAGAGGCTTGATGCTATATGAGCATCTAGTGTAGAATTCTGGCGCATCGTTTTATATATGATTTCTGTCTGTTACTTGATATCTTTGTTTTGTAAGTTGTGTTATCCATTTTTTACTGGAATCTAGTCTTTTGTAGGCTCTTTTGACTGATGCAAATTTCTCTAAGGGCCGGTTTTTTGATCCGTAGTTAACTCAAACAATGGTTTAACATAGTAACTAATGGTTGAATTTTGCCTAAATGTGAAAGGCTAAACATGAATGAGTTATGCAATTAGTTACTATTTTTTAGTACGAATGAGCTGACGTGAATACATTCATGTTTAGCATTTCACATTTATCCAAAATTCAACCATTAGTTACTGTGTTTATCCATTGGTTGAGTAAACTAGGAATCAAAAAACCGGCCCTTATTAATGTACAATGATAGTATATCTATGTTCTTTTGATTTCTTTTATATTTGCTTTGTAATTAGTTTGTATAATGCCAATAAATATTTATTTTCTAAGCTAGTTTTGTTTTCTTTTCCATTAACAGAGTCCTTTCCTTTATTAGTCTTGCTAGGTTTTTGAATAACAGGTTTATTACACTTATGTGGTTTTAGCGTTCCGTACCTCAAAAGGAAAAACAAAACCCTTATAGGATTACTCGTGTGTCTGTCTGTCCGTCTATCACAGCCGATTTACTCCGAATCTAATAGACCGATTAAGTTCAAATTTGGTACACTTATAAATTTCTGTGACCTAAATACGGACGTGTACCGTAAAGAAATTAATGTTGAATATGGGGGTTAATTTTGGAGGGCAAACAAGAAAATAAAAAAATAAAGTTTTGTAAACTGTACCATGTGACATGTCAAATCTCAAAAGGGTCTCAAATATATTTTTTTTATAATTTTAAAAGAAACTGTTTTAAAGTTATTTAATAAAATAGAGGAAAATTTATCATTCTTTCCCTTATCTCCCAGACTCCGAGACGAGAAAAAAATTTAGAAAATAGTTCTATACCTATTGATTACAGGAAAACCTATAAAAAGTCTTAGTTAGTAGTCTTAAAATAACATGGTAAATCTCTCAATATTGTGCGTACAAACTTACATTTGCAGTTGGAATGTATGGGAAAACATGTTTTTAAACTACAATATTAAGTTTGCTCTTGGGATAAATTCATCCCAACTACGGAACCCTTCATTGTGCGTGGTCCGACACGCACTTGGCCGGTTTTTTAGTCTTCTGCCTTTACTATTTCTAATTTTTGTGACTAAGGTAGAGTAAGTATACTGTATGTTTATGAATTGCATGTTTTTAATTGCTTGCGAAAATTCTTCTTTCAAATACTCTTGCTCAGGAGGCGCAATATCGATAATGTTTTTTCCTGCGAATTGTTTTCTTAAGTTAATGCGCTTGTTGAGAAGTATTAGTGCTGCGCGTACTAGTCTATGATCAGTAGAATGTGTAGTAGGTATGACGTCGACGTTATGGATACTATTGTTGTTCTTTGTTTTTTACGGTTACGCCTCGTAGACAAAACTACCATCCGTAAGCAAAACGATTCGTTTCTCGAATATTGGAACCAGGCATCATCATGGCCAATGCAAGAGTAACCACACTTTTGGAAAAGCGGAAACTCTGTTTAAATCTATGTTCTGAATAATCATGAAATGTATCCATATCACGAAAGTAAACATTGCGATATCTAGGCTCAGCAACTTCAATCTCCGGTAGTATATCGTTATCGATATCATAATTATATAAAACCAAAAGTCGCTTCGATGCTTTTCATTGCTATAACCGCAGAATCAAACCCAAAATGGTCGAATTATCGATGCTTTAGTTTACTAAATAGTGATTACTACTTGCCAAAGAATTTTAACCTTTGACAGTTCTAATTTTAAGCAATCACTAAACTATAGAAAACAAAGCGGCCAAGTGCGTGTCGGACCACGAACAATGAAGGGTTCCGTAGTTCGGATGAATTTATCCCAAGAACATACTTAACATTGTAGTTAGTAGTAAGTTTATACGCACAATATTGAGAGATTTACCATGTTATTTTAAGAGCATAGACTTCTCTTAGGTTTTCTTGTAATCTATAGCTATAGAACTATTTTCTGTATTTTTCAAAATTTTAGGCTCAGTAGTTTCGGAGATAAAGGGGAATGGTAAATTTTCGTCTATTTTCTTAAATAAGTTTAAAACAAGTTATTTTTTAAATTATAAAAAATAACAATTTGAGCCCCTCACAGTAAGCTTTTTCATTTGATAATAACACAGGAAAGTTTTTTGAATTTTTTTCTTATTTGCCCCCAAAAATGGCTCCCTTGAATTTGAAGCGTACGCTTGCTTCGCTTGAGGGGGAGTACTATAGCCACAATTTTCCACACCACATTACCACGTTTTAACATCCCATAAAGAAACACGCAATCAAACAGTTCTTATAAGAACTGACACCACGTTTTGACAAGACGTTAGTGAAACAGGAGTATCACGACTGCAGATGCCACACGCGCCGTCATCGTGTTCTGCAGGAACGCCAGGGTTGTCCAGCACCGGTTCACGGCGTCTTCTATCTTCCATCGCCACGCCCGACAAGTTCACAGATCTTCACACGACGGTGGCCGCCTCGAAATGGAAGCACAGATTTTTTTTTTTTTTAATACTGACCTATCGCAGTTTGCTCCGGGAGCATTGACTGCTTAACAGAGCGTTGGCGGGGCCAGAAGGGCCTCTCGCTGGGTTAGAAATTAGACTCTACGTAGCGCAGCTAAGGGCGTCCCATAGTGGGACTCGAACCTAGGCTTAGGGCGCTACTGTCTACTGAGCAAGTGGAGACTTGTTCCATCGGTATCAGATTGCTAGGCACCCATATTTATGTCATCGACGACACGTCGAGCCGCGCTAACAAACACACAGGCGACACCGTGCGGATTTCATTTGACAACAGTGCGCTGTGGTGTGATTGGTTAAAATTGCGTTATTCTTTTTTGTTATATTTTTGTAAATGTTTTTTTAAATTTAATGTACCTACATGTTTTCATTGATTAGGTCATATACATATTGTAAATAGCATAAAAGTCGCGTTATTTTAAAGTGTAAATACATAATTCATATTCATATATCAACGAGTATTTTCTTCAACCTTCTGACGGCGCCCACTGACTCTACAACATAATATCCTGAAGCGTCTGGTTTCGGAGTTATTCACCGAAAACTGATCCTTGAAGAAACAAGGTTTTTTTTTTGTTTTTTTTTCTCTCCAGGTATATATTGAACTATGAAACATAATTTCATCATTAAATGATATTACAAATTTTGTAATATGTGACTGTCCACGGGAAAAGGTCGTTGGCACTTACGACATTGTGCTTTTTATAAGCTAAGTAAACATGTACGATTTGAATTTCTGAACGACTTAAGCGCCAGTGACCATAAGCTCGTAGTTACTATGGGGAACATATTAAAGAAAACGGATTTTTTTAAATTGAATTGTCCGAAAAAGTTGACATCGATTATGACTTGAGTCATTACAACATTGTCGTTTCTGATCCTTGGCTTTTAAGAGCCAGAATCCACTCAAGACACCAAAACAATAGAATTTATTTTGACCCCATTTATTGTGTACCGCAATTTTGAAAAAAAAAAAAAACAAAATGACGGCTGATATTAGGGCCAAAACCTTCAAACCCCTTTCAACTTAATCTGTCCTTTAGATTCAGCGCAAATTGGCTGTGACAGACGGACAGACAGACAGACAGACACACGAGTGATACTATAAGGATTTCGTTTTTTTTTTCTTTAGAGGTACAGAACCTTAAAAATCATTACTTGAGTTACTATAACTGAAGTAATCACTTTACTTCTTTGTAAACATGGGTGTAGCTGTTGCACATCACAAGCATGTCCCGTTTGACCTTTACGCCATTGTCATAAGGTTTGAGTTGCAATGATTACTGAACTACATCTGAATGCCTATTCTCGCACGTACGACGTACGACTCTCGTTCGTCGTTGTACGTTAAATTTGCAGTCGCAATCTCATCTCGCCGATCAATGTCAAGATCTTGTCAAAAATGTTGGGAAAAAAGAAGATTTGTTGCCAGATTGAGATTAGAATGCGAATGTTCATAGAAATGCGGGGATTGCCACTCTTTATGCCGTGCGTCACCTGATCGACTGGATGGTCCCGCTCTCCTCGTAGGTCAGCAGACGACGTGGTGGCGGACCGAGCGAGCGGCCGACCACCTCCACCGCACTCACGTCACACGAGCTGCGGTTCAGAATGTTCTTGATCCAGAGACTCCCGTCACCTGCATTTAGAAAGAAACAAGCAGTTTAACAGTGGAACAGCGCTCGTAAGATATTTTTTAGTCTCACTTTTATTCTATCATATCATATTTATTTATCTATAAACTTTAATTAAAACTGTTAAAAAAACAATAACTAAATACACATAGGTATGTGTATTTAGTTATTGTTTTTTTAATAGTTTAACAGTAGGTAGGTACCTACACAAAAAAAAAAAAAACTAAAATTAAAGTTAACAACTACGCCGACATCGCTGTCTATAACGGTATAAACAACACAAACTTGTAATTTGTCTAATTAACAATCCGAAGACACACGTCATTTATCATTTAGATAAATCGATCAAATTACGTGTGACTGGATTTTTTCAGTTATTTGGGTTTGGGATCAGTGTACCTCCACACTTGTTTGGTTTATTAATTAATTATTTATTTATTTAATTTGGCTCTCCGACAATGAGTAAGTACACTATTAAATATATACGAAAACGTTTGTTCGGCAAAATTCAACAGTAAAATTTGGGATTTATGTATATATTTATAATTTATATAACCAATATATTTTCAGAAAGTACTCCCTTACGACCTTTCATTAGACATCAAACACGACCAGTTAATAAAAAAAAATCTTCGGGGTCACTTTACGCTCTAAGCTGCTATCTTGGGTTTTATGTGACGTCATATAACCTGCGGAAGAGCATGACGTTTTCAAAGATACCTCGTTTGTCAAAATACGACGAGAAGTTTAGGAGTTATGAGGGTACAGATGAAAAGCCTGTTAAAGTCATAACCCTCCTTTTGCTATCAACCGACGAGGCAGTCGATTCTATGCCATTCCTTTTCTGCGCTTTGATAAATTCATTTTGAAATTGGCTTCAAAATGAGAACCGTATTTAAGATTATAGTTACAATTACCATACAATTGTTCCACCTCATTCGCGCACAAAGCATACTAAACTACATTCTCGACTGAGATTACCAAATCTAGTTTAGTGAAATTAGCTCCAATGTACTAACGGAACTAGTTAATTTATTACTCGAGTGGAAACGTAACAGATGAGCTCTGCGTGTAGCGAAACTGACTTGAGTACGTTTATAAGCGGAGTGTAACCCTGTGTGTAGTGTTTGAGTCCGTGTAAATCTTGTGACTGTTGCGGTTAATTAGGAAAAGGTTTAAATTACAATGATTGACGCGCAATCCAGAAATGCGTTAACTATTACGTGGTCGTATCAAATCTAGTTTAATTACTTCAACAAGCGCATTAAATAATCATTTTGATTGAAATTTTGATAATCCTCTATTAATACATGATATTTTAATAAGAATTAAATTGTGTGTTCGTTTCTAAACAAAAGTAAATATGCTTAAAGTTGGATTAAGCCTGCTAAAATGCCACAGTATTGGACTGCGGAGAGGTACACAGAGCTCGGAATATATAATAACCTCAAGGTTTTGTTCAGAACACTAAAGCATTTACGTGTCACTTTGAATTTTTTTTTAAACCTGGGACATTATTCACACACGGTTGTCTGATCCCAAGCTAAGCAGAGCTTGTACTATGGAAACCAGATAACTGATATACTACTTTTTTTGTAAATATATACTTATATAGATAATTACACCCAGACTCGGAACAAACAGACATGTTCATGCACACAAATGTTTGTCCTGGATGGGAATCGAACTCACGACCTGCGGCGTGATAGGTGGTATCTTAACCAACCACGCCAACTGGCCTGTCAATTATTTCCTAATCATGAAACACGTCTGTTTCATACTCTAAAATAATGTTATGTGTAATGAAATATTAAATTGGTACAACGTTGTGAATAAAATAAAAATATTGTTATATATATAAAAAACTTGTGTAAGCCAAAGCTAATTAACTGATGCGGATCAGCTGAATATTTAAGTTAGCTGACTACCGATAATAAGAAACCAGAAATAGAGATCAGATCGCACACATGCTATAACTACTAGAGCCAACCTGAACATAGCTGATAACAGCCTCAGCAGACAATCAAGAATCAGTCTCCAAAAGGAGTCGCCAGGGGTCTTGAGTTACACATGGGAGTGGCGCGAGGAGGCAAAACGCCGGGGCGTTACTCCGCTGCCGCGAGAAATCATGGCACAGCGGACAGAGCTCCGGCGGGATCTCATGGTGACATGGAGAGTGCGACTGTCGCAACTCAGTGCTGGGCACGCCACAATTGCGGCGATAAGTCCCCTCTTTGAGGAGTGGTTGGAGAGGCGTCATGGCACCCTCACCTTCCGCCTGACGCAGGTCCTCACCGGACACGATTGCTTCTGGAGGTTCCTGTTCCAGATAAGGCGGGAGGAAACACCCGGGGTGTTACCACTGTGTGGATCGCCCGGAGGACACGGTGGAGCATACGGTGGAGGTCTGCCCGGCTTGGGCAGAGCACCGCCGCGTCCTCGCGGAGGCGATCGGCGGCGGCGATCTCTCGCGTCCGGCCCTGGTACAGGCCATGGTACGGAGCGAGAGTGCATGGGAAGCCGTCACCTCCTTCTGCGAAGCTGTAATGCTCGCGAAGGAGGAGGCTGAACGCGTGAATGAGAGGCAATCTTTGCGACCTCACGCCCCTAGTCGACGCAGGAGACGCCCTGGGCGTCGGGAATCGATAGCCGATTCCCGGCCACCGTAGGCGCGGGCTTGCGGATGGCAAGCAACGGGTAGCTCGCCGTCCGGTAAGGACCAGGCCCGGGTCGACGGCGCGTTGTGTTCCACGCGCGCCTCAAAGAGATGTCAGCACTAGCTGAAGGGGTCCGCTAGGGCCGATGCCCGCCAGGGTTGCGGGTTGTTCGAAAGAGTTACCGTGGCCCTGGCACAGGCAACTGAAGGAACACGGGTGGGTTTTAGTCAGTAGAAGTCTGACACGCCTTTCCGCTCCACCCAGAGCGGGAGAAGTTATTTGACGATTTCCCAAAAAAAAAAGGGGTCTTGAGTTCAATACCCAAGTCTGCCAAGTAGTATTAGGTTTTCACAAACAGCTTGGATTCTGAATTTGTATCGGCTTATACGAACTTCAACATAGTTAGCTAAATGTGTGTGTACTACATACAAGGGTAGAGGAAGATCTATAGGCACCCTTCGGATACCAGTAGGTGAGACAACATATCAATCAGTCTCCAAACTTACGTCCAGCATTCTGTTCGATGCTCGGCACGAGGTCCCTGCGGGCGATGAGTCCTCGGTCCAGTCGCCAGCAAGGTAGCGGCGAGCTGGTGCGGGTCGTGGGCGAGCCGCCGCGGGGCAGGTGCGCGTCGGCGCGGAGCAGGGGCGAGTCGGTGCGGGGCGAGGTCAGGTGGTAGATGTTGGGCAGTGGCTCCCGGGATATCCTCGTGGCATGCTGCCGCTTCAGCTCACCCTCACGCAACCAGAGCTCTTTGCGTTCTGATTTATACTTTTCTATCTGTTTAAGAGAATTTTGGGTAGCTTTACATAATCCGTAAAATTTGGTATGTCTAATAGGCGGGGCATGCACGGATTCTGTAACTAATTTAATATCTTAACATTTTGATGTTTTCTTAAAATAAATTAGTTTAAAGTAAATTATTCTTTTTTAATGTATTCATTTTGTAACTTCTACTTCTGACGTAATAGCGTTTCTTGTGAGGGTCAAATAAAAACAAACGTAAACTATAGAAAGAATCAAGTTTTGGATACTTAGAATTCTATGTCCCACCGTACGCCAGAGGACCACTCTTGCTAGTCGACATTTCTATGTCATTGATCCTCGTCTTTATAACAAAGCGAACAAACAATAACATTTACGAGCATTCATTCTCAAAGAGTAATTCGCTGTTGCGTGATTGGCTGTTAAAACTTTCATAGTGAAAGTCTTCTTGTACAACCGATCTAGTTCTACAATGAAATCCGTACACTCAGATGCAATCACAAACACACACCCGCTCTCTCTCTCACACACACATACACACACCCTCTCTCTCTCTCTCTCTCTCACACACACACACACCATACCAACTTACTCACACTACACTTTTACATATCACACATAACACTTACCTACACAACACATTAACACCTACAGTTACTTTCTTTTAATTACCAACTTGTTCCTACTGTTTAATGAACCCTTTTATTAGCTTTGTCCAACAAACTCGACTTACACATTGTGTACATCATTGTAAACGGAAGGCCGTCGCCATGATACAGTTTTTTAACTAGGATAGGATACAGGTGATCTTTTCCACTAAAACTAAGTAATTACTGTATTTTATTGCATAGTTTTTGCTTATCAATAAATGGTGGAAAAACATTCTGTAATACTGTTTTTGGAACTATAAATAATTTTATCTACACCCATGCTATAAAGCCTCTATAAAAGTTTCTGAAACAGTTAGCTTATTTGCAACATTAAAACAACCTCAGACCAAATAAAAAAGTAAAGACGGAACTCTGCGAACAGAGAAGTGAGGCCAGTTTTGTAAACATGTGGTGCGTCAGCCAGTGTCACCATGATAATTCAAATTACCCTAAAATAACGTTACTAATTATTAACGTTAAAAAATAACGTTACATATTAATAACGTTATAACATGATATAAAAAGTGTCCTGGGCCAGCAGTTTCGACATAGATAACGACGCTATCGCAAACTTTCGATCATTCCCGATTGATATTTCGAAAATTTTATTATAATAATAATTGTAGCTGGATATCAGATTTCCTTAGTGAATGGTTGATCAGAGTAGTTGTTGATGGCTGTTCCTCTGAGCTTATTGGCTATTGATGCCGGAGTTCTTCAGGGGTCTGTTCTTTCTGCAACTCTTTTCCTGCTGCACATCAATGACCTGCTTCGGCCTGGTATTGTTGGGTACGCAGATGACAGTACAGTTTCAGAGAGATACTTGTCCAGCGCAAAAACCAGCGGGGCCAATGTTTGTTCTTTGTGAGAGGCCATGGTAGAATAGACAGATTTGACCTTAAACCTTGTCACCCAGTGGGTTGATGATAATCTGGTCTAATTTAACGCCACCAAAACACAGGCGCGTCTTTTTACCGCTAAAAGGAGTCAATTCGCTGAAACTCCTAATTTTGCGGGTACATCTGTTCATATAACTGTTCGGCTTGAGCTCCTAGGCATGGAGTTGATATCTGCCGGTATATTCTGTAAAAATCTCACCGTGAAAGCTTAGGTGAAATGAGCTTGCAGTGAGCTTGATGCTAGGGAATGACACTGTTGACAGCTCACTCCACGCTCACTCCACCTAAGTTTTCACGGTAAGATTTGTACAGAATAGCACTGCTGGTCTTAACTTTGGCGCACAACAATACAATACATACGCCTGTACTATATTAAATAATACAATCTTATTAATATGGATATAATTGAAACACGTTAAAAACAATCGACTTCGATGGTAGTGTCCTTGGAGTTTCTTGCCCGGGAATGGGCAACTAACGTCAACTTTCTGACTAACTGACCGACTCTTTGACAAATCAAAAGTGCCTGTAAAGGGTTTAATTGAAATTAATGCTTTGAGTTTGGGAACCAATAAAACTAAAGCCTATTTTTTTTTTATTTGCTATTAAATTATTGAACCGATTTTGATAACATGAATATGGGATGAGGCCACCTTTGAGATACATAATAATAATAATAATAATAATAATAAAACCTTTATTATCAGGCTACAATGGCCCATAGATACATACCTTACAAACTAACATATATAAAGTATAAAACAAAACCTGTGTTAATAAATATAGCTTAAAACTATGTTAGTAGCACTTCACTTCACTAGCTTGTCCTTGAGCTGTCCTGTGGCACTTGTCCGCGGAAGCGACGGAATACCACGTCCTGCGGCCAGAAGTCTTCTTCCATAACGACGGGCAGGTAACAGTTTGGTACTCGCACCACGAACGCCTTGAAATTGACGTTGCGGCGCGACTCCAGTAACTGCACCCTTGGCATGTACCTTGTCTTCTGGCGCACGTACTCCACGATGTCCTCCGCCTTAGTGCTGTAGTGCAGGCGGGAGATGTACACCGGTGTGTTCGGCTTAGCGGCACGCAAGCTCACTTCTGGCTTCGTAGGAGCTTTGCCGCAGCGGTTCTTGTTGGTTCGCAGCCGGCGCTACCTTCTTTGCACTGTCACGAAACCCTCCTCATCAGCCCTATTCGGCGCCTTTTCTGGCTTAGGCTTCATACTTGGAGCGCCTGGGGCACTCGCGGGGACGCTAGCGAATTCCTTTCGTAAGGGATTCGCCAGGGCTGCAGATACTGGCAGCGGGACGGGGTGAAGAACTTGAGTGGCGATGTGCGGAGGAGCTGCGGTGACGGGCGCAGGGTTGCGGGGCACGGGGGCGGGGCGCTCTGCAATTTCAGCAAACGACGGATGCACTGGCGATGAAACTGCTGACGCGGAATTCGACGACGATATATCGAGGCCGGCTCCGCGACACTTGTTTACATTAGATGCATCGGCTGATGACCTAGTTACCGCCACACTGTTACGCAACTCGCTAACTTCTTTGCACAATTCGGTGACGGAGTTTTGGGATGCATCTAATTTCGCCAGAACATCCGCGAGGCGGGCCTTCAGGAAGACAATGTCCTTCAGAAGGCTCGTTACGTCGACGTGGTCGAAGGTGACGGGTGGAAGCTTGTGCAACTCCTTCGCCACAAACGTCGGCACGTCGTCCGGGTCGGTCTCCTTGAACAGCGTGATTATATCCTGCAGGCTCTTCTTAGTCCCGTCACGCCGGCGGGACACCATCTGGTCGCGCTTGTTAAGCACACTGAACAACAACAGCTTGGCAGCAGCTATGTCATCCTCGCTGAAGTTCGTTGCGCAGATCTGGACAGCAGACACCTCGTCCATCACATCCAGCTTCTGTTGCAGGAACGCCAGCAGCTCATTCGCCACAAGTTCATTGCTCATGGCGAGTAACTCACGAGCGACAGCTTGCGCCGCGCACCGCATAATATGTCACCGTAAAATTGTGAAAACCTTTAGATTAGAATGTATCTCGTTAGATAGTGATTCGTCAAAAAATTGTAAAATGCACCAAATATGGCCAAATTTGCTTCATTTGGTCGCAAGAGTACTAACATAACCTAACTGATCCTGTTTAGGATCGGTTAGGTTATGTTTGCCTTACCTATGAACCTACAAGTTTACAATTTTTCGACAGATTATAATCTCGCGAGATAGATTATAATCTAACGGGTTTCACAATTTTATGGTGGCATATATGAAAAACTAATCATAAAATTCGGTTCACAGACGGCGAAGATATCGCGTCACGTAGTCATAAACATTTAAAAAATACAGTTGAATTGAGTATCCTCCTCGTTTTGTGAAGTCAGTTAAAATGCACTGATAACCATCTTAAGAAACGAGTAACGTTACGTTGCGTATCACATTATTACCCAATAATAGGGTAAACATCAACACTTTACACTAGCAACACTTGTGTTAAGCAGTAACCTCACAATTTTATTTTGAATTATTGAAAATTATGGGTTTCCAAATTATTTACGTGTGATATATGATTCCATCCTGCTTTTTATCTTTTGCGGAGTGATTCGTACACCCTTTCACAACACGATTCGGCATTTTCACTGGTAAACTCCCACGAGCTGCGATAGCTAGACTGACAAGGCAAGCCGTAATTACGTTGTACGTGTGTGCGTGTAATTGTGTATGTACACGGCGAGACGTAATTTTTACGACCTCACTTTGCTGTTCGCAGAGTTCCGTCTTTACTTTTTTATTTGGTCTGAGAAAACAACTAGTGTGTTAGTAACCATAATATCATCCAAACGAGTGTTATAATGTTGTACTAAATTTCATTATGCAACTCCCACAGAGTACTCTTTTATATAAAGGGTGACTGGTAAGTGACCGATACTTAAACGCATGATTGTATTCATGATAAAAAATTTAACAAAACAAAGTAACTTGTTTTGTTAAATTTTATAGGTTTTGAAACATTGTTCCAGTCGTCTCTCACTTTTGAAACATTGTACCAGTCGTCCCTCACTTTTGAAACATTGTACCAGTCATCCCTCAATTTTGAAACATTGTACCAGTCGTCTCTCACTTTTGAAACATTGTACCAGTCGTCCCTCACTTTTGAAACATTGTACCAGTCGTCCCTCACTTTTGAAACATTGTACCAGTCGTCCCTCACTTTTGAAACATTGTACCAGTCGTTCCTCACTTTTGAAACATTGTACCAGTCGTCCCTCACTTTTGAAACATTGTACCAGTCGTCCCTCACTTTTAAAACATTGTACCAGTCGTCCCTCACTTTTGAAACCTTGTACCAGCTGTCCCTCACTTTTGAAACATTGTACCAGTCGTCCCTCACTTTTGAAACATTGTACCAGTCGTTCCTCACTTTTGAAACATTGTACCAGGCGTTCCTCACTTTTGAAACATTGTACCAGTCGTCCCTCACTTTTGAAACATTGTACCAGTCGTCCCTCACTTTTGAAACATTGTACCAGTCGTCCCTCACTTTTGAAACATTGTTCCAGTCGTCCCTCACTTTTGAAATATTGTACCAGTTGTCCCTCACTTTTGAAACATTGTACCAGTCGTCCTTCACTTTTGAAACATTGTACCAGTCGTCCTTCACTTTTGAAACATTGTACCAGTCGTCCCTCATTTTTGAAACATTGTTCCAGTCGTCCCTCACTTTTGAAACATTGTAACATTGTACCAGTCGTCCTTCACTTTTGAAACATTGTACCAGTCGTCCTTCACTTTTTAAACATTGTACCAGTCGTCCTTCACTTTTTAAACATTGTACCAGTCGTCCTTCACTTTTGAAACATTGTACCAGTCGTCCTTTACTTTTGAAACATTGTACCAGTCGGCCTTCACTTTTGAAACATTGTACCAGTCGTCCTTCACTTTTGAAACATTGTACCAGTCGTCCTTCACTTTTGAAACATTGTAACATTGTACCAGTCGTCCTTCACTTTTGAAACATTGTAACATTGTACCAGTCGTCCTTCACTTTTGAAACATTGTACCAGTCGTCCCTCACTTTTCTTTCTCATAATACAAAATTGTATTCTAAATAATAATTTAATTTCATGACAAAGTCGTGAACTAAAGGCAAAGTTCGCATTATTCTAATATCCATCGGAGTGGAAAAGAGCCCTAACTCGTAGTTGCTCTGCGACTGATCGCACCACTGTTGCCAAGTGACCCGATTGTTTAGCGGATAGCCGACCTCACGTACACAAATTACCTTCCCAGATTCAATTGCGAATTGTGTTGATGTAATAAATTACATTACTAAAGTTTTTGAGCGAGATGATAAATTATACTGCAATAACTAGGAGATCACCATGAGCGATAAGACCGCCTATTACTTTTAAATATTATTTTTGTTCTTTTGTTGTGTGTACAAGTGTTTCATAAAAAAATAATATTGCCTATAAATACTATTGTTTTCTAATCTAAACTAATATTATAAAGATAATAATATTATTGTATGTTTGCTGGTAACTGATAAACTCAAAGAATACTTAACCGATTTAAAAATTCTTACACCTATGGAAAGCTACATTATCAGCGAGTGACACGGGCTGTATTTTATTGAGGTCCATGTGATCACAGTCGCGGGCAGAAGCTAGTTTTGCAGAAATCATAGGATTAGAAAACTAAAATAACTGCTATTTCTTCTTAAAATACTGTTCGAAGTGAACAACACTCGACCACCTTCATAAAAGACTGTGCGAAGTGTACTGCACTCGTCCCCATTCCTAAAAGACTGTGCGAAGTGTACTGCACTCGACCTGATTCTTATAAGTTTGAGCGAAGTGTACTACACTCGACCACATTCTTAAAAGACTGTGCGAAGTGTACTGAACTCGATCTCATTCTTAAAAGATTGTGCGAAGTGTACTGCTGTCGACCTCATTCTTAAAAGTCTGTGCGAAGTGTACTACACTCGATCTCGTTCTTAAAAGACTGTGTGAAGTGTACTACACTCGACCTCATTCTTAAAAGACTGTGCGAAGTGTACTGCACTCGTCCCCATTCCTAAAAGACTGTGCGAAGTGTACTGCACTCGAGCTCATTCTTATAAGTTTGAGCGAAGTGTACTACACTCGGCCACATTCTTAAAAGACTGTGCGAAGTGTACTGATCTCGACCTCATTCTTAAAAGATTGTGCGAAGTGTACTGCTCTCGACCTCATTCTTAAAAGATTGTGCGAAGTGTACTGCTCTCGACCTCATTCTCAAAAGTCTGTGCGAAGTGTACTACACTCGATCTCGTTCTTAAAAGACTGTGCGATGTGTACTGCAGTCGACCTCATCCTTAAAAGACTGTGCGATGTGTACTGCAATCAACTTCATTCTTAAAAATTGTGCGAAGTGTACTGCACTCGTCCCCATTCTTAAAATATTGCGAAGTGTACTACACTCGACCTCAGTCTTAAAAGACTGTGCGAAGTGTATTGCACTTGACCTCATTATTCTTTCTCGATAGATAAAACGTATGTTTCGGCAAAGGCGGGTTTATGATGTTACAAACAGTCTACTTGAAAACATGTCTTTCATAAACATTGAGGTTGCAAAATAACACAGTACGACATTTATTTTACCGCCATAAAGATTATTACCTGAATCGCTATGCAGGTACTACAAACTACTTCTTATTTCTACTATAAATAATTAACTAACGGAACGGTAGCTAAGTTATGCAAGCAAGCCATGACAATGCAGATAATAAAAACCTAAGAAAAACAGCAGATGGAATCGGAGGGTGAAATATCTCGCTCCAGATATTAATGTTGGAATTATGACTATCCGTTATCCCAGACTAATAGATTACGGCTACCTCGCATTAGTTTTGAAGAATTCGCATTTTTATTTTATCTAGAACTAGAACTTGAATAATCTTAAGATTAGTACTCGACTCTGTTGTTTGTACTCGTATCTGTCTTGGCTTTTGGCTTGAATAAGTTTTTTTTTTTTTTGGATAATGTTTAGGATTATTCAAAAGCAGTCAGTCTCCATTTTATTCCAAAGACATTATTTATTATAAACTAGCGTCCTGCCCCTACTTTGCAGGATTTAAACTACATGACAAAACATGAGTTTTATTTGTTAATTTTTAGTTTAACATGAATGTCTCCTCCAGAATAAATTTTATACATGATGATGAGAACCACACTAAAAAATCGTTACGCAGTTTAGAAGAATAACAGGCACGAAAAGTAACTTTGTTTTATACTATTTACTCGTATATATAGAAGCTATCCAGCGTTCCAACATCATATTGCAGTAGTGAGAGGAGCTGGCAGTCCAGCTCCTTAGTCTCCTCCTATCAGTAACAAACTCACCCATTGATCACCGTGGCTTCTATTGAGTAGTTTGGTCAGGCAGTCGCTGGCGACCAGCGACGGTAGGTTGGTGCTGGAGGGTAGGGGACTGGCAGTCCAGCTCCTTAGTCTGCTATGTTTAGTAACAAGCTCACCCATTGATCATTCTGGCTCCCATATAATGCCTTATTCAGGCCATCGCTGGTAACCGGCGACGGCAGCTCAATGGTTAGTGTAGGGAGGCACTCCAACAAATTAAAGTGAAAGCGATCAGCACGTCTAAACCGCGTTCAAGAGCTGTCGGTGTCAATATTCCACATACATTATGACGCGGTTTATAGATGAGTTGTTCGCGTACAGTTTCATTGGTGAAATGAGCCTATAGATTGCTACTTTCAATATCAAGCTCACCCCTTGGTCACTGTGGCTCCCATTGAGTGCGTTGTTCAGACAGTCCCTGGCAACCGGCGACGGCACCTCGGTGGTGAGTGGAGGGAGAGAGTCTAGCTCGCGGAACACGGCTCGGATGATGGGCCGCACGTCCGCGCATGTCGACCTGAAACGTACGAAACTACTCGTATTGTACAAATGCAAAATGTAAAAATCAGATTGCAACAAAAAAAGTGTCAAAATATCAAAATACGGTGAAATGAATAATAATAATAATTAATGGTTAACAATTCAATCAATAATTCAAGAAATCTTGGATCGTGTAGTGTGCTTTATCAATTTAAAAGTTTCGTAATTTATTTTTAAATACTGGAAGTTCCTTAGTGCTCAGAATGTCAATAGGTATTTTGTTATATATTTTTGATGCAATGCCAAAGAAGCTTTTGCTAAATAGAGCCGTTTTATGTGGTACATTAGAAATTTTTAACATTATATCTTTTCGATTTGAGTTTGTCAAATAGATTTTCATTTGTTTTTATAAATACGGCTACTTCAAAAATGTAAATTGCAGGAAAGGTCAATATTTTAAACTCTTTGAAATGAATCAGGAACACGGATACCAGCAAATAGCACGTACACACCTTTCTTGCGCTTTAAACACAAAATTCCTATTAGTGGCGTTTCCCCAATATATGACTGCATATCTCAGTGTCGACGAAATATAAGCATAGTATGCGGTCAAAAGAACCGATTGATCGACAATTTTGGATAGTTTATATAAAGCATATGAGTACTGATTAAGTTTATTGCATATTGTGTCAATGTGTGTTTGCCAAGTCAAATCATTATCTATCCAGAGACCTAGAAATTTAACGCAGCTGACTTGTTCAATTTTCGTCCCATTATAATGAATATTGATGTTGTTATTTTTATTGTTACGGACGAAATTGACTAATTTAGTTTTTTCTAAATTGATAATTAAGTTATTAGCCGTCAGCCAGTTAATTATATTGCGAAGAGCGGAATTTATGTCATTTTCTAAAAAACAATATTTTGACCTGTAAAGATAGCTGCGCTTTCATCAGCAAAAAGGATCATGGGATGCTGTGAAACTTTAGGCAGATCATTTATGTAGATCAAAAATAACTGCGGACCTAACACACTACCTTGAGGCACTCCATATAGCACTTTTTTGGGCATAGATTTATGTTTTTGTTCAGTATTATTTAAGAGATTAATATTATTTATTTCTACTACCTGATATCTATCATTTAGATAAGATTCTAGAAGTTTATGGACGTTACCCCTTATTCCATAACTGTACAATTTATTTAAAAGTATTCCATGGTGCACATAATCAAACGCTTTTGTCATATCCATAAACATTGCAGAGAAAGGAACCTGTTTATCAATATTAGTATATACTGGTTTTAAAAGGTCATAAATTGCTAAATTAATTGACTTATTTTTCCTAAAACCTTTTTGTTCTTTAGCTAATAGATTGAACTTCTCTAGGTGAGTATTAATTGCATAATATATATTTTTTTCAAATATTTTAGAAAATATAGAGATAATTGCTATTGTTCTGTAACATGCCATGTCTTCTTTGTTATTTTTTCTTAAAAAGTGGTTTCACTACGGATTTTTTAAGTTTAGTCGGAAACACACCATGTTCAATACATACGTTAAATATATGACTGAGTACTGGGCTGATAATGGGAGCAACTTCCTTTATTGAGGATGTTGTAATGTCATCATATCCAGCACTTCTAGTATTTTTAAGTGATTTAATTATAATATAGATAACATAAGGTATTACAGGGTTTAAAAACAAAGATTTATATGAGCCATTGCTTGATGTCAGTTTGTTATTAAAAGATGTCAAATTTATATTAGGATTATTATTATTAAAATTGTGTGCAACTGATGAATTACTATTATTCAGTAAACTTATTGGTTTTATTCAATTAATATAATAATTATTAAATTCTTCAACAATTGTTTGTGGATCTGATATTGTATGATTATTTACTTTTATTTTATTAATATTTTCTTTTGGAAGTTGGCTTTTGTTTGAGTTTATAATTTTCCGTGTGGCTTTCGATTTGTTATCTGCGTTTGATATTAGGTAATTATTTTGAGATTTTTGGGTAAGTTTAACAATTTTTTTTGAGACGGGTACCTACTATATTGTTTGAGAGCATTTTTCTTGTCTTCACTAAGATTGAGTCTATACTTCCACAGTTGTTTTCTTTTTTGCCGACAACACTGGCTTATTCCCTTAGATACCCATTTAGGTTTTTTAATAATAGTGTTTTTAATTTTTATAATTGGAAAACAGAGGTCATAAAAAGTTTATAATGGTCGAAAAATATGTTGTATGCTACTTCTGGATCACTAGTTGAGTAGACATCATGAAAACTTAAACTCATTAAACAATCTTTAAATTTAGTTAGGTTTTCTTTACTAAAGTCTCGCCTAATTGTATACCAGAAATTGACAGTACAAGTTTTTTTAACAGGAAATTTTAATAATTGTGCCGTGTGATCTGACATACTTAAGTCAATGACGTCACATAAAAAAGCTCACTTGACAAGTATTCTTGCAGTTGGCGGCAGTTATTTTGATCTGAAGATGTGATGCTACCAACTGCAGCAGACTGTTTGAAAAGTCAGCTGACTTTTCAAACAGTCTTAGTGTGTGTGTAGTCTTAGTGTTATATTTTTGAAATCGTCTCCTCAAGCATTTCATATTTTTTTTATTGCTGTCTGAAATCCGGCAATTGGATTTTATATAAAGAAAATCTGTTACCATCACGCAACCTAGACAAGTTGATTAACACCTCATGTGTTAATCCATCTAGGCGTTACAATGCTTCGAGGTTATAAAGAATCCCACATAAATCGATACAAACACATACGTGAAAAACATAATCTTCTATTTACTGTCGCGTAGTCCTGCCTGAGCTGCTGAGCCAGGACTACGCGCTTATGTCCTTATTACAATAAGAACCTGTAATAATAATTTACGTCATTGCCTGCCTCGTCGGCCCTCGTGCGCTGACTGACTTTCAATCCAACAAGCGCTGAACCTGGGCTTGTGTTCGATTTCCAGCGCGGTTTGCGTAACACACTTGAGCCGGTTTTTTGATCCGTAGTTATTTCAACCAATAGATAAACATAGTAACTAATGATTGAATTTTGGCTAAATGTAAAAGTCTAAACATGAATGTATTCATGTTAACTCATTCATGTTAAAAAATAGTAACTAATGCAAACACATTTAGAGCCGCTTTTTTGATCCGTAGTTAACTCAACCAATGGTTAAACATAGTAACTAAAGGTTGAATTTTGGAAAAGGCATGAATGAGCTAAGCCATTAGTTACAATTTTTTTAGTTTGAACGAGGTAACATGAATACATTTATATATATACAGCCCTTCACATTTAGTCAAAATTTAATCATTAGTTACTGTGTTTAACCATTGGTTGAGTTAACTACGGATCAAAAACCCGGCCCAAACCTTTGAATGAGTTAACTACGGATCAAAAAACTGGCCTTTTATGCCTTTCATTTTGCAATGACTTTCTTTAGCAATGCCTTTCATTTTGACAGTTCAACAACATTCATTGCGTTATTTACGTTGTTGAGCAGATAAATACTTGTTCGAACATATGAAGCAATGGATTAGCAATATGCTTCAAAATCATGCAGATTGTGATTGTACAGGGTGCTGGTCTGGCAAAGTGTGATTAGGCTCTTTCAACAGAAATGTTTCAGTAGCGGCCTGGAATCTGGATTCATTCCCAGTTCGTGACAAGAGGCTCGCATACTCGTACACGTTGCTTTCTGCTTTGGGGGAGTACAGGCGTGCTATGTGATTATAAATATTATCTGTTCTACAAACAATGAGGCCATGAAGAATATAAGCACGTGTGACATGTCATTATATTTTGTAATATTTACGTACTCCTTTTCAGGTATCAAGGGCAGTGTATCACCCATTACTCCTTCAGTTTCAAACGCACAAAAATACTTATTATCAAACCGATTGAATACACAAACCTATTACACAAAAACGTAAATAAATAAAAAGGGCTCCTGTGATATTTTATTACCGCAACTTTGTCAAAAGGAAACACAGTTGACATTGACGGTTACATTCTGAAGTAAAAAAAAAAACTTTATTCAACCCACAAATAAGGTTGAGATGAATTATTTGCGGACCAAAGATTTATTTGAGTAGAACCTGTTTTTTATCGCCTCATTGAAGCCGTGGCTGAGCGTGACGTCGACATCGTACATGATTTGGCAGCAATATTAAGTTTCTAAAATTCTTGGTAGCAGATTCGAGTTTGAAATTGATTCGTGGTGATTGATATGCTCGCCTTTAATAAAGCGTGGCCTTAATATCGACGTATCAATCAACTGTGGACGCGTCTCTTGGCTTCCCCAGATATTACATAAATATAATGACCTGTACCTGATCCGCGAGGGGTTAGGCAGAGCGTGTATCTATAGCACACCCACGTTCCCCAGATATTGTTAGGCAGAGCGTGTACCTATAGCACACCCACGTTCCCCAGATATTGTTAGGCAGAGCGTGTACCTATAGCACACCCACGTTCCCCAGATATTGTAAGGCAGAGCGTGTATCTATAGCACACCCACGTTCCCCAGATATTGTTAGGCAGAGCGTGTACCTATAGCACACCCACGTTCCCCACATATTGTAAGGCAGAGCGTGTATCTATAGCACACCCACGTTCCCCAGATATTGTTAGGCAGACCGTGTACCTATAGCACACCCACGTTCCCCACATATTGTAAGGCAGAGCGTGTATCTATAGCACACCCACGTTCCCCAGATATTGTTAGGCAGAGCGTGTACCTATGTATAGCACACCCACGTTCCCCAGATATTGTTAGGCAGAGCGTGTACCTATAGCACACCCACGTTCCCCAGATATTGTAAGGCAGAGCGTGTATCTATAGCACACCCACGTTCCCCAGATATTGTTAGGCAGAGCGTGTACCTATAGCACACCCACGTTCCCCACATATTGTAAGGCAGAGCGTGTATCTATAGCACACCCACGTTCCCCAGATATTGTTAGGCAGAGCGTGTACCTATAGCACACCCACGTTCCCCAGATATTGTTAGGCAGAGCGTGTACCTATAGCACACCCACGTTCCCCACATATTGTAAGGCAGAGCGTGTATCTATAGCACAACCACGTTCCCCAGATATTGTTAGGCAGAGCGTGTACCTATAGCACACCCACGTTCCCCAGATATAATAATTATCAAGGAGTAACGTATAGTTACAGAGACAGTTACGTAAGTTAGAGCCCTCAGAACAACATGTCGGTGAACATGGAACGTGGAACTAAAGTGTGTCAATAACTTGAGGCATTCATTAGGTACTTAATTCATATTATATGTATTGTGTGCTTGTCGATCCATACCTTTGAGATGTACCTAAGGGGTGTTCGAACCTCGGCAAACTCGTTCGTCTTCTATCCTCACTGAATCAAGTTTGGCTCGGTACAATTCGAACTAAGCCGAGCAGCTTTTACCCGAAATTTTGTCATCTGTCACAGACGTTTTGCACATGCAATGAAAAAGTGAAACACATTTTCCTTAACTAAATATTCCTTTTTTTAAAGTCATGGAATTGAACACAAGATTGAAAAGTAGTTCACCACCAGTGACTGTGATGGTTCATACTATATTAAAGTACAGTCTGCTTTAGTGTCAACTGCGGTGAAGACTGTTGTGGAGTGTTCACCCGCGGTGGTATGTTAGTGCGGGCGTCATAGCAAACTTATGATGAAATTGCATGAGGTTAGCTATAGCAGTACCTATATGAAACTGTACATAACTATCTATTGAGACACTCGTGTGATACTATTACAAATCTTGTCTACAGACGAGTTTATAAACTCACAAATTAAGTGAACATAGTTCGTCGACGAATGCATGTCAGTGTAGCAGAATATTCTGTTAGATTTAAGTTGGATTCCTTCCGCGACAATTATGAACCAAACAAACCAAAACTAAAAAGAATGTTCGTGTAGTTCGTTCGTTAGATATACAGAGCAAAACAAAGTGAACAATGTTCTGTGCGTGTGAGTGTTTTGTGTTAGATCGCAGTAAGTCATGAGGATCATGACGTCATTACAGCGGAAACACTTCCACTGACGTAAGTCATTTTAACGTAGTAATTATTGAACCTCTTGAAATAATATACTTACATAAATCATTAAGTAAACGAGGCAAAAGGAGTTTGTGAGGATCGTAGCAGGTAACGTTCTGTAGTTTCCGCCCACCCGCACGGGAAGAAGGCGTGAGTTTATGTATGTATGTATGTATAAATCATTAATTCTATCCATTAGTGGTACATTAGTAAAGCAATGAGCAGGTACTTTAATACTGTATATTAGACATTGTTGGTGAATGTAGGTTAATATTATGGATGTCGTTATTCTATAGAACATAAACATTGTCAGCTAACCTTTGTGTATACCTGTATACATTAGGCTGGCGCATTATGTTAAATGATAAATGTTAAATGATTTTTATTTCTGTAAGTAGGTTTGTACAAACACTTTTACAAGTCAATCATGTTTTTTTTTTTTTTTAACTGAGTACACTTCTTTTAAATACAGGCATCAGATTCCTTTGACTTCAAGTAATTGTATAATCCGTTTTGAGGACCACTATCACATATTTGGTTCCATTTGTTTTCAATTCCTGGAATTTTGTACTCTGTCAAGGTTGAGTGTACTTTCCGAGGTACTTACGAGAACAGAATGAGCTGTGAGCAGAGTCTAAATGTCACTGTATCTTAATTTTGCACAGGCTTCCCGCGTGGAGTGGGTGATTATTCCACGGGAACATACTACCGAGGTTCAAAGTATTTTATGTCCTAATCCAGGTCATATTCTACCTGTTAGCCAAATACCACCAAAATCCTTTCAGCCATTAAGGCATGAAAAAGTTAAAAGACGGATAGACAGAGTTTCTTTCGCATTTATAATATGAATTAGTATCGCAAGTATCAGTATGGATGATCATATTAGTATTAGTATGTATGATCATATTAATGATTGCCTCACATAATTATCATATCACCCTATCAGTACACACGCATCTATAATATCAAACGCACTGATCGGCAACCTTCCCTCAGGGTGTCGGTGATCAAGTCGGTGTTTACTTTACTAGGCGGTAGACATAGATGTTCCTCGTGAGTATACATGCTCATTAGAGCACTATCGTTAGTGCCTAATTAGCAAGAGCTTAGCTAGCAAGCGCTATTGCGTCAGTGATCCAATCTCTGCGTTGAACATACTGGACTGGAACATTCTAGAATATACTGGAACATTCCGAGATTACGTTTGTTGCCCTACAGACGTGCTTGTGATAAGTAATGTTATGAAAAATATGCAGCAGTTGCTTTGATCGTTGTCGTTGTTGGTAGTTGAGTTGTTGTCAGTGTGATGGCGTGTTTATTTATAATTATATTTATTTGGAACCGAAATGTTTATACTTTCGAATCGATAGGAAGAAGCGCGTTATATAGACGCGGTCTACATAACGCGTTTCTTCCCATCGATTTTGTATCCGAATAATTATTGTACCTACATACTGAAAACTTAAATCTCCAGAAAATCACAACACGTCGTTTATTTGGTAAGTATTTCTTATTAACACTCCAATACTACGAGTACAAGGCCGCGCGCAACGAACAACGCGCGAGGTCGGAATGGATTCAAAAAAACCGTCAGTCAACACTTCAACTATTAATTATTGCAATTAATATTAATGGCAGTGTCGCGGGCACATTTCGGGTGATTCCTTACTTTTTTCATTCTTGAATCCTGTCACTCTTCCCTCCCTTTTCTTTTCCTTCTTGTCAAGCCATGAACAAAACTGTCAACATTTTATATGCTTGAGTACGATGCTTTTGACTACGTTGTATGTTTAGATTTTATGTGCTCCATTACTTGAAATGTGCTTTATAATAATTATGTTTTATATTAATAAAGATACTATATAATAACGTATTATTATTTACATTACATGTTATTTGCTTTCAATACATACATAATATATGACTTCTTTGTAGATCTTCTCAAATAATTTCCTATTGCAATAATTTCTATCTGTCATCATCTCAGTATTCGCTCTCTGTCTAGTCACAACACAATCCCTCGTTGTTTTTCAGATTACTGTGTTGCGAATAACTTTAAGACAATGACTATTATGACGATTGTGCTTAGAAGTCAAACTAAATTAATGGATAGATCATAATACCTAGGTACACATAAATCTTACGGACGTTAGCAAGTCTTTGTGGTATTGTGTTCTCGTACCGACTTACATTGTGAACAAACACGACATCAAATGAAACAAAGCGAGATTGAAGATGTCTCGTGGATCTATATCCCGTAGGTATGTACTTGTAGGTACTCTATAGGTTTCATACAAATGGCAACCTTATGCGGGTGACGAACTTTATTTGAATATGAAGTGTTTGCTTTGTTCGGAAATAAAAAAAAAATATATATAGACTTCAAAAAGAAACTACCTGAAAATTATGATATAATTTTAATTTCGGAAGTCGGTGTCTTGGGATCTATATTTTAGTTGTTTGCCACCGACTTCCGAAATTAAAGTTATTTCATAATTTTAAGTTAATTTCTTTTTGAAGTCAATTAAAAAGGACCTAGACAAAGATCGCTAGAAACGAAAGTCAAAATAACAAATTGTAGAAGGATTTCTACGGTGCGATGTCAAAAACGGAGAAACGAAATATTACTTTGTACAGAAAAGGTTGTCTACTCTTTGTAGAGATATACAAGTGGTCATGTGGTCATGCTAAGCCCACTGGAGCCTACTTACCTAGGGTATACTCGTATATGTTCTGTGCTACTTACAAGGTCCCGCACTCACGTATTTTAAATTTATATATGAAGAAAACGTAGACTTTAAAACGATTTGTGACCTCTTGGAAACAGAATTCCCATTCAGTGTAGATTATGTGGAAAAATTTTATAGCGCGAGTCAAAAAGCCAATGAAGACATTGCTCACACATTGGCTTTGATTATTGGCTTAAAGCAGGAATTACAGACGATAAAAAGTTTTATAAAAAATCTTAAAAGGGTGCGGCCGATTATAAACTAAAATTGGGTACCAAAATGTATACGTAAAAGGCAGAATGGCGAGCCACCCTCGATTAATTAAAATAAATTTCTAAAGAGGCTCAACATGAAATGAAGATGAATCTACGTTTACAAAACTACCTAAAGGTAGCTTAACCAAAGTGATCATAAAATAGCCAAAGGTCCCCAATGGCTACAAAATCGTCAAGCCCCGCACTATCACCTTCTGCTGGGACTCCTCCACGCTCAGCCGGCGAGTATAGAGATGCAGAAACATTCCATACCCTGAGGTATATATAACTTTTGGCCGAGATACCGTTACATAAACAGAAACTACCTTTCACCAATATTGTCTCCAGCACAAGAAGCCCACAACCTTCCGATCACCCAAACGACCAAGGACACAGACGCTGAATCACGACAGAGAGGCGCTGTCTGTGCCCACGTGTGATAAACTCCCTACAGAATGCAAGAAGCAGAGTACGTTTAGTCTTGTTATTAATCTATTGCTAAACAGGCCTACACCGCGCTGATAGACACCGGGACGTCAATCTCGTGCATATCAGAGCAACTAAAGTTGGAGTCGACCACCGTCCGATATATGTCAGTGAGTACCTCCCAGCCAGCTCAAGAAAACTATTTTTTTGCTGCACGCGAGTTTGCAAAGCTTAAGGAGTATACATTTTGTTGGACGGCCAGTGGTAACATACTGTTGCGGAAGGAAGAGGGAGTCAAACCAATACTGGTCAAATCCGAGCAGACGCTACGGGATCTAGCAGAAACCAAACAATGACTAGTAAACTGCCATTCATTAATATTTTTTATACTGGTTTCATAATAACTAACTTCTTTCTACCTTATTATAAGTTGTATTCCCCGCATGTTTAAGATTATTAACACCGTTTGTTTTGCTTATGAATTAAGAATTACCGACCACTACAATCATTCTTCACATACATATAATCCTCAATACACTCACTCGCCAACCATGAACCTCTGGACACTCACACTCTCGTCCCTCACACACTTATTCTCGCTGACAATATCATTCCAAACTTTTTGTATCCACTCCTACATCACAATTTTTATAATGGAGAATATTAACTTCACTATTTCGGTTGACAATGAACGCCTCTACACGGCAAATATAACTCATGCAGTTAGTTTGCCTCATCTTTCCATGCTTAAATGTGTGCACCACTTTATTTTGGAACATATTATTTACTTTCAATGGCTAACCACATTAATGCCCTTGAATTAGAATTAGATGCCTACCAAGTATCAAAATCTTATAAACTACCGTTAGGTGAATGTATATCTAAAATACCAAAGACACAAAGAAACTTATCCATACTGCAACTCAACATTCGCAGTTTAAATAAGAACTTTGATAATTTTATAGCGTTCTTACATCTTCTTAGAATTGATTGTGATATCATTATATTGACCGAGTGCTGGCTAAAGTCTGCTATAATTCCCAACATGAATGGGTACAATGTACAGTTCCCAAAAAATACAAAGAACCAGAATGATGGAGTGGTTATGTATATTAAGTCTTCACTGCACTGCAGCGTCTCTGAACCTGACATAACTGACGCAAACTGTCTGCTTTGCAAAATTGACAATAATGTTGGCATCTTAGCCCTATATAGATCACCCTCCTTCATTCACGTTGATAATTTTTTAAACAGCTTGGATTCCATTTTAAAACCCCTAACCAAATTCCATCACGTTGCCTTAGTCGGTGATATCAACATTGATATCAAGCCGAACAACAATGATAGACACTCGTCCGAATACCTCAGCTTCACTGCCTCCCATGGTTTATTACCGGCGCACTTATATCCTACACGAGTAAATAACTGTTTAGATCATATTCTTTTAAAAACCATACAACCAGGAACATCCATTGTCATAGACTCACCTATTACCGATCATTTACCTGTATTCCTGAGTGTCAACCTAGATGTCCCTAAGCCCAAGCTCACCTACACTGCCAAAGTTGTTGATATTTCAAACATCCAAAAAGATATTGAGATTACTGATTTCTCCCCAATCCTTTTTTCTAATGATGCTAATGAAGCAGCGGACACCTTAACAACTTTATTGACTAAAATTATTGACAAACACACTCGCCTCTCCAAAGTCTCACGAAAAAACCGTAACATCAAGCCCTGGATCACCCCTGGCTTACTTCGCTGTATTAGGAACAGGGATAAAATGCATTTTACTTTAAAAACACAATCAGACAACTCCATCCTCAAACTAACGTATTCTCGCTATCGCAACTACTGTAATTCTTTACTCCGGAAATTGAAAATAAATTACGAGAAAACTGAATTCATGAAAAGAAAAAACAACTCCAAAGCAACATGGGATTTAATTAAATCCATAACGCACTCAAAATCCACACCCTCACCTTTGAAAGAACTGCAGCAACTCAAACCTGACAAACTTGTAACAGCAAACAGAGTCAATAATTACTTTGTTAATGTAGGCAAAGACCTAGCTACGTATAAATATACGGCAGTTTCTGAATATGCCAGTTCACCCATCAAGTTTAGCTTCAACTTGTAACTCAATGTGTGTCCTGGAAACCGACGATTCGGAAGTAGAGCGAATTATAATCAACTTGAAATCAAGTTCTGTAGCTGGAATTGACGGTATTTCTGGACATTTATTGAAGTTAACGCGCAATATTTTAATCCCCTACATCACACATATCTGCAATCTTGCAATATCTACCGGTGTTTTCCCAGACAGTTTTAAAACAGCTCTAGTCCACCCTATTCATAAGGGAGGGGACAGAGGCAGTGTCAAGAATTATAGACCTATATCTATTCTACCAACCATTTCAAAGATTCTGGAGAAGATACTGAACAACCGTTTGCTTAAATATATTAATGCTCATAAACTTCTCTCCGAAAACCAATATGGCTTCAGAGCCGGAATTGCAACAGAGGATGCAGTTGTTGCACTCTCTGAAAAAGTGACTCACCTCATAGATAAAAAGCAGCGATAAATTGGTTTATTTCTAGATATCTTGAAAGCTTTTGACACTGTCTCTGCGCCCATACTTCTGTCGAAACTGGAACGCATGGGAATTCGTGGTCCTGCACTTGACATTTTTTCAAGTTATCTGGAGAATCATTTCCAACATGTTCAATTGGGTGAGGTAATAAGCGATAAAGCTAGAATAGAATACGGCGTCCCACAAGGCAGTATTCTAGGTCCAACCTTATTCCTCATCTACATTAATGATCTGTGTTCACTTCCATTAACTAACTGCTTCATATTTACCTACGCTGATGGTACAACCTTACTGGTTCATGGGAATGATTGGAGTGAAACAGAAAAATATGCTCAGATGGTGTCGGACATTGTCATGAAATGGTTTAACAATAATTTATTGACCCCGAATGCAGAAAAAACGAAGCTTGTTTCTTTTTCTATAAGTAATAAGTCTCAGCCAAACATAACCCCTATTGTTAAAGAACATAGTTGTTCTCCAAACTCCTGCTGTACATGTTCCACTCTGGCAGCCACATCTTGTATAAAATACTTGGGCGTGCAAATTGACAATCACCTAAACTGGTATAGTCATATTGATAATCTAGTCATCCGAACGCGTAAACTCATTTCCATCTTTAAGAAACTCCGTTGTTCAGCTGACTCGGAAACACTTATGATGGTCTATTATTTACTCTGTCAGTCTCTTCTCCTATATTGTTTGCCGGCTTGGGGTGGCGCTTGCAAAACATACTTTCTGAAATTAGAGAGAGCTCAGAGAGCAGTTCTCAAAGTTATGTTCTGCAAGCCCTATAGATACCCTACTTTGGAACTTTTTAGGGAAAGCAGGGTTCTGACAGTAAGAGGCCTATATGTGCTACAAAGTGTATTAAGAAAACATCGGCTGCCGTTCACAGCAAGTTCTAAATGACGCACAGACATTGCTATTCCACCAGTTAGACACAAAACCACCTTCGCCCAACACAAACAGCAAACTCACCTACCTTAGCTATATTCTAATAGGTTGGGGAAAAAGTTTCTTCGCATTTTTTAAGAAAATTCAAAACATTTTTTAATATAGTTTATTTACATTTAACTAAAGTATGTAGGTACCATTTTGTTCGATAACTTTTTGCAATCTTGTAGGTAAGGACAAGATCCCATTGCTATAGAAAATTTGGGACTTCTGGTCAAAATACCGCGACAAGTGGTTTTGGCAGTCCTCTCGTGATGTTAACCTGACACTGCCTAAAGAATTCTGAAGAGACCGAAACAGGTGGAAATCTGAAGGTGCAAGGTCAGGACTATACGGCGGATGCATTAACACTTCCCAGCCAAACTCTCTTAATTTTTGCTGAGTGGCTAAATATGTGTGAGGTCCAGCGTTATCATGATGAAAAACCACACCCCTTCTGTTGATTAATTCCGGCCGCTTTCTCTCAACATCTTGCTTTAATCTCATCAGTTGTTCGCAGTAGAGTACAGAATCGATGGTCCTGCCTGGTGGTAACAGCTCATAATGAATAATGCCCTTCCAATCCCACCACAAACACAGCATCACCTTGTTGCGAGTTAACCCGGGTTTCGCCACAGTCTGTGAAGCCTGACCGGCCTTTGACCACGACCTTTTTCGCACGTTCTTGTCATACGTGATCCACTTTTCATAACCAGTTATCAGCTTCTTCAAAAATGGTTCGGTTTCATTACGTCGTAATAAAGAATCACAAATGAGTATTCGGTTCATTAGGTTTCTTTCAGTGAGCTCGTGAGGTACCCAAATGTCGAGCTTTTTTGTGTACCCAGTTTTTTTCAAATGCGCCAAAACTGTTTTGTGGTCAATTTCCAGTTCTTCAGCTACGTCGTAACTACTGATATGCCGATCTTGCTCCACTTTTTCAAAAATGGCATCCATTTTATCCGTAATAGGGCGACCAGAGCGACGTGCATCTTTGACATCAAAATTTCCGGATTGAAAACGCTTAAACCAAATTTGTGCTACTCTCACAGACACTACACTAGGTCCATAAACATCGCAAATTTTTTTCGCGGCTTGCGTTGCATTTTTACCTTTTTTGTAGTAAAATTTTAAAATGTATCGAATTTCTTCATTAGATTCACTCATCTTGACGGTACGAAAAACAAATGAAAATCACACATTTTTTCAATTTGAATTTGGAATTATGTTCTTTAAAATTTAAACTTTCAATGATACCAAAACCAGCCAGATACAAATAGAATTTATTACAAGTTCATACATACTATAATGCGAAAAGACTTTTTCCCCAACCTAATATATAATAAAATCAATAAATTTTTCCATATCCACAGTTTGAATTATCACCAATGCAAAATCACAGTTAAAGAATGTCTAATTGAGAAATCATATGACGAGACCGAAAAACTTCTCCCACATACCTAAGACAAATCCCCTCTTATTCAAGTATTTTCACACACAAACTCTCATACACTGCCCCCACTTTCATACTTACTCTCACATACACCATTACTACACCTACCAGGACACTTTCACACCATACACAAATCACACTTTCGCATTACTTACACATACACAACATACCAACTACACCTACCACGACCAACTCAAACACTCATAAACAGTTTTATTATTAATTATTTTTTGCTTTCCATCCTTTCTTCACATGAATAATAATTATATCTCTATGTTAACCATGTTACTGATGAAAACAGTTTTAATAAAATATTTTTGATCATGTATCTACCCTTATGGAATCACTGGTCCCCAAGTCACAGGCTATAAACCTAGTTTGGGTGCCAGGTGATAATACTCAATGCACTTTTATTTTGTAGCATATTACTGTACTTGTAACATTTGTGAATATTTTACTGGAAAGCCGACTTATTATAAGCCGAGTTACCTGACAAAGGCAACAAGTCCTCAACTTTAGTCAACATGTTTATCAACTACAATGTTAAGTTTGTTCTTGCGATAAATTCATACCATCTAAGGAACCCTTCATTGTGCGCGGTCCGTCACGCACTTGACTGGTTTTGTGTAATTGGAAGCTCAGTGCAACGATCCGTGTACAGGAAAACGTGCTTGAATAAATATAATATAATAAGGAGAATCAAATCAAATAAAAGGGTTTCAATATTTTCGAGGACTTCCTAAATAATTTTGTTTAGGGAAAGTAGAATTGAGTTCCAAACGAATTACACTCTCTGATTCAACAAATATTGGAGGATTAGGTAAACGAATACAATCTTCTAGCGTTGTAAGGAGACACGTTTGTGTAAAATTTACATTATCTCGTCCTTCAAACCACACTCAGCATCGATTTTTACAAACAAAATCAGTAAATTGTAGTTATCAACTTTCCGTGAAAACATTGCATAAGTTTTTGATAGCATTGAATTACATGATCAAGCAAAAAACGAGCGCTAAACCGTTCTCGCACCCAGTATAAACTGTTATAAATAAATCTCCTAACGACTAAGCATTAATAGCTTTTCACAAATTATTCACCGCCACCTCTTCAATCGAGTTCTTGGAGCGAATATAAAGTGCACTTTGGCTCTGGCCGCAAGCAATTACTCTTAAATGCGGTTTTAGTTAAACGCGGTGCGATTCACAGCGGCTCCGTGCGATTCCTGGCGCGACACTGCGTTTCCGTGCGTTTCTAGTTTTCCTTAATTCTTCCGTTTCAATAAACAGGCAGTGAGTAGACTCACTAACGGGTTCCACGCAGATTGTGCCTCTGTTTTTAAACAGATATTTAGCATTTACAACAAATTAACTTCGAATAAAAAATAAATTAGTGGTGAGTGACTACAAATTAATGGCAATAGATTTCGTACATACTACAATCATGGTAACATTGACCGTTAATAAAACGAATGTAATTAAGTTAATCTTTCTTTATATCTTGCGTGTGATTTATGTAGTTAAATAAATCTCACAAAACAGAATCTCACAGGAAAAACGAGCCTGTTTACGTTTTAAAATAACTTTAAAGTATACTAGATAAGTGTTTACAAAATTAAACAAAACATGGCACAAAAAGGCCACACATTCAACCAATTTTAAACATGTCGTCTTATTTACCACTGTAACTGCTAGAATGAAATATTTAAAAACTAAGTAGACTTTCCAATCCAAAAGTAGGATTACTTCCACGCCAACAGTAGGATTACTTCCTCACCAAAAGTAGATTACTTCCACGCCAAAATTAGGATTACATCCACGCCAAAATTAGGATTACTTCCACGACAAAATTAGGATTACTTCCACGACAAAATTAGGATTACTTCCACGACAAAATTAGGATTACTTCCATGCCTAAATTAGGATTACTTCCACGACAAAATTAGGATTACTACCACGCCAAAATTAGGATTACTTCCACGACAAAATTAGGATTACTTCCACGCCAAAATTAGGATGACTTCCACGCCAAAATTAGGATGACTTCCACGTCAAAAGGCCACTAACAGTTGTTTATTTTCCGATCGACTTATTCCACGTAATTCCATTTAGATGCACTTGCTTCAGTTTATCACAAGCTTTTATTTAATTTCACCTGACCCGATGTATGTCTGCAATCTAATCCTGCAAGTTAAATATGACCCACTTCCCGGTATCCGATTGAGCTGAAATATCTGTATGTCTAAATCGGCAAACAATGCAATATTATTATGACATAGAGCTTTTCTGATGATGTAGCCAGAAGCTGGCCATGGGAACTCAATAATAAAACGACGCAACCCAATCAAGTTTGGACTCATTTGATTCGTCTTGACAAGGTCTGTGATCTTAGATGATATCCAGATTAATAAAAGCATGATTTAGAAAAAAAAAAATAAATAAATAATAGGCTTGTTTCATAAATGATTTAAAGCGGCAGTTGATTATTGTTGTTTTCATACGAGTAAATAAAAAATACAAAATTCATGTCTATTAACAATTTCGCCAGTGAGCAGTAAAATAAATAAAAATGAGTCATCACAAATATTTAACATATTAGGTAGGGGAAAAAGTCTTTTCGCATTATAGTATGTATGAACTTGTAATAAAATCTCTTTGGCTATACTATTTGTATCTGGCTGGTTTTGGTATCATTGAAAGTTTAAATTTTAAAGAACATAATTCCAAATTCAAATTAGGAAAATGTGTGATTTTCATTTGTTTTTCGTACCGTCAAGATGAGTGAATCTAATGAAGAAATTCGATAGGTACATTTTAAAATTTTACTACAAAAAAGGTAAAAATGCAACGCAAGCCGCGAAAAAAATTTGCGATGTTTATGGACCTAGTGTAGTGTCTGTGGGAGTAGCACAAATTTGGTTTAAGCGTTTTCAATCCAGAAATTTTGATGTCAAAGATGCACGTCGCTCTGGTCGCCCTATTACGGATAAAATGGATGCCATTTTTGAAAAAGTGGAGCAAGATCGGCATATCAGTAGTTACGACGTAGCTGAAGAACTGGAAATTGACCACAAAACAGTTTTGGCGCATTTGAAAAAAACTGGGTACACAAAAAAGCTCGACATTTGGGTACCTCACGAGCTCACTGAAAGAAACCTAATGAACCGTGTACTCATTTCTGATTCTTTATTACGACGTAATGAAACCGAACCAGTTTTGAAGAAGCTGATAACTGGTGATGAAAAGTGGATCACGTATGACAAGAACATGCGAAAAAGGTCGTGGTCAAAGGCCGGTCAGGCTTCACAGACTGTGGCGAAACCCGGGTTAACTCGCAACAAGGTGATGCTGTGTGTGTGGTGGGATTGGAAGGGCATTATTCATTATGAGCTGTTACCACCAGGCAGGACCATCGATTCTGAACTCTACTGCGAACAACTGATGAGATTAAAGCAAGAAGTTGAGAGAAAGCGGCCGGAATTAATCAACAGAAGGGGTGTGGTTTTTCATCATGATAACGCTAGACCTCACACATCTTTAGCCACTCAGCAAAAATTAAGAGAGTTTGGCTGGGAGGTGTTAATGCATCCGCCGTATAGTCCTGACCTTGCACCTTCAGATTTCCACCTGTTTCGGTCTCTTCAGAATTCTTTAGGCAGTGTCAGGTTAACATCACGAGAGGACTGCCAAAACCACTTGTCAGGGTATTTTGACCAGAAGTCCCAAAATTTCTATAGCAATGGGATCATGTCCCTACCTACAAGATGGCAAAAAGTTATCGAACAAAATGGTACCTACATATTTTAGTTAAATGTAAATAAACTATATTAAAAAATGTTTTGAATTTTCTTAAAAAATGCTAAGAAACTTTTTCCCCAACCTATTACATGTACATAAACTCACACCTTCTTTCTTCCCACGCGATGTAGGCAGACAGTACAGAACGCCACCTGCTACGATTATCACATACCAACTACCTATGCCTCGTTTCATGCATTCGGTCAATAATTACTTAAATGGGGAATTAAATAAATAACTGACAAGTAAAATGACTGAACGAGCAAATAATAAATCGGAATTAGTCGGAAAGAAATCTAAGTTCGATGTCGCGGTCGCTCGCCTCACAAGCGTTTGGTCACAGTTCTAACCTAACCTTACCTATTTGGTCGGGGTGCCCTAGCTTAGTTACTGCGACCAATTCGGCTCGCGCGTGGTTGGTCACAGTTCTAACCTAACCTTACCTATTTGGTCGGGGTGCCCTAGCTTAGTTACTGCGACCAATTCGGCTCGCGCGTGGTTGGTCACAGTTCTAACCTAACCTTACCTATTTGGTCGGGGTGCCCTAGCTTAGTTACTGCGACCAATTCGGCTCGCGCGTGGTTGGTCACAGTTCTAACCTAACCTTACCTATTTGGTCGGGGTGCCCTAGCTTAGTTACTGCGACCAATTCGGCTCGCGCGTGGTTGGTCACAGTTCTAACCTAACCTTACCTATTTGGTCGGGGTGCCCTAGCTTAGTTACTGCGACCAATTCGGCTCGCGCGTGGTTGGTCACAGTTCTAACCTAACCTTACCTATTTGGTCGGGGTGCCCTAGCTTAGTTACTGCGACCAATTCGGCTCGCGCGTGGTTGGTCACAGTTCTAACCTAACCTTACCTATTTGGTCGGGGTGCCCTAGCTTAGTTACTGCGACCAATTCGGCTCGCGCGTGGTTGGTCACAGTTCTAACCTAATTTGCATGTATGTGTGTTTATAGTGTTAGGTAGTATTTTTATGTATCTTGCTGACATTGATGAGACTGCGATTGGTAAAAATGGATAGAAGAAGTTTTATACTGCTACTGCTGGAGGCGGAGTAGTTCTTCTGTTCGAACGTAGTCTTGATCCTGAAGCTAACTTTGTACCTTAACTCTGACCTTATGGTGATTTAGCCCTTTTTTTTTGTGGATGGGAAATCATCAAATAACTTCTCCCGCTCTGGGTGGAGCGCGAGGGCGTGTCAGACTTCTACTGACTAAAACCCACCCGTGTTCCTTCAGTTGCCTGTGCCAGGGTAACTCTTTCGAACAACCCGCAACCCTGGCGGGCATCGGCCCTAGCGGACCCCTTCAGCTAGTGCTGACATCTCTTTGAGGCGCGCGTGGAACACAACACGCCGTCGACCCGGGCCTGGTCCTTACCGGACGGCAAGCTACCCGTTGCTCGCCATCCGCAAGCCCGCGTCTACGGTGGCCGGGAATCGGCTATCGATTCCCGACGCCCAGGGCGTCTCCTGCGGCGACTAGGGGCGTGAGGGCGCATAGATTGCCTCTCCCTCACGCGTTCTGCCTCCTCCTTCGCGAGCATTACAGCTTCGCAGAAGGAGGTGACGGCTTCCCATGCACTCGCGCTCCGTACCATGGCCTGTACCAGGGCCGGACGCGAGAGATCGCTGCCAACGATCGCCTCCGCGAGAACGCGGCGGTGCTCTGCCCAAGCCGGGCAGACCTCCACCGTATGCTCCACCGTGTCCTCCGGGCGATCCACACAGTGGTAACACCCGGGCGTTTCCTCCCTCCTTATTCGGAACAGGAACCTCCCGAAGCAACCGTGTCCGGTGAGGACCTGCGTCAGGCGGAAGGTGAGGGTGCCATGACGCCTCTCCAACCACTCCTCAAAGAGGGGACTTATCGTCGCAATTGTGGCGTCCCCACGGTGATTTAGCCCTGGTAATTGAATAATTTTAGCAAGGTTTCTGTAAATGAAAGAGCTCACAATGTAGAACTGGCGCCTGGCGAATGTAGTCTTATGGCTTGTTGTTGGGAATATCATTTTTGCTTTGCGCTTAGTGTTATCTGGTGGAGGAATGTATTTATGCATCCTAAGCGTGGCTCGGAGGACAAAGAGCTGTCTCGCCGTAAGTAACTTACAGTCCGCATATAGTTCAATAGTGGGAAATCTATATGGTTTACCAAACATAACCTTGAGCACAGCTCTCTGTGCTCTCTCCACTTCAATGAATTTGGTTTTTGCGGCCCCTCCCCAAACCGGGATGCAGTATGTGATAACGGACTGACAGAGTGCTAGGTAAACTATTTTTAGTGTATGTTTGTCTGCGCATAATCTAAGAGATTTGAAAATATAGATGAGTCTTCTGACTTTTGAAGTAATACTGTCTATTTGATTGTACCATTTCAGTCCGTCGTCAAACACTACATCCAGGTACTTCGTTTGGTTGACACGAGTAAGAGCTGCGCATGAGCAGTGGCTGTGATCAGAACATGTATGTGCAGTAATTTCAAATTCCGGTGGTGCTTGTTCCTTTAATTAATAAAAAACGAAATGTAGTTAGTTTTAGCTACGTTTAGCGTGAGAAGGTTTTGTCGCAGCCAACTCAAAACATTATTTAAGGACCGTTCCGCATTACGTATCTTTATTTAGTGATGACCACACATGCATGTGACCAACCAACAACGCACTTTCGTAGTTATACTGTGTGTGCGTTACTGTCTGCATTAAAACATCACACACACAGAGATATGCACAGATATGGCGTACAGGCCAAAATTACCATTCCGGTGGCAGTCCACTTATGACCGTTGATTGTACATGTTAACAGTTGTAAAAATGATTACCCTTTGTAAACAATTTGTCACTGCTATCGTTTTAAAGGAGAAGAAACAATTGTATGTGTAAACCAAAATAGGCAAGACTCATCATTCTCCTGCCCTTGTCCCAATTTATTTTGGGTCGGCGCAACATGTCTTCTTCTTCCATACTTCTCTATTAGTCGTCATGTCGGTAGTCACTCCCTTTCTGGCCATATCATCTTTCACACAGTCCATCCATCGTTTCTTTGGTCTTCCCTTATTGTGTTTATGACTTTCCAGTTCTTTTTAGGATTATTTTTTGCTTTTATCAATTCATTTTTTTTCGTGATAATTTTTAGCCTATGTAGAAGCTTATTGCAAAAGTTGCGATAACGTATATAAGTTAATTTTAAAGTGTAATTGTCCGGTGTCTTTTTGTGTGCTCAATGCATGCTGTCCCTATACCTAATGCATCTTAGTAGCACTGGAGTGATCCAGGGCTTAATTATTCTTAGCCAAGAAGAAATGCATCTGGTGATGGTATTTTTACGTATCATAGAAACAATTGTATTAATAAGGAATTCAGTAGCCCAATTAGGGTTGCAAGTAGCCAAGATACTACTGAAATCGGTTCTTGCAATCTCAGCAACAACTTTAAATAGATCTACTTTTGAGAGAACTTTAGTCGATTGACTTTTTGTTACATCTATAATATAAAAATGAATCGCTGAATGTGTTGCTAAGTGCAAATCTCGAGAGCAGCTGAACCGATTTTGCTAATTCTTTTTTTAGAATATTCCTTGAAGTACGAGGATGGTTCTTACGGAGAGAAAATATTAAAAAAGGCCTGAAAAGGTCTAAAAATAACACTTTTCTATACTCCCATACAATCGATTCGTAATAATACTTAAAAGTCAATTTGAACTTTAATACCATACCATAAAGTTTAAGTGTTAGTGGAGAGGTTCCGGGAAGGCAAAACAGTTGAGTGACGTTAGTATTCCTGAATAGAGTAGTCCTGAATATAGCAGAATATATATTAAAAAAAAAAAAAAAAAATTAAAGAATCGACTGTTAGGCGGTACGAAGTTCGCCGGGTCAGCTAGTTTTTTATACAAACAAGTACTGGGACATGATCGGTAATGTGACTATCCAGAATTAAACATACTACCATTTTCAACACCTTAATCATAACATAATCAAGGCAACTTTTTCTCTGGTAGGAAGAGTATAGGCCGGTAAGAGTCCGTGTGATGCAGTCAAAATCACGTATTTGTTACGTATAATTTTGGTCATTGTTAGTTGTGCTAATGTTAGTATTCATGTCTCCCACCAGAAATATATTTTTATTGGAGGATACCGATGCTAGAACACTATAGAGACTGTTTAAGAAGTTATTTATTTTGCAAAAGGATGGATGTCTATACATAGCAATAATGACGATATCAGTGAGTTTGCAGATGAGGCAGTTTGCATCAACAAACTCCGGCTCCATAATGTTATGTTGTAAATCTGACAGAACGTAGTTAACTAGACCATCGTTTTTATTTAGTCTATTTGTAGACGAATAGGCCGAGTATCCCTGCAGAATCAGAAGAATAGTATTATTGTTCAGCCAACATTCGGAAAAAATTATCACGTCACACCTGATTTTTAAAGATGATAATAACACAAGGACGCTATTGAAATTTTTATTAACACTGCGTATGTTTAGATGCACCACATTAATTGATTTATTGGGGTTTCCCAAAATCTGATGGCATTCATCGGGGGGGGCAAATAAAGGATTTGTGGGACCCATATGTATCCAAACTATTTATGATATCATTTACGTTATTCATTTTTGTTTAATTTAATGTCATGTGCACATAAAGTTTTCATGTTTAGTCACATTTTTAGCTTAAGGGTGTTACAGAAGTGGTAATTATTATTCCCAAACATAACCTGGAATAAGCAGAATGTTTGATATGACCTTCTCACAGCATATTGTATAGTAAGATGAAAATAATTTCCCAAAATTAATAAACTTTGTGACTTGTGAGTATTTTGAATGTACAGACGCCAGCAGGTCAACCTACCCGAAACTGTCAGATTTTCTCAATCAACCTTGAACCTAATGCTTTAGCAATAAAGTCGAAAATCTATTAAAGAAATCTGACAGATTGTAGTAGCTTGATGTGCTGGCGTCTGTACTTGAGTTAGTTGTATAGTTGAGTGGTGATTTTTAAAGTTGTGTAATTTATTCGGTTTTTGTAAATGTACGAATGCGACTGTGTAGATATAATACAAAATATTAAAAAATAACAAATAGGATTACGCTTACATAATACAGAAGCCAATGTTAATTGAGCAGTTAAGAAATTACTAATTATCATGCAGTATATTTTGAAAGCTGGGTTCAGAGATTATAAGTACCGGTTTTTCCCCTTCCTTCCTGCGAATAAAAATTTTTCCATTTGCAAATTTTACTTTACTTTTAGAAAATTTTCGTGTGTCATAGAAAAGTTTTCTGGCAGTTGCTGGAAGACGATCAGCAATGTATATAGGGGTGCGTTCACCAAGCAAGCCAGAGTGTTCACTTTTTAATTTTTCTGAGGGTGGCTTTCCTTTATTGAAATTACGCACTGTACGAAGTACTGAGTTTTTCAGAGTGACAGATTGAAGTTCTGCAATAATTTGTTTAGAAGGGCCTTGGCTACTCTGCACTCGATAAATGTCCCGTATTTCTTCTAGTTGTACCTGCACTTCTACTGATCTACACACACCCACGACTATATCTATTAAGTCTCTTGCGTTTTCATTCGGCTTTGGGAAGATAATTATTACACAGCTCGACTACAGCAGACGTATGATTTTCTTGAAAATCTTTCATTTGTTTTTCTAGCTGGTCTATATATTTACGCTGCTCTGAGCGTTCACTTTCCAGTCTTCCCACACTAGTTCTAATCTCCTCATATTTGGCATTCATTAAGCTAGCGGAAGCCTCGATCTCAGTCTTGATGTTCTGTAGCTCTTCAATTTGGGCTTTTAATTCTACCAGCTCAAGCGTTATTTTAGATATAAAATTTTGCAAAATAGTTTCCTGATTTGTTTTCCATTTAGTAAGCATTGCTCGAATTTCCTCTTTAAAATCTTCAAGTTCGCTTGCGGGACTAAAATCTGAACACGGGCGCCTTGTTGATCTATTATGTGTGTTAACGAACTCACATTCATTCGGAGGAGCCGCAATGTTGGGGTTTGATGAAACACGTTGTACCTCTGTGGTAGGAGTAGAGGGTGGTGTTCTGTTCAATCTAGGCATTTTGTTTTTTATTTTTTATTTATAATGTATAATTACGAAGTATTTTAGTATTAATCCCGCATAGCCCAGCCCCGCAAACGACTCGCAGCAGGTAAAGTATTCGTAGCAATCGTAGCAGTTCTTACCGGCGCGTAGCAATGCGTGTAGCCAAAGCTCGTGACGTATTGCGAGGTCCGTAGCAGCATATCAGAAGGAGGACAGTAATTTACTGTGATGACGTAAAGTCAGTTTGGCGCCGATACGATGAACGTAGTCTCGACGCGTGCCGTCTGTGGTTCGAATCCTAGCAGGCGCAGTGCATCTTTTCGTTTTTATTAAATTCTTATTCTTGTGTCACTAAAAGTCAACAGCGACGTTCCAACCTCCGCAGCCACACGTGAGAACACGAGACTTCCGACACCAACCAATATGTCCATCACCCTTTCCGGGCACTTCCCTAAGAAGAAAGAGGTGGGTCCAAATATCGGTACAATTTAATAATTAAAATAAAATATTGTTAAAAAGATTATTTCTATATTCTCAGAAACTAAAACACGTCCGCTCCGAACGGCACAGAAATACATACGTCCATCATACACATCTGTATAGTCCTCCGCGGATTATCTGTGCATATAAAATGCTTTGCTCTGAATGACTGACTGACGGATCAACGCACAGCCTAAACCGCTGATCGTAAGGACCTGAAACTTGGAAGTTGTATTCTTTGTATGACGTAGGCATCCGATAAAAATGGGTTTTCCGAAATTCTACTCCTAAGGGGGTGATATAGGGAATGAAAGTTTGTATGGAAAAATTCGCGTCGGAAAGAAATACCTATGTAACCTTACAAAAAGGAGTAGGATTGCATGAATTCCAGATAGTAGGTATATCAATTTAAGACACGACACGTTGTGCACAATTTCTGAGCAGTAAACCTAACAAAAAGTACTAGGTTTGTATGAATTAATAATCACGCTTGAACGGCTGAACTGATCTGGATGAAATTTGGCACAGAGATATAGATTATAGTCTGGAATAGCACATCGGCTACTTTTTATCCCGGTAGTAGGTACGTTTCCGAACTCGACGCGGGCGAAGCCGCTGGCAAAAGCTAGTCTACACTAATATTATAAAGCTGATAAGTTTGTTTGTTTGGTTGAACGCGCTAATCTCAGGAACTACTAGTTCGAATTGAAAAATTATTTTAGTACTGGATAGCCCATTTATCTAGAAAGGCTATAGGCATATACTATCACGCTACGACCAATAGGAGCGAGGCATCAATGAAACATGTTGCAAAAACAGGCAAAAGTATTCCTTTTGAAAGCTTGTATGAATTCTTATCTTAAAAAGTTAAAAAATGAAGTCCGCGATAGCATATGTCTATATTTTATGGTTGGTTCACTTTAACTTTTTTAATAGTCATCAAATTTGTTTGAACGCCCTAATCTCTGGAACTACCAATTGGATTTGAAAAAGAATTTCTGGATTTGATAGCCCAATTCTTAAGGAAGGCTATTTAACATCACGCTAGGGCCATTAGGAGCTGAGCATAATGAAAAAGTCAGAAAGAACGCTAAGTGAAAACGAAGTAACAGCGCGAGCAGGCGATGCGATACGACGGTATGCGTCGGGGAGCAAGAAATTTCACGCGGACGAAGTTGCGGGCGGAAGCTAGTTTATTATATTATTATTCCTATATTCCTACAGGCGTGATGCTTGTTTTTATTAAAGCAATCATTGGATCAGCAAGTTATTTGTGACAGTACCTACTATTACCTCAATTTCCACTTTTTAAAATGTTTTTTGTCGTTTTTAGGAGGTTCTGCTCTGTATAACAAATCGTATTTCATCGCGTCACGTTCGTTACCATGTTCTACAACATGTCAGAACCACGCAACACATTAGTGTTGTTAATGGTCGGTTTATCGATAAATCTGTTAGTGATGTACTAGAAGAAAATGAAAATATCCAAAAATGATGATTCGTATAAACTAGAAAAAGCAGTGTTTCTGAAAGCTTATTCAAATACATAAATGTGTTGTCAAACCTCATGATTCATATTCTAAAGCTCTGGCCAAACTGAAGCGGATCCCGCACAGCACTCGGAACGATATTCGCTCACACCGAGTGTGTCAACTAACTTATGGAGGTGTCTACGCTGGCACTGGTGCGAATAACGCCATAATCAAAATCGACTGGATTCGCCTCAGTGTGGCCAGAGCTTTATATTGGTATACCGAGTCAACCAATCACAGCGGCTTACGTGAGGTTTGGCAGCAGAATACCTGATTTTAGTACCTGCGGAAAGACGACAAGAATTCTAGAAGACAGTTTTATTACCGAAACAAAAACTGGGTACGATTTTCAGCTCAGGCAAGCTGTTATTGAGTTTTCATCGGGATTTCTCCGCAGCAGGCCGGAGTCTGGATTTATGCCCGGTTGATGGCGATGGGCTCCCTGTTACATGGGACTTAAACATATTTGTGTATACAAAACTAGGTACACACACTAAGCAAATTTCAAAATTGATTTTATCCTACTGTATTGATTATAATTTCATTTTATTACAAACATAACATTTTGAACCCATACTATTATGAAATAGTTCATGTCTCAAAGTTGCAAACGTTATTACACGAGAAAAACGATTTTGAATGTTTTTATGTATATACATATTTTTGCTCGTGACTGTACACCAGTTCACCCATCCACCCTTCGGTTAGAAGAGGCGTGATATTATGATATGTTAAAATCGACTATTTACAGCGACTGGACATCACCTCCCTCGTTTGGAATCGACCTTGACACCCTGTGTCAACCTCAAAGTCGATTTAACGCAAAGGGTAAAAACTGCTACAGACAAAAAGAATATAAAGAGCTACCGTGAAGCCACGAAAACGTATCGTTTTCACAAGTAAACGGGTTTTCCATTTGTCTTTTATTTGGTATTGATTTCCCCATTACGAGGTAAATGCAAATTCAAGTTACTACAGCAATAATGTCTACATACTTAAAAGAGAATTTGATCGTGTTTTCTACTTTTATGAAAAGCCTATTAAGTACCTATGAGATATCAAAATATGTTGTATTACTTGCTACAGCAGATAAAAATAAAAACCGGTCAAGAGCGAGTCGAACTCGTGTACCGAGGGTTCTGTACCATAAAAAAGTGTGCTATTCGGAGACATCGTTTCGTATTTTTTCTGTAATCTTTACATAAACTTCTATCACACAGAATAATTTCCGATTTTTGTCTATGCAAACTTTGGAGATAAATTAATAAAAAGACCAATTATTGTCGTGACATATTGTTTGTTACGTAATTTCCATAGAGTACCTTTTTTTAAATGTATGAAACAAAGATTGTTATTGTGATGTAAGTAAGATAAAAGTTAAAAATAGTCTTTAAACGCGATACTATCAGTTTTATTATATGCTAATTAAATAATATTGTTGTTTTGTGTGCGAGAATTTATGTTGTTTGTTAAATTAAAATCGATTGTGATTTTGTTCTCATCGTAACAAAACGTGAACATTAAGAAAAAAAAAATTTACATATTGATTAATAGGCATATTCATAAGCCCATATCAAGGTTTTGATTTGTAACTATACAGAACTTATCGCAACATTTTTTTAAGGACAGAAGCCCAAGGAATTAGTTACCATAGCCCACTATGTAACTTACAACGACAACATTGTTTTTGAGGTGGCTAAACATAAATCGTCTGTTTTGTAAAATACATACATCGACAGCTTATTAATTCCAGATTACTATGGTATGCATCACTCCATACGCACCAAAAGGTACCTTTACCCGTGGAACGTCACAAATAGTCTTTTAACCAACTAACATTTTTTTTTAACTCTAGTGAATATGTTTCGGATACAAAAACTTGTACAGTACGACAACGTTCAAAGGTTTCATCGTTTACTTCGGAAAAAGGAAGAAGACAAAAAAAAAAAAACAAATTATAGCGAATGAAATGTGACTATCGACCAATAACAATTGATTTTTATATTTCCACCTAAATTAAATTCCGTCACTCCCTTATTTGACCAGTCACACCTAATTCGGCAAACTTCAGTTTTTTCCAAATAAACGATGGAACCTTTGAACGTTGTCGTGCTGTAATTAGCCTTTTCTGAATAAAAAAGAATCTCTCCTCTCCTAGTTCAATGGAGATGATATTTGAATGCAAGTCTTGCAAAACAAGACAAAATATAATCTGAACTAATATTATAAAGAGAACAGATTTTAGTTTTTGTATGTTTGTTTGTTACGCTTTCACAGCTAAATGGCTAAACCGATTTTGATGAAATTTGTATAGAGATACTTTGAACCCTGGATAAGGACATAGACTACTTTTTATTGCCATACCACGCATGCGAAGCCGCGGGTGGAAGCTAGTCTTACATAAAAAAAAAAAACAATAAGAAAAAAATAAATAAGCGAAAATAAAATATATATTCGCTTATTTATTTTTTCTTATCTCGGCGCCAGCGACAATGATGACCGTCTTCACAAATCAAATGACACGTCATTCGTGAACATCCTGATTCTGGCCGCTCGGATAAATTCATTTGAGAAAATTGCTTTCATATCTCAGAAAGTGGGAAATAATCTGGGACGAAACAAACAACAACCAACAAATCAACGGGACTACAGACAATGTTGTGTTGTTTATTTGTACTTTACTGCGTTTTTATCCTTGTTAGATATTAAAAATATGTTCACATCTCAGACTAGGTATTTTTATTTGTGAAAAATCTTAAAAGCAACATACAAGCTAACAGTAAAATGTATATACGTATATTATGTACGTTTAGAATAAAAGAGGAAGAGCTCATTGGAGAACGAAAAATTCATCCGCATCGCTGTCAATGGGAAAATTGCCCAAAGTGCTGGCAGCATTGCCTCGTTGGATGGTAATAACTTGACCTCAGACTTGATGTCTATATCAGCTATTATTTTGGTTAGTTCTTATAAAACATAATTTTACGTCAGAAGTTGGAATACCCACCATCTTATCGATCTAAAAACCATCACTTTGAACCTATTGATTTCGCTAACGTAAACAATAGTTTCTGAAACGTTAGTAAGGATGTGTGTCCGCAGCAATTATAAGAGATTTCGAAAACGCACCTAATACCTATTGTAGTCACTTGCAAAGTGTACTAAGTTAGTGATCTAAAAGAATGCTCTTCCATATTGACATGTTCTCCCAGGCTCACTGTTTTAATCAAATCAACTCGTCGCTACTCGAGGCGGTGATAGATGGTGCAGACTTCAGCTAGTCACACCCCACTCTTCACTCCTCACCCCACCCCCCACTTCCTCCACATGGAATTAACTTGTAATTAAAGCTGATCGTTTATGTGGACTAGATGATTAGAGTAATACGACCACCATAGTAAGTAATCTTGAAAGGCTTGTATCCTAGAATCAAAAACGAAGAGGTTTTGTGACCTATTATATTGAAGGCTTTAAATTCTGTGATTCTGAGAATTTGGAAATATGGATTTAAGCTATCGGTTTACAGGCTTAGACATAAATTGGCATGTGGGGAATAACACAGATTAGTATAACATTCATATTCATAACTTTATTAGATAAGATAAGATAAGTCTTTATTTGCCTTAAACATGGTATAATGGTGTTAGTCTTATTTAAATACAATGTCCACATGTTTAGCTACACAGAATATGTCAATTGCATGCAAAAATTTTTCAGGTCCAAGAAAAAAATTAAAAAAAACAGTAATTAGTAAATAAGTCATTCAAATAAATAGACGGATATAATATTATAATTTTATGTCAAAGAAATCATTAATATCATAGAAATTATGTCCATTCAGCCATTTATACAGCTTGTTTTTAAATGAATTTGCATTATTTATACATTTCAATTCTTTCGGGATTGTGTTGTAAATGCGTACACACATCACAAGGCAGCTTTTAGCATACCTGGCAGATTTAGGAGTATCCTCTATTACGAGTCTGTTCGGATCCCTTTGCACGAGGGATTACTTCATAAGCTTTTTTGAACAATCCCTTATTACTATACACAAAGTTACAGACTGCGTATATGTAAAGTGCAGGAAGTGGTAACAGACCTAGCTTTTTAAAAAATGACTGAAAGGATACGTCAGGACGAAGTCCGCAAATAGCCCTGATGCACATCTTTTGTGCGATGAATACTCTGTCTTTATCCGTACTGTTTCCCCAAATAATAAGCCCGTAACTTAAAATTGATTTAATATACGCATGGTACGTAGTAATTGCCGTTTTTACGTTTGTAACGTTCTTTACTTGTCTGAGGGCGTAAGTGAATTTATTAATCTTATTGCATAAATCATCTAAATGTCCTTTCCAGTTTAAGTCTTGATCTATGAGCACACCCAAAAATTTGGTTTGTGTTACTTCTTTAAGTCGGTCAACATTAAGTTTAAAATTGTATTTAGCATGTTTTGACTTATTAAATTGAATATAATTTGATTTATCTAAATTAATTTTTAATTTATTAGTCTGTAGCCATTGTAAAATTTTGTCAATAGTATTATTAATGTCTAATTCATGGTCAGAAATCGATTTTTTATCAGATGACACAATAATTGAAACGTCATCTGCAAATAATATAAATTTATGATTAGACACCAGTGGTATGTCATTTACATATAATAAAAACAATATGGGACCTAGTACACTTCCTTGAGGGACGCCGCATTTATTTATCCTAGGTTCAGAGCAGTAGCAAGTAAGTAAGTCTTCATTTACGTTGTCTATAACAACGTATTGCTTTCGATTACTTATGTAAGAAGAAATCCACTGCAGTGCAACTCCTCTTATTCCCAGGATTTCCAACTTTCTCAATTATTATTATTAGTATTCCATATTGTTTTAAAAAGGTGTTACAATGGCTTTAAGCTCAGGTACATTTACGGACCCTGTAGGGCACAGCACAAAGTATAAAATTAATTCTTAAAATAAAATTTTGAATCAAAAATAAAGTAAAATAAAATAAAATTAGGAAACAAAATAACAATCAACCATTTTTAACCAAAACTAACTAAACTACTTCTGGTTATGAGAATCATAAAAGCTATTCTAACGTAGTATATCAGTTATCTGGTTTCCATAGTACTCTGTAGTAGCTCTGCTTAGTTTGGGATCAGAGGACCGTGTGTGAGTAATGTCCCAGGTTATTATTATATTCTGCTAAAAAATTCTCTAAATTTAGAAACAATTTTGACACAACTATAATCGAGTTTGACATTGACAATCGCGACTCTACGTGGTACTCTTTTTGTCTTTTGGCTTCACGCCCTTGTGCCCTACACCGAGAGTGTGTTGACTTGGCAAATGCACACGACAATGTCTACACAAAACAAAATCTATCTAATATTAGCGCTTTGTGCTTTTATTTGTTTGAAAGAACCTATATGGAGGACCATTTAAATTACCTAGTAGTTGATGTTGCTATGTGCAATTGCCAAGTCACTCACCTTATTAAAGAAATAATGAAATGTAATATTGATATGGTTACTATAAAATGTTGTTAGCTAACTAACAAGGTATCAATTTATGACAAAGTGGTTGGATAGCTGCTCCCATAGATAGGTAGGTACTGAATAAACCGACTTGGGCTTTCATTCGATTTCACAACTTTTTACGGCAGAAAAACTGCGTTCCGAAACTTGTGTATTTTTGTACATGTTATGTATTGGGCGGGATTACGAATTTACACGTAAACGAACACATTTAATAATACAGAGCAAGTGCAGGTTTCGTATAGAAACAAGGACTTTTATCCCACACGCCGGCAAGCTCGCTGTCATCACAGAAACTAACGAATTTTATCTCTTTCCGAGGATGCCACGCACACAAACGTAAGTAATATTTGCGACGCTCAATGAACAAACATGCGTGTTAAATCAAGAGTCTATAGCATAAATCTTTCCAATAGAGTAAATACTGCAAATTAATGGAACGGATCGGCAATAGCTGCGGATTTTCCTTAGTTAGGTAGGAACTTATTTTTGTCGGAGCTTCATTTAGAAACGTTTCCACATTTTGAACTGTGTGTGTTAGCAAGATGTCCTTCCGATTTCCTTTTTATAAATGCGAATAATTTGGTGTATTTATGTCATTACCTAGCCATTTCCCAATGATGTTGTGGTCAGCTTCCATTCTAACCGGATGCAGCTGGATACCAGTATTTTACTTGGAGCGACTGCCTATCTGACCTTCACAACCCAGTTGCTGGGTAATACGATACCCCTTGGTAAGACTGGTTGTTAGACTTCGGGATTCTGATGACTCGTAACGACTGTCAAAGATCCACGAATGACAGCCGAGACCTAAGGCTTAACGAGCTTTCCGAGGCACGGAGGAGTCTCGGTATGTAAAGATGGTCACACCCATCCACGGACCAACCGTGGCAAGCGTAGCTTAACCGGCAGGCTTATTACATATCTTGCAGAAGCCTAGCGATAGCAAAATTGCTTGTCAATTGCGCAATAATTGCTTTACAATCGCAAATCGGTATTATGTATCAGCGATACGTCATAGTGATTTGCGATTGAAAAGCAATCATTGCGCAATTGACAAGCAATTTTGCTATCGCTAGGCTTCTGCAAGATACGTAATAAGCCTGCTGATCAATCGGACCCGTGCGGCTGTTATTACTTAGCCACAAGCCGCTCTTCTATCAGTCTATGTGTTAATTTGAAAAACATATTTGAAGCTTATTGTTGACCTGAGCATCGAGTACATGCACGTCCATACGCTACTAGGCTTCTTTGTACATGAGAAATGCTACAAGTAGACGAATAAGACTGATTCAGATACAGACATCACGCCCTGTCTAGTTTTCCATTTGTAAAAATCATTGGAGGCTTTCATGTACGATTCTTTGGACTTTTCTGGGAGTAGATTGTTGGCAATACCAAAGGCTTCGTATTAAATGTACTCCGAAATCAAATCTTCATCTTCATTCGAATTTTTTGTGAGAATTTGTAGTTTAATTTGTGGTTTAACAGCAAAGCGATTTGCAGTAGTCGCGCTTCTTTTATTTGTGTTCTACTCGTGGTAGCCAGTTCGATTTTCGAACAATTTGTTTTTGTACAAGTATGGAATTAATATGTACTACGGTAAATGTTTGTATGTGATTTTTACTTGTTCCAAATTCAAATCACATTAATGTCCGGCGGGGTTATAATGAAATCCAGTACAATATTAATGCCCGGCTAGACCACAAGGCCTTAACGGCTTACTGTAGGTTAGGTATGCATACAGTTCGACAGAAGCCGGATACCGGAGCGCATAACTATCGCTGAGGAACTATGCCAGTCGTACGAACCGGACACGAAGTTGAAGTGCGCAGAAGGTAATGATGGACAAGAAACTTGCGTCGATGCTGGGTTTGTACCGAAACTGTAGGTATGTCATGTGATATATGTGTATGTGTTTGTGTCTGTGTGTATGTGTGCGTTCGTCAGCTTTGTTAACTTAGAAACAATGCGATTGTATAATAAATACACACAGCTTTACATCGTTGTATGGAGATAGTCTCTTCTGTTACGTTAGCACTTAATTACGAGTTATTTATTTTTTTGAGTCTATTTAGTTATCTATATAAATCCTGGGGCATTCACACACGGTCATCTGTCCCAAAACTAAGCAGAGCTTGTACTATGGAAACCAGGTAACTGATATACTACTTTTTTTTGTTGTAAATACATACTTATATAGATAATTACACCCAGACTCAGGACAAACAGACATGTTCATCCTGGATGTTTGTCCTGGATGGGAATCGAACCCACGACCTGCGACATGATAGACGGTATCTTAACGAACCACGCCAACTGGCCTGTAAAACATGGTAAATGATTGGTTTGGTTTTTGTTTCGTTGGTTACCATTACCAATGGCATAAGAAACCAAGGTTCCCCAAAACCACCTTTTGTGCCGCCTTGTAGTATATTGTGGCCCTTCTGTATAAATTTATTTTGCAGTAACACGATGATTTTCCGCGCTTAAGGCTGTTGTATCAGATTCCATACATTTGTTTTTTTTCAGCCACAGTAAAAGTAAAACAAATCGAATTTTATTTTATTTGGAAACTGAATAATAGGTTGGGGAAAAAGTTTCTTCGCATTTTTTAAGAAAATTCAAAACATTTTTTAATATAGTTTATTTACATTTAACGTACGTAAGTATGTAGGTACCGTTTTGTTCGATAACTTTTTGCCATCTTGTAGGTAGGGACATGATCCCATTGCTATAGAAATTTTGGGACTTCTGGTCAAAATACCGCGACAAGTGGTTTTAGTAGTCCTCTCGTGATGTTAACCTGACACTGCCTAAAGAATTCTGAAGAGACCGAAACAGGTGGAAATCTGAAGGTGCAAGGTCAGGACTATACGGCGGACGCATTAACACCTCCCAGCCAAACTCTCTTAATTTTTGCTGAGTGGCTAAAGATGTGTGAGGTCTAGCGTTATCATGATGAAAAACCACACCCTTTCTGTTGATTAATTCCGGCCGCTTTCTCTCAACTTCTTGCTTTAATCTCATCAGTTGTTCGCAGTAGAGTTCAGAATCGATGGTCCTGCCTGGTGGTAACAGCTCATAATGAATAATGCCCTTCCAATCCCACCACACACACAGCATCACCTTGTTGCGAGTTAACCCGGGTTTCGCCACAGTCTGTGAAGCCTGACCGGCCTTTGACCACGACCTTTTTCGCACGTTCTTGTCATACCTGATCCACTTTTCATCACCAGTTATCAGCTTCTTCAAAAATGGTTCAGTTTCATTACGTCGTAATAAAGAATCACAAATGAGTACACGGTTCAGTAGGTTTCTTTCAGTGAGCTCGTGAGGTACCCAAATGTCGAGCTTTTTTGTGTACCCAGTTTTTTTCAAATGCGCCAAAACTGTTTTGTGGTCAATTTCCAGTTCTTCAGCTACGTCATAACTACTGATATGCCGATCTTGCTCCACTTTTTCAAAAATGGCATCCATTTTATCCGTAATAGGGCGACCAGAGCGACGTGCATCTTTGACATCAAAATTTCCGGATTGAAAACGCTTAAACCAAATTTGTGCTACTCTCACAGACACTACACTAGGTCCATAAACATCGCAATTTTTTTTCGCGGCTTGCGTTGCATTTTTTCCTTTTTTGTAGTAAAATTTTAAAATGTATCGAATTTCTTCATTAGATTCACACATCTTGACGGAACGAAAAACAAATGAAAATCACACATTTTCCTAATTTGAATTTAGAATTATGTTCTTTAAAATTTAAACTTTCATTGATACCAAAACCAGCCAGATACAAATAGTATAGCCAAAGAGATTTTATTACAAGTTTATACATACTATAATGCGAAAAGACTTTTTCCCCAACCTAATATTAAAAGAAAATGACAGTTGCTTTTACAGTTTACTGCAAAAACAGGTATTATTTAGTAAAGTACTCTTTTTAGGGTTCTGTACCAAAATGTTAAAAAGGTACTCTTATGGTGCGACTCAGTCTGTCTGTGTGTCACAGCTGGATATCACAAGAACCACAAATGCTATCAACTTGAAATTTGGAATAGTTTTAGAGACTTTTGTCCAACTATTTTGCAAATAAGAAAATTTTTTATTTTTTTGCAACAGGGACTGAAAGGGGTTCTTAAAAATTCGAAGTGGGGCTACTAGGGCATGTGGGATATCATATAAAAGAACGCTGATTTCACATTCTCAAACATTTTTTCTATATTTTTCAAGCCGCATAGTTTTCACTTTTGATGAAAATGAAAAAAAAAATACCGTTCCCCCCTTATTTCCGAAGTTTGCATAGAGAAAAATCTGAAATTATTCTGTGTGATAGAAGTTTATGTAAAGATTACAGGAAAAAAAAAACGATGTCTCTAAATAGCACAGCTTTTTTTTATATGATGGTACGGAACCCTTGGTGCGCGAGTCCGACTCGCTCTTGACCGTTTTTATTTACTTAAGTGTTCTATAACTCTTTATTACTTTTTAACGATACATACTTGTTACCCTAGCATTCAATAAGTACTAGAGTCACGACATTCTGCTCACTAAAACCAAGCACGCTCAACAAAGTGAACATACATTTGGTTGGTAAAATATTTAAGGGGCGTTCAGATAAGGATAACTAATGGTAAGGCTTAGTGGCAGTTGAAGTTCTATCAATATAAGATAGTATGCAGGGGATAGTCGGGTACTTTCTAAATGGTACATCAATCTTCAGGCCAATACCTTCTAGGCGTACGTGACTATGAAGGTGTGTACATCTTGTAAGTACTAGTATTCTAAGGATAGTAATTACGCTGAGGAGCATATTTTTATTGCTCAACTGCTTCATTGGCGCATTTAATAACAAAAGTCATTTGCACGAACACAAACCACACTCACATTTAAACACATTGTAAATTAAAGTCGCTTTTTGTATGTGCCTGTGTGACCGAGCTGGTTTTGAAAAGCAACAGATTTTGATGTTGTTTTCACCATTATTTAGAGAATTTATTTCGAAAGGTTTACATGTATAATGCATTACTACGCAATATAGAAATTACGATGTTTTATCATGTAGTAAACACCGTGCGAGCAGGCAGATCGCTAGTTATATTACAAGTACTTACTTCCGCTAACTACTCACTAGAATACGGAATAGTAGACGATAACAGCCTCTGCAATATTCAGATGGAATGGGAATCGATGTCCGTAACGTCTGTCACAGAAACGATAACGTTACATCATACTGTACAGTCGCGCACTACGCCATTACTAAAAGCATTGCTCAAATCCAAGCTGTTCCGAAACACGTAATCCTTCTATTCAGTACGAATCTATTTAAATACGGCTCTTTTCGAATTCATAGTCAGTAAGATTTAGTTAGTAGAAGATGTACGGACAAGCCTTGTAGATAATGATCACTTTCCTGCAACGAATATACAGGGTTATTGGTAAAACACCAACAACCTCTTAAGGGATCATTGTACTCATCATTATGAACAACTTTTACTATAGGACCAAACCTGAAATCGCGAATAAAAATCAGCTGTTCAGTACATTTATGTTCGCTTAATTCGTCAAAATGTACTGAACAGCTGATATTTTTTTTTTGCGATTTCAGATTTGGTCCCATAGTAAAAGTTGTTCATAATGATGAGTACAATGACCCCTTAAGAGGTTGTTGGTGTTTTACCAATAACCCTGTATACACGTACATATATACGTTCACGTGTGAAGATAATTTTATGTAGAACTAAATTCCCTTTGTATTGTTATTATCGAAAGATCCAGAACGTCCTTGTAAAATATGAGTTATTGTGATTGAAAGTACCTATTTTAAAATTTTTATTGGATACTTCAAGTTTTGAAACAACACATTGTTCAACAATATTCTCGTTTATATTGAAAAGAAAAGTTCAATTTGCTTTAAACCATTTTATAGGTACACATCAAGGGAGAAAAGCCGTCTTGAACAATTTTGTGGGAGTAAAATGTGTCTAACTTGTTAAAAGATAAATGTACGTGACAGTACGTTTACGAGTATTGTCGAGGTCTCTCGGGATTTCTTTATAAAATACTTTTTAACCTGACCTAGAATACTGTGCGGTATACGTAAGTGCGTATTTCCCTCCGTGCTTAAAATGACATTTCTACTTTAGATAAGGATATTCTGCAGGGTTCCGCAGCCAGAGGGCACCAAAGGGACCGTATTACTCTGCCTACGGTGTCTATATATTGTAGGTTGGATCTCAGTTTGGCAGTTACAAATTTCACAGATTTCGTTGCAAAGGCAGGAATAAAATGGTAGGCTTAGTACATGTACGGGGCTTATTCTTGGCCAGTTTTGTTCGTTGGCTACTAACTTTTAATAGGTAGGTAGCTATAGCTACGCTAGCTTTTGGTCTTTCCAAATCATAAGCTCCATCAGGTTATAATTACTTAGTCGATACTTGGTTATCGAAACTCGTAACAAAAGTGATCATTTATCACAATTGTGGGTATCGTGTCGAAGCCCAGTTATTACCAATAACCTCTTACTTTGATGAGAAAACTACGAGCCTTTGATAAACTTCGAAAGCCTGTAATACGACTTGTAGCTTCTCACTTTACCGAAATGTATACATATTATGTATAGCTCACAGTATGTACTACACAAGTAAACAAGACTACAGCTGTAATCATGTAAAAGTTTTCCTTCGCGAAAGTATAATGTTACTTATAACTTCAGCATGAGGTCTGGCAGCTAATTGTTTGTTGTAAGATAACAAACGATTACTTGCGTACATTAGGTTTTCTAATTAGAAATTAAAATACCTTTACATTCGACAACGGAACCATACAACGTACACGAAATAAATAATATTAAGTTGAATTATTTATTTACGTCTACATAACATCAATATTTACGAATGACTTATTGTCAAGTAAAGTAAGTAGGTTGTCATCAAGACTCAACGCTTTCGTTGTTATAAAGTAATCAAATGTAATGTAGAGCTAATCCCCTAAGTCTACAAGACTTAACTATCTTGGTCAAAATGTATGACGTGGCCGTTCCATTGAACTATTGCATGACACAACATTAAAGACCAGTGACTTAATTTCTTATCTTACCATAAGCCCATAGTGTCTGTGCGACGGCCGCGGTCTAGCATATCCAGGCCGAAGCTATGAAGGTTTGCAAATACCACGAAACGCTTCCAGGAAAGGTAGGTAAAGCCTCCTGCTTTTTGTTTTTGGCTCGTCTTGGTGGGGGCACTACCACGGCCCCAGACTTTGGCTCGTTTTGGCGGGGGCACAACCGCGCCCCCAGATTATGACTCGTTTTGGCGGGGCGGCGGCACAACCGCGCCCCCAGATTTTGGCTCGTTTTGGCGGGGGCACTACCACGCCCCCAGATTTTGGCTCGTTTTGGTGGGGCGGGGGCACAACCGCGCCCCCAGATTTTGGCTCGTTTTGGCGGGGGCACTACCACGCCCCCAGATTTTAGTTCGTTTTGGCGGGGCGGGGGCACAACCGCGCCCCCAGATTATGGCTCGTTTTGGCGGGGCGGGGGCACAACCGCGCCCCCAGATTTTGGCTCGTTTTGGCGGGGGCACTACCACGCCCCCAGATTTTCATGAAATTATTGTTATTAAAGTATGTTTAATAATCTGATGAATAAAACAACATTATGAAACGTTACCAATATCGACTTAGTTTTTAAGTGAGTTCTATTAGGTACATCCGGTGGCCTATTGCTGACAAAATGTAATCATCCTGAAATACTAGGAATTTTCAGAGCATATAATAGGATTTATTTCATCTTCAACGAAAGTTTTCCTTAATCCATAACAATAATGTCTACGAACTGCGTTTGAAATAAAAAGCTGTCGCGACAATTTAATTCATTAACAAAAGTAAAAAAACTTTCAAGTCAAATTACGTGGCTTAAATTTAGCTTCTTAATTCTGGTCCACATCTTATCAAAGATTCAGGTTTAATTCCTAGAGGCCCGACTTAATTATGTTTTTACTTGAGAACGTCAGATCGCTCAGTGCGAATACGTTAGCGGACTTCATTTACAGGAAAGTCTCTACTTAACTAATTAGTTTAAACTACTATAGCCACATCTCCAGGGTTACATAGCCATGTTCGGGTGGGCTTGGGTTGGCACAGCCGGCCGACCAACTTTAATAATATTTAACTTTGTCACAAATACTTTTTTGTAACAAATAATATAGGTACCACTAAAGTTATTTAAAACGTGATATTTACCACGTTTATTTTTTTTTCATCAGATATTCACAAAATTTTTACGAAACCAACTTTCAAAAGACATAACCATCGCAATCGGATCTCATAAGGCGGAGATATCCAGTAGCCCCCTTTTTGCCCCTTTTTAGAGGAAGTACCCCTCCAATCAAAAATCTCTGAAATAAAAAAAATCTGTGAAGTCGTAAAGCCAGTATACCAAGTTTCGTCTAGATCCGTTGTAAAATACGACCTGTAGAGGAGTAGCAACAAACTGACAGACGAAGGCAAATTTCGCCAGACTTGAAGCAGAGACGCTTCTCTCGCTCGGTCAATTATATTAAACTAGCTGACCCGACTACTGTTGTCCTGTTAACATTTCAATAATTCATACAAAATTCCCATAGAAAATGCACTTTCAGTTTTCCCGAATTTTCCAATGTTCCCGGCAAGTTTTCAAACATTTTCTTTTATACAAACCTTGTCCTGACAATTACAAACAACAAAAAAAAATATCCAATTTGTTGAAGTCGTTCGGAATCAAATCAAATCAAATCAAATCATTTATTTGCTTAATACAGGTAGGTATAAACAGATGTTACAAATAAATATAAAGTACACTGTATCATTACCTAATAAGGTGTGCAAATATTTCAATCAATCAATCATGTCATCATCAATCATTTATATTATTATTAATTTTATCATATAATTATTAAAATGAAATTAAAAAGTTGTTATAGTAAAAAAGAAAATAAAAAGATAAAATAAAATAAATACAGAATACTACAAATGTCAAAGGTTTAAAAATAAAATTGTCAGATAATGTAATACATGTCATAGACTTAACACTCAAATAAATTAAATTAAGATGTTGGTCCAAATTATAATAAAATTATACAGGTGCCAAGTTCGATTATTTTAGCATGTCCCCTATTTTTAATGTCATATTATTCAACGTCAATACTCTAAGTGTATATATCTATATTCTTATCCTGTAAGTATTCCTTGACACTATAATAACATTTATTTACTAGGAATTTTTGCAGCTTCGACTCGAATGTTATGGACTTGGAAGTTATGCGCGTACATATATTTCGGCAATTAATTTTTATATATAAAGATTATATGTAGATAGGTATAATACGTTCGGAAAAAGTCACTTGGCTTAGATCGAATTGTGCCGAGCCAACTCGAACATACCATAGGCTAGGGTAGATGCCAAACGAAATTTGCTGATCGGCACTAGCCGAATGGAAGCCGAATATTTGCTTCGGGTCGGCTTTGCTGTTCAACAAATACTACCGAATCTAATGTGCACATGTCTGTAGCACCCCTTACAGGAAAGTTCTACTTAACTAGTTGGCTTAGACAGTTACATAGACATTTAATATTTGTATCAAATGAGAATAGAGTTGCATCTTTACAACCTACATTTTGAACAATTCTTACGGCTTCAGCGATAAAATAAAGGTAACTAAAAAGTTTCCAAGAACAACTAAGTTAATAATGTAACGCGCTATAGTTCCGTTCTGTTATAGTTCAGTTGGAACGCAAACTTTCCTCTTAATGTAAAGTGGAGGACGGCTCACGGGCACGAGATTAAACTATCAAAGTGGGGAGTTTTTTTCTGAGGTTGTAAATTCAAGATGGCGGACATAACGTCTCGTGGCTCTCTTGCATTATTTATTGTGGAAGGAGCCTTTTTCTGTTTCCGTAGTCAACAAGGAACACTTATAGTTTCGCCATGTCCGTCTCTCCGTCCGTCCGCAGCTCAGAAACTCTTAGTACTAGAAAGCTATACGTAATTTGGCATGGATATACATATTAATCACGCCGACAAAGTGGTAAAATAAAATCATGAAAAAAAAAAATAACGGTACCTCCTGTACACGTAAAGTGGGGATGTTTTTGTTTTTTCTCGTCTATCCCGTGGTGTGGAGTATCGTTGGATAGGCTATTAGGATAAAAATATTACGAGTCTGTGAAAACCATTGTTCGATTCAAGGGTCCGTTTGCGTAAAATTAAGCTTTAAATTGCTTTAATTTAATTTTTGATGGAGTCACGTGTTCCCCCCCCCCCCCCCCCCGCCAGTTATATGATTGCTTTTGGAAATGTGAAAAAAAAATCACGGCAGTAGTATATATAACGAAATTAAAAGGAAAACTATCACAGCTAAGTAGGTTTTGCAAGTTTACGAGTAACTTATAACTTACTTGGAAAAGTAAAAATTTTGTACAAATTCCATTAAATAGTTATTTATTCAACTACAACGTTAATTTGTTAAGTTTGTTTTTGGGATAAATTCATCCCAACTACGGAACCCTGCATTGTGCGTGGTGCAACACGCACTTGGCCGGTTTTGTTTACTCGCAACGACCACGGACAAGGTACATGTGTTTGGGGTAAGAGGTGTTTGTGTGTGTGTGTCTGTTACCGAAATGGCTAGGCCTAGGATTTTGAAACGGTTTTTTGCTCAGTATAAGTCTCATTCCTGAAGCATGTTTGTACCTAAGTTTTATTATGTGTATAAGTATTATATACACATGTTTCTGAAATTGCCGTTTATTATGCAGTGGCATTTGTTTAAAGTCATTTTTATATAAAGAAAAATTATTTCTATCAATCAAAATATGCACTCATGCTATCGATGAATCTCTGCCAGCGCAGTGGTAATTTTTCAATGCCATCTTTGAAGAAGTTAGGTGTACGGGAGCCAACAAACACTTCAAAGGCATTTTGTACTGCCTCCCGGGTATTGAATTTTTTCCCTGCCAAGGAGTCGTCCAAATTTTGGAAAAATTTCTTTGTTGTGTACGAGCAGCGGACACGAGCGATTAACCAAGGCTGACCGGAGATTTGCGAGCTTCTCCATCATTGTGTCCAGTTCCTCACAGTACACATCCGCAGTAATGCTGGTGCCATTTGGTAAGAAGCTGTGATGAATTATATCAGCGCTCGACCACCAAACAGTGACCATGACTTTTTTAGATGTAAGTTTTCGCATCGGGCATTGCCTAGGCGCTGAACCAGGGTCTAAACAACATGATGACCGCTTACGATTATCAAAAAGAATCCATTTTTTATCGCAAGTGACAATGTGGTACAAAATCCCTTCGTTTCTGTGTCTGATTTGCAACGCAAGGCATACCTCAACGCGTTCGTCGCGTTAGCGATCGTTCAGTTCGCGCGGCACCCACTTATCAAGATTTTTTACCTTGCCAATTTGACGCAAATGGATGAATATTATTTTGTTGCTACCGTTGAAAGCTTGCTAACTCAGCCGTAGATTGAATATCGTCAGCTTCCACTATCGCCTTTAATTCGTTGTTGCGGACTTTAGTTTTCGGATGACCACGGGTTTCATTTTTAGATCAAAATTTCCATGTCAGAAGCGTTTAAACCAATAACGAGTCGTGCGTTCGTTTGTAGTGTTCACTCCGTACACGTAATTAAAGTTGCGAGTCGTTTATGCGGTATTGCTACCGCGACGGAACTCGTATTCCATAATTACTCGTATTTTTATGGTGTCCATATTGATGAAAAAGATACAAATGTAGTGAAAAGAAAACACTAATCAATAAACAAATGACTGTATTTGAAAATAGGATTCCATATTTTTTAAATAAAATTCTTTAGAATTTATTGCCAGCCATACATAAATTGCGTTTCAAATGCCAGTATTGTAAAACGGCAACTTCATAGGTAAAATAAATGTATTGCATTTATTACTAAAATTTCAAATTTAAAAAAAAGCACAATAAAACAAATAAAAAATTTCAAAGCTCACGATATTCAAGCGTAATATGATTAATAAAAAGTGCACATTAATATGTACAGTCTACAATATAGGTTACGCTCTACGGCTATTCATTCCATACTGATATTATAAATTCGAAAGTAACTGCCTGTCTGTCTGTCTGTTACCTTTTCACGCCTAAACGATTTCGACAATATTTAGCAAGCCTATAGATGGCATCCTAGGGAAGGACTTACGCTACTTTTTTTTTTTTAAATAATATTACACAACTATACAATAAGGGATGAAAGTTTGTATGGGAAATCCAGCATTTCTTTCGTGATAATTATGAAAGTTCTAGTTTATGCTTTTGGTAGGAAATAAAGAAATATGTAGTTCAGCGTTTTTGAAAAATCATCCCCTAAGGGGGTAAAATAGGGGTTGATTTTAAAATTCACAAAACTACATGGATTTCGATAAAATTTGGCAAGGCTATAGAAAGCATCTTGATGAAGGACATAGACTACATTTTGTCTTAAAAATAATCCTACAGGAGGTGATACAGAGGATGAAAATTTTTATGGGAAACCCAGCATTTTATGAAATATCAAATTTATGCTTCTAATAGGACATAAATAAATATGTGGTACAGCGTTTTATTTAAAAATCATCCCCTAAGAAGGTAAAATAGGGGTTAATTTAAAAATACACGAATAATATGAACATTTTTGTGAAGGTACCTACCTCATTTTAAGAGATTTAAATAAACCTATCTACTCCCCCCCACCCCCTACCTGTTTGACTATGCCTTAAGTTATTCCCCATTCCCCATTTAGTCTTTATTTCATTAAAATCGACGTTTTTACCACGAAATTATTACAACAAATGACTTTTGTTCGAGTGGATACTCGGTCAAAAGTTATTTCTTATTAGAGCGTGATTGACATAATAAATTTTAACTAAACTAAGTCCACCCGCCGTATATCTATCTGTCTATTTGAACACGATAAATTCAAAAACTACCGAACGGTTTTTTATACGGCTTTCTCCTATGGACTGAGTGATTGAGTTATTCATTCATTTAAAGTCAAAGTCAAAGCGTAAGCCCCCATATACGGCCAGGATATATATATTGGAATGCCCTATGTTCTCTACATGTACGATCCCGTAGCATAATTTCGGACTTTCACGTGGGCGAAGCCATGTTAGGTTCATTTAAATGTGTTCATTTAAGTGTGCAAAAAGTTTTTTTTTTATTTGCTATTATTGAAAGTTTCTTTGCAACAAGAATCAATCAAGAATATTTTTCCGAACCTTTGAAAAATATTCTTGAATACAGTAGTATACTCAAAATTTTCTTCTCAAAGTAGTCAGATAGGAAACGCCGACCTTATCTAGTTTTTTTTTTTTTAAATATGATTGTCGTGTTAAAGTGTTTGTACAAACCTTCTTATAAATAAAATCATTTATCAAAAGAAAAGAGTTTCAATATTTTCGAGGACTTACAATAGTAGAATAGAGTTCAAAACAAATTACTGTGTACGCTTCTGTTCAGTTCACATAATCCATCAATATACAAATATTGATGGATTATGTAAACTGATACAGACTTCTAGCGCTGTAAGTAGACACGTTTGTTTTACATTATCTCACCCTTTAAACCGCACTCAGCATCAATGTACACAAACAAAATCAGCGAATTATATTTATCCAGCTTCCATGAAAACATCGATACTTAAATGTGTCTTTCTATGAAAGTATTGAATGACACGGCCGAGCAAACAAACGGTTTCTACCGTATTGTTAATGTTAAGCCCTTCTCTCACCAGTTTATGCTCAGTTCCTAATAACAAAAACGAATCGTTTTGCTTACCAATGCAGCAATGGTATCATTTGTTATTATCAAACTGGGCAAATAACTAGATTCGTAAGCTAATTTTACCGGTGATAACCGGTGGTTTTACCGGTGTTGGATTATACTGATCTGACCAATAACTAAATGAATGAATGAATGATAACTACTCCCATATGAGAGATCTACTAAGCAAAGCTAAAAAAAAAGGTCTTTGCTACATTATTGGTAGTCTTAATTTTAAACAAAAAAGGTCCGTAAATTATGGGAATCGGCCATTAGACTGTTATAAATAAATCTTCTGACGACTAAGCATTAATAGCTTTCACAAATAAAATTATTCACCGTCATCTTCTCAATCGAGTTCTTGAAGCGAATATAAAATGTTGCCGCAAGCAATTACTCTTAAATACGGGTTTAGTTAGACGCGGTGCGATTCACAGCGGCTCCGTGCGGTGACCGGCGTGATGCTGCGATTCCTTTGCGTTTTCTTTAATTCTTCCGTTCCAATAAACAGGGAGTGAGCCGACTCACTAATGGAGTCCACACAGTTTATGCCTCTGTTTTTCAATAGATATTTAGCAATTTCAACAAATTCACTTCGAATTAAAAATTTGTGGTTAATAGAAAATCTGAGATTTGGTGGCGAGACGTTACAAATTATTACAAATATGTCTGTCACGTCATCTAATGGTTTAAATGACGTGATATATACATTGATCGTAAATAAAACTAATCTAATAAAGTTAACTTGTGTGTGAATAATGTACTTGCCAGATTGATTAATATTTACATTTTATAAAATGTTTAAAGTGTACAAGATCCGTGCTTTAAAGAATAAAATAAGACGAAGTGTTTAAAAATTATTAAAATTGTGGACTTTTAACCAATTTAAAACACTTCGTCTTATTTTGCACTGTAACTTTGCTAGAAAGAAATAAAACAGAAACTAAGTTAATTGGATGACTGCCGCGCCAATAGGCCTCTAACAGTTCTTTATTTTCCTTCCAACTTAAACCACTTTAAATACGTTTGCTTCTATTTGCTGGCTATTAAATTCAGAACTTTAATATTATATTTTGTTGTTAATCTGTGATTAATATCGTTTTAGAGTAGTTTAGAAACAATGTTTAAAGTTGTTGCTCTTGTAAGACAAATTACGAAACATCATCAGTTCCGATATACTACGGCGATAGCAGGGTCAAATAATTGTCATCATCATTCTTTACAGACTAACAATAACTGATAACGTTGGCCATCACGTCGTTTTACCTTCGTAAGGTTCGCGCGTCGGTTCGGACCCATGTCTTCTAAGCTTAACAAGAAACTGGGGATTTAAAGTGACGAGGAAATCTACTACGCTACGCTTATCCATATGTTTCTAGTCAAATAATGTTCAAGTTCACCGACCAAATAGCGCATTTTAAAGTTCACAATTTTTATTTCTCTAAATATTCCTAGCTAAAATTACACCCCTTTTTTTTTTTTTTTTTTTGGATGGGAAATCATCAAATAACTTCTCCCGCTCTGGGTGGAGCGGAAGGGCGTGTCAGACTTTTACTGACTAAAACCCACCCGTGTTCCTTCAGTTGCCTATGCCAGGGCCACGGTATCTTTTTCAAACAACCCGCGACCCCAGCGGCATCGGCCCTATTGGACCCCATCTTTTGCTGACATCTCTTTGAGGCGCGCGTGGAACACAACGCGCCGTCGACCCGGGCCTGGTCCTCACCGGACGGCGAGCTACCCACTACTCACCGTCCGCAAGCCCGCGCCTACGGTGGCTGGGAATCGGCTATCGATTCCCGCCGCCCAGGGCGTCTCCTGCGGCGACTGAGGGCGTGAGGCTGCCTCTCCCTCACGCGTTCCGCCTCCTCCTTCGCGAGCATTACCGCTTCGCAGAAGGAGGTGACGGCCTCCCATGCACTCTCGCTCCGCACCATGGCCTGGACCAGGCTCGGACGCGAGAGATCGCCGCCGCCGATCGCCTCCGTGAGAACACGGCGGTGCTCTGCCCAAGCCGGGCAGACCTCCACTGTATGCTCCACCGTGTCCTCTGGGCGATCCACACAATGGTGACACCCGGGCGTTTCCTCCCGCCTTATGCGAAACAGGAACCTCCCGAAACAACCGTGTCCGGTGAGGACCTGCGTCAGGCGGAAGGTGAGGACGCCGTGGCGCCTCTCTAACCACTCCTCAAAGAGGGGACTTATCGCCGCAATTGTGGCGTGCCCAGCGCTGGGCTGCGACAGTCGCACTCTCCATGTCGCCATGAGATCCCGCCGGAGCTCTGTCCGCTGTACCGTGATTTCTCGCGGCAGCGGAGTTACGCCCCGGCGTTTCGCCTCCTCGCGCCACTCCCACACGTGCGCGAGGACTTTCGCCTCCAGATCCCACGGCGGCAATCCGGCAAGGAGGCTCGCCGCCTCACCGGAGACCGTGCGGTAACCCCGGACTAGCCGAATGGCCATGACCCTCTGGGACGCGTTCAACCGGCGGACTGGCCGCAGCCTCAGGGAACGCGCCCACACCGGTGCCCCGTAAAGGGCCATGGACCGCACGACCCCCGCGTAAAGCCTCCGGCAGGAGGCGTTTGGACCACCTAGATTGGGCAGGAGCCGCTTCAAGGCAGCCCCAGCCCGCTCCAGTCTGGGAGCCAAACGTCGGAAATGCTCCACGAAGTTCCACCGGCTGTCGAGGACGAGTCCCAGGTACTTCATCGTCGACTCGACTCCAATGCGAACCCCTCCTACCGTTATTTGGGAACCCGACGGTGGCGCATTCCGAGGACCATGAAAACACATGGCCTCGGACTTGTGCAGGGCCACCTCGAGTCCCAACTGCCGGATCCTCGCAACGACTATCGCAACCCCGCGTGTCGCTAATTCAGCCGCCGCCTGGTGCGACCTCCCCTGCGCCAGGACCAGCGTGTCGTCAGCGTAACATACCACGCTGACGCCGCTAGGGAGGTCGGCGCGCAGCACCCAATCGTACCCGATGTCCCACAAATGCGGCCCCAGGACCGATCCCTGTGGGACACCGCACGACATCTCTCGCCGGTTCCACTCTCCCTGATGACCGGGGTAGATGACGGCCCTATCCGTCAAATAGGCCTCAACCACTCGACAGAGGTAGGTCGGCATCCGGTGATACCGGAGTGCCTCCCTGATGCAACTCCAGGGCAGGGTATTGAAGGCGTTGGCGATGTCTAGAGACACCGCCAAGACGACCCCACCCCGGGCCACAGCATCCCCCGTCGTGAGGGCTCGCACGCGCATGATGGCGTCCACCGTAGAGCGCCCCCTGCGGAAACCAAACTGGCTCTCCGCCAAATCCGGCCCCTCCTGCACCAGCCACCCGACGAGGCGGTCTGCAATAACTCTTTCAAAGAGCTTGCCCACCTCGTCGAGCAGCACGATGGGTCGGTAAGCGGACGGAGAGTCCGCAGGGCGCCCCGGCTTCTTAATGAGGACCAGTTTCCCCGTCTTCCAACGAAGTGGGAACTGGCCCCTCTCCAAGCATGCGCTTAGGAGCCCCCCTAGTCGAGGCCCGAGAGCCCCAAAGGCCAGAACCCAGGCTCTTCCAGGTAAGCCGTCGGGTCCTGGGGCGGCATTTTTGGCACTCAGCCTACGTACCGCCGCTCTCAACTCTACCTCGGTCACTTCCGGAGCATCGTCGTCGTCGTCGGTGATGTGGTCCGCAACGGGCACCGCAGGAAGCGGAGCCATGGGCGGGGGAGTATGTTCCCCTCGCGAAGGGAACAGAGCGCTCACCACGTCCTCCACGAGCTGAGGCCGGAGACTCTGCGTCAGCGGGGGCGCCCATGGACGGAGTTTATCCCGCACCATTTTATAAGGGCGTCCCCATGGGTCCCTGTTTAGAGTCTCCAGCGACTCCTCGCGAGCCAGATCCCTGGCCCGCAAGATCTCCGCTCGGAGGGCGGTCTTCGCCGCTCTGTACCCCTCGTACAGCTCCGCCTGAATGGCTTCCGTATCCGGAGGGCGGATACGGAGCCTGCGGTGCCTGGTGTACCGGTGCCGCGCAGCAACGCACGCCTCGCGCAGAGCCGTCAGCTCCGGCGACCACCAATACACCTGGCGCCAGGCGCGACCGGGCTGGACCCGGGGCATTGCCACGTCACTTATTTCGGACATGGCCTCCCGGAACCACTCCGCCTCGTCGTTGATGTCGGCAGGCCTGTCCGGTGGTGACACCCAGGCCTGCACGATCGAGGCTTCCAGGAGGAGCTCCCGGTCCAGCTTCTTCAGCGCCCACCGCGGACCACTCGGGGCCTGTCGGACCGGCGCGCTCGAGGTCTGGGCGGAGACATCAAACCGGATGTACCGGTGGTCGGAGTAGGTCTCCACCCCCTCTATGACGCGCCAGTCAACAACATATGGCAACAGAGCGGGGCTGGCGAACGAAATGTCCACCACTGATTCGCCCCGCTTCCGCACACACGTGGGGACAGAACCCCGGTTTAGGATGACCAGGCCTGTCTCCAGAGCCCAGTCCTCCACCATCCTGCCCCGTGTGTCCGTATACCGGGAACCCCAAGCCACATTCTTGGCGTTGAAGTCCCCGAGGACGAGCACGGGAAGGGAACGAAACCCGACGACGACGTTTTTCAACTCCGCAAGGGAGTTGTGGAACTCGGCGAGAGTTCGGTTCGGGGAGAAGTATACCCCTACCACGACAATCCCCCCGAACCGTGCTGCAACGCAACCCTGTCCCCTCTTGACGGCTTCGAGGGACAGGGTACCGGCGGCGGCCGACGAAATGAGGGTCACTGAGCCGCTCAGGTCCTCCACCCAGTAATCACTGGGCGGGACAAAGTACGGCTCAGCGACCACGGCGATGTTAATCGACCACTACGCCATGCTCTGGAGCAACAGATCCTGAGCGGCGGCGCAGTGGTTGATGTTCGCCTGGAGGAGGCGTAATGGGGCCATTACTGGCACTCCATATTAGCCCCCCCCTGAGCCTCCTGTGAGGGCCCTGCCGCAGTGAGTACGGCGGCGACGGCAGTGGAGGCGGCAGCGACGGCGGCCGTGGCGGCGGCTGCGGCCGTGACGGCGGTAGCGGAGGCGGAGGGCTTGCCCCTGCCCCGGGCTTTGGTGGGTGGACCACAGCCCTTGCTTCCAGCCCGGTGATCGGCCGGCTTGCCAGCTGCCGCACATAGATAGCAGTGCGGCGTGGCATTGCACGAGCCGGCCTTGTGACCGGGTTGACCACAACGGAAGCAATGACTGCTGCGATCCACCTCCGAGGTGCATTTTGCCCCCACGTGGTTGCCCACTTGGCAACGGAAGCACCTCAGAGGTCTGGGTTCCAGCATTTTCACCCGCGTGGAATCCCAGCCCACCTGGAACCTCCGGCCCTCCCCAACTATTTTTTGGACCGCCGATACGGGGCAGCTCACCGTAATGGCTCGCATCCCCGTGAAGTCAGGACGGATGGTGCCTACCTTCACCTGTTCGAAGGCACACCCCCCAGTCTTGACCACGGCGGCCACCACCTCTCGCTCCGTCACGGAGTCGTCCAGACCCAGGATGCGCAAGTCAACGCACTTGGCGGGTCTGGACACTCGGGCCTCGTCCGCATTTAAGGACGCCCTGAGCCTTTCGGCCAGAGCGTCAGCGGTCGGGCCACTGGCCGCACCGGGGATCTCGAGCATCCGAGCCCCAGTCGCAGTGACCCTTACCCGCATGCCCTCGGTAATACCGATCTCCTCCAGGTTCACCGCCGCCCTCGCCTTGGCGAGCACGTTGCGGTAGGACACGCCCTTCTTCTCCGCTTCCGGCTGTAGTGTGATCACTACAGCTGCGGACTTTGGGGCACGTAACCTCGCCGCGACGCTTCGCTCTTTGCGCCGCTGCCGCCTCTCCCTCCGCTTGGCCGACCTTGCCGCCTTGCCCTCCTTCCTCTTCTCCCCTGCTACCTGCCATTCGGCGTCAGCCGGAGGAGATTTGGGAGGCGGGGGCAGCCGCGTCGTCACCGCCACAGCTGGGGCCCTCTCAGGCGCCTTCGCGGCCGCCTTCGTAGGCGCCTTCGCAGGCGCCGTCGCAGGCGCCTTCGCAGCCACGGCCCCGCCCTTCGCCTGCCCTGCCGACCCTGGTTTGGCCGTGGCAGCCATGGCGGCATACGAAGCCGCCTTTGGCTGGCCCGAGGCCGCCGGTCGGCCTAGCGGGGGCCGCAGGACGATTCCCTCAAGGACCGAGAACCGGTTGTTAAGGGCAGCCAGCTCCTTCCGCACCAAGGCCAGAACTCGGTCCTCTGCAGGCCCGAGGCCGCCCTGCCCCTGCTGCACCTCCTCCTGAGCGCCAGCTCCGCGAAACCTGGCCAGGTCTGCTCGGAGCTCCTCATTCTCCTTTCGGAGAAGCTCCATGGCGGCTGTCAAGCGGGCGACCTCCGCCCGCATTTCGGACATTCCGTCCGACGGAGGCCCTTGAAGTAGAGCCTCCGCTGCCGCCATAATGGAGGCCTTGGCTGCGGGTATAGCCTTGTCTTTAGAAGACTGCGTCTTCTTCAAGGCCACACCCTTGACTGCTGCGGCCACGACCTCCTCAAACCTGGCCCGCTCCGAATTGGAGCCACCAGCGGCGTCCGACTCATCGCCAGACGCCTCCACGGCGCTCCCCTCGGCCGACCCGGCTGAGCCGTCCTCCGTTGCGGCGTTTACCCGGCTCTTGCTCTTCCGGCCTAGGCCCCGGCGAGCATATTTGGGAGCCGATTTAAGACCGCCGTCCGAGGAAGACTCCTGGGCATCTCCCGGATTTAGGTTCCGCTTCAGGAAAGCATTTTTTCTTCCAGCGGCCCCCACCACTACGCACTCCGGGCTCTTAAAAGTGCCCTTCGCGCCCTTCACTCCCGATGCGGCGTCGGATTCCGACCCCGCATCACTCCTCTCCCTCTCCTCTTCTCGTTTATCGTTTTTCTTTGGTCCCATATTAGTTCCCACGAGTAAAAACTTTATCACTGGCTCAAAACTGTGGTTCGCACTAGCGATTAATTTAGCTACCCATTAATCAAGCTACCAACCTCCCTCACGGTGCGCCGCCGCTTGAAGGTTTGGGGTAATTTTTTATAGAGGTTTTCTTCCTCGCGGTCCGGGCGGTTAAGCCAAGACCCTCGACCCCCGTCAAAAGTCAGAGACATGACCTTGAACAATCTTCGGGGCTACGAGACTAACGGTGGCAGAAGGAAATGACTTCCTCCTGCCTGCCCGGCGACAGGGTTAGTGCACACCGAGCCCGCTCTTACTCCGCCGCTGTGCGTCTCTGCTTAGAGCAGAGGGACACACGTTGGAGCGTACCTCCGACAGGATATTGGCATACGGGCAACAAAACCCCTTAGGCACACGTGCCTAAGGGGAACCATTGCCCGCACCCCAGGGTGCACCGTCCCGGAGACTGGCCTTCCCCCCGGACGTATCCGTAAGGGAACTCCAGCCCACGGGCACTCGGGGAGGTTTCCTGTCCACGCACCCCAAAATTACACCCCTGGGAACAGATTCGTCCTTTCATAGCCTCGCCACAGACAATGCATAAATAAAATAGAAGCTTCCCAGTTTACGTTTCCGGTAGACTCGAGGGTTATACTGAGCCTTGTTACTCTGTGGGGACTGAACAACGAGCAGTTAAGCAAACTAAGTCTGAGTTATACCTTCAGCGTGGCGGGGACTTGTTTGTTTGGGCTTGTCACGGCATTCCCCATAGGAAAAGGGAAGAATTTGTTCAAAAATTTGTGAAGTAAGGAAGTCCTCGTATGGTGATAGCTTGTTTACTTCTACCCATTGATATGTGGTTATAATCACTAAATTAAGTCTATGGTATAGACAGTACTCCAGTCAAATGTATATCATATTTATGGAAATAGCCTTTCCTCTAAAGTAAAAGGAAGGCCTAACTTTATATAGCTCGTTTTATAGTGCAGTGATTGGAAGGCCTATGTTCCGCAGGATGCTTGTACATTATTGCAGGAAGATATTTATGACAGTAGCAACAGCTAACACTTTCTCTATTTAAAAAAAAAATATCCATTTTTAGACACGCTGTTCTGTATAATTAATTATTTTTATCGTCTCGCGTCCTCTACAAGTTCTGTAGAGCATGTCAGAACCACGCGATAAAACGAGTTGTTAAAGGTCGGTTTATCCAAAAATAATATAATAATAATATCCTAGGACATTGTTCACACACGGTCATCTGATCCCAAACTAAGCAGAGCTTGTACTATGGAAACCAGATAACTGATATACTACATACACTACTTTTTTTTTTTTGTAAATACATACTTATATAGATAATTACACCCAGACTCAGGACAAACAGACATGTTCATGCACACAAATGTTTGTCCTGGATGGGAATCGAACCCACGACCAGCGGCATGGCAGGTGGTATCTTAACCAACCACGCCATCTGGCCTGTCAATATTTTCTTTAAGTCAGTGACTTGCATTGGCAGACCCCTCTTCCCCTCTTCTTTTTTGTAAGAAGGGTCAGGTAATGCAGGGCACTGGCCGCACTACACGAGCAATAAAAATTACTGATCAACTATCTATCAACTGTCTCAACTATGTCGGGGTCAGCTTCCAGCCGTACAACATGCAGCTGAATATAAGTATTTTACATGGAGCGTCTGCCTATTTGACCTCCACAATCCAGTTATTGGGTAATGCGATACCCCTTGGTCAGACTTTCGGGCTTCTGACGACCCGTAGCGACTGTCAAAGATCCACGAATGATAGCCGGGTCCGGCTTAACGTGCTTTCCGAGGCACGGAGGGGTCTTGGTGTGATTGACCGACCGTGCGGCTGTTAATAATTAGCCACAAGCCCGTAACTGAGAAATAAATATACCTAGGAGCCGATAATTATAAACGAGAGTATTCAAGCATTTTTAATAAGTTTTCTGTAGTTGCCTAAGATTTTTGTTTTTATTATTAGCTAAGACGTGTACTATTTTAGTATTTAATTAAGTTTGTGTACGAAGACGCAAAGTTAGATAGATCTTGATGTCAATTGTATGTATGACTGATGCAGTGGTTTATGTCAATAAAAATCAATTTAAAAAAATCAATAATTACGATTCGTATAAATTAGAAACAGCAGTGTTTCTAAAAGCTTATTCGAATACATAAATGTGTCGTCAAACCTCATGACTCATTCCCTAAAGCTCTGGCCAAACTGAAGCGGATCCCGCACAGTACGCGGAACGATATTCGCTCACACCGAGTGTGTCAACTAACTTATGGAGGTGTCTCCACTGGTGCGAATAGTGCGTGACTTCCTATCAATAAAATAATCAAAGCCGACAGGTTCACCTCAGTGTGGCCAGAGCTTTATATTGGTACACCGAGTCAACCAATCACAACGGCTTACGTGAGATTTGGCAGCAGAATACCTGATTTTAGTAGTGGGGAAGAGGCAACAAGATTTCAATTAGACAGTTTTATTACTGAAACAAACATCAGTAAAGAAAATTGCCAGTCGTTAAAGGCCGACCTTGATAGTTCAAAGGCAATATAACGTAAAAACTTTTAGGTTATATTGCCTTTGAACTAAAGTGACACACATAATATAAAGAGCTACCGTAAAGCCACAGAAACGACTTGTTTTCACTTGTGAAAGTGTTGATATGTATCCTTTATTTCTTACTGATTTACCTATTACGAGGTAAACTCAAATTCACGTTATTATTTATTTATTAATCACAGAATCCACAGCTCTTAAAAATACCTTAACACACTAATTTTACTAGTATTACAGCCAATTACGGATTCACTATTTATACAAAGAAGAAATAGCAACAGAAACTTAGAAAACTAAACAATATTATAGGACTCGTGTGAGGTGTTAGGAAGTGTGCAAGAGGAGTAGCGTGTGAGTGTGTGTGTATTGTATTATAATATGCGTTTCAAATGAGAAGACAGTCGACTACCCTCCCATGCCATCCCATTATAACAGCAATGACTACACACTTAAAAGAGTATTTGATTTTATACTCCGCGTTTATGAATAAATAAAAATAAAAACATAATCTTTTGTATTACTTGATAAAGTAGATAAAAGTAATAACGTTATTAAACATTCAACGTAACTAACTCTGTACGTCTACTTACAGGTACTTTAAAGAAATTCCATCACAATAACTCTTGCAAAAACATTTGTCATTCCGCGCAAGGCCTGTCATTTACTTGGGGAAATAATCCTCTGAAGAGTACGGTAATAGACGTGCACGCAAGGATGAAGAGACAGGGGCGCTAGCAACCTGTCATTGTGTCAGACGGAAATGTTAGGAGTCAAAGCGTTGCTGTACCTACACACAGGTACAAAAGAACACACGAGAATCTAATGGATTCAAAGTAGAACGAAAACGTATGTGTACATAATAAAATCTTCTCGTCGGAAAAATTTTGCAGTGCGAGGAAATGAGTAAAAATTTTATGCAAAAACAATATTTTAACAAACTAACAATTATTTTTAACTCTTGTGTTTTTGTTTTGTATGGAAAAAAACTTTTAATTGGTCTTCCTTTACCACTGTTTTTGTTATCGGTAGCGCAACTATAGGTTTCCTGAACAAATAAAATTAAAATATAATGGATTTTCTCCGAATTCTTCAATGGAGAAGATATTTGAATGCAACTCTTGCAAAATAAAACAAATAGACTAGCATAAAAAACTTTTTACAAAAAAAAAAACAACTGACTTCTAAAAAAACACTACAAAGTGAAAAATAACTTTAATTTCGGAAGTCGGTGTCTTTGGTTTCGTATTTTCGTTTTTTGTCACCGAAATTAAAGTTATTTTTCACTTTGTAAGTTGTTTTTTTTTTTTTTTTGTAAAAAGTTTTTATAATAATAAAAACTTTTTTTTCACTATTTAGTTGCGGTACCTACCCCACACAATTTCAAATACCAGCAAAATAAATTAGAACATCATCAACATAAAAAGTGGGAAACGTATTAATGAAGCTAACTCAAAAACCACCCAAGGAAAGGTAATCAATTTTACATGGGACCAATTTCGAGGAAAATACCCTCCCGAATAAAACAAACATCTTTCAAATCAGACTACTCTATAAAAAGTTATGCGTGGTCACAGATAAAAAATATTTTTTTCATCGGTTAAAAAGGAAGTAAAGAAAAAAGTTTAAAAACCAGCGCTGGGCCCGCCTGGTAGAGTACAGTCCGCTCCCTCTGAGAGAGGAGGCCTGTATCCCAACAGTGGGACTCTACAGGCTGATCATGCCAACTACCATGGCGTCTTCCTTCACAAACAAATGACACCTCATTCGTGAACAACCTGATTGTGAGCGCTCACAATAAACTCGTATCATTTGAGAAAATTGCTTTCATATCTGAGAAACTATTGTGGGTCATGTCATAAGTAATCTGGGACAAAACACAAATAAAAGAGACTACATACAATGTATACTATTGTTTATTTGGAGTTTGTTGCGGATGGCAGATCTAGGTCACATATATAAGATATAAAATACTTTCAAAGTGAGGCAAAGTGAACGTTGTAACCTTGTTATTCAAATTGTGTTTTCACCTGAGACTTTGTGTCTTTGTCAGTAATACTTTTGTCTAGTTGTATTACTTTTTAAAAATAATTTTACGTCAGAAGTTGGGATACCATCTTATCGATCATTTCAAAGCGATTGATTTCGTTTTCGTGCATTAGTTTCTTAAACGTTTCTAGCTTAGTGTGTCCATTACAAAAAATCCATTTCGGAAACGTATATACATTCCGAAAGCTATTGTGGTCACTTGCAAAGTGTACTGAGTTAGTGACATAAAAGACAAAGCTCTAACAAATTGACATGTTCTACCAGGGGCACTGGTCACTGTTCCAATCAACTCGTCACGGCTCGAGGCGGTGATTGATGGCGCAGACTTCAGCCAGTCACTCCTCACTCTTCACTCCTCACCCCCCCTCCCCCGCTACTTCCTCCTTGTTACACGTAATTAACTTGTTAGGAAAGCTGATCGTTTATTTCGTTTATGGATGATTAGAGTAATACGATCATGCTTAGCAAGGCTGATAGGTTTTTATCTTAGAAGCAGGTACGGAGGGGTTTATATACCTACCTCCTATATAGAAGACTATTACATTCTTTGATTCTGTGAATTTGGAAATATGGATATAAGTGATCGGTTGCCATGCTTGGAGCTGACTCCCACTACCTATAAAACTAGAAGAAACTCGAGCGATATGTATCTAACGTCTGTTTCATGATCCTTGTGTTAGAATTGGGTACCTCAACAATCTAACTTAGTCGATAAATTGCACTGAGTGTGGAGTGATGTGTTGCCAACTCACTGCTGAATTGTTAGAGCAATCACTTAACCCTTTGAGCCCTTCGCTGAGTTCAACGACTTTCAATTTTAGCAGCTTCATAAATACTTTATGCTATCCCACAGAGTAGGTTCAGAAATTAGAGGCGATTGAATTAACGTAATGCTAATTAGTGGATAGTTGTATTAGGTTTAAAGAATTTAATTCTCATAAGAACATAACAGTTCACTTAAAATGAGATACATAGTGCTTACAATTCTAGTAAATTAAAATAATATAACAATTGCCTCTGATGTGTTGGTGACGTTTTGAAACAGGCTTTCGAAATGTTAATAAGACCTCTATTAAGGGGAATAAATAATTAAAGCCTCGTTGTAACCGTTAGTCTCAGTAATAGCAATTAACGGGACGTGCTTCTAATTTTGTAAACATAATGTGTAATTTTCATCCCACCAAAAACATTTTCATGTAAAATGTTGCCAAGACGAGACCATATGGCTCGCACTGTCAAAAAGTTACCAGATCTCATGTAGAGCCAAGCTTCTAACTCTACCTACACCTTATTCAAAATATGAGGCTTGGCCGTTTCGTTACTACAAGAGCTATTGTATAACAGAAAAATAATAAACAGTGAATCAGTTTTCACCTTATGCCCATGTGACGGTAGTGAAACCTCCAAGCCACATATTTTGACTAAGGTTTGTGAAGTTAGGGCTTGTAGATTTAGGGCGTGTAGAGTTAGAAGCTTGGCTCTACATGAGATCTGGTAACTTTTTGACAGTGCGAGCCATAGTGCATAAGTTGCATATGACAATATTTTTTTTTAATTTGTTCATTTTCTAAGGATGAGGGTGATTTCCTAAAAATCCTGAATATGTATTTTATTATTTATAACAAGGAGTCCCTATATCAATTTTCAGAGCTCCAGCATGAAAATTTCCGGAAGCCTCATACAAACTTCCATCCCCTAGTTTAAGGGGTTGGGGAGTAAAAGTTCCAGATTTTAGATTTTGTTGTTGTTTGTGTACTAATGCTAGCTTACATATCCAGCTTTCTAGGACTTCAGGAAGTACTCTAAGAGTTTGGACGATCATCAGTAGGTGAGGAAATCGGGGTTTTTTAGATATCAATAAAATCTAAAGTAACTCTAATCTAAAGTAGCTATGCAATTGAAACTTTGTATGTTTAATAATAAATCTACTATTGGCACCATATCCCGAGAATTTTGTTTATCTGGTATAATCCGAACCCAAGTTAAGAGGGTTCAAAAAACGACGAAGCGCTTCGAGAGTAGATAGTGCCCTTGCGCTTCGCTTGTCTATTTTTCTAAATTTACTTAACACTTCAGAATAACTTGGTAACACACCCCGTGTTTGTATACCTAAAAGAACTGCTTCTTTGGCTAATCTGTCAGCCTCCTCATTACCCGAAAGTCCAACATGAGACGGCACCCACTGGATAACTAAATTTTTACCTGTTTAGTTAAAACCCTGAAAGTCTTCTACGACCTCTGGTAAATATACATAATTTTGATTTATTACTTGATAATTCCAATCCCAATGTGTCTATAGCGGAAACAAAAAAAAATTAAAGCTCGCTGCATCTTATCAACACTGTCTTGCAATTGATTGTCATTACGAGTACAATATAGAACGAAATCGTCAGCGTATTGACTAATACAAACGTTATTAATGTTTTGACAAATATTGGCCGTAATTATATTAAAGAGAAGGGGGGATAAAGGATCACCCTGTGCAATTCCCTTACCAGTCCATCTTACAAACTGTCTGTTGTTTTCGTCAGCTTTTATAGTGAGATGTCTTTCCTTTAAAAATTCCCAATTATAAGAACAAACATTTTTCCCAACTTTTAGATCATTTAGGATATATATAACCCGGTCAATCAGAACGTTATTATATGCTCCTTCTACATCCAAAAATACACCTAAAGTTGGAGTATTTTTAGTAAAACCTATTTGTATTGTGGTAACTAGGCGGGCCAGATTATCATAACAAGTGATCTTTTCTAAAACCGGTTGTACTAGGAGATAGTATTTTATTGTATTCTATAAACCATTCCAGTCGCTTCAGAATCATGGAGTGAAATATTTTACACAGACAAGATATCAATGCGATTGGACGAAGCTTGCTATCGGAACCGCCGCTAGTTTTAGGAATCGGTACTATGTAAAAATCTCGCCATTGATAAGGGACCGTTGATGTTTTAAAAATTAAATTATATATTTCGAGTAAATATTTTTAGCATTAATGGGCAAATTAAAGATCATTGAATATGTAATATTGTCCATACTGGGAGAGGTATCCTTAGCTTTAAAGCAAGATTCCAATTTCTGTTTTGAAAACTCACAATTTAAAGGTGATTAATTATTATCGAAAACAGGAGTTGGAGTCATCACAAAATCTGGAGCCAATGAACTCAGTAGTTCTTCTTTTTGTCTGTCCGATGAATAAGATCTCCTCTGCCTAAAACCCTTCATCCAACGCATTTTCCTCCACATGGCTGATGAAGTTGTAGTCTCATCAATACTGTCACAGAAATTATACCACAATTTAGACTTAGCTCGCCTTGTGATCCTTTGACTTTCATAAATTTTAACATAAAGTAAATCTAGATTTTGAGAGATAGGGTTTTTTCTAAAATTAGTTAAAGCTAAGCGTCGCTCGGCTACCACTTTAGAAAGTTGTTGGTTCCAATATTTTTTTTGGTATAAAATTATTCGTTGGATTATTACATAGTTTTATGAATGGAATTGTTATGATAATAATAATATACCTTTATTTCAGACATACGTCCATACATTTTTACCAAAAGAAAAGTTAGTAAGGTTTGTTAGTAGAACACATAAAAATACAAAAAAATACGAATAACAGGGTGTTAGTAATTTGTTAGTACAGAATCGAGATCAGTATATTACATTATATTGCAGTCTATTTCCTATTTCTGAGTAAGTGAACACTCGCCCAGTAAACAGTAAACGGACCGTTTATTTTGCACGCTAACGTTCTGAGGACAGTGTTGGTGCTACCACGGACCCTGCTCATCATCGATGCGGTTCTTTTCCTAATGATGGAGAAGAAATCATCGATGAAAGCTGCCGCAAACATTTCTGAAGCACTGCAGTACCTGGGTTTCCTCAACACTGCCCTCAGAGCGTCATTGTACTGAACACGCAGGGCATTGAAAGCCCGCCGCGTATAGTTGATCCACAGACTGCACGTGTAGAATGACTGACAGAAGGCTCTGAAAAGTAACAGTTTTACATCTGTAGTACATCGTGCAAATCTGCGGGCCAACATATTGCAGCGGACTGCCAACGCCCTCCTTTCCCTCTCTAAGTCTGCATCATCCTGTAGGCGATCCGTCAGCATGTGACCCAAGTATTTTGCTTCAGTCACCCTCACTAGTGACTAGTACTAGTTATATCTGCAGCCATATTAATTTGAGTAGTAAGAAAGTCATACATACATTGAGCGTTTTGAGATGGCGGTGGACCCTCTAAAAAATATCTAGTAATAGTTTGACGGTAGCTAGTCCAATCTGCTTTTTTAAAATTTCGTTTTAAGCTAATGTTTACAGAGTCGTGATATTTAAAACAGATCTTGATAATCAGATGGTCACTCCCCAGGCTTTCACTACTAACACTCCAAGAACCATTAGTAGCTATGTCTGTGGTACAAAACGAAACGTCAGGAGAGGTTTTTTGTAAAAAACCATTCACGAGCTTCATTCTCGTAGGATCACCATTATTTAATGAGATATAATTGTTTTCAATGGCAGCATCAAACAATTGTTTACCTCTAGAATAATTTTTATTGGACCAGCAAGCGTGTTGTCCATTAAAATCGCCCGCAATAACAGTATTTTTCGGAAATTTTGAAAATATTTGTTACCAATCTAATTGAGAAGTTCTCACGGAGGACGGACAGTAGACCGAAATTATATTAGAGATTAATTTACAATTAAGAATTTTAATATGTATTATTTCTATACCTGCATTAGCCACAATTATAGGAACAACAAAGGTTTTTAGAGATTTATGTGAAACAATCGCTACCCCTCCGTACGAGTCATATCTGTCCTTTCTATATACATTATACCCACTTATATTTATGTAGCTATCTGCATCTAACCACGTTTCGCTTAGAATAGCTATATGAATATTTTCTCGATTCAGTAATAGCTCTAAGTCAATTAATTTAGGCTTCAGACTCTGAGCGTTCCACTGGTATATGTTGATATTAGTAGTAATGTGAAAACTATCCATCGATAAATAAACTGCACAATTTACTAACAATATCCCAATACTTAAAATATGATGCAACAAACACCATAATTTCTTCCAGGAATAACTTTATACCCTTTTTAACCTTTTGTTCTGATGAACAATCTGCCAACCATATTTCTTTAACCTTGTTATAAAACTTTCTCAATTTAGATAAGTTTTCGGTTTTATTGGGGTTTGCTTCTATTATTTATTTTTGATTTTTCTCTTTCTGCCCTTCCTGTTCATATTTTTTTTTGTATAGACCTTTGTTTGTTCTTTTTCTTTTTTCTTCTTATTTTGTTTGGATGTTATGCTATTTTTGCTAACTTCCTCTTCACTTTCACTAACTTCTTCGAGCGAAGCACTTAAATCCATGTAGGTATTTATCGGATTAATTAATGGTTCTAGGGGTGTGAGGGAATCCTTGTAACTTCTAATATGAGAAGAAGTGGTAGTAGGAGGTGGTATTTCGTTACCTTCGATATTGACAGTAATAGCTTCAATTTGTTCAAATATAAGTCCAGCGCTATCTTATAAGAACAGCTGTTTCTACTCATTATGTCCCTAACCATTCTCTCTTTAAGATACACTAGACAGCTTTTATGTAATGCCATGTGCGGGCCTTTGCAGTTAATACACGAGAACTCCTTAGTTTCACAACTATCATGTTCTTTTCCACACTTCGGACATTTTATTTTTTGGGTAGGACAAAAACGTTTAATGTGGCCATATTTCCAACATCCTGAACCACCACCACCACAATGGTGACAGGGAACAGATATGATTCAACTTTAAACCGACACTCATATCCAAATATATGTGAAGGTAATGTTGTTCCCTTAAAGGCGACGCGAATAGCTTCACAATTAATCCACTGCCCATCGTCATTTAATCTTTTAAGCTTTTTAACCGCACAAATATCTGGTTCACTTTCAAATAATTCCGCGAGTTCGTTCTCCTCTCAAGGTCAATATTTCTGACAATTCCATAAATAATACTTAATTGGTCTGTTCTTTGACATATAAATTCTAATTCTTTAAACTTTTGGCAATTAAGTATTTTGTTTGTATCTTCAATATTCTTTAATATAATTAATATTTTGTAAGGACTTTTATATTTGATTTTAAGGATATCATTTACATTTTGAGATTTAAATAATTTGGCCATACCAATAATTTTTGGAAGTTACTGTCTTAGATGTGAGACATACCTCAAAATATTCTACTTGTTGTGTATTATTTCCACAACTACCCACATTATCCTTAAAATTGTTATTGTGTAAATTACTGCGTAATCTTCTTTTCGCCTTCCTATTCACGGTAGTAAAACCATTATCCTCTTCGATAATTTCTTCGCTGTCTTCTCGCAGCCTTTTCTCAACATTTCTCTGTTTTTCATTGTCTACATTCATCGTACTTCCTTCAATAGTAGATTCTTCCCTAATATTCTCCATCATCTCTTCATTTATAACACCTTTATTAGATAAATTAGACTCAACACTCAAAGATCTTCCAAAACTATCCATTATCTAGATTATTAACTAACATGAGGGTGATTATAGAAATAAGTGACACGGAAAAATAAGTAAGACGTCCGCACGTCTCAGTTAAGAGGGTTCAAAAAAGACGAAGCGCTTCGAGAGTAGATAGTGCTCTTGCGCTTCGCTTGGCTCGTCTTGGCGGGACACTGCCGAGCCCCCGGATAAGTAATATAAATTGCCTCATTCATTTATATATATTGTTTTAAAACTTAGAAGGTTCGATGACGATAAAGAGTGGTGACCTATCTTTGGACTGACCGCGGTAAGTGTAGATTGTGATCACAAATCTATGTATAACATGTGTATCAGTTAGTGCCTTAGTCAAAAATACCTTCCGAAAAGGACATGGGCTTTTTATTCCTGCGTTCTTTGTGTTGGACCAAAACTACACAGGACCATAGGGAGTCGACATGGGCCTTTTATTCCTGCGTTCTTTGTGTTGGACCAAAACTACACAGGACCATAGGGAGTCGACATGGGCCTTTTATTCCTGCGTTCTTTGTGTTGGACCAAAACTACACAGGACCATAGGGAGTCGACATGGGCCTTTTATTCCTGCGTTCTTTGTGTTGGAATAAAACTACACAGGACCATAGGGAGTCGACATGGGCCTTTTATTCCTGCGTTCTTTGTGTTGGACCAAAACTACACAGGACCATAGGGAGTCGACATGGGCCTTTTATTCCTGCGTTCTCTGTGTTGGACCAAAACTACACAGGACCATAGGGAGTCGACATGGGCCTTTTATTCCTGCGTTCTTTGTGTTGGACCAAAACTACACAGGACCATAGGGAGTCGACATGGGCCTTTTATTCCTGCGTTCTTTGTGTTGGACCAAAACTACACAGGACCATGAGGAGTGTCAAGGCCTTTTTCGTTAAATGTAATTAAATTAATGTAATTTTCATTAAGTGACAAAAAAAATGCCCATCGTGATTTTGTACGAGGACCTAATTCCGGCAATATGGACAAAGATTCGTGTTAAGTACATACACTAAAGCTAACTGTCGCATTTTGTCGTTGTTATAGCAGCTGTAGCAGTTGACCCTGTGACCTTCATTGTATCTCACAAGGAGACCCTACGGCTTTGTGGAAACAGATTTTTATGATTTTTAGTAGACAGGTAGTACACCACGTCAGTGTACTTCCTGAAAAATAGTAATTTGCAATACTCAAATAAAGCCAAGGAAAACGGACTTGAAGTTTTAAGTGTTCATGAGTTTTGTGGATTATTAGTTATGTTGTGGCGTAGTGGTAACGCTTACGTTTCATAGGCTTTCGTGTTTGGGTTCAAGTCTTGTGTTGTGTATTATATATATTTTTATATTGTTATTTATATTATTGATTAGAAAAAATAAGAAATATTTATTCGAACATTTATTTTTTAATGATTTTTAGTATTTTAACAAAAACAACAAATTTTGTTTAATTATTATTTACAGTAATTAAATGTTTTCAGTAGTTAAAATAGAATATAAATATTATAATGAAGTAACAATCAGTTCAAGGTGTACGTGATCCTGAATGATACTTATGATAAAACATTCTAAACAAAAGTTCCGTCTACACCAAGAACATCAAATGAAGGCTGTCTGTTTTTTTTTTACAATTACAAGGTGTTTGTAAACGGTCTAATGAGGAACACGCTTCATTTATATTTGTAAAATAATTTCTTGTATCAGAGTCCATTGGTATACCAAGCATATTTCATCAAGCCACAAAATATTGGTGCTGATAATTGATGATGGATTTTGTAATCGTTTGATGAAGTTCTTTATTTGTCTATAGAATAGACATCACATGGTTGAACAAAAAGAGTACATTATATTGGTATAATTTTAATTTTGCATGTAGGTATTTTTTCATCATCTTGAAATACTTCAACATACATATCTGCTTTTGTTTGTCCTGGTCATGAGTCGATAAGTAATAGAAATTTATTTTTTTCATAGTTCACACGAGACTCGAACTGGAGCACGAAATCCTATGAAACATGAGCGTTACCACTACGCCGCAACATACTCAACTGATAATCCACAAAACTAATATGCACTGAAAATTTTAAATCCGTTTTTCTCGGCTTTATTTGAGTATTGCACTTTACTATTTTAGAGGAAGTACATTAACGTAAGCAAAGCCGTAGGGTCTCTTTGTCAGTTTATGTGTAAAAGACCCTCGGCGAGTATTACAGACAGGCGAAAGAGCTCGTTTCCCCTCGTTTTATGTTCATGTCCGATGAAAGGAGACCCTTAGCCCTTTCAAAAATGTAACTGATTGCTAGAGGTATGTACTCAATGAAAATCAATGAAAGTATTTTATTTCGATGAGGACTCTTATACATTTTCATCACAGACCAGAAGCGCCGTAATTAGCTGTTAGACGTTATATTAGCGGTCGTGTTTGCGGCTGTACGTCTTGTAGACGAGAGCCTTTACATTTGCTAAAGGTATATCAACAATAACATGATTTGGCATCGTTTACCCACTTTAGAACAAAAGTGATCCATTCAGAAATTCTAATAACACTTCCACGTCATCAGGCTGTACCCAACCGTTTACATTTCCTCAACACCCAAGGACGCTTCGCTAACAGTCGACTACATTTGTGAAGAGCATTTAGCAAATTGTTTCGTTTCCACTGTTATCTACAAAATAACTTTGCTAAACGATGGGAGCAACGAACGAGTATAGTCATAGTTATATGTATAGATACCGAGACATGACGGGGAACCGTTATAACATGGGGGAGTGGTAAACAAAATACTTCCAATATTATTTAGGGTGGCAGTTTTTTTTAACGCTGCTGTCTGCGTGCCACGTGATAAAGGTTTTCTCTTACGGGGAACCCTCATTCATTTTCTAAAATAAAATTAGCCTAATAACATCAGCCATGCCAGTAGAAGTTCCGTGAAAATTCTAAACAAGGTAATATTTCCAACATTTTAACATCATGGGTATAACAGATACTATGTTCTTACCAAGAGTCATGTTTTTCATTTTTAGAGCTACCTTGTTACTTAAAAACTTTGGTAGTCTTCACCAAATCCAAACTCATCCAGCAAAAAAAATTTCATTCATTTATTCACGATCCATACTCGCCATCATAATGTATTTCTCTACACCTCACCATAAATACAGCAGGTGATTGTTAATCTCCACAGGCCTGACGCTTATATTTCATACGCCACTCTGCCCGAGCCACGCTGAGCCATACCCCGCCGTGACTCAGGGCACATCTGTCATGTCCTCGCTTCCGATGCCCGCGAGCCGCCAGACTAAAGGGACGCCATTTCCTACCCTTTATGATCACATAATGTATGGTGTTTATGAGCCTTTGTATTCTAGCCAAAATGAACGAATGAACTTGATATATCTCTTTGTGTAAGGGCAAATAAGCTTATCTTCTAAACTATCTTCTAAACTATCTGCATAACTGGCGGAATGTCGGTGAATTAACCAAAAGGATGAGCGTCATCCTGCCTTCTCAATGTTATTGTAATACATAACAGTGTTGCCATTCGTTAGAAAGACGAGTTGATTATAACATTTTGAACTTTGGCTTTTTACCATGACGGTCATGTGACCGACACATGTCCTTATGTAACCCATCACGTGCTGGCATGAAGCTCGTAACATATAATAGGTTTGCAGGAGCTCCTATCTAAATCAGAATTTTTAGAAGAATATTGAAAATATAGGTTCCCTGATATCAGCTGAAGCGTGTGTAAAAAACAACTTTATGTAAGTTCATGCGATTTCTTCGTAAAATATAACCACCTTATCGAACAAATTGATGTAACTAATTTGATTAACAATCAAAACCTAATTTTTACAATATATAACACAACTAACTATTTATACTAGGTACTAAATTAAATGACTAACTAACTATACAAATAAATACAAAAAAAGGACGCTTTGGCTTCGAAGAACTCGTCCGCATCGCTGTGCCCAGAAGACTGGCAGCAGTGCTACGTTGAATGGCATTAAATTGATTAAATTAAGAGCATTATATTTCCAATTCTGCGTCCCAATGAAAGACGTACACGTAAATCTATTTTACGGTACATTTATTAGAGCCAATTATGTGATTAGTTTCTTGTTTACAAAGTAATAATAGGGGTTCATGTGACATGTCACGGTTCTCATGGGCTATCAATACTGTTATGTGATGGACACTGTTTATCTAACGATGTTGTGCGGTCAAGGGCAAACGTTTATGTACATGTCTAGTGAAACTTTTCCATGACTATGTTAAACTAGGTTTCGCAATTTGCTAATTGCTTTCACTGTACTATTAAAACCATTCTATAATATTCAGTTAGCAATTACTAATAGATTAAATATCGTTCTGTGCAGTAAATCGAAACGCTGAAAATGTGCATATTTACCTTCCGATATTGCCCTGAAATGGCTACTAGGAATATAATTATTATAGTGAACTGAATACTGCTGGCTACTTTGTTTATTTAGATTTCGTGGAATAATGCTGATTTACTGTCATTAATTTCCTGATCTCCTAGTTACGGTGTTTATTTATTGTAAATGAATTACAACGGCAGTCATTATTGTTTTTTTTTTATATTTTGGTCAACTAAATAATTCAATGGCCAATTCAAACTCTGAGAAACTTTTACTACCTGTACATATAATACATAAATCATGGCACAGGCACAGAAATAACAACAAATAATTCCAGTACCTTCTATGGAAAGTTTGAAACAATAACAGAATATATGTATGTAGTTTAAGTGAGGCACACTAGCGGTGTCACATAACCGGTGCTGTGCTGCATACAGTTCGACGGAAGCCGGACACCGGACCGCTGCAGTCTCTGAGAAACTATGCTAGTTGTACGAACCGGACACGAAGTTGAAATGTGCGGAAGGTAATGATCGACAAGAAACTTGCGTCGATATATCTCCGATATAACTTTGTGATCGTCGCTTATGTAAAAACTTTTGTAAAATAATCTAGGAAAATAGATAGCTGCCACAACATTTAATCATTTTATGTTGACAGACCCTTCTGTTATGTTTATACGTACTTAATCACAAATTTATATTTTTCTTACGGGTCTATTTAGATTGGTTCGATAAAAGCTATGCCACTGGTAATCAAACTCAAATAACTGCTTTTCTTTTTGCCGTCTTTAGACTAACCTTTTAAAGTGCGATTGGAAAATAAATACACACAGCTTTGCATAGTTGTATGCAGATAGACTCTTCTGTTACGTTAGTACTTACTTTCGAGTTATTTATTTTCTTTAGTCTATTTCTAGCCTTTCTATCTAATGAAAGTTTGGTTTGTTTTTGTTTGTTGGTTACCAATGGCATAAGTAACCAAGGTTCCCCAAAACCGCCTTTCTTTTAGCTGTCTAGAGCAGCATTTTATAGTATATTGTGGCCCTTCTGTTTCTATTTATTTTGCAGCAACGCCGTGAATTTCCGCGCTGTATCAGTTCCGATACATTTGCTATTTTTCTTTTCAACCTCAGTAAAAGTAAAACCAATTAAATTTTTTAATTGGAAACTGAAGGTTTATAAGAAATGCCTGTTGATTTTAAGGTTTACTGCCATACAGTAAAGTAATAAATATTGTTTTCCTAAAGTTTCCTATAGCAGTTGATCACTCTAAAACAATACTTGATACTTTAGCATTCAACCAGTACCAGATTAACAATGTTTAAGTCACTAACACCGAGCACGCTCAACAACGTGAACAATACATTTGGTTCGTAACATATGTAAGGGGCGTTCAGATAAGTATAATTAATGGTAGGGCTTAGCGGCAGTTGAAGTTCTATCAATATCAGATAGTATTCAGAGAATAGTCGGGTATTTTCTGAATGGTAAGTATATTAATCTTTAGGCCAATACGTCCGAGGCGTACGTGACTATGGAAGCGTACGTATTACTAGGAATCCTAAAGATGGATAGGACTTAAAAAATTAAAAACCTATCCTCCGTTTCATATTAATGTTTCAAGTGTGCATTTCGTGGCGAGTCACTTGCACAAAAGAGCACACTTGTGTTAATTAGGTAGCTTTAATTAGCCACGAACTGCAAACACAAAACAACAGCCTCACTGATGATATTGTTATGAACGGAAATCAAATCTCGTAAACAGTAACACAGAAATCCATCTTAAAAACTTTGCGAAATGCGTTTGTACCCACACTACGCCTTTCTCAATGCGATGCTCAAATCCAAGCTGTTCCGAAACACGTAATGCTCCCATTCAGTACATATGACTTATGCAAACTAAAGCTCCCACAATGTGAAATTTTTACTTACGCTGACGACACGGCGTTAATAGTGCATAGTCCTACTAGGGATATTGTTAAAACTGCAGCAGAGTCTGCATTAAGTATGATAATGACATGGCTAAACTCAAACCTTCTTACGCTCAATTTACAAAAATCCAGCTACATACCGTTTGCTATAAGACGTAATAACTTGCCTTCAGACACTTTCTCGATTACTGCTCACTCATGTCAGGCTTCAGCTTCGCCCAGGTCGTGTTCTTGTCCTAATCTTAGCAGAACAACCAGCGTAAAATATCTAGGTGTACAAATAGATAGTGAACTAAGATGAGATAAACAAATAGATGCTCTCATCACTAGAACCATCCGTCTCTTACATATCCTCGACACTTTAAAAATGGTGTACTTTAGCCTATGTCAATCGGTACTAGGATACTGCATTACGGTGTGGGGAGGGGCATGTAAAACATTCCTTCTCAAACTAGAGAGAGCACAGAGAGCAATACTTAAAGTAATGACGAGAAAACCCTACAGATACCCAACAGCTCAACTGTATTCCAACTGTAAAGTACTCACAGTACGTCAACTCTTTGTGCTCTACTCAGTCCTTAAAATACATTCATCCCTACTCCCTTCAAACCGAGAAAAACGAACCTTTATCCCTCCAAGTACTCCTCATAGAACAGCCTTTGCCAAATATCAGTATTATATTCTGAGCTCTCTCATTTACAGAAAAATACATAAACACCTAAACATACTTGATTTGACAAAATGGAATATTAAACAAAAACTTACAGAGTGGCTACTTCAACAAGACTATGATCACACAGAATCATTATTAACCTACATAACCTAGCACTTGCACACTCATGTACAAACATACATTATTCACACACACACACACAAACAAACAGAAACACGCACATACACACTCATACACACATGCACGCACATACACATACACACAAGAAATACGTTCATTATTAACCTTATTTCATTTTACTTCCTTTATGATTTTTGATAATTGTTTAATTGTGGGTAGATCGACAGGGTTCTCACTTGATTAATAGTTTATTATAAATGATAAATGATTTTTATTTCTGTAAGTAGGTTTGTACAAACACTTTTACAAGTCAATCATGATTTTTTTTTTAAACTAGATGAGGTCAGCGTTTCCTATCTGACTACTCTGAGAAGAAAGGCCGAAACAAACTCAGAGGTCACAGTCTCTTATAAAGTCCAGACATAATCTTGGTCACTTCATGTGAAGACCATGTAGATTGGTGTCTGAAATGGTCTTTTGAGGAAAGAACCACACAGATTGAGAGGACCTGTCCAGTCAGTGCACGCATTTGTCAGTAATCGCGCAGCTCACCTCAGAACTTAAGAAGCTCAACGATTCGACGAACAATACCAAAGAAAGGACATTGGGGTAGGCCGCATAAATTACTCAAACTGCCAGACCATGATTAAAAATAACTGAGAGAAAAAATAAAACAAACAAAAAAAGCAATGACCTACATAGTCTTCACATTCACAATAAATTAAAATAATATAATACTTTACAAAGTAAATAGTCATGTCAACATTCAGTATGCCAAAACAAAAAAAAACTAATTTAATATTAAAACATAACTTTATGGCCGTCCACTGTCTCTTAAGAAACAGGTATACCCTAGTTTAAGAGACAGGGTATCAGAAATTGTCAACAGATGTACCGTGTAATTACATCACCACGTTCTAACATAATAATGTAGTTACATAACTTTATATATCTTGATTGTTACCATTTTTAAGTTCTGTTTTTCTCATCATCTGTACTTTCAAGATCAATAAACAATTTATTATTATTATCTCCTATATTTAATTTTTTTACATATAAGTTATATTTTTAAATATTAGAATTAAAAAAAAAACATTTAAAAATATAAAAAATAGAAATCCACCGGCATGGGGAACAGGGTCCAAGCTACCGGTGGTTAGGACCCCAGAGACACGAACCTCCTCACAATACGCGCCGTATCAAGGAGGACTGCCTTCTGAATCAGGCCCTTCACCCAGCCACCCAACGAGAGCCTCTTGAGATGTTGGTCGAGGCTCTTAGCGATAAGGCCATTGACCGTAACGACTATCGGCACAATGATTGCCGAGCCCACATTCCACATAGCGACAACCACGTGGGCTAAGTCGAGATACTTCAATTGTTTCTCCTTCTCAGCCTTCACGAGGTTCTCGTCATGCGGGATAGTGACATCGATTATCATTGTGCGGTGCACTGATCGATCTATCACCACTATATCAGGCTTATTGGCTACAATAGTCCTGTCAGTGATAATAGATCGATCCCAGTATAACGTGACATGGTCATTCTCGAGAACTGGGTCGGGCACATACCTGTAATACGGTACCTCAGATTCCACAAGGCCGTATTTCAGAGCAAGTTGCTGATGGATAATCCTGGCCACTTGGTTATGCCTGTGCAAATACTCGCTTAGCTAAACGAGAAAACCCAGAAGTAATATGTCTGATAGACTCACCGGGGCAATGGCATGCCCGACATATGTTGATCGTCCCGTCTTTCATTATATACTTCCGGTAGTTATTCGTTAGCATAACTTCATCCATAATCGCACAGATTGAACCTTCGGTCTCCCCAAAGAGGTCACCGAAGCGTAGCCAGGCCACAGACGCTAAGAAATCTACGTCGGGCCCATGAAGGGCCTGGAAAAAGCGTCCGTGAAGCTCCTTGCTTTGCCATACTTCCTTGTGGTAGTTGGTACTAAGCACCACAGGTTTGCGCCAGTTCTCTTTAGCCAAGGATAATGGAGTGAGTCCCTTGTCCACTGCAACCACATCTCGGTGCATACCCACGTCAGCCTTGAGAAAATATTCTCTGAGACTGCACACCTTGTGGTTGTGGAGGGTCTTAGCATTTAAAAAACCTCGACCCCCACACTTCCGCGGAATGTACAGCCTCATGACAGACGAACGTGGGTGATGCATCCGGTTTGCAGTCAATAGTGACCGGACTCTCCTATCCAGGGCGTCTAGTTCCGTCTGGGTCCACTTTAGTATGCCAAAGGAGTACATCAGGAGCGGCATGACCCAACCGTTAAAGGCGCGCACCTTGTTGCCGCCTGACAAAGAACTACTAAGTACCTTTTTCAGGCGACCGAAGAAGCGCTCCTGCAACGATTGTTTCACGTCAGGTCCGTTAATGCCTAACCTGTCTGACATACCCAGGTATTTGTAGGTATCAGTTGCGGAGAGTGATCTCAGGTTTATAGAATCTGAGAGTTGTAGTCCCTCAGATTCCACAATCCCGCCCCGCTTTACATGTATGACTGCACATTTATCTACACCAAATTCCATCCTGATGGAATCACTAAAAGTTTTAGTTACTTTTAGTGACTCCAGCAGTTGCAATTTGTTGGTGGCAAACAGTTTCAAATCATCCATATAAAGCAGGATTATTATTATATTATTATTATTATATCCGTAGATATGCAGTTCCTTTCAAATTCATATTCAGTGAAATTCAGACACTTGCAGATCTATGGACTGACCTTGTAGAAAGAGAATGATTTCTTTTCTTGAACCTACCCAGTTACACATGCTCATTTCTAGCATGATAGCATGCTTCTATTGAGCAGTTGCTACTTAGTAGCATGTGTGTCGGAATGTTGCTCAAAATCAGCATGCTCATTTCGAGTTTGCTTAAAAATCGACAGGCGTGCAATTTTTGAGCATGCTACCTGCGGCGCGGGTGGAAGGGGGCGTGCTTTAAGCGCATCTAAACAGGTTTGCTTATTGAGCATGCTAGTATCGATCAGTTGTTCGCAACAGGTTTCCAGGTTTCTTTTTTTGCCGAGCTGATATAAGCTTCTGGATGCATTGCATCGCCAGCAAAATGATGATCTTATTCAGCTCCATACGGATAGCTGTTTGATTGTCCATGACTTTGTTTGAACTGACAGAGAGCGAGGAAGCACGCTATAAAATGGCATGTGTATTTGGAATGTTTGCTTTGAGCATGCTTATTCAGGAGCATACTTAAAACTAGCATGCCTATTGCTAGCAAATGTTTACTGCTCATAAGCATGCTCGTATTGAGCATACTTAACAGCACGCATTTTAGCATGCTATTTTAGAGCATGTGTAACAGTACCTTACGAATATGAATGGAAATGCTTTTACATGTATTTATTATCGTTTTCCAGCAAAGATATTTTCTTGCTTCAAGAACATTAAAACAATGACGTGTTTGAAAACAAAATTTTATGTTCAATTAAATCCAATTGTATAAAAACAAAGAACGTCCTTGTAAAGTATGCGTTATTGCGACATCGAAAGTACCTTCTCTTAAAATGTTATTAGATGGATAGGTACTAAGGATGGTAGGTGGAACAATATTCTTGTTTTTTATATTACCGACGAAAAAGAAGGGAGGAGGTTCTCAAGTCAACACGTATATTTTTTTTTTAGATATGACCACGCATACTCTACCACTTGTTTATGTATTGTGACAGTTGAACCCGTGTATTGAACTAACACACCTATCCATATATTTTGTAATCTACCCTCAAAACATTACAATCAATGCTTAGTTTTTATATTACGTCCAACGTATAAATATGTTCATGTAAGTGTATTGTAATTCTTATGAGAATAAATGATCTCAAACCGGACGCATACCCTTTTATAGAGTAGTCCGATTTGAAAGATTCTTATTTTATCTGGGAGGATATAACTTTAAGTTGGTCCCATGTAAAATTTGTTCACTTTGGTTTGGTATATTTTGAGTTACTTTCAATAATACGTATTTTTTTCCCACTTTTTACGTGGATGGCGTTCTAATTTCTTTTGCAGGTATTCGAATTTGAGTGGGGTAGATACCACAACAAAAAGTGAAAAAAAAAAATACTTCCAAAAAAAAAAAAACACTGCAAAGTGAAAAATAACTTTAATTTCGGAAGTCGTTGGCAAAAAACGAAAATACAACATTTTGTAGGTCTAAAACAAACAAACATTTTGTAGGTAAAAAGAGAAAATCTTCTTTATTGTTACGTACCTAAGTAATGTACAGTGAGGTGTCTTGAATAATTTTGTGAGAGTAAAATGTATGTAACTTGTTGAAAGAAAAATGTACGTGATACGTGGTACGTTCAGGAATATTGTCGAAGTGTCTCAGGATTTCTAAGAGTAAAAGACTTATTTTTTAACCTGACCCTCAATACTGAATACTGTACTGAATACTGTGCAGTATACGTAACTGTGTTCGTGCTTTTAAAATGCCATTTCTGCTTTAGTTTAAGGTATCATGTTAGGTTTTGCAGCCAGAGGGCACCAAAGGGACCGTATAACTATGCCTACCATTTCTGTATATCGGTTACGCGGTTATATCTCAGTTTCGCTGTTGAAAATTTCACAGATTTTGTTGCTAAGGCAGGAATAAAACAGCAGGTTTACTACGTAATATTAAGCAAGTTTCTCTTGATCTCCAAAATCATAAGCTCTAGTAGGTTTTAATTACTTTGAAATTTTGTAGTACATACCTATTTTAATAATCGATACTTGGTTATCGAAACTCATAACAAAAGCAATCATTTATCACAATTACGGGTATCGTGTCGAAGCCCAGTTATTACCAATAATCGCTCAAAGCCTCGAAACACTTTTTCTTTTACTTTGATGAGAAAACTACGACCCTTCGATAAACTTCGAGAGTCTGTAATACGACTTGTACTTTGTCACTACTTCGAGATGTACTCCTACATTATTATGTATATGTCTCCGCATGATTGTGAACAGTGTTCGTTTATACTGGCTTTCAAGCGCGGCTTCGCCCGCTTGATAAAAAAGTTTGTCAGCGCCAACGCACGACTAGAGTTTACTCCTTATGTTTACTCTTTATGTTTACTTCTTATGTTTACTCCTTATGTTTACTCCTTATGTTTACTCCTTATGTTTACTCCTTATGATTACTCTTTATGTTTACTCTTTATGTTTACTCCTTATGTTTACTCTTTATGTTTACTTCTTATGTTTACTCCTTATGTTTACTCCTTATGTTTACTCCTTATGATTACTCTTTATGTTTACTCTTTATGTTTACTCCTTATGTTTACTCTTTATGTTTACTCCTTATGTTTACTCTTTATGTTTACGCCTTATGTTTACTCCTTATGTTTACTCTTTATGTTTACTCTTTATGTTTACTCCTTATGGTTACTCTTTATGTTTACTCTTTATGTTTACTTCTTATGTTTACTCTTTATGTTTGAATATAATGGACAGACTGACCGCTACACTGAAGTCTGGCCGAAAATAAACAAAACACAAAAACGTGACAGTGACAACGCTTCGCTTGTATTTCACTCCTCATATTTTTTTCCATACCAGGGGCCTTATAAGAAAATCGATTCGTCAGAAATGTACTCCAAAAGTAACCTACGAGTATGTCTTTCCTCAGGCTTCAGACTATCCATATTAAATTTCATCACAAACGCTGAGCCGTTTAATGAAAGTCGGTTTGCCATGGATAGATCTTCTATCGAAAATAATGCGTTAAATTGCAAATGGTTTGTTGTATTTCACAACTTTTGGATAGTTTATAATCTCGCGAGATAGATTAATAACAACGTTCATAATCATACGGTGACTATACATTCTGCATACTAAATATCCCGTTTTAAGTTCTAATGATAATTCTGCATACTGTGTAGAACACAAGTACACAAGACTGCAAAATCAAAAGTCATTTATTCTAACTAGGCTGAGAATCAGCACTTTTTGAACTTCAAAATGACGTAAGACAGTCCTCCGGCACGCCCGCCCTTCACCATTTCCTAGTAGTTTAGAGATGTCATCATGTATTTGTCAACTGCGAAAAGTTTATACTTAGATTATAGCATTTGGGCTGATACCCAATAAATTATTTTTTGTAAGAAACTAACTGTTACTGACGTACGAGTGTAATAGTGTAGAATCTTTATGTTAAATCACGTTATGACGTAAGCGGAATAAATTGATAATTTAGTTTGATAAATCATTAAGGCCCATGAAAATGATAGATGAAACCAAACCTTTTGATATACTAAGATGTTTTTGGCAAAATTATTATAATAATTTGATGAATGGAATAACATTATCGAGGAACTGGGACGTTGCCAGATATTTAAGTAAATACTTAGCGTATTGGTTAAGATTTCACTTATATATAGTGGCCTATATATAGCTCGCTAAATGTAATCAATCTTAAAATACTAGGAATTTTATGGGCTCAGGATATTGTCTTCAATTATAATATTAATAATAATTAATTGATCAATTAATTTACCTTGATTCATAGATTTGTCGAATTGCTTTTGTAATAAAACACCTGTCTCACCTATTTAATTAATTCAAAAAAATAAAATAATATTTGAAATCTAATTACGTGACACAAGCTTGTTCTGGTCCACATCTATACAGGGAGTGAGGCCAGCCCCCCGCAGACTGCTGGGGTGAATTCAGTATATTATTATCGTACTGAGTACTAAGATGACCGGTACATGAAATTATTTCAGGAATGTTATGGGAATCCAATAAACCTGATTTGTTTGTGTTTTTTGCACAGATCGGAGCGTCTGTTACTGGTTGGGAGGGATAGGTAATAGGTATGCGGTGAGTTCGATGAACTGTAGCTAGGCAGAAAGTGAACAGCTTATTTCACGCTTCATTTGTTAAGAGTATTTCAACATCCATTGCAGATTTTTTTTATTCAATGGAGTGCTGCGTACAGATAATGTTATTTTACATTAAAATAAGGAAAAGTGACTGAAAAAACGATAAAAAAAATCAGAGAAATTTTCCGGTGGAATATGATTCAAAATATCGCTATTTCAAATCATATTCCACCGGAAAATTTGCTGAATGCACCCAGTTAGTTTGCGGAGGGCTGTCCCTTACACCCTGTATTATAAAAAAAACAGGTTTAATTCCCAGAGGCCTAACTTAATTATATTGTTACTCGAGAACTTCAGATCGCTAAGTGCGAATACGTTAGCGGACTTTAGACTTATTTTAGAAAGATTAGACTGTTACTAAGACATTTAAAACTCGTATCAGTTAAGCTACCGTTATTACTTTTAGAAAGATTACACTGTTACTAAGACATTTATTTATTTATTTTAGGATCTCCAACAAAAGATATACACTAAACATTGCATAAAGTTAATGGACGACAAAGTATTTGATAGGTGTACTCCTTCACTTACAGGAGACCACAGCATGCACAATAACATGAACAACTAAGCTAACAAATTAAATGCCTAATACATAATAAAAGAAAAGAAAAGATACTGTGGAACGTGAAATACAAACGTATCAGTTAAGCTGCCGTTATTACTTTTAGAAAGATTAGACTGTTACTAAGACATTTAAAACGTATCAGTTAAGCTAGGTACCGTTATTACTTTTATAGTTGAGTACAGAAATTATAGTCATAAACGTAAACGAGGCAAAAGGAGTATGTAAGGATCGTAGCAGGTGGCGTTCTGTAGTTTCTGCCTACCCCCATGGGAAGACGTCGTGAGTTTATGTATTTCTAATAACATTACTTATAAGACTCAATACTCAATACTTTTATTGCATTCCACATGTAGGTATTCTTAGGTGGTAAACTTATAATTAGATCATGTGGACCCTGTCGGGCACAGCAAAATAAGTGAGTTAGGAGAGAGGAAGCATTTGTTATTTATATAATATTACTTAAAACTATAAATAATGATGCAAGTTACCTACTTGCATCATTATTTTTTCTGAGATAAAAAAAAAAGACCTACCTATGTAGACTTTGTCTCAAGCAAAGTTTTATATCTTCTTCTCTCCTACTACTTTGCCGTACCCGATGGGTCCATAACATTAATTCGGGCAAACACAACACACCAACAACAAACTACAATAACAACTACAACATGAACTCACTCAGTCGTGTCCATTGAGTATTGACCCAATCATTTTTATTCCATTCCGCAATTTGTACTATGAGTAGACTTGCATCTTTACCACCTACAACCTACATTACAACAATGCTTACAGCTTCTGAGGTATAATAAGTATTAAGTAAATAAAAAGTTTTCAGTAATAACTAAGTTAATAATATAACACGTTATAGTTCCTTACTGTAGTTAAAGAGAGTAGTTAAGGAACACAAACTTGCCTCTGCGGGAAGGCTCACGGGAACGAGATTAAACAATCAAAGTGGAAAGTTTTTCGCTGAGGCTGCGGATTCAAGATGGCGGACAGAGTAGCTTGTATCTCCTCTTGCATTATTTTTTTGTGGAAGAAGCCTTTTTGTTCGTGTTGTTTTTTCAGGCACTTTGAAGATTTAACTTTTTGTATTAATTTTCAAAGTATGCGTTCACTGTATACTTACGCTTGAATTCGTAAAGTTGCTTAAAGTTAACAAATGATTAGCGACTGTTGAACCATACATTATTGACGTTTTAACGTCTCTTAACTATAAGCAATGTTTATAAATAGACTATTTATAATAATAATAATTTTCTCTAAATAGCAAAAGCGTGCAAAAAGTTATGTCATTATCTAGAACAGCTGTTTCCTTTTTGAAGTGATAATGGGCGTTCTTTTGGTGCATATTGTCGTAATAATGAGAATTACTTTCAATTTGCCAAACCCAAGGCCCTTCTAACTGTATACAGTAAAGTTACCTAATTTGTCCAAAACCGTTTCTTACAATTCCCTATTTCTCATTTTCGTACAAGTGCCGCCCTCTATCATAAATTACGATTTGAAGTTGCTAGAACAGAAATGTATAGAAAGACAAAAATGTTGGTAGTCGTGAAGCTTTTTGAAGGCAACGAGGCACAAAGCCTCAGCGTTTTCTACTAATTTCCGGAAAACTCCGCTAGATGGCGCTGTACTAAAAATAAGTATAACGAGGTAATTTTTTGAGCAACCTGTTTAAAAGTTCGTGTTGCCCGTAGCTATGGGGATAAAAACTGCAACTTGCTCATTTCAGATGTCGCTACCATTGTCCGTCTTAAAATTGGACAGCTATGTCAATATCCAAACATTTTATGTAAACAATCAACTTCTTTTACTCATAATTAATTAATATGCCCCGTTGGGCAGCTATTGACTGCAAAAATCCTGGAACCCGTGTATTCCCAAAAGATGTTAAAAGAAGAAAACTGTGGGAGAGGGCTCTCCGAAGAAAAAATAGGAAACCCAATAATACGTCGAGGCTATGTGCTATCCATTTTAAACCTGAAGACTCATCAGAGAAATTCATATACAGGTGATGGTCATTTCAACCGACTTCAAAAAGGAGGAGGTTCGCAATTCGTCTGTATGTTTTTTTTTTGTATGTTTGTTACGCGATTACTCAAAAACCGATGGACCGATTTGGAAAATTCTTTTTTTGTTTGAAAGGGTATACTTCCCAAGTGGTCCCATATAAATTTTATTAACTTTGCTTGGGGAGTTTTTGAGTTAGCTTCAATAATGCGTATATTTCCCACTTATTTTATGTGGATGATATGATGATGTTTTAATAACTTCCTATCACTGTTATTTACATGGCTATATCTACAATTATTGTGGTTAATTATGTATTCGAATTTGTGTGGGGTAGGTTCCACAACTAAAAAGTGAAAAATAAAATCTTTTTAGCAAAAAATAAAACCGACTTCCAAAATAAAACACTACAAAGTGAAAAATAACTTTAATTTCGGAGTCGGTGGCAAAAAACGAAAATACAAAACCAAAGACACCGACTTCCGAAATTAAAGTTTATTTCACTTTGTATTTTGTTTTGGAAGTCGGTTTTATGTTTTGCTAAAAAATTTTTATTCATAAAACAGAGAACTGGGTGTGTTTCATTACAATTACTGTGCATGAAAATATCCATGGTTACAATCATAGGCAACTCTTAGCGTTACCTGTGGCGTTAGTAACCTCCTACTTTCATACAGGTTTTCCCTTTAGGGGGTATTTGAAACCAGGAACAATATTAACACTTTGTAAATAAAGTATATTTTGCTAATTAGAATCAACTCACAGAGGAAGATAAATGTATCACCTCTGTATGAAAACTTACCTTTCAGCGAACTCTTAAATGTAGATTATAGTTAATGCTGAAAGATCAGTGCTAGAATGGACATCCCTGAACTTTTCTAGGGTAGAAATGTTGGGGTGATCATCCCCAAGTTCGTCTTCAACTCTGATCAAGTTATTTATGTCGTATGCCTCTAGTATTCAACAAAAAAAGGACTTTAATATAAAACAAACAAAACAACCCATCAATTATAAAATGGTCCTAATTTATTTAGCTTTCCACTAAATCTGCTATTTTACCAGTGGTAGACGCTTTCCTTTTCCTTATCTCCGCTTTTAGTTGTACTACACTCCAAGCCGCATAAATTTTTGTCCAGATTTCGTTTAATTAGTGATAGACACAACAGTGAACTCATACACAACAATGGCGGTTTGAAGACGGACAAAAGTGCTACCACCTATGACGAGCTTTCAGTTTTTAACCCCATTGAGCTTAGCTACGGTGGGCAACACGGACTTCGAAAAGAATTTGTGTGTTTACCTGTAATATAACTTTCTTTTAATTTGATAGTATTAAAACGACGTCTATATAATATTTTGGTTAATTCTATATACCTTTTCTTTGGGTTGTCGTTATTTGTTTGCTTTCTAATATGGGACTACTTTGCCGAAGTCTCAATTTGTTTCGATACCTACTGAGACCTTAGCAACAATCACAAAATAACTTACTCGAACCGTTCTGTTCAAGTGACCACTACCACTAACCATAACTCAGCCCCGCGAGTTATTTCTACCGAGTGAAGCCACTGTAACTTGGTTGGCCACTTAAATCTAAGATAGTCTCATTTTGAATTTATTTATAATAATAATAATAATAATAATAATTTATTTGCAGACCAGTGTCCATATTGTTAGTAAATACATATTCACTTATTAAACTATTGTTAGGAGGTACACATAATGAGACAAAACAAAACAAAACATTACACTTCACTAACAAAAGAAAACAAAACATAACATAACAGTCATAGAGCCTGTCTAGCCTATCTTGCTGCAACCTGTGTGTGCAGTCCCACCCATCGGCTAAACATTGGACAGTCCCACCGATCATTCAATGCCCTCAGTATGCTGTGGGGGCTGCCGCATGTTCTGTGCCGTAGAGAAGCGCAACGTTTGCGGATAATTGCGTAGAAATCATCCACTCTCGCATCGGCAAACATACCCGACGCGCTACAGAACCGCGGCAGCCCCACAAGCATCCTGAAAGCATTGTTATACTGGACACGCAGAGCGCTGTATGCCCTCTGCGTGTACTTAACCCACAGACTGCAGGTGTAGAATGTCTGACAAAAGGCTCGAAAGAGAGTCATTTTGACCTCATGAGTACACCCTGCAAATCTGCGGGCCAACATATTACCACGGACAGACAGCGCCCTGCGCTCCCTCTCTATGTCCAAGTCGTCACATAAGTCCTCGGTGACCCAGTGGCCCAGGTATTTAAACTTTGTAACCCGATTTAAGGGTGTACCTGCCAGTGAGATAGGCGGCACATTCCCGTCACCTTTGGTGCCGACTTTAAAAACAAGAAACTCACTCTTACTAACGTTATACCTAAGCCCATGAGCCACCCCGTAGTCCTCACATATCTTCAATAGACGTCTCAGCGCACTAATCGATGGGCTCAGCAAGACCATGTCATCCGCATAGCTGATGTTATTTACAGCAATACCATCAACATGACAGCCAATGCCAGTATTGCCGAGCTCATCGATCAGCTTGTTTAAATACAAATTAAATAGGCGCGGGGAAGTAATTCCCCCCTGCCTCACACCACACTTCAGTTTATATTCACCAGAGAGAGTCCCTGCCCATCTAACATTATTGATTTGGTTTTCATACCAGAACTTTAGCAGATAGATAATTTCAGCTTCTACTTTGCTCTCATTTGTCATCTTCTCCCATAAAAGGTCATAGGACACGAGGTCAAAAGCCTTGGATAGGTCTAGGAAGCACGCATTCACAGATGTTTTCCTATCCGTATAGTACCGGACAGTTCGCTTGAGACACATAATGGCAGTTTCTGTTGATAGGCCAGGCCTGAACCCAAACTGTGCATCATGAAGACTAATTCTTGGGGCCATGTATGTATCCAGCAAACTGTCCAGCACTTTAGCAATGACCGTTGCGAGGGATATGGGCCTATAGTTGGTGGGATCTGCAGCATCACCAGTTTTATTTTTAATAATAGGTACGACTATAGTTCTCATAAGTGGGCCGGGCAAATAGGCGTGACCCATGCACAGATTAAAGAACATAGCCAGTACTCTCGATAAATGTATACCTGCGTATCTAAGGTGCTCGACACTAAGGTGGTCATGTCCCGGGGACTTACCTCTAACCATTTTATGGATGACTTTAGTGACATCTTTAGCAAAGAACTGTACACCCAGCTTCATGCCCCCGTAAGTGTCAGTCACCGCCTGCGTAGCAATAACTGCAGGATGCGCTGGTGGGTTCACTTTAAATTTATTTACAAACATATTTGCAATGTGCGTGGGGTCATGTTTACCTCCAACACTTACAGGGAGGCTCGACTTAGGGTTCAGTTTATTTGTGTTTTTCCAAAAATTCCTAAAGTCCTTAGTTCTATGATTTTCAGCCATTTTATTCAGTTTAACTTGCTTTTCATTAGTACGACACCATTTTAGTTTACTTTTAAAAACTCTTCGAGTATACCGCATCTTATCAAAATCACTGCCCGCATTTAATTTGCCGCAAGATTGCCACACTTGAAATGCAAGTCGAGCCTCCCTGTAAGCAGTTTTTACATGTTGATTCCACCCTGGTAAAATTTTATACGTTCTGGGCTTAACAGCTGCCGCACTAGACTGCGCGGACTGTTGAAGAATACATATTATTTTGTTATACATATCATCTAAAATAATATTATGATTTGTGTTTTTACAATGACTGTCAGCACAGTGACCTAATTCAGGTGGAAAATCTATTTCTCGCAAACCCGCATTACACATTTCCTGAAATAATTTTATCTGCCATGGTTCACGTTGCCCCCAGGTAATGCTATTACAATGAGACTGAGGTGGCACTATATTAGGTGTAATTACTTTCAAGTTACATTCTACTTCTAAGGGCAGGTGATCCGACCAGTATATATCATCAAGTACCTTAATATTAACAAGGGTCTGTCGCGCGGCCTCTGTCATAACACAGTGGTCCAGCCAGCGCCTACAGCCGTGCGCATCGCTAAAAAAGGTGTAAGTGTCGCACGGCAGGCGCTCCATGTCTGCACATGACCACTTTTGTTCCTCACAGAATTTAAGTAATTCGCTATGAAATAGCTCACCAGTATGCGCATTATAGTCACCTAATATTATTACAGTTTCTATATTGTAACTGTCAATTATAGCTGCAATTTCACTTAAACAGTCAGTAAACTCGGTAAGGTTCTCACTCGAATTGGTAGGCATGTACACCGAGAATATAAGCATGTCTCTGTCGCACAGCCTTACTTTAATTGATGCGATACGCGCACTGTGTTTATGGCTGTAGGCGTCGCGCTAACAATTTTGTTGAATTAATCAACATTGTGCGAGGTTGGAAGGTTAATCTTTCAGGCATTATTTTCTTAACAACTTCTCCACAAATTGATCGAGTGATCTATTTGTAGTCAAACAAGTTCGCTCGCTTTGCTTAGAAGTTATAATATTTCCAGAAACTTTAAAACTTTTATTTGAATCAATATTTTATTTCGCTCTTCGTCCATAATCGAAAGCAAAACTGTGGAACCGGTTTGCTTTCTCGGCAAATTATCATTCAATCTTTGTTCTTGTTGAAATTTGAAACTTATTAAATACTTGCGCTATGATTTATCTAAGTTAAACAGATTATAATAGTATTGTTTCATTTTGGTTGAATTTTGCTGTATCTAGTGGAAATAATTGTGAAGCCATTTTGAAGTTTTATTCAACAGTTATCATTAGGAACGCTGAATGATTTTGAAATCATTGTCTTGGTCAGATCATGTTAAAATAACCTTATTTTTAAGAAAGTAAGTTAATGTTAGTGAGACCACCGACATTTATGTGTATTTAGAAAACCAATTACCGAGAAACTTAAATTAAAATATAATTTAGGCGGGGAGGTATAACATCAAAGGTTCTTTTAAACACATTATAGCTAAAATTTAATAAGAAAACCTTCGAACCTATATTAATGCTACAATAAGGAAAACTCCACACTGCGTAGTGGCCGACAGCGCCCTTGTCAATCCTTACTGACAGGAGTTAATATCAAAGAGATCGCGAATAATACAACATTCTACAGCTACATCCTTCCTAACGGAATTACTTTCTAAAAAAAAAAGAATATTTTTAAGAAGAAGAATATACTATCTACTTTCTTAGATAATCTTGGGATTCTTGGTTAGATAACCATACATTTACCTGAATCATAGCAAGGAAAATTAACAATCAGTGAGTTTATGGGTACTCCCTTTCTTTTCCTAAAATTGTTGTGTGTGTATTCTGTAATAATATCAAGTACTATAATAATTGAATCTCCTAATTTTGCATTATGATGGAGGATAAAATCATATGTCTTAAGTATTGTATTATATATTATAATGTGTATTATTCAGAATGTTCATTTATAATAAAACTGTTAGTCTTAAAACATTTGCTAAAAATTTGGTTTAAGTGACAGAAACGAATCGCTGTAAATCCGACTCCACGCAGTCTCGTCTTCCCTGCCCCTGGAGTGTAATTTAGAATCGCGTGGGACCCCCGGAGGCCCCCAGCGCCGGAGCCGTGACAGAAACCTTAAGTATGCTGCATGTTGCATGCTGCATGCTTGTTGTATGCTTGCTTGCATGCTGCATGCTTGTTGTATGCTTGCTTGCATGCTGCATGCTTGTTGTATGCTTGCTTGCATGCTGCATGCTTTTTGTATACTTGCTTGCATGCTGCATGCTTCTTGTATGCTTGCTTGCATGCTGAATGCTTGTTGTATGCTTGCTTGCATGCTGCATGCTTGTTGTATGCTTGCTTGCATGCTGCATGCTTGTTGTATGCTTGCTTGCATGCTGCATGCTTGTTGTATGCTTGCTTGCATGCTGCATGCTTGTTGTATGCTTGCTTGCATGCTGCATGCTTGTTGTATGCTTGCTTGCATGCTGCATGCTTTTTGTATACTTGCTTGCATGCTGCATGCTTGTTGTATGCTTGCTTGCATGCTGAATGATTGTTGTATGCTTGCTTGCATGCTGCATGCTTGTTGTATGCTTGCTTGCACGCTGCATGCTTGTAGTATGCTTGCTTGCATGCTGAATGCTTGTTGTATGCTTGCTTGCATGCTGCATGCTTGTTGTATGCTTGCTTGCATGCTGCATGCTTGTTGTATGCTTGCTTGCATGCTGCATGCTTGTTGTATGCTTGCTTGCATGCTGCATGCTTGTTGTATGCTTGCTTGTATGCTGCATGCTTGTTGTATGCTTGCTTGCATGCTGCATGCGTTTTCTATGCTTGCATGCATGTTGCATGCTTGCTGCTTCTGCAGTTCATAGCAAAAGCTTTGTAATACAAAGTTTAAAATATTATTAGGAAAATTAAACATTAAATAATTTGAATTTATAGGAAATTTAGGGCATATTGTATTTAGGACATAGTATTTAGGAATTTTAATTTTATGGCACTTTAGATTATAGATAAAAAAGGAAACACAATAGAGAACCGAGCTTGTGGCTTGTTCCCAGCAATCGAATAAACTTGAAGGCCATATATTTTGTGCAGCTGTTTTGCATACTTCTGGCTATCCTGCGGTCACACAAACTCGCAATACAATATGTAGTAATGCAGCTCGCTGGCTGCAGGTACACTATATATAAATGTTGCACACGTTGGATGTATTGCACCGCTTCAGTTATTTAACTAAAGCGGTGCAATACATACCACTTGCAAAACTTTGAAGGCCGCTCCTCCACAGCAGCCCACGGCTAAGCTACGCTTTGTATGAAAGTGTGGACGGCATCATCGCTACGCACGAAACAAATGCTGGAAAACAAATGGAATTCTCCGTGCACATCCTGCCTAGCAGTAGATCGTCAACGTTTGTATTGTGTACAAATTCAAATTCAAATTCAAATATTCTTTATTGTGGTACATAGGTAAGCAATAAGTTGTTACATGTTTCCGAAATTGTACACAGCTATGACCCGCCATAGTGGCATACAATAATTTTAAAGTAGGTAACATTTTAACAGCATAATCAAATAGAAAATTAAAATAATAACAATTTAAATATGCAGCACTTTAGAATTAACGAATATTTTTACATGTCAAGGCAACAATTAAAATAACGAGACATAAATTATAAATTCAGTTAGAATTAAATAATACAAATTAAGAAATATACACATTTTACTTATCAGGGGAACAATTAAAATTAAATAACATCGTCGAGATAATCTTTTAAAGTATAGTAACATTTGTCTAACAGCAATTGAAATAATTTCTTTTTATAATTATGCAAATCTAAATCTCTAATTGTCTTTGGCAATTTATTATATATGTCAGGTATTAGATAAAAAACACTTTTGTGGAAAAGAGCAGTTTTGTGGGGTTCAGGTGTCATTTTGTCTTTATGTCTGGCTCTATTACTTACTAAATTTGAAACGATGCATATTTAATTTTGCGAAAATGGCACATTCGTAAATAAACATACAGGGAAGTGGTAGTATTTTTAGTTTCTTAAAATGTGGAACACAGGAGTCCGTTGAATCAATGTTTATGTTTACAAAGTAATCTAGGGCCAAGTTCTGACGTCATAGTGTGCCACTAGAATAGCACTGGCGACTGACGTCATAGTGTGCCACTAGAACAGCACTGGCGACTGACGTCATAGTGTGCCACTAGAACAGCACTGGCGACTGACGTCATAGTGTGCCACTAGAACAGCACTGGCGACTGACGTCATAGTGTGCCACTAGAACAGCACTGGCGACTGACGTCATAGTGTGCCACTAGAACAGCACTGGCGACTGACGTCATAGTGTGCCACTAGAACAGCACTGGCGACTGACGTCATAGTGTGCCACTAGAACAGCACTGGCGACTGACGTCATAGTGTGCCACTAGAACAGCACTGGCGACTGACGTCATAGTGTGCCACTAGAACAGCACTGGCGACTGACGTCATAGTGTGCCACTAGAACAGCACTGGCGACTGACGTCATAGTGTGCCACTAGAACAGCACTGGCGACTGACGTCATAGTTTGCCACTAGAACAGCACTGGTGACTGACGTCATAGTGTGCCACTAGAACAGCACTGGCGACTGACGTCATAGTGTGCCACTAGAACAGCACTGGCGACTGACGTCATAGTGTGCCACTAGAACAGCACTGGTGACTGACGTCATAGTGTGCCACTAGAACAGCACTGGCGACTGACGTCATAGTGTGCCACTAGAACAGCACTGGTGACTGACGTCATAGTAAAAATTCACAGATCTCGTGTTCTACACGACCTTCTGGTACATTGAAAATGCACTTAGGCAGGCTTTTCATTTTGTACGATGCCTAATCTAATAGATTTAGACCTAATAGATTTTGTATCGTCTTTGAAGTAATAGAGCTCAAATGCACGAAGTAAAAAATCCGTAAAATAAAAATTACGCCATGCAATTTTGAACTTTAATGAAATATTCTCAAGACTACTTTTGAAATAAAATCATTTTTTGTTTAACAACAACAACGAAGCGACACAAAATAGTTTGGAACATAGAAATAATAATTTTAGTCTCAAATATAAAGTTCTAATTATTAATTTGAAGTATTTTCAAAGTTCAAAACGAAATTAATAAGAAATTAACATCATTATAAAATTAAATTAAAATAAGTATTAGTAGCAAAACGAAATTAATAAAAAAATAACATCATTATAAAATTAAATTAAAATAAGTATTTACAAATAAATACAAATACATTTCACAATCAAACTCACATAACAACTCAGCGACGCGACGCGCATCTATGGAGCGCGCTCACCGAAATCACACCTCACAAAGGGCACCCTCCTGCCTAGACTATTAGTGATACAGAGGTGCGGTGTTTTTTAAATGTAGCCCAACTCAGTACCTCGAGGGTTTAGATTGTGAGATATAGTTGATTTTATGACAAAAGACCCAAAAAAATTGATCGAATTTTTCACATTTTTGTGATTTTCAAGAAAAGTTTTTGACTTTTAATTTTTTTTCCACCATGTTGTAGCCCTTATTAATACGCGTCTTTTGAGACCTGAATCATTCATCTAGCCCTAAAACTCACGACACCAAGGCGATGTCACTTTCTGAGCGAAAATAGGGGCTATAGGCTATAGCCCCTAAAAATGTTTATGCCCCTATAAAATGTTTTTAAAAAACATTTTCAATGTTAAAATGCAAACATGATTTTTTAGTAAAATCGCTCTTATTAGCACTGCTGGGAATCAGTCCTTCTTTTAGAGGGAGATATACATCTCCCGACTATCCCATTGTGTCTTCATTTCTGTTAATCTTGGATGTTTTTTTCCGACTCAGCTATCTATCACAGAAACTAAATCAGTCAGTATATTTAGTTGCATAGATTCTTCAGATAATTTCAACATTACGACATATTTCGCAGGTTCTCAGACAGGTAATTGATAAGTAATAATGTTACCTACGACTGTTGTCTTACTTTCTTGCTCACTTTCATTGTTGCAAACGTATGAAACGATACCCCAGACACATTGATCGCAGACTTCAATTTACAATATGTAAATTGGCAATGCATCACCTTATCGTGCGTATTCCTGGGAGTACGTAGGATAACGTGATGCATTGCCTCTAGAGGGAGTACCATATTGTGACATCGATCACCATCATAAACACTTTGAGTAATGAAATATCGAACAGAACTTTAAATTTTATATTCAAGGGAAATCAATTTCATCAATATTTCAAAAGCTATTGTTACTGTTGAAAGTTCTCGACTTTGATTGACAGTCAATGTTTGTGTACAGTGACCGCACGTCAGTGGGTCCACTTTGTGTACAGTGACCGCACGTCAGTGGGTCCACTTTGTGTACAGTGACCGCACGTCAGTGGGTCCACTTTGTGTACAGTGACCGCACGTCAGTGGGTCCACTATGTGTACAGTGACCGCACGTCAGTGGGTCCACTTTGTGTACAGTGACCGCACGTCAGTGGGTCCACTTTGTGTACAGTGACCGCACGTCAGTGGGTCCACTTTGTGTACAGTGACCGCACGTCAGTGGGTCCACTTTGTGTAAGGTGACGGCACGTCAGTGGGTCCACTTTGTGTACAGTGACCGCACGTCAGTGGGTCCACTTTGTGTACAGTGACCGCACGTCAGTGGGTCCACTTTGTGTACAGTGACCGCACGTCAGTGGGTCCACTTTGTGTACAGTGACCGCACGTCAGTGGGTCCACTTTGTGTACAGTGACCGCACGTCAGTGGGTCCACTTTGTGTACAGTGACCGCACGTCAGTGGGTCCACTTTGTGTAAGGTGACCGCACGTCAGTGGGTCCACTTTGTGTACAGTGACCGCACGTCAGTGGGTCCACTTTGTGTACAGTGACCGCACGTCAGTGGGTCCACTTTGTGTAAGGTGACCGCACGTCAGTGGGTCCACTTTGTGTACAGTGACCGCACGTCAGTGGGTCCACTTTGTGTACAGTGACCGCACGTCAGTGGGTCCACTTTGTGTAAGGTGACCGCACGTCAGTGGGTCCACTTTGTGTACAGTGACCGCACGTCAGTGGGTACACTTTGTGTACAGTGACCGCACGTCAGTGGGTATACTTTGACCTTGAGCTGGCCTAACGTAGTAAGGAGTTTGAATAGAATACGAGGTCAGCTTATTCTGGTTTTGTTACTAATGACGACAGCCCACTGTACCTACAAACCAATGAACATTAATTTAATTAATTTCAGGCTAGTTGAAAATAATTTAATAATTAAAAATGTAAACTTTATAGTAGTTGTTAAAGATTCTTTAGTCCCACTTGCACGTTCATGGGTCAACAACTCGGAGTTAACAGTTAACTCAGGGTTAATTGAATATATTATCTTGCGCCACCAAGTGTTAGAGGTAAACCTAGGGTTAATTTTTAATCAATTAACTCACCCATATGGGAGAGTTAGGTCGTAAACTCTGGGTTAGTGTTAGTAATGTCAAAATAAATTGACGTTATGAGGCTGTTACGAGTATCTAATTTTGTATTTTATATTCAAATCATTCTGCCTAGCCTTTTCGTTTCCCTTTTTTTAATTTTGTATTTTATATTGTTCGACGTTAAAGCAAGTAAAAATTAGGTAAAATAATATTCATGAACTCATATAAAAAATTAATACAAAAAAGAAATAAATGTTATTTGACGTTTTCGTATAAATAAACTAAATACTTATGGAAACCGCATACAATATGATTAAAATGAAATTTTAATATCACGTTATAAAAGTCATAGACAGGAGAGTATTACGTATCGTAATGTAGTGTAAAAGAGATGGGTATACAATTTCCGTCCATTGTTCATTCATTAATTTTTGGTCGGATTACATATTTACATATTATTTATTTATTTATTAGGTATATATTAGCGGGCACAGACATTACAATTCCATTTTTGGCCGACTTTCAATAAGGAGGAGATTATTTAAGTTCGATTTTATGTATGATTTTTTTATTATATATATATGTCCACCGATTTCGCCGTCAATTGTAGACCGATTTTAAAAAATCTTTTTTTGTTTGAAATTATATGCTCTCGAGGTTGTCCAATTGTCACCAAGTCAGAATCTGATGAGCGGATCCCATGGAAATAGAGGGAAACCCTCAAATTTTATAGGCACATCTGTAGAGTGAAGTGGAACTGACGATGAAGACCACAGATGCCACTTGAACTACTCGTAGTATTTTACGGGTTGCGATAGTTGCTAAGCAATTTATGCTCGCCATAATGCATAATTATAGTAAAATGGAGCTGATGGTGACTTTACCATCAGCTCCAGTTCTCTTGGTTCTTATTAGGAGAACTCCTCTACGATTAACGTCCCTGGATCGAGAAAAGTAATATTTTGTAAAAGGTGATGAGCAGTTGACATTACGCTATTGTAACTTAGATAAATTACAAACTGACTCACTAAAAAGAGATGAATAAAAACTTTTTACAAAAAAAAAAAACAACTGAGTACCAAAAAAAACACTACAAATTGAAAAATAACTTTAATTTTGGAAGTCGGTAGCAAAAATCTAAAATACAGATCCAAAGACACCAACATCTGAATCAAAGTTATTTTTAATTTTTTTTTTTAGGAAGTCGCTTGTTTTCTTTTTATTAAAATTAAAAAAATCCAATTAAAAAAACACAAATTTTAGGTTAACTAACCCGGTGTTATTTTTTAGTGTCACAACACGTATAATATTATGAGTTAAAATGTTTTACTTAACTCCGAGTTTGCAATGTCTACATTTATTTATTTAACCCGACTTCACGTGCAAGTGGCCCCAAGTGTACTTATTAGCGTTGTTAAAATTATTGATAAAATGTAATAGCAAGTGACACACGTGTAAAAAATATGTAATGAAAACTATCATACTTTCTAGTGTTAAAAGTTGAAGCAAGAGAAGTACTAGAGAATTTTGATTGCCAATACATTAAATATTGTAACAAAGATGAGAGAAAAATCGCGGAGATCTACATTTAACACCACTTCACTGCGGCGTGAATGGTGACCTTAGTTCTAATAATAAAGTTTTCTTTACCTAGATAATAAACGAGTGCAAAACTTACTTACAGACGAGAATTATTAATTGTACATACTTAGCAACATTAAAGTATTAAGGATTTAAACTTAGACTAACCGAGCGAGATGTTTATAAGATACTTAGTGCGTACTTTGAAAATGCGCTACAAATGCAAGACAGAGACGGGGACATGTCTTAGTACGTACTTTGACAATGTGCTACAAATGCAAGACAGAGACGGGGACATATCTTAGTACGTACTTTGACAATGTGCTACAAATGCAAGACAGAGACGGGGACATGTCTTAGTACGTACTTTGACAATGTGCTACAAATGCAAGACAGAGACGGGGACATGTCTTAGTACGTACTTTGACAATGTGCTACAAATGCAAGACAGAGACGGGGACATGTCTTAGTACGTACTTTGACAATGTGCTACAAATGCAAGACAGAGGCGGGGACATGTCTAAGTACGTACTTTGACAATGTGCTACAAATGCAAGACAGAGACGGGGACATGTCTAAGTACGTACTTTTACAAAGTGCTACAAATGCAAGACAGACACGGAGACATGTCTAAGTACGTACTTTGACAAAGTGCTACAAATGCAAGACAGAAACGGGGACATGTCTAAGTACGTACTTTTACAAAGTGCTACAAATGCAAGACAGAAACGGGGACATGTCTAAGTACGTACTTTGACAAAGTGCTACAAATGCAAGACAGAGACGGGAACATGTCTTAGTACGTACTTTGACAACGTGCTACAAATGCAAGACAGAGACGGGGACATGTATAAGTACGTACTTTGACAAAGTGCTACAAATGCAAGACAGAGACGGGGACATGTATAAGTACGTACTTTGACAAAGTGCTACAAATGCAAGACAGAGACGGGGACATGTCTAAGTACGTACTTTGACAAAGCATTACAATTGCAAGATAAAGACAGGGACGTGACTAAGTGCGTACTTTGACAAAGTATTACAAATGCAAGACAGAGACGGGGACATGTTTAAGCACGTGCTAAGTAACGTTTATAGATCTTGGCCCTAAACTCTACGTGGTTTATTGTCTTACCATCTTCTACACGCTAAGAATATTATCTTACCGAGCACGTAATGCAGTTCCGCTTCTAAGTAATGAAATAGCCGAGCACGCGTAGTATGTAACTTCACCGTACCACCACTGCACTCCACTGTGACTGGAAGTTCACCATTCTTCATTCGTTCTGGCACTGAATGGTGGTCTTCCAGGTCTTCTACAGTTTCGTGGAAATCTCCGAGACGCAAAATTCCCTGAACGTACACTATAGGGTACCTGTAGAATGCACCACAAACAAACACATACGGATAATCCTAAATTGAATTTCAAAGTTCTAGTTTTCTTAGTTGTTTAGAAATCTGTTCTGAAAGATATCGAGAAAATTGAGCTAACTTTTATCGTAGGTATCTGTTGTATTTCGTCGTTAAAGAAATTGAGCTTCTGGAAACAAAAAAATGCATTTGAGTAACTTTATATTTTGTATAAAAAAATGTGAAACATATATAGTTGCAAGTACCTACATAAATAATATCAGCTCCTTTGTGAAATAAATAAATACGGATATATATCAAAATATTGAAATCGAATTTAGTAAAGTGATTTAGATGATTACATTGCGTAATCAGTTGCTCGCCCCCGACGATTAATTGGCCCAGCGATGGATTGCCAATTTATTCATTGAATTTTTATTAGAGCACCAATTATGGAATGTATAATTAATTTAATTACTAGATTAATATTGAGCTTCGTTTATTCTTTGATTAAGTTTCAGATTTGTTTAGGATGTTTTAGATCAAGTTTGTTAAAAAAAATAGTTTTATTAATGAAAGGAAGATAGCGGTGTATTAATAACGCGTTTAATGCAGTATTAGTTTTATTGTACCTTTTATATGAATAATCTGTGCTTGACTAATTTGTTAAACTTTTCTCAAATAATAAAAACTCTTTAGCTCACGACCTGAAAAGTAAAAACCACTAGTGCGAAAAATAGGCACTTTCCGCACAGTTTGGCTGCTTGGAAAACGCTCTTTTCGAGCACATGCATTGTAAAACCTTTTTTTACAAGTTTTTCAATTTATTTGAAAAATAAATAGAATTATGGAAGTCGGTGTCTTGGGATCTGTATTTTAGTTTTTGCCACCAACTTTCGTAATAAAAGTTATTTTTCAATTTGTGGTGTATTTTTTTGGAAGTCAGTTTTTTTTTTTTTTTTTGTAAATAGGTTTTTATTTTTCCTAATATCAACTGCTCATCACCTTTTACAAAATATTGCTATTCCCGATCTAGTGACATTAATTTTTGAGGAGTTCTCCTAGTAAGAACCAGGAACCAGGATAACCTTAACTTTGCAGTAGATATCACTACATACAGTGGGGCAGGGACATCGACGCATAACCTTAACTTTGCAGTAGATATCACTACATACAGTGGGGCAGGGACATCGACGCATAACCTTAACTTTGCAGTAGATATCACTACATACAGTGGGGCAGGGACATCGACGCATAACCTTAACTTTGCAGTAGATATCACTACATACAGTGGGGCAGGGACATCGACGCATAACCTTAACTTTGCAGTAGATATAACTACATACAGTGGGGCAGGGACATCGACGCATAACCTTAACTTTGCAGTAGATATCACTACATACAGTGGGGCAGGGACATCGACGCATAACCTTAACTTTGCAGTAGATATCACTACATACAGTGGGGCAGGGACATCGACGCATAACCTTAACTTTGCAGTAGATATCACTACATACAGTGGGGCAGGGACATCGACGCATAACCTTAACTTTGCAGTAGATATCACTACATACAGTGGGGCAGGGACGTCGACGCATAACCTTAACTTTGCAGTAGATATCACTACATACAGTGGGGCAGGGACGTCGACGCATAACCTTAACTTTGCAGTAGATATCACTACATACAGTGGGGCAGGGACGTCGACGCATAACCTTAACTTTGCAGTAGATATCACTACATACAGTGGGGCAGGGACATCGACGCATAACCTTAACTTTGCAGTAGATATCACTACATACAGTGGGGCAGGGACATCGACGCATAACCTTAACTTTGCAGTAGATATCACTACATACAGTGGGGCAGGGACGTCGACGCATAACCTTAACTTTGCAGTAGATATCACTACATACAGTGGGGCAGGGACGTCGACGCATAACCTTAACTTTGCAGTAGATATCACTACATACAGTGGGGCAGGGACATCGACGCATAACCTTAACTTTGCAGTAGATATCACTACATACAGTGGGGCAGGGACGTCGACGCATAACCTTAACTTTGCAGTAGATATCACTACATACAGTGGGGCAGGGACATCGACGCATAACCTTAACTTTGCAGTAGATATCACTACATACAGTGGGGCAGGGACGTCGACGCATAACCTTAACTTTGCAGTAGATATCACTACATACAGTGGGGCAGGGACATCGACGCATAACCTTAACTTTGCAGTAGATATCACTACATACAGTGGGGCAGGGACATCGACGCATAACCTTAACTTTGCAGTAGATATCACTACATACAGTGGGGCAGGGACGTCGACGCATAACCTTAACTTTGCAGTAGATATCACTACATACAGTGGGGCAGGGACATCGACGCATAACCTTAACTTTGCAGTAGATATCACTACATACAGTGGGGCAGGGACGTCGACGCATAACCTTAACTTTGCAGTAGATATCACTACATACAGTGGGGCAGGGACGTCGACGCATAACCTTAACTTTGCAGTAGATATCACTACATACAGTGGGGCAGGGACGTCGAGGCATAACCTTAACTTTGCAGTAGATATCACTACATACAGTGGGGCAGGGACGTCGAGGCATAACCTTAACTTTGCAGTAGATATCACTACATACAGTGGGGCAGGGACGTCGAGGCATAACCTTAACTTTGCAGTAGATATCACTACATACAGTGGGGCAGGGACATCGACGCATAACCTTAACTTTGCAGTAGATATCACTACATACAGTGGGGCAGGGACGTCGACGCATAACCTTAACTTTGCAGTAGATATCACTACATACAGTGGGGCAGGGACGTCGACGCATAACCTTAACTTTGCAGTAGATATCACTACATACAGTGGGGCAGGGACGTCGACGCATAACCTTAACTTTGCAGTAGATATCACTACATACAGTGGGGCAGGGACGTCGACGCATAACCTTAACTTTGCAGTAGATATCACTACATACAGTGGGGCAGGGACGTCGACGCATAACCTTAACTTTGCAGTAGATATCACTACATACAGTGGGGCAGGGGCGTCGACGCATAACCTTAACTTTGCAGTAGATATCACTACATACAGTGGGGCAGGGACGTCGAGGCACGACCTGTTCACATGGATTCAGTACTTGATTCTGATTCATGAGCAAGATTCATTATGGTGTTTTGTAAATTTGCTGAAATATGACGATGATTGTTGAAGATGTCGGCAAAAATCATGCCACCTGGGAGCTTTACTGACGTTCGTTGCGTATACCAATAAAAGTATATGAAAACAATGTATTACGAAATACAGATTTTGTTTTTTATTTGTGTAAAGAATTACATTAATTTTCTATCTTTGCTTCCTGAGACATTCAGTATGCCTTTTGGTAAAACATGAACATAGTGCACATCGTCATAATTTGAACCTGAACAGTCAGTCAGTCATTCGTTCGTGACGTGGCTTACCCCATTGGGCACGCACGTACTCCAGTTAAGAAGCTATTCTTCAAGCGAGCCCTTTAAATCAGTTCACCGCACGTATTCCATAACTCACTCCATATTTACGGTCTCCACATAATGACATAATTCGTCCGCCAGAGGGCGTCAGAAGCAGAGAAGTTACTTCTACGCGATATGCGGCCACTCGACAATGGGCGCGCAGGCCAGCCGGGACATTGGTGACAAACGTCCGTGAATGATATGTGGCTATTGCGGAATAGCTGCTATTGTAGTGCAGGTAAATGTTTGTTCGGATCAAGATTCATTGTCAAGTTCTTTGAATTAGTACGAGCGAATTGGCTAGTGGGAGTGTTGGTCAGCAAAACCAGTGTGGATGTTATCTTCCACCATTTCAAAGGTTACAATAATGCCTTTTCTGAGACGTGGTTAAACACTGAATCACCTTTTACCTAAACATATCTCGAAACCAATGATTAGGCCTAGGTCCAAACTTAACCCTAGACCCTTAAAACAGAGTTTAGATTTCGATATTTACTCTATAAACCACCACGTAACAGTCTCACTCCCATAATTATTAACTAAGCACAATATAATGGTACACAGCGGATATCTGAGCGCCATTACAATTAAGATGAGCGGCAAACTTTACTCCGGTAGCTCACACAAATCATGCTGGTTGCGACGATTACGATAACTTGGCGTAATGGATCCTTAGTTACTACATAACGTACACAGATACGCACAGAAGGTCAAAACCTTACCACAAGCGACAACTGGTCACGCACCGAACATATAATACTATACAGTACGTTAGTTTAAACGAGGGACGTATTCAAACCCACAATAGGTCATGTTTACATGATACTAATAAAAATATGAACAAAAAAATACTGATAAATAACAGAAAGATCATAGCAAAAATTTCGCAAAAAGTCTCGCAACGTGTATGCACCCTTGCGCTAGCTTATCGCAGAACATTTGCGCGGGTCAATAACCTTTAGATATGATCAATTTCCGTTCATACTTTAAACCTGGCTTAGGACAGGCAAAAGTATCTAGGTACTAAACAAAGCATTAAAAAATCTTCAATTCAAATGTAAATTGTGACCGCAAAAATTTAAGATGGTGGAAAGGAAAAACTTAAAATTTCGCCAATTGTTCAGTAAAGCTATTTAAAGTTTATTTTTATTTATTTATTTTATCATTTACGTATTTTTATGTATTTTATTATGTATTTTTCTGTGTGTACACACAGAAAAATACATAATTATAATTAGGAGTACAAAGGTAATGCTTATTTCTTAAGAAATTTCTTCCAGCAGTCCTGCGAAAGGAGAAATGAAATAGAAATGTAGACAATAGTGTGTGAGAACAAGAAGAGAAAAATATGAATATGCGAAGACTTAAACTAAAATATTAACTACTAAAATATTAATTTTATTGATTATAACTTTTTTATTTATTAATGGATTTTACCGAAATTTTTTGAGCAGTCAAGTTCGGGCTACGAAGTGGTAGTACGTAGTGAGGAGATAATTATTGTCATTAGTCTTGTAAACCGAGATTTTAGACAATGATTTGATAACAAGTTAAGATGTAATGACGTCATTATACGAAAGATGAACTAGACCCCAAATTTAGAATAAGTAATTACTATAATAGATGGCACATTAGCTTTGATTGTGGACTGCGGTGTCATGTGTCGCGCGTTCAAACCCGGCCATCGCGAGAAATCGTCTTTTTGTGATTCTAACAATTTAAAAGTTCATTATTATCCTCAGTACTATGAATAACGGTTATAAAGGCAATTGTGAGTTTGAAGGACACATTGCAGCGCAAAGACTAGTCGGTGACAGATGTGTGTCGCTTTAATAGCGAATGTTCTCAATGTACCGCCATGTCAAAATTATAAATAATTATTAGGTTGGGGAAAAAGTCTTTTCGCATTATAGTATGTATGAACTTGTAATAAAAATCTCTTTGGCTATACTATTTGTATCTGGCTGGTTTTGGTATCATTGAAAGTTTAAATTTTAAAGAACATAATTCCAAATTCAAATTAGGAAAATGTGTGATTTTCATTTGTTTTTCATACCGTCAAGATGAGTGAATCTAATGAAGAAATTCGATACATTTTAAAATTTTACTACAAAAAAGGTAAAAATGCAACGCAAGCCGCGAAAAAAAATTGCGATGTTTATGGACCTAGTGTAGTGTCTGTGAGAGTAGCACAAATGTGGTTTAAGCGTTTTCAATCCGGAAATTTTGATGTCAAAGATGCACGTCGCTCGGGTCGCCCTATTACGGATAAAATGGATGCCATTTTTGAAAAAGTGGAGCAAGATCGGAATATCAGTAGTTACGACGTAGCTGAAGAACTGGAAATTGACCACAAAACAGTTTTGGCGCATTTGAAAAAAACTGGGTACACAAAAAAGCTCGACATTTGGGTACCTCACGAGCTCACTGAAAGAAACCTAATGAACCGTGTACTCATTTGTGATTCTTTATTACGACGTAATGAAACCGAACCATTTTTGAAGAAGCTGATAACTGGTGATGAAAAGTGGATCACGTATGACAAGAACGTGCGAAAAAGGTCGTGGTCAAAGGCTGGTCAGGCTTCACAGACTGTGGCGAAACCCGACTTAACTCGCAACAAGGTGATGCTGGGTGTGTGGTGGGATTGGAAGGGCATTATTCATTATGAGCTATTACCACCAGGCAGGACCATCGATTCTGAACTCTACTGCGAACAACTGATGAGATTAAAGCAAGAAGTTGAGAGAAAGCGGCCGGAATTAATCAACAGAAGGGGTGTGGTTTTTCATCATGATAACGCTAGACCTCACACATCTTTAGCCACTCAGCAAAAATTAAGAGAGTTTGGCTTGGAGGTGTTAATGCATCCGCCGTATAGTCCTGACCTTGCACCTTCAGATTTCCACCTGTTTCGGTCTCTTCAGAATTCTTTAGGCAGTGTCAGGTTAACATCACGAGAGGACTGCCAAAACCACTTGTCGCGGTATTTTGACCAGAAGTCCCAAAATTTCTATAGCAATGGGATCATGTCCCTACCTACAAGATGGCAAAAAGTTATCGAACAAAATGGTACCTACATACTTTAGTTAAATGTAAATAAACTATATTAAAAAATGTTTTGAATTTTCTTAAAAAATGCGAAGAAACTTTTTCCCCAACCTATTATATCCAGCTATTAATACGAAAATCTATTTTGTTTAGTGAATATCTTGAACAATAAAGGGGTGAGTTGCATTAAGAATTACTAGTAGTGTTAACCCATTCGGAAATGTTACTTGATTAAACTTATATTATGGTGTCAATTGTTCCAGCATACCGTCACGCCCTTTGATTGTTGGAGAATTCAATGGAATAATTCTATAAGTGTTCGTGCCAAATCGTATGTACAACTTCCTTTTATTAACGAAATTGTTCACAACTTTGTGGTGAAGATTCACGCCCAGCCGGCAGTTCTGGGGACTGGAAGGGTTCCATGCGCCTACCGTCTCCTGTCTAAAACCCTCCTGGCGCCATTCTTTGTTTTAGTTAGGTTTAGTAATTAGGTTTAGTTTTAGTATCATGCTGCGGATGCCCTTCAGGCTGGCATATCTTTTGGCCGTCTTTAAAATAAACTTGTGTTGAAATCTAAAAGCATTTTCACTGACAACCACCGACGGAAAAGTGTCCGTCACAAAGAATATATCCCTAATAAGTGTTCTTAGAAACTGTTTATTGCTAACAAAGTTATGTTTGCTTGTTACTGCCAGCAAGGCATCGATTTTTAGCTTGGTCAAAGTGATATTAAGTTTATTCGTTACGACTTCCTCAGGAAAGCCGGGGTAGAATCCTTGGTTGTTCTGCCCAGTTATTTGCACTAAGGCTTACCTTCTATTTATAATACGAGCATATGATTCTCCCACTGCAGGGAAATGGCCTCTCACATACAGAGAAGGCATGAACGTTGATCACCATGCTTGCTCAAGGTGGATTGGCAACTTCAGACTTATTATTTATTTTGTTTTATTTTTTCATATAACGTATATTATTTAATTTTTCTTGAAAAAATATATAAAAAAACATTTAAAAACATAAAAAAATAGTGGTCCGCCAGTGTCGGGAGCGAGTCCAAGCTACCGGTGGTTAGGACTCCAAAGACAGCAGACTTCAGATTTCTAAATCAGCCCTTGATCCAACTGCCTAAGGAGAGCCTCGAGAAATATTGGTAAAGACTTTCGACCATCAGGCCATTGGCCGTTACGACAATCGGCACAATGACAGCCGAGCTCACATTCCACATGTCAACAACCTCGTGTGTTAAGTTGAGATATTAGACTATATATCAGACTTATTAATATTATTTATCGTATTTATTTATTTATTTATTTTTTTTTTTATTTGTGATGGGTTTGCTCTTGACTCTAGTCTAGGTCAGAGGTGACAGAGACAAAGTCGACGATGGAGTGAGCTTACCCAGAAGAAGCCTGTTCACTCTCACTTTGAAGAGATTAGGGTTGTATACGTTCGGAAACACATATTTAAATCACAAATTATAATAATCTTTCCATCTATCTTTCTTTCTTTTTTTTTATTAATCTTATATTACTTAAGTCCAGGTTCCACCTGCACCTGCACTGTGCTGGTACAGGTGCACCTTCTATTACATGGGACTTACACACACGCACCTTGTATTGCATGGGACTTACCCACACACGCACCTTCTATTGCATGGGACTAACACACACACACGCACCTTCTATTGCATGGGACTTACCCACACACGCACCTTCTATTGCATGGGACTTACCCACACACGCACCTTCTATTGCATGGAACGTACCCACATACGCACCTACCATTGCATGAGACTTACCCACAAACGCACCTTCTATTGCATGAGACATACACACACACGCACCTTCTATTGCATGTGACTTACCCACAAACGCACCTTCTATTGCATGGGACTTACCCACACACACACCTTCTATTGCATGGAACTTACCCACACACGCACCTTCAATTGCCTGGAACTTACTCACAAACGCACCTTCTATTGCATGGGACTTACCCACACACGCACCTTCTATTGCATAGATCTTACCCACACACGCACCTTCAATTGCATGGGACTTACCCACAAACGCACCTTCTATTGCATGGGACTTACCCACACACGCACCTTGTATTGCATGGGACTTATCCACACACACACCTTCTATTGCATGGGACTTACACACACACGCACCTTGTATTGCATGGGACTTATCCACACACACACCTTCTATTGCATGGGACTTACACACACACGCACCTTGTATTGCATGGGACTTACCCACACACACACCTTCTATTGCATGGGACTTACCCACACACGCACCTTGTATTGCATGGGACTTATCCACACACACACCTTCTATTGCATGGGACTTATCCACACACACACCTTCTATTGCATGGGACTTATCCAAACACACACCTTCTATTGCATGGGACTTATCCACACACACACCTTCTATTGCATGGGACTTACACATACACGCACATTAACAATAAATAAACAACAATGCATGAAAACACAATGCATGAGACAACTATAACCCTGCGGGCTGTACAGGCGCGATGTTATGGAATGTTTTACTTAATATAAACGTACGGGTTTCAATACAGATAGTCTCACGCACACATGTTACTTACACTTGCCAATCTAACTAAATGTAAGTAGAGTTTCTCAGTAAAAGTCCATACACAACCTTTTATTAGGCAACTTGGCTCAACTCGGGTCGTTTAATTTAAACACCTGTGTATGGCGAAAGTTTTGCAGTTTCAGCTGTAACGAGCCTCAGTAGGTACTACACCAACTTTTATTTGGAGATGCGTACCTACTACTGATGGGCTGCGAAAACGAGGAAACTTTTTGTTTAAGTGTAAAGGAATAACCTGCGACTCTGTGTTCCTCCAAAATTGGAATCTATGAGTCATCAAACTGTTCACTTGTCTAAACCAAATAACTGTTGTGTACGAGCTATGCTGTACCTTTGTGGTATCGTACGTCACACTCGTGTATGCACATCAATATTGTTTAGCCGTGCATTTCTCTAACACAGCACAACACCGCATTTGCGCGTGGATATATAATGCCACATCTATCCATTTATACAATGTAACTCATAAAAAAAATTAAATCTATTTAAATCGACTTCAAAAAGAAAATGATGAAACAACTTTATTTTTGGAAGTTGGATTTGTATTTAATTTTTTTGCCACCCACTTCCGAAATTAAATTTATCTCATAACTTTGAGTGAATTTTATTAAATTAATTATTTTTATTTCATAGTTTTTAGTAAAAACAGGAATATTTGTTTATAATAAGTAGTTAATAGTTTTGTTATTAATAGAACACTAGAATTTGACAAAGGTTTTGAGATGTTTTCCCTTTGACACCACACCCGAAGCTCGTATCAATAAACCAGGCCGTCACACGTACACACGTATTAGTCAATTTTCTTGAAAACTACTGAACCGATTTTGATGAAACTTTCACTGTTCCCTAAGCTGGAGTAAATGTAAGCCAATAAAAATAAAATGGTTACGATCCGCTTAATAGTTTCAGAGAAATGCGTGGACAAACATACATACATTCAAACATAATACATACATCTATAACATTCTGTATATTTATTTGGAAGCCCTAACAGATTATACTGCAGTTCCAATAATATTACATACTTACGTGTCGAATTGAATACTTCCTTTTTTTGAAGTCGGTTAAAAACGCTTCAAATCTTCCAACTCACAAAAACTAAAGTCAAGTCTTGTTAACTAAATCGTTGATGAGCTTAAATTATGAAAAAAATGACAATAAGCATTCAATATACACATACACTTTCCCAATCACAGACCCTCACGCATACATTTAAACTAAACGCCTTACATCATACACCCGGGGACTTGCCGAATACATAACATTTTCAGACCGGCTGGAGTGAACACTGACGAGGAACAGAGCTCCCACTTCTTTCTTGCCTTTATTGGCCGGCTTGAGTGGAGATTCGCAAGAGCAAACGTGCTCGGAGGAACAAAGTATCCCATTAAAGTGTTGGTAGGGGTATCTTGACCGTACCTCCCGGATTGTCCTGATAGCCGTGGGATACCTCTCCTCTCCTCAAGCACCTCAGGAAGTGTTGCCCCCTTGTCGCTACGTCACTATGTGCTAGCGGCCGTTTCCGGGGGCCCATTATTGAGTGTGCAAGTCACCCCCTGCCATTTTATCCGTGTATAATATATAACATTGGTCAGGCAGGGGACATAGTTGTACAACAATAGTCTTTCGTTTCGACGTACAACAATAGTCCTGCACCAACTGGGGGTTGTCCTTGGGTGCACTTGCATAGAGCAAACAGGGATAATCGTCGGTTGGTGCCTCCTCATCATTTTTTATTGGCTTATAGCTGTATGTAGATGTTCAGTGTACATATATATAATACCACTAATAATAATATATAATTACATATTACATAAGAGTGATTACAAATTGTGTGAAGTCCCTGATACTTGTGCTAGGTGGTTAACCTGTGTTACAAGAGCCAGTGCCCTCTCCCGGGAGGAAATACTATTGAAAAGTTATGCAATAAGATTAACAATTTAGAAATAAATATACTAAAATAATACAAAACAATAAAAAGTGGTTAGAAAAAGCCTGTGGTGGTGATTGAGTAGTGTATGCGTGTAGTGTTGTGTGTGTGGGGGTGTGTGTGTGTGCGAGTATAGGTATGTGAAAATTGAATTAAATGATCAGGAACGTTTGATTATGATGGCGAGTAAGGGGTGAATTAGAGTGCCTCTAATAGGGTAGGATTATTGTTACGAAAGAGATTTTAGAATTTGCTCTGTTTCGTCGTAATTGAAGGACAGTAACCAAGGCTTAAAACTCAGCTTGACTTTATGCAAGGTAATAGGTAAAAGGTTCGCCATACAGAAACACTAAGACTAGGTACTGTTTTTTGTTGACGCTTGATTTCTGAAAGTGAGTGGATTTGCTTCGATCTCGAAGCTGCAAAGCTAGAGTAAGCCTATTGCGTGAGAATGCTCTGTCGATCATCTGGGTGTTTAATTATTTCACAGACAGTTATTACCGTTCATTCCCATTAGTTCGATTCATTAGTTCGATCGTCGAACTAGTGAGAATTTTTGATTATTTGATTATTTTTGATTATTAGATAAAATCATGGTAATCATATAATATTCAATATATATCTTTGATGGATTACTTGTATTCATAGTTCTTTTTGTCTCTGCTTATTGAGATAAGTAAGACAGACAAAATTATATTTGATCATGTATATTTCACCAAAGATGTACAAGTATTTTTCTATATGACACTAACAACAATTTTGACATGTCCCATTTGATTTTTGATCATTTATTATACATATAAACTAATTTTTGTTCTTACTGGTTAAGCTTGTTGAGATAAGCAAGACAGAACAATATTAGATTACGTTTAATATTTCATTATTACATTATTTTTTGATAGGTGAGGAAGCCAGCTTATAATTTATAAGTTTTTCAACTGTTTATTTGATCAAAGATATGCTATAGATGTACAAATATAAGTACACGAATATATATTTTTTTAACGAACCAAGCGTTTTTTATTTCATTACGAAATTAGTAAAACATTTAAATGTAGCAGAACTATTTTTAAATCTAATTAATTCGACGGTCGAACAAATGAGAAAAAAAGTTCTCACTAGTTCGACGGTCGAACAGATGAGAAAAAAAATTCTCACTAGTTCGACGATCGAACTAATGAATCGAACTAATGGGAATGAACGGTTATTACGGGGCTAACGCCATCTATTAGAGCTACTCTTAATCACAATGTCGATCGGCGTGGATTGCTCGTAGACGTAATCTTGTAAGAGTGGCGCGTGATATTTTTTGAGGTATTTAAAGAAATAAAACAACTTTTATTATCCAAAAATAATATTTATTGCAGTTTGTTTGTATAATAAAATATTCATTGGCTTTCGAATAAAACCTATTTTTTTTTTAACTTTTGACACAACTCCAAGCTTCATATTGCACGGAAGTAGTAGGAAATCTGCAAATTAAATACATATTTTCACTGTACTATTAGATTTTTTACCAGTATATAAAAACACATTTTAATTTGCTTCTTATAAACAAGAAAAGTTACTTTGTTCGTAAGGAAATGCTACAGTGATACTGTGCGGGACAAGTGAATAAACAGTGCAACTAGTGAAAACACAAACTGATAGTACAGTTCATAGTTTTAAGTATAACAGTTTATGTCTTGTTTTGTATTTTTCTCGTTTAGTTTATGTTATATAGAAGCCGAAAATATGTAATTTGTTATATGTTTACATTGTAAAATATTGTTAAAATGTAGAAAATTGTCAAATGGCTCTCGTTATGGTAAAATAACATCGTACCTAAACTTACTGCACCGATACCGACTTCGCGCTCATTGGTCGAAAAGTCCTGCGCTCTGATTGGCTTATTTATTTATTTTATTTATTTATTTATTTTACCATTTATGTACACACAGAAAAATACATAATAAAATACATAATTATAATTAGGAGTACAAAGGTACTGCTTATTTCTTAAGAAATTTCTTCCAGCAGACCTGCGAAAGGAGAAATGAAATAGAAATGTAGACAATAGTGTGTGATAACAAGAAGAGAAAAATATGAATATGCGAAGACTTAAACTAAAATTTTAACTATACCTACACGTATAACATAAACTTAAATAAATACATAAAGCTAAAATATATAAACATACATATACTATACTTATATAAATACTCACAGTTGAGAGGAAAAGTAATGCTCTTTTACTCTATATTTGAAAAGAGACACAGTTTTTAAATCGCGAATGCTAGGCGGAAGTGAGTTCCACAGTCTCACAGCATGGATAGAGAAGGAATAAGAATAGTAGCTAGTTTTATGAGGATGAGATTTAAGGAGGGATCTAAGGTGTGATCTACACGGTGCGTCACTAGGGCGAGCAAAGGAAAAACGCTCACGCAGGTAGGAAGGGTAAGACGGGTTGTGTAAAATGTTGAAGAGGAGACATAAAATCCGAGTGTTCCTGCGAAGGCGGATTGGGAGCCACTTGAGTTCCTTGCGAAAGTGAGAAACATGATCATACTTTCGAAGACCAAAAACAAAGCGAATGCACAAGTTTTGCAAGCGCTCAAGCTTATTTAATAGCTCCTCAGTAGCATCCAGGTAGCATGCGTCGGCATAATCTATAATCGGCTGAATAAGCGTTTGTGCCAAAGAAATTTTAGTCTTCAAGGGCAGGAGACTTTGAAGGCTTTTCAGCGAATGAAACGAGAAATGTACCTTTCGACTGACCTCATTGACCTGAGCACGCCACGAAAGATTAGAATCAATAATTACACCCAGATCTTTGGCGGTTTCGGTATAGTCAATGCGCACACCATCGAGATATAAAGGCATCAGAGATGTAACATCGGCCGCACTGCGAACGAATCTGCTGCCTATGATCATGGCCTGAGATTTAGTTGGGTTAATTTGCAAACCAAATGACTTTGCCCAAACGCTGACGCAAGCCAGATCATGATTCATAGCAGCAATTGCAGAACTCGCATCATCTACAGTAAAATGTCGGTAAAGCTGCAAGTCATCTGCGTAGAGATGAAAACTAGATGAAATTACTCTGGTAACAAAGTTGATGAAGATTGAAAAAAGAAGAGGAGAGAGAACGCTTCCCTGAGGAACACCCTCAGTGAGGCTACACCAATCAGAGAAAGACTCCTCTAGGCGAACACACTGAGAGCGTCCCCGAAGATAAGAACTGAACCAAGTTAGAGCAGAAGAAGAGAAATTGATAGATTTAAGGATACCAAGTAAAATGTCGAAATCCACTGAGTTGAAGGCGCTACTGAAGTCAAGCAATACAAGAACAGTAAGGGACTTATTCTCCATTGCCCAGCGGATGTCGTCAGTTACTTTCAAAAGCGCGGTTACAGTACTGTGACCCGAGCGAAAACCAGATTGAAAAGGGGAAATAATCGAGTTTGACGCCAAGAAAAATGATAATTGTCTATGAACTATGTGCTCAAAAACTTTAGAGAGAAATGGAAGAATAGAAATATGTCTAAAGTGGGTTAATAAAGTAGGATTGTTAGTTTTAGGTAAAGGTATTATGTGAGCCTGTTTCCATACTGACGGGAATGAGCAAGAGGTAAATGAGTGGTTGAAGATGTGAGTGAGAACAGGAAGTAACGAGGCAAGGATAAGAGTTATCATTCTTGAGCACAACTTATCATTACCGACTGCTGAAGAAGTAATTGCAAATATAGATTTCTTAACGTCTTCCTCGGTAACTTCGCTAAGCTTAAAGTGAGAACATTGGGGCAACGGCAAGCTAGCAAGACTCTCTAGTGTCGCAGCTTTGACAGTTGGATCAAGAGAAAAGGGAAGGAGAGAGAAGTGCTTATTGAGATCATTGAGGTTCACATCCTTACACTGGTTATTAGATGCCTTGCCAATGCCTACAGATTTGAGAAATTTCCATATATCAGAAGAACTGCGGTTATTAAGTTGATCGTGGAAATAGCGTCTCTTAGCATCTTGACACAGACGACAGCAGCGATTACGTAGGGCTTTGTAGTAAGAGAGATTCAACTCTGAAGGTCTGCGCTTATATCTGCTCTTAGCTTTATCCCTGCGAGCCATAAGCTCTTTAATTTGTAGCGTTATCCATGGTGCGGGGTTGTGTCGGACTTTGACACGTCGGATAGGGGCATGTTGATCATATAAATCGAGAACGGTTGCGTTAAAACAATTCACCTTATCGTCGATGTCATCGTACTCGACCAGACGGGTCCAGTCGAGATCGCCGGCATCACGCCGCAAAGCCTCCAGGTCTATGCCCTTGTAGTTACGGAGATATAAAAGCTGGGACTTACGCTTGGGAACACGGATACGATAGGAAAGATAAATGAGATCGTGGTAAGAAAAATTAGCCGTGAGTTGACCATGGTAAGAAACATTCTTAGGAGAGGAAACAATCATAAGATCTAGAAAAGAGGGTGAACAATTAGGAAAATAGTGAGTTGCAGAGAGAGGCAAAACTTGAAGATTGAAAGAAGACAAGAGCGAAAGGAGTTTCAGGGAGCGAGAGTCATTTTTAATTAAACAGATATTAAAATCACCCATTAAAATAACGTGCTCATATATGGGACAAAGATCACTGAGTGTGGAGTCGAGAGAATTAAAGTAGTCAATGTGAAGATTAGGACTGTAGAGCACTGCAAGCAAAACTTTTGTGTGATGAACAGTAATTTCTAGAAACAAGTATTCAGCCGACTCAGAATACTGAGAAGGAGATGAACTGACCACCCTGTAGGGTAAATCAGCACGCAGGTAAATAGCAACACCTCCTCCACCTTTACCGATCCTATCGTTGCGGATCAAGACGAAGCCGGGGAGTGAGTATTGAGTAGAGAGGAGAGATGGCTTCAAAAAGGATTCCGATATCAAGAGAGCATCCAGGTGAGCACTGCTAAAGGATGCCAGAAGGTCAGAATAGTGACCAGGAACACTCTGAGCATTTATGTGAGCTAAATGCAGATTCTTAGGGTCATTGGAGAAAAGAGAAGAGATTTTATCATGTAAAGTAAGTGGCATGGAAGAGTCACTGTCCGCACTAACAAAACTAGTAGAAGAAGAGCATGAGAAGAAGCTGTCGTTAAGATCAGCTACGTCATCCATGTATATATATGTACCTAAATTATAATATAAATATAAAAATAATCTAACTAATATCTAAACTCTAAAAAAAAAATAAAAATAAATAAATAATAATAAAAAAACAAAATAAAAATAAAATAACGTAAATACTAAAAACACTAATAATTACACCTCCCCCACTCGCTGGTGTGTTGGCAGAAATTTTGAAAGAAAGCAAATAAAAAAAAAAAAAAAAAAAAATAGAAACAAAATAAAAAGTAAAACAGTAAAACAAAACGACAGTCGATTCACACATCGAACTTTCCGCAAAATGGAACGCGACGCAATGACGGATGAGAAGGAGCAATGACACTGACATCCGTCTACGTCTGTCACATCGTCCAAACAACAAAACCATTAGAACGTAATACATTTATGTACCCGGCAAAAATAAAAATAAAAGTAAAATTATTAGCGGTGAGACAAATAAAAAATTACTTATTTAACTACCAGTACACTGATTGTGAACATGTAAAGCGGCCAAGTTGAGAAGTAGTGAAGTAAATGGACTGACAAAACATAAACAACAAATGTGTCACTTGCGCAGACGCATCTTCCTTGTTCTCTTAGCGGGAGTTGCCGAGGTTGCGACTTTAGGAGATCCAGGTTCTTCGGAGTGCGCAGAATCCTCGGTATCGACTGAACAAGACGGGAATTTGGCTATCAGATCGTGAAGCTCGCCTGCCGTTTCGATCTTCTGACGGGATTTGTCTGGGCAAATAACAACAATCTTGCCTTCCATGGACCAGCAATTGGGCATACCGAAATGCTTACGAGCAGCTGCAAACACACGATGCCGAACTTGCGTTAAGAACTCGGAGATGGTGATCCCGGTACCCTTGAGAGCTTTCTTGCTATCCCATACAAGTTGCCGGTGCTCCATTTTGAAGAATCGTACTAGTATGGGCCGGGCCTTCTGCTGTGAGAATCCGAGTCTATGACATACATGAATAATATTATTGTCACTACAAACCTCCGTCAATCTAATTTGGTTGGATATGATGTTGTGAACCACATCGAGTAACTTTTCATTATCCTTCTCTGGAACACCATGGAACAGCAGGACCTTTCTTCGCATGATGGTTTCATGCCTATCAAACCCAGCAGCAAGCAGCACCATTTGGGTTTTTAAATTAGAGAGTGCTTGACAGACGAACAGCTTAAACTCAGAGAACTCACGCGCGATGGATGCAATATCTGGTGGAGCTGATGTGGTAACAGTGATAGCCTGCTGCAATTTTTCCTCATATTGCTGCATCCGGGAGCCAAACAACCGCTCGAGGTCCTCCAAGCTGGCAGCAAGTTTAGTGTCCATGTTTGTGCAATGCAAAGTGAACCAGGTACAAGTGCTACAGACTTGATAACAATGGATAGCGAGTGTGGGGGGGTCTAATTTAAAATGAACTGATTTATTTCATTAATAAATATAAATTACTATTTTAAAAATATATTTTTCAAGAGCACACAAAAAATTGATGTTATTGCTATGTCTACCCACAAAGGAAAAAAAAGGCGTACACATTTTGTTAGCCGATTTCGTACAAATTCCTTGCCTCGTCTATGCCAAACGACCCCATCATGACCTATGCAGGTTCAGTGTTTGCGCACGCAAAACCTCACCTCATTCATAGGATGCAGGCCCTCCAAAACCATTTTTTCCGAAAGGCAACGGGAGCCCCTTGGTTCGTTCGGAACGAAATCCTCCACGTAGATAGCGCTTGTATATAACCCCTGCAGTATCTATAGTACAGTAAGTAGCAGGGTACAGCCCGGCGCCCTGCATAACACACAAATGCAGCGCTTGTATATAACCCCTGCAGTATCTATAGTACAGTAAGTAGCAGGGTACAGCCCGGCGCCCTGCATAACACACAAATGCAGCGCTTGTATATAACCCCTGCAGTATCTATAGTACAGTAAGTAGCAGGGTACAGCCCGGCGCCCTGCATAACACACAAATGCAGCGCTTGTATATAACCCCTGCAGTATCTATAGTACAGTAAGTAGCAGGGTACAGCCCGGCGCCCTGCATAACACACAAATGCAGCGCTTGTATATAACCCCTGCAGTATCTATAGTACAGTAAGTAGCAGGGTACAGCCCGGCGCCCTGCATAACACACAAATGCAGCGCTTGTATATAACCCCTGCAGTATCTATAGTACAGTAAGTAGCAGGGTACAGCCCGGCGCCCTGCATAACACACAAATGCAGCGCTTGTATATAACCCCTGCAGTATCTATAGTACAGTAAGAAGCAGGGCTCAGCCCGGCGCCCTGCATAACACACAAATGCAGCGCTTGTATATAACCCCTGCAGTATCTATAGTACAGTAAGTAGCAGGGCACAGCCCGGCGCCCTGCATAACACACAAATGCAGCGCTTGTATATAACCCCTGCAGTATCTATAGTACAGTAAGTAGCAGGGTACAGCCCGGCGCCCTGCATAACACACAAATGCAGCGCTTGTATATAACCCCTGCAGTATCTATAGTACAGTAAGAAGCAGGGCACAGCCCGGCGCCCTGCATAACACACAAATGCAGCGCTTGTATATAACCCCTGCAGTATCTATAGTACAGTAAGTAGCAGGGCACAGCCCGGCGCCCTGCATAACACACAAATGCAGCGCTTGTATATAACCCCTGCAGTATCTATAGTACAGTAAGTAGCAGGGCACAGCCCGGCGCCCTGCATAACACACAAATGCAGCGCTTGTATATAACCCCTGCAGTATCTATAGTACAGTAAGTAGCAGGGCACAGCCCGGCGCCCTGCATAACACACAAATGCAGCGCTTGTATATAACCCCTGCAGTATCTATAGTACAGTAAGTAGCAGGGCACAGCCCGGCGCCCTGCATAACACACAAATGCAGCGCTTGTATATAACCCCTGCAGTATCTATAGTACAGTAAGTAGCAGGGCACAGCCCGGCGCCCTGCATAACACACAAATGCAGCGCTTGTATATAACCCCTGCAGTATCTATAGTACAGTAAGTAGCAGGGCACAGCCCGGCGCCCTGCATAACACACAAATGCAGCGCTTGTATATAACCCCTGCAGTATCTATAGTACAGTAAGTAGCAGGGTACAGCCCGGCGCCCTGCATAACACACAAATGCAGCGCTTGTATATAACCCCTGCAGTATCTATAGTACAGTAAGTAGCAGGGCACAGCCCGGCGCCCTGCATAACACACAAATGCAGCGCTTGTATATAACCCCTGCAGTATCTATAGTACAGTAAGTAGCAGGGCACAGCCCGGCGCCCTGCATAACACACAAATGCAGCGCTTGTATATAACCCCTGCAGTATCTATAGTACAGTAAGTAGCAGGGTACAGCCCGGCGCCCTGCATAACACACAAATGCAGCGCTTGTATATAACCCCTGCAGTATCTATAGTACAGTAAGAAGCAGGGCACAGCCCGGCGCCCTGCATAACACACAAATGCAGCGCTTGTATATAACCCCTGCAGTATCTATAGTACAGTAAGTAGCAGGGCACAGCCCGGCGCCCTGCATAACACACAAATGCAGCACTTGTATATAACCCCTGCAGTATCTATAGTACAGTAAGTAGCAGGGCACAGCCCGGCGCCCTGCATAACACACAAATGCAGCGCTTGTATATAACCCCTGCAGTATCTATAGTACAGTAAGTAGCAGGGCACAGCCCGGCGCCCTGCATAACACACAAATGCAGCGCTTGTATATAACCCCTGCAGTATCTATAGTACAGTAAGTAGCAGGGTACAGCCCGGCGCCCTGCATAACACACAAATGCAGCGCTTGTATATAACCCCTGCAGTATCTATAGTACAGTAAGAAGCAGGGCACAGCCCGGCGCCCTGCATAACACACAAATGCAGCGCTTGTATATAACCCCTGCAGTATCTATAGTACAGTAAGAAGCAGGGCACAGCCCGGCGCCCTGCATAACACACAAATGCAGCGCTTGTATATAACCCCTGCAGTATCTATAGTACAGTAAGTAGCAGGGCACAGCCCGGCGCCCTGCATAACACACAAATGCAGCGCTTGTATATAACCCCTGCAGTATCTATAGTACAGTAAGTACCGCTATTCTACAATTTCTGTCCAAGTAGAAGATCGTTGAACGTTTCGTGTCGTTAGTTGTGAAATTAATGGATCATATTTAATAGTAGTTAGTGGTGGGATCGTGGAACATTTACCTTGATTTACTTCTTTAGGTCCTAGAAAATAAATTACGTAATAATATAAGAAATTTATTATATGGTTTCTTGTAAAAGCAATTTTATGTTAAGGAACCATAAGCTGTTTTAGAGTTTCAGTAAAAGCAAAACTGCAGTTTAGCTGACGTTTATTTTATTTAACTCTGTTTCAAGAAATAGTTAAAGGATTTCTTTTCATCCACTTTTCCTCCTGTTAGACTTAAGAGCGACATTTAAAATGTTTGAAATGAAGAATATACGTTTATACGTATATTCTTCATTTCAAACATTTTAAATGTCGCTCTTAAGTCTAACAGGAAAAATCCTCACAGAATTATTTCTGTGAGGATTTTTCTCTTATAAACACAGCTAAAGGGATTTTTTTTTGTCTATAAATCTCTTGATCAGTTTTAAAAATTAAAACGTGTAAACAATAAGTGTGATTTATCTGACGTGGAACCTAGCAATATTTAAGATTTATTGCAAGCGAGTATAAAGCAATCTATCACGCTAGGATATAATCTAACAACATAGATTGGAACTAAAATTTTTAGAGAAAAAACGATTGAAATTCTGCACATGTCAGGGATATTCATAACTAAAATGTTTTAAGAACAAGTACGTAATGGAAAGAAATAGAAGATGAGTAATGTGGAAGTAATGGAATGAAACAGAAGATGAGTAATGTGGAAGTAATGGAATGAAACAGAAGATGAGTAATGTGGAAGTAATGGAATGAAATAGAAGATGAGTAATGTGGAAGTAATGGAATGAAACAGAAGATGAGTAATGTGGAAGTAATGGAATGAAATAGAAGATGAGTAATGTGGAAGTAATGGAATGAAACAGAAGATGAGTAATGTGGAAGTAATGGAATGAAACAGAAGATGAGTAATGTGGAAGTAATGGAATAAAACAGAAGATGAGTAATGTGGAAGTAATGGAATGAAATAGAAGATGAGTAATGTGGAAGTAATGGAATGAAACAGAAGATGAGTAATGTGGAAGTAATGGAATGAAATAGAAGATGAGTAATGTGGAAGTAATGGAATGAAACAGATATTGAGTAATGTGGAAGTAATGGAATGAAACAGATAGAAGATGAGTAATGTGGAGGTAGTGGAATGTGGTTTCTGTGGAAGGTTACGTGACACACAGTGTGACACGACTTCAATTTATTCATCATTTCGTGTGCATTGTAGTTTATAAGTAAATATTGTATTTATTTTTCACACTACCTGCTCGTCAATGTCAAATTATATGTCATGCAAACCTAACCTAATTATGGGTATTAATGATGTACTGGATTTCATTACGTTCCGCTGGTCATTAATATGATTTGAATTTCGAACCTCAAGTAAAAATCGCATGCAAACATTTAACATAGTACAGTCACGAACCCGGATTATTGAGCCACTAGCATATCATCTTAACTTGGTTGTGTTACACGAATGCCGCCCGTGTAATTTGACATGTGACATTTCAATAATGAAAAACCGGGCGGCATTCGTGTAACACAAGCAAGTTAAGATGATATGCTAGTGGCTCAATAATCCCGGTTGGTGACTGTACATACTAATTCCATGCATTTACCATTGAAACTTGCTAAGTACAAATTGTAAAAAAAAATTAACTGGCCACCACGAGTAGAAAACAAATGAAAGAAGTGTTCTGTGGGTAGAATACAAATAAAAAAGGTGCCCGTAAATACTCCAAATCACTTTGCTATACAACAAATTAAACTACAAATTCTCACAAAAAATGTCGAGTGACGATAGTGATTTGACTCTAGAGTACATTAAATCCGAAGCCATGCATTTTCAACAATCTACTCCCAGTAAAGTCCAAGGAATCGTACATGAAAGCCTTTCACGGTTTTTAAAAACGGAAAACTATAAAGGGCGTCAAGTCTGTATCATTTTAGTGTACTTCCAGCATTTATTATGAGCAAAGAAGTCAAGAAGCCTATAGTGCATCTAATCAATGCGCAGCTCAACAATAAGCATCAAACAAAATATTCAAATTAATACATAGATACATCAAATTATTGGCATTTTTAAAAAAAGAAATCGAAAGGACATCGTGCTAAGAAATCAAAAGTTTTCACAGTTCAAAAGGTGGAAACGTTTCTAAATGAAGCCCCTGATCACAGATTTCTTACCACAAAAGTAAGTAACTATTTAATAATGGAATTTTAGTAACTAAAATATCTACATAGTTACTATATGAAAAATAATAACGCAATTTACACCAATTTGTAATACGTATAACTTTGCTGTTAATTCCAAAATACAAAAAAAAAATGGTATGAAAAAATATAAAATGACTATTAACATGATTTTTTATGATTGTCGATAATCCGTTAGATATTAAGAATTATTTCATTTTAAATGGAAATAAACTGACGGTTTTTAAGGTTGTCACTTTTTAAATTTAACTTTTAAAAGTTTTATATGAACTTTTATATGAATTTAGAAAGACGACTTTGTTAGCAATATTGCAATCCCCTCCTTAGGCAGTTTACGCTGGGCACGCCACAATTGCGGCGATAAGTCCCCTCTTTGAGGAGTGGTTAGAGAGGCGCCACGGCGTCCTCACCTTCCGCCTGACGCAGGTCCTCACCGGACACGGTTGTTTCGGGAGGTTCCTGTTTCGCATAAGGCGGGAGGAAACGCCCGGGTGTCACCATTGTGTGGATCGTCCAGAGGACACGGTGGAGCATACGGTGGAGGTCTGCCCGGCTTGGGCAGAGCACCGCCGTGTTCTCACGGAGGCGATCGGCGGCGGCGATCTCTCGCGTCCGAGCCTGGTCCAGGCCATGGTACGGAGCGAGAGTGCATGGGAGGCCGTCACCTCCTTCTGCGAAGCGGTAATGCTCGCGAAGGAGGAGGCGGAACGCGTGAGGGAGAGGCAGCCTCACGCCCTCAGTCGCCGCAGGAGACGCCCTGGGCGGCGGGAATCGATAGCCGATTCCCAGCTACCGTAGGCGCGGGCTTGCGGACGGGGTAGCTCGCCGTCCGGTGAGGACCAGGCCCGGGTCGACGGTGCGTTGTGTTCCACGCGCGCCTCAAAGAGATGTCAGCAAAAGATGGGGTCCAATAGGGCCGATGCTGCTGGGGTCGCGGGTTGTTTAAAAAAGATACCGTGGCCCTGGCATAGGCAACTAAAGGAACACGGGTGGGTTTTAGTCAGTAAAAGTCTGACACGCCCTTCCGCTCCACCCAGAGCGGGAGAAGTTATTTGATGATTTCCCATCCACAAAAAAAAAAGGCAGTTTAACCAAATTAAATACGTGGGCTGTTCCAATAATTGTTAGTGAATTGAAAATTAGTTAGAATACAAAAAAGTTTATTTAAAGCTTTTTAAATACTCCCTTTCAACCCCAATGCACTTATGCATTCAGGTGAACCAGCTTTCGAAACATTACACAAAAAAATCTGGCGGAAGGTCGAAAAACAACCACCGAAATTCTTCGACGGCCTCATGTGCAGTGTTGAATAATAAACGAAAGATTTTTTTTACCGTGGGAAATAAAAAAAAAATCTCCTTTACCTTTAACTTGTAAATGTTTTAAATAGGTCTACTAAATGTCATAGTAATTTTAATAAAAACTTTGTGTCTAGTACTGTTGCTTTTTATTTTACTGTTATGATTATATAACAGCAACAACAAGCAGTATTTTTTCTTTCTCAAATGATAAATTATTTTTATTTCTGTAAGTAGGTTTGTACAAACACTTTTACTAGTCAATCATGTTTTTTTTTTAAACTAGATGAGGTCGGCGTTTCCTATCTGAGTACTCTGAGAAGAAAGGCCGAAACAAACTCAGAGGTCACAGTCTCTTATAAAGTCCAGACATAATCTTGGTCACTTCATGTGAAGACCATGTAGATTGGTGTCTGAAATGGTCTTTTGAGGAAAGAACCACACAGATTGAGAGGACATGTCCAATCAGTGCACGCATTTGTCAGTAATCGCGCAGCTCAACGATTTGACGAACAATACCAAAGAAACGACATTGGGGTAGGCCGCATAAATTACTCAAACTGCCAGACCATGATTAAAAATAACTGAGAGAAAAATAAAACAAACAAAAAAGCAATGACCTACATAGTCTTCACATTCACAATAAATTAAAATAATATAATACTTTACAAAGTAAATATTCATGTCAACATTCAGTATGCAAAAATAAAAAGAGAAAAAAGAAAATTTGGAGCAGTTCAATCCCAAGCCTTTTTGTCCTCAATATAATCTTTAACGGTATGAAAAGCTTTCTGACACAGCTTGCGTTTAATGAATGTTTTGAATTTATTAAGGCTCAGATCTTGAACGTGGCTTGGAAGTTTATTATAAAAGCGTATACATTGACACCTGAATGAGCCACCTATTTTCTTGAGACTTGTTGGAGGTACAACAAATTTGTGTTTGTTCCTAGTATTTATATTGTGGATATCACTGTATTTTTTAAACAATTTAAAGTTTTTATGAGCATATAAAAGATTTTCAAAAATGTACTGAGAAGGCAAAGTCATTATATTAATCTCCTTAAATTTCTCTCTGAGAGATTGTCTAGGACTTAATTTATAAATGCTTGATGCATTTATAAATTAAGACCACAGCTCTTTTCTGCAAAACAATGATAGTCTGAATGTCGGCTGCATTTCCCCTCAACAGAATACACATGACACATGTGTATGACCAATGAGCGCGAAGTCGGTATCGACATGTCTTGTTTTTAGTTTTGTAGTTTGTCTGTATACTTGAGCATTTCAAAACTAGTAAACCGGAATCTGCAAAATATAAACTAGCAGCCAGGTCGCTAGGTACTTAATCGTGTATTTAACCGAAGTTTTCACGTCCCCATAACTAAAAACTAAAAAAAACTAAAACTAAAAGTAACAAAATACCTTGCCAACATTTAAAACCATTCCCAGCCGCGGAACATCGTAAACTACCCTCAAACGCGCCGTAAACGCTGCAGTCAACAAGTCGTGACGTCATCGGGGCCTATCAAAGCCGTTCTAATAGATTATCGAGTCGCGCACAAAAACCCGAGAGCTGGGAACGTGTACGAACGAGTGTTGAACAAGTCCGGACGTGTTTACTGCTCGTGCTGTGAGACTAGAGCTATCACGTGACAGAACCGGAAAGCTTTTCTTTTCACATTTTTTTTGTTTACTGATGACGAAGCAGTCTGCGATATTTTGGTTATTACTACGCCTACCAGTTCTTAAATATTTGTTAATTGAAAAGGTGTTTTAGTGGTTCTGTGCGGTGGTGGTTTTCCTAGTAGTGTTTGTCTGTTTCTCTTATTATTTTTTCAAAACCTTAAGTAATTTTGGTATTTAAATGTAATTGCATTTACTTTTGTAGTTATTACCTATACCTACTTCTATAATCTTTTATGAAAATTATAAATTTTAAAGTTGTTTGAATCAAGTAACTTAGTGTGTTTCACCTGACTTCACCTGTTTATTATTTTATGTTTTGCTTTTTGTGTTTGTGTTCTTTAAATAAATTGTAACAGAGCGGATTTTGCTTGGCTTATGTGTATAGATAATTGTGTATAGCCTGCCCATTTTTTTTTTTTTGCTTTTTTGCCATTTTTTTTTTAATTTTTCAATATGGCAATTCCAATTAAGTATCTGCTGCTCCAAAAGTCTGAGCTGATGTATGAGGTGGCTATCCGGGGAGAACTTCCTTCTGACAGCGTTGCTGGATTAAGACATCAAGTCACTAAATTAACACAATTATATTCGTCCGATGACATAGTCGATTCGGTTTTTCAGTTTTTAGAGGATAGCAAAGGCTCTCAAGAGACGCTAGAGAAAGTTAAGACTAATCTTGATGCCTTAAAGCTTAATTTTGATGAACCTCTTTTTAACAGGACTAAAGCTATGTTACACCATTTATACTATAGGCTTCAACGAATTGAAACACCGCAGGCGGCAGATGATTCAGCCAAATTAAGTAAATTAAGGAAAAGTTACGAAGGGTATTATGAAATACTTTTGAGCCTTGATAAGTCAAAGGTCAAGGACCAGAAACAGGTCGCGTCTTCAGTTACTTCTGAGGAGGAATTGCCTGTTAATTCTAATTTAGCCGGGATGAATATCGCCGTTTCATGTGATCGCGGGCTAATAGGAGATCTGAATAAATTAAAATATGACGGCAAATCTTGTGTCAGATCGTTTATACAAAAGATTGAAGAATTCCGTATGTCTAAAAATATAACCGAAACTAAAATACTAAGTTCTGCTACCGATATTTTCACTGGTGACGCACTTCACTGGTACCGCAACATCAGGGGCAGTGTCGGTAGTTGGAACGAGGTACTGACTGCGTTGAAAGATGATTTTGATGTTCCCGACTACGACTATCGCATGGCCTCAGAAATACGTCAGCGTACACAGGGCGAGGAAGAGAACATTACGATTTATTTATCTATAATGCAAGGCATGTTCTCTAGGCTAAGTAAACCCTTAAAGGAAGACGAAAAACTTGAAATTATATTACATAATATTCGTCCTTCCTACTCTAATATTATAGCTGCTAGCCCTAACATAAAATCACTCGAAGATTTAAAATTAATTTGTAGAAATTATGAACGTATTAGGGTTCGTTCAGAATTTTTCAAGGAACCACCTTCAGTTTCAATTAATACTTTAGCTCCAGAATTTGGCTACCAGTCTTCAAAGCGTAAGTCGACGACTAATATCCAAGGTAATTTTTACGCTCGTAAGTATGAAGGTGCTCACCAGCAGGGGTCGCACAAGGTCTCCGAATTTCAGGCTTCTGAGGCCGAAACTTCGGCTATATCCAAGGTTCCTTACTGTCACCGTTGCCGCGTTAACACGCATTCTATGAGAGACTGCACGGCTGAGCGCAAAGTTTTTTGTTTTAAGTGTGGCATGAAGGAAGTTCGTACACCGGAGTGTCCAAACTGCAAACCAAAAAACTAAAAACTGAGAATTGTAGGACGCATGCGGTTACTCATACAGATAGCTCGGACTGGACTGATTGGCTCATGTTTGTTAAAAACTTCTTTTCTAGGAAAGATATTTCTACAATTTTCAATGTTAAACCGAGTAACGACCCTAGGCCTTATGCAAAGGTGAGAATCAATAAAGATTTATTTTTATATGGTTTGTTGGATTCTGGTTCCGCCGTCACTATCCTAGGTAAGAACTCTCATGAACTATTGTTAGCGACTAATCATCGCCCCTAGTCACACCGCCTCGCAACATACGTCACATCCTTACGATTAATATATTTTGATTTATTATAAATAATTATTGGGAGCATGTAATATTATTGTTATTGACAAATAGAATCAGTACTATGAAGGAATTGTAAATTAAGACCAATAACGTAATTGTTCATGCATTTAAAATACTTACCAGTAGTGACGTCATTAGAGATTGTCGAATATTGAATGACTCGAGTATAAAATCATACTTATTAATTTATTTAATTCACTATAATTCTAATTTAATTATTTACTGCTTTTACCAACAGTTGAATCATTTTTGAGTCGTCAAAACTACATACCGGATGTATCTTATATTTGTTAAGTTAAATTGTACTGTAACGACTTGTGAGTCATATAAAAGTAGAAGGATTGTGTAAATTGAGGTCGATTGTGAACTTGCATTCTACTGTGGAAGTGCTGCCCGAAAATATACTGGTGCGTCAAGAACCCGAGTACCTATTACTTTACCCCACGGTCTGTCACATTTCAGAAGTGGGATTTTGAAAAATGTCAGGCCCTTATTCTACTGGTCTTGGAAGAAGGAAGAAGAATGTACAAATCAGCGAAGAAAGTGATTTTTTTCTTCTTCTTCCGAAGACTCCATGCCTAGCCCCACACCCTTACAAAGAAAACGACACCATGTACCGACCAGAGGATAACGCCAGCAACATGAGCAGCTGGTTGCACAAAATTGACCAGCTAGGTGAAATCTACAGATGGGACCGAAAGGCAGTTCGTGATGCAGTTTCGTCTTCGTGGTTCCGCCCGACGATGGTACGATGAGCTGGACGATTATAACCTCGACTGGGAAGGTTGGAACCATGCCTTAGAAACCGCTTTCCCACGTACCACTGACTTTGCCGACAAGCTGAGCGTCATGCTGGTGAGAACCAAAGAAGACGTTGAAACCATGACAAAGTATTATCACGATAAGGTATCGCTTCTCAAGAAGTGCAATATCCCCGGTGAAGATGCGATTTCATGCATCATCCGAGGTCTTCCTGTGGAGCTACGTGCAAACGCAAAGGCCTATCAATGTCAGACGCCTGAGCAGCTCTACTTCGGATATTTGTCTTCGCTTGAAAATTATGAAAGAACTGGAGCTACTATGTCGTTGCGGAAGTCTAACTGGAGAAGAGGCGGAACAAGTGCAAGTCTCAACAGCAGCATCACAGCATACCGGAGTGAATCGGTGCTACACCTGCCGGCGAGTCGGCCACGATGCAAAGGACTGTCGAGCTCAACAGCGCTGCGATATCTGCCAGTGCAGCGGCCACACCTCCGCCTCCTGCTGGTTTGCTGCAACTGCTGGATCCACGCGGCAACAAGCGCATGTACCTCGGGTGAGTACCGTCATGATTACTTTAACCGACGATTTTCTGAGCATATACAAACGCGTCGCATACATTGGTGTTGAAAAAGTTTTTATTTACATTGACACTGGCAGTACATTAAATAAAATAACTGAAAGTAAAGCGAAAGCGTTAAATCCCGCAGTTACACCGTCAACCATTGAAATGAAAGGTTTTGGGGGTGCTCACACGCAGTCACTCGGAAGGTCACGAATAAATGTGTATATAGAAAACATGTGCTTGACAGGCTATGTAGAAATAGTTCTGATATAGAATTGTACTATTTCTGATATAGACCTGATAATCGGACAGATAAATTAACCCGGTATAATAATATCCTGGGACATTTCACATACGGTCACCTGATCCCAAACTACGCAGAGCTTGTACTATGGAAACCAGATAACTGATATACTACATACCTACACTACTTTTTTTTTTGTTTGTAAAGACTCGGGACAAACAGACATGTTCATGGACACAAATATTTGTCCTGGATGGGAATGGAACCCACGACCTGCGACATGATCGGCGGTATCTTAACCAACCACGCCAGCTGGCCTGTCAAAACATTAGTTACTACTACGAACTCTGCAAAATTTGATAAAACTTTTGAAATTGCCTTAAACGTGTCTTATTAGAAAGTTCAGACTATACCTAACTCTAAATATAACGTTTATCTAAAATGTGAACTCACCATACCAGCGCAAAGCGTTAGATTAATTAATGTTTTTGTTGATTACGAATGTAACGACAATTTGCATTTCCTAACCAATTCAGTTTATGTGCAATTAGGTAAATTATGTTATGCAATACCTGGAGGAATTATCTGAATCGAAGGCCGTCTTAAAATTAATATTGGTGACGTACCAGTTTCGTTCCCGGCTCATAAATTAATAGCGCGTGCAGAGTTGGTTACCATTACCTCTGTTCACAACGTTATGACTCTCAATTTGGCCCCGCGATCTAATTGCACTAAATTGTCAAATATAGGTGAAATAGATGTAGGAGAACTTGACAATTCGGAACTCAATAAACTGTTGACCTTATTGAATCAGTCACCTTTTTACTACAGACTCGAAAGGTGTAGGATGTACAGACCTTATGGAAATGAATATTCGGACAACGACAGAAAAGCCGGATCATTTTAAACCATATAAGTTGTCGCATAAAGAAAATGAAATTGTCACGGAAAAGTACAAGATTTAATTGAAGCTAATAGTACGCGAGTCAATGTCAGAATACGCAAGTCCAGTTATATTAGTAAAAAAGAAAGACTAAGATTATAGGCTATGTATAGATTATCGGGCCCTAAATTCACAAACAGTAAAAGACCGCTATCCCTTGCCATATACTGATGATCAAGTCTTAAAATCAGCAGGAAAACGCTATTTTACAATGAAAACGGAAAACTCAATTCATAAAACTGCCTTTGTTACTTTGTTATTGTTATGCCAAAAGTAGCAAAATATGACCTTTTGCAAAAGTACCAGGACAAAATAGGACACCCCGTTTCGAGAGATGCGAGAAACTATAAAATCCCAATTCTGGTTTTCGGGTATGACGCGTTTCATTAGAAAATATACTAAATCATGTTTGCAGTACGCTTATGGAAAGTCTGAATATGGTAAAAGACTAGGCGAGTTATTTCCAATCGAATAAGCAAATATACCTATGCATACTCTGTACGCCTATCACTTAGGTCCCTTTGTTAGAACTATGAAAAGCAATACATACGTACTAGTTGTTATAAATTCTCTTACTAAGTTTTTATTTGCTAGAGCTGTCAAAAATTGTAGTTCAGTCATAACTATTAGAAACATAAAAGAAAATAATAACGGTTTTTGGTTATCCAACTAGAATCATTACAGATAGAGGTAAAGCTTTCACCAGTCGCTATTTTAAACAGTTTGCTGAAGAATCCCAATTTAAGCACATTTTGAACGCTATAGCAAGCCCTAGGTCTAACGGTCAGGTCGAGCGTGTAAATCGAACAATCATAGATGTCCTAAATACTATGTCCGATAGTGAGAACACATGGGACGAGAAACTCTCTGATGTTGTGTGGGGAATAAACAATACTCCTAATTCGACTACAACATTTTGCCCATTCAAAATTTTGTCATGAAAATTCTTGTTTGTGCTAACCATCTGGAGTAACCGCAGGACTTTGCGCCACAAGAGCAGGCTCTACAGAATAGGAATAGGAAACTGCTAAGTTGCATATAGACAGAAATATGACGGTTATGAAAGAATCCATTCGACAAATCTCGTAAAAAAAATGTACAAAGTATTTGGTAGGACAATTAGTGTTATGGAAAGGTGGAACTAGCAGGGAATACATTACAAAAGTTTCTCAAAAATTGAAAAGTCTCTCTCTAGACGGGCCCATACAAAATACGCAAGGCGGAACCAAACGTAGATCGCTATTCAATTTTTAGCGTTAAAGGTATGAAAGGTTATAAGAAATTTAATCCATACAATCCCCTTATGTCTGATGCAGATAGTTTATCTAGTAGTGATAGAGAAGTAGATAGGGATGACCTCAGATTTGCTCGAGAGTTAATCATTTGTTCCTAACTTAAACCATTAATCTTGTTTCTTTTTTATGTAATGGCTAATGATAAATACTTATACAACTAAATTAAACTATTATAAATTAATAGCTCTTTATTACAACAAAAATACACTTTACATTGTCATACGCTAGTAGAAACTATTTGCTGTTCATAAAACTGTAATGTTGTTAGTAGTGCTGTTAATTGTTATCCATTAAAACCCTGGAGGGATGAAACAAAATTATTATATGAATTAAGTAAATAATTATTACTGTAATTAATAAACTGCGTTTTAATGTCTGTGTGACCTACTCAAGTTAATGTCTGTGTGACCCAGGCAAGCCGACGTCTGTGTGACCTACTCAAGATAATGTCTGTGTGACCCAGGCAAGCCAACGTCTGTGTGACCTACTCAAGTTAATGTCTGTGTGACCTACTCAAGTTAATGTCTGTGTGACCTACTCAAGATAATGTCTGTGTGACCCAGGCAAGCCAACGTCTGTGTGACCTACTCAAGATAATGTCTGTGTGACCCAGGCAAGCCAACGTCTGTGTGACCTACTCAAGATAATGTCTGTGTGACCCAGGCAAGCCAACGTCTGTATGACCTACTCAAGTTAATGTCTGTGTGACCCAGGCAAGAAAACGTCTGTGACCTAAGGAATGTCTGTGTGACCCAGGCAAGAAAACGTCTGTGACCTAAGGAATGTCTGTGTGACCTAAGCAATGTCTGTGTGACCTAAACAATGTCTGTGTGACCTAAGCAATGTCTGTGTGACCTACTCAAGTTAATGTCTGTGTGACCTAAGTAACGTCTATGTGACCTAAATAGCTTATGTGATCACTGGGTAACCAATGTTGGCTATTGTCGCGTGTATAAATATGATGACCGCGTAGTCCACAACAATAAGAGAGTACTAAGTTGTTGTATTCACCATAAATAGATCAGATGTCTAAGTGCCTGCAAAAAAATGCCTATCGGGATTAAACTTATCATTCCAGATGATATACTTCCAAAACATGTTCCTGTCGGATTTTCTTTCTATTTCCAGGTATCTAATGGTCCAGAAACCAGGGTGCAGCCCGAGAGCCGTGGGACACGGCTAGAGCAGGATGGCCGAGTGTTAGCGACTAATCATCGCCCCTAGTCACACCGCCTCGCAACATACGTCACATCCTTACGATTAATATATTTTGATTTATTATAAATAATTATTGGGAGCATGTAATATTATTGTTATTGACAAATAGAATCAGTACTATGAAGGAATTGTAAATTAAGACCAATAACGTAATTGTTCATGCATTTAAAATACTTACCAGTAGTGACGTCATTAGAGATTGTCGAATATTGAATGACTCGAGTATAAAATCATACTTATTAATTTATTTAATTCACTATAATTCTAATTTAATTATTTACTGCTTTTACCAACAGTTGAATCATTTTTGAGTCGTCAAAACTACATACCGGATGTATCTTATATTTGTTAAGTTAAATTGTACTGTAACGACTTGTGAGTCATATAAAAGTAGAAGGATTGTGTAAATTGAGGTCGATTGTGAACTTGCATTCTACTGTGGAAGTGCTGCCCGAAAATATACTGGTGCGTCAAGAACCCGAGTACCTATTACTTTACCCCACGGTCTGTCACACTATTGATAAATCTAGGTTTGATTTTATGCAACGATGAGAGGATAACTGTTACTGCAGCAGGAGGTCAGAGGATAACATCCCTTGGTTATATTCTTCTTCCCTTGACCTTCGAAAACAGGTTTTCTATTATCAAGGCGCATGTTATACCAGCGATCGAAACCGTTTTAATCCTAGGAATCGATTTTTGGAACACTTTTAACCTGTGCCCTAAGTATTTATCAGAGGAAGAAAACTTATTCTTAACCGACCCCAGCCTCTTGGAAATTTCTTCGTCATCTTCTCAGCACCTATGTGGCTATGACGTTTTGAACTCTACTCAAAAACTGTTAGCCAACAGCGTGGTAGATCTTTTCAAAGACATTTCGTACACAGAGAGAGGTTTAGGTCGTACTAACGTCATTAAACATCGTATAGATACTGGTAATGCTGAACCAATCCGCCAACGATATTACCGCATGTCACCAGAAAAACAACGTGTTGTTGCTGAACAGGTTGATGAGATGTTGGCCCTGGATGTTATTGAACCTTGTGAGAGTCCATGGTCTTCTCCAGTATTAGTCGTGGGCAAGAAGGATGGAAAGCCCCGCTTCTGCTTAGACAGCCGTAAATTGAACGCTGTAACAAAGAAGGACGCATATAAGCTGCCATATGTGTCAGAAATTTTGGATAATCTGAAAGATGCGCGTTATCTTTCCAGCATAGATTTGTCCAAAGCATTTTGGCAGATATTAATCGACGAAAAGGACAGAGAGAAGACGGCGTTTTATGTTCCTGGTCGAGGAACTTTTATGTTTAAGGTCACAGCTTTTGGACTTACCAATGCTCCTGCTACGCAACAGAGACTTGTCGATCTTTTATTCGGGCCTGAATTCGAACTCAAAGTCTTTGCATACTTAGATGATGTAATTATCATAAGCAAAACTTTTGAGGAACACGTAGAACTACTTCAGAAAGTTTTCCAAAAACTACAATCGGCTAATCTCACTGTCAATCTAGACAAGTGTCACTTTTTCCGAAGTCAGCTACGGTATCTTCGCTACATAGTGGATGCTCATGGCTTAAGGACTGACCCAGATAAGGTCAAAGCCATATTAGACTTTCCCACTCCTGTCAATAGAAAGGAGGTTAAGCGTTTTTTGGGTACGGCGTCGTGGTATAGGCGTTTTATCCCACAATTCAGTACCGTAGCAGGTCCTTTAAATAAGCTAACTTCTAATAAAAAGAACGCCCCTGCGTTTCAGTGGACACCTGAGGCTGACAAAGCTTTCCTAGAATTAAAGGCTAAACTAGTTCAAGCACCTGTCCTTGCTTGCCCTGACTTTAACCTTCCTTTTGAAGTGCACACTGATGCCAGTAATTTCGGTATCGGTGCGATGTTGGCTCAAACAATTGATGGTGTGGAACATCCAATTGCGTACATGAGCCGTTCTTTAAGTAAACCAGAGAGAAACTACAGCACAACGGAACGGGAGGCACTTGCAGTTCTTACTGCTCTGGAATACTGGCGCTGTTACCTTGAGACAGACAAAACCTTTTTAGTCTATACTGACCATTCTTCTCTTAAGTGGTTTATGTCTCTCACTAATCCAACCGGTCGGCTCGCAAGGTGGGGAGTTCGCCTTTCTTCTTTCAATTTTGAAATAAGACACCGCCGTGGTAAAGATAATGTTGTCCCGGACGCCCTATCTAGAAGTGTTCCAGTTGAGGCAATTTCAAACGCTGATGTTTCCAATGCTTCAGTACCTGATACTCAGGATTCTTGGTACCTGAAGATCTTCCAGGGTTGCCAGGCTAACCCTATAAATTTCCCAAACTACAAGGTGGAGAACAATGTATTATACAGGTACATGAAGACTAAGGTTGACCTTACGGTTGAGTTTGCTTGGAAAAAGGTTATTCCTAAAGAACAACAAGGAGATATTTTAATTGAGTGCCACTCTGAACCAATTTCCGGTCATTTCGGCGTGTTTAAGACATATAAGCGCTTAGCACTTCGTTTTTATTGGCCCGGTATGTATTCTAGCGTAGTACAATTCGTTTCAAATTGTGAAACATGTCTAGCTCATAAACATTCTACCCACGGAGTCTCTGGAAAAATGGGTAGGCCTAAACACGTTTCTCGTCCCTTCCAAGTTCTATCAATTGACTTGGTTGGTCCGTTGCCTTCTTCCCGGAAACAAAATCAGTTTATTTTCGTTGTGACTTGCTGCTTTTCTAAGTATTGCCTTCTTTTTCCACTTCGTCGAGCTACCTCGAATTTGATAGTTAAACATCTTGAGGACGATGTCCTTCTCGTTCACGGAATCCCTCAAACTATTATTCTTGATAATGGAAGTCAGTTTATTAGCCGAGATTTAGATAAACTTTTCAAAAAATACAAAATTCCCAACATACATTTTACTCCGAAGTACACCCCACAAATTAATACAGTAGAAAGATACAACAAAACGATAATAACTGCTGTTTCAAGTTTCGTAGATGGGGATCATAGGTCTTGGGATTCAAACCTTCCTCAAATCCAATTCGCTATTAATAATTCTGTCAATGAAAGCACTGGGTATACTCCATCCTTTTTGGTACACGGAAGAGAGTTAGTCGTTTGTGGTTCTCATTACCTCGAATATCCAGATCCAACAGACCTAATATTTCTACCACGTGATGCTTATGCTGCAAACCTGGGCCAATTATCGCCAATATTCGACAAAGTGCAGGTTGCTTTGTGGGAAGCTCATGTAAAAAACACACAGCATTATAACTTGCGCCGAAAACATGCAGAGTTTAATGTGGGCGATATCGTATGGAAGCGTTGCTACTTCCAGAGCGATAAAGATGCTCATTTTAGTAAAAAGTTGGCTCCTAAATTTCAAAAATGCCGCATAAAAGTCAAACGATCACTATTAGTTTACGTCTTGGAAGACATGAATGGTCGCGATCTTGGCGCCTGGCATATCAAGGATCTCAAGCTTAGGATATACCCGTCGTAAGCTAATCTTTCGTTTCTATCAAAATGTCTCTTTGCGGATTTCAATAAGTTAAAATCCTTTTTTTCTGGGGAGAGGGGTAATGTAACATAGTGTACATAACATGTACATTACTACTACAACTACTATAAATAATAAATAATAAAAGACAACTTAACTTAAAAATAAACAATTTAAAAAATATAACTTACTAAGTAAACAATATAAATAAAACTACTAAAAATAAATAAATAACAAATCAACTATTTATAACTATTATTTAACTATACATACATAACTATAAAACTAAAATTGTACCTAGGTTGTAGTAGTGTAACAATCAAGTGACGCGGACAGCCGCATTATTTTATATATACGGAGTAACAGGTTCCTCGTCGCGGCCCGCCACCCGGCCGCAAGCCGCGCGAGCGCGAGGGAGACGACATCAGTAGTCCGCAGCCAAACCTCTTGAGGCACGGACGCTGTCGCTCGGACTAATTTCTACATTTGCTTACCGTCATTGCGAAATATAACTAATAGACAATTTACACCATTCGAATATTTTATACTAAGTATCTTGAGACTGGATTGCTTCTTCATACTTCTAAATTAAAAGTTGTAATAACTATAAGTGACTGTGATTCCCAAACTTGGGTAAGTTATGCACAATTTTGTATAAAGATTCCTAACGGCCGTTACCTACCTATTTTTTTTATTATATTATCTTGTGTTAATTTTAAGGTACGAGTCCGTCTAAAGAACATGGCCAATTTCTGTATGGGCGTTGGCATAGTTATTGAATTCAATTTACACCAATGATTTTTGGTGTTTTATATTCGTGAATATTGTTACATTAAATTGCAATAAATAAAACACATAAAGAACTTGTCATTACAACAGACTAGACGAAAATAGTTTCACTAAACCTTTAGTCAGATTACTGGCCATAAGTGCACAGAATAGGATTTGCTATTAAAAACCATAAGGCGTTTTAATTATTTATTTATTTATAAAATAAAACAAAAGAATAGGTATAAATAACAATTGATTATTTATTAAAGAGAATAAATAAAATTATTTTGTTACATTGTAATATGCCTGTCCTAGATGCCTACCTAGATAACTCATACATTACAGTGATGAGTTAGTGTCAAACGAGTCACATCTCAACCAGCTTTGAGAAAACAGAATATAGAAAGAAAGAAAGAAAAACATTTATTTCGGTCGCACACAGGAAAGAAAAAAAACAACACAGAAAGAAAAACATAAACAAATACATTATTTTATAATTGTGATTGCGGGACAAAGATTAGCAAAGATTTGTTTTTTTTTTCTAATATTCTTGAATTGTTAACAATATGTTATCTAAAAATCCTGCTGGAGCTTGGATATTGTTTTGGTGTCTTTGGGCAAGACACCAAAACAGCCAATCCCTGCACGTTGTCTGAAGCTGATTCCTGCATGTTGTCCGAACCCAATTCCTGCAAGTTTCGTGATAAGTCCTGCACTGCCTGTCTATTTGCTCGCATCCAGCACACATGACAAACATAGTTGTTTCTTGAGGGCTGAAAATAAATCCCAGTTAGAATAAACACATGTTTTCAAGTTTTATGTTATTGTACAATGAGAAGTATTATGTTACAACATGCCTACTATAAAGAAGTATATGTCAAACATGGAAAATACATATAGATAGATATTATAATCACACATACCTACTATGAGTGCTATTTTTTTATAGATTTTTATAGACTAATACAAGTAGATATATAAAATAATGAATTAAAAAAAAATGCTTACCACATTAATAGTATTTTGTGATATTAGGACAGCCAGCAATGGAGAGTCCATACTGACATTATGGTGTCTTATTTTTCTAACCGATTTTCCACAACCAAGACAAACCATGTTATGCCCCAGTAGTCTCTCATGTTCACCAGCCTCAGTATTCAATAATAAGAAGCATGGTTGACAAATGAATGTATCCAGAGGCAACTGAAAAAAAGATGCACTATTTAAAATCGCATACCATTATAAAACATAAAAAACAGACTAAGTATTATACTATTCCGACTTCATACCTGGGTTTGAGCATTGGTTAACCAACGCGAAAGTCTTGTTTGATGGTGTGCAGAAAGCGAGGATATGTGACGCCTCTGCAGCCTTTGTATGGCTATTCCGCAGTTGATGCACCTCATCGTAATCCACAAAACAAATCCAAAACGCAAAACAGTCCAGTATTATTAGCAAGGTAATCGTGTGGTAGAAGGTATCAGTCCGTAAAGATAAGCTGGGGCCAACAATATCAGAAAACTATCGCAAAACACAATCACAATAAGACGTTGAATCTGCAATCACAGAGCGTCTGCCAAGCAATGACATTAGGTATATTGACATTTGACAGTAACAGAAACACGCTGTCAAACACGTTCCGTTCCGTTTTAAAGTTTTTTTGGGTGAATTGGATAAAAACTAATTAAAATATAATATTATTATAATACGAGTATTTTATAAAATGCAACTAATACCAATGAATACAGTTTCGTATGAATAAAATGTTCCTAATGTAATGCATTTGTCGACCATATCACACGTTATCTACGAGTGTAGTTTAGGACACGTGGTTTGGAACGTCCTTTATTATATTTATCTTTCTCTATGGACTATTATGGCGAAACTTGACAAACGATAAGTTGAATTCATGTTGCATTACTTAATATTTTGAAATAATAACTGACAGGTCTAGAGAGGCTAAAAACTACGTAATAATTCATTTTTCTATTTTTATTTTACAGTGTATTTTATTATGTATGTGTATATGGAATGTACTTTTTTGTCCAGGTCTTTTCGTAGCTTATTCCTATCCTGTGTGTAATGCTTTGCCTTTCTTTCACTATGTTCTTCTTAGTATAATGCTTGTAACCGCCTCTGCTAGCGAACATGTATTTACATTATAGATTTAGATTCACGCTTAGAATTCTTCCCGCCTTATAAGCCCTAATTTGCCAATCTAGTTCTTGCCATGCATACCTAGCGTTTCCCGTGCACCCCTTATACCGGCAGCTTACTGATGTGGCCTTTGTCCCTAGGAATTACGTCACGGTTTTACTGACCGAAACCGTATACTGGATCTGTCGCCTACATCACCTGAGTGGAGTGGCCGAGCTGACGGGAACTACGCCTGAAGGACGGGAGCTCGCCAGGGAAGTGTGGTAGGCTAGACAAGTGCGCAAGACCTAGGCAGAACCTTATTTTTTTTTCTTAATATACCCACATATTTGTTAATTCTAAGCCTAGTTTTATTTCTCTCTTGTACACGTCCTATATACGTGACAATGGCACGTATATAGGACGTGTACAAGAGAGAAATAAAACTAGGTTTAGAATTAACAAATATGTAGGTATATTAAGAAAAAAAAAATAAGGTTCTGCCTAGGTCTTGCGCACTTGTCTAGCCTACCACACTTCCCTGGCGAGCTCCCGTCCTTCAGGCGTAGTTCCCGTCAGCTCGGCCAATCCACTCAGGTGATGTAGGCGACAGATCCAGTATGCTCCCGTCCTTCAGGCGTAGTTCCCGTCAGCTCGGCCACTCCACTCAGGTGATGTAGGCGACAGATATACGGTTTCGGTCAGTAAAACCGTGACGTAATTCCTAGGGACAAAGGCCACATCAGTAAGCTGCCGGTATAAGGGGTGCACGGGAAACGCTAGGTATGCATGGCAAGAACTAGATTGGCAAATTAGGGCTTATAAGGCGGGAAGAATTCTAAGCGTGAATCTAAATCTATAATGTAAATACATGTTCGCTAGCAGAGGCGGTTACAAGCATTATACTAAGAAGAACATAGTGAAAGAAAGGCAAAGCATTACACACAGGATAGGAATAAGCTACGAAATTTAGACGGACTCGTACCTTAAAATTAACACAAGATAATATAATAAAAAAATAGGTAGGTAACGGCCGTTAGGAATCTTTATACAAAATTGTGCATAACTTACCCAAGTTTGGGAATCACAGTCACTTATAGTTATTACAACTTTTAATTTAGAAGTATGAAGAAGCAATCCAGTCTCAAGATACTTAGTATAAAATATTCGAATGGTGTAAATTGTCTATTAGTTATATTTCGCAATGACGGTAAGCAAATGTAGAAATTAGTCCGAGCGACAGCGTCCGTGCCTCAAGAGGTTTGGCTGCGGACTACTGATGTCGTCTACCTCGCGCTCGCGCGGCGCGCGGCCGGTTGGCGGGCCGCGACGAGGAACCTGTTACTCCGTATATATAAAATAATGCGGCTGTCCGCGTCACTTGATTGTTACACTACTACAACCTAGGTACAATTTTAGTTTTATAGTTATGTATGTATAGTTAAATAATAGTTATAAATAGTTGATTTGTTATTTATTTACTTTTAGTAGTTTTATTTATATTGTTTATTTTTAAGTTAAGTTGTCTTTTATTATTTATTATTTATAGTAGTTGTAGTAGTAATGTACATGTTATGTACACTATGTTACATTACCCCTCTCCCCAGAAAAAAAGGATTTTAACTTATTGAAATCCGCAAGAGACATTTTGATAGAAACGAAAGATTAGCTTACGACGGGTATATCCTAAGCTTGAGATCCTTGATATGCCAGGCGCCAAGATCGCGACCATTCATGTCTTCCAAGACGTAAACTAATGGTGATCGTTTGACTTTTATGCGGCATTTTTGAAATTTAGGAGCCAACTTTTTACTAAAATGAGCATCTTTATCGCTCTGGAAGTAGCAACGCTTCCATACGATATCGCCCACATTAAACTCTGCATGTTTTCGGCGCAAGTTATAATGCTGTGTGTTTTTTACATGAGCTTCCCACAAAGCAACCTGCACTTTGTCGAATATTGGCGATAATTGGCCCAGGTTTGCAGCATAAGCATCACGTGGTAGAAATATTAGGTCTGTTGGATCTGGATATTCGAGGTAATGAAAACCACAGACGACTAACTCTCTTCCGTGTACCAAAAAGGATGGAGTATACCCAGTGCTTTCATTGACAGAATTATTAATAGCGAATTGGATTTGAGGAAGGTTTGAATCCCAAGACCTATGATCCCCATCTACGAAACTTGAAACAGCAGTTATTATCGTTTTGTTGTATCTTTCTACTGTATTAATTTGTGGGGTGTACTTCGGAGTAAAATGTATGTTGGGAATTTTGTATTTTTTGAAAAGTTTATCTAAATCTCGGCTAATAAACTGACTTCCATTATCAAGAATAATAGTTTGAGGGATTCCGTGAACGAGAAGGACATCGTCCTCAAGATGTTTAACTATCAAATTCGAGGTAGCTCGACGAAGTGGAAAAAGAAGGCAATACTTAGAAAAGCAGCAAGTCACAACGAAAATAAACTGATTTTGTTTCCGGGAAGAAGGCGACGGACCAACCAAGTCAATTGATAGAACTTGGAAGGGACGAGAAACGTGTTTAGGCCTACCCATTTTTCCAGAGACTCCGTGGGTAGAATGTTTATGAGCTAGACATGTTTCACAATTTGAAACGAATTGTACTACGCTAGAATACATACCGGGCCAATAAAAACGAAGTGCTAAGCGCTTATATGTCTTAAACACGCCGAAATGACCGGAAATTGGTTCAGAGTGGCACTCAATTAAAATATCTCCTTGTTGTTCTTTAGGAATAACCTTTTTCCAAGCAAACTCAACCGTAAGGTCAACCTTAGTCTTCATGTACCTGTATAATACATTGTTCTCCACCTTGTAGTTTGGGAAATTTATAGGGTTAGCCTGGCAACCCTGGAAGATCTTCAGGTACCAAGAATCCTGAGTATCAGGTACTGAAGCATTGGAAACATCAGCGTTTGAAATTGCCTCAACTGGAACACTTCTAGATAGGGCGTCCGGGACAACATTATCTTTACCACGGCGGTGTCTTATTTCAAAATTGAAAGAAGAAAGGCGAACTCCCCACCTTGCGAGCCGACCGGTTGGATTAGTGAGAGACATAAACCACTTAAGAGAAGAATGGTCAGTATAGACTAAAAAGGTTTTGTCTGTCTCAAGGTAACAGCGCCAGTATTCCAGAGCAGTAAGAACTGCAAGTGCCTCCCGTTCCGTTGTGCTGTAGTTTCTCTCTGGTTTACTTAAAGAACGGCTCATGTACGCAATTGGATGTTCCACACCATCAATTGTTTGAGCCAACATTGCACCGATACCGAAATTACTAGCATCAGTGTGCACTTCAAAAGGAAGGTTAAAGTCAGGGCAAGCAAGGACAGGTGCTTGAACTAGTTTAGCCTTTAATTCTAGGAAAGCTTTGTCAGCCTCAGGTGTCCACTGAAACGCAGGGGCGTTCTTTTTATTAGAAGTTAGCTTATTTAAAGGACCTGCTACAGTACTGAATTGTGGGATAAAACGCCTATACCACGACGCCGTACCCAAAAAACGCTTAACCTCCTTTCTATTGCCAGGAGTGGGAAAGTCTAATATGGCTTTGACCTTATCTGGGTCAGTCCTTAAGCCATGAGCATCCACTATGTAGCCAAGATACCGTAGCTGACTTCGGAAAAAGTGACACTTGTCTAGATTGACAGTGAGATTAGCCGATTGTAGTTTTTGGAAAACTTTCTGAAGTAGTTCTACGTGTTCCTCAAAAGTTTTGCTTATGATAATTACATCATCTAAGTATGCAAAGACTTTGAGTTCGAATTCAGGGCCGAATAAAAGATCGACAAGTCTCTGTTGCGTAGCAGGAGCATTGGTAAGTCCAAAAGCTGTGACCTTAAACATAAAAGTTCCTCGACCAGGAACATAAAAGGCCGTCTTCTCTCTGTCCTTTTCGTCGATTAATATCTGCCAAAATGCTTTGGACAAATCTATGCTGGAAAGATAACGCGCATCTTTCAGATTATCCAAAATTTCTGACACATATGGCAGCTTATATGCGTCCTTCTTTGTTACAGCGTTCAATTTACGGCTGTCTAAGCAGAAGCGGGGCTTTCCATCCTTCTTGCCCACGACTAATACTGGAGAAGACCATGGACTCTCACAAGGTTCAATAACATCCAGGGCCAACATCTCATCAACCTGTTCAGCAACAACACGTTGTTTTTCTGGTGACATGCGGTAATATCGTTGGCGGATTGGTTCAGCATTACCAGTATCTATACGATGTTTAATGACGTTAGTACGACCTAAACCTCTCTCTGTGTACGAAATGTCTTTGAAAAGATCTACCACGCTGTTGGCTAACAGTTTTTGAGTAGAGTTCAAAACGTCATAGCCACATAGGTGCTGAGAAGATGACGAAGAAATTTCCAAGAGGCTGGGGTCGGTTAAGAATAAGTTTTCTTCCTCTGATAAATACTTAGGGCACAGGTTAAAAGTGTTCCAAAAATCGATTCCTAGGATTAAAACGGTTTCGATCGCTGGTATAACATGCGCCTTGATAATAGAAAACCTGTTTTCGAAGGTCAAGGGAAGAAGAATATAACCAAGGGATGTTATCCTCTGACCTCCTGCTGCAGTAACAGTTATCCTCTCATCGTTGCATAAAATCAAACCTAGATTTATCAATAGTTCATGAGAGTTCTTACCTAGGATAGTGACGGCGGAACCAGAATCCAACAAACCATATAAAAATAAATCTTTATTGATTCTCACCTTTGCATAAGGCCTAGGGTCGTTACTCGGTTTAACATTGAAAATTGTAGAAATATCTTTCCTAGAAAAGAAGTTTTTAACAAACATGAGCCAATCAGTCCAGTCCGAGCTATCTGTATGAGTAACCGCATGCGTCCTACAATTCTCAGTTTTTAGTTTTTTTGGTTTGCAGTTTGGACACTGCGGTGTACGAACTTCCTTCATGCCACACTTAAAACAAAAAACTTTGCGCTCAGCCGTGCAGTCTCTCATAGAATGCGTGTTAACGCGGCAACGGTGACAGTAAGGAACCTTGGATATAGCCGAAGTTTCGGCCTCAGAAGCCTGAATTTCGGAGACCTTGTGCGACCCCTGCTGGTGAGCACCTTCATACTTACGAGCGTAAAAATTACCTTGGCTATTAGTCGTCGACTTACGCTTTGAAGACTGGTAGCCAAATTCTGGAGCTAAAGTATTAATTGAAACTGAAGGTGGTTCCTTGAAAAATTCTGAACGAACCCTAATACGTTCATAATTTCTACAAATTAATTTTAAATCTTCGAGTGATTTTATGTTAGGGCTAGCAGCTATAATATTAGAGTAGGAAGGACGAATATTATGTAATATAATTTCAAGTTTTTCGTCTTCCTTTAAGGGTTTACTTAGCCTAGAGAACATGCCTTGCATTATAGATAAATAAATCGTAATGTTCTCTTCCTCGCCCTGTGTACGCTGACGTATTTCTGAGGCCATGCGATAGTCGTAGTCGGGAACATCAAAATCATCTTTCAACGCAGTCAGTACCTCGTTCCAACTACCGACACTGCCCCTGATGTTGCGGTACCAGTGAAGTGCGTCACCAGTGAAAATATCGGTAGCAGAACTTAGTATTTTAGTTTCGGTTATATTTTTAGACATACGGAATTCTTCAATCTTTTGTATAAACGATCTGACACAAGATTTGCCGTCATATTTTAATTTATTCAGATCTCCTATTAGCCCGCGATCACATGAAACGGCGATATTCATCCCGGCTAAATTAGAATTAACAGGTAATTCCTCCTCAGAAGTAACTGAAGACGCGACCTGTTTCTGGTCCTTGACCGTTGACTTATCAAGGCTCAAAAGTATTTCATAATACCCTTCGTAACTTTTCCTTAATTTACTTAATTTGGCTGAATCATCTGCCGCCTGCGGTGTTTCAATTCGTTGAAGCCTATAGTATAAATGGTGTAACATAGCTTTAGTCCTGTTAAAAAGAGGTTCATCAAAATTAAGCTTTAAGGCATCAAGATTACTCTTAACTTTCTCTAGCGTCTCTTGAGAGCCTTTGCTATCCTCTAAAAACTGAAAAACCGAATCGACTATGTCATCGGACGAATATAATTGTGTTAATTTAGTGACTTGATGTCTTAATCCAGCAACGCTGTCAGAAGGAAGTTCTCCCCGGATAGCCACCTCATACATCAGCTCAGACTTTTGGAGCAGCAGATACTTAATTGGAATTGCCATATTGAAAAATTAAAAAAAAATGGCAAAAAAGCAAAAAAAAAAAAATGGGCAGGCTATACACAATTATCTATACACATAAGCCAAGCAAAATCCGCTCTGTTACAATTTATTTAAAGAACACAAACACAAAAAGCAAAACATAAAATAATAAACAGGTGAAGTCAGGTGAAACACACTAAGTTACTTGATTCAAACAACTTTAAAATTTTATAATTTTCATAAAAGATTATAGAAGTATAGGTAATTAAACTACAAAAGTAAATGCAATTACATTTAAATACCAAAATTACTTAAGGTTTTGAAAAAATAATAAGAGAAACAGACAAACACTACTAGGAAAACCACCACCGCACAGAACCACTAAAATGACCAAAGCAAGTACGAAAGACCTTAAACCACGTTTTTGGGCGCCATTGACACGTATATAGGACGTGTACAAGAGAGAAATAAAACTAGGTTTAGAATTAACAAATATGTAGGTATATTAAGAAAAAAAAAATAAGGTTCTGCCTAGGTCTTGCGCACTTGTCTAGCCTACCACACTTCCCTGGCGAGCTCCCGTCCTTCAGGCGTAGTTCCCGTCAGCTCGGCCAATCCACTCAGGTGATGTAGGCGACAGATCCAGTATGCTCCCGTCCTTCAGGCGTAGTTCCCGTCAGCTCGGCCACTCCACTCAGGTGATGTAGGCGACAGATCCAGTATACGGTTTCGGTCAGTAAAACCGTGACGTAATTCCTAGGGACAAAGGCCACATCAGTAAGCTGCCGGTATAAGGGGTGCACGGGAAACGCTAGGTATGCATGGCAAGAACTAGATTGGCAAATTAGGGCTTATAAGGCGGGAAGAATTCTAAGCGTGAATCTAAATCTATAATGTAAATACATGTTCGCTAGCAGAGGCGGTTACAAGCATTATACTAAGAAGAACATAGTGAAAGAAAGGCAAAGCATTACACACAGGATAGGAATAAGCTACGAAATTTAGACGGACTCGTACCTTAAAATTAACACAAGATAATATAATAAAAAAATAGGTAGGTAACGGCCGTTAGGAATCTTTATACAAAATTGTGCATAACTTACCCAAGTTTGGGAATCACAGTCACTTATAGTTATTACAACTTTTAATTTAGAAGTATGAAGAAGCAATCCAGTCTCAAGATACTTAGTATAAAATATTCGAATGGTGTAAATTGTCTATTAGTTATATTTCGCAATGACGGTAAGCAAATGTAGAAATTAGTCCGAGCGACAGCGTCCGTGCCTCAAGAGGTTTGGCTGCGGACTACTGATGTCGTCTACCTCGCGCTCGCGCGGCGCGCGGCCGGTTGGCGGGCCGCGACGAGGAACCTGTTACTCCGTATATATAAAATAATGCGGCTGTCCGCGTCACTTGATTGTTACACTACTACAACCTAGGTACAATTTTAGTTTTATAGTTATGTATGTATAGTTAAATAATAGTTATAAATAGTTGATTTGTTATTTATTTATTTTTAGTAGTTTTATTTATATTGTTTATTTTTAAGTTAAGTTGTCTTTTATTATTTATTATTTATAGTAGTTGTAGTAGTAATGTACATGTTATGTACACTATGTTACAACTGCCAGGTATACCTAGATCAGAATATTTTTGGACAAATATTAGTTACAAAACTAATGATTTGGAGATCCAGGCTTAAAGTTGACTTAACTCCTGCGGAGTTAGGCTCGTGCGTTAAAGCAACGTACGATTTTCGGTATTACAAACTTCGAGTATTTTCAGAATTACGTCTAACTTTTATGTAATTTATTGTGGCAGCCCTGTGCGTGTAAGTTTGTTTATTTGTGCACACGCAGAGTGATGGCAGCATGATTGTGTTGGTATTTCTTTGAAGCTGGAATTGGATTGTACGCGCCAGCTTTATTTTTTCTTGCGTTTCAAAACTAAGAGTTAGGGAGTATGGTTCAGATATAGATTGTATGTGACTTTCAATTGATATGTACATTTTTCATATTATCACAATAATCAAATTCATGTTTTAAGGATGCAGTGCGCAAGCAATGTGCAATGTAACAATTTTCCGTCGGCGTCGCCTTTATACAATGCTTAAATCTTTTTAAATTTATTTTCATACAGTTGAAAAATGACAGAGAAGGAATATTATTTATAGCTCCATCTAGACGGGTACATGTGAGCCTAATATATGAGGCTTGAGGATGACGTCACGACGAGTGGACTTCCATGTTATTCGCTAGAAAGCTGGAAGTGATTCTTTAAGTTGTACGGTGAAGGGTAGTTAAACAAGAAGTATCACTGATCAGTGTATACATTTTTTTGTTTCAGCATACAATTATAACGACGTCAGCTCTCATCAACAAAAATTACCTAATTGGCACAAACGTGAAAATGAGCATGTCAAACGAATCAGCAGCGAGTTATAGGTCCATTCATTCTGGACTTGAAGACATTTAGGTTATAAGTTGCGGTAATCCAGACACTCCGGTATAAATTAATTTGCTATTATCTAAGAACGTGTTACAGCTGTGGAATAGTTTCAATAGTTTTCCAGTGGACAGTAAGTCCATAGTAGCAGTCTGTGTAAATAGATTCAATAGTTTTCCAGTGGACAGTAAGTCAACAGTAGCAGTCTGTGTAAATAGATTTAATAGTTTTCCAGTGGACAGTAAGTCAACAGTAGCAGTCTGTGTAAATAGATTCAATAGTTTTCCACAGTACAGTAAGTCCACAGTAGCAGTCTGTGTAAATAGATTCAATAGTTTTCCAGTGGACAGTAAGTCCACAGTAGCAGTCTGTGTAAGTAGATTCAATAGTTTTCCAGTGGACAGTAAGTCCACAGTAGCAGTCTGTGTAAATAGATTCAATAGTTTTCCAGTGGACAGTAAGTCAACAGTAGCAGTCTGTGTAAATAGATTCAATAGTTTTCCAGTGGACAGTAAGTCCACAGTAGCAGTCTGTGTAAATAGATTCAATAGTTTTCCAGTGGACAGTAAGTCCACAGTAGCAGTCTGTGTAAATAGATTCACAACAACACGCAACATATAATCTTCAAAACTGATAATAGAGCGACTTTGAATATGCATGAACGTATTTTGAAGTATAAACCGAATTATTACTTCACTCAACGCAACGTGATAGTTAATCAACGTTCTCCATCAGCGAAGTGATTGTGTTGTCAATCGGCAATCATCGGTAATCGTCGGGAATTGTCGGCAGTAGTTTTGTAGTTTACAAGCAACACTTGATATGACATTTACAGGGTGAAGTACCGAAGACAAGGTTGCATTTTAAATAGTAATAACGTAACATTTACACGCAACATACAAAAGAAACTATTTATATTATGTTCCGAGAGTTACCTATAAGATTCTATATTTCAATAAATAATAGGTTGGGGAAAAAGTTTCTTCGCATTTTTTAAGAAAATTCAAAACATTTTTTAATATAGTTTATTTACATTTAACTAAAGTATGTAGGTACCATTTTGTTCGATAACTTTTTGCCATCTTGTAGGTAGGGACATGATCCCATTGCTATAGAAATTTTGGGACTTCTGGTCAAAATACCGCGACAAGTGGTTTTGGCAGTCCTCTCGTGATGTTAACCTGACACTGCCTAAAGAATTCTGAAGAGACAGAAACAGGTGGAAATCTGAAGGTGCAAGGTCAGGACTATACGGCGGATGCATTAACACCTCCCAGCCAAACTCTCTTAATTTTTGCTGAGTGGCTAAAGATGTGTGAGGTCTAGCGTTATCATGATGAAAAACCACACCCGTTCTGTTGATTAATTCCGGCCGCTTTCTCTCAACTTCTTGCTTTAATCTCATCAGTTGTTCGTAGTAGAGTTCAGAATTGATGGTCCTGCCTGGTGGTAACAGCTCATAATGTCACACACACAGCATCACCTTGTTGCGAGTTAACCCGGGTTTCGCCACAGTCTTGTCATACCTTTTTCGCACGTTCTTGTCATACGTGATCCACTTTTCATCACCAGTTATCAGCTTCTTCAAAAATGGTTCGGTTTCATTACGTCGTAATAAAGAATCACAAATGGTACACGGTTCATTAGGTTTCTTTCAGTGAGCTCGTGAGGTACCCAAATGTCGAGCTTTTTTGTGTACCCAGTTTTTTTCAAATGCGCCAAACTGTTTTGTGGTCAATTTCCAGTTCTTCAGCTACGTCGTAACTACTGATATGCTGATCTTGCTCCACTTTTTCAAAAATGGCATCCATTTTATCCGTAATAGGGCGACCAGAGCGACGTGCATCTTTGACATCAAAATTTCCGGATTGAAAACGCTTAAACCAAATTTGTGCTACTCTCACAGACACTACACTAGGTCCATAAATATCGAAAATTTTTTTCGCGGCTTGCGTTGCATTTTTACCTTTTTTGTAGTAAAATTTTATAATGTATCGAATTTCTTCATTAGATTCACTCATCTTGACGGTACGAAAAACAAATGAAAATCACACATTTTCCTAATTTGAATTTAGAATTATGTTCTTTAAAATTTAAACTTTCAATGATACCAAAACCAGCCAGATACAAATAGTATAACCAAAGAGATTTTATTACAAGTTCATACATACTATAATGCGAAAAGACTTTTTCCTTAACCTAATATACATTATACAGCCACACTCAGAATGTTGTATACATATGTCGAATTTATTTAATTGTCTACAATCTTTGTTTACAATCACAAAACATATCACACATCGGGGTAATTGTAGCTACGCATTGATACAGTATTAAAGAACACAAATTGTAGACGATCAAATAAATTATTCTGGTCGATGTAGGTATATAAAATATACGGTTTTCGAGGCTGACTGTACAGTGACAAAATGTTCCTACTTGCAAATGTATTCATAGGCTTAGCCTAGTCCTAGCCTGTAACTGTGTGTACAATATGCACTGAATAAATAACGAGTTACCTTCAATAGTATCCTGACACGCGGCTCATTAGTGCCACTAAAGCTTCTTGTGTTAGGTTACAGGACAGACGTCCTCAAACGTACCTATCTCTTTGAACAGTCGCCAAATAACGAAGCCTTCCTGCCTGCTGCATTGTTACCGAGGTTTTGTAAAGGAGTCGTGGTATTTAACTAAGAACTAACGAAGACTTCCTGCTGCATTTAAGTCCTCATTGCGATTGTTAAGATGAAAAATGTTCTCATTTAGTATTTTCATAAAAATAAAATAAAGTTAAAATTAAAGGGACCCGTTTAATTTTTAACTTTATTTGAATTAACAATGAAACCATACAAGAAACTGTGGTATGGAACCCTTCGTGTGCGAGTCCGAATTGCACTTGGCCACTTTTATTAGTCTTTAGATGTGAAAGTCTGGAACAAAAATGTCGTCCATGTATTTTGTGTTGGGCGTTGATAGCTAGGCCACAGTTTTCACTTATGCAGCTACATGTTTGTGATTTTCGTTTAAGTTTTAAGTAAAGAAATTGTTCCTAATATTGTTTTATTTGTGTTATTTAAAGATTTACGTCGTCAAATTTTTTACGTCGATTATTTATAACTTAAAACGAAATGAAGAGGGATCTCAATAAAATAATGTATAATTTAAAATAGATTTATTTAATTAGTCTTAGTCTAAAATAAAGATAATGATGTTACTAATAAATATTTACAAATAAATTACTATATCGAACGTACCTATTCGAAGGCACTCACTGGTAACAACGTTTACAGAATCCTCTTTGGTTTCCGTTTCATTTACTTTTTATTAACACACTTGGGTTTAAGAAACAAATTAACAATCTAGGATTAATATTATTTTACTGATCAGGAATATTTACAAAGTTAAGTATTCAATTTATCAACTCAGCCTATTGAAGTCCACTGATGGATATAGGCGCGTCTTTTGTACCACAAATACAGACTCGGTGCATAACATGCAACACCGAAAATAGGGGCGACACTTATGAAAGGTCTTAAATCAGCATGAGAATTCTTCATGTTTCCATAATTTAGCAGAAATCATTCAAGTAACAAGTTGACAACACTACTCATAAATTATGATACACAGTACAATATAATTATAATTTGAATCGTGAAATGGGAATGTGACAAACTTCAAGCAGTTCACGACACAATTGTCATATTTTAATAAGGCATACGAGCACGAGGCATGCGAGCGCTCGAGTCGTGGAATATAATATTAAGTTTTAATTAGGGAGTTTGCGACACTCCAAAATTTTGTCGTTCGTTATAAAATTGAGCAAATATTTTTCTACGAAAATATTGTGAACTTGTAAACTGATAATGGTATACGATTTTTGTAAAAATATCAATACCTACAGCTTCAAGGTGAATCATTATGAATACCTACAAAATTTCGTAAAATCATTGGTTTTCATATACTCGTACCTACCAGTTATCATTTTTGGCCGATGAAACAAGGGAGAAATTTAACTTAAGTTTGATTTTGTTCCGGATTTAGATACAAAAATTTATGAAATCCAACAGGTTTTTCAAAAAGTTTCGTTTTGAAAAACCTATCGGTTTTAAAGTGTAACTTATCAATATAGTTAGTCACATGGGACATCGATACTATGTCAATAAATAATGGCTGTAGTGTAACTTTCTTTTTAAATCTATCACAGGCTAGTTTCATGTCTTATAACTGTTCAATACATATAATAAACCAAGCCGTTTCCTGTACTTACATAATTTCTTATCACTTCTGCCTTCACTCGGCGAGGTACGACTGCGCGTGCGCGTATCACAAAGCTTACCTCACTAATATTTATGACTAGTTCTTACATAACACTCCACATACGTACATATTATCAAAACTTGTGTTCACCCACGTTGTTCTTCGTCTTCTCTGGATTTTTTTCTTCTGATTTCTTCTCTCCATCTTCTACAAATGTAAATTGGAAAATTAATAAAATATATCGAAATCGGAATTAATTCAGCATCTTGGCATAAGCATAGCTAGTCATATCTTGTGATCAAATCCCGAACATAGTGTATGTACATTTCCCTTCAATTACACTGTTGAAGGGGTACCACAAAAGTAATCAAATAAAATCGTACAAATCTTACCAATAGCTTTTGAAGGTTTAGGGTCGTTCCACTCCTGGATGTCTGCGGATATGAAGAGCAGGTAGAACAGGTTCGCCAAGAAGTAGAACGCTACCGATATGAAGAACACTTTCCGCCAGTCTGCTGCACTAGTCTGGAGTGAGAACATTTTAGTATTACTCATTAATTTTGTGATGACAAGGAACTTGACTGATGGCATATTGCCTCAACATAAAAAGTCGAAAATTCAAACCACAACTGTCACTGTTTGCCAGTTGTACGAATTATGTAACTTAACAAATTGAAAATTAGAAAAATGACGAATTGTTTAATTGTGCAAATCTGCTCAGCAATGAAGAACTACTTATTTCTATAAATTGGTTTTTAAACTTTAATAAAAACTTTTTTACGAAAAAAAAAAAAATCAACTTCCAAAAAAACCCTGCAAATTGAAAAATAACTTTAATTTCGGAAGTCGATTTTGGACCTGTATTTTAGTTTTTAGCCACTGATTTCCGAAATTAAAGTAATTTTTCACTTTGTAGTGTTTTTTTTTGGAAGGCGTTTTTTTTTTGTAAAAAGTATTTAGTTTTCACTTTTTAATGGGTAAGTTTGTAATTTATCTAAGTTAGTCTAATGTCAACTGCTCACAACTTTTACAAAATATTGCTTTTCCCGATGCAGGGACGTTAATTGTTGAGGAGTTCCCCTAATAAGAACCAGGAGAACTGGAGCTGATGGTGAAATTACCATCACCATATGCATTGTGACGAGCATACATTGCTTAGTAATCATATTAAAGTAATAACCGAATCGCAACCCGTGAAATAGTTAGGTATACAAGAGTAGTTTCGATGGCCATCTGTGCTCTTCATCATCAGTTCCAGTTCACTGAATCGGGTTTTTCAAGAACAAATGCACGAGTTACTATAAAAAATACACAAATAATTGCAGGAGTGCCTATAAAATGTGAGGGTTTCCCTCGACTTTCATGGGATCCCCCAGATCCTGACTTCAGATTCTGACTTGGTGGCAATGGGATTACCTCGAGAGTATACCCTTTCAAGTAAAAGAACAATTTTGCAAATCCGTCTATATATGACAGAGTTATGCCCGAACTTAAATAAAAATATATATACGAGTATAAACATCCGAATTCAGAACCTCGTCCTTTTGGAAGTCGACTAAAAATTTTATAGATGAGTTCGGTGTTTCCTATCTGACTTTGTATTTATCACACAACGTTTAAAATAAAGTAAAGGTAAGAAATATAGACAAATAAGGAAGAACATAATGTTAAAAGACTCACCTCATCTTCAACGACGAAGGAGACGCTGAGTGGCGCCAGGATCGAGAAGATGGCTCCAACACCGTTGGTGAATCCCATCATCGTACTCGCGTGGTTCGGAGAGAGATCGATGTGGGATAACTGAAATGAAATAGTTCATTGATCAGTATTGAATAAAATCCAGTAGAACTATTACAGGATTTAAACTACGTATAATATTCAACGTTTGCGGTCCGGTTAGTCAGTCCTTTAAGACATTTTTGTTACGCTACGGTTACCTAGAAGAGCGGTGGCCGAACTTAACGACCGCAGTGATGGCTGTCATGACAATGATGATAGTGGTAATAATTCAAGTGGCAAAAGATAGTCGCACATCTGTTTCGTTTTGACATCTCTGACACGCAAAGCCGCAGTGACTTCACTTGACTATCATTGAAACGCTGTTTAAGCGTGAGCGTGAAGTGAGCTCACTCTTCTCAGTATGGATACTTTTCTTGTGACTAAGTACGGTGAGGGAAAATCTTGCACTTTAAATCTTTGGGGGGCGCGGTTTGACTTAATGTCAGATATTGGTGAAAATGACAGATTTTCATGTCAGCCGTTACGACTTCTTTCCTAGGAAACCAAAGCTATACCCATTTAATACTTGACACGCTAGAATAAATTGTAAAGGTTTCAAATATTACATACATACATAAACTCACGCCTTCTTCCCATGGGGGTAGGCAGAAACTACAGAACGCCACCTGCTACGATCCTTACATACTCCTTTTTCCTCTTTAACGACTTCAAAAAAAGGAGTTATCAATTCGACACGTATGTATGTAATATTATTGGAACTGCATTATATTCACATATCATAATCTATTAGGGCTTCCAAACAAATAAACAAAAAATTATAGTTGTATATATGTGTATATTTGTATGTTGATATGTTTGTATGTATGTATGTTTGTCCTCGCATTTCTCTGAAACTATGAATCAAATCATAACCATTTCATTTGTATTACCTTAAATTTACTTCTACTTAGGGAACAGTGCAAGTTTTATCAAAATCGGTTAAGTAGTTTTCAAGATAATTGACTAAAATACATCTATTTACTAATTATGGCTTACGACTGAATAACATAAACAACTTTTTAGCGGCTTCAGATAAAGGAAGCTAGGTTACGATGGAATTGACATGTACTTTATGTATAAAAATTCCTTAAATAAACAGAAAAAAAAAAAAAGATAATTGACTAATACGTGTAAGTGTGACGGCCTGGCTTATTGATACGAGCTTCGGGTGTGGTGTCAAAGGGAAAACATCTCAAAACCTTGGCCAAATTTTAGTGCAATATTTATAACAACTATAACTACTTATTACAAACAAATATTCCAGTTTTAACTAAAAACTACGAAATAAAAAATAATTTAAAAAATTAAATCGACTTCAAAAAGAAACGAACTCAAAATTAAAAAATAACTTAAATTTCGGAAGTCGGTGGCAAAAAAACTAAAATACAGATCCGAAAGTTATTTCATAATTTTGAGTTAATTTCTTTTTGAAGTCGATTTAATTTTTTTAATTTTTTTTTTATTAACGTTCATACATCTGGTCGCACGCCGGTTGCGAATACTACGCAACTGACTTTTCTGAAGAACATCACCAATAAGGTCACTTAGATATTATGTCTTCCTAGGGAGTCTTCGGGGTCCCAGCGTTTCCACTTACATCTGCCTTGTGTTAGTCGCCTTTCATCATCCTCTCAACATGACCAAATCTTACAAGGATAGTCTTTTCAATTTTATCACTACATCTTCTTTTAAACCGCACCGTTGCCTTATTATCACATCATTCCTCAGTCTATCATTTATAGTCACACCACACATGCTTATCAAGGAAAGACCAAAGATTATTCTAATTGAGCTTTGTAGTAGAATATATAGTGGTATTTAGACAGTCTGAATCGCCTGAAACCACAATTTAACAAAGGTTCAGATATAACAATAGAATGACATTACAATGTTGTAGTACTCACCATAAATCCGACGTAGTGAGCGCCATTGAGCCCGACAGTGATGGTCAGAATGATGACAGCGAGTGACAGTTGTCCTGCCGGTAGATACGAGAGGCCAAGCAGAGCTACGGCGGGACCCCATTGTGCTGGAAAGTTGATAATAATACTATTAGCTTATGTATAATGAATGTTTCAATTCTGTTATTATTATCATTCTTTTATTTAGCTCTATGTCTTGAACACAAAGAGTCTGCTCTTTGGTCCAGTCTTTGGTCTGGACTAGACCAAAACACAGGAAATTACCTAGTTTAGGGAGCAAACGATCCGATTGTAAGATAGTTACAGATGATATAAGTATGTTATAGTTTTAAGGTCTTCTTTGTTACAATGAAGACGCTCTTTCCCTGGAGCTTGCCACCGCTTTGAGAACTACTAGTGGCGCTGTTCCTGCTAGAGGATACAGCATTTGAACCGGGGTCGGTTTTAGGCAATCTGTGATGATCCGACGTTTCATTCAAAGCTTTACTAACATTGCTCGGGCAGTACGACTCCACACGGGACATGCAAATTCATCAGCAGAATAAGATATCGCCAGCCCAGTACACAAACAACAAATAAAATTATTATTCTTCTATTTATTTAATTATTTTATTCTTCCATTACTAAGACAACATTTTAAATCACACTCCCGAAATCTTAAACGAGTCTTAATTTTAGGCCGTTTTTTTAAAGTATTTCTGTCACTACACTTTGCCTTAAAATGACGAAGACAGCATTACTACAATCTATTGAATATTTTAAATCTACTGTAAGAGTTCAACCGCGAATATCTGGAACCACAACAATTATTATTTTGAGATTAGTAAGCAAGATGATGTAATAATTACCGATAGTGTTAAATATCTTCCTGGAGGTGACCAGTGTGATAATCTTCCTGTTCACGAGGAATTCAGCCAGCCAGCTGAAGAGGAAACTCAGGATGTACATGGCCACGTACGGCAGAGCTGACAACATACCGTTCTGAAAATGTTATGTTTAGCGTTAATATTTTTGATTGGTGTACGTATTTGAATATCCAGGAAAAACAGACAATGTGACAGGAAACGACATAATAGAATAGTATCCACGTAGTAAATCATCGCGAGCAATTACTGAATACTTGCATGGGTATGGTATCTGAAGGTAGTGTGATAAGTTATCTCACCTGTTTGATATCAACATTTAGAACGTACTTCATGTACGAAGGCAGTTCAGTCAGAAGGGTCCAGAATCCTAAGTTTTGACCGGAGTGAGCCAACAAGATGGCCCAGAACGGAAACGATGTGAGGATACTCTTCCAGGGTGTCGGTATTTTCTGGAACATAAAAATTGTAAGATCATTAAATAGCATCACGACTAGGTCGGTAGAATAAGAATGAAGCTGCTCTTGATCGTGCTATATTAACACTTTCAAGAACACTAAATGGCTATAGCAGTCACAACACTTCTATTGTGTCTCGTGTACCGCGTGTGAACCTGATACCGTGCGTGAACCTGTTACCGTGCGTGAACCTGTTACCGTGCGTGAACCTGTTACCGTGCGTGAACCTGTTACCGTGCGTGAACCTTTTACCGCGCGTGAACCTATTAATGAAGTTATTTTCTGCGAAAACTATAACAAACATGGTAGGATGTTGAAACAACACAAACTTACACCATGTCCAAGATCGTTAGAGCCAGCATTCATCTCGATATACTTCCTTTCTTCCTTGGAGATCCACCTGCTGGTGCTAGGTGTGGAGTCACCGATGATGACCCACAACACGGTCCAGATGAGGCAGCTGATACCAGCTACGTAGAAGACGGAGGGCCAGCCCCAGGAACTGGCAGAGAGGAGACCAGATGTCAGGAGCTCGATGATGGTGCCGAGTTGGGCACCTGAAAAGTATAGGACATTATTCATTAGATACAGACGAAAATTTTAATTGATTGAAGTATAAATTAGACTCACTAGACTTTTACTTTAGTACTTTCTACATCTGTTTGTTTAATTATATAAAGTATTCCTATCTTATATGTCTACTGGCTGACCCGACAGACGTTGTCCTGTACAAATTTTGTTGTATGAGAAAATTAATTTTCTTCATAATTTTTTTTTCGTCTATTTTTCCGATGTTTCTATTCGGGACGGAGACAAATACAACAATTCAAAAACCATGAAAACAGGTCCATCCGTTCTCGAGTTCGAACAAACCCGACTTATATAGATATTTCCTTGAATAGATCTTCTACATAGTTGAAGAGTTGTCGTTGTTTATCAGTATCCTTGTTAGAATATAACTTTTATTTATTTTGTTATTATTTGACAGTGTACACCTTAGAGGTATGTTGTAAGAATACTTTTTATAATTTAACCAACTTTATTGGTTAACCACCTGTAGCAACAATAAACAATTTTCCATAAAAAAAAACAAGAAGTACGGAAGTAGATAAAAGTGGAACCTACTTACAGAAATAAAATCCATTTATCATTTATCAGTGATTATTGTTTTGATTATATTATTGTTTGCTTGGATCAGTGGCACTGAACTCAGCACTAAACTGAATTCGGTGGACTGCACTAAAAGCTGTTGATGATGACGCAGCAAATATTAAAATATTCTTTAATTATTATAAGTACTGTGAACTTAAGTAGCCGCAGGTATAAATAACAACTTGAAACTGAACCTGTAAGGCTTATATTTTAAAATTCAATTCAATTTCTACTAAGTTTATACAATGATTTAAAACTCGTTAGACCCCTCGTTGAAACTTGAGTCAGGTATTATTTAACAATTTAGCTCGAAATTGAATTTATCTTTCGATCGTGGCCTTGAAGTCTAGGTGCTTGAACTCATGTAGTCAGAACTTTCTGCCAATGACAGCAATTATGTAGAAGAGGTATAAACATACAATTAGCATAAGAACGTTTAAGGTTTTGAAAGCAGAGTGAACAATGATAATGTATTAACTGAAGTTTAAGAGAACACTTTACTTACAGCCGATCTATTCTGTGAAAAATTCACTATAAAAATTCTGGTGAAGTGAGCTGTCATTCCAGCTATTGCTGTCATTCCAGCTGTTGCTGTCATTCCAGCTGTTGCTAGGGACCAACCACTCTCGACAGCTCATGTCAAGCTCACTTCACCTAAGTTTTCACATTGAGATATTTACAGAGTAGACCGGTAGCCGATATATTCAGGAAAACAATTTATTACTATTTATTAGTAATACTATTCTCATCACTCTGGACAGGAAGGACAAAAATATGTAGTATGTAATTATAAACATGCATAGTACAAGAGATCAAAAACCACACGTTGCTATTTCTTCATCTAGGTATTACTTACTTCATCACTTCTATGTAATTTAGATTTTTTGTACTTTGTGATTAAGATTGCAAATGAATTAATTTTGATACGAAGATCAACAAATTGGTTTGTGCGAGTTTCACAGCACAAATCCCGGGCATGAGATGTTACAGTTGTTTCCTAATTCATCTAGTTCTTTTTTTTAAATAAGATTGACGTGTAAAAGTATTTGTGCAAACCTACTTACATAAGTGAAACCATTTATCAATTACTTAATTGCTGCTGGCCGGTTCTGAGCGTTCGTCAAGGGAAGTCATGCTAAACTGCAAACTCGAGGGTGAATATTAAGTTATTTTCTTGAAATACCTTCAGGCTTTTCACAAAATATAGTAGCTGAGCTATCAGATTAATATAATTCATCCTGCCTAATGTTTGTTTTAAGATATGGTGTTCCGTATCTTTAATAAACAAAATGTAAAAAGCAGCAGTATTTTATTTTAAACTACGCTTATGTTTAATTACTTAACTGCAAGTTTACAAAGTCTACATTGATTTAATTAAGCCGACCAAACGTGCACGTGAATTGGGTTTAAGTGAATTGTGTGTGAATTTTTTTTTTGAGAAATTAAATATAACCGAGAAAAACTGTCTGTTGAGTGGTTTTGTTGTATCTCTGTTGTCTGAATGTTTGTTTTAATTTATTTGAATTCGGGTTTCCTCAGACTGGTTATTTGTAACTTATTAAAAAATACTACAGGCCGGGGTACTGGTGACCTTGAGCTTGAACAAGATAAGAGAGGAACTAACCAGCATAGACGAAGGTCCCGAGGCGACTGCGCTCGTTGACCGGCACCCAGCGACCAATCACTCCGTGTAGACTGGGGTACAGCATACCTTGCGCTAAGCCCATCACGATGCGACACGCGCATACTGCTATGTAGCCACCCTGGAAGATGAGAGAACATTGTATTGTCTAGAGAACATAAACGCTTATAGTAATACTAACTTTTGTCTTGCCTTTTGCGGTTAGAAATTATCCTACGGGCACGTACTACCGGGATAACAAGTATCCTATGTCCTAACCTAGGTCATGGTCTACTTGTGTGCAATAAAACATAGGAATCCAGCTGTTGCGGCGTGAAGAAGACACTATATCAACTAATTTAGCGTTGTGATTATTCTATTGCTGCCCATTGACCTGTAGACTACTTAACTTTGTCGATTATGAATTTATTATCAATTTCTTTCCCAGTCTCTATTTAATAAGCACCACTTTTACAAGTTCATTATATATATTTTTGTATAATAATAATATCCTGGGAGACTATTCACACACGGTCATCTGATCCCAAACTAAGCAGAGCTTTTACTATGGAAACCAGATAACTGATATACTACATACACTACTATTTTTTTTGTAAATGCATACGTATATTACTTACACCCAGACTAAGGACAAACAGACATGTTCATGCACACAAATGATTGTCCGGGATGCGAATCGAACCCACAACCTGCGGCATGATAGGTGGTGTCTCAACCAACTACGCCATTTGATACCTAATAACCTAACATGACACCCAAAAGCGTCACTGGCAAAAATAAATAGGTAGAACGTTGTTTCCTTTTTCTTCATGTGACGGGAACCCATGCAACGTTGTTGGTCGCTCATGGGGTAAGGAATGAGGTCATTCCTAGTGACGCGGCGGTAATGGCGATCATCAATAAAGGCGCACGAACAAGCGCGTAAGTTAATTGCAGGATTTATTGTCTGTTTGTTTGTGTTATGAAACTTTTTCTTCTTTGTTAGAATGTTTTTATGTTATGGTAGAGTATTGTGTACAAATGACAATTAATCTATGAAATATGATAATGAAAATCAATTTTAATGATTTTGCTGTTGTAGTCAAATGGGTACATGCCGAAATAAAAAACAAAAATAGTTGGCGCAGTTCGCGACCGCGCCGTTTGATTTCGTGAAAACAGATTGAAATTTTACTACGGTTTCCGATATTGCCGTAACCATTGTATTTGCTCGATACTACGATTTAGTAGGCTCATTGCATTCCCTATAAAGTAAGCTTTCACCAATACTTAGAACTGGAAAGTTCTGAGTAGATTTACGGCCTATATGAGACGACATCCCAAAATTTTTTGCTATTTGCAACAGATTTTCTTACGGTTGTAAAATTCTAACTTCTACACTGCGCTAGCTATTGAATTTACTCGGCACTAGGCTTTTTAGGCTCATTGCATTTTTCTATACAAGCTTTCTTAGATTGCGTTTTTTTTTTTCATTTTTGAGCAGATTTACAGCCGATATGAGACATTTGACATTATTTTGCTATAGTCAACTTCATATTTAATTTCAACCCAGTTTTTGCCAATATTTCTGTTGTTTCGATTTAGGTCCTCGTAGTGCTTTGTTAACTCTTGACAAAGATATCAGACTAACTGATATTTCTAAACACGTATTTGCGCTATATGAATTGATAATTCGACATATAGTGAAAAGTAGAGAGTCGCACGCATGCGCGTGCACTTGCAGTGTGACGTCACACGTAAATTATATCCGGCCTTAAAATTATTATAAATATGACCTGTATTTTGAATGCTCAACCATTACTTTACCATTAAAACTCTCGTAGTTATTAGCGGTTGAAATCTTACATATTTTTTTCGATCAGAAATACTTACCACCACTGCAACGAGCGAAAAGACGTTTTCACGTCAAAACGGTCGACCATCAGTCCAAAGACTTTGGGATTAATACCGAGATCAAAGTGTGTTGGAAAATATTGAAAAGCTAATACCTAACCAAACCACTAATTATATAAATAGGTTAGGTAAACACTAACTAAAATTAAAATGTAAATGGATCAAATTAAAACGAATCATCCTAGACCGTTAAAACCTGCGTTCTTTACCTACGTGTGAAATTAATAACAGAGCTTAAAATAACAATTAGTATCTCATTTGAAAATAAAGGGTTAGCGAGTCATAGTGTTCTTAATTTAATTAATTCTACTTCTAAAACTTACAAATTTTCTATTTAAATACCCTGAAATTGACGTAATAATTTATTTTAGGTTATTCAAAAAGAATTGTCTAGTGAAAAGACCTACATATGAGTTCCAGAAATAGCAATCTATTTGTACAAACTCTTCGTTATATATAAAAAAAAAAAAAAAAACTAAATAAGCACAAGTTTATAAAAGAAAATATCTAATCATAACGTTTAAGACTACGAGAACATCCGTACTAAAAGACGAAAAAATAAATAAGTGTTTGGAAACAAGATCAATAAACACATTGCATTTTCTAACCTAGCTCTTTGATAAAATAAACATCTAAAAGGTACAAATTCGAACAAACTCCATAAATTTAAAAAAAAAAAACTATCGCGGAATAAACAGCAAAAATACCATAAAAAATATGTTATAAATAAACGAGAAGGACCAGGTTATCAGGACAGCAAAACATTGCTCATTCCATTTCGTAGAATTATGTTGTCTGATAGTATCGGGTGAGGGATGGCTCTTCAGACAAATGGTGCCCTAATAAACCATCCTAATGCGAGATCCTCGCTATCCGTCAAGGCGTTTGTTTGTTAAGGGAGGGCAAAAACTTGAGGTAAGGAATAGAGTCCAGTGCTGTTGTTATGATATAAAGGATGTATTTAAGAATAAACGTGTCACGTCGTCATTGGGGTTCATACAAACGTATTCCTCAGTTTTCTACTTGGATAATGAAATAATAAATTATTATTATTTTTACGAAACCATATTTATTCACCACGGCTATGTACGAACACGGCATCTTTGGTTTCTTATTCCATTTTTTTTTTCTAAAACAAAATTAAGTACTTACATACTTACACCAAAAATAAATCTTAGGGAAAGGAGCTGGCCCAAGCCCCATACAAAAAATACCCAGGTCCGGCGCAAAAGTTTTGTGTTCCAGATTTTAGAGGATATTTAAAAATAATATTCCATAATATCACTATCCCTGTATCGGGTGGCTAACATTATTTTTTTTGCTCGAGAAGTTTTGTAGGCGTTCCTATTAAAATCTCATTTGTGTGGACCAAAATATGTATAATTATTTGCAATTATTGTGTAATCGTAATCGCATTCAAGATTATCTCCAAACCACAGGGTAGGCATACATAAACAAAGTAATATAAGTATTATATTGATCAAATTAGATCAAAATCAATTAAATGAAATTGTAATACACAGCAAAGTATACATCAAACGCTAGCGGATGACTGCGACACAGAACATACATATACCTATATACCCTGACGACATGCGACTGTAATAATAATTGGTGGCTGAAAAGAAAACAAACTTGAAAAAAAAGTAAAAAATGACGAAAAAAATTAAATACCGCGCGGATTCTGTACGTGTCAAGTTACCGACGCTTCATCGGTTAAGACTTTACGATATGTATATACTATGACTAAAGAGTTAGATTATAATAATAACCTGTACCTATGCTTATTATAGGTTTTGTATCAGTATACTTGTTTGTAAACAATTAACGAACTATAGCATAATAAATATTTTGGTCGGTAAATGAGTTTTTAATAAGAACGCCTACAAAACATTTCGAGCAAAAGAGAAAAGAATGTTAGCCACCCTTTAGAGAGATAGTGATAGTTTTAAATATTATTTTTAAATATTCTCTAAAATCGGAGATAAAAAACCCAGGCCGGCGGCCTGGGTTTTTTTTGGGCCATCGCTTTTCAGTGTTAGAAAATAATATGCATTTTGATCTAGTATAAATAAAACCAGGGAGAAAATAGAGAAATGCGTTTATATGGAATGAATGCCAACGACCACGTGACCACGTTACCTCTTAAGGCGAAAACGCCAGGGTAGCCCGCGAAATTCATTTTTTTTTTACGTTTTTGCAATTTGCAAGTCAATATTAGGTTGTATGTTGATCAAATTATGATTTGCGACCGTAACAAGTATATATTTATGTCATCAACACAGCTCTTTAAAACCAAGTCATCCTATTGAATGACTATTTCATGAAATCTTGACATTAGAGGTCTAACTAACTTAAGGAGATGTATTACTGATTCTCTGATTCAACGAAAGCTACATTGTATAATGTTCGTATTGCAAGACGGAAACAAACTCTGAAAACTTGAAATACAGCTTCTGTGCGCACATATTGTAATAATAACATGTATTCAACCCAAGCTTAAAAGATTTTAGTAACTCTAAGTGAAGTCTATTATACAGGTACAAAGTTCTAAAGTTGAACAACATCGCAAGAATAAGAACTAACTATGAACGCAAACAAGTTTCTCATTTCACGTTCTAATTAACTGTTACTTAGTAGTAAGTGGTATTTATTAGTTAAAAAAAATAAAACGCCCGAAATGAGTTAATATAATAGAATGGACCACCGAGCGCAGTCTTTACTTCGACCACATCTGTCCTATTTAAATGACTTATCACAATAACTTGTCTGATTTCTCTAGTTAGTAGGTATTGTATCACTTACAAGTGTGGCAAGTGTCTACAGCCTTTAAACAAGGCTCCCTCCCTTCCTTACTCAAAAATATGCCAGACGTTCGATTATTATTTTTTGTCCTCTCGTCTCCGCCTTTACTCCTTCGCTTACAAATGCGAACATTTTGTTCAGATCGGCCGCAGGACACACAGACAAATCGGCTGCCGATAATACGATCTCCTAATTTATAACTAGCCACATTATTTGATTGAAGGGAATCGTGTGTGCTCTCGGAATTATTTGGCATGGGAAAATATTGTAAGTTGTAGTATGTGCTTAGATTGATGGACCCGGAATCGGTTGGCAATTCATTTAACTAAATGATTTATATTGGTTGGTATGACTGATGTTTGGTTGGAGTAGAGTTAGTACGAAATATGTATGCCAATATAATTGATTTGTACATATGGATAATCTATGCAAAGTCTGGAAACGAAATGTCGGTGAAAAAATCTGTTAGTGGCAATAGGCAGCACCAGATTGTTGTTCAAATAGGTTTACTGTTTGCTTCCGAAATGATCAGATAAAGTAGGTACAGTATTGGCACCAAGTAATCATTCGGCCGTTGCGCTTTTGACTGAGTCACTCGATGTTTATGAAACGTTTCCGCGCGAGAACCACAAACACATGCCTTTATAAAAATGTAAACATGGCCAACACTGATTTTATAGATCTTTTTTTAATCAAACAATCATGAATACGATACGTGAATATTTGACGAAAATTAAACACGTCGATGTTTTGTATATTTTGGTTCGATTTTTAACCAGAGACATGCCACTGGAGACATGCCACTGGAGACATGCCACTGGAGACATGCCACTGGAGACATGCCACTGGAGACATGCCACTGGAGACATGCCACTGGAGACATACCACTGGAGACATTCCACTGGAGACATGCCTCTGGAGACATGCCACTGGAGACATGCCACTGGAGACATGCCTCTGGAGACATGCCACTGGAGACATGCCACTGGAGACATGCCACTGGAGACATGCCACTGGAGACATGCCTCTGGAGACATGTCACTGGAAATATGCCACTGGAGACATGCCACTGGAGACATGTCACTGGAGACATGCCACTGGAGACATACCGCTGGAGACATGCCACTGGAGATATGCCACTGGAGACATGCCACTGGAGACATGCCACTGGAGACATGCCACTGGTGACATGCCACTGGAGACATGTCACTAGAGACATGCCACTGGAGACATGCCACTGGATACATGTCACTGGAGATATGCCACTGGAGACATGCCACTGGAGACATGCCACTGGAAACATGTCACTGGAGACATGCCACTGGAGATATGCCACTGGAGACATGCCACTGGAGACATGCCACTGGAGACATGCCACTGGAGACATGCCACTGGAGACATGTCACTGGAGACATGCCACTGGAGACATGTCACTGGAGACATACCACTGGAGACATGTCACTGGAGACATGCCACTGGAGACATGCCACTGGAGACATGCCACTGGAGACATGTCACTGGAGACATGCCACTGGAGACATGCTATGATTTTTTACCAATTCCCGCCCGCTGCAGTTTGAACACACAGGCCCTTTAATTAATAAAGGCAAACACTGCAAGCGAGCCGGTAACCACTCCATAAGTAACTCCACGTAAATAATACTTGTGGCCACCGACTGGCAATAAACTATTTAACTCGCAATGTTCTCATTTTGCGCTCCCTGTCATGCCTTTTTATATATATCGCTTTAACCTGGAACCTGAGCACTGAGATATATGGACCGAATTTTAAATGGTTCGCAATTAATTATACCGTGGACAGTTTTCTCACGAAGTCCGGTGTTTCCTAGGTGCAGGACAATGCAGTGAATGGTCAATTATGCAGGAGTCACAGTCTCGCACCGACGTTTTCTACAAACATTAATTCTGATTTTCTGGAATTTCCCTAATGTTACAAACGCGTGTGGCTTAATTAATGTCCAGTTAAATGACTTCTGTTGTAGTAATGTAGTCGAGTGCCCGCATTAGAGTACCAGCCTGCGTATATTACCTCCATAACAGTCTCTTGCATTCTCTAAATAATTTAAATACATTGCGTGTATTTTTTCCGTGTGAAACTACATAGCTTGAATTTGCGAGCAATGTTATAAATCTTTAAAACCGTGTTTCGTAAAATATCATAGATAACGTTGCTCTCCTGAGCTCCTCGATAATTCGCGAGCTCACCCACAATGACCGCGACAGATGTGCTAATTTGCGCAAAATAGCCGCGACAGCAGAGGGGCTATACAAGTTTTCACCTCATTCAGATTTACACTTGACTACACAGAGGTACACTTGACTACAAAGCTTGAGCTACTACTGTTCATTTTCTTGGCATGACTTCCTTTGCTCTTCACCCAAAACAGCGCTACAAACAGTACCACCTATAATAAAAAAACTAAGTAAAATACAAGAAAGCAGAATAGCAGAGTGTTACTTAAAGGATAGTGCGGGTGCCAAGTGAACTGGCATAATGAGAACGGTATGAGGTTTGGTAACTGCTTATACCTGAAGCGGCTAACAATATCGTCGCTATGAGCTGGAAGCTAGCCAACTGTTTCACGAGTGTTCTCACCTGAAAACTTTTTGAATTATTTGGGACTTTAAGTTGTTTAGGAAATAAATAAAACCCGTAATTCTCTATGCATGTAATATTATTCTAGATTTTTAGGATTCTGTACCTCAAAAGGAAAAAACGGAACCCTTATTATTGTCACTCGTGTGTCTGTCTCTCTGTCTGTCTTTCCGTCTGCCACAGCCAATTTGTTCCGAATCTAATGGACCGTTTAAGTTGAAATTTGATACACGTATGAATTTCTGTGACTCAAACACGGACGTGTAACGAACGTAAATAAATTAATTTTGTATGGTGTCAATTTTGAGGGCAAATAAGAAAATAAAAAGTTTTGCTAACTGTACCGTGTGAAAAATGAAAGGGCTTCCTATGAGGGTTCAAATAAATAAACTTTTTGATGTAGCTTCAAGTACTAACTGTTCATGTAGCTTCAAGTACTTATTATTGATGTAGCTTCAAGTACTTATTATTAATTAAAAAAAAATGAATTTTATTGTATTTATTTAATGATGTAATGAATTTGATGTATCTGTGATTTGTATATTGGGACTTTGTGCCATAGTAAACAAATAAATTGCTTGTACATTGTAATTAAGATTGAACAATTATATTGAATCTTATACTGTTAAATAAATAAATGAAAAATACATACATTAATAATAAATAAAGTGTCAGAAATAAGAAATTGCAGGCTTAAAATGACTGTTGAAAGCCTAATGGAGCTCGTGGCTAAGTAATAACAGCCGCACGGGTCGATCCTACAGGTTAAGCTACGCTTGCCGGGGTTGATCCGTAGATGGGTGACCATCTTTACATACCGAGCCTCCTCCGTGCCTCGGAAAGCATGTTAAGCCGTTGGTCCCGGCTGTTATTTGTGGAACTTTGGCAGTCGTTACGGATCGTCAGAAGCCCGAAAGTCTGACAACGAGTCTTACCAAGGGGTATCGTATTACCCAATAACTGGGTTGTGGGGGTCAGATAGGCAGTTGCCCTATGTAAAATACTAGTATTCAGCTGCATCCGGTTAGACTGGAAGCCGACCCAACATAGCTGGGAAAAGGCTAGGCAGATTGATTATGGCACTCAAAATATTGTATTAAATACAAAACCTTGAGAAGTTTTTAGCATTTTCACTTTTTAGCAACAATGTAGATATTGTTATGTCTGCCAAATAATAATATTATTAAAGTCCTTACCTTGACAGCAGCCATGGGCAGTAGCAAGTTGACGATGCCAGTGGTACCCATAGAGGCCAGCATCAGGTACTTGCCGCCGAACCGACCGGCGATGTAGCCAGCCGGGATCTGCAGGACGATGTAGCCCCAGAAGAAGGATGACAGGATCGTATCCTGTACACTCCGGGACCATTCGAAGACCTGGAAAATATAAGAATTAGGTAAGATATGAACGACTTCCACCCAAACAATTATGATCAAATAGACGAACGGGTTTGTGCACACAAACCCGTTCGTCTATGTGGATTATATTATGTGGTTATAAGAAACGTCGATTAGAATTTAAAACAACAACATGCAAGATGAGAAGAAGAAGCTGTTAAGTTTTTTTATTAAAGTTTTTGAAGTCGGTTTTTACTTTTTTAAAAGTAAATTTATTTTTCCATTTTTAGTTGAATATACAAAGTACCATATATGCTCAAGACGAAAGAAAAATCATCAAAATTCACATTTATGCATATATAATTTCGTACATAAGAATAATTACGTAATGTATTATATACTAAAACCTTCCTGAAAGTATGTAGATCACGTTAGTTAAAGAATTGATTAATTAGTTTTTGAGAAAATCGTGGGCATACAAACATACATACATACATACATAGAGAACCTCCTTTTTTGAAGTCGGTTAATAAAATAGGTACTGATTCAGAAGATTCATAATTATGAGTGATATGTATCAAAACGTATAATTTTTTGACTTTTAATATCTGTAGATACATATCTACAGATATAGATAAACCTACATAGGTTTACGCAGTAGAAAAAATATAGAATCGTGACAGACATTCGACAGCAGTACTGAGGCGATAAAGGGTAGTAAACATTTAAATAATAGGCGCTATTGACGAATATTATTGAAATATTATACAATTGAAAGCACCCATAACATCGATGTACTCGTATGCTGTGTACATCGTACCCAGCTGTTTATGGTGATATGTACATACACAGCATTACCCGATGACATAATCACTATGGAATTCTCGGATGTCTGAATGAGAAAAATCTAGCGTTAGTTTTATAAAAATCTAGCGTTAGTATTATAAAAATCTAGCATTAGTCTTATAAAAATCTAGCTTTAATATTATAAAAATCTAGCGTTAGTTTTAAAATCTAGCATTAGTTTTACAAAAATCTAGCGTTAGTATTATAAAATATAGCGTTAATTTTACAAAAATCTAGCGTTACTTTTATAAAATCTAGCGTTAATTTTACAAAAATCTAGCGTTAGTTTTATAAAATCTAGCGTTAATTTTACAAAAATCTAGCGTTAGTATTATAAAATCTAGCGTTAATTTTACAAAAATCTAGCGTTAGTATTATAAAATCTAGCGTTAATTTTACAAAAATCTAGCCTTAGTATTATAAAATCTAGCGTTAATTATACAAAAATCTAGCGTTAGTTTTATAAAATCTAGCGTTAATTTTACAAAAATCGAGCGTTAGTTTTATAAAATCTAGCGTTAATTTTACAAAAATCTAGCGTTAGTATTATAAAATCTAGCGTTAATTTTACAAAAATCTAGCGTTAGTATTATAAAATCTAGCATTAATTTTACAAAAATCTAGCGTTAGTATTATAAAAATCTAGCGTTAATATTATAAAAATCTAGCGTTAGTTTTATAAAATCTAGCGTTAGTATTATAAAAATGTAGCGTTAGTATTATAAAAATCTAGCATTAAATCTAGCTTTAATATTATAAAAATCTAGCTTTAATATTATAAAAATCTAACATTACTTTTATAAAATCTAGCGTTAGTATTATAAAAATCTAGCATTAGTATTATAAAAAATCTAGCTTTAATATTATAAAAATCTAACATTAGCTTTATAAAATCTAGTTTGAATATTATAAAAATCTAGCGTTAGTATTATAAAAATCTAGCATTAGTATTATAAAAAATCTAGCTTTAATATAATAAAAATCTAGCGTTAGTTTTATAAAATCTAGCGTTAATATTATAAAAATCTAACATTAGTATTATAAAAAATCTAGCTTTAATATTATAAAAATCTAGCTTTAATATTATAAAAATCTAGCATTAATATTATAAAAATATATATAAGAAAGAAACAAAGAAAGAAAAACCGTTTATTCACGTGAGAATGACGCACACAAACTACACAAGAAAAGCGAAACACAAAATAATAAAACATAACAAACCACACCAAACAAAAAACAAAACTAAGTACGCACAATAAAGTTGTTGGAAATATGCGTCACTACCCCGCGAAACGGCTACACGCTCAGCATAATGCCGCGGCCCGTGCACGAAGGCACGAATCCACGGCGCTGGTTAGTATTATAAAAATCTAGCGTTAGTATTATAAAAATCTAGCATTAATATAATAAAAATCTAGTGTTAGTTTTATAAAATCTAGCATTAGTATTATAAAAAATCTAGCTTTAATATTATAAAAATCTAGCTTTAATATTATAAAAATCTAGCTTTAATATTATAAAAATCTAGCTTTAATATTATAAAAATTTAACTTTAATATTATAAAAATCTAGCTTTAATATTATAAAAATCTAGTTTGAATATTATAAAAATCTAGCGTTAGTATTATAAAAATCTAGCATTAGTATTATAAAAAATCTAGCGTTAATTTTATAAAATCTAGCATTAGCATTATAAAAAATCTAGCTTTAATATTATAAAAATCTAGCTTTAATATTATAAAAATCTAGCTTTAATATAATAAAAATCTAGCTTTAATATTATAAAAATCTAGCTTTAATATTATAAAAATCTAGCTTTAATATTATAAAAATCTAGCTTTAATGTTATAAAAATCTAGCTTTAATATTATAAAAATTTAACTTTAATATTATAAAAATCTAGCTTTAATATTATAAAAATCTAGTTTGAATATTATAAAAATCTAGCGTTAGTATTATAAAAATCTAGCATTAGCATTATAAAAAATCTAGCTTTAATATTATAAAAATCTAGCTTTAATATTATAAAAATCTAGCTTTAATATAATAAAAATCTAGCTTTAATATTATAAAAATCTAGCTTTAATATTATAAAAATCTAGCTTTAATATTATAAAAATCTAGCTTTAATATTATAAAAATCTAGCTTTAATATTATAAAAATCTAGTTTTAATATTATAAAAATCTAGCGTTAGTATTATAAAAATCTAGCATTAGTACAAAAGCTATATTATCAGTGCAGCACCTAACAACCACTTTATCTCTTGATGGCCAATCCCTTGACCTTCACTTGCTGCCTATCGAGTTGGTTATAATAATCTTCTTCATAATTCGATAATAATGTGCAAAGAATTTCAGGGTAAACCTTTCCAAATGATATCAAACGGTTCCAGACAGGACGTATTCTACAAAAAGTTACGCTTACTCTTCTAATCCCGATCCTACCTCCGAGAGCTGCCATCACAAACAATTAACCCATTACAAACGGCCGACATGACGTTTTTGCGACAAGTCGTGCGTGCGTCGTTAGTCGGGACGTGCCTAAAACGACTGAGCGATCAAACGACACTTTTTGCGACAATACCACTAAAGTCTGCGGGATTTTTTGCTGTTTAATGATAGCTCTGTTATAGGGCTGGCTCTTTAGATGGTTTGAAGTTTTAGTGGAGGTTCTCGATTTTCTTTTATTTTGAGGAGTTAAACTTTTGTCTTGGGAGACAAAAGGAAAGATAACTGAATTTTAGCATTTATCGTTGGATGCACTTGAATAATAAGTTGAAAGGAATAACCCGTAACATAATATGAACACAGAAAAAGTCTGTATAAAGTTAATGTATAAATAAGTTTCATTAGTTTAAACACAAATAGGCATTATAATGCATTCAACCACTCAGTCTCTCCCAGTAGGTACCCAGCCGCGTCCATACGTCTCCACTATCAATTTGCATTATTTGTAGTAACTGTATCAAGGATAAAAACTTTAAAAAAATGCTTGATCTCATTTAACAGCCCTAAGATCCCCGATCTACGTTAAAATAAATAGTTACAAAAAAGCCTTTTCCAGATAAAGAGGATCCAAGCAAAGTGTTCAGAGATAATTCCCTGAAGTGTTTTGTTTCACGTCGCACAGATGGCGCTAATAGACGACACTTAGGATTAGGTGTTGAGTTCAGCGTTTTGAGGACTTCTTATTAGTTTTATTTTTATTTTCCAGATAAAGCTGGAGCAGAAGAAGTAATTCGGAGAATAAACTGTTTCTTGGTTACTAAGGTTGAGAATAGCCTCAATTATACTTTGTAGAAAGTAAATATTTTTTTTTCTACCTGTTATTGTATATCGTGGATAATTAATATAGAAAAAGACTTATTATCATAAAGGCTGAAATACTTATTTCAGTGTATTTTTTGTTGCTAATGAAGATTTATGGCAGAAGACGACATGCAGAGCCGATCCCTTGGGTAGAAGAATGACGACGATAATATTGTGGAGTCGTCAGATGCAGTTTCCACTTACCGGGTACCCATAGCTGTTGTTGGAAGTCATGGCGACGATGCCGACGCTCATGGACACGCGCGTGGCGTAGGACACCGTCGTCGCCAGCAGCATGATGAGGGCCATCAAGTGGCGCATGCCCAAGAGACGCTCTGTGGACAAGGAAATAATATTAACTCAACAAATGTTCTTATCACTTCAGCACATATTATTATTATGTGAGGTCCTGGGTACGATTCGAAGGTCGGCTCGGGGTTATTGGGATTTTCCATCATGAATATCTAAGTAGCAGCCCGGAGTCTGGATTTGCGCCCGGCTGATTGCAATAAGACGACGAGTAGCGGCTGTGGGTACTAAATGTACACCTCTGCCTAACCCTTCGCGGATTACAGGCGGGATATTACGTTATTACAGGCGGGATGTTACGTTACTACAGCCGGATTGTTACATTATTATTTTAATTTATTTAATTTTAAGGTAAATTACGGGAACGGCAACGTCGGCGTCCTTCCTATAGTAGTGCTACACTACTATAGGAAGGACGCCCACATTGCCGTGCCCCCAATACCCCAATAGTGGAAGCGCGGAAAGATCAAATCTCCGAAGCATCATTGGCGTCAATCGTCGGTGCAACCCAATTTTAATCAAGATTTTTGTAACAATATTCATTCCATATTCCTACCTCGAAGTGGAATGAATATTCGTAGGATAAATTTATTGTAATTAATTTTATTAATTAAAAGTTATTGTATACGCTTGTATTGCTAGGTAGGTCATCACACCTGTATTGCTAGGTAGGTCATCACACCTGTATTGCTAGGTAGGTCATCACGCCTGTATTGCTAGGTAGGTCATCACACCTGTATTGCTAGGTAGGTCATCACACCTGTATTGCTAGGTAGGTCATCACACCTGTATTGCTAGGTAGGTCATCACACCTGTATTGCTAGGTAGGTCATCACGCCTGTATTGCTAGGTAGGTCATCACACCTGTATTGCTAGGTAGGTCATCACACCTGTATTGCTAGGTAGGTCATCACACCTGTATTGCTAGGTAGGTCATCACACCTGTATTGCTAGGTAGGTCATCACGCCTGTATTGCTAGGTAGGTCATCACACCTGTATTGCTAGGTAGGTCATCACACCTGTATTGCTAGGTAGGTCATCACGCCTGTATTGCTAGGTAGGTCATCACGCCTGTATTGCTAGGTAGGTCATCACACCTGTATTGCTAGGTAGGTCATCACACCTGTATTGCTAGGTAGGTCATCACGCCTGTATTGCTAGGTAGGTCATCACACCTGTATTGCTAGGTAGGTCTCACACCTGTATTGCTAGGTAGGTCATCACACCTGTATTGCTAGGTAGGTCATAACACCTGTATTGCTAGGTAGGTCATAACACCTGTTTTGCTAGAGAGGAAAAGAAGAGGTGTACCTGCAACAACCAGCCACAATATAACAACCACAATAATCTTGGGGTTCTAACCGCGGGCGGTTGCTGTGTCGTGTGAAGTGTTCAACATGATGCAATTCTAGATATTTAAATCACAACTCATTTTATATTGTTATGAGTAAAATTTCTATAGATATATCTATAGATATTATACATTAAAGTCTGTAGTCAGTTTAGTAATCGTTACTTTTCCTGTCTGTCTGTGTGCCCGCGTTGTTCCTCTAAGCTACGCAACGGATTTTCATGTGGATTTTCCGAAAGTTTTATGCGTTATTAAACTTACATATAATAAAGAAATCGCAATATGTTGTCAAGTTGTATACCCCGTGTGAAACAAGCTGGTCGCTAGTAAAACCTAAAACCCAAACGCATAGTGTTTTGGTAGACAAAAACCAAAGTGAGAGACACATGTGACACGCGCATTACTTCGTACAGCACTGTACTCCATTACATAAATAAAAACTCCGGACATCCTGGAATGGGATTTACGTTATTCCAGTAATAATAATAATAAATAATAATAAATTCTTTATTTCACCAAAAGCCCTTAACAATGTCGAACAATAGTAACACATAAAAGGATTAATTACAGGGGTCAATTATTAAATACTCTGACTCCTAAACTAGGTGTAAGTTCTTGTGACTTAGGAGTCAGTGATTCTCTGTAGCAACTTAAAGCCATTTTCAGTAATTTGGAATATTTTTAACAATTAATGGTGGAAAACAGAATTATTATTTATCTAAAGATAAAGAGAATAATAATAAAAAAAGAGAAATGAAACATTATTATGTGTGTATGGCTCTGCTTGGTATACGTTTTTAACTGGGGACATGGTAGTAATCCTTGGAAAAAGTTGTGTGATTTTTAAGTAGTGTGCTTGACTGCACGTACCCAAAGTTTTTTTTACGAAGCTATGTTATCGAATTTGTTTATAGGCCCAAGCACGTCATCAAAGACTTGGGCCTTAATGTGATCTATCGATTTCAACGAAAGACACCTGGTGACATTCCGTTTCCTTCTGCCTATGATTGTGACATATCTTCTTAAAAGAGAAGGTAACATGTACAATCGAATCTCAACGATAAAATAAATCAAACTGATCTAGAAAACTAAGCAATTGAAGTTGGCAGGCAGGGCCGCTACAACTTCAACGTGTATATATTATATAATTTACCTACATCGCGGGCATCCCTTTACTTTGTATTTCACGGTTCGCTGACTACGAACACTACTATTGTGCGACGTAGCAGGCTCGTCAATGTACAGCGAACAACCGGAGATTTTTGTTAGCATTTTTAATGGATGCATCCATATCTCCTCAGTCTCGTGAGACTCTCTCGACACAGCTTATGACTGCCGTTTTCAGATTTTTTTTTATGATTTTACGGATAAAATTGTCCTGGGAAATATCTTGCGGAATATTTAATTTTATTAGTTACATGAAGATATTTTTATGATTTGAAAGTGATTCAATCTCAAATTGGAATAATAGGGTATTACACCCATTTTTGCAAAGTGCTTAAATTTGATTCATTCTGTAGTGCTAATAAACTAGTAAAAAAAATCACAAAATTTTTATTCATTCGTTATGTGCCATAAAAATGCATTTAGATTTTACATTTTCAAATTTCGCGCGTAATTTGACGAAAACGCTGGAAGCAGTGAACACCATATTATTATATTATTTCTCTGTGGTAATGACGTCAGTTGGATGTGTAAACAAATGCGCTGATATTTTATAATTAGATAATTGTTTATAAATTAAAAATGAGTTATTATTATACATATCGTCGGTGTGCTGATCCTGTATGCAAGAATACTAGTGTAAAAATAATAAAAGTATGACAGACTGATCTGTTGACAGTTGACGCATTTTAGTTTACACACCCTTATTACGTAATTAACATGGCGGATTGGTGGCTACTATTTCATAGTGTTAAAAAATAGATTAAAAAAATCTGAAAACTTTGAATTGAATTTTAAAATTTATTTGTTATTTTATGAAATAAAACTAACATTTTCCGGATTATTTTTGTCTAAGCCATCTGAATAATATATTTTTAGATTTTTTCTCATACCCTATAGTTCGGTGATTTTGTACTCAATTTACATAACCAATATGATACAGCTATAGGGTAATGGTTTCATTACAGTTTTTTTTTAAACTTCATTCTGAAGTTCCATTTTCCTTGTCATCAGCATACAACATCCTTTACACATTATTAAACCAAAATGCGATACTGCATGAAATAACACCAACACAAATACCACACGGAATATTAACACACATCTCACATAAAGTATTCCAGCACTGACAGAATGTGTTTATATCTAAAAACTCATTTTACAACTGTCGGCCTTAAAGGGGAACGCAACGACGGAGTATTCCGCAGAGATAGCGCTAAGAAATAAACGGGGAAGGTCACAATTAATTATTCAAATCAAAAGGAGTTTGTCTTGATAAATAAATTAGCTTTAAAATAACTTAAGTCCATAAATGACTCCTTGATGATGGATTTGAGAAATTAGACGTTGTTTATTAATCAAAAATTTATAAAGACGGTAGTAAGAAATTCAATTATTGAATTGAGTGACAGCGAAGTGAAATGATGAATATTTAGTCTTTCTTAAGGATTTACGTCAGATCCCTTGTCATAAAACATAATAGTTTATGACGTCCTTTCGTCATATCAAATTCTGAATATTTATCAACATGAACATATTAAAGTCCAAAATCAGAACAAAATTGGTAGCACCAAAAGGAAATACTATTTCATCTTGGACCAAAATGCCATCGCTGCATGCTGGCGCTGTGTCACTGAAGTCCTCAAAAAGCTCTCTCAACATTTACGAAGCACTATCGCGTACGTGCATCTACAACGTTGTTTTACTTCCATTGTCGGTCGAGCACCTGCAAACTATCGGCTGTCCTGCACAAAACCAGCATTACTAGCGTGTCCTCAACTATTTTGTTTTAGATTTCAATACACGGAGTAGGGGTTACGTACTACTGAGCAGTATCATAATTAGAAAATTTTGTTTGGATTCTTACAAACATTCTCAAACTCGACGAAGCTCACATATTTAACCGCATTTTTATATCAATGCTGTAATTTTTATTTAGGAATACCGAATACCCGATATGATATTATTTATGTTCATATATTTTTAATACTGACAATGTTGATCAACCTTATCCGAATATTTTAGCTCACTTCTAATTTGAGACTTCACTGTGTAAAACTATAGACATCCCAAAATTACTTGGTACACTGCAGCTGATGGAAACCCTTATCCTAATCCAAACACAATGGCACGAGCGAGCGCTGGTCGCCTGGAGTTAGCTGCGCTGGAATAATACACGAGTCGCAATGGAACATGTACTCGCTCAAAATAATAATAATGTTTTTGTTACGTGCGGCTGAACGCAGCATGGGTTTGATGAATGACTTCATTTTACACAAAATATTTGGTATTGTTGTTGACGACCATTTTGTGGTGTAGGAGAATTTTGTTTGGATTTTTGGCTTATTTATTTGATATATTGTACGCTTATTGGTAGGAGCTTAAAACTAAGGTTTTTGTCTTGTAATGACTGGTTTTTATTGAGAACGACTTCATGAGTGTTTATACACACCTCGATAAACATTATATATGCCTTGATAATTTTGCTTGCAGTTTTCAATCCTTACCAATATTATAAATGCGAAAGTAAGTTTGTTTGTTTGTTTGTTACCTTTTCACGCCTAAACCACAGAACCCATCATCCTGCAATTTTGCATATGTAGATTATCACGTGTACAGAAACATTATCACGTGCATTGCATTGTCAGGTGTACAGAAACGGACATAGGGTACCTTTCATCCCGAAAAAAGTAATGTTCCCGTGGAAAACAAAAATAACGTTCTTCTGATAATAGATGGCGCCACGTGTATTTCAAATCATGATTGAATTATACATATTATTATATTATTATTATAGAAACTTTAGTAGTGTGTTAAGAGAGTTTTTTTAGCTAGTAGGTACTATAAATGTGAAGGTGAGTTTGTTTGTTACGCTTTCACGTTAAAACCGCTAAACGAATATAGATGAAATTTGGCAAACGGATAGACTTTGACCTGGTTTAGGACATAGGATACTTTTGATCCAGGTAGTGTGTTCCCGTGGGATAATTTCTGACAATCACGGGCGAAGCCGCGGGCAAAAACTAGTTAGAATATAAATGTGAAATAATGGACTTTACTTTGTCCGTCACACGGCACAGGTAGTGGAAGTAAAGGTAAATCGAACCGTATGCATACGAAGCGTACTTATGAAGTCTTTCTGGAATTCCTACGTATGCTATCCGATCTCACTATCAAAAAATCGAACTGTTAAATGGGTATCACGTGGTTTTCGAGTTTGCAGACAGAGATATCTGTTATGGAAATACAATTCAGACGTGAATCTTCAGCCAAAAATAAAGGAGATTGATTAAGAGAATACAAATCTTAGTATCGGTATGAAACATGCGGTGACTCAAAGGTTTATGGTTTAATTTAAAGGATGATTTTAGGGTTCTCAAATGTAATTTACCAATTTATCATAATTCTCTCGGAACCTAAGACAACACTAAGAGACTCCATATACGAGTATAATGCTGGCAAATTCAAAATACGAATTAAGTACCTAGTCAAAATGACGTTTGAAACTTGACAATACCGGCAGATAAAGGCTACCAGCTCGAGAATTCAATTGTAACTAAATCATCGCACAATTAGCAAATTGTACATTTTGTTCGACGGAAAATCCATAGTGCACAACTTACTAATGTAATTCAATTAAAATGTTATTAATAAATAACAAAACAAAATGTAAAAAAAAAACCCAGCCAAGTGCGTGTCGGTCTACGCACAATGAAGGGTTCCGTAGTTGAGATGAATTTATCCCAAGAACAAACTTAACATTGTAGTTTAATTTGCAATGTATGGGAGAACATGTTTTTCAAAACATGTTCTCCCATACATTGCAAATGTAAGTTAGTACACACAATGTTGAGAGATTTATCATGTTATTTTAAGACCATAGACTTCTTATAAGTTTTCCTGTAATCTATAGGTATAGAACTATTTACTGTAGTTTTTTCAAAGTTTTAGGCACAATTGTTTCGTAGATAAGGGGGGAATTGTCAATTTTCGTCTATTTTCTTAAATAGCTTTATAATAATTTATTTTAAAATTATAAAAAAAGATCTATTTAAGACCCTCACAGTAAGCCCTTTCAAAAATTATTGATTGCTTGCATCTTTTGCTAAAGGTGACGTTCTTCTAATTATTTGAGGATTGCATTAATGGATAGAAAAATTATAAATCGAAATAATTTTTGTTTTATTTTATTTCAAAAGATTTTTCTATTTAAATAAAACTAATTTCAATTTATTTCCGTCACTAGCCAATATTCTGGCAATGGGGCCTCCGCAAAATTTTAAAGTACACCCTATACGAATATTCAAATCTAAGCTGACTGCAATAACAATAGAAAAGTGTTATTATTGTATTAAAATACATTTTATATGATAAAAATATATAAAGATAAAAAATATTATATTGTAAAAGACATATAGGAGAATTTATATTATATCAGAATGACATGTTAATTGTTAATTTATATGAAAATTTTATGTTTAGTTTTTATGACTTTGCATGCCGTAAGGTAGATTGTAACGGAAACACTTGATGATCTTATACTTGTACATACATTATTGGCAAGTAAATACATCTGAATCTGAAAGGGAGTGACTACCGAGATGAGAGAGAAATATGGAAGAAAAAGACATGTTGCGCCGACCGCAAACAAGGAGAATGATGATGATGTGTTTACTTCGACCTCAAAACGTTCACTGTTTTGGATTCAAAATAACAAACAGCCAGAGCATGCAAATGCTCTGAAAAAAATACAAATCACTTTGTTGAAACAAAGACATGTCATAAGTCATAACTTTGTTATTGTTTCAGTAGCGATTGTGGGACTTACTTCAACACGTGAATCTCCATTGCTAAACATGCACTTGTCCCATCGCGGACCAACAAGAACCGCTGCGGCAAAGCTCCTACAGAGCCCGAAGTGAGCCTGCGTGCCGCTAAGCCGAACACTTCTCCCGCCTGCACTACAGCACTAAGGCGGAGGACATCGTGGAGTACGTGCGCCAGAAGACAAGGTACATGCCAAGGGTGCAGTTATTGGAGTCGCGCCGCAACGTCAATTCCAGGGCGTTCGTGGTTCGAGTACCAAATACCAGCCCGTCGTCATGGAAGAAGACTTCTGGCCGCAGGACGTGGTGTTCCGTCGCTTCCGCGGACAAGTGCCATAGGACAGCTACAGGACAAGCGAGTGAAGTGAAGCGCTGCTAACATAGTTTTAAAACTTAGTTTGTAAGGTGTGTCTATGGGCCATTGTAGCCTGAAAATAAATGTTTTATTATAATTATTTTTTTACCGTTCTCGGGACCCTGGGGTTCCGGACCTTTGGAACGCGTACGAGGGGCCGAAACCAACTCGCAGTGGCCCCTTAGACAATTTTAAATGATGAGGACGCACCAACTGACGATTATCCCTGTATGCACTATGCAACTTAGTTATTATTAATTTTTTTTTCACATATCTCAGTACCCTGGAGTCCCAGACCTTTGGAAGGCGTACGAGCGCCAAAACCAACTCTCGCAAAGGCCCTTTAAACAATTTTAAATGAGGAGGAGGCACCAACCGACGATTATCCCTATATGCATTATTGAAGTGCACCCAAGGATAACCTTGGGTTGGTGCAGGACTAATGAAGAACGTGGAAACAAAACATATTGGGCTATCGTTTTAGGTGGTTACAGTGGATTGGGTAACAATGGCAGAACTATGTCCCTTGCCTGACCAATGTAATATACACGGATAAAATGGCAGGGGGTGACTTGCACACTCAATAATGGGCCCCCGGAAACGGTCGCTAGCACACAGCGACAAAGGGGCACCACTTCCCGAAGTGCTTGAGGAGTGGAGAGGTATTCCATGGCTATTAGGACAATCCCGGAAGTACGGTCAAGATCCGTACCAGCATCTTACTGGAAGTAAGACTGAAAATCTTACTGGAACTTACTGGAAGGAAGTATCCTTCCTCCGAGCACGTTTGCTCTTGCGAATCTCCACTCAAGCCGGCCAATAAAGGCAAGAAAGAAGTGGGAGCTCTGTTCCTCGTCAGTGTTCACTCCAGCTGGCCAGTAAAGGCAACCCAAGGTTGCTCCCGGGAGATAGGGGTCCGTAGGGTTGCTACTGCCCAACAGCTCACCACATGCTGCCCTTTAAATATAACATATTACCACACTACTTGGGTTATTTTTAATTATAGGGAATCACGCGCTTTGCTGCTCGGTTTATGTGACAACATTAGGTGACAGCTGGGGGGGGGGGGGGGGGGAATCAAGCGAGTGCTGTCGTCGCATCGCGTCCGCTTGAATTTATTTTCTCGCGCAAAGTTTTTAATTTACGATATTCTAAGATATTCATTTACATTGTATGGTGTAAAGGGCTATTGGTTTGGTTGGGTTAGGGTCACAGGGGTGTTTAAAATTCTTAAGGTAACTAACGTATCCAATTTGATATTGCAAAACCACCACACCACACACACCACATTTTATGTGATCATTTTTTTAAAAGTTAGAATAGGTATAGTAATCTATCCTTAAACGATAGACGTATGCCATCGCGGACTTTTTGTGAATTCTATGATAAAGGAGCGTGCGCAGGGAGCGGGACAGAGTGAGAGAAGAACCGACCGCTCAAGGTCGTTTGGTCGGGGAACCGCCTTAAATATATATAAAGCGACTTGAGAAAATACTTCAACAGCTACAAATGCAATTTTCTCTTTTTATTCTTGTTTTAAACATTTCACATTAAAGAGAAAAGTCGTGCGAACTGCAAAGTAGACGTTACGTCACTTTGCAGTTTTAATATTGTGAAGTATTTCTGCAGTGGCATATTATTAAGTTTCTACGGTTTGAAATAGGTTAAGATTTCATTTACTGGCCAGCACCGCGTAAGTTAATAAATTCAAGCGTTTTAATGATACTGTAGGCTATCTGCATGATAAAGCTTTTTTATTAAATTACTTACTAATGGAACAGAAAAAAAATACGTAACAGTTACTATTGCGACCCTGGGAGCCTTACAGTTATTGGCGACTTTAATAAAAAAATTGAAAAAGACAAGAGAAGACTATAATTATAAACTAAATAAATCTATAACAAGAATAATGACCTCACGTGCAACTAGTCAAGTAGACATATTTTGAAATACATTGCTGCCTTTGTATCGAACAGTGTCATTGTAGTCCATAGTAGCTTAGCAACAGAGATCAAACTAAGTGCACCATCGACAAAATACAGTGCTACCTATGCCCTTTTTGATTGGAACAAGTAATGACGCTCAAATGAACGTGACTGGCCTTTCTATAGTGAAATTAAATTATTTTGTACACCCAGATGTTAGCACAATGGCTAATTATGAGCTTGTATAGATGTTGAAACATAACAATAACTCAATTAATAATTATTTAGAATTGTATTTGTTTTGTCAGTCACACACATTTGGAATATTGACATGTATGCTAAGTACCTACAGACTACTACATTATCAAGCAGTTATTACATAGCTAAATGTTTTGGTGCGTAGATAAGACAGTATTTTTGAACAAAAGATGGTACGTCAACCACGTCAGATTCTACAACAATTACTCGTATTATTCATAGATGCTTCTTATACAGAAAATTCTTAAAGTTTTTTTGTTTAAGATTCGTTTCATAATTAGTTACGTTCCGCCAGGATAATGTTTCACTAAGGAGTGCCTACAAAACTTGTTTATTACTCGCTGTTGTCTGCGACTTCGTCTGCGATCCAGGATGAATAGTAGCCTATGTAAGGACATAGGATTTAATCAACAGACAAATTTAATCCAAATCAGTTCAGACGTTTTAGCGTGAAAGCGTAATGGACAAACAAACAAAGACACTTTCGCATTTATAATATTAGTTAGAACCGGTCTATCGTACTATCTAGACTCATAGACTCATAAAATGTATTAGTTACTTAAATTAAAAAAAAAACCTTAACACGCCACTAAAGTTTCTATAATAATACACTTCTGGACACATCTATTGGCCCACCTTGTATTTTCAGTTTCGTTTGGTCCTAGCTAAAATTTTATATTAGGTCGAGCAAAAAGTTTTTATGCAGTTTTGAACCTGGCACATTCACAATTTCATTCAATAGTCTTTTTTTGAATTTCGAACACAGAATTTAAAGAAACAAAAGACAATTTGGAGCCTGTTTGTTGATATCAAACAATCGAATACTAAGAAAACTTGGTTTTATTTGTTTACTTGGATTTAATTCTTGAAAAAGTGATTGATATCTTTGGTTTTGCAACAAACATTACTTATTCTTAACATTAAGGTGAGGTTCTATCAATAATCTATGGATACTTCACCTGAAGTCGCCGCCCAAGCTGTGGCACTTATTCAGGCCGGACACAGCCAAAGAAACGTGAGTGCTCAACTTAATTTAAGTCGATCTGCGGTCCGAAATGTTTATCGGAGGTACCTAGAGACTGGCGGCTTTGTTCGTCGCCAAGGAAGGCCACGATCTCGGGTCACAACTGAAAGGCAGGATCGATTCATCGTGACGACCAGCTTGAGAAATCGTCACCTTACCTCCATTGAGATACAAAACCAACTTCGCGACTTCCACGGAGTATCTGTGAGCGCTCGAACTGTTCGGAGAAGGTTAAAAGAACGCGATATGGTACCACACAAGCCAGCTAATGGGACCAAACTAACGCGAGCCCACCGAACAGCGCGCCTTCATTTCGCACGCAGTCATTTAAATTGGACACAGTAAGATTGGAGCCGTGTACTCTTTTCTGATGAGTCTAAAATTGTGTTACATGGCAATGATGGAAGGAAGAAGGTCTACCGACGTAAGGGAGAGCGTTTCGCACAATGCTGCTTTGAAGAGAGGGTTGCTTATGGCGGTGGCTCATGGACTGTCTGAGGCGGTATATCCGCGAGCGGCAAAACTCAACTTGAGGTTGTTACAGGACCACGGCTGCCAACATTAAATGCTGAAAGGTACATTCGTGAGTGCTTAGAACCTCACGTGATACCATACGCGGACTATGTGGGCCCAAATTTCCTTTTTATGCATGATAATGCAAGAGCCCATGCGGCCGGCATCGTCAGGGAATATCTTCGGGATGTGAACATCACAGTTATGGACTGGCCAGCCAGAAGCCCAGACATGAACCCCATTGAGCACATGTGGGACGAGCTAAAGAGACATGTTAGGGCTCGTCAGCCAGTTGCCCAGACGATGCAGGAGTTGAAAACTGCCATAGAAGAGGAATGGGAGATGATCCCTCAAAATTTCATAGAGCGGTTGATAAACTCTATGCCTAATCGTATGAGAGCTGTGGTAGATGCCCATGGAGGCAACACGCGTTATTAAATTAAACCTTTATTTGATAAAACATGTTTTTTATTCAAAAATCAATTGCCTTTAACAAGGCGCATATCCGACTTGTTAGGCGTAGCTCCATGTCGTATGGTATTCTGAATTCAAATTTAAAACAATACGATCGAAAAAGATGGTAAAATGTATCAGGTTTAAAACTGCATCAACAGTTTTTGTTCAATCTAGCAATCATATTTCGGTAGGGGCCATCGAAACCTAAACTCTAAGGTGGGCCAATAGATGTGTCCAGAAGTGTATAATTCAATCATGATTCGAAAGACACGTGGCGCCATCTATTATCAAAAGAACGTTATTGTTGTTTTCCTCCGGAACAGTATTTTTTTCGGGATGAAAGGTACCCTATGTCAGTTTCTGTACACCTGACAACGTATACGCAAAATTTCAGGATGATCGGTTTAGTGGTTTAGGCGTGAAAACGTAACAAACAAACTTACTATCGTATTTATAATATTATATAAATATAATTTAGGATTATTAAAAGCCTATTTAGCTCCACTGCAGAACAAAGACCTCACTACTCTCTCTCCACTTCTCTCTGTCTAGAGTTACTAAGGACCAGTTCTTGTTGAAGGAGTCCAGCTCATCCTGCCATCTCTGTCTGGGCCTGCCGCGATGTCGCTTGCCATTAACAGGCACCCATTGGGTAGTAAGTTTGGCCCATTGGTCGTCTGACATGCGGCAGATGTGTCCAGCCCAATTCCACTTTAGCGTGGCAGCTTTCCAAGTGACATCAGTTATCTTTGTGATGGAACGGATGGTCGTATTCCTAACCCGGTCTGTTACTTTGATACCCAGAATACTACCTCGTGCGTGGATCTCTGCTGATTTTGTGAACCATGTTTGAGAACCATATGTGAGGATGGGAAGTATGCACACATCAATGGGCTTACTCTTACTTACAAAACTACTTAAAAATAATAATAACATAACTAATGTAATAATAACATAAACGCCTGCATTCCGCGTTATCATATTTATATTAACAATTTTACTTCTTGATTGCACGAGTAAGCAGTTTTATTTATTCCTACTATAAAACAGACTTCCAAAAAAAAAAAACTAGAAAAATTTAATCTCGGAAATCGGTGTCTTTGGATTGCCGCAATTAACGTTATTTTTCAATTTGTAGTGTGTTTTGGAAGTCAGTTTTTTTTTTTTTTTTTGTAAAAACGTTTTTATTTTTCACTCTTTAGTGGATCAGTTGGTAATAATTATAATAATTTATGTTACAATAGCCAAATGTTAACTGCTCATCACCTTTTTACAAAATATTTCTTTTCCGGATCCAGAGACGTTAATTGTTGAGGAATCCTCCTAGTAAGAACCAGGAGAACTGGAGCTGATGGTGAAGTCACCATCACTTTACCATATCAATGCAATATGACGAGCATAAATTGCTTAGCAACCATATTAAAATGTTCGAATCGCAACTTGTGAAATACTTATTATTGAGCAGTTCCGATGGCCACATGTGGTGTTCTTCGTCAATTCCACTTCACCTAAAGGTACTGAGACTGAGAGAAAATGCACGAGTTACTATAAAAATACCCAAATCTCTGTAGGTGTGCCTACAAAATTTTAAGGTTTCCCTTGATTCCCATGAGATCCCCTTATTAGATTCTGACTTGGTAACATTAAGACCACCATGAAAGCATACCCTTTCAAACAAAAGAACGGAGTTATGCCTGAACATACATAAAAAACATACATAAAGTCAAATATATAACCTCCTCCTTTTCGGAAGTCGGTTAAAAAGAACTACACATTGAAACTGACGTGAAACGATTTAAGCGCTGCCATTTATTAAATCCAGACACAGACGATTGAATTTTTAAAACTAACAGAGAAAATGTATTTCTTTAGAGTTCCTTAAGTACACGCAATCCTTTAGTCGGGTTCCTTACTCAGGATAGCTGAGAAATATGGCGTCACATCTCTTTGTCGCGTCGTGTGTCTGGTGGTTCAACTTATGGTCGCATTTGTCTTCATGAGTCTGCCTTGCAAGTGCCAGATGGGACTGTGCGTAAACTACTGAACCTGGGATAGTTTTATACAGAGAAATAGTTTGAATACTGCATGTTGTAGGTAATTTAACTACTTTAGGGTTATTTGATTTAGGCACGTTGTTTCATTCAAGTATCTCTCTACGTTACTATGCAGCCGATAACTTCCATTCTAGTGGTTTTGAACCACTAGTTTAAAGTTAAGTGCATTTTAAAATTAACCTTGCATAATACTATCCCAGCCACGATTAGCGCATTTGTTTAAAAGTTTCACATTCTTGGCATTCAAAATGTGCCCCTTATGTGGTACACCATCACTTTGCGCATTCACATTCTTGTCTACCAACATTATTCTATTATAAAAAGATACCAATGAGTTCTTACCCCAAAAATTCTTGTGAAATTGCCCAAAAATTTGTTCTCCAACGCACACAGCGCATTAGGGGTTGTCACCACAAAAATGTGCGCTACCTCCATAATTACTATTACCTGGCCCGTACGTCATAAGTGTGACGAGTCGGACCGCCATTACTAAGGGCCGGTTTTTTGATCTGTAGTTAACACAACCAATGGTTAAACAAAGTAACTAATGGTTGAATTTTGGCCAAATGTGAAAGGCGAAACATGAATATATTCATGTTAGCTCATTCATACTAAAAAATGGTAACTAATAGCGTAACTCGTTCATGTTTAGCCTTTCACATTTAGCCAAAATTCAACCATTAGTTACTGTGTTTAACCATTGGTCGAGTTAACTACGGATCAAAAATCCGGTCCTAAATCTTTTGACGCTAACTCCTAAACATCATTTGTGATGACACTGTTAAATAATATTCACTTGTTATGGGGTAATTTATGGGAACCGTGGTTTTGACAATGCCTGCACTTAACTCATACCTCTTTCTAGATAAATATATTTAAAGAAGATACTATTAGAGAGATTGTTTGTATAGCGATGATGTCAAAGAGGCAAAACAAATCTAGATAATAGATATAAACGTAAGGCTACTTCTTTTGGATAAATACGAATACCATAACAAGAGTTGACAAAGAAAAGAAGTCACAAAACAAATGAAACTTATTCAGTTAGAACTCTGAATCTGAAGTCACCCTTACTTATGTCAATGTGTATCAAGTTCAAAGTATAAACTTGCGTAATTTATGCAGACTAAAATCGATCCTCGTTGATGCCTAGACTTTTATTTTTATAAGCAACAAAGAAATACAATTTGTAAGAGACATTGGACGTTCTCATTATTTCCTGTTTCTTTTTAGTATGTATTTACCTATTTTGCTGAAAAACCTAAGAGAAGAGCCCCAAATTTGTTGTTGATGGACATATGGATTGCTTTCCATTTGTCTCCGACTTCGTTAGAGCCAAATAGGTTTGATTTGTTTACCGTTGTTGTTTATCTAAATACAATACGTCTGGGTACAAAAAATAAAATAGCTCTTTACGGAAACTTTTTTCTTACGTGTAAGTATGTAACACGAGTCAACCTTCTTATTCTCATAAATAATGACATTTTTCAAACTAGTAACGGTAGTGTGTGATTGGGTAGATTAGACTTACAGCACTATAAAGATATCCAATATTGAAAACTGAGCCAACAAAGAGAAGAGGGCTCGAGAATCCGATACGCAGTTGCCTACGAATGAATGTGGCCAGGCAATTAGCAGCCGTCAATAGCCTAGCCGGGTGGTAGGGGTGCTAGGGGCTATCTATGGTGAAAGACTCTTCACAGTAGCATAAAATACACAAAATAGTCCGGGTAGTGAGAGAAATATAGGTTGTGACATGCCACGCGCTACATCATTGTAGGAATGATTCCCTGGTTGATGATTGTGTATAGTTGTGAATTGAAAATCTAGCAATTAGGACAGCCATTATTTTTTACCTTTATCTTTAACTTAGTGTAGGTAAGGGAAAATAATAATGTTTTCCACTAAATAATAATATTTCTTTAATAGTTCACTGCTTTTCTGATGTGGACCTTCTATACCTTCTATTTGGATAGAGTATGTACCTACTATCCCCTTGGTCTTGATTAGTTTCGGTCAATGTCGTTTCCAATATCACCAGTTTCTGACGACATAACACCATGTAAATCTTCAAACATCCAACTTTAAACAAAATTGGGTTCATCGTGCTAATTCGTGATTAGCAAATGTTTGATCTCAAAGCTAAATCCAAAAGTATCTTTTTAGAAATTAGACAAACATAGTTTTCTGGGTTTACGATTACGATTAAAAAGGTATCCATTGATCCAGATTCATAATTTAGTTTAAAAAAAATACTAGAAGCGGTCCTACAATATGCTTCCATCTCGCATATGAAAGAAAAAGATAAAGTTGGTATGCCTTTTGAATGGACCTCTCCAATCAAAAGGCATATCTTTCCAACTTTGAAACTGGGAGTAACGTTATCTGCCCCTCAAAACATGAAAGGACCTCAGTCAAGCACACAATTACGAGGGACTATGTGGGCTGATACACTGCGAACGTAGTTTAGGATCTAGGATAAATAATATGTATTTTGATTTCAATAAATATCTTTGTAGAAGAGAGAAATAATTTAATAATCATCCAACTCTTTTGTCGCTAGTCTACTGGAACAAATGTTTGATAATGTAAGCAGTAGCTTTGTGCTCCATTATGTCATTGTAAATGTTTGGTCTCTACGTAAGTACATAGATATTTATTATGATTAGTTTGGTCACAAGACCGTAAGGTTTAACAAATAAAGCATAATTAGTGATAAGCGAACAATCAAATTACTTTTAGTTGTTATTATTGATTAACGATTATGAATACTTTGATCACGTTATACAGCCCGCGGCACGTAAGTTGGCAAGAGTCGTTAGATGCGCAGAAGTCATTTTTTAGATCTCTTTGGTCGCGAGCGGGACGCGGGGAATGAGGTAGCATCATTCCGAGCGCGCGATTGGTTGGTCAGTCGACCCTTGTCTCTCGCGTCGCGTCCACGTTCCATTCGCTCCCGAGTACACTTGCGTGCACTAAAATTGTAACATTTGTTTTTATTGAGCTTTTGTTACAAGTTCTTGTTATTGTTTTGTTTGAATTTTTAAATTTAGATTATGCCACAAACAAATACGTATTTTACGTAGACATGCCAGAAAAATGGTTTATGATGTGTACTGTTACATATTTTGACGAATTATGCGAACATAAATGTACTGAACTGCTGATTTTTTTTTCGCGATTTCAGGTTTGGTCCCATAGTAAAAGTTGTTCATAATGATGAGTACAATGACCTCTTAAGAGGTTGTTGGTATTTTACAAATAACCCTGTATATTTTATTTATTACTCCTAATATACTTCACGAATTCTTCTCCTTTCTTTAACTTTCTTCTAAATAGTTATGTTTAAAAATAAATTATGGTAATAACCACAGAATAATGACAAGCAATAAAAGTGACCATTTTTTTGTTGCAATAAGTGTAGCATGCGCGAACTTACCCCCACTACGCCAAAACCTTGCCAACTTACGTGCCGCGGGCTGTACTAATATTCAAGGTAAACTCATCTCTTGATGATAAACTATAATCGTATATTCTTAACAGACAGTTTAGACAACATAGAAGATTGAATGCTCTGTAAACAGTGCAGCTATGCTCTGCTATATGATCTTAGTATATTTTTAACTCAGTAGTTGGTCCCAAGATTATCGTACGACTATCTCCGTCTCCTGGCCCTCGGGAGCCGTTCCAACTTTACCTCGCGCCACCACCCCCACGTTCATGCAGTCCTAGTACTCAAGCACAGAGATTATGTGCCATGTGACCTCATTTGCGAGTCCGCGCTTCCGTTAACTTTTAAACGTTTTATTCTTGCTCATTTCTTAAGCGTTTCAAGTTAGATTGTTAAAGTTGCGTTTAGTTGTTATTCTTAATTATAATTCTTGGTCGCCTTTCTTTTGCTGCCTTGGTTTTATAAGTTTAACATGTATTACCTTACCTAATTAAAAAAAAAAAACGGTCAAGTGCGTGGCGGACCACGCGCGGGTTCCGTAGTTGGGCTAAATTTATCCCAAGAACAAAGTTGAAAAATATGTTGTCCCATACATTCCAACTGGAAATGTAAGTTTGTATGCACAATATTGAGAGATTTACCATGTTATTTTAAGACCATAGACTTCTTATAGTTTTTTTTTTTTCTGTAATCTAAAGGTATAAAAGTATTTTCTGTATTTTATTTTCAAAATTTTAAGCTCAGTAGTATTGGAGGTAAAGGGGGGAGTTGTCAATTTTCGTATATTTTATTAAATAACTTTAAAACAGTTTATTTTAAATTTATAAAAAGTAGTTTTGAGACCCTCACAGTAAGCCCTTTAATTTGATATATCGCACGGTACAATTTGCAAAACTTTTTTTTTCTTATTTGCCCCCAAAATTGTCCCCGATATTCAAAATTCATTAATTTACATTACACGTCTGTGTTTGGGTCACAGAAATACAAACGTGTACCAAACAACGTAATCGCTCCATTAGATTCGGAGCAAATTTATTGGCTGTGACAGACGGACAGACAGACACACATGAGTGATCCTATAAAGGTTCCTTTTTCCTTTTGAGGTACGAAACCCTAAAAAAGTGATAAAATAATTTCATAAACTTAAAAAATACAGGAACTTTCATCGTCATCATCTACCAAGCCTTTTCCCAACTATGTTGGGGTCAGCTTCCAGTCTAACCGGGTGCAGCAGAATACCATTATTTTACATGGAGCGATCGCCAATCTGACTAAATGAACTTGGAAAAGTAAAGATTTTGTACAAATTCCATTGAAAAATTACTTATTCAACTACAGTGTTAAATTTGTTTTTAGAATAAAGTCATCCCAACAACGGAACCCTTCATTGTGCGTGGTCCGACATGCACTTGGCCGGTTTTTTTATTAAAAACTAAATCAATCTGCCCATGCAGCCTTTATCCAACTATATCGGGGTCGGCTTCCAGTCTAACCAGTTGCACGAGTATCTGACCTCCACAACCCATGTGCTATCTATCCAAGAAAATTATTTTATCAAGTTTATTTGAATTTCAACGTTACCGGAGAAAAAATTCAATCAAATTCAACCTTACTACATGATGATAAAAACCATAATAGGTTAATACAACTGCAAGTTTGTAATTATTGTACCATTCCAATTGTAATTGAAAGGCAGCAGGAATAAAAATAATGGAATGTAAAACTAAAATTGTCAGTGACCTTTGTATACTATTACCACTCAACCTTGTTCGTGATAGTCGATAGTAGACTGAGCGAGTAACTGGCGCCAGTGCACTGGAGTACAAACCACTAAGTGCTTTTCAAATTAAATCGTTTTAAGCTCCATCGTTATAATCACTTATTTGGGCCTTTTCCAACTGAAAATATTCAAATTATAATGACAGTATTCACGAATTTATCTCAGCTGAACAAAAATTGAGCTATCCTGTTAAGTTGAACAGGAAAAATATTTCACACAAAATCAAAATGACATAATTTCTTAATTTATTGCAAAAGGTTGCAAGTAGTGTCTACCTACCTACCTACCCCAACATGTACCCACACAACGCACGCAATACATTAACTGGTTCCGCATCGGGTCACATAAATAATTTCATAGTAAATAGCTCTTCATTGTATGATGTGTCTCTGTAAAAGCCATGCACATAATGGGGCAAATGACGCAAAACGACTTAAGTCTAGTTAAAAAATAATTAAATACGTCAGCTTGTGTGAAGTTTATGATTGCTGCCATAGTGATTTAATGATCATAAAAATAATCAGCAGCAGTGTTGTTTACATTGTGTAGTATGTAGTAATAATTCGCGTTTAGAGGGTAGGTAGGTACTGTTCACATTATCTGCAAAAGGGAACCTCACATCATGCAAGCTGGTAGAAAAATGATTCTGGCTGCATTCGATCACTCACGCGCATAAAGAATTAGTTTGAAATTGAATGTGCGGCAATTGTGTACATAAAACTACAGTTATTTGATGTGATAGAGGCAAAAAAGTTGGCGCCCTCTTGAAATGAATAGAGAAATTTCAGTATTGCTCCTTATTTTGTTACGTAGCGTCTATCTATATCAGGCTAGGCGCTGCATTCCAGTAGCTCCTCAATAGTCACTAGGATGCATTCATTATATACACACACACACCCCATTTCCACATACTCATACACACACTCTCACTAACACATACATACACGCTACACTCTCATACATCCTTTGCATGTTTCTTAGATAAATATAAATAACAAAAATGAAAAATAAAAAATAAAAATTGTGATTTCAAGCAAAACGTCTTCAGTACAATACTTGTAATATATGAATTGTTAGGGGGCCTGGTGACCTGACTTACAAGTTTTATATAAACTTAGTTTAGGCACCAGTCTTCCACAAATTAGTTACACAATTGTATCTGTAGACTATTAACTTTAAGCTGTAATTTGTGGTAAGAAAAATAAATCTATTCTATTCTATATAATAAGGTAAGGTCAGCTGCTGATGGACTTTCTTCTGGCTTCTGTTATTTATTATCAGTGGACTGTATACATTATGATAATAAAACTGACTAAAATATGAAGAGCTATTTTAATTGTGACCACGTGAAATAAAGCCTCCCACATGCATTCAAATAAACCAGAGTCCGACAGTTTACTAGTTGAACATAAACGAGAGCTCTTCCCCGACTTGACCCACACTGTAACTATAACTTCAGGTGACATTGAAATTTATAAAAAATAGGGCATCTTACATCAACACGATTAGAGACAAGTGTTGTAGGTAAACAAACAAGTACGAGTGCTCTAACACATTCTACTCGACTGATAAACTAGGCTAGTGGAGTGGGCGAGTGGCGAGATTGAAGGACTATCTAATCTTACAGGAGAGTGTTTGTATGTAATTACAAGTGAAATAATGCTCAGTAAGTTTTTACAATGACAGCGCGAAATTACATGATGATTTCTAGGGCACCGAAGGATTTAATCTTGATCAAAATCAAAAGTCATTTATTCAAACTAGGCTGAGAATCAGCACTTTTCGAATGTCAAAATTACATAAAAACGCCCGCCCTTCACCAGTTCCTTTAGCACTTGCTTTAGCTGAGGAGAAGAAGTGGCTCAACAAACTCCCCAGCAGCACAGCTGTCTGTTCAGTTAAAAAAAATGATTGTATACAGCACTGCGCAAAATAATTTAGGTATTACGCAAAAAAACATTAAATTAAATTAAATTCATTACCATAAGTCAGCTAGCACACGCCAATATACCAAAAAAAAAAGAAAAACAATCGAAATATAGTTTTCGATTTTCAAGCAGAAATAAAAATACAAAACTAAACAGAACTTTATAACTAAATAAAAACCTCCAGGTATAAAGGGCGTGCCCACTTACATATAGCCATATATGTTGATGTTTTTCAATCTATTGTAGATTTTTTAGACAACCTGAAGATTTTTAATTGCAATAATTGTTACAATGAATAGTTGTACGTTATAAACATAATCAACACATTTTCAAGAGATGTTTATTAAACAAAAACTGTCGACCACTTGTCTTTCTGACTGCATCACATCCCACAAAAACGGAATATCGCTGGTTTTCTTATTCACTTATTGTATAATATATAGCACGTGTATGTCAAGGCTGCTGTAGATTCTAAGTGGATTTATTATGATCTCCTCAGCACACAAATCTCTTTCACTTCCGAGTTCCTTCAACGTGCGTACGGTACACATCATAGTTATAATATCCTAGCAGCATTGTCCCGAATCAGCCGAGACTAGACAACCCCGGAAGGCAGTCTAGGTCTCAATGTCACATACTGTACTGCACACGTTTGTAACTGATGATGTTCTGCTGCGTCGCTTGATTCAATCGAATAATTTAACGTTTTACAGGTGGATTCAAATAGTCTCCAAGAATGGCAATACTTACAAATACGGTCGGCGCTCCCTGGGTAATCAGCCCCATTGGCTTGGTGTTACCTCGCCATGAGCCACCAAATGATTTTTTATTATTTTTTAAATTAGTTTCAATGCTAGCGGCTTGTCTTAATTGTCATAAGTGTGACTAAAGTTTGAAGATTACATTTACAACGGATGGCTCTCTACAAACTCAACTTCTCCTTCAAAACATGCCTATAATTTGAGAGAGTATTTGAATTTGCCGTCGTCTTCCTTATTAAAGTCAGTATGACAATGCTTAACTGATAAGGTCCACTAGAGCCGATGCCTGCCAGAGTCGCGGGTTATTTGAAACAGTTACCGTGGCCAGACAACTGAAGGAACACGGGTAGGTCAGTCAGTAAAAGTCTGACACGCCCTACCGCTCCCTCCAAAGCGGGAGAAGATATTTGATAATTTCCGACCAAAAAAATAATAATACAGTGTTGATTATAGACATTTAAGTGGAATGCAATCTCATCTTTACATAATTATAATAATAAAAAAGAAATGATTACTTTAACTATGCCAAATAATCAGTCATTCTGCACATTACAAACTTAAAGCGTACAATAAAACTAATTCTCATTACACAACACTGCATAAACAAACAAACGGTAGTCGCTCACTATCGATACAGTTATGATCCGTTTTAGTAGCCGGTACTCGACGGCCTTCCGTCGCGTGCCGCGGTGTCAGCGCGCGCGCACACTCAGAATAGATCGAACACTTCGAATGGACAAAAAAAGTCACATGTGTGAATTCGTGTTTTTGTATAAGGCCTATATTAAGGTTCTTATGCGACGGCGGCAGAATGGATTTTAACGGCTGAAGAGTGAAAGAGAAAAACAGGATATTTCCAATTCTATATTTTTTAACGAATAAAATTGTTTTCTAGTTGTTTTTTTATAAGAGGTTGTTTCTAGAAGCAATGATCCAATTGCAAAAAAATGTCACTCATAAAAAGCTACACTATTTCCGAGTGCCACATGTAAGATATAATTGATTACCAAGCGGACGAAGTCGCGGGCAGAAGCTTGTAATCTATTTATACGAGTATAAAAGCTAAAGGTCACTCATTCATACATTCATTGATTCACACACTGATTAATCATGGAATCTCAAAAACTACTGGACCTACGAAAATAAAATTTGGCACAGAAGTAGATTAGGAGACGACAGCTAAGAAAGGATTTTATGGAACTCTCTCCGTAAAGGGGTGAAATAGCGGGAGGAATTTGTATGAAAAAATTGATTCCGTGGGTGATGCAATGCTATGTATGAGACTACGACTGTACGGATTCAGATGGAACATGGCGTACGGGTAGACCATGTTCTGGAATAGGACGTAGGATACTTTGTATCCCGGGAGAGTGTGTTCTCTTTGGATAAATTTCAACATTGTCGCGGGCGGAGCTGCGGGCTGCAGCTAGTACATAATAAAAAAACCGGCCAAGAGCGTGTCGGGCCACGCTCAGTGTAGGGTTCCGTAGTTTCCCGTCCGTCACAATAAGTGTTCCCACTTATGAGTTTAAAGGTGGGTATCCATTATGTTATGTACTACAAACTTAGTCCAGAAATTATTTTGTACAACTTTTTGTCTTTTTTGTACAAAAACTGTTGTTTCCATCAAGTTCAAAATGATTTTCCTAGAAATTCCTTATAAAGTTCTACTTTTCAGATTTTTTCATATTTTCTAAAGTTATGGTTCAAAAGTTAGAGGGGGGGGGGGGGGGGGACACATTGTTTTTTACTTTTGGAGTGATTATTTCCGAAATTATTGACATTATCAAAAAATGATTAGAGTAAACCCCTATTCATTTTTAAATACCTTTCCAACAATATATCACACGTTAGGGTTGAAATTAAAAAAAAAATCACTTCCCACTTTACATATAGGGGGGCTACCCTAATAAAACATTTTTTTCTAATTTTTATTTTACCACTTTGTCGGCGTGATTGATATACATATTGGTACCAAATTTCAGCTTTCTAGTGCTAACGGTCACAGAGATTAAGCGAGGACGGACAGACGGACGGACAGACAGACATGGCGAAACTATAATGGTTCCTAGTTGACTACGGAACCCTAAAAACGTAAGCAGCTTTCCCTTTTTATAATTAGCTTCTATTTTGCAAAGCAAATTAAACGTTCTTTATTAATTTCAAATTATCAATAAAAGCAATAGAGTCAATTGAACCATACAATTTATTTTTCTGCTTCCAGTTAGGCATAACTTTACAATAGGTAATAGAACTTTCTTAGCAAAAGTTTCGTTTTACATTAGTTCTGAGTACTGAGCACTGAGCAAATGAGCACGCTACTTTCGCTCTTGATGTGCTGTTATCATTTTGTTTACCTATTTTAATAATTGAAAGTGATTTAAGTCACGGAATTTCTAAGGACCCACTTGATGTTCTAGTGATGACTTTGTAATAAATAGTTATTGAACCGAACTAGTAGCTATATTCAATGCCAATATCATTTCACCATCCTACTTGGCTTAATTATGTATTGGAGAACAAGAATAAAAAAAATAATGCGTATGATTCAATGAAAAAAAGAAAGAAAAAGTTCATAGAATTATGCAATACAGATTATTATTTGACATATCTCAGAACCCTGGGGTCCTGGACCTTTGGAAGGTGTACGAGGGGCCGAAGCCAACTCGCAGAGGCACCAACCGACGATTAACCCTATATACACTATGCAAGTGCACCCAAGGACAACCCACGGCTGGTGCAGGACTATTGCAGTACGTGGAAACATATATATTGGGCTATGGGTCTGAGTGGCTAAAGTGGATTGGGTAACTTGAACTATGGAAGAACTATGTCCCCTGCCTGACCAATGTTATATATTATACATGGATAAAATGGCAGGGGGTGACTTGCACACTCAGTAATGAGCCCCCGGAAACGGCCGCTAGCACATAGTGACGTAGCGCCAAGGGGGCAACACTTCTTGAGGTGCTTGGGGTAGCGGAGAGGTATTCCACAGCTATCAGGACAATCCCGGAAGTACGGTCAAGATCCCTACCAGCACCTTTCTTCCTGCCTCCGAGCACGTTTGCTCAGGCGAATTTCCACTCAAGCCGGCCATTAAAGGCAAGAAAGAGGTTCAGGTCTGTTCCTCGTCAGTCTTACTTTTTTTTTTCGGAAAATTTACAGTCTAATATCGAAAAAGGTAGGTTATGTACAATAGCGCTTACAATTGCCATTTACAAGCTTCCACAAATCAACAACTATGTACTTAAAATTAAAAAAAAAGAAACACAAAAATTAAAATAAAATCTCCTTAAATAAAACATCAAATACTTCTTAAAATAAAATGAAATAAAATCTTCTTTAGAATGACTGGGTGGGGACAGTCTTAGGTCTGAAGTAATAATAAATGAAGTAGTTAAGAAATTATGAAAACTATCAATACAAACCTAGTGACTTAAGTAATATTGTTACTAACACCAAATACTAACACAACTATGGACTTTGGTCTGAAATAAAGTTTAATTTAATTTAATTTAAATTTAAAATGAAACATAAAAATCTTCGAATCTATGAATTATTATCTCGCGACAATTTATAAATTATGCTAAAAAACAGTAAAAATGAAAATATACACATTGTGTTGCATGTTATTAAATCATAAATAATGCTGCTCATTGCGGCCTGTGACAAACTATTGTTTATTTATAGTTCGTCTTAGGGCCAGTTTTCCATCCGTAGTTAACCAATGATTAAACATCGTAACTAAAGGTTGAATTTTCGCTAAATGTGAAAGGCTAAACATGAATGAAATAACATGAATGTGTTTATTTTAACTTATTCATGTTAAAAAATAGTATGAATGGCATTTTGGCCAATACATTTAACCAAAATTCAACCATTATAACTAATAATAATAATATAATAATAATAATTTATTTTATTGCAAATAAATTATTATTATTATATTATTATTATTAGTTACTATTGGTTGAGTTAACTACGGATCAAAAAACCGGCCCTAAATGTATTTCACTCCAGTCGGCCAATAAAGTCAAGCCAGGGGTGAAGAACAAGACCCCACGGACCCTATCTCCCGGGAGATAGGGTCCGTGGGGTCACTACTGTCCATCAGCTCGCCACATGCTGCCCTGCGGGTTTATGCATCTCTCTTGGTCTGGTTCCTCAACATAGACCTATTTCGGCAAAGTAAACTACTGGCACAGACCTAGAGTTCAGGAGCGCGCAACCCACACCACGACATCTACGTAGAGATACAGCGGTGGGGTTTATTATAGAATTGCACATTGACGTGTATTGAGCCAGTATGTGTAAGTTACTAAGTTAACCCCGAATTATTATGCCATGAAAAGTCATTGACACTAAAAGTTATTAATTACTATTGCTGGGCAAAAGCAAAATTCTTTGTAACACCAGTTATATCTGCTTCTAACCGGTTAGATCCGGATACGTGTGCATTAAGCCGGAAATTTAGGCCTCACGTCACAATAGGCGCAATTTTTCATATTTTCGTTTGTTACAATGGACGAAGATTGATGATGTTTGGAGAGTAGGTAATATTTTTGTATGCTAATCTGTTTTACCAGCCACTGGTATCAGAGTTCGCTAACATAGTTGCCGCGCTTGGTGTCATGCGTTTACTTTCTGTCGCAGACCTTTCATAATGAAATTTTGCTCTTTTGAGTTTGTTAAAAAAATTACAGTAAAGTTGATGTTTGGAATTTGGAAATATGGAGATGGCAAAATCTACAAACCATTTTCATCTTTACATTGTAAAACAGAAGTATGGATCTTGCGTGCAATGCCATGAAAATGCTTTTTTGCTTGTAGTTTCTGTAATTAATCTATTTGCGTTTATGTTCATAACATAAGTATACATCAGGTAGGTACTCGTATATACGTAGTTTTTGGCATATTTGTAGAAATGGGTTTTCCAATAATGGAAAAGTCTACGTACGAGGGCAAAAGTTTTAAATTTTGTTGCGGATATCCATCACTACGAAATTTTACAATAAAGGCACTTGTAGTCGATTAATTTTTAACCGACTTTCAAAAAAGGAGGAGGTTATCAATTCGTCGCGTATATACATATATATGTATATAGATGTATATATATATATATATATATATATATATATATATATATATATATATAATATTATGTATGTACACTGATTTCTCCGTCAATTGTGGACTGATTACGAAAGTTCTTTTTTTTTTTTTGAAACCAAGTCCCAATTTGATGAGGGGATCTCATGGAAATCGAGAGAAGCCCTCAAATTTTATAGGCACAAAAAACCAAAATACAGATCCAAAGACACCGATTTCTGAAATTAAAGTTATTTTTCACTTTGTAGTTTTTTTTTTTTGGAAGTCGGTGATTCTTTTTTTTGTAAAAATGTTTTTTTTCCTGATGATATTTATGTCAAGCTTAGAAAAAATCTTACAGTTTATTAACCTTTTTTATTTTACTGTGTTATGTATAATCGTGTTTCAACACGTGACACTGATCAACCAGATTTAATTGTGTCTATTGATTACCAATGAAGACAAATAATGACGCAAATATCAAATGTTATGAGAAAATATCGACATTACTGCGATTGTTCGTACACATTTCTTATTAGTAGTACAATGGGGCTCAATAATTGAGGTCTCGTGTATTGACACTGATAGTAAGTGCAGCTTGCGTCACGTCTCGAGGATTTTCTTCTATCTTTGAAGTGCAAAAAAAGATAATATTGTTTTTTGATTACAATCAGATGATTTCTTATGTCGTGATTTTATCGTGAGAAGTGACATGAGATTACAATCGAAGGATTGCGTGAATGACAGTGGTTTGTACTTGTAGGTAATAGTCATAATGCGGATATGCAAAGAGAGCGTAATCATCACCATGCTTGAACGACGGATCGGTGATAGCAATGTCTGGTTATTGGCGATAGCAGAATCCGGTGATTTGTGATAGCAGCGCCTGGTTATTGGTGATTGGTATCACCAATAATGTCAGGCTATTGGTGATAGCAGTGTCTGGATATTGGTGATAGAAGTGTCTGATTATTGGTGATAACAGAGTCTGGTTATTGGTGATATAAGTGTCTGGTTATTGGTGATATAAGTGTCTGGTTATTGGTGATAGCAGTGTCTGGTTATTGGTGATAGCAGTGTCTGGCAATTGGTGATAGCAGAGTCTGGTTATTGGTGATAGAAGTGTCTGGTTATTGGTGATAGCAGTGTCTGGTTCTTTGTGACAGCAGTGTCTGGTTATTGGTGATAGCAGTGTCTGGTTCTTTGTGACAGCAGTGTCTGGTTATTGGTGATAGCAGTGTCTGGTTATTTGTGATAGCAGTGTCTGGTTATTGGTGATTTATATCACCAATAATTTCAGGCTAATGGTGATAGCAACGTCTGGTTATTGGTGATAGCAGTGTCTGGATATTGGTGATAACAGTATCTGGTTTTGGTGATAGCAGTATCTGGTTCTTTGTGACAGCAGTGTCTGGTTATTGGTGATAGCAATGTCTGGTTATTGGTGATACCAGTGTCTGGTAATTGGTGATAGCAATGTCTGGTTCTTTGTGACAGCAGTGTCTGGTTATTGGTAATAGCAGTGCTTGGTTATTTGTGATAGCAGCGTCTGTTTATTGGTGATTGGTATATCACCAATAATGTCAGGCTATGGTGATAGCAATGCCTGGTTATTGGTGATAGCAGTGTTTGGATATTGGTGATAGCAATGTCTGGTTATTGGTGATACCAGTGTCTGGTAATTGGTGATAGCAATGTCTGCTTATTGGTGATAGAAGTGTTGGTTATTGGTGATAGCAGAAACTGGTTATTGGTGATAGCAGAAACTGGTTATTGGTGATAGCAATGTCTGGTTATTGGTGATACCAGTGTCTGGATATTGGTGATAGCAATGTCTGGTTATTTGTGATAGCAGCGTCTGGTTACTGGTGATTGCTATCACCAATAATGTCAGGCTATTGGTGATAGCAATGTCTGGTAATTGGTGATAGCAGTGTCTGGTTATTCGACAGCCACAAGTAGGATAACATGGACATCTCACTACATAAAAAGATGAGGATTGTGGTGTTGGGTGTTGTCACTCATCCTGAGACAGGCCTGTGTCCTGCAGTGGCCTAAGATTGGCTGAGTTGATTGAGTGGCATAGAGGTTGGAATATCATTTACTGGAAATAATATTACATGCAATGGAGCAAGCTATTATTGCCACTACGTAAACATTCACCCAGAAACTAGGCGGTAGCGTCGGGGGTCGGGTTGCCTTCTTCCCTCAAATATGGTGAGGGGGGTAATGGCTGATCTTTGCGTTATGCTCGTGAACGGGTGCTGCTTGTGGTGACTGGTCGTCTTGCTGTCCTTGGCTTTGTTTTGTTATTAGTAATTAACTTTGTTTATTTTACTTCGATGATCCTAGTTTATCATTTAATTTTGTGACTTCAAGTTTCGGCTTCATATACAATCTTCATATATAATATGTAAGTGGGCACATCCTTTATTACTGGAGGCCTTTATTTAGGTATAAAGTTCTGCTTAAGTTTTTAGTTTTGTAATTTTACGTCTGCTTGAGTATAGTTTTAGTACCATCGAATACTGTTAGTACTGGTACTAATACCACTATTGACACACCTTGTAGTTTAAACTATTAGGTGCGACAATGGGTCAGCCACATATATTGAATGTTGTACATCAAAATATGCAGGGTCTGTCCGGCAAAGAGCTAGAGTTAAGTTTATTTCTGGAAAACTATAATATTCAGGTCTTATGTATGACTGAACACTGGTTGAAGGAACATGAAGTATTGTTTATAAATGATGATTATTTTACTGTACAAAGTGCATTCGTAAGGAAAAGTGCTATTCGCGGTGGGTCTTTAGTTCTTGTTTCAAACAAGTTGAAATGTAAACAACGTTTAGATTTAGTTAATCTTTCTATCGAGCGCACTATTGAGTTGTCTTGTGTTGAACTCGAGCGATACGTTATAATTTGCGTTTATAGACCCCCTTCTGGGGATTTTATTCATTTTGAATCGGTAATGGAAGATGCACTCAATAAGTTAAAATCTAGTAATAAAAGTATAATTTTATGTGGAGATTTTAATATTAATATAATAAATAATAAAACATTTATTATCAGGCTACAATGGCCCATAGATACATACCTTACAAACTAACATATAATATATAAAGTATAAAACAAAACTTGTGTTAATAAATATAGCTTAAAATTATGTTAGTAGCACTTAATATTTTAGATGTTACTCCACTAGGTATTAGACTTCTCAATCTTTTTAGGTCTTATAATTTATTTAACTTGTTTTTTGAACCTACTAGGATCACGGCATCTTCGTCAACATGTCTTGATAATATATTTAGTGATTGTGTTGTCAAAAATAAATTAGTGCTAAGTGACTTAAGGTCTGACCACTGTGGTTTATTAGCTAGCTTCCCTATGCAATTACATAAAAAGCCGCATAAAATAGAATGCAGGCCTTATACAGCTAGTCGTTGCAACAAATTTAAAAATAATGTAGCCCATAGAATTAGACCATCTATAGTAGAACACGATAATCCTAATGAAATCTATGGAGCCTTTTTTGATGTTGTGCAAAAAGAGTACCAATCTACCTTCAAGACCAAAACCATTAATATTAATGGCACCACCGTGGGCTTTAACCAATGGGCTACTCCAGGTATTTATAAAAGTAGAGCGAGACTATACGAATTATATGGTTTGAAAAAACACAGGTTTGATTCTCCTTTCCTAGAGTATGTCAAAAATTATTCAAAATTATTTAAAAGTATTTGTGTCTTTGCTAAATCTAAATTTTTAAGCGATACAATTAAAAATTCCAATAATAAAGTAAAAACCATTTGGAAAATTATTAATAATGAAACGGGTAAGTCGGTTAAACAAGACAAACAACTTGAAGTTATGGTCGACAACAAATTAGTTAATAAAGCAGCAGACGTTGCTGAGGCATTTAATGAGTTTTTTGCCAACATACCTATAACTACGACTCGCTCCTTAAATTCATCCCCGTCTAAAGCTGAAAACCTTTTGCATAGTAGTGTGCCCAAATGTGGTCGCTTATTTAGCTTCGAACATATAACACCTCGTGATGTAGTTAATGTTTTTAACACACTTAAGTCTAAAAACACTGGTGATTACTGGGGCATCTCAATTAAACTGTTAAGTAATATAATAGACATAGTAGCCCCCTATCTAGCTGTTACTTTTAATAAATGTGTTGATGTAGGAACTTTTCCTGACCTCATGAAAAGTAGTAAAGTCTTACCTTTATTTAAATCAGGTAATAAAAATGACGTTGGCAATTTTAGGCCAATTTCTATATTACCTGCATTTAGCAAAATATTTGAAAAGTTAATACTCAAGCAGTTGCTAAGACATTTTAATTTAAATGGCCTCCTTCATGATGAACAATATGGCTTTACTAAAGGTCGTTCGACTACAGATGCGGGTGTTGCTCTGCTGAAACATATATTTAACGCATGGGAGAACTCGCAAAATGCTATTGGAATTTTCTGTGATCTCTCCAAAGCCTTTGATTGCGTGCACCATGACACGCTTTTGCGTAAACTACATCATTACGGTGTACAAAACGAAGCTCTTAAAGTAATTAATTCATATTTACATAATAGGTTTCAATGTGTAGATGTAAATGGTGTGAAATCTTCCGGGCTACCAGTTCTGTTAGGTGTACCTCAAGGCTCAATATTGGGTCCATTCTTGTTTTTAGTGTATATCAATGACTTACCATCCTATTTAAAGGGTATCTGTGACATTGTACTGTTTGCAGATGACACCTCTCTTATTTTTAAAGTAGACAGGAATAGACAAAATTTTGACGACGTAAACAGTGCACTCTCAATGGTTACAGATTGGTTTACGATAAATAACTTAGTTCTCAATGCTAAGAAAACGAAATGTATAAAGTTTGCCTTACCGAATGTTAGAAATCTAGGACCCAACATCGTTTTAGATAAAGAAGTGCTTAAAACTGTAGACTCGGCAGTTTTTCTGGGTATAACAGTAGATGCCAAACTTCAGTGGGGCCCACATATATCAAGCCTAGCGGGAAGGCTCAGTTCAGCCGCCTACGCCGTCAGGAAAGTAAGACAATACACTGACGTTGATACAGCTCGGTTAGTCTATTTTAGTTATTTTCATAGCGTTATGTCATACGGTATTCTGCTCTGGGGCAAAGCCGCTGATATTCAAAATATATTTGTTCTTCAGAAACGAGCTGTTCGAGCAATTTACCAGCTCGGTGCCAGAATTTCTCTGAGAGATTTTTTTAAACATATTGGTATTCTCACGGTGGCATCACAATTCATCTTCGCCAACATCTTATATATTAGACAAAATATACATGTATACACTAAAAACAGTGATATTCACAATGTTAACACCAGAAATAAGGACAAATTACGTGCTCCATTTCACCGGCTTCATAAGGTTCATAACTCATTTGTTGGGCTTGGTATATCCTTTTATAACAAGCTACCCTCTTCTTTGCTAGATTTACCTTACAATGCATTTAAAGCCAAAGTAAAATCTAACCTTTGTTCAAAGGCATACTATTCTATCAACGACTACTTAAACGATAAGAATAGTTGGTCGCTGTGTTTAACTTAAGACAATGTTTATGTTCTTTCTCCAGAATTAGCTTACCTACTGACAGGTTATATGAGTTCATATAATTATTTATTTTCTTTGACTGTAAAGATCAATTTATTTTTATTTTATTTTTATTTATCATTGACATAATCTACTCATTACAATGTTTTTTTTTATGAGTGGTATTGCAATATGTGGTTAGCTAGTGACCTCGACAATTGATCATAATTATTCTTGTCTGAGCAACCGGCAGCAGGTTCGTCATGCTCACTTAGATGTCACTGCTTGCGGTAGCGTCGGGGGTCGGGTTGCCTCCTTCCCTCAAATGGCTGATCTTTGCGTTATGCTCGTGAACGGGTGCTGCTTGTGGTGACTGGTCGTCTTGCTGACCTTGGTTTTGTTTTGTTATTAATAATTTAACTCGTTTATTTTACTTCGATGGTCCTAGTTTATCATCTGTGACTTCGAGTTACGGCTATATGTAAGTGGGCACGCCCTTTATTACTGGAGGCTTTCAATATAGGTATAAAGTTCTGCTTACGTTTTTAATTTGTATTTTGATTCTGCTTGAGTATAGTTTTCGAATTTTCGATTTTTTTTTTTCTTCTTTTTTAAGTATATTGGCGTGTGCTAGCTGACTTATAGCAAATAATTAAATTTAATTTAATGTTTGTGATGCGTAATGTACTTGCATGTATTTTGCACAGTGTTGTATAGAATATTATATATATTTTTATTTTTTTTTATTTAACTGAACAGACAGCTGTGCTGCTGAGGAGTTTGTTGCGCCACTTCTTCTCCTCAGCTAAAGCACTAGGAAGTGGTGAAGGGCGGGCGTTTTGGGGGACTGTCTTATGTAATTTTGACGTTCGAAAAGTGCTGATTCTCAGCCTAGTTTGAATAAATGACTTTTGATTTGATTTGATTCGTTTTTTTTTTTTTGTATATTGGCGTGTGCTAGCTTACTTATAGCAAATAATTTAATTTAATGTTTTGTGTTGCGTAATGTACCTAAATTATTATGCGCAGTGTTGTATAGATTTTTTTTTTTTTTTTTAACTGAGCAGACAGCTGTGCTGCTGGGGAGTTTGTTGCGCCACTTCTTCTCCCCAGCTAAAGCACTAGGAAGTGGTGAAGGGCGGGCGTTTTGGAGGACTGTCTTACGTAATTTTGACGTTCAAAAAGTGCTGATTCTCAGCCTAGTTTGAATAAATGACTTTTGGTTTTGATTTAGGACTACTTCAACATCAGAATATTGCTAATGAATTCGTTGTACTAGCTTCTGCCCGCGACTTCGTCCGTGTGAAATTTCTTGTCCCCCCGACCCACCCCATCGCATCGCATCGCCTCCCCGCGCTATTCCTTCGCTTTCGCTTAGCGTTCTTTAAGTTTTTTTTTTCTTTTTGCTTGGCTCCTAAAGGTCCTAGTGTGATGTTAAATATTCTTTCTTAAGAATTGGGCTATCAGATTCAAAAAACATTTTTTCAAATCTGACTGGCAGTTCCAGAGACTAGCGCGTTCAAACAAATAAAAAAAAAAATAAAACTCTTCAGCTTTATTATTGTACAGAGTATAAGCATGTAGATTATATTCTCTATGATCAATGATTCAGCATGGGTATTTCTCTATTCAGTCCAATAAGTTAGCCATCCGTAATTAAATGGCGGTGTTTAGTGAATGTGGTGTGAGGAGCTCGTGGCTAAGTAATAACAGCCGCAAGGGTCGATCCATCAGGTTAAGCTACGCTTGCCGGGGTTGGTCTGTGGATGGGTGACCATCTTTCATACCGAGACTCCTCCGTGCCTCGGAAAGCACGTTAAGCCGTTAGTCCCGGCTGTCATTAGTGGATCTTTGACAGTCGTAACGGATCGTCAGAAGCCCGAAAGTCTGACAACCAGTCTTACCAAGGGGTATCGTATTACCCAATAACTGGGTTGTGGGGGTCAGATGGGCAGTCGCTCCATATAAAATACTGATATTCAGCTGCATCCGGTTAGACTGGAAGCCGACCCCAACATAGTTGGGAAAAGGCTAGGCAGATATATATGTTTAGTGAATGTGGTCGGTGCAGGCGGCGCCCGACACGACGTCCGGTGCACCTTACTGGCCACCACAGTCGGTCGTACACAGTAGTATATCACAGGGTGACTTTGAAAATATGCGACAAAATTTAAAAGGGTGTTTTACCCATCAATATGAATAACTTACTATGGGACCAACTTGGAATTCGTAAAAAAAATGTCAATCTTCTTATACAAAATGGTCCAACCGGGTATGTACTTTTACATGGGAAGGTCGATTGCTGATAAACATTAGATCATTGAGAACACTAGGAGATGTTGAAGCTCGATGGAAACAGTTTTTCATTCTTCTCATTTACCTGATATTTTATAGTCCTCCTTCATTTTAGCTAGTGACTTCTCGGGGTCAATCATACATAAATTCAAGTTTATCCCATCTTTCAAGATCCACACTATCTTGCCTTACTGCAGATCTTCCACAAAACACAGCGAACCACTGAAATCCGTCGCGCATTCATGTGCGACACTGCGTTCGGAAATGTTAGGCCGTCCACACACTACTCGTACACCAGACCGATTGCCGACAGTTGCATCTACGTATATATAATATATAATAAGTGATAGGTACCTACTAATAGTTTTAAGAATTATTTACTAACACAATTGTTATTATATGTATATTTAGGTGAAGGTCTATGAGTCTTTGTAATCTGAAAATAAATGGTTCATTATTATTATGTCGTTTAATAATTTTCTTTCTTATTTTGTTACATTTTTAAATATTTCTTAAAAAAAGAATATAAAAATATTTAAAAATATGAAAAAATAAAGGTCCACCGGTGTCGGGAGCAGGGTCCAAGCTACCAGTGGTTAGAGCTGCAGAGACAGGAACCTTCTAGCAATGCGAGCCGTATCAAGGAGTACTGCCTTTTGAATCAGGGCCTTGAACCAACCGCCAAAGGAGAGCCTCGAAAGACGTAGGTCGAGGCTTTCGGCCATCCGGCCATTGGCCGTTACGACAATCGGCACAATGACAGCCGAGCTCACATTCCACATGTCAACAACCTCGTGTGCTAAGTCGAGATATTTTATTTGTTTCACTTTCTCAGCATTCACGAGGTTTTCGTCATGTGGAATGGTAACATCGATTATAATTGCGTGGGGCGCTAATCAATTACCACTATATCAGGCTTATTGGCGAATATAGTTCTGTCAGTAATGAATTGATATACCGATCCCGGTACAACGTTACATGGTAACTCAGAATCCACAAGTTTAATTTTATTTAAGAATAATCCTGTCCACTTAGTTATGCCTGTGCAAGTACTTGCCGTTTGCCAGACGCGAACAACCGGAGATAATATGTCTGATGGGCTCACCCGGACGGTGACATGCCCGACACACATCAACCGTCCCGTGCATCATATCATCATGTTTCCGGTAGTTATTCGTTAAGATAACTTCGTCCATAATTGCACAGACGAAACCTTCAGTTTCCCCGAAAAGGTCACCAAAACGTAGCCAGAATACGGACGCTAAGAAATCTACACCGGGCTCAGGAAGAGACGATAGAAGCGCCCGTGAAGCTCTTTGCTTTGCCATACCTTCTTGCGGTCACCGGTAGTAAGTACTACAGGTTTGCGCCAATTATCTTTAGCCATGGAGAGCGGGGTGAGCCCCTTATTCAATACGACCACATCACGGTACATATGCATTCGGCTTTTAAAAAATATTGCCTGAATATGCACACCTCGCGGTTGTGGAGAGTTTTCGCATTTAAAAAGACTCGACCCTTCCGCGGGATGTACAGTATCATCATCATCGTGGGTGATGCATTCGGTTTGCGGTCACAGCAGTGTACCTTCCCTCCTATCCAGAGCGTCGAGTTTGGTCTGAGTCCATTTGAGTCTGCCGAAAGAGTACGTCAAGACCTTCATGACCCAATTGTTGAAGGCGCGCACCTTGTTTCTGCCTGAAAGAAGACTAATTAACACCTTCTTCAGCCGAACAAAGAAGCGCTGCTTCAACGATTGTCATGTCAGCAACGTTGATGCCTAACGCTTCCGACATACCCAAACACTTATAGCTTTCGGATGAGGAGAGGGATCTAAGGTGTATGGAATCCGAAAGTTGAATTTCCTGGGATTCCATGATCTCACCTCGCTTAACATACATGACTGCACATTTTTCCATAGCAAATTCCATCATTTTATTGCGTGTAGAAATGTTCATGCATACTGCATTACCACGAGGAGATAGTGCAGTTATGTGGGACTCCAACCCACTAAAACTCCACGGTGTCCTCCTCTGCCGCTTGTGGCGGGAACACGGGTACGCGTTAGCACTCACTGCGAAACCGCCGCGGCTGTCCGTTACCGGACCCTCCTCTGGGGAGCCCTTCATCACCGGCGCATCAGAACATATTGCACGCCGTAACCACCCCAGGGACCAAAGCAGCACATGGGCGCTAGACGAGCCCGTGTCTAGGCACCCCTGGTCCCCCTGCGACCGGTCAGGTCAGAGGCCCGGCCGCCTACCACTTTTCAGCCGCAGAGGATACGGAGAGCGGCCAAAACGAATGATTTTATTATTATTATGATCGCACTCATTTTGTAATCGCTGATTAGTGCTACTCGATCTTATGGCTATAAAATTGTAGGCGATAATAAAGATTTTGTTTTGTTTCCGATCTGATACATTATAACCGCTGATATATCGTATGAAATATTTAGAAAAAGTATGAAAATAGAGAATATTTTACCATTAATAACCCAACCCCAACAAGTATTTATTGGTGAGCTTTAACCTATGTAAATTACCGCATTCAAATAAAATGTAGAGAAAATTTTGAATAATGTACAAAAATGCTACAAAACTTACGTAGAACATTTCACTTGATCCACATTTGTATTCAACTCTAATACGACCAAGGTACGCAAAGCATGCACGATGACACGGGAATGCCTCGACAACCGGTAAATGTGGCACATCGTGAGGACATCGGAAGTCATCGGTTCCGATGTTTATGAGTCACACGCGTGACCAGACACAGAGCATAGGTAACCTTGGCCTTCAACGACACAATGAACGATATGGAGGATAATGAGACAATAGTCATGATTGACCGGCGAATGTGAACTGCTAAAGGTTGCCTGCATAAAGATGCTCCAGGAAGTTAAAGTGATATTAATCCACAATCAGCTCACGCATTTAGAAAAATAAAATACCCTTTTAACTAAGGAAATACGTAGCAAGCAAAACGAAGAACTGTGGGATGAAAGTAGTTAGTTTATTTATGAAACATTAAACTTCCCATTTTTATAACAGTTGTCAGAGAACAGATTTTTGTTTAACAAATAGTAAACCAGCATTTTATTATGGAAACTTAAGGACCAATCTTAAGGCCAAGATGGATCAAAATGATCACGTTGGCATTATAAAAGCCAGACACAAAAAATAGTTTAGACAAATGACAGTAAAGCACACGTATAAACACGGCTAAACTTATGGAAGGGTCCACCGCACGTGTAAACAACAGGTTCCAGAATCTCGGTAACAGGATTTACTTCTGAAGCGGTGATCGTCTGAAATTGGTCATCCCATTATCGGCTCCCTCAAATTGCTGGAATTACAGAATATGTAACGGGATTTGGGCAAGGATCCTTCAAAGCTTCTACATGATTTAATCGAGTCCTAGAAATTGGCTTCGTTTAATCCGAAGATGCTAGTTTCTGAATGATTATGTATGATAAGATTTATTGAACATGAGCTATTTGGTGGTTCTTTCGTATTTTATTTACGTGAAAAATGTTAGAAAATTTTAGCCAGAAAATTGATGAAAATCTGACTCTGAACTTATGATTTTTGAAAAAATATTGGTTCTAAGAACATAAAGATCATAAATATTTAGCTAGCAATAGCCATTCTAGGTCACCTCTATAAAAGCAATTCATTTTCATTCCATTATATTCCATATATAGATGAGTTTGGTGAAGAAGATCGGGCTAGTCTTTAGGCAGACATTTTACCTCACTTTACATAAAAGCTGATTCGGGTTCATGTTGTTTATCGCTACATTTTGCTCCATACGTGGTAAACCATACCAACTTTTCTGAATTTAAAGATAGAAACTATTTTTGGAGAAATCGTTTCACGCATATTGAGTAAACCTCATCTCATTAGCTTGTAATTAAATGCTAAAAATAAATAAATTTTGATTCCGATTCTAACTGAAAGAATGTTTTGAAATATTGGCTCATAGGTATATTGAACTTATATTATTTTCTAAGGCTAGTGCTTATGAACTGGCGAGGAATACATTAGTAATCACGAAGATGCTGTACGACAACAACAAAAATAAAATACGTTTATAATGAGTGTAGAGACAGGTAGAGGCTAGCTCCCATCAGATACTCATTTGCCATTTGTTTCCGACATGTGAACCATAAAATACGGTTTAACGTTCAAATGATAAACGTTACATAATTATACTTTGCTTACATTGTCCGATTTGCGTTCAAACTAAACATAGGTAATGTTGATGTGGCTTCGAAGGTAAACACCTCAGCATGTTGCTATGTCAAATATCACGTGTTATCATTTTATAGACCTGGATCAAAGACCCAAAGAATATCAGTATCTAGTAAGTGATATTTTATTAATTCAAGATCAAGTCCAGCACTTAAACTTGATAATCCTTGCTATAAGTAGATCAACCACGTGTAAACAAAGTATTGAACTTAATTTTAATGTCACCTTAAGGCCGCTATCAATAAAAAAACATGTGCTATACTGTGTCAAATGTTTCACTAACGTCCAAGCAATTAATTATGCAAATTTTGCTTCCGGGAGTACCGCATTGATACATACTTTTTACGATGTAACTCTAAAGGCGAACGGGTACTATTTACTTCCTAAAGTGCAATATTTAATAATTATTGTCACTTTAATTATAGTGCTTGCTTGTTATGTGGTAATTACTTACAAGCTTAGGATTTTGTATGTTAGGTATTGTATTATCTTATAGATCTTGTACGATAAGGATAATGACCAAGGCATTGTAGCATTATAACTTGACCATATAGCCTATGGTAAAGTTATAATGATACAATGGCCTAATTAAATAATGATATAGGGTTTGTTCATTATTTTCTCCAATACTGTAGTAAAAACTACATTAAACGAGCATCCATAAATAATGCCAGTTTGCGTATATACACATTAACCATTAATAATATATTCCAAAAGCCTGTTTTAGTTAGCATTTTCCAAATAGCATATGAAGCAAAATGAAGCCTTTATCGCACAAATAGCTGATTTTATTATAATTACAGTCAATCATTCCGCTTAACATGCCAACATTTACATCAACAAGACGATTACAGCATGAATCACAATTTCCACGACTAAGCTATAAAAAACATTGCGAACATAAAAAGTGCTGCTAATTCCAGTAGCCATATTTTCATTCATTGATCCGTAAAGTTCGATTCATACTTAATGGCGGCTCGGAAGTTAGCTGCGAGTGCATTTCAGGGTGACCGTTTCAGTGGTTTAGGCGTGAAAAGGTAACAAACAAACTTACTTTCGCATTTATAATATTAGTTAGGATTGCGCCTAAGTTATTGTCGACTTGACTGTGCCTGCGCTACCTGCACTCGCAGCTAACTTCCGAGCCGCCATGAAGTTTGAATCGTACCATTCCTAACTATCTAGAACTAAATGACAAATGACAGACTAAAGAACCCATGTATACCATGCTTAATTAGATGACAAAACACCACTCAGTAGGTAGTAAAACCCATAATTTTGACATTCACAGCAGTATTTTTGATTGGACTACTGCTTTTGAACACGCAATATTACCAAAACGGCGCAAATTATTCTCTTCGCAATTCATAATGCGACTAAACACCTACAATGCGCTCATTGTAATGCAAATCCAAAGTTTTTTTCGTAATTTCTATTGATATCAGTATCAGCTTGCATCGTAAACGGTTTTTAATGTTCCCGCAATCAGACGTGTGAATATTAAAAGGTAAATGTTGATTCGAATCTTGATAGTCAGTAGTTACCTTGATTTTGACTTTCAATATTTTTTATTATTCAGGGCGTAATATTGAGAGTCCAGTTGATTGTTGGCTTTGCACAATGATACCTTTATTATGTAAATAATTAATATGGCCAAAGTGTCAAAACAATACTTTTAATTACAAAATATTTAATTGTATTTCTATCTCTCCCAGACTAAAATTGAAAATGTATTTAATAATAAACAGCATCTGGATGGAAACGGAACAAATGGAACCGATGAATAAAATTGTTAATTAGATTTTATAAAATACTACTCCGGGAAAACGATGTTGATTTGTAAGGATCGGAAAATTGGACAAAACAATCATTTCATAAAGATTGGTTGAAGGAATTCTTTGAACGGCTGGCTGAAATGGATCGTGAAATTGCCATGACTTCCACAATGGACGAATTGCTTTCAAAACAAGAAATAAAAATAAATGCAGTTCTAACGAGCGACCATTGTGGATTGTTTACAAGACAACCGCTTTAAAACCACGCTGAACTAATTCTTTGTTGTGGTATTTTGCTGAAACTCTTAGACTTAACTAAATGGGACCACTCATAATGTTTTCGAAGTTTTTATTTAGGTGCTGTCTTTACTCTCATCTCGTTAGACGTTATATTATTTATTATGATATGATTTACTAGCAAAAATATTGTTGTATCATATCATATTTAAAAAACCCCCAACGCAATAAAGAAAAGCGAACATTTAAAAAGTAAAAAATAATACCTATCGTTGAGCCATCAAATTCGATCGACTAATAGCTATACATGTATATTTTAATTATAGAAATTGATGGACGGCACGATAAGGTTTGCTCATTGAAATGGCGCTATAATGGACTGGCCAGCTGGCGTAGTTGGTTAAGATACCGCCTATCATGTCGTAGGTCGTGGGTTTGATTCCCATCCAGGACAACCGTTTGTGTGCATGAACATGTCTGTTTGTTCTGAGTCTGGGTGTAATTATCTATATAAGTATGTATTTACAAAAAAAAGTAGTATATCAGTTTCCATAGTACAAGCTCCTCTTAATTTGGGATCAGATGACCGTGTGTGAATTTTGCCCCAGGTTCTTATTATTATTATCTCCTTTATCAATTTTTTAAACTTATTTTATTACATTTCGAAATATTTTTATAAAAAACATTAAAAAAAAACTTATTATTATTATAATGTCGCGGCGGGGTACCGCTGGTTTAAAGGAATAACAAAATAGCTAAAATAGGGAGATAGACACACACACACACACATACACACATAGCGGTCAAATTTGTAACATCCCTCTTTTTTCGTCGGGGGTTAAAAATGAAAACATACGTAAGTGAACGCAATATGATTTCGCCGACATGATCTTTGTTACCATATAAATCGACACATTATTATAGTACCTATACGAGTATATACCGCTGAAGATTAAAATAAATTAGCACAACAAACAGCCCATTGAAAATTGTTACAAACTCGCTAGATTTGGCCGTAGCTAATGATGATGTCTATTTAAAGGGGAGCGACCATTAGCGACCCTGTAGCTATCCCCACTTTTTAACAATACTATAGTTATTGGTTATAACTAACAATAGCATGGCTTTCACAATATTTGCCAGTAAATATGTAAGTTATTCAACGAGCTCTTCGCACTAAGTATTATCTTTTGTGGAGATATGGAGGAGTAGAGTAACAATTATGAATTCAGGTCAACAACATGCAACTTTGAAATTACTATGAGTTTCAAGGTCAGTTTTCTGCTTGTTGGTTTTTTGGTAGTTCTAATTCATTCTGTTGCCTTTATACAAATTTATTTAGGGTCAGCGCAACATGTTTTTAGGGTTCCGTACCTCAAAAGGAAAAAACGGAACCCTTATAGGATCACTCGTGTATCTGTATGTCCGTCTGTCACAGCTGATTTGCTCCGAATCTAATGAGCCGATTAAGTTGAAATTTGGTACACTTGAATGAATTTCTGTGACCCAAACACGGATGTGTAACATAAATAAATGAATTTTGAAAACGGGGGTCAATTTTGGGGGGCAAATAAGAAAATTAAAAAAAAAGTTTTGCAAACTGTACCGTGTGACATATTAAATTAAAGGGCTTACTGTGAGAGTCTCAAATATTTTTTTTTTTATAATTTTAAAATAAATTGTTTTAAAGTTATTTAAGAAGATAGAAGAAAATTGACAATTCCCCTCCCTTAATTTCCGAAACTACTGAGCCTAAAATTTAAAAAAAAATGCAGAAAATAGTTCTATACCTATAGATTACAGGAAAGCTTATAAGAAGTCTATGGTCTTAAAAAAACATGATAAATCTCTCAATATTGTGTGTACAAACTTACATTTGCAGTTGATATGTATGGGACAACATGTTTATCAACTACAATGTTAAGTTTGTTCTGTTGATAAGTTCATCCCAACTACGGAACCCGCAACTAGGCACTTGGGCAGTTTTTTTTTCTTCCATACTTCCTTCGTCGTCCTCTGGGTAGTCACTCCGTTCAAATTGCCCAGAAATATTTATTATAGTTCTTTAACTTAGACTGATTGCAAAAACAACTGGTGAATCTAATATTTTGTGTAAACGACTTTCAAAAAGAAGGAGGTTATGCATTCGGCGGCATTTAGTAGAGGGAGCTTGAGGGGTGTTACCATATTTTATGATTAACTTTGTTTGGGTAGTTTTTGAGTTAGTTAATAAACCACTATGTTGACTATGCTATTTTAAGTTCCTGTCACTCTGTCACTGTTGTTTATATAGCAAGTAAACGTAAAAATATTTATTACGTAACTATCAATAAATGTGTGGACATTTCGGTCCGGTATGTGCAAAGTACATAGAACTCTTAGAAATGACTACGTTTTTGTCTATGGAAACATTTGGAACATTTTGGACGATTAAACTCGTGTAATCATCATAAATTGATTTCATGTTTACTCAGGTGAAAACGTATTTTCATTTTCATGACAATGTATTATTATATTTATTTTGTAAAGGAAGTAGTAACTTCGACGTGTTTTTACAATAATTTGATAACTAATGACGTCTCTGTAAACGAAAACCTTTTAAAACAATAGCATCGTCATGGTTTAACAAAAAACTTGTTGATTTTAATATTCAAAATATTTAGGATAGTCTTTATAAGAATAGTTGAAATTTAACTCAAACTCTACAAGACCAATGTGCAAAAATACACGTAAATATACTACATACAACAACCAACCGACCATTCGCCTATATAAGATAATTTGTTTCCACTAATCCTAGCAGAGTACAATGTAATCGAACAATTGATTAACTGTAATAAATTACGTAAATGGAAGTATTATTAGCTGTTTGATAAAACTGTTAACAAAGAAAATAACCTAAAATGATTATTATTTTTCAACATAAATATTATATATCTACGTATAATATTTACGAGGGTACAATAATGTTGGTTAGACTGGCCTTTATCGGCTCCTAGTTTAAATAAATAAATATCCAATAATCACCCAATTTTATAATAATAAGGCAGAAACAAAGAAAGAAGAAAGAATTTTTTTTTTTTTTTGTTTTAGTATTGTTTTCAATTTCCCTTAATATCATTGTGTCTAGATATAATTATCGGTTCCTTTCAAATATCAAAAATTGTACCGAGATCTATGATAAAATAAACCTCATCAAAATGTGAATAGTAAAATTGATAAATGTCAGTAAGATTAAAAGTACTGACAAAGTGCTTCATGATTTTATTTTATTTTATTTTATCGATACTCACTCTCATTGTGATTTCAGATTGTTACTTCTTATTGGTCAGGGGGTAGGACCGTGTCCAGCTATGGGCTAAAATGACTACAAAGTGGGTCAGCGGCAAAGCGGCGGGCCCGGGAGATGGTGAGATGAACTCAATAATTCTTTTCTAAAAGATGGGCCACATACAGCGATAGGTGGAAGAAGGGTAGGGAGACCTTTTCCCTGCTGAAGGCTGATCAAAAAAAAAAAAAAAAAGCTATCCCGTATTTGGGTTTGATATTATGTAGCTAGGCAAAGGACAATTATCAGAATATAAAATATATATTATATATATATTATTATGTATGCTGCAGTTACTTATTGCGATCACAATTATTGACATATTTTCTGTTCTGGCCCTTTTGAAACTGGCATAGGTACTTAAAACTAAGAAAAACTAAAGATTCCTCTCTTACCGGGCTTCAGCGCCGCCACATCTTGCGTTTCACTATCAACCATTTTCATTTCACACACAGCACTGTTTACAAAAAGTTCGTTAATTAGTCGTATAATAATGTGTTCGTATCGTGTATTGTCGTGTCCGTGTGTGGTCGCCAAGGCAACGCGGGTAGGAAGTGAGCGTTGCGCGCGCGCCTCGCCTATGCGCCTGAGACGCGTCGCTCATGCCTTTATATTGCTCACTTAGATACACTTGAATATGCCGCGGTTTTGTGCTTGTTTTTAAAATTATTGGACTGAAAATGGATAAACATTTTAAACAACAAAGTAGTGTACCTACTTATATTGAAAATAATTTTAAAATATATTACAATCAACTAATCCCGATAGCACCACACGACAGTAAATGACTAGGATTAATTGTCTGAAACTTGCTTATCATTGGTCATGGTTCTTGCATTGTAACGCGCAAGAGAAGTAGCCAAACACGCAAGTCAGCCTTTAATTAACCACAAGACTGATCACAGGTATGGAATCCAATACCTTTTACTTGAGTTTTTCTACTTTCAGGAGTTACGATACTTCACACGAGCACGCTGGGGAATCAGCCCTGTTATCAACTTCGGTGACTGATTGATTAATTTTTTTACCATTCCTGGTTCATAAACTGTCAAATTCAAGAGAAGTAGCAAAACATTTTATGTTTGTCAAACAAACAGCACATAGGTATACAGATTACTGTAGAGTAACACTAGCACAGTAGTAAGTAGTGCACTTGACGCGCGTGACGTCACATCAACACGAGAGCGCCAATCTGATAGTGATGTTCAACAATCTGGCCATATTCTGTGTTGGTGATAATGCAGAATTAGTTTGTTATTTATTAATAGTGTGTCACTTCAATGGAATGGAGTCCGTTCTAGTCTTGTGAAATAAATATGTAATTGAATTTAATCGATTAAAATCAAGTACTTGCAGATGTTGGAAATATAATTTTTAACTAATAAAAACGATGGAAAGCGGAGACGTACAGCTGACAGCGGTCGTACAATGGCTTGGTGTCTACGTATGGTGAGAGCAGAGTTCACAACAAAATCTTTAAAATATTTTCTAAGCATGTTTATAGCTTGGAAAACCAATCTAAATCAAAACATTTTATTTCACACAAACCTACATGGGGGCACTAACTCGTATGAAACGTCATTAGCTAGGTGCTGAGTACAAATTGTTCCTTTCCCATGGAGAAGTGCACAAAGGTTGACTGGTAGAAAATGCCTATAGGATTAAGAGGCCGTATACGAAATTTTGCTGATTTCACTGATTTACGTGATTTTACAAATAAAATACTGTATTTCTATAAGTCAAAACAATTCAATTATGTTCTAATGAATGAGTTACTTTTTTATGTTTATTATGTATGGTAATTTTGAGTAATCGACTTAATAACAGCGACTGTTTCTTGAATTTTTGCTAAAAGAGGTTTAGTATATCACATGAATTGTAATGACGTCAAAAGGGTATGGAAAAACTACAATGTATTATTGTGAAAGTCGTCTAAACAATTTATTCACTACTTTTTACCACTTTAATTAAAAAATTTTGCGTAAGAAAAATATATAACTTAGTAAAATTTTAGAGAAAATTGGCAAAGAATTGCTTTTGATTTCGGCAACTTAGAACTCTCCTTCATAAAATTAAAACAATTCCAGTACAAAATCTATCCATTTCCAAAAATAAAAATTCGCAACATAAAATCTTTTATTAACACAACCTAAACATTGCATTATAATACTCGACGCAAAATAATAAAGTAGCTCATTCATTAGATCACAGTTGAAATGATCTTTCAAGTTGTGCATTACAACTTATAGAAATACAGTATTTTGACTGTAAAATCAAGTAAACCAGCAATATTTTGTATACGGCCTCTTAAGTCCGCCTCTGTACATCTGTGCTTGAAGTATTAAATGATAAATAAATGATAATAATAATAAGTGCCGGTAAGAAACTGCGCGGTGACTTAACAGTGTCAGCACCAGCGCGTCTGCTCCTTATTAAACTATCCGTCAGTTTCAATGCTTCCGATTGATACTAGTTACAACACCAACTTACCACAAATCTTCAAGGATAGGATTAAAGTAAGGAAAATTTTCTTCTGACGCAACACTCAAATGGCCTCATTGACCCCGAGCTGTAACAATTTACAATTCGTCTCCATAGAGACGAAGAGGAAATAAATAAAATCGATGAGTCCCCCAAATGAGTGGGACTTCGGGAGCTCGGCTCCAGAAGCATTTAGTTGGAAGCCCTACTGCCGGAATGAACAACATAATTACAGAGTTTATTTGAACCCGCTCGCATACTTTTTTGTTATAAGGGTTGAGGTTGAGTAAGGCGATTACAATTTTGTAATATGGCTAAATAGAGCGACAGTAAATTAAGGATATAGTTAAAAGCCAAATAAAAAAATTCCGATACCAGACATAAATAACGTTTTTTACAAAAAAAAAACGACTTCCAAAAAAAACACTACAAATGGAAAAATTACTTTTTCGGAAATCAGTGGCTTTGGTTTTGTATTTTCGTGTTTTGCCACCGACTTCCGAAATTAAAGATAATTTTCTTTCTTATGGACGTCGGTTGTTTTTTTTTTTTTTTGTAAAACAGTTTTTACTTTTCACTTTTTAGTTGTTGTAGGTACCTATTTCACACAAATTTGAATCCTCAAAACCAAACAAGCCCAAACCTGCAAACGAAATTAGAACTTCATCCCCCTAGACTAAGTGACAAAAATACGTATTAAAGATAAATTATTATTGAAATATTATAAATTATTATTAAAATAAATAATATTAGATAAATTATTATAAATTATTATTAAAGATATTATTGTACCTAACTCAAAAACTACCCAGCAAAGTTAATAAATCACTTCGAGGAACTTACCCTCTCGAATAAAATAAGACTCTTTCAAATCGGACTACTCTGAAAAAAGTTATGCGTGGTCATACGGTCGACTTGAGAACCTCCTCCTTTTTCTCGTCGGTTAAAAATACAACCGGATTTGAATTTTCACAAAAATATGCATGCATTCACAATCTTGGTTCACAAAATTAAATCAGTACTCTCCTGCGCTTATCCCAATATAATATATTACGGGGTCGGCGTAACATGTCTTTGGTTAAAAAAAAATTAAATGCAAGCAAAAAAGATATAGCCTATGATCAGCAGAGGAACGACTTTCACCGATCTGTTTAATGGATGAAAAGTATTTTAAAACAAATTTAATATGTTAAAAATACATCGCTTGTGGGTTGGTTAAAAATTCCTGGCCAGACTAAGATTAATTAAAAAAAAAATATATATTTTTCGCAGACAGCCCCATATCGTCGTGTTCGCCATAAAATAGCGCTTATTTAGTCGCTCGCCTAGTTAGTATATTTTAAAGGCTTTTTACTTTCTATTGGTATTCAATTTATTCGGTAAACGAAAGAGTGCATTGTAAATTGTAAAAAAAAAAAACGTCCATTTTGAATTTAAATTAATATCAGTCTGGCCAGGAATGTTTTCACCAACCCACACGTGATATATTTTTTAACATACCTACTTTGATTTAAAATACTTTCATCCATTAAAAAGATGGGTGAAGGTCGTTCCTCTACGGATCCTCTACTAATAGTTGAAAACTTTTTCAGAGAAATATTTGGAACCAAAATAACTTTAGTAACCGACGGTCACACGGACACAAATAACCGTTCTAGTTATAAGATTGCATAATAAACTTCTAGCGGACAAACTACAGATCCATCTCTATTTATCTATAGGACAGGTTTACGAGTAGTTCAGTTTTTGCAAAGTGTGTGCAACATACGGCATAACGCTCCACACATCGCGCCTGTACTCGCGGAACGGTTAGGCAGAGATGTATCTGTAATACACCCATATTTCTCTAGTTATGTTTAAGTTAATGTTGGTATATCATTGCGAATTACTAAAAGTCACATTACCGGCTAATAAATTCAGATATGTTCCCGCAGGTGACAAGATTTAATTATAAGTTGTAAGATGCAGTCTTACTTCTAAATAGAAACATTTCTGAAATTCTCTCTAAGAACATTCGCAGGTTCTTCTGAGAGCTCGCGTAAGTAATGTTGCACCCTAAAACCGTATTCTTCGAAAGGAAACTTTGTTGCTAATTAAATGTTCAACTCGGTAATTCGGGCAGCAGTGACGCTGACAAACGGGAGGGAAGTTAACTCGGGCAGCAATGACGCTGACAAACGGGAGGGAAGTTAACTCGGGCAGCAATGACGCTGACAAACGGGAGGGGAGTTAGATCGGGCAGCAGTGACGCTGACAAACGGGAGGGAAGTTAACTCGGGCAGCAATGACGCTGACAAACGGGAGGGAAGTTAACTCGGGCAGCAATGACGCTGACAAACGGGAGGGAAGTTAACTCGGGCAGCAATGACGCTGACAAACGGGAGGGAAGTTAACTCGGGCAGCAATGACGCTGACAAACGGGAGGGGAGTTAGATCGGGCAGCAGTGACGCTGACAAACGGGAGGGAAGTTAACTCGGGCAGCAATGACGCTGACAAACGGGAGGGAAGTTAACTCGGGCAGCAATGACGCTGACAAACGGGAGGGGAGTTAGATCGGGCAGCAATGACGCTGACAAACGGGAGGGGAGTTAACTCGGGCAGCAATGACGCTGACAAACGGGAGGGAAGTTAACTCGGGCAGCAATGACGCTGACAAACGGGAGGGAAGTTAACTCGGGCAGCAATGACGCTGACAAACGGGAGGGAAGTTAACTCGGGCAGCAATGACGCTGACAAACGGGAGGGAAGTTAACTCGGGCAGCAATGACGCTGACAAACGGGAGGGGAGTTAGATCGGGCAGCAGTGACGCTGACAAACGGGAGGGAAGTTAACTCGGGCAGCAATGACGCTGACAAACGGGAGGGAAGTTAACTCGGGCAGCAATGACGCTGACAAACGGGAGGGGAGTTAGATCGGGCAGCAATGACGCTGACAAACGGGAGGGGAGTTAGATCGGGCAGCAGTGACGCTGACAAACGGGAGGGGAGTTAGATCGGGCAGCAGTGACGCTGACAAACGGGAGGGGAGTTAGATCGGGCAGCAGTGACGCTGACAAACGGGAGGGGAGTTAGATCGGGCAGCAGTGACGCTGACAAACGGGAGGGGAGTTAAATCGGGCAGCAGTGACCCTGACAAACGGGAGGGAATTAATTTGGGCAGCAGTGACGCTGACAAACGGGAGGGGAGTTAGATCGGGCAGCAGTGACGCTGACAAACGGGAGGGAAGTTAACTCGGGCAGCAATGACGCTGACAAACGGGAGGGAATTAATTCGGGCAGCAGTGACGCTGACAAACGGGAGGGAAGTTAATTCGGGCAGCAGTGACCCTGACAGACGGGGGGGAATTAATTTGGGCAGCAGTGACGCTGACAAACGGGAGGGGAGTTAGATCGGGCAGCAGTGACGCTGACAAACGGGAGGGAAGTTAACCCGGGCAGCAATGACGCTGACAAACGGGAGGGAATTAATTTGGGCAGCAGTGACGCTGACAAACGGGAGGGAAGTTAATTCGGGCAGCAATGACGCTGACAAACGGGAGAGGAGTTAATTCGGGCAGCAGTGACCCTGACAAACGGGAGGGAATTAATTTGGGCAGCAGTGACGCTGACAAACGGGAGGGAAGTTAATTTGGGTAGCAGTGACGTTGACAAACGGGAGGGAAGTTAATTCGGGCAGCAATGACGCTGACAAACGGGAGAGGAGTTAATTCTGGCAGCAGTGACGCTGAAAACAGGAGGCAAATTAATGCCCTCTCAGTTAGAACTGCCCTCAGAACTGAATGCAATATTTTGCTAAACACAACAGCTGAGATTATCGCTCAATTCTTTATACATGTTGTTCCATTTTCCAGGATTTGGATAGCAAGTAATATAATGAGTAATTATTAGTACCTACTGTTTCAATGCGCTGGTAATACTGATCCTTTGATACGCGTCATGCTCGAAATAAACAATTAATTGAGCCTCTCTTGTGCTTTTGGGCATTGTTGAATATTGGTTACCTACGTGGCCCACATATCAACGGGACTGCCCCTTAAATACGCAATATGCTAAGTACTTCTAATTGACATCAATTGCTTAAAAAACCGGTGAGTTTTCCCTGTAATAATGGCAAGAGGAAAATGTAATCATTGAGGGTGTCATGACTTTATAGACGTTTGGGTCATATAATGCCAGACTATCCGACTTAATATAAGGTCTTTACCTATGTAACTGCCGTTTAGTATGCAGAAAGTTAAAGTAATTTTTATATATTTATTTTTTTTATTTCTATTAAAATTGTTTTGATGCTAACGCTGAAAGCTGCTGCTAACTCAGCCCTAGATTGAGTATCGTCAGCTTCCACTATCGCCTTTAATTCGTCGTTGCCGACTTTAGTTTTCGGATGACCACGGGGTTCATTTTTTAAATCAAAATTTCCATGTCAGAAGCGTTCAAACCAATAACGAGTCGTGCGTTCGTTTGTAGTGTTCACTCCGTACACGTAATAATGTTGCGAGCCGTTTGTGCGGCATTGCTACCGCGACGGAACTCCTGTTACATAATTACTCGTATTTTTATCGTTTCATAGATGAAAAAGATACAAATGCAGTGAAAACAAAACACTAATCAATAAACAAATAACTGAATTTGAAAATAGAATTCCATATGTTTTAAATAAAATTCATTTTAATTTAGAATTTATTGCCAGCCATACATAAATTACGTTTCAAATGGCCAGTATTATAAAACTTCATAGGACCTATTATTACGTGGGTGATATCATTTTTTAAATGTAGTTTTTGTTTTGAGTTTGAGTTTTTAATAACAATAAAAAATCAAATGTTGTCAAAAATTACCGTACTTAAAATCGGACCTGATGATGATGATTAATGATTATTCGATATCAAAAACAGGACATGTTGTATTTTGTGATAGTGGACTATTATCACTATTTGTTTCATAAAGCGATCAATTCTTTCTACCTGTAATAGTAACGTTAGAATTTTTGTTAAGTCTTTATCTTTAAACAAGGTATAACTTAAATAACGCACATTCTCTTAAGAAACCATTGTACTCATCATTATGAACAAATTTTATTATAGGACCAAACCTGAAATCGCGAAAAAAAAAATTAGCTGTTTAGAACATTTTGACGAATTATGCGAACATAAACGCAAACACAACAGATTTTTTTCGCGATTTCAGGTTTGGTCCCATAGTAAAAGTTGTTCATAATGATAAGTTCATGTGCGTTGTTTAAGTTACACCTTGTATATGGAACGTGTATTTCTTTATAATTAATAATAGGTAGGCATGGCTAGTGATTTTAATTAATTACACACATAACTGTATTTACTTATATTGGTAAACAGTCATTTGAAATGTAGGCACCTGAAGCGACTCATGAAATAGTTTCAAGGTGCAAGTGGCTACTTTATGGGTTTCCCTTATCATACCTACTTGTTTACTGCACTTTCGTTTTTATTAACCGACTTAAAAAAAATTACGATATCAATTTGACACGTATGTATGTAATATTATTGGAACTACTAACATAATACGATAATCTATTAGGGCTTCCAAACAAATATACAAAATTTTATAGATGTATGTATGTTTATCTACGCATTATTCCGAAACTGTTAATCATATCGTAGCCGTTTCATTTTTGTTAGCTTACATTTACTTCAACTTAGGGAACAGTGCAAGTTTCATCAAAATCGGTTCTGTAGTTTTGAAAGTAATTGACTAGTACGGGTAAGTGTGACGGCCTGGCTTATTGATACGAGCTACGGGTGTGCTGTCAAAGGGAAAACATCTCAAAACCTTGGTCAAATTCTAGTGCAATATTTATAACAAAACTATTAACTACTTATTACAAACAAATATTCCAGTTTTTACTAAAAGCTAAAAATTACGAAATAAATAAATAATCATTTAAAGATATTAAATCGACTTTAACTCAAAATTATGAAATAACTTTAATTTCGGAAGTCGATGGCCAAAAACTAAAATACAGATCCCAAGACATCGACTTCCGAAACTAAATTTCTTTCATAGTTTTGAGTTAATTTCTTTTTGAAGTCGATTTATTTATTTTTTTAAATTATTTTCTATATTATAACTATATAAATGGGCATACTACTGAAATTGAAGATTTATAAGTACTTCACCACACTAGAATTATTAATTTTATGTCACGAACTTCCTGTTGATTCTTCAAACCGATAAACTTTGTTTAACTATGTATTTAATTTGTGCTCTCAAGACTAGCCTTTTTAACTGAGGCCGAGATCTAGAAACGTTACTTAGCGCGTGCTTTGACTCAGACATGTTCCCGCCTCTCTCTTGTACTTGTAATTAGACAATTGTGCGACAGTGATAGGAATAACGCTTAGCCAACCTATTAACGTTATAGACCGCGACCTTATAATTTTGAAAATTCTTGTCAAGGAATGTGTTAATCCAGTAACAAAATAGAATATTAGATTATCCGACTTTCGGTTTTTACTGTATAGCGATTTAAATGTTTGAGTTACAGATTAACGTTGAAACATTGACCGACAAGCTACAACAGTTTGTCAACTGAACTCACTTAGAGATCTCGTGTATCACGACTACCATAAACATTTCGACGTCAAACCCATGCTCTTATTCCACGTGACTTTTATTTTTTATATACTATTCTATTTCAATTTGTAGGTAATCTTCTTGTTCAATTTTGTAAATGTTGGAAAGATAGTCTGATTCAAAATTTTCGTTTCTGTTTTTCATTCGGATCTACGGAACCCTAAAAACGTCGCCTGACAATGGTATTATATTGATGTGACCCTATACACCAAAATTATATTAAGCACATTTTGTTCACAAACGTTTTGTGCAGTATTCCAACAGTGCACGCACTGTGCAGAACATGCGTTAGTCGCTGCTTCCATCGGCAAAGCTGAGAGTATCTTGTACGCGTACAGTGCAGCACATTTGTAAATGTTTACTCGAAGGAGCCCACTGAAATAAATTAAACATTTGCGCCGCACACTGTGCAGTAAGTTCTCCACACTGGTGGGTTACACGAGCTGGTTGGCCCTAACTTTAGCTAGAAGTCTTGACAACGAACCAAAGACCACGAAAAATCACACCTAGTATTTATTTATTTAAGGATTACCAACGAGTTACATTACAATTATCTTCTACAATAATATAACTTGTATAATAAAGACGTTATCCTGTAATGCACACTCAATTACAGGTAACCACGGCTTACACATTATCGAGTACAGACGCATGCTCTGAATACATAATTAAATTAAGAATATATCAAACAGACAATATACATTCTATTATAAATGTTTAAATGCTAATAAGAAATAATAAAATTGCATCCATATATTACAATAAAACCAATATTATGTCTGAATGAATTATAGAAAAACAAAATAATTGTAAGACATTTAATTATAGATTAAATTAAATTAAAAAAGGCAGATAGATGAACATTTATCAAAATGATGCAAGGACTTAAAGTAAAAGTGACGCACTAACAGCAGACGCCAGCGTGCGCCCGCGCCGCAGGCGGCACGCGGCCGGAGGACTGTCATTACATAGGTAGGTATATAGTTTGTTGAAATAAATATTGTTATCCACTTGAAATATTACGTTGGGAAATATTGATAATTTCCCATTTCGATGTACCGAGAATGTTGTTATTGTAATTATGTTTATTAACTGTGTATAGCGCCTGTGTCTCGCAGCTAGCTCAAGTATTCATTGTAGTACTTACGTTATTTCAAAATGATATCCACAAGTATTGATTGTTAGATAGTTAGTTTGAAAGTGGCGCTGTCTTTGTGTCATGACTTGAGTCAGAATATCCTACTAATATTATAAATATGAAAGTTTGTATGTTTGTTGCTCAATCACGCAAAAACTTGGTATACAGATAGTTTATAACCTGGATTAAGACATAGGATACTTTTCATCCCTGTTCAACCATGAAAAGTAGTTACACGAGCTAGCAACATCATTACAGCGTCAGCGTTAAGAGCGACATATTTACATTCGTTCCGCCGGCAACACCGGCACACCGTCAGCACTAAGAAGTGACCTGCTGAGATCTTCGCTTCATCGGCTCAATACACACACAACACACATGTAAATACGTATCAATGTGTATTGATCACAAAAATTGTATATAATTAAGTTACTATTGTAATAAAGCAGTCATCAAGCTGGAGTCGAGTTTGATTCATCTCCCGTAACTCCTCTCACTGTGGCCAAGATACCTTTAGCCATCATCGGTCCTATGAGTCTGTGGGATCGGCAGTAAGAAAACCATTTCCTGTGTACATTGCACGACGTACAGAAACCCCTATTCCTACCCAAATTCCGTCTGTCACCGTAGGTCTCCTTGTGACAGACTTTCCGTACGTAAAACCAACGTAACTTACGTTTGGTGTGGTTTGTATGATAGGCTAGGGCGTCAGGGTAACTAGGGTGCTAGGTAATTGCTATAGGGCTAGGTTTAGAGTCAGTAGGGTCTTAGGTAGTTCATAGGTACCAGGCTCAATTGTTTCGAACGTAGCCGCACTGTACGCATTTGGAATAACGGCCGCACTAATCTGTAGGTCCCGGTGCGTACAATCCCGGTAGAAGGTTTCCGACATTCACGCGGGCGAAGCCGCAGGCAACAGCTAGTAATTATATAACTATACATTGATAGTTTCACGTGTAAATATTAATAACTAACACGTGAAACTAACAATGAATAACTAAGTTTGCGTAACTAATAGTTTGTTCATGTAAATCCGGCTTAATAGCAATTTATAATATTAGATAAAAACAAAGAAAAAGAAGCAAAAGCGTGGTGGACAAGTTAATCCTTGACAACATAAACGAATTATTTAATTGATCCACTTTCCTAACCTATCCTGATATTCTAATTCTATTCACACCCAATCCTCACGCAACGATTACGTATAACAGCGTCACACAAAAAATAACACAAATGAGCAACATTTTCAAACTCCAGTCACGCACTAACCAAACTTATTTGCTTATCTTAAGATATTTGTCACCATTAAACGTCTTTTCCTTAATCAATCTTCCATTTAATTCCTAAGGAAAATGTTCGAAAATTCAGAGGAAAATGGTCTCGAAAATCTTGAGTTTCGTCCTTTACTTTTCCTTTTGAGTTTGTACCTGCCCTGCTAGGCTACATCCGTGTGATAGTTAGGAATATTAATTTATCTTGTCCTTTGAATGCAATTTTCTGTAGTGCAGTCTCTTTGAGACTTGTTTTGTAAAGCGCTGCGTGAGACGGTTGACGGTGAGGGTTGACTCGGCTGCTGCAAAAACAATTTAAAGTTTCTGGGGTTTTCGTTTGTGTTGGATTAAATATGCTGAATTAAAATGAGATAGGAAATATGACTAAGATGGGTAAAAAACAAACAAAAGCTAGCGGAGCCAGGTATGGAACTTCATCATCATTTCAGCCGAAAGACGTTCACAGTCTCTCAAGCTATGGCACTTCGACCGGTTCTGTGCTTCCGGTATCCAGCGGATTCCTGCGACCTTCACCAGGTCATCGGTTCACCTTGTGGAAGGCCTCCCAAACGTTACGTCTTCCGCTACGCGGTCGCCACTCTAGAACCTTTCGGCCCCATCGAAATGGACCTTATCTCAGCTCATTTTGCAGCAAAATGATACACCGCTGAAATACGTTTATATTTACCACTAGAACCCAAGATTAGGACCTTTCTTTTTAACTGCTGTCATTCATTCGAGAAATTTGACATTCCCAACGTGCTCTTTAGGTAGGTAGTTATCTACTAACGTTTTAATTCTAATGGTAGTTTAGTTTTTTTTAAGAATACGATTTGTTCTGTACTTGTTGGGCGGTTGCGGTTTTTGAAAGTGTCTCAATAAGATTCTATAGTGCTAATAAACTACTAAAAAAACACAATTTTTTATTAAATCGTTAAGTGCCATAAAAATGCATTTAAATTTTACATTTTCAAATTTCGCGCGTAATTTGACGAAAACGCTGGACGCAGTGGACACCATATTATTGCGGACATGACGTCAGTTGGCTGTGTAAACAAATGCGCTGATATGATATTTTGTATGTTAATTGGATAATTGTTTATAATTTAAAAATGAGTCATTATTCTACATATGTGCTGTTCCTGTATGCAAGAATACCTACTACTGTAAAAATAAACACAAGTACAAAGCGTTTAGCTTTACACGCTGATCAGTTTACAGTTGACACTTTTAGTTTAAACAGCCAACATGGCGGATTGGCGGCTACTAATTCATAGTGTTAAAAAACAGATTAAAAAACTAAAAACTTTGAATTTAATTTTAAAATTTATTTTATAGGTAGGCTCTCTAGGTTCCCATTGTCACAAGTGAGAATCTGATATGGAAGTCCTATGGGAATCGAGGGCAACTCTCAAATTTTATAGGCAGACCTATAGCAATTTGGATATTAAAGCACCATTTGGTGAAGTGGAACTGATGATGAAGACCACAAATGGCCATCGGAACTACCTAATAATAAGTATTTCACGGGTAAATATTACATTCGATTAAGTACTTTAATATGGTTGCTAAGCGATTTATGCTCGTCACAATGCATATGGTGAAGTGAAGCTAATGTTGACTTTAGTTCCAGTTCTCCTGGTTCTCACTAACTCCTCAACAATTAGCAGCCCTACATCGGGAAAGCAATATTTTGCAAAAAGCACTTGACATTAGGTTATTGTAACTTAGATAAATTACCAACTGACTAACGAAAAATAAAAAGTGTTTTTACAAAAAAAAAACGACCGATTTAAAAAAAGAAGCATTACAAAGTGACAAATAACTTTAATTTCAGAAGTCGGTGGCAAAAATCTAAAACACATCCCAAGAAACCGACTTCCGAAATCAAAGTGAACCTGTGCACGTTATTCATACGCCGCTTCAACGACAGGGGACGAGTCGCTTCTATTCGAGCAGCTCTCACAAGCAGAAGTTTATACTTGTGCTTGTGAGAGTGCTTGTTGCACTTCGCGGCAGACGTTCTATTTATATTGACCGTCTGCTGCGAAGTGCGCACAAAATTCTTGTTTTTTGTAGTGTTGTAAAAGTAACGTACAAGCAGTGAAGTATATACTTCAACGTACATGTTTCATTGGAATAATCCATGAAAACATCAACAGACTCTTTTTCTGATTCACCTACTTTTACAATTTGTGTGCTTTATATTTGCACACCTTTCCAGCTAGACACAGTGATTCATTGAAGTTATATCAAAATCTTGTAAGATCGCAAGTTAAAAAGCCATAATTTTGATAATACGTTCTGATGGTCATATTTATATTTATGATAGACATGACAACATCAATGCATTTTTTGCAAGCTTTAAATGTTAAAGAACAATATTTTATTCTCTGTTTCCACATTCTTTAGTCATCATGGAATGTTTTGACCTAATTTCATTATCAGCTAATTAATAAAATAAAATAAAAAACCTTTTTTATCATAAATTATAAGTATATCAAATATTTTACTTAGAAATACAATCATTCAAGCGTAATACATTTCATGAAATTCAATAAAAGTGAATGAAAAAAAAAATACACAGTTTTAAAGTAGAAAACATTTAAAATAAAAAAAACTGCCGTGTTCGAATATAATAAAAAAAAGCTCGGTTATTGGCCTTTCTTTTAATATCACTTAAGCTGATATCTCATCAATCTACAGAATTAGATATTGCAAACCAAACTGAGGGAGATAATTTAGATTTTTAAATGGACAAATAAAACAACGTTTTTACTGAATCTAGTACATTTTTATCTTCGAAATGTGAACTTCCGTTCCGGTGATTTTGAGTTGCATCTTCTGCTTCATGATTTAAAAAGATTTCTGAATTTTAAAACCATATTTGATTATTGTCCTTTTTTTAATTCAGTTATGTAGATTTTTGGTAAATAAGGACATTGAAGATTTGTGGTATCTCGTGGACCGAAGCATCACAATTTTCGAGGGAGAGAATAACCAACGTCCTTAACCTTCATAAGTGAGTAAATAAGGACAACAATCTTCACTGGAAACAGCAGGTGTGGTTCAAGCGAAAATTTTCCATTAATGTATGGGCCGAGGTGATTGGCAGAACTTTGCTTGGGGCTCAGTTTTTACCTGACAATTTAAACGGAAACAGCTATCTCACGTTTCTTCAAAAAACGTTCTTCCTGAGCATTTACATGAAGCAGACGTTTTGGAAAGGGAAAGACTAATAATCTTCCAAAAAGTTGGTTTTGCAGCGCATTTGACTATGACAGTGAGAGAATATCGCAGCAATTGTTTCCCAGACAGCTGGATCGGCAGAGACGCACTCATCGCTTGGCCCGCACGGTCGCCGGACCTGACCCTTTGGATTTTTACATCTGGGGAAGGGCTAAGGAGCTCGTATACAGAGTTGAAGAAATTACAACACGGAAGGAGCAAATCCGCGAAATTGAAGAAGCCTTCAATGTTATGAAGCAGGAGATACAACTGAAATTAACAAAGACAGAAGTGATAAGGAGGGCTCGTGCCTGTGGAAGAAATCGCGCTTCACATTTCGAAAATGAAAATAAAATTACTCTATCAAATTTTAAATTTGGTTGTTACACTAGTTCTGAAATTTAACAAGATATCAGCTTAAGTGATACCTAAAAAAAGCCGATAACCGAGCTTATTTTTAAATAAATTTAAATTCTTAAAGCAAATTTTTTTTTAATGCCATGAACTACGTAGTTTTTCAAAATTTTAAATGTTTTCTCCTACTTCAAAACTGTGTAGTAATTTTTCATTAACCCAGATGCTTGAAATTTGTTTTATTAGACAGTTACATATACACATTCGTAAGATTAAAATGCAATTTTTATTAATTATTTATTTTTAAGTTTATAGAGGAGCACGTGGCTAAGTAATTACAGCCGCATGGTTCGATCCATCAGGTTAAGCTACGCTTGCCGGGGTTGGTCCGTAGATGGGTGACCATCTTTACATAACGAGACTCCTTCGGGCCTCGGAAAGCACGTTAAGCCGTTGGTCCCGGCTATAATTCCTGGATCTTTGACAGTCGTTACGGGTCGTCAGAAGCCCGATAGTCTGATAACCAGTCTTACCAAGGGAAAAGAAAGAAAATACATTTATTTAGCACAGACTAAAAGGCACACAAAAATATCACAATACACAGCAGATTGCAATACTAATAAAAAAATAAAAAATAAAAAAACAAACAAATTAAATGTATGCAAATGTAAACAAATAAATGATGCAGAAATGTGTGTGGGTATCGTATTACCCAGTAACTGGGTTGTGGAGGTCAGATAGGCAGTCGCTCCATGTAAAATACTGGTATTCAGCTGCATCCGGTTAGACTGGAAGCCGGCTCTAACATAGTTGAGAAAAGGCTAGGCAGATTGATATTTTTTTAAGTTTATCATTTGGTACCTGGAAGAAGAGAACATAGTACGTTTACTTGTCATGTCGGCAAAATTAGTAGGTTATGAAAAGGAATTTCCAAGTAAGCGACCAAATTAATGTAAAGCCGAATTTACATTATGAAAGTTTATGCAACTAGTTTCATAATGTAATTACGAAACTAGTTGCACAAACTTAGTTCCGATACGATTTTTTTTAATAACCTATCAACTTAGCCAACATAACAGTTAACGTACTATGTTCTCTTCTTCTAGGTACAAAGTTAGCCTTATAAAGTCTGCTTACAAATTTTCAACATTTTACAGATTTCACCAATTCTTGCGATCTAATCTACCCACGAAGCTCTATCAAACATCTGGTCCACGGATCAGCAATGTTCTTGGTCCTTATAGTAACAAATTCTAGACGTGATAGTAGTTACGACGAATCGGTGTGCGAGTGCCGGACGTCTGAAGGAAAATGAGATGCATAGTCAGATATATTCATAGGATAGAAACACCGCTTGCTCAATGGACAAGTTTGATCGTAAGAATTTCAACTTCCTTATGTCTACATTAAACTTACAATTTATCCTCCTAGAGTTATTTTTTATACTTGAGGAAAATCGGAAGTTACTCAAAGTAGTTTGTCCTTTAACTTTTAGTAAATTGTATGCTTGTAAATGAGGATAACACAATATCTCAGAACTAGGTGCTTTAATTTTTGCCTTTGAAGTAGGTCACATACGTGTCGCCGGGAGAGAAGAATGAATATAGCCAACAAGTTATAAATGTACACCAGTATTTTAACATTAACCATATTTATTCCTAAATTACTAAAATATCTCAGTACAAAGACAACTTTACAATGATTCATTTGTACACTATGTAAATCACGAATAATATTGGAATGATATCGCACCTCCGCTCAAATAGTGTCATAGTCAAAAAGCAAACTTAAAACAAACTGTCGAGAAAAAGGCACTTGAAATTTATTCTAACTTTTATTTTTTTCTTTTCCGGTCATAAATCAAAAACTAACCAAATTAAAAAATTAAACTATAGACATGACACTATTTGACATAAGATTTTTACGTTTTCTGAAACTAATGGTACTTTATAAGAGAATTTTAATTTTTTTGAATTGTGACACTATTTGAGCGGAGGTGCGATATGAAAGAGAAGACTCCCCTGTCAACAGCCACGCTATAATGTACTCCACATTATAGCGTGGCTGTTGACAGGGGAGTACGGAAGAAGAGAAAGTGTTGCGCCGACCTCAAGTAACGTGGGACACGGCCAGGAAAATGATGATAATTCACGGCATACGGGAAATAGGAAATAATAATTGTCACCTGAAAAGATTTACTGAACTGTGTGACTATACGCTCTAGTGCAATGAAGATAACATCTTAATTATAAATTAAATTAAACGCTGTTGGTCCGAAATATCATACAATTCTATTAGGTTGGGGAAAAAGTCTTTTCGCATTATAGTATGTATGAACTTGTAATAAAATCTCTTTGGCTATACCATTTGTATCTGGCTGGGTTTGGTATAATTGAAAGTTTAAATTTTAAAGAACATAATTGACTGGCCTGTTGGTCTAGTGGTTAGTGGCCCTGACTGCTATGCCGGAGGTCGTGGGTTCGATTCCCACCCAGGACAAATGTTTGTGTGATGAGCATGATCATTTGTTCTGTGTCTGGGTGTAATTTATCTATATATGTATGTATTTAGAAATATATAAGTATGTTTATCAGTTGTCTAGTTCTCATAACACAAGCTCTGCTTAGCTTGAGGCTAGACGGCGTTGTGTGATAGTTGTGGAATATTATTATTATTATATTATTATTATTATTATTATAATTCCAAATTCAAATTAGGAAAATGTGTGATTTTCATTTGTTTTTCTTACCGTCAAGATGATTGAATCTAATGAAGAAATTCGATACATTTTAAAATTTTACTACAAAAAAGGTAAAAATGCAACGCAAGCCGCGAAAAAAATTTGCGATGTTTATGGACCTAGTGTAGTGTCTGTGAGAGTAGCACAAATTTGGATTAAGCGTTTTCAATCCGGAAATTTTGATGTCAAAGATGCACGTCGCTCTGGTCGCCCTATTACGGATAAAATGGATGCCATTTTTGAAAAAGTGGAGCAAGATCGGCATATCAGTAGTTACGACGTAGCTGAAGAACTGGAAATTGACCACAAAACAGTTTTGGCGCATTTGAAAAAAAAACTGGGTACACAAAAAAGCTCGACATTTGGGTACCTCACGAGCTCACTGAAAGAAACCTAATGAACCGTGTACTCATTTGTGATTCTTTATTACGACGTTATGAAACCAAACCATTTTTGAAGAAGCTGATAACTGGTCATGAAAAGTGGATCACGTATGACAAGAACGTGCGAAAAAGGTCGTGGTCAAAGGCCGGTCAGGCTTCACAGACTGTGGCGAAACCCGGGTTAACTCGCAACAAGGTGATGCTGTGTGTGTGGTGGGATTGGAAGGGCATTATTCATTATGAGCTGTTACCACCAGGCAGGACCATCGATTCTGAACTCTACTGCGAACAAGTGATGAGATTAAAGCAAGAAATTGAGAGAAAGCGGCCGGAATTAATCAACAGAAGGGGTGTAGTTTTTCATCATGATAACGCTAGACCTCACACATCTTTAGCCACTCAGCAAAAATTAAGAGAGTTTGACTGGGAGGTGTTAATGCATCCGCCGTAAAGTCCTGACCTTGCACCTTCAGATTTCCACCTGTTTCGGTCTCTTCAGAATTCTTTAGGCAGTGTCAGGTTAACATCACGAGAGGACTGCCAAAACCACTTGTCGCGGTATTTTGACCAGAAGTCCCAAAATTTCTATAGCAATGGGATCATGTCCCTACCTACAAGATGGAAAAAAGTTATCGAAAAAAATGGTACCTACATACTTTAGTTAAATGTAAATAAACTATATTAAAAAATGTTTTGAATTTTCTTAAAAAATGCGAAGAAACTTTTTCCCCAACCTATATTATTGTTCACATTCAATAGTAAAATGATTAATAGTTAATTCTGCGTTTTTATATGCAGTCTTAAGACTGGATATAAAAACGCAGAATTAATAATTAACTATCAATTAGAGCTAAAGCTCTAATTTTGATAATAAATTTATGTGTGGTCATTGAAATGTGATCAGCTGTAAATAAATAATTATAGCTACATTAAATAATTTGTGTCAAATTAATTATACGTACTGTTTGCAGGTAAATTAATCCTTAAAGATACTTGAGCTGGGCTCATGATTTTGTGTAATGTATGTGCTGCTTAGGCCAATGTTTGTGCTATTGGTGGTTAAGATATTTAGAAGGTATTTATCCATATTATTGTATGTTAGCGTATCTAATGGAAAATCACGTACCTCACCGCGGGCTTTGGACGTCATAAACACCAAGATTCGCGTTATGTCTAAGTCAGATCCGACTGCTTCACTTCAGAAGAAGGAGCAATTCAACAAACTTAATCGTTCACAAGGAGCTCGCTTACAACTGAACCACTATCTGTAGTAAACCAGCTGACACAAACAAAATCACTTCATGGTTAATTTTACACAGATTTTACAGTACCACTAACATTTCCCTCGACCATATACCATTAAAATCTTATCGGAGTTACCCGATCAAATTACTGAGTCATTGAGGGAGCCATTTTACGACAACATGACGTTTACTGGTCGAGGGCGTTATGTTTGAGGATCGTAAAACATTCCTTGTGGTCTGTCCTGGTTGGGTAATCTACTGATGTGGCGACAAATGTCAACACATCGAAATTTCAGTGCTGTATCTACGTACATTAAACATTAATACACGCCGCACCAGACAAGTCATGTGGACTTTAGAATGGAATTTTATAATTAAAGCACACACAATTTCGTGTCTGTATTATGTACCATTGAGGAGTTCCCTCGTTTGCCACCAATCCTGAGTGGAGCAGCCAGGTAATGGTGCACTTAAGAACGAACTATCACAATTAAAGCGTATCTAAAATTTCGTATCTGTACGCACTGTTGACCGTTGAGGAGTTTCTTCGTCTAGAGCCAATCCTGGCTACAAAAACAGATCATGCTTATTTAACATAGAAATTCATTGTCTTCTGATCTGAACCAACATACAAAATATCACCTTCGTAGGATAAGAGGAAGTGGTTTTGATTGAGCTTGCTAGATTCGATCTACACAAACTAACAAACAAACATTGCAAGTTGAATAAAAGCTTGTAAAAATTAAACAGAATTTGTATGAAATTGGCGCCAATTCCCTTGTTCACAAACTAAACTAAAAAGTTAAGTGCATCTTTTTTTTTTTCATTAAAAAAGGACAGGCGAAAAATATTAGTTTAGTCCTGTCAAATTGGTCAGCGCCTGACGTAAATTGACGTATTTTTAGAAACCAATTTTTTAATCACGTATAAACTTGTCTATGGAGTATCTTAATTTGACAGGACTAAACTAATATTTATCGTCCGTCCTTTTCCTAATGAAATAAAAAGAAAAAGATGCATTGGCGTCAGTATCTGCCAAGTATGTTAATAGAAATTTAATCGAAAGTGGTGAAACAGTCGCATTCTCAGTGTGCCGGACGGGCGCTATTGATGGGCACGATGGGGTGAAAGGAGGGTGTGTGCCTAGCCAGGTGTATCCTTATGTCAGGTTAGGTTCCTAGCCCAAACGGCGCTGACGTCCTGCACCTATAGGCTCAGACTACCTGCAGACTGATGGCCGGCGGCTAAGAATTGAAGTCTTGACGGGGAAGGATTTCTTGTAGATGAAACATCAGCTTGAAGTCTTCAGGAGATTTCAGGAGACGCGTTGCGTAACTCTTCAGGAACAGAAATATGGTACCATGCCGATGGCTACGAATCTATATTTTTTTTGCGCGCTTAGATACCTCGAAACTTTACCTCATCGAGAGCCGCAAATTGTCTCCTGATTTCAACTTTATTTTGAATAGAATTTTATTATTCAGGTTTTACAAAATTGCTTATAAATAGCCTAAATATAAAAATAATTATGACATAGCCAGAATAGTCATCAAATTACCCAGCTATTAGGATACCTGTAGTTCCTGTAACATTTTTACTGAAAAGATTTTACAGTGTAAAAACAACAAAAAAGTTAATTATTTTTGTTAAAAAATAATTTTCAAGTTGATTTATTCGAAAACCCATGAAGCTATTTCAATAATCTAATCAGGTATCTCAAGGTGGTCCAATGACCTAAAACAATATCATAGTTACAATATCACAACTATGTTTTTCAGGGCGCGACACGCCCTGAAAACCTAGATCGATAAAACAAGTTAACAAAAAACAACAAACTAACATCTCCAACCCTCATAAACCCAATTAAGTAGGCTTTTCAGGAAGACTAGACCTCTAATAGTACGTCCAGGGCTAGGTCTTTATCTAGGGTACCTGGACGCACCAACAAACTATAAATCGCAGCTATATAGCCCACTTAATTGAAGTTTATAAGGGTTGTACTTACGATTTCTTTAAGAAACACTACTTATCACTTTCCAACTATAAAACACTATTGTTATTTGAAGTTAATTAATAAACATAAACCAAAAAACTATAAACACTGTTTGGTGAGGCATCGTCGCGAACAGTCAGTTATATTAAATAAGGCCCTGAAAGTTGATATAGTTGTTACAAGACGAGGTGGCCGAGAGGTTAAGGCGTTGGACTGCTAATCCAATGTGCTCTGCACGCGTGGGTTCGAATCCCATCCTCGTCGACACAGTTTTTGTTGCTACGAAGCTTTGGTTTGCTAGGACAGCGGTTCCGTCATATTATTGTAACGATCGTCATGAAAATCTGTCATTTTCCCCAGTGTTTAACATTATTGTCTCAAAAAACGCTCTATATTTGGACAATCGTTATTGTGTGTGATTTTGACGTTCAAAAAGTGCTGATTCTCAGCCTAGTTTGAATAAATGACTTTTGATTTTGATTTTGATTGTGTGCCCATTCAACACTTTTTAGGGCCGGTTTTTTTATTCGTAGTTAACCAATGGTTAAACATATGAACTAATGGTTGAATTTTAGCTAAATGTGAAAGGCAAAAAATAGTAACTAATGGCATTTTGGCAAATACATTTAGCCAAAATTAAACCATTAGTTACTATGTTCAACCATTGGTTGAGTTAACTACGGATCAAAAAACTAGCCATTAGGAGATCAAAGATTTAGTAGGGGTACATTGCAATTACGATTCAGCATTGTTGTGATGACTGCATGTTATCTTGGTTACACAATAAAGCCGATTAGAAAGAGACTTAAGGTACTTTAGTTTTTGAAATAATTATACTAATAAAACTTTTCTGATTGGCTTATTTTCAATACAGCACCAGGATTATTTTATATTTTATTTTATAATGTTCCTCATAATATTAAAAATTACAAAAAAAATCTTTTTGTTTTCTTCAGTCAATCAATATGTTGATAGTTTTTATTGTTAGCTCTTCAGAAATGAGGTGTATAGTAGCCAGACCGGCCATTAGCTTTACTAACTTCCAGATAAAATTCTTATGCCATAGAATGTGCGGTTTTCGGAACTGTCTGGTGAAGATGTCTGGTGTACCTAAACACCACGGAAGAATATTTTTACTAAGGTGAAGATCGAGGTTAGATATTTTTCTTGGCCTTGGCATATTTCCGATTAAAATCTATACAGTACTCAAATCACGTGGATTTTCCATCTTATTATCATCATTATCTTTTAAATCAATGATCTCGGACAATCAATATTTCTCAATATTGACACTCGATCTAAGATAGTCTACCTGAATACCAATTTACCGAAGATGCCTGAGTACCTGTAGTCTAGTTTTTGTCAGTCATGATGATGAAACGTGCTAGGTGCTGATAAGCACATGACTGTCGGCTCCTCTTGAAAATGTCCTCTGGATTGTTGAGGTAGAGTGTGATTTACATCCATTGTTATGTAACTCTGATTGAATTGTGATAAAATGATTAAGAATGTTTTCAAATAAAATTTTGATATATATAAAAATATATCTTTGTAATATAATATTTTCTATTTTCCACACTCAAACATTGCACCAAAATTTTTTTTATTTTTTTTGGTAGGACTTATAAAATAACTTTTCCCGCTGTGATCGGAGCGGGAGGGCGTGCTTAAAGCATTATAAGTCCGCTATTGATCCCTTTAAATTGCATACAGTTAAAAAAGGGCTAGCAACACAAACATAATTTACGTTGATTTTTATCCGACTGCGGCGAAGCCCAAATGGAGGGTTATGTGTTTGACCTGTATAATAATAATAATGCTTTATTGAAAACAAAGTAATTACACAGTTACATAAGCACACTGTATGTAAGTATGTACGTATGTATGTCCGTTTCTTTATTCCCTCTTAACTCGTAAATGAATGGACGAATTTAGATAAATTATACGTTTTTAGATTTGTCTTAGTAGTGCGAGTATCACTGGCTACTTTAAAATAAAAAACAAAGTAAAATGGCGAATTTGGGGTGCCATATTTAATTGTAAGGTTCAATTTTTTTTTTCTTCTTAAACCATCGAATGGGACATCAAAAAGAAGGGTTTTAAAAGATGATTACAAAAATATATACAACTATGATTAAAAGTAATTCGAAGTGACAAATCGAAAAAGCTTTTAAATAACCCTCACGACCATAAGTCCTTACAAGAACTAAATCATCTGTGAAACCTTTCACATTTGTAAAGTTGGAAATAAAAAAGAAGTAATTAAAAAAAATACTAAAAACCGGCGGCTGGTGGATGTCTGTGGTCTATCTCAGCCTTTACCATTATTATAAAATGCATTTTACCTTTTTCCGTTTTAGATACCTGCTGCAAGATATAGAAATCCCACTATCAACTGGGAATTAGAAAAGACGTGAAGCACGAGAGAAAATATAAAATAGTTCTGTCACGGAGATCTCGGTCAGCGGCGTGACACTTAGCCTTCCATCCCCCAGGGCTATCACGTGCAGAATTAATACCGTGACATATATTTATTTTTCTTTAGACAAATCGCAATGGTAGGAAGGTTGTATTAAAGTGTTTTTTTTCTCTTTATCTTAGATATTTTTTAGGTCAGAGGCAAAAGAGACAATGTCAACAATGGAGTGAGCTTACCCAGAATAAGCCAGTTCACTCTCACTGTGAAGAGATTAAGGTTGTATGCGTTTGGAAACACAGACGCAGGTAGAGAGTTCCATTCTTTTGCTGTGCGCATTATAAATGCCATTTGGAAACGTATAGCACGAATAGGTAGGGATGGTAACTGGCAGTGCGTCTAGATGTCCGATGGTAGAAGGGGCCGGCGTAATGAGGTCGTGGAGTTCTTGAGCACACTCTCCGAAGTACAATCTGTAGAAGACCGAGAATCAGGCAACCTTGCGGAAATGAGCCAAGCTATGAAGCTTGGCATCCACCAGGTTTACGTCACCAATGAGCCTCTTAGCTCTGCGTTTCACCGAATCAAGCGCGGCAAGTTGGTATTTAGCTGAACTATCCCAAAAGTGGCTGCAACTACAATACTCCATGCGGGATCGGACTTTCGCTTTGTAAAGAGTTAAAAGCTGTCCAGGCATAAATTATCGCTTCACCCTATTTAGGATGCCCAGTTTCTTGACCCGCAGCACCCGACGCGGGTGTACGAGGGAACACTGGGGTGGTTTTAGTCAGTTAGAGTCTTAGAGACCCATCTGCCTACCCCAGGGCGGAGGGCATCCATGAGGATTTCCCTCGTAACCTCGTAAAAAAATAATAATAAAAGGTTTAAAGGTCTAAAGAAGAACTTTAATAGTCTTGCCGTGTACATAAGCTATGTTTTTGTTCACTAACAACCTGACTAACATTTTATTTTATTTCACCACCCTGTTTTATAAACAGTGGAATACATTTTAATAGGTTTATTTAACGGGTTGACCACCCGTAAGTTACCTGTTGCATACATTTCGTGCTAGAACTGGCGTGCGACTTCGTGGTGTGATATTTATGAAATTGACCTGTATGTCTGTATCGAATATCGACGTGATAGCATCATTATTTTTTTATATTACACAGAATTTTTACCTCAGCCGTATCTTCGGAAAAAAGCGGTTTTAAATCAAATAGGAGCTAAACTCCAGGCGTCTAAATGCATGTAACTGTTTCCGTATACCAAAAACAAGAAAGCAACTATCCCTGCTTATATCTTCACATAGCATGACGTCATCGATCAAGCTAGCAACCACTGTCGGCATGGAATAGCCCGGGGCAACCACGGCGTTATTACAATTAGTGTGTTTGTCAATTGATTGATTACCTAATATTATCCAGAGTTGTCTGTGGTTTGTCGCTTCAGTGGTTGTGGGGGTGCTGCTTGTGGTGACTGGTCGTCTTGCTGACCTTGGTTTTGTTATTGTTATTAGTAATTAACTCTTATTTTGTTTATTTTACTTCGATGGTCCTAGTTTATCATTTGTGATTTCGAGTTTCGGTTTCATATACGGAAAGGATGTGCCCACTTACATATATCCATATGTATGTAAGTGGGCACATCCTTTATTACTGGTGGCCTTTATTTAGGTTCTGCTTATATTTTTAGTTTTGTATTTTTATTTCTGCTTGAGTATAGTTATCGATTTTCTTTTTCGGTATATTGGCGTGTAATATCTTACTTATAGCAAATAATTTAATTTAATGTTTTGTGTTGCGTAATGTACGTAAATTATTATGCGCAGTGTTGTATAGATAATTTTTTTTTAACTGAACAAACAGCTGTGCTGCTTGTTGCGCCACTTCCTTTCCCCAGCTAAAGCACTAGGAAGTGGTGAAGGGGGCCGGTTTGGGGGACTGTCTTATGTTTTAGTGCTGATTCTCAGCCTAGTTTGAATAAATGACTTTTGATTTTGATTTTTTGATTTTGTTCTAAGACATGATTTTCAGTGAAACTAATTGTCCTTAGATAGATTTCTCAGGTTTAGTGTTATCGGCTTTTCTCATTGACTGAAGTGCATCTTCGTTTTAGGCAGACACAGATTTATTTCACAAATATATTGTTTCAAAAGTTTGGGTTTCATTCTCTTTTATATGTTGTCTACATCTCTTTATATGTACCTATCGCGCAGATATGGTAGAAGAGATTTCTCTAGAAATAAGCAAAGCTTTCGTACGTGTTGTAGACCCACAAGGAGATCGAGTCCTTTCTTCCTTAAAAATGTTGTTTATTTCGGCTTTTTATTTGATTACTAACATTGTTGGAAACAATAGCTTCAGAGCATAAATACAATAAGTGGGTTCGCATGTTTGGGCGCGGCCATATATTTAGTGAGCGAACAGATTTCTGCTGAGCGCTCTCCGAGTCAGGTGATTTATGGAAGCGCCGCACTGTTGTGGTTTAGGTTACCATTTTATTTGTTTGTCTGTATTTATAGAATAAATCTAAGTAGAAAAGTCACAACGTTCAGTTTTGTTTAAGTAATCTAACAGCTAGTTACTAATTTTGTTTCGTTTTATGTTTGTTCGCATTATGTCCTTATGCATCGCTTTACGGCATTTAAATTATTCTATGATTTCATTAGTTGATGTAATCGCGGCATTCTCCAATGTTATGGCATCATTCCAATTTCCATCATCCTCATAGTCTACTAATAATAATAATAGAATAATATCCTGGGACATTTCACACACGGTCATCTAATCCCAAACTAAGCAGAGCTTGTACTATGGAAACCAGATAACTGATATATACATACACTACTTTTTTATGTAAAGATAAATGATAATTATTTCTTTTGTAAAGTGATGATGAATAAAACTTTTACCACTTACTATATGAGGTTGAGGTTGAAAAGAACAGGAGCCTTTTTATTGTAAGCATTTACAAAATATGTTCATGAGAAAAGTTAGGCCAAAGATAATCTAATTTTTGAAGAAAAAATGTTTAAAATCTATATTAAATAAAAAAAATGAACACAATGAAAAACAAAGAAGGGATTAAGAATATTAATCACAATCTAACTTAATTTTTTATATTTAATTTAATTATTTGATTAACTATAAACTATATCTAAATAAAATGCACAGTGGAATCTCGAATCTCGTTAAGATGTAATCCTTAGTAAGATGAAAAAAATGGCCATTCCCTACCTCTGAACCCCTCAATTATTTAGAGTGTAACCCAAATAAAATGTTATTTCCGTGCGAGGTATTGATAGTACATATTTATAGTCTATAACACAAATTTCAAAAGTAGACTCCGTAAATCAAAGTTAGTAAAAGTAAGTACAAAACTAAAACCCTAAGTTAGGTACTGAAAAATCAGGCTCTTAAAAGTATGAAACACAGTCAAATTAAAAATATGGACTCATAAATCGAACAAATGATGTATGGCTCATCATCTGCCTAGCCTTTTTCTCAAATATGTTAGGGTTGGCTTCCAGTCTAACCGGATGCAGCTGAATACCAGTATTTTACATGGAGCGACTGTCTATCTGACCTCCACAAGCCAGTTACTGGGTAATACGATGCCCTTTGGTAAGACTGGGTTGTCAGACTTTCGGGCTTCTGACGCCCCGTAACCACTGTAAAAGATCCACGAATGACAGCCGGGACCAACGGCTTAACGTGCTTTCCGAGGCACGGGGGTCTTGATATGTAACGATGGTAACGCATCCACGGAGCAACCGCGGCAACCGGAGCTTAACCTGATCGATCGACAATTCGATCGTTATTACTTAGCCACAGGAACAGATCACGTGTGACTCCGGATTTTTAATTTGTCTGTCTTTTTAAAATTTCAGATGAGAATATTTTCTTGTTTCATATTTTTTAGAGTGTAATTTTTCAGTAGTAGTTTTAGTTTTGAATTTAGTTTTTTATTAATTATTGTGGTGTTTCGTTTGTATGAACTACGCAAGCTCCGGGGGCTTCTTAAGCTGATTAAATTAATTAAATAAACAAATTAATTAATTGATAATGCCAACACTATTCATGAGATATTACACATACATTACATTACACATAAGTTTATTGCCTTCAAAAGGCAGCCAGACGCTTAGGCCTTTTGAAGGCAATAATGTTTTCTTCCAAAAAATCAAAAGTCAATGAATTCTCACCAAATTTCCCATGGGGTTGTTTCTTTCGTCTAAAATACTTTTTACGACATAGTCCCCGAAGTCGTTAGTAATGTTTTATTAAAATTATATGCGTCCTATATGAGGGTTCTTACAGTCAACTGCTAATAAGCTGTGAAGGGGACCTCCAGATGTGACTTCGGTGCATAGCAAAAAGGGCCTTGAAAAATAATGGGTTCACGAAACCCGAAACTCTGTGAACTGTTTTTATAAAAACAGTGTAAGTAATTTAATAAAAGCTTTTTGTTTACAAAACCTGTGTTTTGTTTATCGTAATCCTTTCAAATTATTATTTCAATAAAATGCCTTCTGTAATATCATATCAGATTCCATTTTCGCAACTTCTATCGGGATTCATTTTCCAATTTCAATTTCATATTTTCGATTGCTTTTGCAGGGTTTGCCATAAAGAGCACACGCTCTTTGTGTTATAATAAAATTATAATATGTTCCAAAGTCACGAAGCAGAAAGTTTCATGCCTATAAAATACGGAGCATAAAGCCAGCTTGGTCACCCACGGTGAAGCGGAGTGGATCCCGAGGAAGGGCCGCTCGTCAGGGCTTTTCCCAGGAAGCCGACGACGTAGCGGCCAACAAGTAGGTTGCGGTGCCGCTTGGGCGACATTGCAACTGAGGCGGGTTACGATGTCGTATGGGAGGCATCGCGGCTGAGGGTTGGAGGCCACGACGGGAGAGGAGTGCCGGTATTGCGGTGCGCCGCTCTCTCTACCTTTCGCGGCCTTGATGGGATCGCCACCGTCTGATGGCGGACGCGGTGGGGCCGCAGGGGAGGAGGTGTGTCGGTGTTTCGTTGGCTGCTCTTCCTATCTTCTGCGGCCGAAAGGTGGTAGGCGGCCGTGTCACTAACCTTACCGCCAAGCCAAGGGTGCCTAAACACGGGGTCATCTAGCGCCCATGTGCTTAGTCCCTCGGGTGGCGTATAATGTGTTCTGGTGCACCGGTGGTGGGGTCCGGTGTTTCCACCACAAGCGGCAGAGGATGACACCGTGGAGTTTTAGTGGGTTGGAGACCCACATAGTTGCACTATCTCCCCGTGGTAGTGCAGTATGCATGGGCATTTCTCCATGCAAAAAAAAGGCCGGGTGCAAGTAGTACTGACCTTTCTGAAGAGCATCACTGATAAGGTCACTATACTTCTAGAGCGGGATTATTATAACGTCCAAAAAAGGAAATTACCGTACCTATCTATTAGTCAAAATAAAATAATGAACTCATTATAAAATAAAATAATGATCTCTTCTCTGCAGATAGAGCTCAGATTGGTATCTTATTCTATCGATGACTGGCACACCGAAGTCTTATTTCATATTGTTTTTCGATGTTGTTACTTAATTCTCCTATAACTTAACAAATGTCACTGAAAACCTACTTGCTAACTGGGAACCCAATATCTTCATGTTAGTAAGCGGTACACCAGCTGTCATTCGTATTCCAATCTCCAATGCATTGTGATTTCACCGCCCGGGAACATTGCATATTGGTATAGCGGTGTCTGATATAAACTAGCATGCCAATTTGCGCACCAGCTCCGGAGATATTCAATTTACCCTAGAATTGCACCCAATAATAACTCGGTAGATTTACAAGACAATGCAAAGTACTAAGACCGCAGAATCGTGTAAGAAAGTTAGTTATCAGTTATATTGAAATTGAATTTGAACATTGAATTTTAAAAGTTTTGCGTTCTTTATATGAATACAGTGTCATCCGTAGAGACGAGGCGGGAGCAGCGGTAACGGCCCCGAATTACGAGTTGTAGGTCTTAAGTTTGAACCAAGGCAGGCGCTTTACTTTGTGTAATTTATTTCATCACCACTGCTCTCAAAACCGTGAAGGAAAACATTGCAAGGAAACCGGCATATCCTAGAACCAAAAATTTCACCCAATCAAAAATCTACCAATCCACACTGGGCCCACGTGGTGGAGTACAGCCCCATTCCCTCTCACTGAGAGGAGGCCTGTGTCAGCAGTGAGAACGTTACAGGCAGGTTATGGTTCTGCCGTGATGGGCTAGTTATGTGCCGATCGGAACTCATCACAGTCTGAATTCAATGCTCCGTTGGATCTTCTCATCTAGATCGATAGAGATCTGTATTTCGGAACGGGTAACTTCAACAAGCTTCAATTTCCTGACGAACTGACCGACATCTTGACAATTAAAAAGTGCCTGTATATATTGTTATTGCTTTAAGTTTGAGTTTGTAAATATAATATAATCTTTATACATCCATCGATATACTGCCAGACACAAAATTTCCAAATTTCAAATTGACGACAAATTCAATAGTGAACGAACTGAATAATTATTATTTTCACACAAAAGAAAGTAAAACCAAGACTTCCCAACTCAAAAATTTAAATTAATTAAGTAAACAATCAATACCTCCCTGAATGGGTACTGAGTATCAAACTCCGTGGTTAATATTTAGCTGACTACATCTAGTAACGTGTTTTATTTTCAATTAAACTCTTCCTCCGCTTTCAATACGAAGCAAAACTGCATCGGACTAAGTTTATCTCTTTAACATTTTAGTTTTGTTGTTATTAGATTCTAAACTTTTGCATTTTAGTTTTATTGTTACTAGATCCTAAATTTTTATACGTTAGTTTGGTTGTTACTAGATTGTACACTGTGACGTTTTAGTTTTATTGTTACTAGGATCTAAACTTTTACATGTTAGTTTTGTTATTACTAGATTCTACACTGTGACATTTTAGTTTTATTGTTACTAGGTTCTAAACTTTTACATGTTAGTTTTGTTGTTACTAGATCCTAAACTTTTATACGTTAGTTTGGTTGTTACTAGATTCTACACTGTGACATTTTAGTTTTATTGTTACTAGGATCTAAACTTTTACATGTTAGTTTTGTTGTTACTAGATCCTAAACTTTTATACGTTAGTTTGGTTGTTACTAGATTCTACACTGTGACGATTTAGTTTTATTGTTACTAGGATCTAAACTTTTACATGTTAGTTTTGTTGTTACTAGATCCTAAACTTTAGTTTGGTTGTTACTAGATTCTACACTGTGACATTTTAGTTTTATTGTTACTAGGTTCTAAACTTTTACATGTTAGTTTTGTTGTTACTAGATTTTAAACTTTTTTGCTAAACATCAGTAACATAGAAATTGAAGTTTGAATTTTATTTCAGATTTCTAATAACCATTTTTGGAATATTGAAATAATATCTATTTGATGTTTCTGCTAGATACCGTTACAAAACATACCAATACATTGAATGGTTTAAAATAATAAATGCAGCGCGAGACAATAATGACACTTGAAGGTACTTAGGCTCAAAACTTTTCAGCCCCCTGGTAGTTTCAGTTCGCTCTTTGATCTTGGAACCTTTTAAAAAAGAGCGCAGTAAGATGTTTGTGAAGCGATCTCAGTCAAGTGGTAAGCAAACTGAGCCACGATCACGATGTGTTTCGAACAAAAATGTTAGTTTCAAGAGACATAAGTATTTTGCTACTAGACATAAATGGTAGTTTATTTTTAAAGTGTCATGAAAAGATGTTAAGCCTCAGCAAAAACATCTCAAACTCGTACGAAGCCTCAGCAAAAACATTTCAGCACTAAATAATTCTCCAGGATCCGATCCCTGCATCCAAAGAGCTCCTAAGCATACCGTAACGACGTGACACGTACTCTCGAGTTCAATACTCACGACCGGCACTGGGAAAGGTTACCATAACGCTATGACTCACTCCGATCTCGCATTCATTCCACGTAATATATTAGGGTAGTATAACTCGAAGTCTCGACACGTAGACCTGAGGACCGGTAGTAATGGTCTTGTGAATGTTGAAGCGATGGTCTGGTCTAGTGTTGGACGCTGAACGTGTGGCGGAAACCTTTGACATGAATCGTGTAGTCCGCATGTTCGTGATACGAGCATACAATATGGAAGGAAGTATGTATTGGTTAAGGAGTGATGCTGTTGGATTATTTATAAGGTGGATGGGACAAAATGGTGAAATGTTTTCAGGCATTTTAGGTCAAATAGTTTCATTTAACTTAGGTTAGGTCACAGGTTCCGTAAATCAATATACTGGTAAATTGAAATCTAAAAAACTGGAATCTGGTCAGATTCATAGAAATGAATACCTACTCTATTCGGTTTCATGAACCTGATAAGATTCCAGTTTTTCGCACCTTATCACAAAATCTTGTCTTACTAAAATGAAATAATGAAGGATCACTCTTAGCAGTCTCGCGCGACACACGAATGATTTCCAATTGAAATGCAAATGAACTTGAAGATCGACCTTTTAAGTGCAAATCGAAAGAGGTTCAAGGTTGAGTGAAGGTCATTCAAATAGATTTTCAATCTTTTTCTGAGCAGTTGGATGGAACTTTCGAATTGATGTACTCAGATGATTTAGTACTTATAATATATACTAGAAATACAATACTTAATTGAAACCTGAATTGATTCTTTTTACGTTTGGGTTCAAGAGGAAAAAATGCTTCTTTGTTAATTGGACAAACGAACATTTTGACCAGTTTTGACCGACTCTGACTGTAGGTTTGGTTTTGTCTGAACAGGTTTTTTGTTTGGGAAATAGAATACTTAATATTGTAGCCCCTGGTGATTCTTTTGATCCAATGTTCGCAATAAAGAATATTTTTGTAAATAAGCTTTTAAAGTCTATTTACAAAAATAAAAGCTTATTTTTTTAAGAAAGAGTCTAAATTAGACTATTTCTAAAAGTATCTAAACCCGATCTAATTTTTCTTGGTAGCATCTTACCCTGGCCTTCTATCCACACCTCGTCATTCCTATGCTTACTTTGTTGGTAAGGCAGCCCATCGTACCACGTACCTATTGAAGCCAACATGATTGTACTGAGGAAAGACAAATGCCATTTCCAGGGGTGGGGAAATAGTCATCATAGGATGAATGAGTGATGAACTCATTTGAGACCCTGGTGTCTCTTCGTGTCTTGGCTCCATGAATTTTGGGAGTTTTTAATAATAAAGGACTATTTGATCTGCCCGGACTCCTCACTCGCATTGCAGATTGGAGCACAAAGAAGAAAATACTTGGCAATGAATGGAAGTATAAAAGTACAAAAAAACTATACATCGTATTAATTTGTAACAGGAAGAAGATCATTCAAACTAATGAAGATAAAACTAAACATGACTTTTTATTTAACATTACTTCAAACTTAATTCAGGTACATAAATACAAATAAATAAAACACAACTCAACGACGACTCCATTTCGCTTCCAACCTCGACTTTTCAGGTACTTTAATTTCGGCAGCTTTCATTTCTGGGAATATTAAAAATTGAATTAATTTCCACACTCAAGGAAAACTCAACCTTATTTCAAGGAGAATAAAGTTTTATTTCGCTTACCAACATCTGTCTCTTTAGGCTCGTTCCAGGGCTGCTTCACAGATGTACTGAACAGCACAAAGAACAAGTTTGTGGAGAAGTACACTCCTGCGGCTACGAAGAATACTTTGCGCCACTCCGAAGGCTCCGTCTGTAAGTGATATTAGTATTAGTTTGTTAGAAATTATCTTCATATTACCTACTTTAGATCACTGTTCAACTGAAGTGTGAAATGTTGAACTACCTATAACTTTTAACGCTACTTTAATTTGATTTTAAAACAACCTTTTACAGAATCAAATTGTGATTCTTAAATAAACACTAAAGTACTACTACTACTCTACTCTGGTGCTCTTTTCGTAAATCAAAGTAACAATGAGTTTATTACATGTGAACCAAAGGACCAGAATTAAAGAATAAACAAACGTGAACGGACGATTAGAAAATAAAAGAATGAAAGTTACCTCATCGTGGACGATAAACCCGCAGACGAGGGGCGCAATGATAGAGATGATGTTGGCCAAGAAGTTGGTGATGCCCATCAGACACGCGCTGAAGTTCGGGGCCAGGTCGATGTGGACCAACTGGAACAGAAAGATAATCTTAATTCTTTCATTTCGACTCATAAGCTATATATATATAATATATTATATTACGAGTATTCTGTATATACAAATATAGTTATTATACATCATCATCCACCTGGCCTGTTCCTTACTATTTAGGGATCGGCTCCAAGTCTAAACGGATCGAGCAGAATACGTAGACATACACATATCTTTTGTGAACATTCCAGTAATTACTTTTCGTAATGTAGTATATTTTTAATGTAATAATACTTGTGCGTCTTTTTAAGCTGAGAGCCAGTATGAGTCTAAGTTATAACATTTCTCTTAAAATCTTCAAACCAAACGTAATTTAAAAATAATAATCGGGCGGAATCAAATCGTTTCACGGAGAAACTTTCATGTAAAACTAAAAAGAACTTATTAGCGTTCTACAACTTCTGGCTGATAATTAGTTTCATTCTCAAGTGTGCCACAAGGACCTGTTCTGTGGCCAGTACTGTAATCGTCAAATTAATTCTACATTCAAATAAAGTCCTGGGAGCCTGGTTAAAATTACACGATTTATTTTTTTTTTTTTTTTTTTTAATATAACCTCGTGTGATTAAGAAAATTGAAAGTTTACCTACCGGAAGAAATGGATAAGTATTATTGAGTAGTGCGAAACTGTGAAGTACTCGAGTACAATATTTTACAACATTAGGCTGCGGTTAGACTGATAGCCGACCCTCATATAGTTGGGAAAATGCGAGACACATAGATGACGATGATGATTGGTTATTGATATACAAAACACAGGCTAAAATAAGGTAAACATTACTAGATTAGGTGGATATCAGTATTTCGCTGGTGGAGATGGCCGCCTGACCTTTCTAAAGTATTTTACCTACTACGAGTATCATATCGTAAAATTCGAATTCTAAACTTCAAGACTAGTTTATATTGAAATACTTTATAAACACAATACCGAAATTTAAAAATAGAATCATATTAAAAAACTTCTCTCAAACATATTTTTTTAATAGATAATTTTAAAATATTTTTTTAAGTTTAGAAAATAGACGAAATTAACTATCCACCCCCCAGCCTCCAGCTCCCAGCTCCCAGCTCCGAAACTACTGAGCCTAAAATAAAAAAAATAAAACTCAGAAAATATATGATTTTAAACAACAGGAAAACCTATAATAAGTCTATGACTAAAAAACATGGTAAATATCTCAATATTGTGCGTACAAACTTACATTTGCAGTTGGAATGTATGGGAGAACATGTTTTTCAACTACAATGTTAAGTTTGTTCTTGGGATAAATTCATCCCAACTACAGAACCCGTCATTATGCGTAGTCCGACACGTACTTGACCGGTTTTTTCTTTAACAAAATTGTGTTATAAGATATTTTTTTTTTACCTATACGATACAGGGCAAATCCAAGAAGTTAAAACCAAGGTGTTTCCATCAATTTTTTTTTTCTAATGGAACGCATATGCTGGGTGCGCCATTTTTATAGCATAATAAAAAAGTTTTGATTCCAAACAAACTATTACCTCTATTACCTTTGATCTTTTATTTAGAAGGTTCAATAGTGTATGAAACTGCACATAAGTAGGTATTAAAACACCCGTGTCATACAATTAAACACACACTCGTGCTTTAATAACCCTCATTATGCAACAGTTTCAAAAGCTACCTACTTTAATAACCTAGTAAGAAATATCAAACCTAGTAAATTTCTTAAAAATAACTTCAAACAAATTGTAGTTAAACATAATGACAAGCACGAATGAAGGATATTCCCATCAAGCTTCGCGACCATTTACGTTAACTAGTGTATATTTATCGTCTAATACAAAGATGGGTCGTTTATCTTTCCATGTTATCCCCACTCTGCTTCCCACTTCACAACATTTCCGGATGATATATGACTTGAGCGCTGAAACTTGATGCATTTCATTAATCATAGCTTCAGGTTGTTGCAAGCTTGCAATTTTGTGTTTACGAAGCAAATCGGTTTCTATGGCGTTTTGAATGTGGTGATGACGCATAAAATAAAATGAATGAACTAATTAGCTGTATAATGAAAACATTTATGCCATTATGTTTTTCTATGGGATTATTCCGTGGGATATTCGGTCCCTATTCATGTTATTGACTATTTTGAGTTAGTTTTTCACAACGTTTTTTATTCACATTATTTTGAGAGTTTCATTTTAGGGTTATCTAAATAACATTGCTAAGCAACTGAGATTTTTTGCAATCAAATTAATAGCGTCTATACTGTATGTCTCAGTCTTACCATGTATCCAGTGTACTGCCCAGCATTGATTCCCACAGCTATGGTGAGCATAACCACGGCGTACACCATGTTGCCTTCGGGACAGTACGATAAGCCTATTAACGCTATTGCTGGACCCCATAGACCTGGAAAATTCAATAATAAAGTTGTATTTCTTGTACGAGCCGTATATATTTAAGTAACTATATTCTATGTGAAAATATATATGTGAAGTCATTACATTTGAGAAGGGGTAAATCAAAAATTGGGCCAATCGCAACAGAGAACAGGACCAGTTAGACGGTTAAGAAGAATTACTCACCTATGGTATTAAATAACTTTCTGGTATTGGAAACGCTGAGCCACTTTTTTTTTATAATGACATCTGTCATGGTACCCATGACGAAACTGAGCAAATACATGGAGAGGTAAGGCAGAGATGAGAGAATACCATTCTGAAACAAACATACCAAAGTCAATATAAAATCATTATCAATTAAATCGAAAGTTGGATGACGCCTTCAGACTAGGAACAGCGATACAGACTTGCTGGTACTGCTGGTAATGTCTGGATGAGAATGGATATAGTGGACTATGATAAAAAAAAATGAGGTTGTGCTCTGATATACTGAATACATCTGTGTAACCCTTTCGAGTCTACAGGCGTGATGTTATGTTGTGTGATTGCGTAAACAATTCATATTTATGCGATAGCAGCAATCGCGGTCGATTTGCTGTAATTTTTTTAAGACTTCCGTTGTCTGTCTCCGGAGTCCATCATCAGATCTATATGAAATTTAAATGGGACCATTTCAGAATAATTCCCTTTCTAACAACAAAATAATTTTTCAAATCCGTCTATATACGACGGAGTTATGTCCGAACGTACATAAAAAAATAATCTATATACATATAAACATATATAAATTATACATATACATACTAACATAACTATAAATATACATATATAAACTTCCTTCCTTTTTGAAGTCGGTTAAAAATCAGAAATAACTTACATTCTTGAGATTAACATTGAGCACTTTCGACATGTAGGTGGGCATTTCGGTCATCAACGTAAAGAAGCCCCAGTTCTGTCCACAATGGGCCACTATCACCGCCCAGAATGGCAATGACGTCATTATCTTCAGCCAGGGAGTTGGGTACCTCTGAAAAGAGAAATATAAAATTAAAATATACATCTGATTGCCTAATAGCTTGTAACTAACAAATAATCGGTGTATCATCATCATCATCAGGATAAAGGCCTACAGTCCAGTGCTGGACATAGGTCTATCCAATCACACGCCATTCAGCTGGATTCTTGGCAACTCTCATCTAGCTTCTACCAGCCACCCTGCGTAGATCGTCGCTAACGGTATATCAGTGTATAATTGGTTGTAATTAGATTTTCGAGTAAAGTTGGAACAATAAATAAATGTGTACTTACCTTCTGTTCTCCAACTCTTCCCAAAGAAGTCTGAATATACAAAACTTCTTCCTTGGAAATGAATCTTGAGGTTTCTGGAGAATCAGCGCCAAAGATCATATAAGTAAGTGCCCAAATAGCCCCCAAGGTTCCGTTCGCGTAGAATATAGCCTGCCAACCCCATGACGTGGCCAGAAAGCCTGATGCCAGTAGCTGTAGAGCTATGCCCAATTGCCCACCTGAAAGGTAAACATAGGTAGGTAATTAAAGTCCTTTTAATTACTGACCCTTTGAGTGGATTCCAATTTGTTTGTTTCGTGTTCATTCGTTATTACTTATTTGTGACAATTAAGCTGACTGGAAAACGAGCTGTAATTGAATGAAAAAGTGGATGTTGGTACAAAATGTTCGGAGACTTTGTTCGGAGCAATTTAAATAGCATCCAGTTCTTCGGAACTGTCAATGCCTCTGTACTTATTTTTGATATTGAATATGCACTGATATTGTTAGTTTGCAAGATCGTTAACGCATCCAAATAATTATCAATATCAATACTATTTTTACCCAATTGCGGCAACGCCCAAAAAGGAGGGTTATGTTTTTAACCTGTATGTATGTACGTTCCATTGTGACCTCCTGTAGCCTAAACGGCTTGACCGATTTTGATGAAGGATATGTCGCTAGATTTATCTTTATAGTGTGAGTGTCACTGAGTGTATTAAAATTATAAAAAAGTTAAAAGGGTGGATTAAAAAGTAAGTAAGTTTAAAAAAAATCTCCCAAACCTATCGAGTGGTGTATCAAAATGAAGAGTTTTGAAAGGTGAATACAAAAATATATTTGTACAAATTATATGTTTAAATGTAATTTGGAATTAGAAATGATCAAAAAAAAACGTGTGTGGTCGGGGGCCTCCTGGGCCCCGTTAGGAACGAAGGTCCTTCTCACGTATGATTTAAAAAATAAATAATCGAGTGTCAAACCCTAAATTTTATTGCCTTGAAAGAAAATTTATCGACCGGTACCTAAAGCGTTACTTAATACAGTGAGAGAAAAATCCTCCCTCTCCTCCTGCCCCGAATCTCTTCCTTCCTGAATCTCTTCCTGACTAAAAAGTGTAAAATAAAAAATAAAAAACTGACTCCGTGAAAAGTGAACTATAAAAAAAAATTTTGAAACAGACTTATTTTGTTTCCAAATAATCTCACATAGGTACTGTTAGGCCTCCGACTACATGAGAGTGTTTGGAGACCAAATAGGTCATCTTGTTTCCATATTTTTTAAAGTTGACTTTTTACGCAGTCGGGTTTTTTTTAATTTTTTTTAATTACTTTTTTTTTTGTTGAGAAGGATTTATCATGTAACTTCACTGGGGATAAACGATGTCCACCAATACGCACTAAGCGCTTCCAAATGTCTTTTATAATGCGCACAGCAAAAGAGTGGAACTCACTACCTGCGTCTGTGTTTCCGAACGTATACAACCCTAATCTCTTCAAAGTGAGAATGAACAGGCTTCTTCTGGGTAAGCTCACTCCATCGTCGACTTTGTCTCTGTCACCTCTGAGCTAGACTAGAGTCAAGAGCAAACCCATCACAAATAAAAAAAAAAACAAAAATGGTAAGTAAACACGCTTTTATTTTGATCATATACAATAAATTAATGTAAGCAGCCCAAATAAAAGATCAAACAGCTGAGACGCACCGAGGGTTCCGTACTAGCAAAAAAAAAATGTTCTATTTAGATACATTGTTTTATTTTTCCTGTACTCTTTACATAAATTTCTATAACACAGAATAATTTCAGATTTTTCTCTATGCAAACTTCGGAGATAAGGAGGGGGCAACTGTATTTGTTTTTTTACATATTTCATCAAAAGGCGAAAACTATTCGGCCTTAAAAAAAGAAAAAATGTTTGAAAATGTGCAAACAGCGCTCTTTGATATGATATTCGTACCCCACATGCCCTAGTAGCCCCACTTCGAATTTTTAAGGCCCCATTTGAGTCCCTGTTTTAAAAAAAAAATCCTTATTTGCACCTTTTGCTTTTGCTTTCGCTGGGCAAACGTCATCTAAAACTATTCCTACATTCAAGTTGATAGCATTAGTAGTTATCGAGATATCCAGCTGTGACAGACAGACAGACTGAGTCGCACTATAAGGGTCCCTTTTTACCATTTTGGTACGGAACCCTAATTAACAGCGACCGAAAAATAAAATACGAAAAATCAAAAGTATTCATTTATCCATTAATATTTAATTTTTTTTATTTCATATTTCGGAAACGAACAAACCTCGTTTATATGAAACCCAGTATTTTGAGTTGCAACCGTCTAATTAGCTTAATAAGCTTCGATCGGGATTCTGTTGTTTAACTTGCTAAGGGTCAACGCAGATGATAGATTTCATAATCGATCAAGTCTGCGACGCACGAAGTCTGTGGGAACATTCAAGATAAAGTTGGGTGCTCCTACATTTTATTGTACAAACATAATAATATATATAAAGTACATAGTTTATAGCTCCTAAAGACATTTGGGCTAACATCACTGATCCCAGATTATGAACAAAAAAAATTGTGAATTTGGTGCAATCAGTACTTTATTTATGTTTTGAAATGTGTATAATACATTAAGAGCAGCGTGCAATTTTAGCTTAGATGAACTTTACAACCAAAAACAATGCAGACGTGATAGGCTTCATGCACCGGAGACTTAAAAAGCCTGTCAACGAAAAAAACTCGTCGCGAATTCTCTGCCTTTAGACACACACATCGCGCACCAATTTTGCAGATTTTTGGTCGTTGTATCGTCGACAAAGTCTACGCTTCCCTTTATACGGAATAATGTGAGCGGAATGCGATGCAGGTGTACCTGCTGGTGACTTTGTTGCGAGTTGTTGAGTGTTACAACTGTACGTGCTGGTGACTTTGTTGCGAGTTGTTGAGTGTTACAACTGCACCTGCTGGTGACTTTGTTGCGAGTTGTTGAGTGTTACAACTGTACGTGCTGGTGACTTTGTTGCGAGTTGTTGAGTGTTACAACTGCACCTGCTGGTGACTTTGTTGCGAGTTGTTGAGTGTTACAACTGTACCTGCTGGTGACTTTGTTGCGAGTTGTTGAGTGTTACAAATTAGGAGTAGCAACATGTAGGTGCTCTTATCAAACCTTTGACACGGCTTAAACTAAGTTGTGTCTAGTTTACTTCAGGTCTAATAATAAACTTTGTCTAATAAAAGGCAAAAGTATCCAAATATTACGAAACACCACATGAGGATTAACATTCATCCCTTGAGAAGTAACTAGATTATGTTTAATTTGAAAATCAGTATTATAAGCGAACAACAGACACACCAAGGTGGGCCGCACCGCAACTCCTGCTCCTTCATCACATTCGTACATACTGTATGAATCTACGCACACCAAAGTCGGACCGCTCCGGGCTTTTTATATTGGAATGGCATGCGCTGCGGTTCTTTGAGGCAGTATAAGTGCTTGTCTTATACGGTGTATGTACTGGGTTTATATTATTTGTAAATTATTCTAGTTTTTGTCTTACCAGCATATACAAAGGTGGTGAGGAATCCTTTCTCCTGCAGCGGCATCCACTGGCTGACGAGGTGGTGCGTGCTCGGGTAGATGAAGGCTTGTGTTAGACCCTGTAGCACTCGACACGTGCAGACTAGTCGCCAACCACCCTGGAAATAAGCATGATTAGTTCAAACGTTATGAGTTTTAATTGCCAAGATTAATACGAAGAGCCTTCATAAATATGAAGAGAAAAATGACATCGTTAACGTCGTTGCTAACTACTAGTGCGCCTTTGTGTTTTGAATAGCAATAAATAAGAGATCTAAAACGGCTCAATGTTGCTATATCTACCGATTCTATTGATACAGAAATATTATTATTAACTCCTTCAAAGTAAGCTTTCGAGACTATTATATATAAATATATAGAAATTTAGACAGCAATTGCTGTCTTTAGAATCAGCTAGTCTCGAAAGCTTACTTTGAAGGAGTTTTAAGCAACACGACCGCTAAATATTGAATATTAATTCCTATTGAACGAGTAGACAAAAATCAGTTTAGTAGCAGTAATACACCATCTTATAAATAAAAACAATTGAACTCACCCAAGCAGCCCCAACAGGCAGCAACAACGACAGCAGCGAATTGACGGTCACTGATATAGTGAACAGCAACTTGCCGCCGAACCTTCTGGCCAGCATGCCGGCTGGCACCTGCAGGATCACATACCCCCAGAAGAAGGAGGACAGGATGACCGCCTGCACGCTGTGTGGCCACGCGAAGTACTGGAAGATGAAAAATATGCAATGAAAATAAGGACCAACACTTTGGTTAATTGGGAAACTTAGGATCAAGAAAGTTGGTTTAGAAGCTTCAAGTCGTTTTTGAAGCCTGTATTGGCATTTGCAAGTCATAGTAGGTATTATTTTATTGTTTAAATATGTATAAAAATAGAATTTTAGAAACGTTCAAGGTGCGACATTTTGCGGAGAGTCGCAGAGTGCGTGCTGACTAAAATGTTTAGACAAACGTTACTAGCTGGGTAGGTAATTAATGCAAACTTTTGTCGTTCCTGTAACAGCCTAAAAATGAATAAATGCTTTGCTGCGACGAGCCCAGCAAGATTTATTCCTCATTTACTAAACGGACTACCCAGCAAGTCTCCAAAACCATTACTAAGTCCAAGATTAACACCTCCCCCCCTGCCGCACCCTTGAAGTGGACCCAAAAGTTTGTTACAAATTAACAAAGAAAATAACAAGTTTAAAGAGGATCTCACGACAAAAAAACAATCTTCTTACAAAAGAATTTACAATTTAATATGAGGGAATTACATTTATTTTCTTTATGTTGGCTTTAGCTATTTGTTACATTATAGCGGGGCTCGTGGCTAAGTAATAACAGTGGCATGGGTCGATCGAGCAGGTTAAGCTACGCTTGCCCTCCGTGCTTCGGAAAGCACGTTAACCCGTTGGTCTCACCTGTCATTCTTGGATCTTTGACAGTCGTTACAGGTTGTCGGAAGCCCGAAAGTCTGACAACCAGTCTTACCAAGGGGTATCGTATTAGTACCAGCTTAAAACTTTAGTTGGTCTTTAGGGTTGGCCACAACACAGCCTAGGCCACTTGCCTAGGCTGTGCTGCGCGCAAGTAGCATCTTAAAACTTTAGCTGGTCTTTAGGGTTGGCCACAACACAGCCTAGGCCACTAGCCTAAGCTGTGCTGCGCGCAAGTATCAGCTTAAAACTTTAGCTGGTCAGTAGGGTTGGCCAAAACAGAGCCTAGAACGAAAAAAGTGTAACATTTTGACCGTCACGACACTTTTGTTACGTACAAAACGTGTGCAACAGCGAAAGGAACTTCGTTCCAACCTTGGGGGCACCACGAGGCCTCTCGTATTCTCGTAAAGAAAAAAAGCTGCAAGTTAAATTATTATTTTATTTCAAATAGGCACATAATAGGCACTTATGAAGCGTCTCTAATTGTGTAATGGTTGCACCTATTTTCAACATTTAGAATATACAAAAATTTATAAATGCTATTACAATAGCCACTTCATTGAATTTACATTTTACGCAACATTTCTATACACTGTATATGTATACATAATACAATATAACTGGTTCTTCTAATTAGCTATTTCAACTATTTCACTAACGAGCTAACAATAATAAATTAATTATTGTAGCAAGTTATCTCAACAAATACATAAGTAGTTGTTTGTATTGTTTAAAATGCATTCATTTCATGCCAAACATTTTAATATAATAATTAAATATTTTATGACACGGATATGTAAAGTCCACAGTGTGTGCAAAGTGGATGTGGTGGATACCCTGTCCGGTCAGTGTTTACTTTTCTAAGAGCCTTTCAACTTTGCCCGCGATGTAATTAATTAACTAAACAGTTTTGTTCACAAACTCGCGTTTTTGTAGCGCGCGACGTCATTGCATTAGTGTCACTGACAACCTGTATTCTAATAGAGACGCTACTATTTAAATATTACACAGTTTTGTGTCCACAATAACTGCATACGAATATTAATAATTTTATTTCAAAAGCTTTAGATAATAATAGTCACAGAATAATCGTTTTAACTTATTTTTAATGAATGCCCCGTTTTTCATGTCTTGTGTGCCTTAAAAGACGCAAGTGACAATGCCAAACTGAGTTCTGGGCTGACACAGTTTGGATTTCCATGGACACGCTAAGAAGATATCTTCATTAGATAAAACCAAGTTCTTTCATCATTGCTGCGATATTGTGCATCAATCAAACACTGACGAACAACAGCAGCTAGAAGATAATTTCTTCCGTTCATAAATCAATATAATATGTGATGTTTACATCACATTTATGTTGATTATAATTACTGTGATATTTTTTGCGTGTGATCACATATTTATAATTACTGTTGATTTATGAACGGAAGAAAATTGTCTTCTAGCTGTTTGTTTGATATACTATGTATCATTACACAAACGTGTTTAGCGTACTTGGATAACACGTGACATCACGGGGGATAAGGTCGGCCATATCTAAGTGGGCGGGGTTAGAGCGTCACAGATGTGCGGGCGACCGACTGACATGATACACTTTCCATTCAGATCCTGCTTTACTGAGTGGAAATGTTACGTTTTCTGTGGATATGTAACGTCATCGTCATCATTATCATCTCGCCTGTTTTCCCCGAAGAGTTAGGCAAAGGTTTTTTTATTTGATATGGGTTTGCTCTTGACTACAGTCTAGATCAGAGGTGACAGAGACAAAGTCTACGATGGAGTGAGCTTACCCAGAAGAAGCCTGTTCACTCTCATTTTGAAGACATTAAGGTTGTAAACGTTCGGGAATGCAGACGCAGGTAGTGAGTTCCACTCTTTTGCCGTGCGCAGATACTCGTATTTGGAAGCGCTTAGTGCGAATTAGTAGAATGGCCGCTAGGAATGGAAACTTGCAATGCGTCTAGATGATCGATGGTAGAAGGAGACCGGTGGAATGAGGTTGTGGAGTTCCTGAGCACACTCCTCAAAGGCCTATAGGAAGGTCTATAGGAGACCGACAAGGAGGCAACCTTACGGCAATGAGTCAAGCTGTAAAGCTTGGCTTTCACCAGTTTTACGTCGCCAATGAGCCTCTTAGCTCTGCGTTCCACCGAGTCAAGCGCAGCAAGTTGGTATCCAGCTGAGCCATTCCAAAGGTGGGTGTACCTATAATACACGCATTTCACCAGTTATGTTCAAGTCCCATGTAACTGGAGACGAACCTGTTGCCTTCATCATCATTTGAAATGATGACGCTGCTGGACATAGACCACCCCCAAGCACCGCTATTGCCATCAACCGGGCACAAATCCAAACTCCACCCCAATAACACTTTACCCGACCTGGGAATCGAACCCAGGACCTCATGGTCAGCAGTAGCGCCTGCGCCCACTACACCAACGAGGCAGCGGATATAATTAATTATTTATGTCGAATATGTATTCTCTAGTTATGTAGAACATTCAACGTAGATAGCAGAGTCACAAATCTGAGGAAAGGAAAAGGAATTTTCTGGTGACATCCTCATTATCACATAAAGGTACATTGCCACATATATACATTGCCACACATATACATTGCCACATATATACATTGCCACACATATACATTGCCACACATATACATTGCCACATATATACATTGCCACACATATACATTGCCACACATATACATTGCCACATATATACATTGCCACACATATACATTGCCACACATATACATTGCCACACATATACATTGCCACATATATACATTGCCACACATATACATTGCCACATATATACATTGCCACACATATACATTGCCACACATATACATTGCCACATATATACATTGCCACACATATAGCATATATTGCCACAACGTCAGTCTACAAAACTTGAATCTCATAGATTACAAACTCAAAACGTTTATTTCAATTAAACCATATACATACAGTTTTGAATTGTCCAAGAGTCGGTCAATCAGAAAGTTGAAGCTAGTTGCCCATTCCAAAACGTAGATCTCTGTGGAGAAGAATGGGCAAGAAACTCCAGGAACACTCTTTTAAATCAAGATATTACAAAATTTAAGGTACGTTATTTTTGTTACTTCTATAGGTACTCGTATTTGAGAAAAATGTAAAAAAAAAAGAAAAACAATATGAAACAATTCTAAATATAAGATTAAAGTTAACCCCTGGCAGTTAAGGGATGACCAGTCTCACCTGGAGGCGTCCGTTCACTACACACACACACTACTACAGGAGAAAAATAATATCTAATATAATTAGAAAATTAGGATCAGTTTGTTCTTTAGTAAATAATTTAATAGCATTAGAAAAAGGTTGTAAAATTCCCATAAATCCTATTTTATTTGGAACTTTACGAATTTGGATATAACCTAAAATTTTACGTTCTAATAAAGTTAAATAAGCAACACAAACACAAATAATTCAAATTAATAATCCAATTATAATTATATAAATAACACTAGATATAATAATAATAAACATATACTATCTACATAAATTAATTATATACGTATTATTGAAGTCTAAAATTTATAATAAAACCAATTAGAATAGATGAGGGTGGTGGATGCCTTGAAACGCTCTAAAGAGAAATAATTACTAGTAATCGCTAATAACGTGGATACGTGGCTACCAATAAATCTGTATAATCTCAACAACAACAAGGTTGGCCCTCACGTGTGAGCAAGCAAGAGCATTGATAATTATAATCACTTGACCGGACACTAAGGTGATCCTACAATCTCATTAGTAATCGTGGAAATACTATTACATTCTATTAATAGCTTGTAATAAAACTTGGAGCAGTGGTAGCCCAGTGGTAACGGCCGCGACTTACGAATCGCACGTCGTAGGTTCCAACCCAGGCAGGCGCTTTACTTTGTGTAAGTTATTTCACCACCACTGCTCTCAAAACAATGAAGAAAACATCGAGAGGAAGCCAGCATGTCCTTGAACCAAAAATTCGAAGATATGTGACATGTACCAATACTAACCCGCACTGGGCCCGCGTGCTGGATTAAATCCCACTCCCTGTCACCGCGAGGAGGCCTGTGTCCCACCTCAATCAATCTGCCTAGCCTTTTCCCAACTATGTTGGGGTCGGCTTCCAGTCTAACCGGATGCAGCTGAATACCAGTATTTTACATGGAGCGACTGCCTATCTGACCTCCACAACCCAGTTACTGGGCAATACGATACCCCTTGGTAAGACTGATTGTCAGACTTTCGGGCTTATTTTTTTTTTTTTTATTAGTATTGCAATCTGCTGTGTATTATGATATTTTTGTGTGCCTTTTAGTCTGTGCTAAATAAATGTATTTTATTTATTTTCCCTTGGTAAGACTGGTTATCAGACTATCGGGCTTCTGACGACCCGTAACGACTGTCAAAGATCCAGGAATTATAGCCGGGACCAACGGCTTAACGTGCTTTCCGAGGCACGGAGGAGTCTCGGTATGTAAAGATGGTCACCCATCTACGGACCAACCCCGACAAGCGTAGCTTAACCTGATGGTTCGACCCGTGCGGCTGTTATTACTTAGCCACGAGCTCCTCCTGTGTCCCAGCTCTGGGAACATCATAGGCTGGTTATTATTACATATTGCATATTGTAATTGATGTACAGAAGTATGAAGTTGTACCTCATAAATATTATCGATATGAACTTATGCTATGTACATATGTATTTATCTGGTGCAATAAAATAATATTCTGAATAATAAATGCGCAGAACCTTTATGATTAAAAACTCATAAAAAGATAGTTATTATTTAACTTTATGATTTAATACTTATCTCAGTTGATACGCATAATATGTAGGTATTACTGGAATTAGCTCATTTGTAAAATTTTCCACGTTGATTTCATTGAACTCAAGATTATATTATTTTTATACCTAGTTAATTAAGCGTTAAATGGTTATTTTTTATTATTTATTGAATACATAATGTTACAGAGTTTTACCTTAATGTAACAGCTGCCAAACTGCAAAGCAATTTGTCATCAGTAGGTTCTCGTAGAATTTACATGAATCTTTGCTTAATTAAACATTATTAAAATTAAATCTAAGTTTTAAACTAAGACTCACACAAGCGCAGGTTCTATATCCACAGCTACCACACTCAGCGGCATCAGTCAACCTGTATCATGAGACCATCCCATAGTATACCTACTCAGTCTATTTTTATGTAATTTTATATTATTTTCCTACGTTCTTCCCCTTTATGGAAGCAGCCATATCTGTTGGACAAAATTGACAAAATCGCAGAATACATTTTAAATGTGGCCTTGGACGACTAAGCATGGCTTCAAACCACACTACCCATCCGTTTTGGTGGCCTCGGTGTTCGCAAATTACTAGTTTACCTCCTGTCCTCTGTCCACAGCAAAAGTTGACCGGGAAAATTTTAGCACCCTGTCTGGTTGACTGTGATGTGCCGCGCTTGCCCAGATACAGCCCGTAAACCTATCTTTACAGAGACATTGGATGAGCCGCGTATCTTATCAATACGTCCACAAATACTGCTGAGCGTGCCCATCTGCTGCCTGTGGGTGAGTGGGAGCCGGGCCTCTAGCTTCAAGCACTCCTGTCCACCCCCACCACCCCCGATCACCTCCCGGCTCGCTACTTGTCTGCGTCTCGGTGCTCCTTGCAGGGCTACACATCGCTACCATTGCGGTGAAGCTACTGCCTTGGACACCACAGCCATACAGTAAGAGCGCAGCCGGATAGCTCGGCTCGCTAGCATTAATAACATCATCCGTTGTGCTCTGTCACCACCTTCTGCCAACAGTTTTACAACCCAATGCCTTGGCACGCGTCGATGGGAAGAGACCAGACGGAATGATCACAATGCCTTCGAAGTTGGGCAGGCCTTTGGTGCAAGATGCATCGACACCCCTGCGCCATCCCAACTTCCTAGCACGGCGGGCTGTGCTGGGGCGGCTGCTGCAAGTGAGGAAAACCTCAAATACCAAAAATATTCCAATCTTATTAGGAGTTATTCGAGGCGTTTGGGGTTTACACAAGAGCCATGGGATCCGAGTGACCACTTGGTTTTTCGACGCATCGCCAAGCGGCTGTTCGATTTTTTACGTGACCAGAGGCTGGCCTATTTTTTGGCCAAAGAATCAGCATCGCCATACAACGTGTCAATGCTGCCAGCTTATGGGCACTTTTCCTGTTGATAATGATGCAGACTTTTTTAATGCTCTATTATTCTTTCCCCTCTTTTTCAAATACATATACACAGTATTATTATTATGTCCTGTATTTATTTTCTAAACTTATTGAATACATTTTTAAATATTTTTATTAAAAAAATAAAAATATAAGAAAGCAGTTCTCCGTCGGTAGCGGGAGCAAGGTCCAAGCTATCGGTGGTTAGGGCTGCAGACACAGGAACCTCCTCACAATGCGAATCGTATCAAGAAGTACTGCCTTCTGAATCTGGCCCTTGATCCAACCGCCTTTTTTTTTTTTTTTTTTTGTGGAGAAATGCTCATGCATACTGCACTACCACGGGGAGATAGTGCAGTTATGTGGGACTCCAACCCACTAAAACTCCACGGTGTCCTCCTCTGCCGCTTGTGGCGGGAACACGGGCACGCGTTAGCACAACCCGCCGCGGCTGTCCGCCACCGGACCCTCCTCTGGGGAGCACCCCCATCACCGGCACACAAGAACACATTGTGCACCGTGACCACCCCATGGACCAAACCAGCACATGGGCGCCAGACGATCCCGTGTCTAGTCACCCTTGGTCCCCCTGCGACCGGTCAGGTCAGTGGCCCGGCCGCCTACCACTTTTCGGCCGCAGAGGATAGGGAGAGCAACGTGAGCCTCGAGATATGTTGAGGCTTTCGGCCATCAGGCCATTGGCCGTTACTACAATCGGCACAATGACAGCCGAGCTCACATTCCACATCTCAACAACCTCGTGTGCTAAGTCGAGACACTTCATTTGTTTCTCTTTCTCGGCTTTTACGAGGTTCTCGTCATGTGGAATGGTAACATCGACAATCATTTCGCGGCGCACTAATCTATCTATCACCACAATATCAGGCTTATTAGCGACAATATTCCTATCAGTAATGATAGACCGATCCCAATACAACGTGACATGGTCATTTTCTAGAACTGGGTCGGGCATATACTTGTAATACGGTACCTCAGAATCCACAAGTTTATATTTCAAAGCAAGTTGCTGGTGAATAATCCTGGCCACTTGGTTATACCTGTGCAAGTACACGCCGTTAGCCAGACGAGAACAACCACAGATAATATCCAGACAGGAGGTAACGGTTGGGACCGAGGGAGGCACTATTTAGGGTTCCGGCAACCCGTACAAACTTATTAAAGTTTGCACCGGTGATTCGTGCAATAAGAATACTTAATAGTGTCTCTCGGCGTTTGGACATATTATATTTTCTTGCTCTTTGGCGGAATTCCAGAGGGTGACACTTAGTATGTTGTCCGTTGTGTAACTTGTGTTCTACCCAGACCCGCTACTTGGGACTGGACAATCTGAGCAATCATGACTACTATTGTTAGCTTGGGTATTACCTGTTGGTAACAAATGTATGTGTTAATGAATAAAAAAATAAATAATTATGTCTGATGGTCTCACCCGAACGGTGCCATGCCCGACACACATCAACCGTCCCGTCCTTCATAATATATCTCTGGTAGTTATTCGTCAAGATAACTTCGTCCATAATTGCACAAACAAAACCTTCAGTTTCTCCGAAAAGTCACCGCAAATGTACACCGGGTTCATGAAGAACCAGATACTCGTAGAAGCGCCCGTGAAGCTCCTTGTTTTGCCATTCCTTCTGGCGGTCATCGGTAGTAAATACAGGTTTGCGCCAGTTCTCTTTAGCCATGGAGAGCGGAGTGAGCCCCTTATCCACTGTGACCACATCACGGTGCATACCCAATTCGGCTTTTAAAAAATATTCCCTGAGGCTGACACCTCACGGTTGTGGATAGATTTAGCATTTAAAAAGCCACGACCCCCGCACTTCCGCGGGATGTACAGTCTTATCGCCGATGATCGTGGGTGATGCATCCGGTTTGCGGTCAACAGTGTACGAACCCTCCTATCCAGGGCGTCCAGTTCGGTCTGAGTCCATTTGAGTATGCCAAAAGTGTACATCAAGACTCGAAGATCAAGATCCAACCATTAAAGGCGCGCACCTTGTTTCCACCTGATAAAAGACTAATTAATACCTTCTTCAGGCGGCAAAAGAAGCACTCCTTCAACTATTGTTTCATGTCAGCAACGTTGATGCCTAACGCTTCCGACATACCCAAATACTTATAGCTTTCGGATGAGGAGAGGGATCTAAGGTGTATGGAATCCGAGAGTTGGATTCCCTTGGATCCCATGATCTCACCTCGCTTTACATGCATGACTGCACATTTGTCCACACCAAATTCCATCCTGATGGCGCTACTGAATGTTTCAGTTACCTTCAGTAGCTCCATCAGTCGCAATATGTTGGGGCCAATGAGTTTCAAGTCATCAATGTAGAAGAGAAGAGATACATATGTCCTGACCGCCTCTTCTTTATTATTATTATTATTATAAGTCTGTAAGTTTACATAATAATATTATGTAGAAAATAAGTAAATTCTACGCGCTCAGTATAAGGTAAGCAAACACTCACCGACCGAGGCCGCCGATCGACCGCAACAACTATGGACTTTTTTCGATGTGTCCTAAGGTAACATTAGCTGTAGAGGTAATGTTTCCTTAGGACACATTTGACACTTCGAGTGGGCTGGCAGTTCATGGGATTTACCTGTTCTTAAAATAATACCGACCTGAATCGTGGCAGAGCTGCCAGTATTTCAGGCACTTTAACTTGTAACAAAAATAAATAATTGGTGTTTGTTTATTTTTAATTATAAGTTAAAACGTACACTTAGTTCAACAGACTGAAATGGTGGTTTCAAAAGTTTATTATGGTTCACCACAAAAGAGAAAAGGCCTTTTTTGTTTTTATGATCACATACTCATATTTTGTTTTGTTTTGAGAATATCACATGTTAGTAAATACATTATTTTGATAACAAACTTATGCGTTTTTTTTTTATCTTTGCAGTTTTATTTTTTACGACCCAATTAATTGACTCTGTAGATAAGATAAACAAATAAACTTTTTGCTAAGAGGTCAAACATTCGTAAAGAATAATTTGTTCTCTGATAATTCTATGGTTATTTTTAAGCTACTAATTTGTCTTATCCTGGGACATTATTTAACACATGGTCATCTGATTATAAACTAAACAGAGCGTGTACTATGAAAACCAGATAACTACACTACTTTATGCAGTACTTTAGTTTTGTAAATACAATAATAAGTACCTAATGCAATTATGGAAACATTTAATCTTTGTCAAGATAATAGTTTGTGGTAGGTTAGTATGCTTTTGTGCGGGGCAAATAATAATTACTGAATATTCGAAAAATTTATAATTTTATGAAACTTAATATTTAATCAAGCGCCAGTGTCCGTGATATTAAAAGTTTCTTACGTTTTTTGCAATTCGCAAGTCAGTATTAGATTGTATGTTGATCAAAATACGATTTGCGACCGTAACAAGTTTGTATTTATAGAATTACAATCATTAAAGTCATCAATACAGCTCCTTAAAACCAATTTAGTGATATCTTGACATTTGAAGGATACTAACTTACGGAGTTGTATCAAATGATTATAATTTTGTTAATACACGTATGTTGAGATCGCGAATCATACTTTCATAAACATTTATAACCTAAATCATTGACTTGCAAATTGCAAAAAAACGTAAGAAAATTAGAATTTCAAGGGCTTCCCTGGCGCTTCCCCTTAAGGAACTAAAATTACTTAGGTAGGTTTTTTAAATACTTACCTAATATTGGCAAAATATTTTTTTTTTTTAAATTGAGCTTTCGAATTTAAACCGTACCGATTAGACGTTAAACCGTTGGTCCCGGCTGTCATTTGTAGATCTTCGGCAGTCGTTACGGGTCGTCAAAAGCTCTTCTGACAACCAAGGACGACCAGTCTTACTAAAGCGAATCGTATTACCCAGTTAGGTCGTGGAGGTCAGAAATACAATCGCTCCATGTAAAATACTGGTATTCAGCTGCATCCGGTACGACCGAAACTCCCAAACGTAGTTAGTGAAAGGCTAGGTATGACGAGGATGACGGTAGCAGCACAAGGAATTTTACTGTCCGGCAGTCCGATTTTTTACGATCCGATGTAGCATGAAAAAAAACGGATGATTGGCTTGTGCACTTGTCCGTCTCCTTCGTTTAATTTGATATATCGCACGGTACAGATTGCAAATGTTTTTTTTTTTTAATTTTCTTATTTACCCCCCAAAATTGATCCCCATATTCAAAATTCATTAATTTACATTACACGTCCGTGTTTGGCTCACAAAAATACCAAATTTCAACTTAATCGGTCCATTAGATTCGGAGCAAATTGGCTGTGACAGACGGACAGACAGGCAGACACATGAGTGATTCTATAAGGGTTCCGTTTTTTCCTTTTAAGGTACGGAACCCTAAAAAACATATAAATTTGGCGAAATGTTTATTTTAGGTAACTAAAATTAAACATGTAATTTCAGATACCTAAAATAAAAATTTCGATATTTAAATTAAAGATAATTAATACGTTTTTTTAAATCTTCTTCTGGAGACTTTTGTTTGTAGTTGGCCATTGCAGTAATTCATCATAAAACTTTGTAAATTCTCCTGGTAATTAGGTATATTGTTTCACTTTTGCAATATGTGCAATGTTTTATTTATTAATAGGTACTTTGCCATTATAAGCTCGATATTCTTGGCTTGGTAAGTTACTGCAAATGCTTTTTACTCTAGAAAGAACGAACATTTCCTCAGATACTATCTATATAATTATTTGCGATCACTTTACCAGGTTTTTTAGGATCAAAAACAAACTCATAATAAGCCGATACTTAAAAATTAAGTTTTTAATTTTAGGTACACCTTTTTCGTAACTTCTTACTGATAAAGGTTTAGATTTAAAATTTAGTTAAGCCCATTTCTTGAAATCAATAATATTTTCTGTATTTACGTTAAATTTCTTGGTATAGAAGTGTTACAATAAATTCAAAAAGGGCATCTCTTTACAGTTGTGACCTTTTCAAAATTGTTGCTGTAGACGTCATGACGCGACTGTAGAACAAATACCATAGATTTATCTTTTCGTATAAAATAGGTAGAGGGAATCATTTAGAATTCATTGATTTGAAAAAACGTATTTGTCAAAATATGCGAGATGTGCCCTTTTCGAAATTACATATTCATTTATGGCGTGACATATCGGACCGTAAAATATCGGACTGCCGGACAGTAAAATTCCTTGTAGTGCACAAACGCCCTAACCCTGGGAAAAACAGGCGTGATTTTGTATTTCATTTTCATACATATATTTGTCGTACTATCTTGTTCTTAGCGCCTGGTGAAGATTTTATTACTGTTTTCGACAAAAATAAACGCTAAGTATGTTAGTGAGCCTTTAGTTTTGCTATTCGTGTTCTGAACTTAAATGTTTTTATTAAAAAAAAGTATAATAATAATAAACTTAAAGTGTTACTGATAGCCAGACATCTGCGAAAATAAACCTACGCAACAGGAAATTGGAAGGAACTTACGTCAGACTGAAGATGACTTTGGCTTCAATAAATTCAAGGTAACTACAAATTGCATCAGCAAGTCGAGTTTTTGACTAATTGTTCATACAACTATATGTACTGCGGTACGAACACTAAGTAAACTTTCTTACTAATTCAAATTAGTTTAATGATAACCTTTAATAAGCAACAAATTACTGACAACAATATGTTATAGATAATAATATTATGTTGTAGATAGCGAACACCAACAAAGCTAAATTTTGCTTGATTGATAGAACTCTACCCTAGAAAATCTACAAACATAGTGCAACATATATTTTTTTAATTTTGCGGGCAAGTCTACAAAAGATAGTAATCAAGTCGGGGTGAGGAGTAGCATGAACATCCATCACACGAGACAGTCAACCCCACGGCTACCTTGATTGGCTTAATGTGGTAACCAATCCATGACCTGTGGGGTAATAGCGTAACACACAGTAGAAATCGGTTTCATTTTAACAGTTCAACAACATTCACGTCGTTGAGCAGTCAAATTTTTGAACATATGAAGCAATGGATTGGCCATAAAGTTCAAAATCATTCAGATTCTGATTGATAGTGTGTTATGCTATTAGAGTGCTATTCTATTTTGTTTGCGTGTTGCGCCGACTCCAAGTAACATGGCACAAGGGCAGAAAGATGATGATTATGTTTTATTCTCACACAGTTTGGGCCAATTCTGGAGAAGAAGATAAGTATATAAGACTCACAGTTTCCTTCCTCTCGTCAGTCATATCAACGATAGCCATGCTCATGTTGACCCTCATGGTGAAGGCGAACAGCATCCCGAAGAACAGCAGCACCGTCTGCGCGTGGCGGACTCCCAAGCCCTCTGTGAATTATGACAAAGAACTGTGATAATCTGGTCGGATGGTTTTGTTTTGATCTGTGAACTCTTTAAATCCTAAAACGTCAAACTAATTAAGATTTTTTATTTTTTATTTTGTTCACCAATGACAATAGATTTAGGTAAGAAGGACTGACTTGAAGCAGCAAAGAAACACTACAGAAATAAGAAAGGTATTATAAATATGAACCTGCAATAACAAAATCTATCATAACATTGAGACGATCAATGCTCAACAGTGGATATAACGATTGATCAATAAAGATGATGATGAAAGAGAAAGATCCTCCACCTAAGCTTTGTTTACATTTTTGGTGCAACAGTAACTTGGGAACCTTTGCAATATCAGGTAATTCTTAGGACCTACGAAACTTTCAGCTTAGATGAAAACAGCAAAGTTCGTGATACTATAGTAGCATCGAAACATTGACACATGAACTTGTCTCAGGCAACACATGCATCATTTGAAACGTGAGTTGAGGAAACTTTGCGTTTCATACACCATTATATTAAATCATGATGAAAAGGCTTAGGGTTAACAAACAAATATAACTTTTCACAGTGGCAGTCTATTTGGGATCATTGTACATTCAGGAAAATTAATCGTAAATTAACACTCTACGGCAATTTGCCGTGTGAGGCACACGGCGCGGTTTCTTTACGGTACAGCGCGCTAGGCGCACCGTAGAATAACGTATGTGCGTCGTCTATGTCAAAAAAAAACTTCCATTAGTGACCCATACAACATTGACGACAGTGCCTACACAATCATAGTGAATCAACCATAGTATTTCACGGTAAGAAAAACATCAATTCATGCAGCTGTCAAAAGTAAAGTTGGTCGTCAATTTGCTTAACAATTAATTCCCCTGACTTTACCTAGCTCTGCAATAGCGAAATCTGTCGTAAGATGGATCAGCAAATATTCAACCTTAAATAATTTAAACGTCCTATCGCTTTGCATTTTCATGTTTCTATTCACTGTCTTCCATTTTCAATAGTCGCGTTGATAAAATTATGACTTGTACTTGAATTTAAAAGTTTCGTTACAACCTAAAGTCTGACAACCAGTCATACCAAAGGGTATCGTATTACCCAGTAACTGGATTGCTTTTGCGGACAAGTGTTACCGGAACGCACACAAACTTAGAGCAACTAAGCGATACGAGTACTAACATAGTTTTAAGTATTATTAACTAACATAATTGTTATTATATGTATACATTTGGGTTTGTAACCTGAAAATAAATGGTTTGTTATTATTATTCAGGAGGTCAGACAGGCAGTCGCTCCATGTACAATACTGGTATTCAGCTGCATCTGGTAAGACTGGAAGCCGATCCCAACATAGCTGGGAAAAGGCTAGGCAGATCACTTGAATTTAAAAGTTGTTTCATGATTTATCAGTTTTTATTCAGCCGTCTCAATTTCAAAAACAAAAAAAACATCAATCAATACTCACTGGGCCTAAGGATTTCAATTTCCTTTTCATCAGCAACTCTCATGTTGGATTAGTACCGTTTTGTCACTTAATGTCCACCGAGCACTACCGCACATACGCGCAGGATGGCGCTTAGTGTTAAGATGACACTAATCGTGCACTCTGAGATATTAGTGCGGATTTTGTAAAACTATGGAGTCGATATTGGGGCTAAAATTATTATCACTAAGGTTTTCTTTGAAATGTTGTTTTTAATTAAAATACTGGAATAGTTCCAAGAAAAAAAATCAATTCGATCTAGGGACATAGCCCCATGCTTTTTATAGAGCCTTTCTTTAGACTCCTCATTAAGTAGATAACAACGCCAGTTTGTCTCGGCGAACTAATACTAAATCGCCTGCGTGTTGTAACATTACGTTTACGAGTAATATTAACGATAGCTAACTATCGCGGAAACAAATTACTTTTCATTTTCAATTTTTTTTTAAACACTTGGAAATTACTTGAATATTTGTAGTTAATTATTATGAGGCAGGCCGTAAATTCTGTTGGCTGCTTTTTAATAAAAAAATATTTACACTGGTTGGTACTGGTACCTCTCCAACTGTCAAGTTACTGAATACGATTAAAAGTCTGAGTATAGAGCTTTTGGGTATGGAGTGACGTCTAGTCTCAACTGCTGCTCAACCATCGAGTAAAAAGCACAGACTCCAGTCAAGAAGCTGGGCATCCTAAACAAGGTGAGGCCATACTTCGCATCTGGACAGCTTTTAAGTCTGCACAAAACACAGGTTCGTTCCTGTATGGAGTATTGCAGCCACTGATGGGATGGCTCACCAAAATACCAGCTAGCTGCACTTGACTCAATACTCAATATCTTTATTGCTTTACCATAATGTGTACTTAGGTGGTAAGTTCTATATAATTGAGATCATTATGGACCCTGTAGGGCACAGCAAAAGGGTAGGAGAGAGGAAGACCTGTTTTAGGAGATCATGAGTAAATATTATTGCCATATTATTTAATTTATTATTATTGCTATTTTATTTAATAAAATATTTTTTGTTGTATTATTTATTATTATTATATTAATTATTAATAATTACCATATCATTAATATATTTTAAGCATACCTATAGATTGCGTGATTATCATTAATTATTGTTAACAAATCGGTGGAATGCGGAGCAAAAAGACTTATAGGCGACGAGACGTTGGTGGCGAGGCTTCACAGCCGCCCTCATCGGCGTAATGCTTGCCTGTCGGTCTACTACGGAGAGTGTGCGCGGAAGCTCCACAACCTGACCTCACCATCGCCTTTTACCACCGGACTACCAGACGTACTGCAGGGTACCATCGCGACATGGTTGATATCCCGACCAGTCATACTCAGCGCTTTTCCTCCTCATTTATTATGCGCACAGCCAAAGTGTGGAAGTCACTGCCAGCGTCGTGTTTCCTTCCACAGGAACCGGCATCTTCTGGGCCCGCTCGTTCCATAATAGACCTCATCCATCGCTTTCTATCAGGCGTGATCGAGGCCAAGAGCAGGCCCCGTCAGCAATAAAAAAAACATGTGGAAAATATTGTCAAGGAACACACCTCTAAAACTTATAACAGAATGGACATCCACAGATTCCTGTGTTACAAAATTTGTTAAGTTTTATGATGCTGATAACTTGTATGTATACATCACAGAAAGGTTATCGCGTAAGGGCGCGAGAATTATATCAACAATTTGTCATTTTGTTACAATATCGATGCAGACAACGGATTTTAAATCTTGTCTGTTTGTATTAAGAGTTACGCAAGCTGCATGAATAATTTGAGCAATTTTTGGAATTGTATTTGAACTTTGACATTGACTTTGGCGTTGTGATACTATTTTTATAGCTTGTAAAGATAACTGCAATTAAGTTTATTTCGTCAAAGAGAGACAGTAGTTACATTTAAAAGTATTATTAAAGCCTGTGAAGTAAATGATTTGTTGTAAAACTTCCAATTGCTTTCAAATTTCGTTGAATTATTCCAAGGGTAAGTTTGGTCTAGAAGGTAATTTCTTGGAAATGCAAAGTTTCATCGTCATCTCTTGGTTCGACTTGACTTGACTTTGACTTCGAGAGCCGAACTAATAACAGAACAATAATGGTATTTAAAATTACCAATTCTTAATAACTTTAACATGATAATGTTTTAATGTATAGTTTCTGCGAAATATATAATATGTCAATATATATCTTATAGTATATCAATTTTCCTTACACGATATTTATAACCTGCAAATAAATTAACGATTTTTATGTCCTTAGATTTAAAAATCGTTAATTTATTTGGCCAATGTGGATGTAGGGTCAAAAAAGGCCCCAAAATGACTCTCGCACTGACCCGCCATAATCCACTTCAGTGCACGATTCCATTAACTTTATCTGAATGAGCTAATGAGCAACTGATACAGCAGTCACCGTCAGTCATTAATTAGTGACAGATTAGTGGCCCGGTGACACATTGCGGTGTAGCAAGCGTCGGTTTAAGTTGCTACCGCTCCACCTCGAGTTTATTGAGCGGGGAGTCAGTGGGTGCGGTGGCAGTAGACGCGATGTTTTTATAGCTTGCAAGCTTCCAACATTACAGGATATTTCTGCTAAGCTGGGCTTAGCTTACCAAAAATATCCTGTTAGTGTTGGATGTCGAAATGTGAAGAGCACGGCGCAGGAAGGGCCAAAATGTTGACTGAACGGTTTAATGTCGCCGACACTCGTAAGTTAATGTAGCTTGTCCCTTATATGTGTGAGAAGAGGCATTGTCATGCAGCCCATAAGTTACAAAGTTAATACGTTACTAGCTTTTGAAGTGATATGGAGAATCTCATATATCAATTGAACCTGTTGTTACGTTTAGAATATTTTTTTCTATGCAAGGGGAAAGCCATACCTCCCAAGTAAGTTTTGCTTCATCATGTCGTATATCATTACCATTGACACGCTCGTTGTCTCGTTCCATGTTGAGCTGTATGAAGTGTTAATTACGGAAGCAACGTATCAGCTACTTCTCAGCTTCAACTGAGACCACACCTAAAAGCTTTACGTGAAATGAGGAAGCTTCACACAAAGGCGCTTCAATCAAGGATCCATGGGGATGCTGCGGGGATGCTCAATCAAACGATGTTTAATTACGTCTCCATCCCGAGCGGACTCCACTCCGGATGTTATTGAGATACCTTTCTAACTAATACATAATTACTATTGTAGTTTTTTTGTTATATGATATATTGAGAAATTGATTGAAATAACTTTTATTAATTAACTTTAGTCTAGATACTCCCTGTCTGCAGTATTTACTCTCTTACTCCAGTTGACCAGGTTGATTTTGGAGCACGATTTTGACTGAAAACATGAGGTAGGTACGTTGATATATTTTTTTCAATTTATATGGAGAAAAACTAGAAAATTATTAGTATTGCTTAGTCAGTTATTAAGTACCAAGCTTAATGGTTTATTTGAAAACCGTATGATTTTTAGAGTAAAAATTTTATCTAAAATAATGGTCAGAATTAGGCTATCAAAAAAAAAAAAACACATTTAACATAAACCAAGTGCGGAAGCACCCAACAGGGCAGTTTAACAGTCTTAATTTGCTTTATTTTACCTTTTTATTCTGGCCATAAAATAGACCCTTTATCCCACAGCTCACAGGGCCACAGCAAATGAACTGCGTATAATGTTTTAGCAATTACAATCTGAGCAGGAATTATGTAGCGAAACCCTTATAAACTCTTTTGTAATAAAATAAGGAAATGTAACAGAGCTTTATAGGAACTTTTCAAATAAATAAAAGAGAAATATTTTGTTAGGCATTTTCAAAAATATTTAATTTCACAGGTGACCTGTCGAACTACACTGTAGTACTGTAGCTGGACAAGTCACGTCCAACACATGACTTGTCCAGCTATAATCGCACACTTGTTTGTCGTACTAATGGCATACACACATAGCGTAGTTTTAAAAAGTCAAAACTCTATTCCATTCCAAACTAAAATAACCGTTTTCCATTAACCGGCTTAATCTGTATTAAAATTCGCTGACTTATAATCGAGTACCGTACAGACTTGATAAATCACTTAAGAGTCGGAAACTGGCTTCAAACGATGTTGAACTTGGTGAGAAAATTCCGGCTGACAGTATGTACAGACGCCAGCACATGAAGCTACTACAATCTGTCAGATTTCTTTAATAGATTTTCGACTTTATTGCTAAAGCATTAGGTTCAAGGTTGATTGGGAAAACTGACAGTTTCGAGTAGGTTGACCTGCTGGCGTCTGTACGCTGAGCTACCCACTGAGTCACCTGTCGCTTTAGACTTGATTTACCGGCGTTACGTGGGTAAACTGTATGGAGGTAAGCTGTGCGAAACTGTTTTGGGTTTTGTATTAATACAGTCTGTCAGATTTATGATAGTACATACCTACCTCAAACTTTTCTTGTCCAACTTTTTACTATTCCAACAATAATTTAGTTCACAATTCCATTTTTATCACGCGTTCTCTCCTCCTTCTCGCTCTCTAGCCACACGTTTCAGATTTTAACGTCTCACTGATGAAATATTATCTTTCTCAAGTAGGATTGCTTACAAGCCCAGGATAATAATTCAATTTAGTCTGCATTTATGAAGACAATAATGTTATACAGGAATATTATTTTATATGGTTTATAAAGTTTTCTTCTGTACCTATTTGAAAAGTATGACATATTCTGACGAGACGCTGCTGATGCGACTAATCAAAAGAGGTTTCACACCATCTTTACTACTTTTCTTCGCAGACGATCTACGCGATCGCCAACAGTTAAGCTCGGTGTGTAAGGATCAGGCTCCTACCACAAGTGTTCCGGAGTTAGTCAGAATTAAATTTTTGGCCCTATATTATTATTAATCATGGTAAATGATCTTCCCCAAGTTCTCATTCATGCAAGATGTCTGTTTTAAGCTGATGATTTGAAGTTGACTGTTTGTTACTGCAGCAAGACATAGATGCGTTAAACAGTGGAGCCTAGACATTATGATGATGAGATTTAATTCCTCTAAACGCTATGAGATTCGGTAGAATGCGGCATCGAGTTAATTTTGAATATAATTTAAATAACAACGTCATCATGAAAACCACGGCCGTGAAAGATCTGGGAGTCACATTCGACCGAAAGCTCACCTTTCACGACCATATTGCCACGATAGCTAAGGAATCCTACAGATTGGCTTTGCCCTACGTAATTGCCGCAATTTTCGTACCACACATATCAACAACGTAATTTTTGATGGGCTTGTACGCAATAAATTAGAATCCAGCTCCTGCGTGTGAAATCTGCACAAATTTACCTACACGCTTTTATTGGAAAAGGTACAAAAAGCGTTTTTCAGGTTTTTATATAAGCGTAAACACGGTTATTATCTTTACCTATATCCGTCTAAATTTCTATTGGGATGCCTCCGATAAACTCCTTAGAGGTAAGGCGAGCACGAGACCAGCTCACAATTTAGCCTGGTAGACAACCGTGGCACTATTGACGCGCCTGATCTGCATGCTGTGCTGGCTCGCTCCGTTGTCCCAAACAATTACTGCCGCGGCAGAAAGCACAGGCTGTTTGCTGTGCCTCCATGTCGCACCGTTGCGCGTGCTAAGTCCCCAATACCACGCACTGTGGCCGCACGTGATGATCTCTCGGATTCTAATCCAACAAAATATCTGATTGTGGATGAATGGGCGAAGATTTCATTTTCATGTCAGAAGTACTGTGAGCGTAAGAGAAGAATAGAAGTATTGTAATTTTTTATTGTTTTATGTTTTTACCTGAAATATATAAGTAATATAAATTTTTGAATTTTAGATTTTTTTATTTTCTTTTCTGTGTGTATGTCTGTAAATAAATGTAAACAATGAACTGGTTTAGTAAAACATGCTGAAATATAAATTTCAGACCGAGGCTTCTAGACTTTCAGTACTAAATATTTAAATACGAGTTTAACGAAGTTCCTGTGGTTATTAATAGCTTACATTAGTGTCTCAAGGGTTAAGAACAACCGTCGCGGATTAAATATTAAAGTTGTTATTCATGAACCTTAACTTATTATAATAATAGCTCTCTGGTAAACATATACTCGTATTATTCGTTTATTCAAGACACAATAAGAGATGGGCATTGAATGAAATCAATTAATAAACTTAGCGATCGATGGCTTCCATGGTTATAACCAATAAAATAATCATCTTCCACAGAAAATTATATTTTAAATCCTAAAAAGAAAAACACCAATCCGATTGAAGTTAATTCGAATAAAATGATAGAAGACTCGATTGCTATCGGGTTATTTGATCTCATCAATTATGATCGGCAAGCGAGTCGACTCAGATATTCTATTATAAAAGATTGTATCGAGTGCTTCAAACGGAATTGTGGAGCAACTCGACTATAGCGGAGTCTGCTCACTTTGTTGATTTTAGCTAATTGTGTGGTACAAGGAATATAATGAACAGAACAATTGCTTGGAAGTTAAAGGCCTCAGCTGTAATCTAAACAAAAAAGTTAGAAAAACGTTTTCTCTCATTTGCATTGGTTCATGAAGTAACTGAAGAAGAAAATAATTTAATTGAATTGCATTTCTAATAGCTGCCATCGCATCTAGTAAAAAGGCGGATTCTCACAATCAGTGACAACATTTTTTTTTTAAATAATTATAGCCTTTCTGTGATCGTACTAAAAATACCAAAGTGTACACGAGGTAGTCGACATGTGGGACGTAAACCCGGCAATCATTGTACCGGTAATCGTTACAGATAAATAGCGGAGAGCCTCGAGCAACACCTCAGAAGGCTCTCGTTGCGCGGCTGGGTCAAGGGCTCGATGCAGAATACAGTCCTCCTGGACATGGCACGCATTGTTAGGAGGTTCGTCTCTCTTCAGCCCTGACCACTGGCAGCTTGGACCCTATTCCTGATGCCGATGGGGCAGTATTATTAATATTTAAAAAATAAAAGTATCTAAAAAAGTAATAAATATGTATGTAAATGTAATAAAGGAAATACCAAAGTGCAAAATAAAATAATCTCCAGGCTCTCAGGGGAACATTGCCGATCCTCGTCATGTACCACCTCGTCATGTCACACGTAGGATCTTTTTCAGATTTAGTAATTTGCTATATTATGTGACTGAACGAGAAACAGAAAAAAATATTAAAACAAACAAATATCACGCCTGCAAAAACACACTTAACTGAAATGTTTTTGCAGTCGGGCTTTTTGTTTTTGTTTTTGTATTTGCAGATGCAATTAATAAATTGTCTAGTCTATGTTACTCCCGCAAATAAGAAAAATCTAACGACACCTCATAAATGTTAAAATCTATGACAGAAGGTGCCAATGAAATAGACTTATATTATTACAGTCCAGTAAAAAAAAAATACCGTTTTTTATCACTTGCACCACATCTATAGACTTAGATCCAACTAAGCAAATTCAGTCTCTATAGCCAATGAACAAAGTCGAAATTGCCTTATCATAAACTTCTGTTCTTATAATTTATTATGAAGGAGAGCAGAAGGGAGAATAACATTAGATATTTATAATAGACATAGGAAATGTCGCCATGATTTAGTCACCGTTTGTTTGCAGATATCAACATATTAATATCCGTTTTATTGTTATTGAATATTAAAGAGATTTCAGGGCAACCTTTTCCTGAAATTTGAATGGAATATATGTAGAATGTGTCGAAGACTTGACAATTTTGTTGTGACGTAGGTTGATGAAATGTTAACAGAAATGGAAGGCGTTCAAATGACAATTCGATTTTATAATTCTAATAATGGTAATTGTTGAGAAATATGCAATTCCGATAAGTTTAAGACAAAAAAGAGTTGTTTTATATTTTTTTATGATAATATCGACATATTAATATTGTAACGGAAGTTTATACTTGAAGCCTGGTTTTATCCCCATAAGCGAAGGAGTTCAGACCATTAAAATTTTAGGCGACATTCAGTCAGTGTATCAGTGTTGCACCATTAGAAACGAAGGCGTTCTTAATTCACTAGAAACGAAAAACTTCGCAAGCAATGGGAACTTGTTACAGAAGGCTGTGGGTGTCGACCTCAGGACGAGCAGCTTCTCACACGGACAACTGTATGTCGCATGCTCCCGTCTCACAAATCCTGACTCTTTTCATATTATTTTGGCTGTTGAGACCAAAACTACAAACGTATTATACAGAAAAGTGTTGTAAAAATATAGCTGTTATTTTAGTATATTGTGTTGTCTTACGACTTCCACGCGAAGTCGCGGGCAGAAGCTGGTATTTAATAAGAAAGTGTGTTTCACCAGTTTTTTAATGTAATTTAAAGATAAATGGGCTGTTTGAACTCAACATCACATGAATATTAAGTCTATTTAGAGCAGCAGATTCTAAAATAAACTTTTATTATCCATAGTTAACATTATAACTTTGTTATACAGTTATCCTTCAGCGGTCTATTCTAAATTAAAATAAAACATTAGGCTCACGAAATTCAATACCCAACCTTTTCTCGATATCTTTGTAGAAGTTTCTAGAAAATTTGAAACATCTGTAGAATACTTGAAGTCTGTCCCACCTGGTGATACTCGTACAGGCACGTCTCCGCAGGAAATAAAGCAACTTGGCAACTACTTCGATTCTATTAAAGTTTGAGTTTTACAGAGAATCCCGAGGCTGGCACACAGGCTATCTATCTGTTTGAGAACATGCTGAGAATATCTACAGGATGTTTAGTTTACGTAGCAGTTTTATCGACATTATACAAATTGAGCTTTAAAATGCTAAAAAGAAAGAGAAGAAATAAATCTGTCACCTGTTTTCATTTGAAATTAGTATGGAAATACTTTGAATACTAATTTATTTATTTTATTTTTAATACTTTGTATACAGAATTATTGACAATGGCCAATTATGATCCTACTTTTCTGAGCATATTACAAAAAAAATTCGTTGCATTCTATATTGTGGTGATTTAGAGAGTCAGATAAACACTTATTATATATCTACTTTAATATACACGTCACAGTGCTATGCTAGCTGTTGAACTTCTGAAGTATCGGAAGAGGGGATAAAAATCAGTACGGCATCATGTCGAGGGGCCACCTGTTAGTTCCTCTCAATATACTTAACCAGGAAGTTAGAAACTGCTCTCTACTTGTAACATACTTATTCGGTACTTCACTAACGTAGTATATTGTAACCACGATCGACCGGCTGGTTGTAAACTCAACTACCCGACGACCGTAACATTCCCTGTAAACTAAAGCTGTGAACACAAGAAAAGTAATCAAGGGATCAGACAGTCCGTCGGTTACAGTAGATCTAATCGGAAATTAGGAAAACTTTACTAATATGAACCCTAATATTAGTTCCTGGAAGGTAACATAGTGTAATGTCGAACCGCGACCTTTCCGTCATGTCGCCAGAGCTAGCAACATATATTATCTACATAACTCAATCATTCTAACAAGACAAAAGGAATTAACTAGCAAAACTTTACAGACGTGATGGTTCATCTAATGATGTTAATATGGCTCATTGAGTTTTACAAAAACTGTCACGCTGCGCTGGTGACAATGACAGAGGCGATGATCCTCACGCTGCGCTGGTGACAATGACAGAGACGATGATCCTCACGCTGCACTGGTGAGAATGACAGAGGCGATGATCCTCACGCTGCGTTTGTGAGAATGACAGAGGCGATGATCCTCACATTGCGCTGGTGAGAATGAAAGAGGCGATGATCGTCACGCTGCGCTGGTGTGAATGACTGAGGCGATGATCCTCACGCTGCGCTGGTGACAATGACAGAGGCGATGGTCCTCACGCTGCGCGCTGCGCTGGTGACAATGACAGAGGCGATGATCCTCACGCTGCGCTGGTACCAATGACAGAGGCAATGATCCTCACGCTGCGCTGGTGAGAATGACAGAGGCGATGATCCTCACGGTGCGCTGGTGCGAATGTCGGAGGCTATGATCCTCATTGCCAAACTTTTAACCTACTTCAAAAAAGGAGGTGGTTCTCAATTCGTCGGAATCTTTTTTTGTATATGTTCCCCGATTACTCTAATGCCAAAAAACCCACGGCCTGCTCTCTCACAGGCCAGAGCGCGCTAGGCTAGGCTGATAGGCCCTGGGAACAGTCGACCTGCGGTGGCCTGTCGTCGCTCGACCGATCCAATGTATGGGATGATCCGTGGAATGCTTGGCACGTGCTGCGAAAGGCCTTGACAGGCACAGGTCGTGACGGGCATCGACGGACCTTGAAAACATGGCAGAAGACAGCTGGACCGATTTGGAAAATTCATTTTTTGCTTGAAAGGGTATTTCAAGGTCATGTAAATTTTATTAACTTTGCTTGGGCAGTTTTTGTGGCACTTAGTTTATGTGGATGATGTTATAATAACTTCCTGTCACTGTAATTTACATAGCTGGTTCCAAATTTTGTGGGGTAGGTATCACAACTAAAAATGAAAAATAAAAACTTGCTACAAAAAAAAAAAAACAACTGACTTCCATAAATAACACTATAAAGTGAAAAATAACTTTGACTTTGGAAGTCGGTGGCAAAACACGAAAATACAAAACCAAAGACACCGAGTTCCGAAATTAAAGATATTTTTCATTATGTGGTGCTTTTTTTGGAATTATGTTTTTTTTTTATTACAACTCGAAGTGCCACGTGTTTTCAGCTGCATACACAAAATCATTGGCCTCCTGTTTCAAGCACCACACAATAAAAACCAAATTGTGTATCGAGAGTATCCACAAAAACTAGGAAACTCTGTTACCTTCGCCGCGAGGGAACTAACTGTGATTTAGCGATCTGTATCCGATTCTCCCATCGCCCCATCCTGCCGGGAAACGTGTTTGTTCATCGTTTGTAGGCCATTGCTGTGTTTGTTCACAGTGATTGCTTTGTCAGTAATGTAGTCGCTCAAATGGTAATAAATTTTTTGCGCCGAATCATGTTTGGCGGTTGTGATGTGTTTAGGCGGATTTCTGCACGATTGTTTTATATTTATTAAAGAGCACCAACAGCATATACATTCAACATTGGCTTACATGAGGTAGTTTTTTTTAGGCATAAGGTTTAACTGTGTATAGCCATGGAAATTAGACTGGGATTAAGACATTGGGACAAAGGAAGGCACAGTCAGGAAAATTAATTGTTATGCAAATTTACACCCAAAGTCAATTTGCCGTTTACAGTAATTTCATACAACTGTTATACACATAATTGTGATCTGAATATACGGGCAATTTAAGTTGGTAGTCAATTTGCTAAACAAATAAGTATTTGCAGTGTAAGCTTGAGTAGGTAAACCACCATTATAAAATTGATCGATTTTGGAACCATGTCTATATAAACTTTTCCCAACATAAAAACGATCTTCTACCTACAATTAGTATCTCTACAACAATATCTTAAAAGTAACTTAGAACTCACGATCCGAGTAAAATCCAAAGTTAACCTCTAAATAAATAACAACTTCAAACTACCTTTAATACGGCATTAAGTTAGCCACAAGTTACCGGAAAGTGAAAAAACTTTCGCTCGGACGCAATCAGAAGCCTCTAGACTTCATGTGGGAAGACTTCATTCATTCACTGTGTAGTTTTAAAAGTTTAAGATTGTTTGATTTTGCTGCTGGAGGAAGAAAAATGTTTTCACCTGAAATTGAATACCTGGTAGGTAGGTGACATTATGAGAGCAAAATCGATAAGAGATTTAAACCTTCACATATATCTAGGGCGCTTTTAAGCTAAATAAAAATGTCTTTTGCAGACCTGGACATTACTAAAAAGAAATTTAAACATGTGTCCCCAATACACTAGAAAAGCAATGTACAGGGTGATTTTTAAAACATGCGACAAAATTTAAGGGGATGTTCTACCCATCAATATGAACAACTTTTACTATGGGACCAACTAAGAATTCGCAAAAAAAAATTACCTTCCCATGTAAAAGCACATACCCGATTGGACCATTTAGTATAAAAAGGTCGAATTTTTTTTGCGAACTCCGAGTTGGTCCCATAGTAAAAGTTGTTCATATTGATGGGTAGAACACCCCCTTAAATTTTGTCGCATGTTTTAAAAATCACCCTGTATATTTGAAACGAAACTCCTGATACGCTTACCTACATATTGGAAATGTCCAAATTGCGGCCAACACCCAGTATTTGGTGGCAGCGGCCCGCGAAGTTAATTCATTCGTCCAGTGCAATGTATCCGCTGCAACAAAGCGAGCCACACGTCGAAACAGCGATGTGAGCGCTGCAGCTGCTGAATGTTACTGGGGATTAGTTTTGTGATTGGGTTTTCGGTGAAGCGTATTGGCTGTCGGAGGAGGGGGGGGGGGGGGGGGGGGGGGTTGCAAATTTCAAAGTTTTCTTTTGTGGAATGTGCGTCGCTCGAAGTGAGTCGAGGAACTTGATTTGCATAATAGGTGAGAATTCATTTAGCTTCGAATGTGGTGCGAGTTCAGACTATATAAAAAATCAAGACATAATGCTGGCAACAGTGACGTGAGGCCTCAACGTTTCGGGTTTCGTAAACTTGTGTGCATGTAATGAGGTGTAGTTTAGTTGTAGTTTGGTGTAGATGTATGTGTGCGAGCGCGTATGCACAAATTTAATCATGGAGATGTTTTGCGCATGCCACTGTATTGTCTGCAGCGCTATGTCTGGGTTTTTTTTATTTAGTCTGAGTGTCTGCAATCCTAACTTTAATATTATAAATGCGAAAGTAAGTTTGTTTGTTACTTTTTGACATCTAAACCACTGAACCGATCATCCTGAAATTTAGCATATACGTTGTCACGTGTACCTACAGAAACGGACATAGAGTACCTTTCATCCCGAAACAAAAAGAGTACTTTTTGTTCCCGAGGAAAACAACCATAACGTTCTTATGATAATAGATGGCGCCACGTGTCTTTCGAATCATGATAGAATTATAAAAAATAAAAACTTAGGTGATGTGTTAAGAGTTTTTTTTTTTTTTTTTTAATTTATGTACCTAATACATTTTGTGAGCCTAGAGCATAGGTTCGCAAACTTTTACGAACTACCGCTCCCTTCACAAGAAAAAAAATCCAACGCCCCCTTTACATAATAGTTCATTATACCAATTTTATATGTCTGTCTATTATCTATTAATAATCACAAATTAAAAATTAATTCTCTCTGTCATCGTGCCACACGAAAAGATCCAGCACCCACAAGGGGGCGTTATAGCCCACTTTGGGAAAGGCTGGTCTAGAGTGTAGTTAGACCGGTTTTTCATAATACTATAAATGCGAAAGTGAGTTTGTTTGTTACGCTTTCACGCTAAAACCGCTTAACGGATTTGGATGAAATTTGACACATGGATTGACTATGACTTCGACTAGGACATAGGATACTTTTGATTCCGGTAGTGCGTTCCCGTGGGATAATTTCCGACATCCACGCGGGCGAAGCCGCGGGAAAAATCTAGTATTGTATGAAACTGGAAGCAACGTAATATCGGTGACTCATATTGAGCATAGCTTTGACATTACCCCACTTTAACCTATAACGAGAGAAAAAAAAAAACAAAAGAAAAGCAGATATGAATGATGAATGCATTATCTTCAAGACCGCAAAACCTAATCTTCCACGTGCGCTGACAAATGCCTACAAACGACCTGACACGAACAGTCCAAGAGACCCCGAAACGATACCGGGGCGTACATTAAACTGAGTACGTACTAATGTGTTAGTATGGCGGTGAATGAAGCTGTTACATTACTCAGTAAGGTAAACTAAAAAGTGTTGCTTGAAAATAGCTACTTGTCGTAATTAGTAAGTGGTGGTTTGTTGACTAATACTAACATGAGGGGAATTTTAGCCTTTTTTTCACGTGGGAATATTCTACGAGAGTATGCGGAATTCTCTAAAACAGACGACACATATGCTTCGCACTCACTAAATAGCCCAAGTAGCCAAATTGAAAAAATGCCTGGCGATACTGCATCTTCTACTCTGAAAGTTAAAGTTTAACCCACAATGTAATTCTTGATTTTTTTACATGTAAGATTTTTGAACTGTTCATACTTACGAAATGAACACATCTCCAGGCATGTTCAGGCAGCTGCAACCAACTAAGCCATGATAAAAGTTCCGCACATACTAACAAACGTTACAGTTAAATGCTCTAACCGTGAAAGTTCTCCGCAACTGCTCCGAGACCTATTGTTCCTGCTATTACCGCTGGAAAACCAGGAAGCCATAACACCCGACCAAATTAAGTAGACATGCGAACAGTTGTGAAGACTTGGGTGAACATATCATTTTCATTTAGCTGTTTATTACAGATTTAATGAAGTAAAATTAGTTTAAGACCCCTGCGATGAGTGGTTAGAATGTTTTGCATATAAGCCTAAGTTACTATTGCATGGCTTTTTAGTAACTTCCTATTTATGTGCGTTGTCTACGATGGTTCAACATGTTTTATGATGTGCAAATAGAAAAGCTATTACAGGTGCCTTAATCACTTTTGCATCTGATATTAAAAAACTCTGATTATTCAGCACATTTTTCTATTTAAAAAAGTTCGCTACCAATTCAAGATCTCTTTACTACATTTACAAAATTTAAAAGCTAACATAGTCTTAAAATAATAACAATAATATGGACAAGTATATAAAAAAGCAGGGAGAATCGTTGTCAACAGGAAAAGTGCCCAAAAGGCTGGCGCATTGCCACGTTGTATGGCAATGCTTATTCTTTGGCCAAAAAATAGGACAGCTCTCTGGTCACGTGTAGAGTCAACCAACCTCTTGGCGATGTCTCGAAAAACTAAGAGGGCACTTGGACCCCATGGCCATAGTGTTTCAACCTCAAACGGCTCAAACAAAATACATATTATGTAATATCTTATTCGTTCAACTATAGTGTTCTTATGAAATTCATTACATAGTTTTATAAACAAATCTTTAACACTTTCTTGTAAATATACCTGAAACATAAACAAAGATTACGTGGTCAACACAAATTGAATTAAATATTAGTAGTTTTGTTGGTAAGTGGTATTAATTGCTCAATAGCTCGGTCGGGGCCCAGCCTTACTCGCTCGAGCTATTACTTTTATTTACTGCCTCCCGTCAGACCACGGTCGCTCTACCTTACGTTTACTCGGGATTTGCGTTAGTTTGTAAAAGTACAGCAGTTTGGTTTCCTGTCTTACTTCTAGTAGAATGGTCGCGTATGTAATGTTTCAGTAATTATTTGTAGAATGACAGTTGGCCATGTCTAATGTTAGGTTTGTGCCATCTGTATCATAAACAAATATTATTATTAGTAGTGATGTTTTGATATTTCTCGGGACCCTGGGGTCCCGGACCTTTGGAAGGCGTACGAGGAGCCGAAGCCAACTGGCAGAAGCCCCTTAGATAATTTTAAAGGATGAGGAGGCACCAACCGACGATTATCCCTGTATGCACTATGCAAGTGCACCCAAGGACAACCCCCGGTTGGTACAGGACTATTGTTGTACGTGGAAACAAAACATATTGGGCTATGGGTTTGGGTGCCTAAAGTGGATTGGGTAACTTGAGCTATGGAAGAACTATGTCCCCTGCCTGACCAATGTTATACATATATTATACTCGGATAAAATGGCAGGGGGTGACTTGCACACTCAATAATGGGCCCCCGGGAACGGCCGCTAGCACATAGTGACGTAGCGACAAGGGGGCAACACTTCCTGAGGTGCTTGAGGAGTGGAGAGGTATTCCACGGCTATCAGGACAATCCCGGAAGTACGGTCAAGATCCCTACCAGCACCTTACTGGAATACTTCCTTCCTCCGAGCACGTTTGCTCTTGCGAGACTCAAGCCGGCCAATAAAGGCAAGAAAGAGGTGGGAGCTCTGTTCCTCGTCAGTGTTCACTCCAGCCGGCCAATAAAGGCAAGCCAGAGATGAGGACAAGATTTCTCCCGGGAGATAGGGTCCATGGGGTCGCTACTGCTCATCAGCTCGCCACATGCTGCCCTGCGGGTTTTTGTATCTCTCTTGGTCTGGCTCCTCATCCTAGACCCGTTCCGGCAAACTCTACCGGCACAGACCTAAAGTTTGGAGCACGCAAGCCCCACCACGACGTCAACGTAGAGATACAGCGGTGGTGTTATTATTATATTATTACTAATTTCGTAAATTTGAAAACAGCGGTTATACGAGTATAACGTTGTGGCTCGACTGGCTGTGCTTCCAACTGTGATCTAACTACAATTGAAATTGACATAGTGACTGTTCATAAATATTTAAAATCTCTCGACTTAACTAAATCTGCTGGCCCAGATGCTTTGCCTGCCGTGTTTATTGTTAAGTGCGCTGAGGAACTAGCTTTGCCTGTATCACTTTTATTTAAAAGGTCAATATCTGAAGGCATTGTACCTTCTGTTTGGAAATCAGCATTTATATCACCCATCCATAAAAAGGGAGCTAAAGATAAAATTGAAAATTATAGGCCAATCTCAAAACTTTGTCTACTAGCTAAAGTATTAGAGCGCATAGTCTATAATCAATTGTACAGCAGTGTGGTTTCTAGCTTGAGTCCTGAACAACACGGGTTTCTGAAAGGAAGGTCCACAGTATCTAACCTGGTCCTGTTCACAGATTTTATTTCAGAGCATATGGATAATGGATCCCAGGTCGATACAATCTATACCGATTACAGCAAGGCGTTCGATAGAATCGATCATGACATTCTGCTGAGGAAGCTTTTTGACTTGGGCATTAGGGGTGACCTATACCGATGGTTCTCGTCCTATGTACAAAATAGGACTCAAGCAGTGGTCCTCAGTGGCTTTATATCCTCCTGGTCAACCATCCCCTCTGGTGTACCGCAGGGGTCCCTATTGGGGCCATTATTATTTGTTCTTTTTATTAATGACATCGGCGAGTGTTTCAAATATTCTAAACACTTAATGTTTGCAGACGACATGAAAATCTTTACATCAGTTAAGAGTATAAATGACGCTATACGTTTGCAGGCAGACATATCTAGATTAGTTGATTGTTGTAGAATAAATAAATTAGATCTTAATATTTCTAAATGCTTAGTTATCACCTTTACCCGGAAGAACCTATCAATAATATTTAACTATTCAATCGCAAATCAGCCTTTATCTCGAACTCGTGTCATCAGAGACCTTGGTATTCTTCTGGACAGTAAGCTCACCTTTGAGTGTCATGTTGACCATATTGCCAAAAAAGCGTCCAAAGCCTTGGGATTCATTATCCGTAACGCGAGTTCGTTTAAAAGAATGAAAACCTTGAAAATTTTGTATTGTGCTTACGTCCGCAGTCATCTCGAATATGGTAGTCAAATTTGGAATCCGAATTTTGCAGTGCATTCAGACAGATTGGAACGAATACAAAGGAAATTCACGCGATACTTAGGTTATAAATTTAAAATTCCTTATCTGAGTTACAAGGAACGATGCGTACGATTCCACTTACTTCCACTTGTAACTCGGAGAAATATATCTGATATACGGTTCCTAGTGAAAATAGCACAATCAAAGATCGAGTGTCCTGAACTTCTTTCTAAGCTGTCCCTGAATGTTCCACCTCGCCATTCTCGCTTAAGAAATCTTCTTCGTGCTCCTTACGCTCGCACAGTATACCGTAGCAATTCTTTTCTGCTCCGTTCAATCAAAGCATTTAACCAAATGGTAATGAACGAACACCCATCAATCGATTTGTTTGCAAGCAGCTTAGCGACAATTAGTACTGCCCTGTCTAAAAGCTGTGTTGTTTGTGATGGATTTTAATTGTTATTACGTTATGCTTAGTTATATAATTAATATTATGCTTAGTTATTAGTTTGTGCAACAATAGTGTATTGCTAACTGTGGAGGCTTGTAAATGGCTTTTCGTTGATTGCATCACTACGAATTTTTGTATTGTTAGCTGTAAGCCACCCAAACACAATAAAATAAAAAATAAAATAAAATAAAATAAAATAAAATAACTAAATTTTGATTTCTTATCTGAGAGTTTTCTAGTAGCCAAGTAGTAAATCTAGATTTAGTAACAAATAACCTGCAAATTTATTATATTATTTTATCTACTTAGGTGAGAACCCCTAAGTAGAAAAAAATATAATATATAATGGATCAGTTAAGGCCCCAAAATACAATTCAACTGCCCAGAAAATGGGAAAAAAATCGACACAAAGAAAAGTAATCAAATTTGGAATAGTTCTTAAGTCCCGATTCAGTGATTGGTTACATTGTATCCGTACACACAATGCTGAGCTAAACACACTCATCTGGATACAAAACATTCTTTGTTAAGGTGGCATTAGACTGTTTTCTTTTGTCTTCTAATGCCTTTGTTGCATGAGGGTAATAGCGGTGCTAATGAAGGTGTGCAACGACTAACACTTTTGTTAATGTCTGCAAGAAGATATGAGGCTTCTTGTGCAGCTTCCTGCGTGTGAAAACGTTCTGTCAGATGTAAGTATTCCCGGGTTATTGGGAAACTGTAACTATTCTCAGGTTTATTTAACTTTAGAAGCACTTCGTCTATGAATCGTATACGATGTGCTTCCTAATTTACATTTTTTAAAAGAACATTGATTTTCTGGTCATAAAAGATACTGAAGGCAAAATTTTCTGTGACAAACAATCCTAGCCTTTTCCCAACGATGTTGGGGTTGGCTTCCAGTCTAACCGGTTGCAGCTGAATACCAGTAATTTACATGTAGCAACTGCCTATCTGATCTCCACAACACACACAAGATACCCCTTGGTTGGTTTCTTTTTTTAATTTTTTTTTTATTTGAGATAGGTTTGCTCTTGAGTCTAGGTCGGAGGCGACAGAGACAAAGTCGATGATGCAGTGAGCTTATCCAGAAGAAGCTGGTTATCAGACTTTTGCGCTTCTGATTACCCGTAACGACTGTCAAATATCCACGAATGATAGCCGGGACCAACGGCTTAACATGCTTTCCGAAGCACAGAGGAGTCTTGGTATGTAAAGATGATCAACCGCGGCAAGCATAGCTTAACCTAATTGATCGACCCGTTTAGCTGATATTACTTAGCCACAAACTAAAATTTTCTGTGACATAGTGTATATGAAAAAAAAACTTTTTTGGTAGACGGAAAATAGTGGTCAAAAGGTTAGTGTTTAATTAAATTCAAAAGATCAAACTACTCGGTTTGCTGTAATGAACCTAAAGACTTGTGCAGTTATATGTTATTCATCAACGAACACAGCGTAACATTATATTACTACTTCAGTTATATTCATGTTAACTGCTCCAACTAGGAGTAAGTTTGAAGCACTTACAACTTAGGCAGCTAGTACAAAAGCTTATTGTGGGGGAGTCCTGTGACAGTAGCACAGAGCACTACACAGTTTAAGCGTGTGTCGGTGGCATACGTTAGGTACAATACTCTATGAAAATAAAGTTCCTTTCAACGATATTTTAACATTAACCACTGTGCTGAACCGCTGTGCTCACTCGTGCGCGGGGAAAACCGTTGAGCGCCCCACCCGCGGTAATCTTGCAAACAAAACCAATTTGCATCGCAGCTTCTTGGAATTTTGTGACCGTTGAATGTTTCTTAGAATGCTAGTGAGAAGGGTTTTATAGTCATGTAGAATTAGAAAGGACTCCTTAATAGTGGTGGAACAAGGTTCAAACCAAAAGCATATTTGCGTGGGATGACTTTACTCCCACGAACCACGACTTAAATAAAATAATGGGATGAATGTCATCCCATGTGTAATTAGCAGTTAATAGAAAATACCAAGCTGTACAGTAGGATAAATCCACTGTTTAATATTGAGATACTCTCAGTTTTGAAGTATATATATATACGCCAGCTGGCGTGGTTGGTTAAGATACCACCTATCATGTCGCTGGTCGTGGGTTCGATTCCCACCCAGGACAAACATTTGTGTGCATGAACATGTCTGTTTGTCCTGAGTCTGGGTGTAATTATCTATATAAGTATGTATTTACAAACAAAAAAAGTAGTGTATGTAGTATATCAGTTATCTGGTTTCCATAGTACAAGCTCTGCTTAGTTTGGGATCAGATGACCGTGTGTGAAATATCCCGGGTTATTATTATTATTATTATATTTTCACTTCTCTCTTATAATTTAATAAAACAGTAACGAAGTCAAACTGTACATTGAATTAAAAAAAAAAATTGCTACGAGGTACCGTCTGTCACATCATTAAGGCTCTAGACAGACGGACTGAATTTCAACTGCACTGAAACGCCTACTCCACACCGACTGCAATCGCGCTGCAGGGTAGGTTTGCAGTTTTATTGCAGTCGTACTAACTGCATTCAAATTGCAAATTGGCGGTTGAAATACAGCCCATCTGTCTAGAGTCTAACTTCCTCCGTGACGCGTCATGATGATAGCTCGCTCACTCCGGCCGTGGAAGCATGATCTTTATTTTCTTTTATGTTATTACTTTACAATATAGTGTACATTTTGTAACTCAAACACTATAAATATTATGTGGGTCCATACTAAGACTGGCACATACAGTTACTTGTTAAACAATGTTCATAATTATAAATAAGTAAATAATGTCAATGAAAAATTAAGTAATAAAACATGTTCAAATGTTTGTGAAGGCGACATAGCCTATGTAACAAATAATTCGCGATCTGTGTACAAATATAATTAAATCATTTGTAAACAGCATTGTACCAACATGTGTTAATAAAGACCTTGAAAAATCAAACCAATTGCTACAAGGTGCGGGAACGAGTGTGATGCCGAAACTGTAGCTTTAGAATGTTTGCGAGTTTGTCTGGATGTATGTTCCGAATTGGCGCAACACCGGCTGAATGGATTTGGATAAAATGCACACAGATCATTTATAATGCGCACAGCAAAAGAGTGCAACTCTCTACCTGCGTCAGTATTTCCGAACGCATACAACCGTGAACAGGCTTCTTCTGGGTAAGCTCACTCCATCGTCGACTTTGTCTCTGTAGCCTCCGACCTAGACTAGAGTCAAGAGCAAACCTATCACAAATAAAAAATCAGATAATTTATAACCTGGATTACGACATAGGGTACTTTTTATCCCGGTAGTACTTTCCCATAGGAATTTTTCCGACATCCACGCGGGTGAAGCCACAGCCAAAAGCTAATAATGACAATTCAAAAGTCAGCGTCTGTAAATGGTTTAATTGGAATAAGTAGTTAGTTTGAGTTTAATCATAATGTATTTTGTTTTGTTGACCTTTCGCTTGGCAAACCACGCTTTAACTATTAAGAATAATGTCGAAAAATTAAGATTCGCATTGGATTTTGTCAAGTTTTTAACATTGACAATATTTTATTGAACTTCCAGAATAAAATCTGAGCAATGTTTCGCTCCCGCAACTCTTTGCTTCTCATTATAATTTAATTGTATCTCTATTAGTAAAGTTTTCGTTTTCGGTCAGTTCACGAGCCATGCGTGTGTAATATGCCCGCACCACGATCTGCGGGCGACCCCGCTGCCTGCTTCGTGAACATGTAACCAAACTTTTCAACCCTTTTTACCTACTCTATCTTATTCATGATACTTAATCAAACTTTTGACATTATTCTGTGAATAGAAAATCTGTATTTTTAGATGAGATCATCTAACCATTTCATTAAATCTCCATGCTGCGTCGCATTCCTGACCAATGCGATGTCGCTTTTGCAATGTGCCTTCGCCCGGCCATGGAATGTTGATCAAATATTTAGTGTACATAGCAATAGTGGATGCAGAGGTGGATTTCATATAGCCTGCTTGGGTTCTGGTGCCTGGTATTCTAGGAATCTGAACCAACATGAACAGTGGGATACAGTTCGACAAAATTATAGAATTAAATGTGCCTAATGTATTTTGCATTTCACGATAATTTGTAACGTCCCCACAAATTATGCGGATATGCTGGTTCAAAAAAGTGGTATTAATGCATTCTAGGTTTTAAATCTGCATCCTGACAGTAAGCTAGGCCAGCCCCTTCCAGTCCACTACAACTGACGCGTAGGGCTACTTTATCATTTTACATTGCAAAGTAAACAATAATGTCACGTTTTGTTTGCATTTCTTTCAGAATGAAACGTTATTCCCAACACCCGACGCCCGCATAAATGGTACACGACACTCCATATTAACAGAAACAAAAGAACGCCACACACTTTTCAAATGCCTCCCCTCCTCCGGCACTTCCTGGCCTCCCATACGAACGGCCATTACGCGAGTCTAATATTTGTTTACGTGTGGCGCGCCTTAATGGGAGCCGAGTGATTCTGCAATTATTGTGCGACGGCCTGGCTTTTAGTGGGGAGTCATCGCACTGAGAGTTATACGCGCAGCTTGTCTTACCACTCCAGCTTTCTTCAAGTGAGCTATCATTGGCTTGTTTGCCCACTACAAGGTAATGGTTAATTGCTTGGTTTGAACTCAGTCACTGAAAAAAGGCAATGTTATGTAAATCATCATAATGTTAGCTATATTTAAGTAACATTTACGTTCCAATGTTATGTAATAAAATCCTCGCTTGTGTCGCGTTCCGATGCGGACGTGTTTGCATAATATTGTGTTTTAATTAGCGCGGCGCAAGCTGTCGCTCGTAATTTACTCGCCATGAGCAATGAACTTGTGGCGAATGAGCTGCTGGCGTTCCTGCAACAGAAGCTGGATGTGATGGACGAGGTGTCTGCTGTCCAGATCTGCGCAACGAACTTCAGCGAGGAAGACATAGCTGCTGCCAAGCTGTTGTTGTTCAGTGTGCTGAACAAGCGCGACTAGATGGTGTCCCGCCGGCGTGACGGGACTAAGAAGAGCCTGCAGGATATAATCACGCTGTTCAAGGAGACCGACCCGGATGACGTGCCGACGTTTGTGGCGAAGGAGTTGCACAAGCTTCCACCCGCCACCTTCGACCACGTCGACGTAACGAGCCTTCTGAAGGACATTGTCTTCCTGAAGGCCCGCCTCGCGGATGTTCTGGCGAAATTAGATGCATCCCAAAACTACGTCACCGAATTACGCAAAGAAGTTAGCGAGTTACGTAACAGTGTGGCGGTAACTAGGTCATCAGCCGATGCATCTAATGTAAACATGTGTCGCGGAGCCGGCCTCGATATTTCATCGACAAATTCCGCGTCAGCAGTTTCGTCGCCAGTGCATCCGTCGTTTGCTGTGGTTGCAGAGCGCACCGCCCCCGTGTCCCGCAGCCCCCGTGCGCACGTCACCGCAGCTCCTCCGCGCAGCGCCGTCCAAGTTCATCACCCCGTCCCGCTGCCAGTATCTGCAGCGCTGGCGAAACCCTTCCGAAAGGACTTCGCTAGCGTCCCCGCGAGTGCCCCAGGCGCTCCAAGTATGAAACCTGTGCCAGAAAAGGCGCCGAATAGGGCTGATGAGGAGGGTTTCGTGACAGTGCAAAGGAGGAAGCGCCGGTCGCGAGCCAACAAGAACCGCTGCGGCAAAGCTCCTTCGAAGCCAGAAGTGAGCCTGCGTGCCGCTAAGCCGAACACACCGGTGTACATCTCCCGCCTGCACTACAGCACTAAGGCGGAGGACATCGTGGAGTACGTGCGCCAGAAGACAAGGTACATGCCGCGGGTGCAGTTACTGGAGTCGCGCCGCAACGTCAATTTCAAGGCGTTCGTGGTGCGAGTACCAAACTGTTACCTGTCCGTCGTAATGGAAGAAGACTTCTGGCCGCAGGACGTGGTGTTCCGTCGCTTCCGCGGACAAGTGCCACAGGACAGCTCAAGGACAAGCGAGTGAAGTGAAGCTACTAACATAGTTTTAAGCTATATTTATTAACACACGTTTTGTTTTATACTTTATATATGTTAGTTTGTAAGGTATGTATCTATGGGCCATTGTAGCCTGATAATAAATGTTTTATTATTATTATTATTATTATTATAATATATGCGATATGGATGTTCAATGGAGCGTGCGGCTGCATCGGAAGGTATATTATCATCTTAACCGCCATTACATTGCTTTATTGACGGCAAGTATTGAGATAAGTGTCTGCATGTACCACTTTTATTATCACCAGCGCCATTATTTATTTATTTAAACATGGAAAACTTACAGCTAAAAAAAAACTGAATAAAAAGGAAACAAAAGTCAACAGGAAGCCAATTACAAGACTTCACATATAGAAATAGACTGAAAATTATAAGTGAGCATACAACAGTAATACGTAATAATAGGTTGGGGAAAAAGTTTCTTCGCATTTTTTAAGAAAATTCAAAACATTTTTTAATATAGTTTATTTACATTTAACTAAAGTATGTAGGTACCATTTTGTTCGATAACTTTTTGCCATCTTGTAGGTAGGGACATGATTCCATTGCTATAGAAATTTTGGGACTTCTGGTCAAAATACCGCGACAAGTGGTTTTGGCAGTCCTCTCGTAATGTTAACCTGACACTGCCTAAAGAATTCTGAAGAGACCAAATCAGGTGGAAATCTGAAGGTGCAAGGTCAGGACTATACGGCGAATGCATTAACACCTCCTAGCCAAACTCTCTTATTTTTTGCTGAGTGGCTAAAGATGTGTGAGGTCTATCGTTATCATGATGAAAAACCACACCCCTTCTGTTAATTAATTTCGGCCGCTTTCTCTCAACTTCTTGTTTTAATCTCATCAGTTGTTCGCAGTAGAGTTCAGAATCGATGGTCCTGCCTGGTGGTAACAGCTCATAATGAATAATGCCCTTCCAATCCCACCACACACACAGCATCACCTCGTTGCGAGTTAACCCGGGTTTCGCCACAGTCTGTGAAGCCTGACCTGCACGGTTCATTAGATTTCTTTCAGTGAGCTCGTGAGGTACCCAAATGTCGAGCTTTTTTGTGTACCCAGTTTTTTTCAAATGCGCCAAAACTGTTTTGTGGTCAATTTCCAGTTCTTTAGCTACGTCGTAACTATTGATATCTTGCTCCACTTTTTCAAAAATGGCATCCATTTTATCCGTAATAGGGCGACCAGAGCGACGTGCATCTTTGACATCAAAATTTCCGGATTGAAAACGCTTAAACCAAATTTGTGCTACTCTCACAGACACTACACTAGGTCCATAAACATCGCAATTTTTTTTCGCGGCTTGCGTTGCATTTTTACCTTTTTTGTAGTAAAATTTTAAAATGTATCGAATGTCCTCATTAGATTCACTCATCTTGACGGTACGAAAAACAAATGAAAATCACACATTTTCCTAACTTGAATTTGGAATTATGTTCTTTAAAATTTAAACTGTCAATGATACCAAAACCAGCCAGATACAAATAGTATAGCCAAAGAGATTTTATTACAAGTTCATACATACTATAATGCGAAAAGACTTTTTCCCCAACCAATACATTGTGCTTTTTTTTTCTTTTTTTTAAGTGGTTATGTATTTGTATAAAACTATCTAGCTTTCAATATAAGGAGAACAAATTATAAAATTGAAAAAGTAATAATCGAAGCAAAGTTATGATTAAGTGGCTATTTGAAAAAATTGAGAGTAAGCACCTTCTAGCTGACGCCACACTAGTCGTCAATGGATTCAAGTCATGACGCTTACATATTTCATTGAACTGCTTAACAGCACGCACAATGTAACTATTCTGCCTATAATTCGTAGGGTACACGTAAAGGTGGATTAAAACGAAATGATTTACTTGGCACATTAAAATAAAATTTAGATAATAGCTCGGGACTGTCAATGTTATTGTTTAATATCTTTAACAGAAACAGACAGTCAGCAATCTTACGCCTATCTTCAAGTGGCAACAAATGTTACATTTTACAGAGTCGGATATAGTCAATTGAATGGTATGGAGTCTTTTGATGGTAGCAAAGATATTTAATAAAACGTCTTTGGATATTTTCAATGCGGTCGATGTACTGATGATAACGTGGGTTCCAAATCTGAGATGCATACTCAAGGTGACTTCTAACAAAAGTGCAATACAATATTTTAAGTGTTTTAGGTTTAAAGAATTTTATTCTCATAAGAACATAACAGTTCACTTAAAATGAGATACATAGTGCTTAAAATTCTAGTAAATTAAAATAATATAACAATTGCCTCTGATGTGTTGGTGACGTTATATGTTACGTACATGTTTCTTGAGCCTCGCCTTAAATATGTTCATACTATCACACTTCTTTAAATCTTCCGGTAAATTATTGAACAGCTGTGCTCCCTCAACCAATATTGTTTTGTTACCGTAATTAGTCCGTGCACGTGCGGTCATTAGTAAAAACTTGTTTCTACTTCTTATAGCATCTAAAAAGCATTTAGAAAGACGCGTTATAAACCCAAGCAGTTTAGAGGCTTTTTTGACAACGGCGTCAATGTGTCTGTCAAATATTAACTTACTATCTTTGTGGATGCCCAAGTCACGAACAGTATCGCACCTCGGCAAGGTTTGGTCCGATAGAGTATTAAGAGGTAGCTAGGACTGCACGTTTCCTAGTGAAAGTGATAACAGAGCACTTAGATGGATTAAGATCCAGCTTGTTAGCCTGACAATACTCATCAAGACGACACAGGTCAGCCTGAAGTACTAACCCAGCTTCGAGCGATGAGATCATGGCAAAGATTTCCATATCATCAGCGAAGCATAATAATTTGGATGAGTGCAGACACAGATCGATGTCGTTTACATAGACCACAAACAAGAAATAATTCAACCAAATTATTTCAATTTCAAGAATGATATCAACCAAAAGACATTCATTGCTGGAAAAAGGCCTTCCTTTAGTGTCGCCACATCAACCAAATGTACCATTTAAAAAAATCAAAAGATATTATTAACAGAGCTTTTTCTTATCCTAGTGCGTAACCAATTCAGAAACAAACAGAATATTGCGCTGTAAAGCGCTGAAAGCGACGAACGGCTATCATCCTTAATCGATACTGTTCTGCCGCCAATAATCTAGGCGGACTATTAAGCAGCTTAGCACAAGTTGTAGGCTAGGTTGGTTTTAGAACTTCAGAAGGTTTTATGGTAATTAAATAAACACATTGGAAGTATTTTCACATAAAATAACAGAGAACTTCAAACTATTCCATCACTAGCAATTGTAACAGTTTCATGGTTTATTAATGTCCAAACATTTATTCATTTTACTTGTTTCAATGTCGCTCACTGAATAACTTGCCAGGAAAAAAACACTTATCTTTCTTGAAGTTTAACATTCTTTTATGCGGAATTGTATAAAATACATTTCTTTGCAGTCAGGTAAACATAGAAATTTCAATACAATTTAAAACATAGTTGGAGTTTATTAAATAACACTTGAAATATTTCTGGAGAATTCATCTATAAAAATAAAAATCAATTGCCGAATGTGTAAGCGCATCACTTCAGAACGGTTGCGCCTATTTGTATGACAGATTTTATTTGGAAAATTAAATGGAAAAGTCGGAAATTTGAATGATATTCATTTGCTAATTTAAAAAGGGTATAATCCACCCTAAAAAATAGCTACTACAAAAAATCGCTGGGTTATAAAGTACATTGAGACATAATTCTAACGTACTAATATTATATTTTTTTTCAAATTACTGTTGCTAGTGGGTGCTCCTACAATTCACAACTTGCGACACCGCGTGAAGCTACCTCGCTTGCAGAAACAATCTCTTCAAGAATAATGTCGAATGAATTATCTTCTCAAAGGTAAGTAAGTAGTCATAAGTCTTGTGTTCATATTAAATGGCGTGAGTAAAATTGATGAAAGTGATAATAACTTTTAAGATTTATGTCAAACAGTTGGTATGTGAGCTTAAGTTTTTAACAAAGACTTTGTAATTCTGCCCTAGCTCGATGAATTAAGCCATCCTTCAAAATCTGGAAAGATTTAATAATATGTTGTTGTAGTTGTTGTTAGATTTATATTACGTTTTTGTTAAGTTTTACGTTATTTAATTATTGAAATTATTCATCAATATTTTAATATAATTTAATTTAGTAATATTGACGGAATAATCAAAACACTGATATATTTGACAGCTGTTTGGGACGTTTCAAATTTCAGAACACACCTTCATAATTATAAACTGTAGTTTAATGATTTTTTGTAATTAATACGTTCTTGCAGTAAGCCGACGATATATAAATACATACGTTACGGCAACATTACCTAGATACTTCCAGCCGTAGATTGATTATAGACAGACATACTCAGCTAAAAGTACAAGTATCTATTTAGATAAAAGAAAAGTCCTGACTGACTGACTGACTCGTCAACAACAAGGAAATATTTTTTCGAAATTCAACCCCTAAAGGAGTGAAATATAAATTTGTATGGACAATCATCATTTTTTTAGTTTAAATCATGAAATTGAAACTAAAAATATGTTTTTTTTTAGTTTTAATCATGCATTTAGCATCCTGGTTAATAATTGAAAACCACGTGTTTCAGCGTTTATGAAAAATCATCGCTTAAAGGGGGAAATAAGAAACTTCGTTGCCTTTCTACATCCAGATCATCTTTGATGCCTGCGGTCACAATATGGCCGAGATATTTAAATTGTTGAAAACGATTTAATGATAGGAAAACTTTTTGAGGAATTTGCTCCAAAAATAAAAACCTCACTCTTTTGGGAATTGCAACTCAAACCGTGTGTCTCAACATAACTCTCACACACATCCAACAGCTTTCTGTAGCCTGAAACTGACGGGCTCACTAGTGCAATATCATTGGCGTAGCTGATATTATTAAATGCAATTCCAACTATATCCTTTCCAACAATACCTTTTTTCGTTCCTTATTGAGTTCGTCTATGTATAGGTTAAACAATATCGGAGAAGTCAAACCACCCTGTCTGACTCCATTAAGTATTTTGTTTAGAAATTACGAATGATTTGTTTAAATACGTTTTTGTAAAATCATCCCCTAGGAGGTTAACAATCCTTACTAACTCATCATCGCTCAGCCGGACCTTCGCTATCGCCAAAGGACGGTTTAGTCATTCAGAGAAAAATAACTTTACTAAGTTCCATAGCTGTTATTTAGCTACCTAACTTTTTTTTTAAATTCCCACGGGATAGGGAACAAAGAGGATTTATATGAGGTCCTTACCTATGAAATTGCCGATTTACATGGAAAAAAATAAACAATTTTTTAAAAAGAAATATTGTCGATTTTTTAAAATGACAATATTTTAGAAGAAATATTGTCATTTTAATTAAAGTTCGTTGATGCCTCTGCTGTAGATATCCGTGGAACGGGAGTCGATAAATTGTTTAATGGCGTTTTTCACTGCCTCGATGGATTTGAAATTTTTCACCGGGGCTTTTTTTTTTTTTGTTGAGGTCAAAATTTCCAGAACGGAAGCGATCAAACCAAAAACGTACCGTGCGTTAACTTGCAATGCCTTGTCCATACACGTCGCTATTATTGCGTGCTGTCTGTGTTGCGTTGGTGCCACGACGGAACTCGTATTCGAAAATAGCGCACAATTTCGATTTTTCCATGGTTACAGAAACTTCGAAGAAAAATCGAACGGCAGGAAAACAAATAAACAACTGATTATTTTTTTAATGTCTATATTATATTTATAAAAAAAAAACTAAAAACCCGACTGCGATATAAAACTTAACTTTAAAAAAACTGAAAAGTTAAAAAGGAGCCCATTTTAAACTAAATAAAAGTTGGAAGCAGACCCATTTGAGTTCGAAAATATATAAATGGTCCCGCCTGCTTCCAACTTTTATTTAATTTAAAATGGGCTCGTTTTTAGCCTTCAGTTTTTTTTTTTTTAACTTAAGTTTTATATAGCAGTCGGGCTTTTTAGTTTTTTTTTTTAATATTTTTTTCCAGCTTTTTAGTTTACAAATGTGAAAGATTTCGCAGATGATTTAGTTCTTGCAAGGAGTGTTGGTTTTGGTATTTTATTGTGCGTGCTTTTTCACGATTTGTCACTTCGAATTACTTTTAACCAGATAAGTTTTATATTTTTGTAATCAGCTTTTAAAACCCTTCATTTTGATATCCCACTTGATGCTATTAGAAGAAAACAAAGTTCGAACTCCATAATATGACACCTCAAATCCGCCATTTTACTTTGTTTTGATTTTAATATAGCCTGTGACACTTGCTCTACTAAGACAAATCTAAAGACGTATAATTTAGCCAAATCCATTCATTCGTTTAGGAATTACTAGGGAACAAAGAAACAGACACACATACATATATACAGGTCAAACACATGACCCTCCTTTTGAGCTTCGCCGCAGTCGGGTAAAAATAATTTGAATTTGGAATTCTAAATACAATGAAAGACATTGATCTTCACAGTAGCCGGTATCAAATTGATAATTTCATAGGTAAAGACCTATTATTTTCGCTTTAAAGTTGCCTTCAGTTGGTCATTTTCCGTTCCGTTATATATTCTGTTACTACATACATATGTACATAAACTCACGCCTTCTTCCCTTCAGGGTAGGCAGAAACTACAGCCTCGTTTATGTATGTATATACAATATGTAACAAAAACCCCGGTGTTCCCTTAACACATGAGATAACAAACAACTTTTGTTACAATGGGACCAAACCTGAAATCGCGAAAAAATCAGCTGCTCCCTACATTTTGAAGAGTTATGCGAACATGAATGTATGGGACAGCTGACTTTTGTGTCGTGAGTTTCGGTTTATCATACTGCGCGGCCTTCTGTGCGAGTTTCGGACCTGCCAAGATAAATTGGCCGTAGTGTACTTTTAATCCCGGTAGTACCGACGTTGCCATGCGATATTTTCCGACATCACGCGGGCGAAACCGCGGGCTAAAGTTAGTGTGAAATAACATTCAATAAAATTTATTTATTTAGGGAAACCTCGAAAATTTCGAACAGTATAATATTTATTAGCTTAGACGGTACACAATATCGAAATACAGAAAGTGGCTGACCGGTAATAATATGAAGCTGTGTTTATAGAGCAAATTACCAAATGGTCACTATAGTTTTTTCTTAGAGTAGGTAGAAGGAGGATGGGATTAAATACCCACCATACGTCAAGAAGCGTATCTGAGAAACTATAATAATAATAATAATAAATAAATAAATAGGCCGATCACTTGTTTGCCGACGGTCTATAAACTTCTTACATCCATTTTGAGAGTGAAAATTAATTCTCATTTAGAAAAGAATTCTATCATGTCTGCCTCTCAAAATGGATGTAGGAATGGGTCCCGCGGCACCAAGGAGCTACTCCTCATTGACATGGCCATAAGCCAACAGGTCCGTCGATCCCGAAAGCATTTGTCGACATGTTGGATAGACTATAAAAAGGCCTTTGATTCGGTGCCCTATACATGGCTCTTGAGGGTGTTAGAGTTGTACAAAATTGATACAACTCTGAGCACCTTCCTAACGACATGTATGGGGCAGTGGAGGACGTTCCTTCGCTATCCAGGATGTCGACAAATTCGGGGGAGCGACGAACCTATTAGGATTAAGCGGGGAATATTCCAGGGCGACAGTCTGAGTCCACTGTGGTTTTGTTTAGCCTTGAACCCTCTTAGCACTCTGCTGGAGGGTACAGGGCTGGGCTGTTCTTTGCGGAGAGGGGGTCAGGTAATATCCCACTTGCTTTATATGGATGATTTGAAACTGTTTGCCACCAACAAATTGCAACTGCTGGAGTCACTAAAAGTAACTAAAACTTTTAGTGATTCCATCAGGATGGAATTTGGTGTTGATAAATGTGCAGTCATGCATGTAAGGCGGGGCGGTATTGTGGAATCTGAGGAACTACAACTCTCAGATTCTATAAACCTGAGATCACTCTCCGCAACTGATACCTACAAATACCTGGGTATGTCAGAGGGGTTAGGCATTAACGGGGCTGACATGAAACAATCGTTGCAGGAGCGCTTCTTCGGTCGCCTGAAAAAGGTACTTAATAGTTCTTTGTCAGGCGGCAACAAGGTGCGCGCCTTTAACGGTTGGGTCATGCCGGTCCTGATGTACTCCTTTGGCATACTAAAGTGGACCCAGACGGAACTAGATGCCCTGGATAGGAGAGTCCGGTCACTGCTGACTGCAAACCGGATGCATCACCCACGTTCGTCTGTCATGAGGCTGTACATCCCGCGGAAGTGTGGGGGTCGAGGTTTTTTAAATGCTAAGACCCTCCACAACCGCGAGGTGTGCAGTCTCAGAGAATATTTTCTCAAGGCTAACGTGGGTATGCACCGAGATGTGGTTGCAGTGGACAAGGGACTCACCCCGTTATCCTTGGCTAAAGAGAACTGGCGCAAACCTGTGGTGCTTAGTACCAACGACCGCAAGGAAGTATGGCAAAGCAAGGAGCTTCACGGACGCTTTTTCCGGGCCCTTCATGGGCCCGACGTAGATTTCTTAGCGTCCGTGGCCTGGCTACGCTTCGGTGACCTATTTGGGGAAACCGAAGGTTCAGTCTGTGCGATTATGGATGAAGTTATGCTAACGAATAACTACCGGAAGTATATAATGAAAGACGGGACGATCGACATATGTCGGGCATGCCATTGTCCCGGTGAGTCTATCAGACATATTACTTCTGGGTGTTCTCGTTTAGCTAACGGCGAGTATTTGCACAGGCATAACCAAGTGGCCAGGATTATCCATCAGCAACTTGTTCTGAAATACGGCCTTGTGGACTCTGAGGTACCGTATTACAGGTATGTGCCCGACCCAGTTCTCGAGAATGACCATGTCACGTTATACTGGGATCGATCAATTATCACTGACAGGAATATTGTAGCCAATAAGCCCGATATAGTGGTAATAGATCGATCAGTGCGCCGCACAATGATAATCGATGTCACTATCCCGCATGACGAGAACCTCGTGAAGGCTGAGAAGGAGAAACAATTGAAGTATCTCGACTTAGCCCACGAGGTTGTCGCTATGTGGAATGTGGACTCGGCAATCATTGTGCCGATAGTCGTTACAGTCAATGGCCTTATCGCTAAGAGCCTCGACCAACATCTCAAGAGGCTCTCGTTGAGTGGCTGGGTGAAGGGCTTGATTCAGAAGGCAGTCCTCCTTGATACGGCGCGTATTGTGAGGAGGTTCCTGTCTCTGGGGCCCTAACCACCGGTAGCTTGGACCCTGTTCCCCATGCCGGTGGATTTCTATTTTTTATATTTTTAAATGTTTTTTTTTTTAATTCTAATATTTAAAAATATAACTTATATGTAAAAAAATTGAATAAAGATCATAATAATAAATAATAATAAATCATTTATTTCGGGTAACAAAGACCCATAACATATATACCTTACAGATAATAATAATAAGGCTTTGTTTGCAGCCTGTAATATCTTAACATTGTGACCGTATTTGGTGTTTACCTTCCCCAGCAAATAAATAATATGCTAGTAATGACGTAGTGCTGAATGTGTGATGAACTGAAGACAATATGTTGTCACGCGTCAGTGCGCTAACATAATAGGCTAGTCTTATAGGCAGTCGCTCCATGTAAAAAAAAACTTTTTAGCAAAAAATAAAAAAATAACTTTAATTTCGGTAGTCGTTGTCTTTGGTTTTGTATTTTTGTGTTTTGCCACCGACTTCCGAAATTAAAGTTATTTTTTCACTTTGTAGTGTTTTGTTTTGGATGTCGGTTTTATTTTTTGCTAAAAAGTTTTTATTTTTCACTTTTTAGTTGTGAGGGATACCCCACACAAATTCGTATACCACTACCTGCTATGTAAATGCGTATTTTTCCCACTTAGTTTATCTGGATGCATTGAAGCTAACTCAAAAACTACCCAATCGTAGGTAATAAAATTTATATGGGACCTTGGAAGTATAATAATAATAATAATAATAATAATAAAGTTATTATTAAAAATATAACTTATATGTAAAAAAAATGAATAAAGGAGATAATAATAAAATTTATTTCAGAATTACTTCCATAATTTGTTAGTAACAATGTTCTTAGCCTATGTTAGTAATAGTACAATAACAATAACAATAAACAAAACAATGAAAATATTTCAGGCACTTGCTATTGCGTGTAGGCCTATACAGTGCGCTATTAGTACGGAGTCCCATCGGCCTGCGCACGCGGCCAGGATGGCGTTGGGGCTGCCGCGCACCCGCACCATTAAAGACGCACTTCGCTTGCGTATCACGGCGTGAAAGCCGTCCACGCGCGCCTCTGCGAACATACCACTGGCGCTACAGTACCGCGGCAGCCCCATCAGCACCCTGAACGCATTATTGTATTGCACACGCAGAGCGTTGTATGTCCTCTGCGTATATTTGGTCCACAAACTGCATGTGTAAAAGGTCTGGCAGAAAGCTCTAAACAGTGCGACCTAACCTTTCCAACAAAAAGAGAATTTTCTAAATCGGTCCGAGTCCGAGTAATCGCGTAACAAACATAGAAAAAAAAAACACATAAACCTCCTCATTTTTGAAGTTGGTTAAAAACTAGTATTCCGCTACATGCGGTTAGACAGGAAGCCGACCCCGACATAGTTGGGAAATGGCTACGCAGATGATGATGAGTGGGCTAACGACACCGCCTTGTATCATTCATAACCTTGCATGTCACCACAAAAAGTTTTATGTTAACTGTTCTAATCATTCTATTCCTGCATTCTCAATTCCAGGTCTGCTTGCAAAGCTTTTCCCGAATTTGTCGAGCAAAACTTTCAGCGACCATTTTTCATGTGAAGGGTAAAATTTGGCGAAATTCCTTTTTATCCCTTACCTAAGGCAAACACGACCTTCGGCCAATATTTCAGGAGCCCAATTTCAGGCGTTGTGTTCGCGACTGTTCAGTGGGACTTGTAAACAAAAAGTTTACAAACGAGGATTATCTTGAGATCGTGTAGACATTTCGGTTTTGTGTCTGGAATGGTGTTAGATTTACGTTTTGATTGGATTCACGTTTTCGGATTATTCGCTTTTTCGTTGTCTTTGGGTGTTCGGTATAGTAGGAAATATGACACGTTCTTACGGTCAAACTGAATGGCATAGGTACTACGAAAGCTCATGCATTGTTATACTCCTACGATTACAATTTATACTTAATCCAACTAATATCATAACTAATTAGCTCAACTCAGTAGTTATTATAATAAAGTAAAAGTCGAGTAAAACTCGGTGGGATGAAGTTTTTCTAGTTTTTAAAGCGGACGAAGAGTTTAATTAAAAATTGTTGTTCAAAACTTGCGATGTTCCGCAATTAGTGTTCGCAACAAGTTGGCTTGCTATTTAGTAGGTTATTAACCTCATAATTATGAAGGTAACAGCTCAGTTTCTCCATCTCCATTATAATAAAACCAAACCATTCTCCATATTATTTATGAAATTCCTTGTAAAATTCATGACGTGAACTTACCTCTAGTATATTCATTATTCATGGAAGCACAACGGTATCTATACATATAATAAAGTAATAACAAAGTCAAAACTATATAATATTGAATATTTTGACGTGAAACGTCTTTCTTATCGGTCAGTATCTAAAGTAGTCTTTTGCAAGTGGAAAAAACCATGTAACGAAATATGTTATGCAAGATCGCTTATTACTTTGCAAGTGTTTACGCACACTGTGCGTTGCACGATTTGTACCCACTGTGCGACTGCGAGAGCCGCGCGGAGCGGGGGACGGGGGCAGTGTGGCCGCATCGCATCGCCGCGCCGACCGCCATTTTAGTCTGCTCGGGTCACTATCAAGCGTAGAACGCGTGCGTACACGCATCGGCTACCATTGTAATTTATTGGTTTATGTAATACAAGTTTATAAGCAGCAGACTCGCCTATTTATTGAAATTAATGACCCAAGTAAAACCCTAACAGCAAGTATAGCACCTACCGGCATTATTTTTAACCGACTTAAAAAGGAGGTTCTGTATTCGACCCGTATGTCTGTATGTACGCAATTTTCTCAAAAACGAATCAACCAATTTAGATGATTCTTTCACTAACGTGATCTACGTAGTTTCAGGAAGGTTTTAGTATATAGTATTTACATTACGTAATGAATCTTATGTATGAAGTTATATGCATACATGTCCTGTATCTCTGGCATTTCTAAGCGTATTTTGATACTCGTAATTCTGCTTTTCAAGAATCAAGAATCATTTATTTGCAGGAAATACAGGTGTTAACAGTTGTAAAAATTTGTGGTTTATGTACAGTACATATTTTACCTGTTTAGGGCATGCAAAATAATTTTATATTTGTACCTAAGGTACTATAATTGGTACTTTTAAAAAAATATACAGAATATACAAATATATGTTATAAGTTTTCAAAGGTTTTTAAGGGAATTTTAAGTTACCTACAGTAAATGTACACATAACAAAACTTAAAGGCTTATATGTTTTTTTTTATAATAAATAAATAAAACAAACACTACAAAACTAAAAAAAAAAAACGAAAGAAAATAAAAATAAAATAACATTTTTTGTTTATGTTGCATAAATTCTTGTAAAGAATAAAAATAATTTTCTATCAACCGTCTACGCAGTTTAATTGTAAAATATTTAAATGGGAGCTTCCTTAGGTTCTTACGTAATTTATCAAATATTGTAATGCACATATGATAAACATTTTTTTAATTAAAGTTGTGTTACAAAACGGATCAAATTTTTGTTGCATCTCTTGGTCTCTGTTTACGTCGGCGGATGCCAGCCATGAGCTGGAGCAACGGGTATAGATATCCTCCTTACCCTACCCATCTGCCAAAGCCAGGGTCGATTGAGGAAAGGCTTGTCTCCCTAAGATTGCCGTACATGCAGATACAACGGTTGCAACATGTAGGACAATACGGCATTGTGGGACAAGTAATTAATATTCCAGCTGCCGTAACCAACACAGTGCAAACCCCTCCCCGTCAGTTAGACGAGGACTCTGCGATAAATGTAAATATTAAGCGGTCACTCATTCACAAGTTTGCGTATTTGAGCGGGTCTGTACACAAAAGAAAGTAGAAAGCGTGGCTGCAATATCTCACCAACAATTTTTTATATCAACATTATAACATTCGCATCAACTCAGAAGCCTGGAGCAGGAATGTAGAAGCCCACTGCAAGAAAGAGGTAGCCATCGAACCACTTAGCTCCACGCGAGCGCCAGAGGCAGAGATCAGCAACGTTCAACAGCATACGATGAAATGTCTACATATCACTCCGGGACAGGGTGTCTACTCAGCATCATCTATGATCGTCACGCTGAGGAACTAAGTTTTCCTACCATATATCTTAGCGAAGAAAGGCAAATAGGACGTGACGGACACCCTGTACGCCATTTGCATGTCAGAGATTAGGCGCAGTGTCCGGCGTGGTGTTACTTCGCAGCAATAATTATATTACCTTATGGCAATGGTGATTTTACGCCGGCGTGTGACAGAAAATTAACAAGTCTTCCATTTTATAAGAACATAACTTTTACACAATACAAAAAAAAAGAGAATTAAGAATCTAGATATAACGTAAACTTATGTTTGAATAAAATATGTTATTTAAATATGTTAAGTAAATGTTACTTGTTCCCTTCAGCCGTCGATGATCCGACGATCGTCGATCGGTCCGTATCAAAAAATCAGAACTGTTTATGATCCGACGGTCGGTTCCATAGTCTGACCATGTTCTGACCGTATTTAATAAGCGATTTATAGTCTGCGAACTGTATTTTACCCGCTCTAACTACTACAAAGTGTAGGAAAAAAGACAAGGAAGGCATGAAAGTCTCATGCTAAACATGTAACATTCGTTGAAGTATGAAATTTACCTATTTTTTGTGTATTTCATTGATTACCTATATCGGGGCCTATACTATAGAGTACAAGAACTACTTACACTGCTAGTTCTTTAGAACTATAGATCCCGATATTTCATAGGCTTTATATTAACAAAGCCTATGAACTATCGGGATGTTCAATAACAAAGGCTAGGGAAACTACAGCCTTTGTTAAATTTTCTGTGAAAAAATTGTTTGAATTTTGCCGTTTAGTGATCTCGTCATTGTTAGTCGGAAGCTGGCGCGAAGCCAGGGAGCAATATTGTTTATTACAGCTGTGTGCAGTGCTTTATCGTGATTTCTGAAGGAATATCTAGGTGTCTAAAGGTGGTTTTACACCGGCGAGGCGAGGCGTGTATGGGATGGGCGAGAATTGAAATTTGTATGATACAATTTCTATCCACGCCCAGCCCATCTTTGGTATAAAAGGCCTAGATGCGAGAGGATGTGCGAGGCGAGAATTGAAATATTTGTTAGTACAATATTGAATTTTATTGCTCTAAGAAAAGAGTATTTATATACTTTGTAAAACATACAAATCTCGCACTGGCCATCGAGGACCCGCACGGCCTCTCTCCGTCAAGCGCTGCCTCGCGATAACTCGCGATGGCTCGCGCTGGCACGCGCTGGCACGCGCCGGACACATCACCGCATTACATACTCTCCAGCTCCCAGTGCTACTTACATGTTCTCCTTAGTTTTATAATATAATAAATAAATAAATAAAATAAATAGTTGCCGGTGCAAGGCAGCACTGGCCATCGTGAGACGACGCGATATATCGATGGACATTTTTCTGTGTAAAAGGATAAGCGTTATTTCAATTTTCGCCCCCCCATCCACGCCTCGCCTCGCCGGTTTAAAACCACCTTAGGACTAGGTTGGATAAGGGAAGGCCTGTATGCCCACAAAAAGTAAACTAACAAAATCAAATAATTTATTTCTAATAAACCAGGCACTTTTGAATTGTCAAGGGGTATGTCAATCAGAAAGATGAGATGAGATTATTATTAAAAAATATTGATTACATGTTGAAAATACACGTGAGAACTTCAAATTCATGAAAAATAAATAGATTATCCATTTGTAATAATATCATCAGTGTGATCGCATCTTGATTATCAATACTTACTCGTGTTTATCAGATCTTGGAACATTACCTACGTATGACGTGCTCATGAGTTGCCAACTAATGTGGAGCTGATAAGAGGCAAGTTTCGCTAATTAGTGAGGGGACGCGACCGGCCGTGTTCGCAGTGCGAAACTGTCGCACTCATCCTGTTATAGTTTAATGGGGCTAAGTGCTGCTGCCATAATATTGTTGGAATGTGGGTTGTGCAAGTGGTACCTAGTTGGAGTTATAAACTTTTTAGTTCATATTAAGAGTTTTATAGATGGTAGTAGACGCCAGCAGGTCAAGCTACCCGAAACAGTCAAATTTTCACAATCAACCTTGACAACCTAATACTGTAGCGATAAAGTTGAAAATCTATTAAAGAAATTTGACAGATTGTAGTAGCTTGATGTGCTGGCGTTTGAACCTAAAACATAAGAAAAATTAGTTGATTTAATTAGTTATAAAGTACGAGTACCTAAGTTAATACGTTCTGGCTTCAAACATAAAGAACATAACATAGCGCCGGTACTCCGCGAAGGGTTAAGCAGAGGTGTATCTTTAGTACTTACACCCACATGGGCGCGAGCCTATTCGCTTTAAATATTTTACAAAATGTTTTATTTATTCTAACCGAAACAATATAACCGTAAAATGACTTTTATAATGCGCACAGCAAAGGAGTGGAACTCACTGCCTGCGTCTGTGTTTCCGAGCGCATACAACCCTAATCTCTTCAAAGTGAGAGTGAACAGGCTTCTTCTGGGTAAGCTCTCTTCATCGTCGACTTTGTCTCTGTCACCTCTGACCTAGACTAGAGTCAAGACCAAACCCATCTCAAATAAAAAAAAATTCACAGCAAAAATCTTCTTAAAAATTACAATTGATGAAATTGTATCTCAATATTAGCGAAGTGATTGACTGAAGGAAATTAAATTATTAGTAAGAAAATTTAATAAAAACGTGCCTCGGAAATATCACGTAGCGAACAAGGACAGGCGGGATGACGTCCTCCATGTGCTGTCATACTAACTGACGGCGAACGGATATGTAACCAAATTGTTCTACGAAATTGAGAAGAATGAAATACTGAAATTGGTAGGTATAGATAGCGTAAAGTTGAAGAAATACTGAAAATGGTATATGTGTATATAATAGGTAAAAAAAAAAAAATACTTAAAATTATGAAATTTGTAAATTAAAAAAAACTGGCCAAGTGCATGTCGGACTATGCATAATAAATGGTTCCGTAGTTCAGATGAATTTATCCCAAGAACAAACTTAACATTGTAGTTGAAAAACATGTTCTCAATTACATTCTCACTGCGAATGTAAGTTTGTACGTACAATATTGAGAGATTTACCATGTTATTTTAAGACCATAGACTTATTTTAAGCTTTCCTCTAATCTATAGATTAGAGGAAAGCTTAAAATAAGTCTAAAAAAAATAAAAAAATAATAAAAACAAAAAATAGTTCTATACCTATAGGTATAGAACTACTTTTTGTTTTTTTTTTTTTTTTTTTATTTTAGACACAGGTGTTTCGGAGATAAGGAGTGAGGGGAATTGTCAATTTTCGTCTATTTTCTTAAATAACTTTAAACAATTTATTTTAAAATAATAAAAATATATATATTTAAGACCCTCACAGTACACACATACATTTGATATGTCACTCGGTACAGTTTGCAAAACTTTTTTTATTTATCCCCCAAAATTTATTTCTTTCTTTCTTTATTTATTTCTTTATGTTACACGTCCGTGTTTGGGTCACAGAAATATATACGCGTACCAAATTTCAACGGTCGGATTAGATTCGGAGCAAATTGGCTGTGACAGACGGACAGATAGACAGACACACGAGTGATCTTATTAGAGTTCCGTTTTGTCCTTTTGAGGTACGGAACCCTAATTATTAACACTGATCTGGTTTTAACAACTATCGGCACACCCAGCAACACCAAGTGCAACACGTCCTACTCATACATAGCATAGAACCCATATTGTTTTCCCAAATAAAGAAACGCTCATCGCTCCTAAAAAAGTTTCACATTAATTACAAATCAAAGCCTAATTAATATTCCGTCACCCGTAAATTGGTTTTCAACCCAAAATATAGAGGGCGTCTTTTGTAAAAGCTAATTGAATAAAATGTAAACGCGGTTATATATGTAGGTATATCAGTCTGCTTACCTTTTTGTTAAACGAGAGATCAAAAAGCTACACATCACATAACATCACGCTCGTCATCCCGGAAGGAAGGGTCAGGCAGAGATGTACCTCTAGTACTGTGTAAGGCCAGAAGGACCTTTACTTCTTTTGGGATCTACACTAAATATACAAATTATTCACGCAGAACTCTAATATATTTTATAATACTTTACAAATTATCGTATATATTTTAAACTAGCCTAGCCCTTGGCCTGGAGCCGTCTCTCTGACATATCAAAATCAGTCAAATGTTTCCTCCTCATTTATTGTCTCTTAATCTAACATTTATACCAGAGAAGGTTTTATTCCAGAACAGCCCTGGAGTTGTAAAAACACAGTAGTAAAAAGTCATTAGGTACTTTATAATAAAGGGTTTTTCATTTTCGCATCCATCACTAGGGTGTACGTCCACATCCCTAGCTAGCTAAATTGCAAAGTTTGGATAGTACATTGTGAATAACTAAGATACAAATCGATATGAGATACAAGCGACTAAGTATATACGGACCCGTGCAAGTATCTTGGGAGTATCATCGCTGTTAAGTATTATATTGTCGTTATAACTACCAGGTATTATAACTTGCAAGATCCATCTTATGTTACTTAGGACCAGCGTTGAGGAAGTAAGTTGTTTAAGTTGAAGTTACGTAGGTATATAACTTAGTTTACTCAACTATGAGTTAGGTTACGTTAGGTTAGTTCAGGGATGGAGATCTAATAGCAAGCGTGCCATTGGTGGCACGTGGCAAAATAATTTGGGCACGACATCAGTTGTGGAATTTAGGTACCTAAATCACAGTAACAAACATCGAAATCTGAGTGCACCTGGCTACGACAGGCGCTTCGATTTCGGCTATTGTGCCGCGTAAAGGAAAATATGAACCTGATACAAATTTATTTGGCATCTAGTTTGTAAGAGCACACTAATTTGTTCTTTTATTTGTTAGGGACAAAAAACAGTTACATGCCAAGCTTAACTAGAGATTCTTAAATTAGCACAATACTTAGAAATACGTTGCTTTTACCAGCTAGCAATACTGCGACGGATAACGTTAAGGTGAGAGTGCTAATTCTAAAAATTCTTAAATATTTAAGTACATTATTTAGCGATATAAATGCGGTGAATCTAATTGAAAAGTAAATATTTTGCATGTCTCATCTATTGGTACTCACAAACGCCTACTTGACTTGGTCCCCGTTCAATCGTAATATTTTTTACCGGATATTGGTACACGATCAACCCGATAATAAACGTTGCACCAAAACCGGTTATTGTATACTTATTGCCTTGAAATAAGTCTCATTTTCCTTTAAAACTGCATACATTTCTGCCGGATATAGGTTAGTGATATTTTGGTTACCAAAGTTTAGGTATTTACTTAGGGTTACTTATAAAGGTGAAACCGAAATATTCTTCAATTTCAGAGTAGTTTAAAAAAAATGTGATTCATAATAATACTATGAGAATCGATTTAATAACTTGAAGTTTAAACAAACTACTGATGTTAATTTCTACCTACTATAATGTGTGTACATTTCTAAAATTTTCATAACTAAAATGTATTTTCTTTGAATTAGCCATTTTTATTTATTATACACAGAAATGCAAAAATAGTATTTCTGTGAACTTTTACGTTAAGCAATAGAGTTCCAATTCGCGGTGAAAATTACCAGAATCAGGGACAATTTAACGTTTACTAGAGTACTAATCTACCGGGCACTGGTCCAATTAGCCCTTTATTTAATTTGTTTGTATTATTGTTTGAATATTTATATTTATTTAAATATATATATAAAACATTAAAACTAAATGAAATCACTTATCTAGTCATGTAACATTTGTTTTTGTTAGTCTACTAGTTTTCGCATAGAAGACCTGCAAAATCACTGAAGTTCAAAACTTCACGGTTATTGGGCCGTTTACCTTATCGCAATTAAAACAAAAAAAAGGAAAATAGGAATATCAAAATTTGAATCTTGAAATTGTCTATCATGTGCCACTTAAAGTGAAGTCAAAATGTAGGTCTTATTACCGCAAACGAAATAGAATCGCGTGCTTCAAGCATACTTTTATAACCTATTAATCTTTTCACATCCATTGCCGAATCCAGACAATTTTTATAGCACCTCACTAATAAATGAACTGTCATTTGGGGGTAATGAAAAGGGGTCGTGTCAAGAAATCATGACGTTTCTGTGCTATTTCATCGTCTCTATCGCGTGCGTCACGCAATAATGTGTGCTATTGTCAAGTAGATGTTAGTGCTGAGGGGCCACGGTTAAATTGACTTTGAAAAAAAGCCAGTGTAAAAGAGAATTAAAAAAATTAATAGTTCTTTTTCCTACATTCATAATTGTTACGATCTCATAAATAGGTATGTTATGAGTTCTTTATTGTTAGATTTATTATTTTAAACACCCTTATAACAATTCTAAAAGAGTTATAAAAACGTTTTTCTGCAGAAAAGCGCTAGAAATCTTTTGGTAAAATCTCTTATTATACCACTTTTAATCACGAAATAAATAAATTGTAATGAAATAACATATTTTCATGCAATCCAGTATTAAACCGACATTTTTGTTTTGAGAAGTATTTATGCAATCGCGTGGTTTGTAAGTAAGAAACGTGCAACTGTCACTTACAGTAATGAGAATAGTAGAACTTTGCGAGCTCTTTCAAAATTGCAGACATAAAGTTGTTCCGGTCTTGTTACACGAAAATTGTTTAAAGTCGTTTCGGTTCGTGTGATGAGGCACTTAATAACACTTATTCAAAAATAGTATTGCATCGTTTGATAAAGTGATTAATTTTCTTAATTTCCTGTAGGTGGCGATACCATCTAACGAGGGGTCGCCGGTAATTCTTCCTTCAATTTCGTAATCAATTTCTGTTGTAATATGCGGCACGAATTGCATTATTTTAATTAAAGATATACCTACCATATACGTCAGTTCCGGTAGAATTAATTAAGTGTAAAGTGTGTTATTATCTCGGTGGCTTTGTTGGTAATATTATTTACTGGATTTATTTATATGAATTTTCTTGTAATCTAGGGATTTTACAAGGTATTGGTTATTGAATTTAATACCCGTATTTATTTCTGAACTTATTTGTTACCGATACCGACTTTGATCCGAGTTATTTCAACTTTTTGTTTCCATATATTTCTCTTGGAAAAACTACTTGTTTTCCTGTTAAATTCGTGGCAATAAACTCTCGTAAAAAGTTGTAAGGTTTTATTTTGAACTTAATCCCTGGTAAGTAAGTATCCCCGGTCGTAACACTCGCAACAAACTATTTTATGAATTACTCCCGCGCTAGAGGTGCGAACTCATTGTTGCAGAAATTGTTCGCTAGTGATGTGCCACCCTTTCTTTTTTAACCGACTTAAAAAAAAGGAGTAGGTTCTCAGTTCGTCGGAATATTCTGTTTTTTTTTTATGTATGTTTCCCGATTACTCGAACACGGTTGGACTGATTTGGAAAATTATTTTTTTGTTTGAAAGGTTTTGTTTGAACTTCATAGTTGGTTGGTTGGTTGGTTTTCTAGTTGTTTGGTGATTTGATTTGTTTCTAGTTGGTTGGTTGGTTTGTCGTCAGGTCAGGATCTGACGATGGTATCCTGTAGAAATCGACGGATCTCTTCAAATATTATAGGCACTCGGGGTATTTTCTATATTTTTATTTATTTGCATTTGCTCTCAGAAAGCACCATTTGGTGAAGTGGAACTGATGATGATGAGTTGGCCACCGGAACTACTCAATAACAAGTATCAGGTTTTATTATTTTTTTTACAGGGGGGAACTTAAAATTGAAATAAAACACAGAGAAAATATTTTTAATGTCCATGTAATTGGCTGTTTGAACATGATTCCGTAGCCACTGCGGCTGACGCCAACCTCTAGTTTACTGAAAACTTAATTATTTTTTTAATTATTAAAGAAAACATTTGACAAACGACTAATTTCACGAAATCTGGCCACCTCATTCGTGCGATTTGAAGCCATTACTTTATTTTCTCTGGAGATATGTAAAGTTACATGTCTACTTCAATAAACCAGTAACAACTGAGCACTTGGATGCCAACATTCGATGCATTATTTCCGAAATACAGCCTGATTTACTGCGAAGAGTGTGGGAAAATTTGTCCTCCAGATTACGGCAGGTAATACGTCAGCCGCGGCGGCTATATGCCCGAAATCTACTCATACATTTATTTAATAATTAATGCCATAAAATTATTTATCAAATAAACCCAATTTCATGGATATTAAAAACATTTTTCTGCATTTTATTTCCATTTAAAGTTCTCTCCTCTAAAAAAAACACCCTATATTATACGGGTTGGGATAAAATTAGGTAAGAACCTACTATAATAATGGTTGCTAAGCTATTTATGCTCGTCGTAATGCGTATGGTAAAGTAGAGCTGGTGGTGACTTCACCATCAACTCCTATTCTCCTGGTACTTATCAGGAGAACTCCTCAACAATTAACGTCTGTGTATAGGGAAAAGCAATATTTTGTGGAAGGTGATGAGCAGTTCACATTAGGATAAGTTAGATAAAATAAATTACAAACTGATCCACTAAATAATGAAAAATAAAAAACTCTTCCAAAAAACACACTACAAAAGAGAAAAATAACTTTAATTTCGGTAGTCGGTGGCAAAAAACTATGATAAAATACAGATCGACAGAACGACTTTCGAATTTTTTCCCTTTGTAGTATTCTGGAAGTCTGTTGATTTTTTGTTTGGAAAAAAGTTTTTATGTTTGTTTTTGTATTGATGAGTCGTGTTGGGTAAATATAATATCCATTTTGTTTTTCGTTTCTTTACTTTGGTTTGCGGTTCGTGGTTGTACTTAACGTTATTACTATTTGTCGGTTCCTATTTTTCTGAATCAATAGATTTTCATTCATGTGGTGTTGCTTCGTTTATTTGTAGGAAAGAATGTTCCAATGAGGACTTAGAATATTGGTATTATTAAAGTGAAAGAGTGAGTTAAAATTAAACCAGCTTTCTATTCTATTTTACATAAATGCAGATATATAATATATCAGATTCTCCTTTCTATTTAAAGTGAAAGATTTGGTTAAAATTTAACCAGCTTTTTGCATAAATTAATATAGGTTTACAATAGATTCGCCTGTCTATTTAATAAATAGACGCTTCATTAACTCAACCCATTAAAAAACTGTTCTTAAATAAATATATTTAAACGTAAAATATTAAGTATTTTTAAGATAAATAGTTAAACAAATTGAGCAGCCTGTCAGTAGCACAACTCTTGAACAAACGGCGGCTGTTATTAACTCATTTTAAATTGTTTAAATTATTCAAATTATGAACTAATGACTTTAGTCTTTTTTAATAGCTTCATTATTAAGTCGTTGAATAAAAAAGTGTTTGCTTTCGAAATCTGGCAGAGAAAGTAAACAAAGGCGGGCCACAGTATTTTATATTTGGTAAAAGCAATAACAGCAATTAATTTAAGGTAAAAGAAATTTTATCTGTCTGCTATTGATTACAGGTGTATGTCTGCTATTGATTACAGGTGTATGTCTGCTATTGATTACAAGTGTATGTCTGCTATTGATTACAGGTGTATGTCTGCTGTTGTTTACAGGTGTATGTCTGCTATTGATTACAGGTGTATGTCTGCTATTGATTACAAGTGTATGTCTGCTATTGATTACAGGTGTATGTCTGCTATTGATTACAAGTGTATGTCGGCTATTGATTACAGGTGTATGTCTGCTGTTGTTTATAGGTGTATGTCTGCTATTGATTACAGGTGTATGTCTGCTGTTGTTTATAGGTGTATGTCTGCTATTGATTACAGGTGTATGTCTGCTATTGATTACAAGTGTATGTCTGCTATTGATTACAAGTGTATGTCTGCTATTGATTACAGGTGTATGTCTGCTGTTGTTTATAGGTGTATGTCTGCTATTGATTACAGGTGTATGTCTGCTGTTGTTTATAGGTGTATGTCTGCTATTGATTACAGGTGTATGTCTGCTGTTGTTTATAGGTGTATGTCTGCTATTGATTACAGGTGTATGTCTGCTGTTGTTATAGGTGTATGTCTGCTATTGATTACAGGTGTATGTCTGCTATTGATTACAGGTGTATGTCTGCTGTTGTTTATAGGTGTATGTCTGCTATTGATTATAGGTGTATGTCTGCTGTTGTTTATAGGTGTATGTCTGCTATTGATTACAGGTGTATGTCTGCTATTGATTACAAGTGTATGTCTGCTATTGATTACAGGTGTATGTCTGCTGTTGTTTATAGGTGTATGTCTGCTATTGATTACAGGTGTATGTCTGCTATTGATTACAGGTGTATGTCTGCTGTTGATTATAGGTGTATGTCTGCTATTGATTACAAGTGTATGTCTGCTACTTATTGCAGGTGTATGTCTGCTATTGATTACAGGTGTATGTCTGCTATTGATTACAGGTGTATGTCTGCTGTTGATTATAGGTGTATGTCTGCTATTGATTACAAGTGTATGTCTGCTATTGATTACAGGTGTATGTCTTCTATTGATTACAGGTGTATGATTCCACGCTTATTATTGTTGAAAAGCTTATTCATTGTGGTTTCGTAATTGGGGTTCCTTTGTCATCCGGGCGACATGTACTCATTGCAATGTTACACAGCGGCAACAATCATTATATCTCATAATGTTGTCCGTGTCTGTCGAAGGTTTTGTTCAAATAGTGTTTGGAGCAGATGTCTTGTCCTTCGGAAATCCACAAATGGGCATACTAAGCGAATACTGTTCAAAAGCAATTGAACTGAGACGTGATCAAGAAAGACGGGTTAGACTGGATCTGTGATCACTTCTTCAGGAAATCCAAAATTCTTATTGATTTATTATTATTCGATATTTATAAAATCTATTGGCAATATATTTTTAAATTTTATAATATACATATTTCTTCTTTTGTATAATGTACAAGTACGCTAAAGTAATAGTGCCGTGCTTTGCTTTAATATAGATGGCTACATGCCAGATCTATAGTTACGACAAAGATTGGAAGTTTTAATGCGGTGTGAATATTTAGTTGGTAAGCCTTTTTTTTTAAATAAGTAATAATAATAATAAAATAATAAAAAAAATATTGATTCACAAACAAATGTTACATTATAGGTATGGCACTGGATCCCGCACTAGGATGCCCTGTGTCGCAGGATCCAGTCTCTTTCGACAAGAGTGTCTTTAGTTTACTGATTGTGACATCGGTTAAAGTTTCCGGTCATGACCCTAATCTACAAGACGAGGGAAGCCAACAACTTACGAACATAACAAAAACAATTAAAATTAAACTGAAGTAAAAGTTACAAAATGTAGTCCCGTCCCTAGCGTCGGCGTCAGCGAACAACGCTTGTTAACTGAGAGTTTAATTGTTAACACTATTTCAAGTTTGCTGTTTAACTTGAACCGTTCCTTCACTTCTGCGCGCTTTTGCACTTCCGACGTAAATATAGAAGTTGGTTCGTTAGATAATGGTATCTTTGACCAGAGTTTGAAGGAATTTGGAAAAGGTTAGATGGTGTAAATTGCTGATGTTAGATAATTATGATTCAGAAGAAAATTATCTTCACTAATAAAGAGCTTTTGACTTGATAAAGTAATTGCAAAAAAAAAGTGTGTCAGCTCCGACGCACGACTGGACTTTCTATTGTTGGACGAAAACAAAGGATCAGGAAAAGGCCTGCCTTTTCTTACCAGAAACCCTGGTTTCTTCAATGAATTAGTGCTAGACAAAAAACAACTTTAAGGTGTAGGCGTTCATTTTGTTTTACGTTGCGCAGAAAAACGTAACACTTTTCGACTTAACGCTTGTATTAATTTCACTCCTCATAAAATTTCCATACCATATATATGTGAAAATCGATTCTTAAGGAGTAAACTCCAAAGATGTCTTTATTTGACATTTGAGATATTTACTTTGTGCAGACCCTTTACAAAGAATCGTAGATCTGAATTCTAGGAACACTCACAAATCCTCAAAACTACGCTTTGAAAAGAATATTTTACTACGAACTGGCTAAATTAAATTTCCTGCCCTTAAAAAAAACTAGCAATTAAAAACTAAGACACGATGCCATCCGTTCGTTTCGAATCCCCGCCGGTCGTTAGAGCGAAACAGTCGGCAGAAAGATTAAAAGATTGTCCTCAGTGAGCAACTATCGTTTGATCCCAACTTGCCGCGTTATTGCCGCGATCATCCCAACTTGCCGTGTTAAGGCATATTTCCATTGCTGCAAAACATTGCAGCACTTGCGGCACACGGATATTGACACGCGCCCATAGCTTTCTTAGTTTTAGTTCGTACGCTTTGAAGAATAAAGTAACGAAGACTGTAAGCTCCGTGAAGCTACGCCTCCATATAGCGCGCGCCATGCAGGACTGCGTGCGCAATGCATCCGAGCAGGTTATGCGTGTTTTGGTGACGTTTCAAGCCAAACGTAACGTGGAGGTGGGTGCGTACTACCTACACGGATGTACCGTGTAGTATGTCTAAGGGCAGCAATGAAACTGTGGCTTTACAGCCTCGTCCAGGGAGCGACTATAAACTTTCCCAGACAAATGGCCCCGCCCGGAGATTAATCTAATAACATTCCTACTAAGTTTATATTTGATTCAATCTATTGGGTATTAGTAAGACAGAATTTAAATTAGGATTAACGAATAGTGGATTAAGGGAATTAGCGCTTGTGACTTTGATTTTACGGTTAGTTGGGGTTGAAAGATGTTCTGCTGGTATGTTGATCATTTTCTGTAAGAATTTTCTGACTTGATTTATAACGCCGTATAAAAGGCTATTATTTTTTATAATATACCTTTAGCGTGATAATTACTTTATATTCTTTTAACTTTCTATTCAGTTCAAGAGATCAGTTGCCGAACACAGTAATGTTTGGCAGAATTATAAAATGATTTGACAAGCAGTAGGTAGCTCATCAAATCATTTTATGATTTTGCGTTACAGTACGATAGTCTTTGTCAAACCTACTTGATACTTCCTTACATCAAATTTTCCCTAAATCTGAAAACTCCATCAATCTCAGTATTGTTTGCTTCACTAAAACCTAACAGAGTGGCACTTCATGATTTAATGCTCGCTGCACTGTTTCATACCCTTGAGAAATAGTGGCCTGTCCGCGATCACATCCTCGATCTAATGAGGGATCGTTTAGATTATCAGCCTGATCGGTGGGAGTCGTGTCAGAAATAGGTCTCAGATAGGTACGGTCAGTCACACAGATAGGTACGGTCAACAAAATGTCTATATAATATGTTTAGTGAGTGTGATGCCAAAAATAAATAAGTGCTAAGTGACTTAACGTCTGACGACTGTAGTTTATTAGGGTCTACCCTTTATAGCAGAACTTTTTGTGTCATAATATTATTTTGCTTAACAGCGGATAGCATAAACTTCATGTCGCAGAAAATCGATTTGCAAACACTCATTTATCATACATTCAAAACTTATAGGTTTGTAAGTCAGAATCATCTTTAGGTATATCGCAGAAATTTCGCATTTGGTCATTTCATATTGATAGTCCATAAAAGGCAGAAGTATCATGCAAGCATGCAAACAAGCATACACCATGGCATGCGGCAAGCATGTAGTATGCAAGTAAGCATGCAGCATGCAACATGCATAAATATTTCCATAATAGGTTTCAATGTGTAGATGTAAATGGTGTGAAATCTTCCGGGGTACTAGTTTAGTTAGGTGTACCTCAAGGCTCAATACTGGGTCCATTCTTATTCTTAGTGTATATCAATGACTTATTCAAATTTGTCCCATAGGAGATGGCACTGCAGTGATTGATGTATATGCAATCGAGCCTTCTAACGATTATCTTTAGGATATTGTTGGAGCTGGCCCGCACTCTATTTAAATCTGTGACGTTGTACGGTTTGCAGATGACACCTTTCTTATTTTTAAAGTAGACAGGAATAGAAAAAGATTTTGACGACGTAAACAATGCATTCTCAATGGTTACGGATTGGTGTACGATAAATAACTTAGTTCTTGATGCCAAGAAAACGAAATGTATAAAGTTTGCCTTACCGAATGTTAGAAATCTAGGACCCAATATCGTCTTAGATAAAAAGGTGCTTAAAACTGCAAACTCGGCAGTTTTACTGGGCTTAATAGTAGATGCCAAACTTCAGTGGGGCCCACATATATCAAGCCTAGCGGGAAGGCTCAGTTCAGCCGCCTACGCCGTCAAGAAAGTAAGACAATACACTGACGTTGATACAGCTCGGTTAGTCTATTTTAGTTATTTTCATAGCGTTATGTCCTGCGGTATTCTGCTCTGGGGCAAAGCTTCTGATATTCAAAATATATTTGTTCTTCAGAAACGAGTTGTTCGAGCAATTTACCAGCTCGGTGCCAGAGTTTATCTGAGAGATTTTTTTTAAACAAATTGGTATTCTCACGGTGGCATCACAATTCATCTTCACCAACATCTTAAATACATATCCTGATTCCACCGGCCCCCTTCTACCATCGGACATCTAGACGCACTGCCAGTTACCATCCCTACCTGGTTGATATTCCACCAATTCGCACAAAGCGCTTCCAAATGTCTTTTATAATGCGCACTGCAAAAGATTGGAACTCACTACCTGCGTCTGTGTTTCCGAGCGCATACAACCCTAATCTCTTCAAGGTGAGAGTGAATAGGCTTCTTCTGGGTAAGCTCTCTCCATCGTCGACTTTGTCTCTGTCACCTCTGACCTAGAGTCAAGAGCAAACCTATCTCAAATAAAAAAAAACATATATTAGACAAAATATACATTTATACACTACAAACAGTGATACCCACAATATTAACACCAGAAATAAGGACAAATTACGTGCTCCATTTCACCGGCTTCATAGGGTTCATACTCGTAACTCATTTGTTGAGCAACAAGCTACCATCTTCTTTGCTAAATCTAGCCCTTTAATGCCTTATACCTTCAATGTTTTGTATTTTTATTTGTGCTGGAGTATAGTTTACTATTTTTTTTTTTTGTTGGCATATTGGCGTGTGCTAGCTGTCTTATAGCAAATAATTAATTTATTTTAATGTATTGTACTGTTGCGTAATGTACCTAAATTATTTTGCGTACTATTGTATAGATTCAAATTTGTAACTTAACAGACAGCTGTGCTGCTGGGGAGTTTGTTGCGCCACTTCTTCTCCTCAGCTAAAGCACTAGGAAGTGGTGAAGGGTGGGCGTTTCAGGGGCCTGTCGTATGTAATGTTGACGTTCAAAAACTGCTGATTCTCAGCCTAGTTTGAATAAATGTCTTTTAATTTTGATTTTGAACAAAAGAGGATTAATCGTCTAAACCTACTTTCGTTTGTAGCTGTATGCACATAGCTACATTTATTTAGTAGCTGTAGGTATTGTAGATGTTTCGTTCAAGCCCCTGTCTATTTACAGGCTGGCAGTATCTTTGACATTCGAACGGTCACTTTTATAACAGGGGTGGCTTTTGTTCTAGGAGACGTCAAGGCTCGATACCCCCAGCGATCGTGTTACAAAGTTACTTTTAAATGGAAATATTGTAAAGTGTATAATATAAAACGGAGTTCTACGATCCCGAAATAAGTATTAAGTAGCAGTACTTACCTACCTTTGTTTTGAAACAAACAAAACAAATAAATGCTATCGTTTGAAATTAAGACACATGCCACATATTAACTGTCTCCTCTTCCGTTGGCAATGAATTAGAAATATACCTAAATATGTTTCATAAAAATAATAGCAATTGTTTTTACCTTCTCTTATCATTACTACAATTTTATCACAAACTAAGCTATCAAAAAAGAAAGGAAGGAAATAACAAAATAATAATAAAAAGCAGAACAATAACTTGTACAATTTCAATACAACCCGGTTCAGGGCAAATCAATTTGTTTACAAATTCAAACCATTTTTAGCTAACGATGTCTACGCGATACTTATCAGTGTTGCAAGTGTGTGCCACAAGATTTAAGAGAACAGCGGATATCAGGAACATAGAATAAATACCATGCCAACGTAACATCGCGCTTGTGTTCCTAGAAGTTTTCACAGCATATAATATCATTTGTAAACACCTAGAAAAGGTTTCAGTAAAAACGAAAAATTTATTTAATACTCTTAACCAAAAATTAAGCTTCTCTTATTTCCTGTTACAAGAAATTGGAAGAAATAATCGGATTGGTAACAAAGCTTCTCAAATAAGTAGACAAATAAACTCCAATTCATTTGTTGACAGTGACAACTAGAGCTGCTGTTTTGATTCCAGCTCCCTGATCAAGCGCGAAATTGGAATCTGAACTTAACTTAATTTTATATAGAGTTGAATCTAGCCCAGACAATAAAGTTTACTTGCCCTCCTCGCTCAGTTCGTCTATGGTACTATCCGCAGAACACTGTTTCTCGTAGGTTCTATCTATTTATATTTATGTACTCCCTTTTTAATTTTTTATGGATAAAAATAGCCACTCGGGTCCACAAACTATTAAACAATCGTTTTTTTTATTCAAAAATAAATATAATATTAATGTATGATCATATAATTTATCATCTCCACTTCCACAGTAATTCGTTGTTGGTAAATGTACCTCTTTTTATTTTATCTTTTGTAAACAGGAGTCAAAGGTTTAAGCTGAAAACCAGCGCTTAGCAACCCGCTAGGGGACCTAAGCATAATGCTGACGTTTAAACCGTTTGCTTCCTGTATTATAGTTTTGTGTACCGCTACTGCTAGCTGTAATACTGGAAACAATAAACATTTATTCTATTCTATTCTATACTTTTTTCCTTTGATAATTTAATTGCTAAACATTTTATGGTGTAGTAAGTATTAGTTACCTTAAATGACACAATCATCATAGTCACTGTAAGAACATCTTGTACATCTATGAGTTGAATAAGGTACTTATTAAAAATAGGTATGTAGTATAATCTCGCTACTCACTTAAGTCTTGAGCTAGGCCAAAAGGATTTAAACGGAAATTAAACGTTTCGTGTAAGGTTTAAGCGAAAGAATAATTTCGCAAACAAACGCAAGGCTAGGTTTTATATGCATCGGCATTTGCATTGCAATGTCAGTGAACTTTACAAAGCTTTTACAGCGAAATAGGGAAATGTTAATACAATGAATAGGCAAACTATAAAAATGGATATGGTAGTCAAGTATAATAATGATTGAGTGTTTTTTTTTTTTGTGAAAGTAAAATATACCTGTTTTAATAGCCGAAAGGCTTCGAATTATTCTTCCAGAGGTCTTAGTCTTAAGACAGTTGGGTCAACAGCTTGATGTAGGACGTAGAACTCCTAGAAAAAACACGTACCCAGTTTAAAATCAAGACGGTACACATAAGACCTCAAAGGAATAAACGCATTGGGAGATTTGTATTGCCCACTTCTATTAACTTTTGTGGACAAAAATGTAGAAAATGCTTAGTCCCAACAATTCTTAATGACATACCACTCGAGTTAGAAAGTGGCTGCGCCACAAAAATGTCTTTTAAAAATAAAACGGGGAAGTTTCTTTTTAACACCTTCTGTCAAAATCTTATAAATGGAGATGTATAAAATGTCACACTAGCTTATGTTTGCGGCTTCGCCGACGTGAAGTACAATGCTGTTACACAATTAAGCTTAAAATAAGTGTCAACCAGTATTGTGTGAATTTTTTATGTCAAATAAATATATTATTATTTATTATTATAATTTAAAATGTTTTTAGCATTACGTAATAGTCAGCCTGTGTGCTGCTGTAAGATGTGTGTGTTTGTTTATGGGTAATGTTTAGCGGTAAATGTATCCTGGCTATTATGGAAAAGTACCTACAACATAAAATATAAAATTGTATATGGGAGCTTCATCTGCCAACAAACTGCTTTGCAGTTTGGCAGAAGTAAATTTGTTTGTAATATTGATTGCACTACGTATAAACGCTTTTTCATTTTTTTTTAAATATTATTCTTCTTAAGAGCCCTAATTACCCATTGCTGCGAAAATTGGTATCAGACTCTGTTTGCTATGCTACAACATGCCACTCCATATATATATATATATATATATATATATATATATATATATAATCAATCGATCACAAATACAACAGGTACAGTAAGGCCGCAAGAAAATGGTAACGAAACCAATATAAGCTGGCCTCTTATTCTGTTGAGCTGCATAATATTCTAGAACAGGTCACGGTCAATGTGTTATCGATGTGCGTTCGACTGTTTATAGCCCAGCAGATTAATTATCCTTCCTTTAGTTATTAAAGTACGTTTTTAAAACGTCCATCCAACTCTTGACAGAGTACTTCACCATTCCTCTCGCTAAACAAAAACTTTTAATACTACAGAAGTGAACGTTAGTTTCATTTATTCTGCTCACCCGCATTCAAAGAAAATATAACCTTTGTGCAGCGACTGCAGAGTTTTACTGCAGCTTCCACGATGCTCATAAACAGTCGTGGGTACATCACTCGATGAAACTTTTACGAGTTGGTGAATGGTCCATGTGTCTGTAAGGAAGATTTACAGTTTAGTTTCTTTATAATAAATAGTTAAAACGTTTGTTTATGTTTTGCAGTTGAATAAAGTACAATGCAGTGTTTCGAATAAAACTTGAGGCTTGTGTCACCCCTTTTACAGAGGTGCAGTAATTTATCTGGCAAATAACTTCACACTGGTACTATAATGTTTATTGTTAAATCAGTTGTAAGCTCTTATAATGTAACTGTTTGCTGTTACTTTTATTAAAAAATAAAATAAAATAAATAAAATTGAAAGTAATACGTATCGTAACGTAGAGTAAAAAGGATGGGTATACGATTTCCGTTCATTTATTTTTGATCGGATTACCTATCAGTCTATTCAATAAAACCTGTCAAGAGCGAGTCGGAATCGCGCACCGAAAGTTCCGTACCATCATATTTTTTTAATTTATGATGGGTTTGCTCTTAAGTGTAGTCTACAAATAGTTAAATACAATTTATTTGATAGTTTTATGGACATCACTAGTTTTTCGGTTTGAAGCTACAGCTAACACAAAGTTTTAACAACATTCCTTTTGCATATTTTGATCAAAAGCTCAATATGTGATTTTTAATATTTTGTACTTACAAATCGGCGCATACACGGTTCGATGAATGTTTTACAATCTGTTGTATTATATTAAACTTTCAATAAATTCCATTTTGATCGAAAATGAACATTAAATTCTATAATTTAATGTTCAAATTAATTCAAAGACTATTTTATTTATAATTAAATCGTTTTGGCAAGGAAATCTTTCTAATTAGCAGGTCAGCTTTCCAGTCCAGTTTGGTTAAAAATGAAAAATTAAAGAATCCTTACAAAACTTTTGGTTTTATTTTTGATGCCATAAAACAGGATGTCTAAAGTAGAACAAGGAGTTTTCTTGGAATATTAAAAAGTTAGTGACAACTTTCTTTTTAATAAAATAAAATGTTTAATAGTGAACTAAACTGCAACACCGGTGCTGTCCACCCTACTACTCCTTACAAGTTTCAGCCAAATATTGATAAATATGGAAATCGTTGAACCCTGGGGTTGTACATTCAAAATTGGAATATAAAGTGGGTGTTTTACGTTTATATCATATTATTCACGCGGTTTTATAGGATCAACCATGTATATAAGAAGTTACATCAGCCTTTATAAAAGTAGGTTTGAGGAAAGAATAGTAGTTTATGAAACTGTTGCATAATGAGGGGTATTAAAACACGAGTGTGTTTATAACAGTAGGAGTGTAGTTTAATATACTACTTTATCTACACTCATGCACTAGGTAGTTACCTATTTAAATAAACAAAACCAAGGTTAGCAAAAAGTAAACAAATACAATAATAGCTCCACAGACTACATAGAGATACTACGTATAATGGCTCCGAAACCATACCAACAACGTGGATATATCGTTACTATGGTTACAGGTCTATCCTCGCTCAACCGCACATGCGCCTTAGGGCGGTCCCTTTATACAATAATAAAAAAAGGAATCGAAAATTCCTTTTTCGATCCTTTAATAGAAAAAAAAGTTATTTTATAGCATTATTTTGTTAAGAAATTTGTATCATAATAAAACTTTTTAATTTTATTTGAGTTGTATGTACATGCATATAGTCTGTCATTTAGGTACTATTTTTGAATTCGTAATTAGAACTTAACGATATGAGCGTACAGATAAAAACTTATATTGTCTTCTATATTTTTTTATCCCGACTTTAAAAAAGGGTTATTTGTACAATTTACTTTAATGTGCTCACGTGTTAGCCTTTCCACTTGCGCGTTCCTGGGTTATCTTAGATACCTTGTAGTTAACAGCTAATTCAGGGTTAATCAAATAATTCATCATGTGCCACCAAGGGTTAGAGATAAACCTAGGGTTAATCTTCTAAATATTTAACTCACCGATGTGCCGCTAAACTCTGGTTTAGCGTAAGTAATGTCAAAATAAATTGACGTTTTGAGGTACCAATAACTTATTTTCTATTTTATATTGTTCGTCGTAAGTGAAAATTCGGTACTATATCAGCAGGCAACATATTCATGAAGTGATTTAGAATTAAATACAAATAAAAAAAAAAAACTTAAACAAATTTTTCCATCTAACGTATTGTGTGTGGTTTTTAAGAAGAGTTAGTATAATACGATTAAATTTAAATGTCATGTTATGTTATGTCAACCCCTGTGTGTACCCTTTCTGAAAAACATGTAACTTACTAAGCTCATATTTTATATTATAACGTAATCCTTGACTATTAAAGCAACCACGACACAACTAACTACCGCACGTAAAACTCCTTAGCTCCTAGCGATTACATTTGTTTTCCTTTTAAACTCTTATGTCTACCTGTGGACAGCGTTGTGGGTTATGTTATTACTAATGTTTATTGTTAAATTAGTTGTAAGCTCTTACGAGTATAATGTAACTGTTTGCTGTTCCTTTTATTAAAAAATAAAATAAAATAAATAAAATTGAAAGTAATACGTATCGTAACGTAGAGTAAAAGGGATGGGTATACGATTTCCATTCATTCTATTCAATAAAACCTGTCAAGAGCGAGTCGGACTCGCGCACCGAAAGTTCCGTACCATCATATTTTTATATTTTTTTTTTATTTATGACGGGTTTGCTCTTAAGTCTAGTCTAGGTCGGACGCGACAGAGACAGAGTCGACGATGGAGTGAGCTTACCCAGAAGAAGCCTGTTCACTTTCACTTTGAAGAGATTAGGGTTGTATGCGCTCGGAAACACAGACGCAGGTAGTGAATTCCACTCTTTTGCTGTGCGAATTATAAAAGTCATTTGGAAGCGCTTAGTGCGCAATAAAACAACAAAAACAAAAAAAAAAGTGTGCTATTTAGGACGTCGTTTTATTTTCCTGTAATATTTACATAAACTTCTATCACACAGAATAATTTCAGATTTTTCTCTATGCAAACTTCGGAGATAAGGGGGGCAACGGTATTTTTTAACATTTTTCATCAAAAGTGGAAATCTATGCGGCCTAAAAAAGAAGAAAACATGTTTGAGAATGTGCAAACAGCATTCCCACATGCCCTAGTAACCCTACTTCGAACTTTTAAGACCCCCCTTTCAGTCCCTGTTGTAAAAAATAAATATATATTTTTATTTCTTTCTCATTTGCAAAATAGTAGGGCAAACGTCATCTAAAACTATTCCAAACAAGTTGATAGCATTAGTGGTTCTTGAGATATCCAGCTGTGACAGATAGACAGACAGACTGAATCGCACCATAAGGGTTCCTTTTTACCATTTTGGTACGGAAACCTAAAAGCAATGTTCCCAACTCAAAAATACACTAATACCAAATTAACTAACCCTGTGTTACTTTTTAGTGACGCAACGCGTAATATGAGTTAAAATGAATCTTATTTATTACAAACTGTACATTTTATAATTGAACCCGACTGAACGTGCAAGTGGGCCGTAGTGTGTTACGCAATTACTTCGCAGCTTAACTATTTAAATTTAATATGCCTACTCGTATAATCAACATCCCTAACCACGTAACATATTTATTTCTATAGAAAAAACTGCTAAAATGCAATCGAATTCAGATGGTATCTGTTTTAACGTGGTGTATATCTTCCGCGATACAATAAAATCGACCCAAAAAAAGCTAAATGGTGTATAAAAGATTGGTGATATAAATTCCAGTAAGTGCCTACTTCAAGTTGTATCAGATTTACCTCGTAATTTATTAGAAGGTACAGTTTCTTTTATCTACCTGAATCGATCGGTGCTAGAATTTTCCACATACAAAATTTTTTTAGGGTTCCGTACCTCAAGAGGAAAAAACGGAACCCTTATAGGATCACTCGTGTGTCTGTCTGTTCGTCTGTCACAACAAATTTGCTTCGAATCTAATGGACCGTTTAAGTTGAGATTTGGTACACATAAGAATTTCTGTGACCCAAACACGGACGTGTAACGTAAATAAATGAATTTTGAATATGGGGTCAATTTAGGGGGCAAATAAGAAAACTTAAAAAATAAAGCTTTTCAAACTCTACCGTGTGACATCAAAAGAAAGGGCTTATTCTGAGAGACTCAAATATTTTTTTTTTTGTAGTTTTAAAATAAATTATTTTTTAAGTTATTTAAGTAAATAGACGAAAATTGCCCATTCCTTCCCCTTATCTCCGAAACTACTGAGCCGAAAATTATGAAAAAAATACAGAAAATCGTTCTATACTTATAGATTACAGGAAAACTTATAAGAAGTCTATGGTATTAAAATAACACGGTAAATCTCTCAATATACATTTACAAATGGAATGTATGGGAGAACATGTTTTTCAACTACAATGTTTTAAAGTTTGTTCTTGGGATAAATTCATACCAACTACAGAACCCTTCATTGTGCGTAGTCGACACGCACTTGGCCGGTTTTTTCACTGTTCTTGTTTATTTATTTATTTATTTATTTATTAAAACTTTATGCACAAGTAAAAACAAATACCGTACAAAGGCGGACTTAATGCCTGAGGCATTTTCTACCAGTCAACCTTATCTACCAGTTTTAGGCAAAGAAGTAAAGTTTTCATGAGTCGTTTATAGGTACGTTTTAAACAAAATGGTACCAAAGTTTCAGTATTTCCGTGTACAAATACTGAAACATCGGTACTTTGCTGTTTAATATGTACCTACATTCTTTACAAGTTTTTATTGTTCCATCGCTAAGTAACTTTTAACTTTTCTTTTAATTTTGAATTTATGTTGTTGTAAGGAATTAATTACATCGTGCTTGCTTGATTTTTCAGGGACATACTGGGAAAACAAAAACTAAGAGACGCGATGGGAGCAGCAAGTTTTTAGAAGTAGTAATTCAAGTCAAATTATTAAGAGGCTCGACAGCTATTGGTAAGGGTCTCATTTCACCGGCCCCATTCTATCACCGGACATCTAGACGCACTGCCAGTAACCATTCCTACCTATTTAGTTATGTCTTTTATAATGCGCACAGCAAAAAATTGGAACTCTCTATCTGCTTCTGTGTTTCCGTACGCTACAACTCTAATCTCTTCAAAGTGAGAGTGAACAGGCTTCTTCTGGGTAAGCTCACTCCATCGTCGACTTTGTCTCTGTTACATTCGACCTAATAATAAAAATAATAATAAAAAGAAAAAATGCAAGAAAAAATAATCAAGATAATTTAAATACAGCAATTACCAAAATGTACAAAATAGATAAAAAACTGCCAAATCGGAGGTGACATTTGTCATGTCACCTCCGATAAAACAATACAAACCCAAATGAAAATAAAAAAATGTTGACGAGAGCAGCTGCAAGACGAGCACGCCTACCACCTCCGAACTCTTCGCTCGGCTCCGCCTCGCTGCCGCCGGTACCCAGCCCCACCGTGAGCGCTGTGACGACACCGGCCGCGGTAGTTGCGTCGAGCTCGAGCGACGAGTATTTTTCCCCGCCGACGTCGCCAACACCTGTACGTCGGCAGGGGAGAGGCCGGCCACCGAGAAGCTTGGGACTTAGGGGCCATCCAGCCCCGAGCCGGGTCCCCGCTGCCGGTGGTTGTGTGCAGCGCATGAAATGGACTCAACAAATGAATGAGAACGTCATGCGCGCATATTACGGGGCTACAGAGGGGGGAACTAACCTCACTGCGTACCGCGATAGGATGCTTTCTCTGTTCCAGGCGCTTCAACCAACCATCAACGTCTCGGCCCAACGACTTTCGGATCAGGTGCGGGTTATCCAACGGAATCACAGATTGGACGACGCCGCGCTTGATAGGCTGCGCTCAGAGGTACTGAGCAATCGTATCGTCCCTGTCCCGTCACAGACCGCGGTGCAACCTCTAGTCAGTGACATAACCCAACCGCGGTCTTATGTTAATGATGAGGAGGGGGGCGATGAGATTGTTACGGTAAGTAGCCAGTGTAACGAACGATTGAGGAGCGCGCTGGAGGATGCGATTCGGGAGTTTAGAACTGCCCCCGTCCAACTTAGACCACATTTACCTCGCTTGCCTATGCACAGAACGAATAGGGCGATGGTGTGTGCCTTGGATTCGCTGCTTGGTTTTTATTTTGAAAGCAGCGAAGATCTCGTAGATACGCACTCGATCTTGTATTGCGCGGCTATTGCGGCGTGTCGTGTAGCCAATGTCAAATTTCCAAATTGTGACATAGCTACACGACCAAAACCCGCTGTTCCAGCCTGGCAGTGCAGGATCGAGCAGCGTATCAATATAGGGGACCAGGGTGCTCATCGGCAAACTATACTGCTTCAGGGAGGGCAATACTCGCCCTAGAGTGATGCGCTTTGTGAGGCGGGCGTTCTCGGGGACTGGAATCAGTCCTCAAGAATATATGTCCCGTGTCACAGAGCGCATTGACTTCCTGAAGCAGAAGGTCTGTGCATGGGCAAGCCGTATCCGTAGGTAAAAGCGACGGGTTGAGCGGTATACCCAGAATCGCATATTCCAGCGTGATCAAAGGTGGGTGTATAGAGCATGGGAGCGACCTGAGCAAAATGTGGCAGACGTATGCCGCCCGGATGATGATGCCACTAGCATATTCTGGCGTAACATCTGGTCGGTGCCCGTTTGCCATACTGAGGCTGAATGGATGCGGGATGTTGAGCGCGTGTGTGACGCCATACCGGAGATGGAGGAAGTAATAATTACTTCCTCCGATGTAGCCAGTGCAGCCCGCCCGATACCGAACTGGAAATCTCCGGGACCGGACGGACTGCACAATTTTTGGCTTAAATGGCTGCAAAGTTCACACGCGTGCTTAGCATCGCAATTCCAGTCGGCCTTAGAGTCTGGGTCGCTGCCACAGCTCTTTACAACAGGAGTTACCCACCTGCTCCATAAGTCAGGTGATGCCACGGAACCCAAAAATTATAGGCCGATCACTTGTTTGCCGACGGTCTATAAACTTCTTACATCCATTTTGAGAGTGAAAATTAATTCTCATTTAGAAAAGAATTCTATTATGTCTGTCTCTCAAAATGGATGTAGGAATGGGTCCCGCGGCACCAAGGAGCTACTACTCATTGACATGGCCATAAGCCAACAGGTCCGTCGATCCCGAAAGGATTTGTCGACATGTTGGATAGACTATAAGAAGGCCTTTGATTCGGTGCCGCATACATGGCTCTTGAGGGTGTTAGAGTTGTACAAAATTGATACAACTCTGAGCACCTTCCTAACGACGTGTATGGGGCAGTGGAGGACGGTTCTTCGCTATCCAGGATGCCGACAAATTCAGGGGAGCAACGAACCTATTAGGATTAAGCGGGGAATATTCCAGGGCGACAGTCTGAGTCCACTGTGGTTTTGTTTAGCCTTGAACCCTCTTAGCACTCTGCTGGAGGGTACAGGGCTGGGCTGTCCTTTGCGGAGAGGGGGTCAGGTAATATCCCACCTGCTTTATATGGATGATTTGAAACTGTTTGCCACCAACAAATTGCAACTGCTGGAGTCACTAAAAGTAACTAAAACTTTTAGTGATTCCATCAGGATGGAATTTGGTGTAGATAAATGTGCAGTCATGCATGTAAAGCGGGGCGGGATTGTGGAATCTGAGGGACTACAACTCTCAGATTCTATAAACCTGAGATCACTCTCCGCAACTGATACCTACAAATACCTGGGTATGTCAGAGGGGTTAGGCATTAACGGACCTGACGTGAAACAATCGTTGCAGGAGCGCTTCTTCGGTCGCCTGAAAAAGGTACTTAATAGTTCTTTGTCAGGCGGCAACAAGGTGCGCGCCTTTAACGGTTGGGTCATGCCGGTCCTAATGTACTCCTTTGGCATACTAAAGTGGACCCAGACGGAACTAGACGCCCTGGATAGGAGAGTCCGGTCACTGTTGACCGCAAACCGGATGCATCACCCACGTTCGTCTGTCATGAGGCTGTACATTCCGCGGAAGTGCGGGGGTCGAGGTTTTTTAAATGCTAAGACCCTCCACAACCGCGAGGTGTGCAGTCTCAGAGAATATTTTCTCAAGGCTGACATGGGTATGCACCGAGATGTGGTTGCAGTGGACAAGGGACTCACCCCGTTGTCCTTGGCTAAAGAGAACTGGCGCAAACCTGTGGTGCTTAGTACCAATGACCGCAAGGAAGTATGGCAAAGCAAGGAGTATATCTTACAGTGCGTAACAAGTTTCGGTACTGAGATTGCAAAGTTACATCTCGGTATCTGCTTTCCGATAAAGGTAAAAATAGGTTTCTATTACATTTAACAAAAAGAGCAATTTCTAAAATGTAAAGGCAAGGAAAAGTCAATAAATTATAATTTTTAAAAATTGTAACACAGCTGTCAGTAACTTTCAAACCAAATATTGCTCGCAAACAGCGTTTTTGGGCTTTAAAAATACTTATATTTAAGATGTCTCAATATCTTCATGCAAGGGATTTTATTATGCAATTAAAGAAATAACTGAACTGTGAACTGTTTCCTCGAATTTCCTCGCGCGACATAATTATGTTGATACGTTGATATAAAGCCTCATCATACAGCCTCAGCAAACACAAACATACCTCCTCCACCTTATCAGCAGTGCGCTGAGGTCGCGGGAACTAATGCGTAGCTGTAATTAAGGCGAAGACATTCACTCTGTGCTAGACGGTAATGTTATGATCATAGGCGTGTTAGGTTTTATGTCTTTATTTCTTATTAGCTAGTTTTATCTTTTACTGCCTACGAATGTAACCTTCATTGCCCAGATCTGAGTACCCACATAAGTATTTTCAACTGGGTTTAATCTATATACAGGATGTAAAAAGACATATCACGAAGCCGTCAACTATGCATACTGTACATCTAACTAAGTAGCTTTGCGTAAGAATTATTGCTGGACAACTTTTATTTTTAGGTATAAAAAACAGCTATTTTTGATTGCACGCAATGTAAAGCCAACCCAGGCAAACGGCCTGCGTACGCATACGCGTGGGTACTTGTCGGACATTGTAGGATACTCGCGGGTGTGAACGAAATAAATTAAATGTTTCCGTGACATATACTCGTACCTAAATGATGAAGTCTTGAAAAAACTACAAGAAGTCTCCCAAACTTCAATTGCAGTTATGTAATTATTGTCAGGCCGTTTATTTACAATGAAAAAACTTTTTTACAAAAAAAAAACAACACTACAAAGTGAAAAATAACTTTAATTTCAGAAGTCGGTGTGTCTTTGGATCTGAAATTTAGTTTTTGCCACCGACTTCTGAAATTAAAGTTATTTTTCACTTTGTTGTGTTGTTTTTGGAATTCGGTGTTTTTTTTCTTTTTGTAAAAAAGGTTTTTCATTGTAAATAAACGGCCTGACAATAATTACATAACTATAATATTATATCGCGACGAAGTAGTGTATGTTTGATATTCTTTTTAACGACTTCAAAAAAAATAGTTATAATTGATAACTTTTGATTGAGCTCGTTTCTTTTTGAAGTCGATTTAATTTTTTAAAATTATTTTTTGTCAAAAAGTTTTAATTTTTAACGACTTCAAAAAAAGTAGTTATTAATTCGATACGCATGTATGTAATATTATTGGATCTGCGAGATATTCACATATGATGATCTATTAGGGCTTCCAAGCAAATATACAAAATTTTATAGATGTATGTTTGTATGTATGTATGTTTGACCACGCATATCTCCGAAACTATTAAACGGATCGTGACCATTCTTTTTTTGTTGGCTTACATTTACTCCAACTTAGGGCACAGTGAAAGTTTCATCAAAATCGGTTTAGTAGTTTTCAAGATAATGGAAGATGACCAGGTAAGTGCTTATTGGTCCTCAGTAATGGAAATAGGATGACCTAGCTTTCAACATTTATCTAACTGAGCACGGATGCTACTATATGATACTTTCAGAAGGTCTGATGATGACCATGTAAGTGCTTATTGGTCCTCAGTAATGGCAATAGTTAGGATGACCTAGCTTTCAACGTGTAAGTGTGACGGCCTGGCTTATTGATACGAGCTACGGGTGTGGTGTCAAAGGGAAAACATCTCAAAACCTTGGTCAAATTCTAGTGCAATATTTATAACAAAACTATTAACTACTTATTACAATGAAATATTCCAGTTTTTACTAAATACTAAAAATTACGAAATAAAAATAATTAAATCGACTTCAAAAGAAACGAACTCAAAATTATGAAATAACTTTAATTTTGGGAGTCGGTGGTAAAAAACTAAAATACAGATAAAAAAAATAAAATATAATTTTTTTTTTCTAACATCAAATGTTATCAACAATGTTATCAATGTTAACATCATTTGTTAAGAAAAATCTAAAATTCAGGTATTGTTGGTTTGGAAAAAAGTTTAGTAATAACACTTGAAATTCGAATTCGTAAAAAAGTAAAAAAAAAAAAAAAATTGGTGACTTTGATCTTCAATATCTCCAGAACCATTGGATTCCCAGGTATAGTCTAGTGGGAAAAAATGATTCAAATAATGGATAGAAGTGGCTTTCAGCTTCGGCTTCGGAAAGTGCCTTTTTATACCCGATTAATAAAGCTAAAGAGTTTGTTTTTTTGTTTGTTTGAACGTGCTGATCTCTGAAACTGCCGCGGATTTGAAACATTATTTTTGCATTTCATAACTTAGTTCTTGAGGAAGGGTATATTCTACTTAAGAGGATTGTGAAGTGCCGATACGCGGCGCGATTTTTGGAGGCAATTACCTACATTTCATACAATTATCTACATAAATATTGTTTCGGGCGATAACGTTTTCACTCCCCTAAACCTTTACAAAATGATACAATTTTGGTCTCATTACATTCAGTACACTTCAATCTAGGTCTGTACGTTTTTCGTTTTTAGTAATTCAATTTAATTTAACATAAAAAAATAAAAATGCTCGAGTATGTTTTTATGTCAAAAATATAGATATTTAGATGCTAATAACTTATATCGTATGCAATATTTATTTATTATAAAAACGTACGGACCTAGTTTTTTTTATTATATCTACAACATTGCCAAAAATTATGAAAATTAGACTATGTTTACGGGTAGAAAAATGTTATCTCTTTTTGTATGAAAATTTACAGCTTCACAATCTTCTTAACATCACGCTGGGACCATAACGAGCCGAGCAAAAAGAAAAAGTCAGACAAAACGCAAGTGAAAACGAAGTAACAGCGCGGACAGTCGATGCGACGCGACGGGGTCGGGGGGACAAGAAATTTCATGCGGATGAAGTCGCGGGCAGAATCTAGTTTTAAATATAATTAGCAGAACAAATCACCTATTAAGAATAACATCACAAACTAATATGAACTGTGTCATTTGTAAGGAAAGAAAATAATCGCTTAGAATGATATTACTTGGTGCTAAAAATAATAAATTGCAGGAAAATCTGAAGCATTAGCTCTTACTCCACGTTATTTTTGTTGTTTCAGCAGAAATGAATTCGTTACTACCAAAATGTTGAACACAATTTCAGAAACATAATTCGATTTTCGTTCGCCACGAATTGCCCTTTAACCCGAGTTGGTAATGACCGGATATTGATGAAACTTCCGGCTCGTAATGGCGGCCAGTTCGGACAGTCATTCCCTCTACGTGGAACGTCAATATAACTATAATAAATAGGTAGGTATTTACGAAAAATTACGTGGATTATCCTGCTTTCTACATTTTTCCGACGAAAAAAAAGTGGAGGTACTCAAGTCGACACGTATATTTTTTTTATGTATGATCACATAACTTTTTAGAGAGTTGGTTTTTGAGTTAGCTTTAATTATACGTATTTTGCTACTTAGAATAATTATTTGGATGATATTGTAATTCATTTTGCAGGTAGTGGTATGGGTACACACCACATACATAAGTATACACCACAGGTAAAGAGTGGAAAATTAAAACGTTTTTACAATTAAAAAGAAAACTAACTTCCAAAAAAAAAAAATACTGCAAAGAAAAAAATAACTTTAATTTCGGAAGTCGACGAAAATACAAAACCACACCAACTTCCGAAATTAAGGTTTGTAGTGTTTTTTTGGAAGTCAGTTGTTTTTTAACTGACTTCAAAAAGGAGGAGGTTCTCAATCCGGTTGTATTTTTGTTTATGATTTTTACCTCAGTACTCTGTCATTTATTAACCGATTTACAAAATTCTATTTTGTTTGAAAGTGTATACTTTCAGATTTCCATTTTTATCAAAAACCAGTTCTGATAATGGAATCCATGAGGAATTTAGGGAACTCCTCAAATACGGGGAAACTCCACAAATATAAATAAGGTGTTTCTCGTTCAGAAAAGTGTGTAAGGGCAATATGTGGCGTTGGACTTTTAGAATCGTGTCGTCGATTATTTAAAAGACTTGGTTTACCATCACTAACCTATATACGTTATTAACATATATAATGCAAATCGGCGTATTTGTTAAAAAGCATCCAGAATTATTTGAAACTTTTGGAAAAACAAAAATGTACCCTAGACAATGCAATAAAATCCGAAAATGCTTAGAACAACCTGCTGTAAAAGTTCCTTATATATAAAAAAAAAAAAATTGAAGCATGACGCCTATACGGATCTTGAATAATATACCAAAATGCATAAGGGAGCTTCGATTGATAAGATTATTTAAGATCAAGTTACGAGAATGGTTGTTAGAGAAATGTTATTATAACTTAAATGATTTTTTAAATGACAAGAATGACTCAATGAAATTTTTTACATGATATATACAATGGTATATTATCTATTGAATTATGAAACTTTTAAATACCAATGAATGCTATATATAATATATATATAGATATATACAGGGCTATTTTTAAATCGTTAACTAAACTTTCACAGGGTGTTCTACCCATGAATATGAACAACTTTCACTATGGGACCAACTCTGAAATCACGAAAAAAAAATCTGCTGTTTCATACTTTTTGGTAGAGTAGGTATTGAACTTTTGTATGAAACAGCTGATTTTTTTTTTTTGTGATTTCAGAGTTGGTCCCATAGTGAAAGTTGATCATATTCATAGGTAGAACACCCTGTTAAAGTTTAGTTAATGATTTAAAAATAGCCCTGTATATATATAATGAATGTATATTATTATCTGTGATGCTCCGTTTATTTCACATAATCTAATATTTGTATACCAATGAATGGTGAAACATGTTGAACTATTGTTTATTGTATGTATATATAATACCATGTTTTTGTCAAATAAATTACTTTGACTTTTGACTTTGCGTATAGCGATTTTGGTATTTTCACCAACAATCAAGGATTAGCAATCATAAATTATCATTTGGTGAAGTGGAACTGATAAAGAAGACCACTGAAGGCCACGGGCACTCCTCAGTGATAATAGGTATTTCACGGGTGACGATAAGATGTCTCGATAAATATAGTTAAGCGACTATTACGGAGCAAATATAAATAAATAGTTCTGATGAAAATGGTACCATCGAACCAATCTAATGATGAAGCCGGAAGTTAGGCACCGGAACTCCGTAATAAAACAATGTATCTAGCCGTGTTTGGGGTTATTGTAATTGTCATGAGATGCACTCTGGCTATAAATGATTATAAAGGTAATATCAATTTGCGCTACTTGAGTCGTATGCCACGTGTGGCTTTGGTTGTCACGAGACAGATTTCGTAACAACTTCCTGTCACTGTTATTTACATAGTATGCAGTAAGTAGTGGTGTACGAATTGTAATGGGTACCACAACTAAAAAGTAAAAAAAAAAATAAAAAAAATAAATCAAATTCAAAAAGAAACGAACTCAAAATTATGAAATAACTTTAACTTCGGAAGTCAGTGTCTTGGGATCTGTATTTTAGTTTTTACCACCGACTTCCAAAATTAAAGTTATTTCATAATTTTGAGTTCGTTTCTTTTTGAAGTCGATTTAATTTTTTAAATTATTTTTATTTCGTAATTTTTAGTTTTTAGGAAAAACTGTAATATTTGATTGTAATAAGTAGTTAATAGTTTTGTTATAAACATTGCACTAGAATTTGACCAAGGTTTTGAGATGTTTTCTCTTTAACACCACACCCGTAGCTCGTATCAATAAGCCAGGCCGTCAGTCACACTTACACGTTGAAAGCTAGGTCATCCTAACTATTGCAATTGGACCAATAAGCACTTACCTGGTCATCATCAGACCTTCAGAAAGTATCATGTAGTAGCATCCGTGCTCAATTAGATAAATGTTGAAAGCTAGGTCATCCTAACTATTTCCTTTACTAAGAACCGTTAAGCACTTACCTGGTCATCATCGGACCTTCAGAAAGTATCATATAGTAGCATCCGTGCTCAATTAGATAAATGTTAAAAGCTAGGTTATCCTAAGTATTTCCATTACTGAGGACCAATAAGCACTTACCTGGTCATCATTAGACCTTCAGAAATCAATCAATCAATCAATCAGTTTATTCGCATAATATGGGTTTACAAAGATGTTCTACAGGTACGGTTTCACCATATTCGGCTTATGTTAGCATGCAAATTATAATATAGTGTCATAATATGTAGACAATTAGATCATAATCTTTTAAAAATATAAATTAGACATTGATAGTCAAGTCCATTACAAATAGTCATCATGATATTAAATTAAAAGGTAAAAATTAATTAGATTAAATTAAGAATTATGCTGGGTAGATTACAATTATTTCATCGACAATTAAATGTAGGATTACTATTAGTTAATTAATTATTAACAATGATTGCGTTACATTTTATCTTCAAAGTACTCCTTAACTGAATAATAAGCCTTATCAATAAGTAAAGATTGAAGTTTCTTTTTGAAAAGATTTATATTATTTAAACTGCGTATAGTTGAGGATAGTTTATTATATATTTTAGGGCCCATGCAAACAAAGCTTTTAGACAAGAGTGCGGTTTTTCCTGGTGGAACGCATAATTTATCTGCGTGACGCTCTCTTTTGCGATACTCAAACAGTTCTAGATTGCAATGGATAAATAGTGCTATCTCATAGATGTAGATGCTGGGCAGTGTCAATATTTTTAATCGTTTGAAATGAGGCTCACATGAGTCCATTTGGGTTAAGTTACATATAGCTCTTACGCATCTTTTTTGCGCCCTGAACGCATTTTCCAAATCAGTGGAGTTGCCCCAAAAAATAACACCGTATCGAAGAGTAGACGATACATAACCATGGTATGCAGTTATTGAAGTTGTAATATCAACGATTTTACTGAGATTACGTAAAGCGAAAGAATAACTGTTTAATTTATTACTTATGTGTTCTATTTGTTTCTTCCATGTCATTTTGTTATCTATGTATAATCCCAAAAACTTTGTTGACTCTACTACTTCTATTGTGTGGTCATCACAACTAATGTTTAAATCCTCTATTGCTGGTCTTGGTCTAAAATTAATAGCTTTTGTTTTACTAATATTAATTTTTAAATTATTACTTATTAACCAATTAATTGTATTTTTTAGAGTCAAATTTATATTTTTAAGAATGTCATTTTTATCATGCGAGTCACAGAGAATAGTACTGTCATCAGCAAAGAGAGTCATAGGATTATCGGTTACCGTTGGTATGTCATTAATATATATTAAGAAAAGCAATGGCCCCAGCACACTACCTTGTGGTACGCCATATTTGACTTTCCTCAGGTTAGATTTATATACTGTCATAGTTTTCGTTTTTGGGCAAATGTATGACATTTCAGTTTGTTGTAGTCTGTCAGTCAGATAGGATTCTATTAATTTATGTACATTTCCCCTAAAGCCGATTGCATAGATTTTATCCAATATTATGTCAAATTTAACGCGGTCAAATGCTTTTGTCATGTCCATAAATAGGGAAAGTATCATGTATTAGCACCCATGCTCAATTAGATAAATGTTGAAAGCTAGGTCATCCTATTTCCATTACTGAGGACCAATAAGCACTTACCTGGTCATCTTCCATTGTCTTGAAAACTACTAAACCGATTTTGATGAAACTTTCACTGTGCCCTAAGTTGGAGTAAATGTAAGCCATCAAAAAAAGAATGATCACGATCCGAGTAATAGTTTCGGAGATATGCGTAGACAAACATACATACATACAAACATACATCTATAAAATTTTGTATATTTGCTTGGAAGCCCTAATAGATCATCATATGTGAATATCTCGCAGATCCAATAATATTACATACATACGTATCGAATTGATAACTACTTTTTTTGAAGTCATTAAAAATTAAAACTTTTTGACAAAAAATAATTTAAAAAAATTAAATCGACTTCAAAAAGAAACGAACTCAAAATTATGAAATAACTTTAATTTTGGAAGTCGGTGTCTTGGGATCTGTATTTTAGTTTTTTACCACCGACTTCCAAAATTAAAGTTATTTCATAATTTTGAGTTCGTTTCTTTTTGAAATCGATTTAATTTTTTAAATTATTTTTGTTTCGTAATTTTTAGGTGTTAGTAAAAACTGGAATATTTGATTGTAATAAGTAGTTAATACGAGTAGTTTTGTTATAAATATTGCACTAGAATTTGACCAAGGTTTTGAGATGTTTTCCCTTTGACACCACACCTGGAGCTCGTTTCAATAAGCCAGGCCGTCAGTCACACTTACACGTTGAAAGCTAGGTCATCCTAACTATTGCAATTGGACCAATAAGCACTTACCTGGTCATCGTATCATCCGTGCTCAATTAGATAAATGTTGAAAGCTAGGTCATCCTAACTATTTCCATTACTGAGTACCGATAAGCACTTACCTGGTCATCATTAGACCTTCAGAAAGTATCATGTAGTAGCATCCGTGCTCAATTAGATAAATGTTGAAAGCTAGGTCATCCTAACTATTTCCGTTACTGAGAACCGATAAGCACTTACCTGGTCATCATCAGACCTTTAGAAAATATCATGTAGCCGTGCTCAATTAGATAAATGCTGAAAGCTAGGTCATCCTATTTACATTAGTAAGGACCAGTAAGCACTTACCTGGTCATCTTCCATTATCTTGAAAACTCCTAAACCGATTTTGATGAAATTTTCACTGTGCCCTAAGTTGGAGTAAATGTAAGCCAACAAAAAAATAATGGTCACGATCCTATTAATAGTTTCGGAGATATGCGTGGACAAACATACATACATACATACATACATACACAAACATACGTCTATAAAACGAATTGCTCTTACACAAGCTAGAAAAATACGGGATAAGAGGAAAGGCGAACGACTGGTTGAGAAACTACTTGAAAAACCGACAACAATGTGTGGAAATCTCCAGAATACATAATGGCAAAAAGTTGTCCTATAGAAGCGACTTAAAGGAAAATAATTTCGGAGTGCCACAGGGCAGTGTATTGGGGCCTTTCTTGTTCCTCCTCTACATTAATGATCTCCCAAATATCACTCGCCACACCGTGATTTTATTTGCTGATGACACTACCCTTGTCGTGAAGTGTGAAAGACGAGATACCTACGAGCATGAAATTAATGAAGCTGTCAAAAATATAATACACTGGTTGAACTCCAATAACCTGCAAATTAATATGGAGAAAACGAAAATGATCCAGTTTCAAACATACAGAAGAAACCCGTCAACGCTAAATATTAAATATAACGATACTACTATCGAACAAGTAGTAAGTACTGCATTTCTGGGCATACAATTGGATCGAAACTGCGACTAGAAAAATCATGTCTACTATGTTTGTGACAAACTGGACAGATTTATCTATGCGCTAAGAAGATTAAGAGCCACAGTTTCAACTGAAGCGGCTCTTTGCGCATATCACGGATATGTTTCCTCCGTTCTCTCATACGGTCTCTTATTGTGGGGTAATTCGGTGGATGTCACTAAAGCGTTTATTGTACAAAAAAAATGTGTGCGTGCAATCTGTGGAGCTGGTTATATGGATAGCTGTAAACCTCTGTTTAAAAAATTCAATATATTACCATTACCATGCATGTATGTCAAAGAATTGTGTCTATTTGTTCGACAACATCCAGAATATTTTATTAGGCATAGAGATGTAACTAAAAGGAATGTTGCCTCTAGAGATAAACATAGGATCTGCTTGCCACAATGCAAGCTTGATTTATATAAAAGGAATTCGTTTACAATGGCTATTAAGGTATACAATAAATTACCAAACGCCTTAAAAGATCTATCTTTACCTATGTTTAAAAAAAAGTTGATTCAATGGTTGACGGAAAAATGTTTTTACAGTATCAATGAATATATGTCTTATAACGAACGCAAAGAAAGGAAGTAATGTAAATTTTTGTTTATGTTTAAATTATTATTCTATTTTAATTTTTTTATTTTTTTTTTCTTCTTTTTTGACATTTTAACAATATTCATGGGAAGTTCAATAAATACTTTTATTTTATTTATAAAATTGACATTAACTATTATTTTAATATTGACATTTTTCAATAGTCATGGACATTTTATTTATTGTATAGAATTTGACACATTATAGTGATGAGATATTGGTAACTTCTGATTGTAATTAGTTTGACATTTTAACAATATTCATGGACATTTAAATTATTTTATACTGACATTTTATAGTGATAGCAGGTATTGGTATATAACTTCTGATGTCACATTATTATGACATTTTAAATTATTCTATGGTTTGGAAATTAAATACTTACAATTAATTTGTTTAATCAGACATTTTGTAGCAATTAGGTATGAATATGACATTTTAATAAATTTAATGTATCCTGTATAAATATTTGCACACCACAAGTAATGGTAGAATGTAAATGGCACTCATTTAAATTAAGATCACACGACTTTGTATACCTGCATTCTGGCAAATAAATAAATTATTATTATTATTATCTCCTTTATTTATTTTTTAAACTTATTTTATTACATTTTTAAATATTTTTATAAAAACATTAAAAAAAAAAAAAACATTTAAAAATATAAAAAATAGTAGCCCACCGGTATCGGGAACAGGGTCCAAGCTACCGGTGGTCAGGTCTCCTGAGAGAGGACAATACGTGCCGTGTCCAGAAGTACCGCTTTCTGGATCAAGCCCTTGATCCAGCTGCCTAACGAGAGCCTCCTCAGGTGTTGGTCGAGACTCTTCGATATTATGCCATTGGCTGTCACAACTATCGGCACAATGATTGCTGTATCCACATCCCACATGTCGACAACCTCGCAGCCAAATCAAGATACTTAATCTGTTTATCTTTTTCAGCTTTCACGAGGTTCTCGTCATGCGGAACCGCTATATCAACAATCATTGTGCGACGCTCTTTTCGATCTATCACCACTATATCTGGCTTATTGGCAACAATTAGTCCTGTCAGTGATGATAGATCGATCCCAATACAACGTGATATTGCCATTTTCGAGAACTGGGTCGGGCACATACCTATAGTACGGTACTTCCGATTCCACAAGATTGTATTGCAGAGCAAGTTGCTGATGGATAATCCTGGCTACAAGGTTGTGTCTATGCAAGTAGTCTCCGTTAGCCAGACGAGAACAGCCAGAAATAATGTGACGGATAGATTCCCCCGGACGGTGGCATGCCCGACAGATGTCAACCGTGCCGTCCTTCACAATATATTTCCGGTAGTTGTTCGTCATTATAACTTCGTCCATAATCGCAAAGATAAAACCTTCGGTTTCATCAAAGAGATCACCGAATCGCAACCAGGATACGGACGCCAAGAGGTCTACATCAGGCCCATGTAGGACCCGGTAAAAGCGCCCATGAAGCTCTTTACTCTGCCATACCTCCCTGCGGTCATTAGTATCTAATATTATAGGTTTGCGCCAGTTCTCGTTAGCCAAGGAGAGCGGGGTGAGGCCCTTGTCCACTGAGACCACATCTCGGTGCATCCCCACGTCAGCTTCTAGGAAGTATTCCCTGAGACTGCATACCTCACGGTTGTGCAGGGTCTTAGCATTTAAGAAGCCTCGACCACCACACTTCCGCGAAATATACAGTCTCATCACCGATGACCGTGGGTGATGCATCCGATTTGCAGTCAGCAGTGTGCGGACCCTTCTATCCAAGGCGTCAAGTTCTGTTTGAGTCCATTTGAGTATACCGAAAGAGTACATCAAAACCGGCATGACCCAACCGTTGAAGGCGCGCACCTTGTTTCCGCCTGATAGAAGACTATTAAATACTTTGTTCAGGCGGTTAAAGAAGCGCTCCTTCAGCGATTGCTTCATGTCAGCAGCGTTGATGCCTAACGCTTCCGACATACCCAAATACTTGTAAGTTTCGAGTGAGGAGAGGGGTCTTAGGTGTATGGAATCCGAGAGTTGGGTTTCTACGGATTCCAAAATCCTCCCCCGCTTTACATGCATGACCGCACATTTGTCCACACCAAATTCCATCCTGATGGCACTACTGAAAGTTTTGGTTACCTTCAATAGCTCCATCAGTTGAAAATTGCTGGGGGCAAAAAGCTTCAAGTCATCCATGTAAAGAAGGTGAGATATAACCTGACCTCCTCTTCTCAATCGATAGCCTAGACCTGAATCCTCCAACAGTGTGCTTAGAGGATTCAAGGCTAAGCAGAACCAAAGTGGACTCAAACTATCGCCTTGAAATATACCTCGCTCGATCCTTATCGGCTCGCTATTCCTCTGGATATGTAGACATCCTGGATAGCGAAGGACTGTCCTCCACTGCCCCATACACGACATCAGGAAGGTCCGCAGAGTTGCATCTACTTTATACAACTCCAGCACCTTCATGAGCCATGTATGTGGCGCCGAGTCATAGGCCTTCTTGTAATCTATCCAGCATGTCGACAGATCCTTTCGGGAACGACGAACCTGTTGGTTAATGGCCATATCTATGAGGAGCAGCTCCTTAGTACCGCGGGATCCATTCCTACATCCATTTTGAGAGGCAGACATGATGGAGTTATTGTCTATATGTTTGTTAATTTTAGCTCTCAAAATGGATGTAAGAACTTTATAGACCGTCGGTAGACAAGTGATCGGTCTTTATTATTATTATTATAAAATTTTGTATATTTGCTTGGAAGCCCTAATAAAGACATTATTCATTATGAGCTGTTACCACCAGGCAGGACCATCGATTCTGAACTCTACTGCGAACAACTGATGAGATTAAAGCAAGAAGTTGAGAGAAAGCGGCCGGAATTAATCAACAGAAGGGGTGTGGTTTTTCATCATGATAACGCTAGACCTCACACATCTTTAGCCACTCAGCAAAAATTAAGAGAGTTTGGCTGGGAGATGTTAATGCATCCGCCGTATAGTCCTTATAGACCTTGCACCTTCAGATTTCCACCTGTTTCGGTCTCTTCAGAATTCTTTAGGCAGTGTCAGGTTAACATCACGAGAGGACTGCCATAACCACTTGTCGCGGTATTTTGACCAGAAGTCCCAAAATTTCTATAGCAATGGGATCATGTCCCTACCTACAAGATGGCAAAAAGTTATCGAACAAAATGGTACCTATATACTTTAGTTAAATGTAAATAAACTATATTAAAAAATGTTTTGAATTTTCTTAAAAAATGCGAAGAAACTTTTTCCCCAACCTATTATTAGTTTCTTGTTGGCATAATTCCAAAGAGAACGAAGAAAACTGTTTTGAACAGTCAAAGTAGTGAGTTTGTGATTTGCTTACGTGAATATTTTGAGCGAGAGAACCAGAATGGTGGGCCGCTATTACCCATGGAGAAAGTATGTGATAGAGTTGCAGATGCTCTTGGCATTGGACATGCGACAGTAATTCGCATCAGCTAAGTAAAGTATGGCGAATCTTCAACCGCAGCATTGACTGAAGACGAGGACAAAAAACTTGCAACGCCAAATAAAAAAAAGGAAAAAGGCTGCTCCTGTCACAAACATTGACAACTTTGACGCCGCTGCGATTCGCAACCATGTATATGGTTACTGCAGTTATTAAAAAGTGCAGTCGACAATGTATCTGCAGAAGACTGGAAGAAGGTGGTAACCAAATGCAGAAAAATAATGGAAGAAGATTGGGAGCGGGACGTCCGATTTGATAATATTTGCGAACAAGAGTTTATAATAAATTTACAAGATTGTTCTAGCGATTCAGAAACTAATTCAAATATGGATTTGGGATGTACTCCTTTAAGAGAATAAATGTATTTCATATTAAAATATTCGTTTAATTTAGTAACGTTTGCAATTAAATTAAACCCAATTATATGTTACATTAGCATCGATAATAGTAAGAAACGTCGATAATTGCTATCGAAATTTTTTTATATCCTGACAACCCTAGGAATGTCAGTCTGACAAATGTCGCAGAGATCAAGCTATATTTTATGTAGTATAGTCTTGACGTGACGTTCAGAAACAGTAGAATTTAAGTTGTCAACAGTTCTCGACTGTCAAAGAATGACAGTTATAAACTTTCATTTATGGATAATATACAGTCAATTAATTAGCTTTTTCCAGATTTTAGACATAACCTGTTCGACGCACCTATATTGACATCACGTCGCGATGATTCAGTCAGTACATTTACGATCATTGCAACAAAGAACTTCTCTTAACCTTTACTTAGTGGCCAACACTAAACTCGGAACTTTAGTAGTGTCTCCTCACATTATGTAACGGTAGCAAGGAGGTTTTATACTTCTTACTTATCCTCATGTTTTTATTACTGGCTAAAATGCACAGCTGAAATAAAAACTATTCTTCCGAATGCCTCCGAGATTGAAAATCTCCTTTAAACATGAAAAATATGATATTGCCAGCGTAAATACTATATTTTTTTCTCTCAGTAAAATCAAATTACAACGTTGTAAATAGTTGTGATGTATTTTATTTTCGATAACATTACTGGAACTCAATTTTTTAACACTAAACGAGCCAGTTTAGTCTACTACCAATAATATTGTGCCTTTTTATAAACCTTTATTAACTTAATTAATTACACAGCTATCTTAATTAAGTGAAATCCCTTAACGAGGCCCACCAGTTGTTATAATATTTATCTAAAATATACAAAACGTCGGGGTGTGACAAAAGACGAGGGGTGAATTATGTCATTACCTACTACGTTTCTGCGAACACTCTGCATTTTTATTGTCATAATATTGTGAGAAATAATCTTGGGTGTTGCTTCGGGATTTAGAAAAGTAAGACATGAGTGGGTTATTTTTATTATGTATTGGCAAATTACTACCAACGAACAAATGATTAATTTTAAAATTCATAGAGATGATAGTAATTGATTGAGAGTTGGCTATAATCACTTGATTACTTAATTACAAACATCTGTATGCCCTCTGGCATCACATAGCGCACTATTATTATCTTTATACCACTATTATTGTACCTTTGTTAAACAAATGATTAAATAACATATGACTTATTATAATAAATTACGCGGTCATTACGCCGCTGTGCCAAGATTATGTTGGCTAAAACTACAAATTTAGAATCAGCCAATCTGTCGATAATAAAATATAAGAAATGTCTTAAAATTTTATTGTAATTGTAAATGTTTTTAGTTAGGTATTTTTATAAGGGTATTTTATTATTCTATGTTCTAATACTGTCAACATTTTCTTTTGTTATGTATGTATTATTATTTTACTATTCTATGTTCTAATACTGTCAACATTTTCTTTTGGTATTATTATTTTCTTGTTCATGTTATTGTGCATGCTGTGGTCTCCTGTAAGTGAAGGAGTACACCTATCAAATACTTTGTCGTCCATTAACTTTATGCAATGTTTAGTGTATATCTTTTGTTGGAGATCCTAAAATCTATAGGTTATATTAATATTATAAAGAGGAAATATATTCTTGTTTTTTTGTTTGTACCAATAAGCTCCGAAACTCCTAAATCGATTTTAACCATTTTCACCAATAGAAAGCTAAATTATCAGGAAGTGTAGGGCTATAATTTATTTAAAAAAATAGAGATCCTTCTATGAGTACCTAAGGTACCAACCCGCGCGGATCAGACGCGTTGGAAATAAATACCTCTGTAACCTTACAAAAATTACTGGGATTGCATGAATTCAAGATAGTAGGTACATTATATCAATACGAGACATGACACGTTGTGCACAATTTCTGAGCAGTAAACCTAACAAAAAGTACTAGGCTTGCATGAATTAACTGTAATATTTGAATCGTTAGTATTATGCTTCTAATAGGATTTAGATGAAATTTGGCTCAGAGATAGTTTATAACATGGATTAACACATAGAATACTTTTTATCTCGGTACTACGTTTCTGTGGATTAATTTCCGACTTCCACAGGGGCGAAGCCGATGCAAAGCTAGTATAAAAAGTATTCTATGTGTTAATCCATGTTATAAACTATCTCTGAGCCATATTTCATCTAAATCCTATTAAAAAGATTCAAATGCATCGTCAATTCATGCAAGCCTAGCTTTTGCTAGTTGTCCCGCGGTTTCACGCGCGTAAGTTTCGATTCCGTGGGCATATCGCGGCAAAAGTAACAACTATAGGTAACAGCTATGTACCTATCAAGTTTCATCGCATTCGGTTCATTAGTTTTTGCGTGAAGTAGTAACAAACATATTATGTAGGATCATACTTACCAATACAAACTTTCACAATTAGAGTAGGATTTGATTAATGGAAACTCAGTAATAAAATGTTTCACAGATAATTTACTAATACATAGTGGATGGAGGAAAAAAAAAATGGAAAATATAACTAAATAAAATATAACCTTTCCGCAGTCGGGTAAATATTAAATCCTTTTATCTATACTAATTTAAGAGGTTAAATTTGTTTGTAAGTTTGTATGTAGGGGGTAATTTTTCGGAACTGCTGATCCCATTCCGAAAGTTCTGTCACTAATTGGAAGCTACATTATTACCGAGTGGCATAGGATATATGTTAATCAATTTCACGCGGACAAAGTCACGGGAAGAAGTTAGTAAATAAATAAATAACGTGTTTTAAAACACATGAAAAAAATAATTATTGGAAAAAATAGTTTTAGGCGTTTAATTATACTAAAATACTCAACACAATGTTCACTGCTTATGAAGTGCCTGATGGTGATCGTTTCAATGAATAATCACTGACAAAATTGCTATTAAATTGACGATAACCGACTTTCAATGATTTTAAACAGAAGATCACGTCTAAACGAGTAGTGCTAATGATTTGGAAAAAATATAAATGTTAAATTAGAGCACTTGCTTAATAACTTAATATTTTAGATTGTGTTTATATTACATAATGTAATTCATTTGTTAAGTTATGTCTAACGCTGATAAAAACTGATAATCACGGAAAAGCTATCAAGCATATTTTTATGAAACCTTCAGAATTTTAAAGATAATTTAATTATTCATCGTTTAGTATATGTGTTTTAATATTGTTTTATGTGTAATAAATTGATAATGCGTCTAATTTGGGACAGTGCTCCTTGATGAGCGAGTCCTATTAAGGCTGGATGTACAACGCGTTGCGTGAGCTCAGCACAGAACACGCAAGCTAACCACTTAAGGCTTTCGGCATTTATATGATGTGGCAATGGATGACCAGTCATCGTGCGTCGTTCCAATATTTAAAATAAGTTGTTTAGTGTATTTTTTGTGTAGTATGTGTTTTCATGTATGTATGTATGTTTTGTGTATAAAATTGTAATGTGTGTTTGTTTATGGACTTATGGTCTGAAATAAATTTATTATTATTATTATTAATCATCTTGCCTGGCGGATCAACGATCAACAAAACACCTCGGGTGGGTGGATTTTCTACAGTCCCAGGTTCGGTTCCCGCAAAATGCTATTGGGTTTTTCTATCTAGCGTTTTTCAGTATCAGCGCAATACGCTCGCTCCCTATTCCTTGCGATCTATGTACATATGTCTATTACGAGGCCAAATCAGAGTGAACCACTACATTGCTCTGTGGAGAATAAACACGTGATGATGTATAAAAAGTGAAATCCCTGTCAAAAGATTGTATAATTCTCTCACACCGTGTAACAGAAACCAGATACACCACAAAACGAAGTTAGTCCGGAACATCCCGAAAACAAACGAATTCCCCCGAGCGTGTCCACTCATACATCCCGTAAACGTTCAAAGGGGATTCATTACGCGATGCAGGCCATTTGGAACACAGCATAATTCCCGCCGCGCCGCGTCAGGCAAGCCAGCCCAATGCTATTAATGTGTACCGAATATATCCACTCCCAGCGAAATTACATGTAAAGTGAGGCAGTTTAAGCTTTTGTAACTACACATGTAATTTTCGAGGGAGATTGTATAGCTGCTAGACTATGGTTGATTTAAAATTATGGACCTTGTTCTCATGTTTTTATCGCCTATATTACCTATATAACCATTTATTATATAACTTACTTTAACTGCTACCGTCGTCCATTGGAGGATAATGCTTCTTATGAACGGGTAATATAAAAGGGCATGAGGAAAACGCGACAATTCGTGTGCATTCGATTGAGAAGTCCCTTCGTTGTCATCTCTTTTATTAATCTTAATATTATCCACATCTTGCTATTTTCCCAGAGTAAAAGCCTCTTCTCATATGAATGAATTATGGTTTCGCGATACTTTTCACGAATTTCGTTCCTTCCATTTTGTTGCTTTTCAGTACCTACCTATTTATGATACCGTCGTTCTGTAGCACGGAATTACGTAAGAATTTTACGAACATCTTTATATTGAAATTCCTGTTAAATGCATACGTATAGCCGAGTATTTCTTATGATAACAATATCGTAATTTTATATTGTTCATCTTTAGGATTAGCTATTCAAAAACATTGGTAATATTGCGGTAACCATTTTATATCACCGTTAAAACGTGATCGCGTATCAATTACCTACTTATCTTTTTGTAGTCAAACTATATTTCTTTGTTTATCATTCTATCAATATCGTAACATCGATCAATCAATCTGTCCAGCCGCAGCCTTTTCCCAACTATGTTGGGGTCGGCTTCCAGTCTAACTGGATGCAGCTGAATACCAGTATTTTAAATGGAGCGACTGCTTATCTGACCTCCACAACCCAGTTACTGGGTAATACGATACCCCTTGGTAAGACTGGTTATCAGACTTTCGGGCTTTTGACGACCCGTAACGACTGTCAAAGTTCCACGAATGACAGCGGGACCAACGGCTTAACGTGCTTTACTACGCTGTTATTACTTAGACACGAGCTCCTCCATCCATAACGTAAGATCGATATTTTAGTAAAAACTTTACGCTCCTCTGAGGCAGTTGGGTAAAAGTACGTCACATTTAAGTTTTTTCATGTAACATCTGATATGCTAGTACAAGTTTGTCGCAGACGCAGTGTGCAACAACGTTGCAAGTGTCGTTATGATCGCAGCTGCGAAGTGCTCAACTTTAGACATAGAGTGTGCAACTTACGACGTTCTGAAGTGGATGTATTATTGTACAGTTTGATGTTTAGAACTTATCAGATTGTTTTTAAAAGAGTCAGTAGAGTTCATAGCTCAACAGCTCTCGTCGTGATAACTTAGGCAGGGCGTCCTTAGTATCAATCCCTATTATTAGGTGGAGTGACAGCAGCTCACCTAAGTTTTCACGGTGAAAGAATATTGGCGAGTTGGGTACCTCATCAAATTCCAAACGCTTCCCAACCTAGTTATATGCAAATTATAGGTCTTATATCCGTAGTTATTTTACAAGTTAAAAGGATTTAATGGTTGTTGAGAGTAATTAAAAAAACATGATTTTAGTGTGCAGCCCCGTTACGGAAACAAAACGCACTAATGCAAAACAAAACGCATAAAATAGAGTTAAATAAACGTATTACGTCAGTGTTGCCATACAATAAATCCAAATCGATATGATACGATTAGATCTAGCGAAAAAAATGAGTTAATCACTTTAGTGAAGAAGAAAAATAAATGTTTATTCAATAAAATAAGTGCAATACATAGAAATATGTGCAAACATAAATATACTAGATAAAAAATAAAACTACGTAAATCATGTTTGATGTAGTGATTCTTGAATGTTAAGTATTTCACAAGTCCACTACTCGTCAGATAAAAATGGTGTAATGTGAGATAAAAATGGTATGTTGAAAGGTAATCAATAGTAATCATATAAAAAAATAAGAAAAGGGATATTAAATAGACGAGCCCAATTAATTTTCAAGAGTAGACGGCCAAAGCAATTTCACACGTATTATGTATGTTTTGGAAAATATCTTTCGTGGAAATATTGTTCATTAAATAAAAAGAAAGTAGATCGATTTGATTCGAGAATAATTAGATGCTCACTTTAAACAACGTATAATATTCATGATACCATTCGATGCTTTTAACCGATTCGATTTGTTAATACATTAGGCACGGCAGACGCACATGCGCGTTTTCGGACGTTCATCAGGTGCTTGACGGCGCGTATGCGCGTCCATACAATTTACATAACTTTCTTCGAGTGCGGCGTGCCGCACCTTTGCGTTCGTTGTGCATCTCTATTGTTTCGAAAACATCGTAAAATAAGGGTCGGTAAAGGTGTAGCATAAAGAAGCGTTTGCATAAAGAATTAAGCAGATAATGTGTTAATCAATACTTGGCAACACAGCTGTCACTCTTGTCAAATACAAAAAAAAGTCATATTCGTCATACTTATTTTTGTTTTTGCAACGCACAACGTTCGTTCGTCTATAATTGCCGTTTTCTTATCTCAACTTAGAACACCCTACTTTAAAATCTTACTAGTAACACAAAAATCCTTCTATAGTTATTAAAGTACAATCTATCTACTTTATCTGAGTGAAATGTATTGTATGATTTATAAGGGTCTGCCTTGAGTTACATAAGTAGGAAGGTACCTTCAAGTATTATGTTTGGTTGTCCAGTTTGAGATTCTGTATAAACAATTTAATATTCCCAAGTCTAATGTATGTCTTACCATTACATATTTTGTTGTACTCTATTGTAGCATTCAAATCCATATATTCATTCAATGAAACGGTAAGCCTGTATGTGATACTGAAAATACATGGGTTTTTGCCAATCTTTATAGAATAGATCGATTTCTCATGTAAAGCCTTTTTAAGTATCTGATCAGCAAATCGGCTATCGACATGGCTATCCAAAGTTAGTTATGTCATTTTGAGCACAAATTATGACATCAGCGAATTACTTGCCACGATGTGAAAACTGTTGAAAATTAAAAATCTTACCCATGCTTTCAGATACTGGGCCTGTACAACGTTGTATTACTCACAGCTAAATTTGACATCGCTTAAGCTCATTTTTCCGGACAGTGGAAAAAGAAAAAAAACTTAATATGGACTCTATTGGTTCAATTTAGAACCAACTGGAGTATTAAAAGAATGACAAGCAATTTGTTTATCAGCCTGACCTGACGATGTCACGTTGAGACATAAATCATCTCCAAGAAATGTAATCAAGAAACTCTCATTTAAATTCAATCAGGGGGCCTTATGTGGCACACAAAAATAAGGGCGTACCTGTTTGCTTTGAAATGGGTTTTTGATTTGATAGTTTTTTTTTTTTTTTGTTGTGGGCGGGATAATTTACTGACTTTAGGAAGTCCTATTTAATTAGTTGAATAGCCAGCGCAATTGCCTATTCATGTCAGCCTTTATCATCCACTGCACTGACACCCCGAATGATGACTAAGATCATTACATCAGCGAGTAATAATTTGAAAGGTTATTTCCCAGGTTACAACCTGCATAAAACTATCAAATATAATCTACTGATAATAGTATCATTCTAACCATCTGACATCAAGAACCAAAATAACTTCTAAATCTCCTTACAAATCACGCTTCCATACCAAAAAATCAGCATAATTCCCCACTAAACGACGATTTATCCCCCGACATTACGCCAGTGGCATCTGTTCAGCGTCCATTGACTGCTGAGCACGTACTATTGCAGATGCTGTGCGATGCTGGCTAGCGATGCACAGCGTACGAACTGCAAGTCAGATGGGACCTGATGTGTTTGCTGCAGTTTAGCTGTATTACGACAATATTGGCTCATATATCTTACTGAAAGTGTATATTTATTTTGAAGATGTTTTCTAGGACGGTAAAAAGAGTGGAAGTGTGAGCTTGCATGAATTTAAAGATTTTCAAATAATACAACTACATCTTAAAACCTGTAATTTACTATCCCTTATTTAAATCAAAAAATCTGGGATAGTAAATTACATGTTTTTTTTCTGTGATGTGTCTTCGTATTAAAGGCGATTATATGAAAAACAAAGAACGATCGATGTTAGCATGACTGATGGTAACACTTTGTTTTCAAGAAGTCTAGTAAAATACTTGTCATAGCTTACAAGTATTGACAGCCTATTCTATTCACATTTTTGATAAGTTTTCTATGAATTTTTAAACAGGAGCTAGTTTTTACAATATGTTTTAGATGTAACAGTAAACGTAAAAAAAAAACAACCGAATTCCAAAAAAATAAAAACACTACTCAGCGAAAAATAACTTTCATTTCGGAAGACGGTGTCTTTGGTTTTGTGTTTTCGTTTTTGCTACATATTTCCGAAATTAAAGTTATTTTTTACATTGTAGTGTCTTTTTTATGTTTTTTTTTTTTTGTAAAAACGTTTTTGTTTTTACTTTTTAGGGTTCTTTGTCTGTCTGTCTGTCTGTCCGTCTGTCACAGCCAATTTGCTTCGAATCTAATGGACCAACTAAGTTGTAATTTGGTACGCTTATGAATTGCTGTGACCCAAACACGAACTAGCAACGTAAATAAATAAATTTTGAATATGAGGTTCACTGTTGGGGGGCAAATAAGAAAATTTAAAAAAAAGTTTGGCAAACTGTGCCGTGTAACATATCATATGAAAGGGTTAACTGAGAGGGTCTCAAATAGATTTTTTTTTTAAATTATTTTGAAATTAATTATTTTATAGTTATTTAAGAAAATAGACGAACCATTCCCCTTAGCTCCAAAAATACTGAGCTAAAAAAAAAATAAAAAAATACAGAATATAGTTCTATACTATAGACTACAGTAACACCTATAAGAAGTCTTTGGTCTTAAAACAACATGGTAAATTTCTCAATATTCTGCGTAAAAACTTACATTTGCAGTTGGAATGTATGGGAGAAAATGTTTTTCAACTACAATATTAAGTTTGTTCTTGGGATAAATTCGACCCAACTACGGAACCCTTCATAGTGTGTGGTCTGACACGCGCTTGGCCGGTTTTTTATTTGTGATACCTACCTCACATAATTTCGGATACCCCTACCTGCTATGTAAATTACAGTTGCAAGAAGTTATTATAACATCCACATAGAATAAGTAGGAGAAACACGTATTATTGAAGCTACCCGCAAAGTTAATAAATTGTACATGAGATCAACTTCCACCCTCCCGAATAAAAAAAAAAATACGCATCGACTTGAGAAACTCCTCCTTTTTTTTTCGTCACGTAAAAATAGTTACATTAGAATACAAAATCTTTCAATGGCAAAAGAACTTACAGCGAAGGTGGCATCAGAGATCTAGAAGATCTCTAACCACATATTAATTTACCAGCAGCTCTCCGCGGTTTCACTCGCGTCAGTGTCGAATCGTGAGTAATCAATCAATCAATCAGTTTATATGCATAATACGGGTTTACAAAGATGTTCCACAGGTACGATTTCACCATATTCGGCTTATGTTGCATGCAAATTATAATAAAGTGTCATAATATGTAGACAATTAGATCATAATCTTTTAAAAATATAAATTAGACATTGATAGTCAAGTCCATTACAAATAGTCATCATGATATTAAAATAAAAGGTCAAATTATAAGAGTAAAATTAATTAGATTAAATTAAGAATTATGTTGGGTAGATTACAATTATTTAAACGACAGTTAAATGTTGGATTACTATTAGTTAATTAATTATTAACTATGACTGCGTTACATTTTATCTTCAAAGTACTCCTTAACTGAATAATAAGCCATATCAATAAGTAAAGATTGAAGTTTCTTTTTGAAAAGATTTATCTTACTTAAACTGCGTATAGTTGAGGGCAGTTTATTATATATTTAAGGGCCCATGCAAACAAAGCTTTTAGACAAGAGTGCGGTTTTTCCTGGTGGAACGCATAATTTATCTGCCTGACGCTCTCTTTTGCGATACTCAAACAGTTCTAGATTGCAATGGATAAATAGTGCTGTCTCATAGATGTAGATGCTGGGCAGTATCAGAATTTTTAATCGTTTGAAATGAGGCTCACATGACTCCGTTTGGGTTAAGTTACATATAGCTCTTACGCATCTTTTTTGCGCCCTGAACGCATTTTCCAAATCAGTGGAGTTGCCCCAAACAATAACACCGTCTCGAAGAGTAGACGATACATAACCATGGTATGCAGTTATTGAAGTTGTAATATCAACGACTTTACTGAGATTACGTAAAGCGAAAGAATAACTGTTTAGTTTATTACTTATGTGTTCTATTTGTTTCTTCCATGTCATTTTGTTATCTATGTATAATTCTAAAAACTTTGTTGACTCTACTACTTCTATTGTGTGGTCATCACAACTACTGTTTAAATCATTTCAATAATATGCAGACAAAAATTATACTATGTGTTCATCCAGATTATAAACTATCTGTGTGCCAAATTCATCAAAATCCGTTCTATACTTTTTGCGTGAAAGTGTAACAAACATACAAACACACACACTCACAAACTTTTGCCTTTATAATATTAGTATGATAAGCAAACCAATCAATAAACTGCTGACATGTTGATATTAGCATTTCTATGTGTACGGTACATAGGTCAGGCGGCTCGTAACTCTACGCCTACACAAACTTTACCGCAAAATCTATTAATTTCCTTCAGTTTATAACTTGAGTGGGACGACGATAACGGCTATTGAACTGTTTCGATGTGGCAGAGAGTGATTCCAAATAAATACCCAATCGAACAGGTTCTAGAATATAGGCTTCTGAAGTCCTCGGATACATTCTCAATAGTTATTGATTCAACAAAGTTCAGAAACACAATGTGTATAGATACAAACTAGCACTATTAGTGCCAATTTTTCAATCATTAGGTAACTTAACCTGAAGAATAATTGTGAAGTTTTGACAGATTGTCCGTACAAAAAATGTAAAAATGACAAAACTTATTCTTCGGATAAAAGTTAACTGGCTATTGAAAAACAAGAATATCTCAGAAACAGACGGGCGCGCCATTGTCATTCACTAAGACTATCTCAGAAACAGACGGGCGCGCCATTGTCATTCAATAAGACTATCTCAGAAACAGACTGGCGCGCCATTGTCAGTCAATAAGAATATCTCAGAAACAGTCGGGCGCGCCATTGTCATTCGATAAGAATATCATTATCATTATCATTTATTTGCATACCATAACGTCATTATAGGTGTTACAATTTCAGGCTTAAAGCTAAGGTACAATTATGGACCCTGTAGGGGCACAGCAACATAAGGTAAATTAAAATCAAAATTAAAATACATAAATTAAAATCAAAATTAAAATACAGCATTAAAATTAGTATTAAATGACAATTTACACATTCAAATTAATTAATACACAATTTATTATTAATTAATACAATTAGAATGAAATAACAATTTATAGATTAAAATTAAATAATACACAGTTTATCATTCATATATTCATTTATATCATAGTAGCTTTTATTTATTAGAAGCTGCTTCAACTTATTACTAAAAACAGCATATTTATTTATATTCTTAATTTGTTCCGGTAGTTTATTATATATTTTAATTGACATTACATATGTACTTGATGAATGAATCTTAAGTCGTGATGTTGGAATGTTAAGTCTATTCTTGTGTCTTAGGGTAAATCTATTTTGTATGTCTTCTCTTTTGGTGTGTAGTTCGGGATATTTGCGAACAAATTTACAAATTTCCCATATGTAAAGGCAAGGTAAGGTCATAACCTTCAGTTCCCTAAAGTGAGGTTTACAACTGTCAGTTTGATCTATGTTAACTAGAGTCCTCATAAGCTTTTTCTGCATTGTAAATATTGTGGGCGCGTCAGTACTATTACCCCATAGGATTACCCCGTATGTGAGCCATGCATAAGCGTACGCGTAATACATAGCCAGCGCAGTTTTAAGGTCAGTAGTTTTTTTTTGATCTCGCGGAATGCATATGAGAATTTGGATATTCTCGCTCTTAATTTTTGAATATGGGACTTCCAATTAACGTGTGACTCTATATCTAGGCCTAATAAAGTGAAACTACTAACGACTTCTAATTTCGATCCTTCAAAACTAATATTTATGTCTAATGGTGTTTTTTGGCGGGGGTGGAATGTCATTATTTTAGTCTTATTAAAATTTATTTCCAGGTTATGTTTCAGCATCCAATTTGTAGTTTCGTTAAGTATGGAGTTTAATTTACTATGCAGGTTGATATTGGAGTCACATGAGGCAACTATCGATATATCATCCGCAAACAAAACGCAGGGTTCTTTAATATGGTTAGGAAGGTCATTGATGTACACAAGAAACATAAAGCAGCCAATGACGCTTCCTTGTGGGATTGAGGCTTTGATTGATATGTTATTGGATCGGACAAATTCTATTTCAGAACCAGAACAATATCTCAAATATATATAAGAATAATATCTCAGAACCAGACGGGCGCGCCATTGACATTCAATAAGAATATCTCAGAAACAGACGGGCGCTCCATTGTCAGTCAATAAGAAGATCTCAGAAACAGACGGGCGCGCCATTGTCATTAAATAAGAATATCTCAGAAAAAGACGGGCGCGCCATTGTCATTCAATAAGAATATCTCAGAAACAGACGGGCGCGCCATTGTCATTCAATAAGAATATCTCAGAAACAGACGGGCGCGCCATTGTCATTTAATAATAATATCTCAGAAACAGACAGGCGCGCCATTGTCATTCAATAAGAATATCTCAGAAACAGGAAGAAAACTCGTCGGTTACAAATCTCGGAATCTTAGCTCGGAATATTAATTTAAAAAATTCTTGAAATGTATATGTATATTATACCGTGTTGGTTACACAACTGCTAGAAAATTACAATATGTTTCCGAACACATGCCACCAATACAATTGGTCAAGCTTATTAGCTTGACAAAAAATTGATAAAAAATTTAAAATTATACTAGCAGAAACAATAGTTTCTGCTAGTATAATTTTAAATTTTTTATCAATTTTAAATTTTTTATCACAGAATTTCTACATAGTCTTTTAACAAAATCACAAACAAACAAATAAACATGAACAACTTTTTTCTCATCATAAACATTCGTAACTATTACTGTAATGACTAAAACTCGATGCCAGACAGAATTACATTGTGAAGTTTTAATTTGCGACGTGGTAACCAATTAGAACCTCGTGTAACAGATTAACAATATCAAATGAACTCGAGAACTTGGTTCTGTTGTGTTATAATTTTAATTAATCTCGTTATGGAAGTAGTAGCTTTGTGTTTTATTGAATTTGAAGTTTAAGTAAATTAACGCGTTCCGGCGTGGTATACGGCTATAGTCGTCATAACAATAACACTTATGTTGTGATATAAGTTTTTAAACCGACATGGTCACTATCATTATTATTAGAACTTAAAACGGGACATTTACCATGTATATTAATTGTTTCGAGTTTCCGATATTTCGGCACTGTTGCAAGTGTTTATAGTTTTCATGATCACGGATAAACCGTGTTTTATCCGTGATCATGGCACTTGCAGTTTACAAAACTCGAAACAATAATAATACTTCTATTGTGTCTCATTTAGCACGCATGAACCTGTTAAGAGCCTATACTCGTATATACTACTCAAATGGCTTAGCTATCTATGTCTATGTTATGGCTTAGCATGATCCTCCGTTATTTGAAACTTTGATTGAAACTCCCGCCGAACTAAAACGAATCCTGTGCATCATCAGCCTATAATTGTCCAACTGCCGGGACACAGGCCTTCTCTTTGGGAGAGGGAGCTGGCTGCACAATATTACCACGCGAACCCAGTGTGGGTTGGTAGATGTCACTTGTTTTCGAATTTTTGGTTCTAAGACATGCCGCTTCCTCACGATGTTTTCCTCCACCATTTTGAGAGCAGTGGTGATGAAATTATTTACAAAAAGTAAAGCGCCTGTCTGGATTTGAACTCACGACCTACAACTCGGTAAGTCAGGGCTGTTACCACCTGCCCATACTGCTGCATCAATCCCGAGCGGGATGCGAAATTCGTTTGCGCCGATGGTGTAAACTAACTTGAACGGAGGTGTTTAACCTTTTCGCCGCCGACGTACACAAAACGCAATGCCTCGCCGAGCGCCAAGCTATAAATGTATAACTAAATATACAGTAAACAGTAGTGATGGGGATATCGTCATATCGATGAATAAGATTTGTACGCGTAAAGTTAAGATTTAAAGTTGATTTTACGAATATAAATAAAAAGTGATTAAATATTTCCAGATTTGTTTTATTTCACAGTATCCTTAATAAGAAAAAACAGTATAATTTATGAGTATCAAAGAAACTAATACATAACTCAATTAGAACTATAAGGAATGGGGTACATCTCTATTTGTTTCATGATCTCATTCTTTAACTTCATATCAAGTTATTGGCACTGAGGGCACGTTGAATTCGATTCTGATCAGGGATGGGGTCTATGGTCTTTCTTTCTTCTATTTTTGTTTATTCCTGTGTTTTTTTAATATCTACAACATAACGTTACGTTTCATCCATTTAGATGATTTTTATACGAATTGCAATTAGGTTTCCTTTATTTTCTTTGAAAAGAATTTCTAAAAAAGTTAAAATTACAGTGCTTTCATACACTGTATTTACCATAATAGTGTATAGAGTACAAAAACAGTACCTAAATCTACTGTAATTACAGTGCATCTGGAGATACTGGGTTCACCGAACATTTTACATACTTATTGAATTCCTACTCTTTGATGAATAAACATTATTATTATCATCCAGTTAGACATACCTCAGAATTATCTTCTGGTTCAATATTCTCCACAAAATACTCCGAGTCCGATTCCACACCTTGCAAAATTTTCAGAAGTTCGTCCGAATCAAGTTCTTCACTCATTTTTCTATTTGCAAGTGAAACAAAGAAAGATGCGTGCGCGCGAATCCGATTTTGTGCTGCACTATGCCAAAGTGACCTTGACAGCCGCACGCCTATGACGTCACTGACCAACTTCTATAGTAGTTCGTGGCACTCGGTGGCGCACAGGGGCATAGACGACCAATTGTTTTGTAGAGATGGGAAAATAACTATCGACAAGAATTAGTAACAACTTTATAATTACGTATCGGCATCTACCTGAAGGTCGAAATTCATCTACTATCCTTTGTAATGAAGTAGATAACTAAGTTCATATTTTATTGACCTCAAAATGTTTTCGATATTCGTAACTTTCTGTATTTATAAATATTTCAATGGTGAAATCAACCTTTCACGGCACATCACTGGCCAACTTGATATGAAGTGATTGGCGTTCTGAGGAAAGTAACAAAATTCGGAGTTTCTGTTTTTGCCGATTTTAGGACAAACTAGGGCTTATTTTGTGTAGAAAAATAAAAAACAGGGTAGTAGACAGTGCTATCCTAAATAATAAAATGAAACAAAGCTTTTAATCACAGTAAATTTATTTTAATAAGATAGTTAAAATGAACAACTTCTATAGAAGTTGTGGCGCTGGTGGCACGAAAATCCCGAACTTCTATAGAAGTGCTTGGCGGTGAAAAGGTTAAACTGGCGCCAACAGTCGCGTGACTTTCTTCTCGTGACTAGTGCTTTACAGGTCACATCAAATACAAAAAAAAAAAGTGTTCCTTGTGAGGTAAGTGGTAGTTATTATTAGTGACCAATGGGAAGTCCATATCCAGCCAAAGTTTAAACGAAGTGGTCGTTATTTAAAATTACATTTTATATGTACAAATGAGAAGTTCATAGAACTAGTGGTCACTAAACCCATCTTTGTCATTTCCCTTACAGCATCTAAGGACACGACTGTGTCACTTCACTTCACAGCAAGGTTCACAGTCCACACTGACTTTGCTAAGTAAAGCAAGCGTAGAATTTATGTTCATAATATTCGAATGAAAAGCTTACTCACATTTGCTAGTACGAATAATTATGAACGTAAGGTTCGTATTCGTATGGAACGCTTACTTAGTAAAACAAAGTCAAGGTGTGTTCTGACCAGCATAATAATAAACCCAGCCTGGAGAGCCGTACCTAAGTAGCAATTATTGTGAGGGGAAATAGCTTCAAGTTTTATGCAGAAATACGCTGAATTATGGAACAAAAAGGTAAATATTATTAGAGTAAGTACACTACTATCCAAATTACATTCAATTACCTATTAATTGTACTAAGCTAGATAGGTAAGTACCTACTATTCAACATTGACTGCTCAAATTTCCATCTTCAAGTCTAAGTAAAGCACTCAACTCAAACACTAGTGTACTGTCGAACTAGTAACTAACTAGCTACTTGCGGGAGCACTCGGCTCTAGTACTGGCTTCTACTATTCAGTATTCTATACTGTTCCATAGTGTCCTATGAGGGCGGTGAAAGCGATAAAGCTACACAGAAACTTTGCAAAAGACAAACATCCCTTTTGAACTATCTAACCTGTAATGACCAAATGGAGGAATCGTTTTTCCTTTTCCCCATATTTGTGGGTCTTCGCTAGAAGTCTTTGTTTCCCATTTTCGCATGAAATCCTTGATCACCCGTTATGTTATAGGTGAAATATTGTTTTTAGGAACTTTTCAGTGCCCTGTTACGTGTGCACGTGAGGATCATCTTATGACTGCGTTTGTGAGCAGAGGTTGCGCAGATGAATTTTGGGCCAAATATATTAATGTGAACATTACATTTTCCATCTATACGCTATGAAGAAAATGTCTCGCTAAGAGACAAAGAAATGTCTCTAGAACATAAAAGGTAATTACTTCGTACTCTAGAAGTAGGAAAGGTGAAGTTGTTAGAGCGAAATAAACATCGCAGTGTCTCTTACACATATTACGTAGGACGGGTACAGTGTGGTGATTGTTCCTACACAGTGATGTGAGCACGTACCCGCTGGTATCCAAGTTTGTTACAAGTTTACCATCATTTGCTGTTGATAATCTGAAATGGACGGACTTGATCGGAATTTGGGGTGAGCAGAAATGTTGGTAGTTGAACATGATAGCAATGTTTGGGTGGAAGCTTCATACTTGTTAGGAAGATCCTGATTGGAATATCAACAACGACTGAAAATTCGACATTAGAAAACCTAAAATATTTGAAATACAGGTGTCTAACATTATAATAGCGGCAATGTGTGATGGCTTGTGACTTTTGCACGAATTTTTACATACACTAGCTGACCGGACAGACGTAGTCCTGTTTCTTAGAACTAGATCACAGCGCCACCTACCTGATCCAATTGTATATCTAAACCATCCAGAGACCCACACAAGCAAACATAAAAAAATGAAATACTATCGTGAATTCATGCAAGCTTAGTACTTTTTTCTCAGATATTGAGCTAATTATTAAAATATATACTATTTTGAATTCATGCCAAACCAGTAATTTTTGTTTGGGCATTGCTCAAAAATTGTGTACAATGTCTCAACACAAAATTAGCAAAAACAAAAAAAAAATGAAAAAAAAAATTGTGAATCTAAACCATTCACGAATTCTATTGAATTCACACAAAAATACATCAAAATCGGTCCTTAACACAATATTATATTGCATTGTTACCTGTACACTAATGAATTTAAATGTAAAGACCGTGAGATACAGTTGTATAAATGTTTATTTATCACAAACTACATGGGAGAACAACATTCTTAAATAAAAAACTTATATCGTAACAAAACACACGACGTTACATTTTTCGAGCGAGCACAGATAACCTAAAGTCAACTGACCATAGATAATTATTTTATTTTTAATTTTCTTGTGTTGTCTTCAACACTAACACTAATATATAAATATATAAGATATATTATTTAAGGTAACCGACGTCCGTAAGTAAACTCGACTGCGTTTCTGTAAATAAAGTTTTTTATTGTTTTACAAACGATTGTTTGATAAAGTTAGTAGGTGCTTATTGCTTTACAAAATACCTGTTTAAATTACCTGTAAATAAAGAAACAACATTCAAAGCTTTTAATTTCGCGAATATCGTCCTTTAAATTCTTCAGGTATTTTATCTAACACATTAGTTAGTTATTCTACTCTTTGCTAACACAATAGTTTTTCATAACCTCATAATCACCATGACAACACACTGTAATGTTCGTTCACTTCCGTCAGTCAGTTATTCATTCCTACGTTCATACAATCTATCTGTCATTCTCAATCACTCGTGCTTCAATGAGCGCGGGTTAATTCAAATTAAGGAAATAATAGGTATGTAAGTAGGTAATTATTTTCTTAAATCCCCCCCCCCCCCACTTCGGCGATAAAAATTGTAAAAAAAATCAAGTATTTTCTAGATTTTCGTCTTCAAATGTAGGAGCTGGGTGTAGTTTGGTGATGTGAAAAAGATTTGATTCTGATTTTCTGTGTCCTGTATCGATTCTGTATATTGAATTTGACAGTTTCTCTATTATTTCATTCTGTTTAATTTATTGCCATTTTCCGCAAACACCATGTCTCCTACAATGAACTCATAATATTTTCTATTTCTATCGTATAGTTTTTTATTGTAGTTGTGTGATTTTATACTGTATTTCAGAGCCAATTTTCTATCTCTCAACAAATCAATTTCTGTTTTTTCTTCTTTTAGTTAAAAATATTACATTTATACCAAATCGGTATAAGTGTAATATTTTTTTCCTTGTAATAAGTACACAGTATTATGAACAAGTATATAATAACAAATAAAAATAAAAAGGCGAAGAGCTCATGGGGCATAAAAAAATTCGTCCGCATCTCTGTCAATAAAAAAAGTACCCAAAAGGCTGGCAGCATTGCTACCTATGTTTATATTTGTATATTTTCTTAGCTGTCAAAGGCCAGCATACAGCACCGCTAGTTTGAGTGGATAACTCAATTTTAATAACGTAAGATTGTAGTGATTGTATTCACTTACACAATAATTATTTTACCTACTTACTAGACCACGATTTTTCTTACCACCGAACCATCAAATTAATTTCGCTCCCTGAAAAAAGTTTCAAAGTCGTGAAGTCTTAACCTTTACAAGTCTCTTAGGACTGATGATGGATCCCAATTACGAAAGCTAAAAGTTTCCCCAAGGGAACCGAAATTAAAAGTTGATTAAAAAACTCAAAGTTCTTTATTCTTCTCGGATAGAAGACGAGTCTATATTTAAATTTTGTACAAAAATCCTCCAAAGATTTACTTTAAGAACTTTGAGGCAAGTTTATGAGGAGTTTTCTAAGCGCGGGATTCTGTAAACATAATATCTTCACACTGAAAATTAATTACCAGCCGTTTGAAAATGATTTCCGAGAAACTGTAAATTCCTTGAAAAATAACTAACTGTGTAACGATAACTATTTGATTAGCTATAAGGTAAACAACGAAATCGATAGTTTTTCTAATATTGTTCTGGCCGTTCAAGTCACCTGATACGTCTGTACTTTGTCCTACTCGCTCTCGTTCTTAAAACCAGCTTTCTTCTCACTTCATCATGCCATTTGCGCGCCGCAAGCGGCGATCGCCCTCGCGAACCAGCAGAGGTCAGTCGAGGCCCGCGCTCCCGTACACTATACTGTGCGTGACGTTACACGCGCAGCCTCGCCTAATAGATTCTAGAACTTCGATTTTATTTCCTAAATTTTATAATACACTAATTATTTAAAAGTTTAAATTACGGAATAATACGAAAGTGTTCCCCCTTATTGGGTAAGTGCTGACAAATTCACGCAGTGCTTTAATCATGTGTCATGGTGGTCAATGATTTGCAAAATTGTTTCATCATCTTTTTTTTAATACCAATTATATCCTGTCTAACCTTTAATTTTACATCCATCAACCTTCGCTTACATCAATGTTTATGTACGTAATTATTAATTTAAAAGTGCTTCACACTCTTTTTCTATCTTCTTAAAACTCTTTAAACTCCGCTTCTGAAGGTGTTCTTTACACACATTCGCCCTAAGCGCAACCTACAATATCCTTAAGCTTACGCTTACGCTGCCGTGGTCACCGTCAGGAGAGGATAAGCAGAGACCCCAGTGACTTATTTCTGGACATACATTCTAGGGTCCAAAGTTCGGGTTTTACGCCCGGGTCAGTTACCCGTGAGAACTGCTGCCGCGTCACCTGGTGACGACACCCACAGTAAATTCAAGACCACACTACTGGCATCTGGCATCCGATGCCACTACTGGCATCGGGCATCTGGCACCACTACCATCTGCCCTGCGGGTCCTGCACCTAGCTCCAAGGGCTTAATCCTCGGCTCCAGCGTCCCTACAGCTACGCGTACAGCCAAGATAGTACTTGTCGCGCCTACCTCCATAAGTCAGGAAAATTTACGACGGGTTCATGTAACCTACGACCTAAAATAAATTTTTATTGAAGGTGTTGGTGGATTTTCTTGAAGTTTCCAGCAGTTTAGATCACTTCTACGCTTCAACTGTGCAAAAGAACGTACTACGATTACTCTTTAGTCCAATCAAAACAGATTCAGTAGTCTATTTATATCGTTTGTTGTTCCACTGTCTAGCTTGTTTTTGAATTGTCAGTGTAAGCATTTTGATGTCTTTTCACTGTATTTACGCGGCCGTAAATATAACACACCAAGTTTTACAAAATGTTCACCTTTGTCGAGTTTCGTGTCTGTCACTCGTTCTCGACATAGTCCGTAGATATTTCAAACTTAAGTGGCAGCGGACAGTAGGACACATTGTTCTCTGAACCGATGGGGCCGAAAGGTTCTGGAGTGTCAACCGCGTACTGGAAGACGTAATGTTGGAAGACCTTCTACGAGGTGGACCGATAACCTGGTGAAGATCAGAACCGCAGAAGCACAGAACCGGTCGAAGTGATGATACTTGAGGGAGGCCTATGCCCAGCAGTGAACGTCTTTCGGCTAAAATGATATTGATGATGAGTTTTTTGCTAAAGCTTGATAATGCTAACACTCAGGTATTGTATGGGTATGAGAGGGCCAATTTCATTTAGTCAAATAGTAACTGCAAATTCTCTACGGACTGTTTTTAAAATCAGTTTCAACGCAATTTTGATTGTGGTTGTTTTAGTTTACTTTCAGGTTGGAATGGCAGAGAAACGCTTCGTTGATAGAACGCCACATCATTATTTTAACATGTTGTTCCAAGAACTTGGGCGTCAAGTATTTTACAATTCCTTTAAAGTTTATAGTTATAAATGATAAATGATTTTTATTTCTGTAAGTAGGTTTGTACAAATAATTTTACACGTCAATCATGTTTTTTTTTAACTAGATGAGGTCGGCGTTTCCTATCTGACTACTCTGAGAAGAAAGGCCGAAATAAACTCAGAGGTCTCTTATAAAGTCCAGACATAATCTTGGTCACTTCCATGTGAAGACCATGTAGATTGGTGTCTGAAATGGTCTTTTGAGGAAAGAACCACACAGATTGAGAGGACCTGTCCAGTCAGCGCACGCATTTGCCAGTAATCGCGCAGCTCAACTCAGAACTTAAGGAACTCAACGATTCGACGAACAATACCAAAAAAAGGACATTTGGGTAGGCCGCATAAATTACTCAAACTGCCAGACCATGATTAAAAATAACTGAGAGAAAAAATAAAACAAACAAAAAAAGCAATGACCTACATAGTCTTCACATTCACAATAATTAAAATAATATAATACTTTACAAAGTAAATATGAATATTTCATATTTACTTTGTAAAGTCAACATTCAGTTTGCAAAAATAAAAAGAGAAAAAACAAAATGTGGAGCAGTTCAATCCCAAGCCTTTTTGTCCTCAGGCTGTCTCTATGTTGGTTAAGTTACGAATTTTCCTAACAGCGTATGCTGCGGAGCTTAGCTTTTTTGACAATTTATCTATATGTGGGCCCCACTGAAGCTTAGCATCCAAAGTTAAGCCCAAGAATACTGTGCTATCTTCAGGATTCAATTCTTCGCCCTTTATCAACACGTTAGTTTTCACCTGCCTAACGTGAGGTAGCCTAAACTTAATGCATTTGATTTTTTTTTCATTAAGGAGTACATTATTAACATTAAACCAGTGAACTACTTTTGAGATCGCTCTGTTTACATCGTCAGTAACCAGCTGCTGACGTTTAAGTTTAAACAAAAGTGAAGTATGATCCGCAAACAAAACTATATCATGATTATCCTTTATGAAGTAGGGCAAGTCATTAATATAAATAAGAAACAAGAAAGGACCAAGAATTGAGCCCTGTGGAGACCCCCATTGTTACTATAGATCCGGGCAATTTTTTTCCATTAGTTCAGTAGTTGAACGACCCTTTGTAAAACCCTTTATGTTTATTAAAAAATTTTACTAAACGTAGGTAGTACTGAAATAGGTCTATAATTTGTGGGGTCTGATGTACCTGATTTAAACAAAGGTATTATTTTACTATATTTCATAAGGTAAGGAAACTCCCCACAGTCGATACAGTTATTAAAGATAAGAGCTAAAGTAGATGCTACAATGTCAATAATAGACTTGGCAACTTCTACAGAATGACCCACAGATCTGCTGTCTTTTTTACATTTCAAGTGTGAAAGGTTTTAATTGTATCTCTACAGGTAATATGTTCAAAATTAAATTCCGAATCGCAAGCATTAACATTTTCTCAAAGACTCAACAATAGAAGTTTATGAATTGAAAGTTTAAATATGAATTCAATCAGCAGTGACTTATAAAGTAGCATGTACACAGCAATTCCTTCAAAGGAACTAGTGAGCACAAAGGCACCCAAATATCTGTTTCCGGAATGTGATAAATAGGAATGTTATATCTGCTATCATTCTGATGATCACAATAAGATAAGATTTTTCATAATTATCTTTGGATTAAAACGGCTAATAAGTTCAAAGCACTATTTATAAAGTCTAAACCCTGTGAGCGAATAATTTGAATAATCTTTTACTAAAATATTTATGCCCTTATAAAACAATACTTGCAGTTTGAAGCCTATTATATAAATATGCAAGTGTTTAAAGCCACAATAATAATTATCAAGATTAAAACCCCTGCTTACAACGGAAGCGAATCACCACAAAAGAGATACTGCATGTTTAAACAAAAGCTCTTTATAATAATACAAAATAATATAATATTCAGCTGAAAATTCGCGCTTTTACTACTAGACCGCAGTCTTCATGTAAAATGTATGAGACGCGATAATTAACGGGTTTGTTCCACACTGCAGTCAACACACGCGGGATTAATTAAAGAACCCGGTCTGTAATATTTTATACGCGGTTGAGGCTTAACTAGACTGCGAAAAGACAATGGGTAAAAGTGATCCAAATGTCCACCATTAACGAGACCTATAAGATAAGATAAGATAAGATCATTTCTTGACTTCTACTCTACTACTTTTACTCTCTCTTCTCTTTACTTGATTGTTTTCTTTGTGACTAAATAGTCTATTATACAAGAAGTGATTTTTATTACCACTCATTTTAAAAATCGGTCCGTAAAAAGTTATAGTTCATGAAAGGTATTATTTATTCGATTACTTACGCAATCACACCTCTATTGATGTTAAAACACGGGATATCATATAATTTATCTTGATTGAGACCACAAATGACGCTAGCTATTTATGCATGTTCTGAAAAAAATTGCTACCATTAGTTACATTATATTTAGATCGCGCCCTATACATTTATACCCAATGTCATTTATGGTACCGGTGCGCTTAAGTTTTCTACCTCATTGTTGTATTGGTGTACTCATTGGTGTGTACTGCTTTAGGGATACTGGGGTTGATCATGAAGCCGGATTTATATGAAAAAACGATAAAGTTATAAATAAATAAAACCCAATGGCGACAGCGAAATTTTTAAAATTTTTATCATGAATGTCGTTTTCATAGTTTTCAGTGACGTTAAAATGTAAATAGAAGATGGCGGCGCCAAAAATTTTCAATTGTTCAATATGGGTATCGTTTTCAAAGGTGCCAAAGCCGATATTGAAGTTAACATTAAAATCAAGATGGCTTCTGCGAAAATGTTCAAATTGTTCATCATGGTATCGTTTTCATGGTTTTCGAGGGTGATACAGCCGAAAGTGACGTTAAACTGTAATTCCAAGATGGCGGCTGCGAATATTTTCAAATAATTCATCATGGGTATCGTTACCATGGTTTTTGAGTGAGCTGAAAAGCCGACAGTGAAGTCATAATGAAAATCCAAGATGGCGGCAAAATAATTTTAAAATTTTCCGTCATGGATGTCGTTTTCATAGTTTTTGAGGGTGCTATAGTCGACAGTGAGGTCAAAATGTAAATCCAAGATGGCGGCTGCGAAAAGTTTGTGTTTGGTTTTAAATCATACGTGAAAAGGAACTTCATTCCTGACGGGGGTCCGCCGACAGCACACGTTATTATTTATTTTTTTACATTTTGTAATAATATTAGATATTTTTAGGTTACCTATAGGTAACAGGTGGTTATAGGTAACCTAAAAATATCTATTATTAGGTGACTGTTAATGTACGTCTTTACAATAATGATAATATTGCCGTTCTTCAGAAATGCGTGTATCAGTGTTGTGCCATTACAGTATTATACGTGTAAGTAAGTAGCGGTGCTTGGGGAGGCCTACTTCCAGCAGAGGATGTGTTTCGGTTGACATGATGATGATGATACATTAATTCAGTAAAAACGAAAAACTTTGCAAGCAATGGGAAATTGCAACTGAACGCTTCGGGGTCGACCTCAGGACGAGCTGCTTCTCACACAGACAACTGTACGTCGCTTGCGTCAAAGTCTTGACTTTATATTTTGACTGCTGAGACCAAAACTACAAACGTAGTATACAGGGAAGTTTTATAAAAATTGGGCTAATATTTTAGTATACTGCGGTGTCTTACGACTTCCACGTGAACGAAGTCGCGGGCAATAGCTGGTTTATAACATGTATAGATAAAATGGAAGACAAAACCATTGATCCATTGAATGAAACACCTCACTCACATTATTTAATCACTAGAAATATCTACAGCCACTTCAAAATATAGTCTAAGTAAAGTTCGTTAATCCTAATCTCTATGATTCAAACAAATATTTAGTAACAATATCTTTTACTATCGATGCTGCTACTATTGTGTTCCAATATTAATAAAGTAGGTACATGCGAACAGAACAGTGATAAGAAAGAAAACAGAGAATGCACTCAACCATGAATAAAAAACTAAGCATTGATTAATATTATAGGTTGGCAGATAAGTACCAGCATTAATTATATTAGTTTAAAGTCACGTTCAGATTAAATGTTTTCTCATAAACCGATTTATTTTTAAATTTAAATGAAGTAAAACTTTTATTTAAGTACTTAGATAAATAATGAATAAAAAACTGAACATAAGTTCAGTTGGACATAAGTTCAATAGGTAGGAAAATTCATAGAAAGCGATTTTAGTTTTAATTCCACGCAGGCTGTCAATGTCGTGTTTCTACAGGTTTTTCGTGATTATTTAAAATCAAACTACTATTTTTTTATAGACTCTCTAGATTGTTGGTAATTATAAGTATGTATGCTAAGTACTTTTTTACAGTTATTTTGATATTTACTCATAAAAATTGACAAAAACCTGTAGAAATGCGACGTCGCCAGCCCGCGTTGTAGAAAAACTCTTAATGATTATTATACATACCTACATTATAATTTTAAATATAATTATTAATTAAAAATATAAAAATAGTAGCCCATCGGTATCGGGAACAGGGTCCAAGCTACCGGGCGGTCAGGGCTCTAGAGAGAAGAACCTCTTAACAATGCGAGCCGTGTCCAGAAGTACCGCTTTCTGAATCAAGCTCTTGATCCAGCTGCCCAACGAGAGCCTCTTTAGGTGTTGGTCGAGGTTCTTGGCAATTAAGCCATTGGCTGATACGACTATCGGCACAATGATCGCTGAGTCCACATCCCACATGTCGACAACCTCGCGAGCCAAGTCAAGATACTTGATTTGTTTATCTTTCTCGGCTTTCACGAGGTTCTCGTCATGCGGGACCGTTATGTCAACAATCATTGCGCGCCGCTCTATTCGATCCACCACCACTATGTCAGGCTTATTGGCAACAATTCCAATCCATCATCACTGACAGGACGTCAGTGATGATGGATCGATCCCAGTACAAAGTGATATTTCCATTTTCGAGAACTGGGTCGGACACACACCTGTAGTACTGCACTTCCGATTCTACCATGCTGTATTTCAGAGCAAGTTGCTGATGGATAATGCTGGCTACAAGGTTGTGTCTAAGCAATTATTATTCCAATTATTTCAGAAACCAAAAATCCATATCAACATCCACCTTTGTATACCATGTTTTATGCAAATAAATAAATAAAATGATCAATAAATTACTATTGGGTTGGCACAAAAGTAATGAGACATTCAACAAAGCGTCCACAAATATTTCCTTTTTCAAGTTAATTGTTTTCTATAATATTCTAGAATGTTGTAGAACATTCTAGGTACTTGTGATGTTAGCCACCCTCGCGATCGGTTTAGTCAGTTTTAGGAAAAATGGACAAGAGACAAGTTCGAACACTATACTTATACGAGTACTTGTTAGGCCACAGTGCACGGGCTGCGGCTGACAATATTAACACTGCATTGGGCGCTGGAAGTACAAGCCATGCGACGGTGTCCCGATGGTTTGACCGTTTTAAATCAGGAGACAGGCGCCTTGAAAGTCAGCCACGCTCTGGACGACCATCCGCAGTGAATGATGACGATTTACGCCGCGAACTGCAGTCGAATCCGGATGCTACCACTCGTGAATTAGCGGAAGCACGTAACTGCAGTCACCACGCCATGGAAAGCCATCTGCATGAGCTTGGGTATCGAAAAGTTTTAGCTCGGTGGGCACCGCACATCCTTACAGACGCCAGTCGTGTTGTCCGTGTCGCTATTGCTGCGACCCCGACGTAAAGAGTTTTTGTCTGATCTGGTAACGGGAGATGAATCATGGATTCATTACGAGAACAATACACGTCGTGCTTTTTGGCGGCTTGCCAACCGAAGCTGAGTCAAAAGAACCGCTTAAAAGTTCAGCTTTTCTGTTTCTGGAACGCGAAAGGCATACTGTTTTATAAACTATTACACAATGAAACTGTAAACACTGACAAATATTCAACACAGCTCACCAAACTATCTGCTGTTATCAAGAAAAAACGACGAAGACGAGTCAATGTAGTTTTACTACACGATAACGCTCGACTTCTTGTCGCATCTGCCGTTCGCCAACAGTTGGAGAACTTGGTCTGGGAGACGATACCCCACCCACCTTATTCCCCGGACTTGTTTAGAGCCCTTTTTCTATCATTTGTTTAGAGCCCTGAAACAAAATTTGCGGGGTAAACAATTTAATGATTTCTCTGATGTAGAGTCGGAGCTAAACAAGTTTTTCGAGGCACAGCCATCAGAGTTCTGGGCGAAAGGCATCCAAACTTTGCCGGGTCGTTAGCAAGAAGTTTTAGATGCTAATGGTGATTATATCATCATTGACTAAGCTTTTTGTATTGTAATAATAATAAAAAATATAAAACGTAACCCAAGCGTCTCATTACTTTTGTGCCAACCTAATATATTAAATTACAATTACATACATACGTATATAAACTCACGCCTTCTTCCCATGAGAACTTGATTCGATCCTTACATACTCCTTTTGCTTCGTTTACGTTCAATCATTTAGTCATAAACGCACGCCCGGTTGTGAGTACTAACCACCTATCTTTTCTGAAGCACAAACCAATAAGTTCACTAAATTTCAATTAAAATAAAATAAAAAGGTACATCATTTCAATGGCAATGTTAGGTTAAGTGTACATTGTTGTTAAGAAATATTGCTTGAGTCCGTTGTTATTTGTTGATTAAATGTCCTATCCTAATCTTAACTATCTAATATTATAAATGCGAAAGCAAGTTTGTTTGTTTGTTTGTTACCTTTTCACGCCTAAACCACAGAACCGATCATCCTGAAATTTTGCATATACGCTGTCACGTGTACAGAAACGGACATAAGGTACCTTTCATTCCGAAGAAAGTACTGTTCCCGAGGAAAACAACAATAACGTTCTTATGATAATAGATGGCGCCACGTGTCTTTCGAATCATGATTGAATTTTCCTATTATAGAAACTTTAGTAGCGTATTAGGAGTATTTTTTTTTATTTTTATTTAAGTACCTAATACATTTTGTGAGTAGATACACTGATTTTTCATAACACTATAAATGCGAAAGTGAGTTTGTTTGTTTGTTACGCTTTCACGCTTAAACCGCTAAACGGATTTCGATGAAATTTGGCTCATGGTTAGACTATGACCTGGATTAGGACAAAGGATACTTTTGATCCCGGTAGTGCGTTCCCGTGGAATAATTTCCTACAACAACGCGGGCAAAGCCGCGGGCAAAAGCTAGTTACACTAAAAAAATTGTGTTAAATGAGAAATAATATTATTATCACAAGTGTGTTGTCAAGTCTAATTTAAACTCTAGAATTGTTAGTGCAGACAGCAAAGTATCTTGTCACATTTCTATTAAGTTTTACACGTTATCTAAGACAGTAACATTCTCCAAATGACTGCTCATAAAAGCCTGCCTAATGAAAATTATTAATATTATTAGTCGGCTTCATAACATTTGCAATTTAAACTTGCTCAAGTCGTGCTTATAAACGTTATCATAATATTACAATGTTTTAGTATTAGGTATTTGAATAATATTTAGGAATCATTTTAAATTGTGGTTACAACTTTGTTTTATTGAGCATATTTAACTAGCAAAATAAAATGCAAACTTTGTGTATTTCAGTTTATCTGCTCTAGACAAAAGGTAGAAGTTTCCATGAAAAAAATAATGGAACCCGTATCAGACCAGATAAAAGAATTGTGTCAATCTTCTTCAATGTGTGCATAATATTGGACAAAATTATTTGTGTGTGCATAATTCCTAAAAAGATAAGCCAGTAAGGCTTATCTGATTAGGAATATGGAATATTATTTATAGTAAATGCAGCTGGTTACAAATAATCTTGGCCAGCATAAAAAGTACCTCTACAACTGGTATGAGCTGGTATACGTCAAGGTCTAGGGTTACAATAGTAATAAAATAAATAAAATGATAACTATCCTTACATCGATAAACGTAAAACTAATCTATGCACAATGACTATCCTACGTAATACAAAATATCATTAAATACCTACCTAAAATAACATATTTTAAATGCATTCTAAGTAATGTCACAATTACTGAAACTTTCAAACAAATGTTGCTATGCTACTGTCACTATCATTGCATAATTTGTACTAAACGCCTCAGTATTCCTACAGATTCATTCCACATTAATCGCAGGCCGTGATCGCAGCTAATGACTTTGTCTCCCTCAGAAACTAGAGATCTCAATGTTCAACGTGCTCTCAATGTTTTTTTGCGACCGTAGCTGTGCTATGTTGCATGACATTTGCAATTGCAGATGTCATGCAACATAGACGACCAGTTGGTCGTGCGTGAAAAAAAAGGAGTTTCGAACAAATTAATGTAATGTTTTTGAGCGATTGATGAAGTGCCGGGCTTTCAAGAGATTTATATTTTTAGGAAACCTCATAGTTAAAAATTAATGGAAAAATAAGTTTAAGCTGAAGAATAATCTTATCTCATTCTGTACGTAGAAGTTTTAGAAATAAAATAATAAAATACCGTAAATAACAAAATAGCTACCTTACTGGAATAGGTAAAATTACTTTCAGGTAAATGAATTGTCCATTTAATTGAAACGTACGTACGTCAATTTGCCCTAATTTATTCCGTTTCATATAACTGTCTAAGGGTCAGTTCAGACAGAACGGAAAAATCCTCGCGCAAATTACTGGCTCCATTGAAAATAGGACCGTATTACCATAGCCTAAAGTATAAAATTGTATGAATATCAACACCGACAGCCGACAGTGTATTTTATTCTTTAGGCTGTCTGTCAGGAGAGCAGTGTGGTGGCCCAGTGGTAACGGGCACTACTTACATGTCCTGGGTTCCAACCATAGATTTACTTATTGTAAATATATGTATATTCCAACCCTGGCCGGCGCTTTACTTTCTCTAAATAATTTCGTCACTACTGCACTGCTCTCAAAATGGTAAACGAAAAAAACGTGAGGAAACCGGTATGTCCTAGAACTAACAATGCTCAGACATGTGACATCTACCAACGCGCACTGGGCCCGCGTGGTGGATTACAGCCCACTTCTTCTCGAAGTTATAATTCAATTCAATTCAATTCAAATTATTTAATTCAGACATGAGTCCATAGTGTTAGTATAACAAAATTACTTAAAGACTAGTGTTAGTAATTCAAATAATAAAGGTATCATCCTCAACTGGTGTGGATCCTTACCCAGTGACGCAGCAGAGGGGAGTCCCACCGATCTCGGAACACACTCAGGAGACTATTAGTGGCGGTGCGCAGCCGGCCGGCCATGGATGCGGTCCTTTTTCTTATTATGGCGTAAAAACAATCTGTGTGCGCCTCCGCAAACATACCGGACGCACTACAACTCCACGACAGCCCCAACAGTATCCTGAATGCGTTATTGTATTGGACACGCAGGTCGCTGTACGCTCTCTGCGTAAAACTGGTCCAAAGACTACACGTGTAAAAAGACTGGCAGAAAGCTTTAAAAAGAGTTACCTTTACTCGATAATATAGTTGTGTTTCAATTTACGGACAGTTGGGCAGGCAATTTGGTAAACAATTAATTTAAGTTGGCAGTCAATTTGGTAAACAATTAATTTAAGTTGGCAGTCAATTTGGTAAACAATTAATTTAAGTTGGCAGTCAATTTGGTAAACAGTTAATTTAAGTTGGCAGTCAATTTGGTAAACCATTAATTTAAGTTGGCAGTCAATTTGGTAAACAATTCATTTAAGTTGGCAGTCAATTTGGCAAACCATTAATTTAAGTTGGCAGTCAATTTGGCAAACCATTAATTTAGGTTGGCAGTCAATTTGGTAAACCATTAATTTAAGTTGGCAGTCAATTTTGTAAACAATTAATTTAAGTTGGCAGTCAATTTGGTAAACAATTAATTTAAGTTGGCAGTCAATTTGGTAAACCATTAATTTAAGTTGGCAGTAAACTTGGTAGACCATTAATGTAAGTTGGCAGTCAATTTGGCAACCTGACACTGACCTGCAAATTGCTAAAAACGTAAGAAAATTGGAACTTCGCGGGCTACTGTTGCGGATCAACCTTAAGGGTCAATGTACGGATAGGTGAATTTTTATTTTATTCCTCGCCCTATGTTCCCTTGAGAAAGTTGCATTGACTTGCTTCACTGTCAAAGTTTCGCGTTATTTATCTATTATTTATGTGAGGTGCCGGGATCAGGATTATTTGACTTAAATTATGCCATGAGACATATCTACAAGTTCCTCAAACATTTCCAGACAGCTCAGATAATTGCTCGTGCAAATTTTCAAGTTTATTAATCAAAGGAATAAGATTTTTCACAATTATAAACTGTATCCGTTCTTTTCACCCCCACAGGTGCGGAATTTTTAAAACTCATTTGGGAAGTTTCCATAACTTTACTCAAAGATTATTTAAACCATTTTTTGAGTTAGTGAAGCCATGCAGTAAAATCCTCCCCTTAAAAATTGAATTACCCCTTTTTGCGCCTTCAGGGATCGACTTTCTTTCAGGATCAACATTCGAAAAACCCAAAAATGTATTATTGTTTATTTTCTGTCAAAAGTAAATAATGAGTAAAATTCTTCCATACAAACTTTAACATCCCTAAACCCCCTTTGATGTGTAGTTTTGAAAAAATAATAATGACAAACTTTATTACTTACTTAGGCAAGTATTTGTGCCAACTTTAGATTTAATTAACCAAATGAATAAGATTTATCATATAAACTGTATTTCCTGTTTTCCGAATCCAGACGATTTTTTTTTAATTCCACCCCTGTGGAATCACTGCCACCAAACCCCCCCAATCCCCCTTAGCGGGTAGTTTAGGAAATAATCTACTTAGGTAAGTATTAAGTATACGTGTCAAGTCTAGTAACTCAAGGAATAAGATTTTTCATGCAAACTTTCTTCCCTTGTTTTACCCCCTTAGGGGTGGGCTTTCGAAAAACCCTATCTTAATGGATACCTACTCTTCATAAAAAACACAGCCTCCAAATCTCATGTCTCTAAGATCAGCGGTTTAGGCTGTAGCTGTTGCTGTGTTTGTGTGTGTGCGTGTGTGTGTGGTGTTACTTGAATACAAAATTTGGTGAATGAACATCTTAATACAAAATCTCATCCCCCTTTTCACCCTCTAACATAGGTTTCCAAACATGTATACAAAAAAAAAAATCCAACGCCTCCTTTACATAACAGTTAATTATACCAATTTTATATGTCTATTTATTATCTATTAATAATCACAAATTAAAAATTAATTCTCTCTGTCTCTCTCTGTAATCGTGCCACACGAAAAAATCCAGCGCTCACAAGGGAGCGTTATCGCCCACTTTCGAAATGAGCTTTAGGGTCTGAATGAGCTTTAGAGTCAAGGGTTGAAATTCCAACAACACATACGTTGCGTTAGTTTCGAACCATAAGCCTAAATAATAAATTTTGTGATTTTTACTTTGTAAATGAAGGACTTTACATGCACAAATTCATACCCCTTTTCACTCCTTCGGGGGTAGAATTATTAAAAACGCTGAGACACGTATAAATTAATTTTCAATCTTCAGCCTAAACACAAAATTTGTAGATCCCAACTTCAAAACTGACGGACTTTCATACAAACTTACATCCCCTTTTTTACCCCGTCAGGGGTGGTATTCCCAAAAATCATTCCTTAGTGGATGCCTACACTGTATAAGGTACCTATGTAAAAAAATCAAGACTCTAGGTCTAGCGGTTTGGGCTGTGCGCGTATATATCACCCAATCAGTCAGAGTCAATCAGCCATTTATGCATTCAGTCAGTTTACCATTTTATATAAACAAATTAAGTTGGTAGTCAATTAAATTAAATTAAGTTGGTAGTCAATTTGCTAAACAATTAATTTAAGTTGGCAGTCAGTTTGGTAAACCATTAATTTTCCTGACTTTAAATAGTCGTCTTGAAATCCTACTTCCTACTAATGAGAAAGTTTGGATATTTGTTACTCATTCACGCAAAAACGGCAGAACGGATCTGGATCAAATTTGGCACATAAATAGTTTATAACCTTGATTAACATATTAGACTAACTTACTTTTTGTCCCGGTAATACGTTCCCGTGGGATAATTACCAACCTCCACGCGAGCAAAGCCACGGGCGAAAGCTAGTAATAGATAAACGCTGAAGTAGCAAGGTAATTCGCAAACACGCTGAGATTGGAAACTGATTGTAGTTCTGATAATACAATCCAATAAAAGAGCAGAAACTAATGAAGGTCATTGTTATTTAAGCACAGATTGTCACACAGGGATGTAATCAATCACGTCTAATATCGATATTCACGTGTTCTAACAGGTTATGCAAGATAATGAATGAATGTAGCGATCTAATCGACTTGCACTTTGACTCACTATACAGCTTAAAAGTGAAGACTTTGAAAAACCTAGATAAGGAATAATTTACCTTTTTGTTTTTTTTTTATTATTTTTCTTCTTTGTTCTCTGTCTCAGGATCTAAATTATATATAACAATTTGGGTACTAGTGGTTTGATATAAATTAGGGTAGTTTTCTTTAAATTTTTTTTTTCTCCATCGTACGTACAACTTTCGTTTTGCATGCTGAGTTTACCTATAAGTGATTGTACACTATTGTTTATTTGTTTTTGCTTGTTTTTTATGCCCATAACTGGTGTAAACAATCGTTGGTAGACCAATAAATAAATAAATAAATAAATAAATTACTGATATTGATATTCACGTGTTCTAACAGGCATTACTAATATTTATATTCACGTTTTCTAACATGTATTACTGATATTGATATTCATGTTTTTGATGTGTAACATATTTCTTTTCGCTTTCCTGCAATCTGTGCGAGTGATTTTGTGAAAAGGGACGGAAGCGTGTAACAGGAAGTGAAAAGGGATGGAAGTGGTGTGAGTGTGTGAGTGGTGTGGAGTGGAGTGGTATCAGGAAGCCGGGGAAGCGTGCGCTATTTGATTTGAGAAAAGAGCACGCGCGATGATTCGGATAAATATTTTAGTATTTAGTTTTTTAATTTTTATTTTAAGTTGTTCTGCCTTGGTGAACTGGTGAATTACTGCTTCCTTTAGTGAGAAAAATCGTAAACATTATGTAAAGTTAAGGTTAAGGTTAGATAAGTTATATGTCGCTTCTCTATGTGACTATAAATCCTAATCCTATCTAATATTTTAAATGCGAAAGTGAGTTTGTTTCTTTGTAACAATTTCATACTAAAACGGCTGAACAGATTAGGATGAAATTTCGCACATGGGTAGACTATGACCTGAGTTAGGACATAGTATACTTTTATTCCGGTTACTGCCGGGATAAAAGTACACATCCACGCGGGCAAAGCCACTGGCATAGCTAGTAATAAAATAATATAACATATTACAATCTTCTTATTCAGCGGTCATAGCAAAACCCTTTATCGTAGCTAAAATCAAGCGATAGATTAAGACTGCAAGACTGCCAGGTACATAGCCAGTTTAGCCAACCGTTATAATGGTATAATTATGTTCTCTGCAAGCAAATTTAGTTGCATTGCTGTCTGCAGCCACTAATGTATTAATTACCAATAACAGTCGCAGTCGCAGTAGCAGTTGCACCGATAGTTTCATTATTGCGATCACGACCTCACACTCGGAACTAGTCTGTATGTAAATCCTACGCGTCCAATTTACATAGTGATGAAGGTATCTGGGTACAGACGTAAAAACAACTTGTTGTAGCACGGTCGTGTTGTAGTTGCGAAATTGTAAAATAACTCGATTCATCCAGTAATTCTGTTGTAGCTTATGTCTTTTTATTTTTCAAAATCAAAATCAAAAGTCATTTATTCAAACTAGGCTGACAATCAGCACTTTTCGAAAGTCAAAATTACATAAGACAGTCCCCCAAAACGCCCGCCCTTCATCACTTCCTAGTGCTTTAGCTGAGGAGAAGAAGTGGCGCAACAAACTCCCCAGCAGCGCAGCTGTCTGTTCAGTTAAAAGAAAATCTATACAACAGTGCGCAAAATAATATGATATATCTAAGTACAATACGCAACACAAACATTAAATTAAATTTAATTATTTGCTATAAGTCGGCTAGCACACGCCAATATACAAAAAAAAAGAAAAGAAAAAAAATCGATAACTATACTCAAGCAGAAATAAAAATACAAAACTAAAAACGTAAGCAGAACTTTATACCTAAATAAAAGCCTTCATGTAGCCAACATGTAGTCGTAACTCGAAGTCACAAATGATAAACTAGGACCATTGAAGTAAAATAAACAACGAGTTAAATTACTTATAACAAAACAAAACCAAGGTCAGCAAGACGACCAGTCACCACAAGCAGCACCCGTTCACAAGCATAACGCAAAGATTAGCCATTACCCCCCTCGCCATATTTAAGGGAAGGGCACAACCCGCCCCCCGACGCTACCGCAAGCAGTGACATCTAAGCGAGCATGACGAACTTGCTGCCGGTTGCTCAGGCAAGAAAACTATGATCGATTGTCGAGGTCACTAGCTAACCACATATTGCAATACCACTCATAAAAAAACATAGTAATGAGTAGATTATGTCAACGATAAATAAAAAAAAATTAAAATAAATTGACCTTTACAGTCAAAGAAAATAAATAATTATATGAACTCATATAACCTGTCAGTAGGTAAGCTAATTCTGGAGAAAGAACATAAACATTGTCTTAAGTTAAACACAGCGACCAACTATTCTTATCGTTTAAGTAATCGTTGATAGAATAGTATGCCTTTGAACAAAGGTTAGATTTTACTTTAGCTTTAAACGCATTGTAGGGCAAATCTAGCAAAGAAGAGGGCAGCTTGTTATAAAAGGATATACCAAGCCCAACAAATGAGTTATGAACCTTATGAAGCCGGTGAAATGGAGCACGTAATTAGTCCTTATTTCTGGTGTTAACATTGTGAATATCACTGTTTTTAGTGTATACATGTATATTTTGTTTAATATATAGGTATAAGATGTTGGCGAAGATGAATTGTGATGCCACAGTGAGAATACCAATATGTTTAAAAAATCTCTCAGATAAACTCGGGCACTTAGCTGGTAAATTGCTCGAACCGCTCGTTTCTGAAGAACAAATATATTTTGAATGTCACCGGATTTGCCCCAGAAAATAATACCGTATGACATAACGCTATGAAAATAACTAAATTAGACTAACCGAGCTGTATCAACGTCAGTGTATTGTCTTACTTTCCTGACGGCGTATGCGGTTGAACTTCAGAAAATAAAATAAAACTTGCGTGGATTTGACGTAGGTATTTGGTGCTTCGTATGCGCCCCAAAATGTTGTAAAAAAATTGAAGGAAAACCATTAAAGTCCTTCTCAGAAGATCCAAGTATTGAACGTACACACTTTTGCGTAAAGGTTTATACGGTTTAGTTCTAGAAATTCATTATATTTTATATAAATGAATGTAAGAATTCATGGAAACTAAAAGTCCTTGTATAGACTGTGTCCTATATTTATAGCTACCATACTTGACTGATGACATTATTTGGTTTATGTGCAAGCATTTGGTCAGACCGATAGATAGATAAAATATTGTGACCGATCTGAAACAAGTTCATCTCTCTTTGTGGTGACCAGCAAAGTGGTGCAATTAAAACAAGTTTGTCTCTCTTCGTGGTAACCAGCGAAGTGGTGCAACTGAAACAAGTTTTCTCTCTTTGTGGTGACCAGCGAAGTGGTGCGACTGAAACAAATGAACGGTGTGCTACAGAGGGCGTGCAACGCGGCCGGAAATTGAAGACATTGTACAGGGAGCGTGGATTTATGTTGGAGAATTGTCGATATTGTTTTACTGTCTACACATTAACTTTTAGAGACTTCATAATTTATTATTTAAACTTTAATTTTAAATGAAAATTTTAAATCAATGGAGTAGTAATGATGCTCTTTGCTTATAACATATTTTCAGGTAAATACATGTCTGGCTAGTAATCAAAACACGAAAAATCCGAACCTACATAGATATGCAAAACGAGTCCAAATATTCTGTTTTATCATAATCTCAGTGAATCCAATTCATAAAATATTGTTGTTAATGCGTAACTACGTCAGTAATTGTGTCAATTAATCTGACAATACTTATCAATTGCGCTGCAAGCATTATCATGACAACTTCACGTGCTATTAAATTTGGAAGAATTGCAGATAAAAAAACAAGCAAATTGTCTGGTCATATTAAAATGGACCTTATTCCAGCTTTAGCCAAATGATCGAGTAAGAATTAATATTAGTTAAAAATATATATTTAAAAAAATCGAATTCGTTTGAAAATCCTTTGCTTGCAGAAATGTAAATTGAAAAGTACCTAATAACCACACAAAGTATACAATTATTAAATGCACTTAAAGCCTCCACGACAGAAAATTTGTTATAAAATAATATTACTGCGATTAAGTATTATTCTCATCTTATAAGTAATTATACGTACCAAGACGCGCCCGGAGTAATCAGCCCCGCTGATAGCTGCCGAACACGTCTCATGTAACTCGTGTCGACTAAGGCAAAGGGAAACAGTTCAATACATTTCTTGGAAATCCTTTATAATCAGCACTACCATCATTGCTCACACTGAGCCGTCTAATAACACAGGGATCTATCTTGGGTCCCTTACTCTTCTTGATATATATAAATAATATAAACGAAATTAAACTACATGGTCACCTTACCTTATATGCTGACGACACTTATTTATTTTACTTCGGATCGTCCATTCATCAAATTGTCTCAGAAGGTCAAGAAGATTTAAATACCTTATTCTGAAGTGGATGAATGTATTAATATAAGTATAATAATAAGCTACATTGTAAGCGAAGTAGTTGGTAATAAACGCTTGTCTTAATCAGACGTGTTTCCTTTCGAACTCCATACTTCATGGCGACCCTGCCATACGCGTTCCGGGAACTGAGCTTGCGAGCTATCGGATAGCGGGCGAAAAGTGCAAACAAGGCGGATTCCTGTGTGCCTCGGTGCACGAAGTTGGAAGTTATAATGATTTACCGCGTGATTATTAGACCCAAGAGTGTAATTGACAATAGCTGTGTGGTACAAGACGCTAAGAAAAATGGGGAAAAGTTACTCAAAAACTGAAGACAAGGAAATCGTCATTGCCCAAAACGCTTCGGGGGGCAATAACAACGCGAGTGATTCTGAACAAGAGTACCATATCAAGTTTAATAACATCCTAATTACTACGTTCTTGGTGCTGATGGCTATTGTGATACTTGCAGTAATTTATCAGAAAGTGATAAAAAGACATAAGAAATGGATAAACCAGCAGGTGGATTCTGCATTTGTGAGAAGGATGCGGCATCGTTTATCTGGAAGGAGAGACCAAGCACATGGTGAAGAAGAAGTTTGAGTGCAGTACCTACGTTAATTCATTTCAAGAGAAGATTCGCGAATGCATAAGTGTTGAAAAAGTGAGTTATAAAAATAAAAGAAGGTGCGTATGCGCGAAAGTGTTTTTACGCCTACGATTATTGACAAGCATAGTTTTAAAAACATTTAGTTTAGTCATTTTAGGTTCTAAAAATAGATGTGAATCGCAGTACCGCAGTACGTAGAATTACGACTCAGCATTTTACTATCGGCGCATTGTATGAAAGTGTCTCGATTTAGAATAAATAAAATTGTTATAAATGAAATAAGATACGGTGCTACAACTATTTTTTTTATTATAATGTGTTCTTACTTATATTATGGCTGACAATTTAATAGAATTATATGAAGATTTATTAGAGATTCGGAAATATCTTATAAAAAAGGCCAGAGTAGATGTAAAGGTTCTGTTTCGTCAGATAAGTTACAAGAAGCCGAGATACTATTACATAAAAGTAAGATATTATTTTGTACTACAAGTAGAACAGCAACGGTATTGGAACTTGAGTTAATTAATACCACGTACAATAAGATTTGTGCTTTGTTTTCAGAAATATCAACATTGTGTACTTTGCCTAGCGTAGAAATAAAATCAAAAACGATAGAATTTGATATGAAAACTGCTTGTATGTTAATACCTATTTTAGATGATAAGGAAAATACAACAAAACGATTGATTGATGCGGTAGAAATGTATGCAGATATGCTTAATGATGTAGGTCAACAGTTATTAATTAAATTTATACTAAAGGGAAGGTTATCTGAAAATGCCAAGTTACGAGTAGCCGACACTTACTTGACAATTGGTGACATGATTAAGGATTTTAGGATTAATTTGTTAGTTAAAAAATCATTCACAGCAATTCAAAATCAAATTCAATCTTTGAACCAAGGTTATAGGACTATTGAGGAATATGGATCGGAACTTGAACGATTGTTAACAGATTTAAATATTTCTCAGGCTGAGGGCGACGCTGCCAAATGCGCGATCCTGAAGCCAATTAATGAAAAAATGGCCTTGAAAAAGTTTACAGATGGTCTTAAGAGTGAACGGTTGGGCACAATCATCGCCGCACGCAACTACACATTGTTGAAGGACGCAATACAGGCAGCCAAGGACGAGGCACCGCCATCTTCGTCTTCTACCAGGCCAGCTGAGGTTATGGAGATGACCTCAACTTATCGAGGTAGGCAAAATTATCGTTTTCCAAAGTTTCGAGGACAAAATAGAGGACACCGTCGTTCAAATTTTCGCAATACTAACAGGGATAGTTTTCAAAATAGTTTTAATAATTATAGTAATCCTTCGAATAGATATCAAGGCAACTCCAGACCTTTTAGGTACGCTCCCCGCGGCAGAGGCCAGTATAACAAACAAGGTTATTATTATAACAGGCGTGGTGGACAAGGATTTTGCAAAGTAGCGGTTCCGGCACAAGGTGACAATACTCAAGCACGTAATATAAATAGTTTGGAACAGAAGCCTGCCAGGAAATCAGTTTTTTCGTGATTAATAATTTTGTTTATAATACTAGTAATGGTAGATTTAAATTTATCAATTACTATACTAACGGTAAAAAGCTCATACTATTAGTAGATACGGGCGCATCCATTTCAATTATTAAGGAAGATGCACTTCCGAAGAAAACACAGGTGTTTCAAAATACTATAGTGGTCAATGGAATCGGAGGTAAGATTTACTCCTCTGGTTATGTAGTGCTCGATTTAGATGTTTCGGAAACAGAAACGTTTCAAAATAGGTTTCATATTTTTAAAAGATTACCTATTATCGTTGATGGAATATTAGGATTAGACTTCATGAGTAGGTATAAAGCAAATGTTGATTTAGATACAAATTTATTAATGCTACAGATAGGAGAAAAGTATTGTAATCTACCAGTTTATGACAAACCGGATTACAGTAATTCTCTTCTGATCCCACCTCGGAGTGAAACTATTCATTACATCTATTTAAACACGGAAATGGAAGGTGATTGTTTTGTTAGCGCTAGAGAGTTAGAAAAAGATGTTTTCCTAGCAGGTACTATAGTTAGGCCTAAAAATAAGAGAGTCCCTATAAAAATTTTAAATACGCGAGAGGAAGCAGTAAATTAAAAAAAAATGGAATTAAACGTAGAGGCTTTAGAGGACTACCACACTTTTGAATTCAGCAAACATGAAAGTAGTTTAAAAAGAGCCAATACATTATTACCATTAATAGAGTTACAAGATTTAAATAAAGAAGAAAGGGATTCCATTGAAAAGATTTGTACTAATTTTCTGATACTTTCTTTTTACCCGGTGCTAAGTTAGAAACTACAAACATTTGCAAACAATCCATAGCAATAAAGAGTAACATTAATCTAATCTATACCAAACCATATAAGTTACCACAAGCCTTAAAACCGGAAGTAAATAAACAAATAAATAATATGCTTAAAGATGATATTATTGAAGCATCATCTAGTGAGTGGTCCAGTCCAATACTGCTAGTCCCAAAAAAATCAGAGGGCTCTCAAAAGTGGCGTTTAGTGATAGACTTCAGGAAATTAAATGAAAATATTGTAGATGACAAATTCCCCTTGCCGAACATTACTGATATTTTAGATTCATTGTCTAGCTCAATATATTTTACTCATTTAGACCTTCAACAAGGATATTACCAAGTGAAACTAGCACCTGAAAGCCGAAAATATACTGCATATTCGACTAATACAGGACATTATCAATTAAAACTAATAAAATTTCGTTTAATACTTGAAGAATATGATTTTAAGATAGTGTATGTGAAAGGTAAAGACAATGTTATCGCAGATGCATTGTCTAGGGTATGCATAACATCAAGTGAATTGAAAGATATGAAGGATCAAATTTTAGCCGTAACAACTAGGGCCCAAAAGAGAATGTTAGAAGAGAATTGTAAGAAAAAACAAACTGTACTTAGTAAAACCACCGACGACCGGCCTGATCAACCAAGAGTCGTGGAATTACTAAGGCAGCCGTGTGTGTCTATTGAAATTAAGTTAGTAGAAGAAAAAACTATAAGGAAGTTTAAAAAAGAAAACATGATAAAGGAACAAAAGGATTGTTTTGTTTATATACCAAGCAAAATGTTGTTTTGTATTAACCTTGACTTTAGATTGCATTTCTCGCGAGCCGAATTTGCGACTAAGTTAAAGGACTTTTGTGAAAGAATAGAAGTAAAGGAACTATGCATAGTAAAAGATGATAGCAATAATAAATTTACAAAAGGTTTATGTAGTGAAATTAAATCCTTAAAAGAGTGGACCAGAACCCGAATATGTATTTTGAGAGGTATTAAAAGAATATATGACGAGATGGAAAAATAATTTATTTTGAATAACTATCATTAACTACCCACCAGTGGCCATGCGGGCATGAATAGAATGGCAAATAACATTAAAAGAAAATATTACTGGCCAGGGTTAGAAAAGGATATTCGAAAATTTATAGGTAAATGTGAGATGTGTCAGAAAATGAAACAAAGTAAATACACGAAACAACCCATGACTATAACTACTACAGCATTAGCTGCTTTTGATAAAGTATTTCTCGATTTAGTAGGACCATTAGACAGGGATGAGTCAGGAAATTGTTATATTTTAACTCTACAATGCGAGTTGACAAAATACATAGAAGCATATCTTTTACCCAATAAGGAAACGGTAACTGTAGGCAAAGCATTTGTGAATAATTTTATTTTACGACTTGTCATCCCTAAATCTATAGCTACGGATAGGGGAACAGAATTTATTTCTCAAGTTATGGAGCAGGTATGTAGGCTATTAGAAATAGAAAAGTTAACCTCCACTGCATACCACCATCAATCAATCGGTTCCCTAGAGATAGCCCATAAACATTTAGGAGCATTTTTAAGAACTTATTGTAATAATGTGTATCATTCATGGTCAGATTGGTTACCTTTTTGGTGTTTTAGTTTTAATACTAGTGTAAACACGCAAACAAAATATACACCTCATGAACTTGTGTTTGGAAGACAATGTCATTTGCCAAACAGTTTAGAACATGATGTAGAACCACTTTATAATAGTGACGATTATTGTTTAGATTTAAAATATAAGTTGCAAGTAGCTTTAAGAGATGCAAGAAACAATTTGGTAGCTTGTAAGAAAAAAAGAAAAGAAAAATATGATAAATCATGTAATCCTGTATTTTATAAGAAAAATGACCTTATTTTAGTTAAGAACGAATGTGCTCGTAAATTAGACTGTGTTTTTGATGGACCTTTTGAACTGTTGGAAGATTTAGGCGTTAATGTAAAGATAATAAAAAATGGTAAGGTAGATTTAATACATAAAGATAGGACAAAAAAATTTAGTAAGTAAGTTTTAAGAAAAGGTACCTTTGTTTTACTTTGTCAATTTTTTTTTTTTTTTCTCTTTCACCCCCGGAGGTGAAGTGGATAAATGTATTAATATAAGTATAATAATAAGCTACATTGTAAGCGAAGTAGTTGGTAATAAACGCTTGTCTTAATCAGACGTGTTTCCTTTCGAACTCCATACTTCAATTCGCATGGTTTTAATTCAACCTCCTAACAATAAATATCTCTAAAACATGTTATATAATATTTAAGGCTAAAAACAAACCTATTCCCCCATATGACCAACTAACAATTAATGATGTTCCGCTACAGCAGCAAGAATGTGAAAAATATCTCGGTCTAAGAATGGACAGCTCACTAACGTGGGATGCTCACATTGAACACGTAAAGAGTAAACTCTCGGCACTCTCCGGGTCACTGTGTAACATAGTTCGTTGTATTCCACCAAGATTGCGGTATACTATTTACAACTCCCTAGTAAAGCCGCATCTACTTAATTTGATCGAAATTTAGGGCAGTGCTGCAAAAACAAAACTGTCAGAACTCCAAGTTACCCAAAATAAACTCATAAAAATACTATTCGGCTATCCATATCTAACATCAACCAGTAAAGGACAATGCTCATGGATGTATGGAATCCCGTGCCAAGCTGCATCAAAATCAAACTTTGTTTTTTATAGAGTACACTTATCATATTAACTCCTACAAAAGTTCTTTTTTTTCTAAAAGATTCGGGTTTCGGAGTTATTTTATAAAATCGAAAATGACCTAAAAACTAGGCAAGTAGGTATATTTTGTTCGACGCTATCAATGATGTATATTATATAGACAAGTCACACACTAAGGAATATATTACATTATTATGCTCCAAAAACAGCGTAATCCGCTAATATGAGTACGAATTGCGATTTTTAGATATAAAAAATGAACAATTGATTCATCAGTTTTGCCAGGTGACTCATGGCGTCAATCGGTCGACCCCACGACTAGACTGAATTGCACAATGAAATACACAGAAATTAGTTCACAAAATACAAACAAGGTCTACTTCTCAACACAATACAATAATCAATAATAATCTCAACTCTCAAAAACGCAGACGGACATATTACTATACTCTTTGGCTAGTGCAAACCATAGATAATACATTGCACCTTCTTTAATCAAAAACCGAAATAACTCAAAATTTCTATTTTGTGGGAGAACGCATTAAAAGTTTGACATTGTCTACCTTAATAGCATCAATTTATCACAAAAAAATAAAGAAATCTCGTCATTTTCATCGTTATCGAGTCGTTTGTTGGACTGAACGATACTCCGTGCGAAATTAATTCAGTTTGTAGTAAAAACTCAAAATATGTAATTTTTGAGTTATTTCGGTTTTTGATTAAAGGAGTGACATGATCTCTTTGGATATCGATAATAAATCTTTAGTAAGAAAAACGATTTACTTTCAATTAGAAACTTTACTGATTTTACTTAATTGTTACTGTTACTCAACAAAAAGCAAAGCAAAGTTAATAGTAAAAGTTATTTATTTTATAAGAGAAACACCACTCAAGCACTGGTGACAGCGCACAGACGGTGGCGCCACCCCTTCGCCTCGCCTTTTTTGCGTAGAAATTAAACTAAATCAATGCTGAATATTTATCGTACACTGGCAATGGTTTACAAATATTCTGCCGCCGTAAGGAAAAAGGACGTACTCGTATCTACAGAAATACTGAAATGGAGAAAAAAAAATATTTTGTCCTGTTTAAACTATGCACTACATACAAAGGCAGATGCGTCTTTTTAACCGACTTCCAAAAGGAGGAGGTTCTCAATTCGTCTGTATGTTTTTTTTTTTGTATGTTTGTTACGCGATTACTCAAAGACGGGTGGACCGATTTAGAAAATTCTTTTTTTGTTTGATAGAGTATACTTCCGAAGTAGTCCCATATAAATTTTATTAACTTAACTTGGAGAGTTTTTGAATTAGCTTCAATAATGCGTATATATCCCACTTATTTTATGTGGATGATGTGATGGTGTTTTAATAACTTCCTATCACTGTTATTTACATGGCTATATCTACAATTATTGTGCTCAATAATGTATTCGAATTAGTGTGGGGTAGGTTCCACAACTAAAAAGTGAAAAATAAAAACTTTTTAGCAAAAAATAAAACCGACTTTCAAAACAAAACACTACAAAGTGAAAAATAACTTTAATTTCGGAAGTCGGTGGCAAAAAACGAAAATACAAAACCCAAGACACCGACTACCGAAATTAAAGTTATTTTTCACTTTGTAGTGTTTTGTTTTGGAAGTCGGTTTTATTTTTTGCTAAAAAGTTTTTTAATAGTAAGAATTATTAGGTTTTCGTTAAGTTTACGCCAATTTGACAGGCCCGTTGGCGTGGTTGGTTAAGATACCACCTATTATGTCGCAGGTCGTGGGTTCGATTCCCATCCAGGACAAACATTTGTGTGCATGAACATGTCTGTTTGTTCTGAGTCTGGGTGTAATTATCTATATAAGTATGTATTTACAAAAAAAGTAGTATATGTAGTATATCAGTTATCTGGTTTCCATAGTACAAGCCCTGCTTAGTTTGGGATCAGATGACCGTGTGTGAATAATGTCCCAGGTTATTATTATTTAAAAATACTGGTAGAACCGTCTTTTGTGCTGATTCCGAATGTCTAAATAACTCTATTTCGAAAAAAATGTCTCTCTATTATCCATATACAGCCAGTGTAGGAAAAATATTCGACATTGATTAGTTTCATTTCGGGTGGCACCACGCGGCGCCTCCAGGCAACACGTATTTTTGAGGGGCTTGAAAATTACAGGTTAGTCGATTCATCAACAATCCATTCTCTTGCATTCTACATCTATATGACCGGCTGTGAACGGCCAATTAACCATAGATAAAAAAAAATGATAATCTTTTATATGGAGTAAAACATTATCAATACTATTTTACTTTAAATTATATTCCCTATTCAAAAACCAAATCTCCGACGGGTAATGTCAAAAAAAAAAGTGAAAATAATTACTATAAATTTTTTATCTTGATGCGTGACACTTTTTGATACTACTTTTAGTCATTCTCATTTATCAAGACACAAAAATAATGAATATAAAACAACTATATATTTACAACACATGTATTTTCATCAGAAATATCTCAACAAAAGCGTTCACTCAAACTTATCACTCACCCAATATAAACTAGTTAGTCAACGCAGCACACGGCGAGCAAGCTTGATAGTTTTACCTAAGGCAAGAACTAACTATGGCAAAAAAATGCTACTTTTGAAGGAGCACAACTCTATAATAAATTACCGTCCGGTATAAAAAATCTACACTCTTTCAATGCATTCAAAACTCAACTTAGCCAGCACATAATTGCGGATCGATCACTTCTAAAGAAATGAATGCGTTGGATGGGTAACTATTAACCAACCTGTAATACTGGTGACGAACTTTTTGTAATCTGTGTATGTTTTGGTATTGTTCTCAAGTAAGTGACATATGTCTTTATTGGGAATAAAGTTTCTTTAAACCGAAACCGAATAAATCCCAGATGTAACTACTTATTGTACCTAACGTAATACTACTAACTAGAGTATCTTGTGAAAGTTCGACGTAGGCATAAAACCGTAGAAATAAAATCCCGGCTAGTATGGCTTTTTTTTAATGGTTGTGGCATTTTCATCGGGTCAGAATAAAATGGCGCACACTTTGATTCGCACGGTCTACCGCTGAAGTTACTCCAACATACGTTATTCTGCGAAAGGATGTAATATCAAAACCAGGGACTGAAAGCGGGTACGGTTAAAGGTTAAGATACCTCAAAAATATACCGGTACCGGTAAATTTAAAGATAAAATATAAAGGTATCGGTACGCACTCGACGTCTATTTGCTACTAGTCTCTGTAAATCCAACGCTGGCTCGCGTTCACCACTTCATCGTTTGGTTGAGACAGATAACAATGAGTTTAATTCAATTGACATTCGTTTTCTCAGTAAAAATGCATTGCTAAAGGATCAGCAAGCAATGCATTTATAATAACGTAATGTCTAATAATGTACGCACACAAATTTACTTTATTATTATTATTTTGTATAAACTTAATAATCGGAATATGATTTCTAGGACAATTACTATTATATAGGTATTGTATCTGTGTTCTTAGCTAGTTTTAAATACTTTAAATTGTAATCTGTGGAGAACGTAGTGGGTAGCATAATTTAAAAAAATGTAATAATTAAGATATTATGTGTATTTCTTATTGTGCTACTGTTTGTTTTTCCTTAAATAAATAAAGCTCAACCTTTATTTTAAACCAATAAAGGTTGAGCTATATTGACCTTTTTAAACAAAGGTTGGGCTAAACCGTTATTTAACCACTTCACGATTTCAGTACCGAAAACCATGCGAGATGGCGCGGCGTGGGTGCGCAAGGGTCAAACACGTTAGAACTTGTGCATTTTGAGTCAAAGAAAACCCCTATTTATTAAAGTTTAGGTACTGCTACCGATACATTTCTATCTGTTAAGGTACTGTTACCGAAATATACCGGTATGCATTTCCAACCTTAAAATTCCGCTATAGAAAAAAGAACGGTATTGAAATATTTTGGCAACCTAACTGTATGACGTCATACCGAAATTTAAAGGTACCATAATTTTTGAGTAATTCAGTCCCTGCTTGAAAGTTAACGAACATAATTGATACAAGTTTTTATTTTTATTTTGTAAAGCATAGTTCGTTTATAGAAAATATGTTTTTGTATCTGAGCCAAGCGAAGCGCAAGGGCACTATCTAACTTTTCGCGAAGCGCTTCGTCGTTTTTTTGAACCCTCATAACTTGGGTTTGGATTACACCAGATACACCAAATTCTCGGGATATGATGTCAATAGTAGACTTATTAAACTTAAAAGTATCAATTGCATAGCTTACTTTAGATTTTATTGATATCTAAAAAAACTCGATTTCCTCACTGACTGATGATCATTAAAACTCTTAGGGTACTTCCTGAAGTCCTAGAAAGCTGAAATTTGGTATGTAAGCTAACAACAAAAAAAAAAAACTAAAATTTGGAACTTTTACCCCCAACCCCTTAAACTAGGGGATGGAAGTTTGTAGAGGTCTGAAAATTGATATATCCTTGTTATAAATAATAAAATACATATTTCAGGATTTTTAGGAAACTACCCCCCACCCAAAAGCAAAAAAATATTGCCATAAGCAACTTACAAAAAGAAGTGAAATCCCACCAAAAACATTTTCACATAAAATGTTGCCAAGACGAGACCATGTGGCTCGCACTGTCAAAAAGTTATCAGACCTCATGTACAGCCAAGCTTCTAACTCTACACGCCCTAACTTCACAAACTCGACACTTTAGTCAAAATATGTGGCTTGGCCGTTTCACTACCGAATAAATTTCGTTTCACTACTGAATTAATTTTTCTGTTATACAATAGCTCTTGTAGTAACGAAACGGTCAAGCCTCATATTTAGACTAACGTGTAGAATTTGTGAAGTTAAGGCTTGTAGAGTTAGAAGATGAGATCTGATAACTTTTTGTCAGTGCGAGCCTTATGGCGTCGTCTTGGCAACACTTTACATGAAAATGTTTTGGTGGGTTCACGATTCGTAATTTTCATCAATGAATGTTTAATTAAATTGATTGCAATCAAATTTCAGTAATATCTAATCTGAGCAATAACAAAATGGCTGTGTAGTGGCCAACATTAATATATTATTATCTGATTGCAAAACTGCATAATCTCGGTCAGTGTGCCAATGACACGTAATAATATATTCTGTCATGATAACCGGGTTTTAACTGTCCTTATTACTCATGTTTGGCGTCAAATTATATCTTTTCTACACCATCACTATTAGCAGTCCAATGCTGAACTTCTTCTAATATGGCGGTATTACATACATTACATACAACAAAATAATCATCGGCGTCCTCGAATTCGGTCCTCGGCCACTCTCATCCATCCATTGTCAGTCAGTATTTTCCTCGTCTTCGTTTTTTAGGGTTTCGTACCTCAAAAGGAAACAACGGAACCCTTATAGGATCACACACGTATGTATTTCGGTGACCCAAACACGGCCGTGTAATGTAAACTAATGAATTTTGAATATGGGGTCAATTTTGGGGGGCAAATAAGAAAATGCAAACTCTACTGTGCGATATATCAAATGAAAGGGCTTACTGTGAGGGTCTCAAATACATTTTTTTATTTAATTTCAAAATAAACTGTTTAAAAGTTATTTTACAAAATAGACGAAAATTAAAATTTTAAAAAAATACAGAAAATAATTCTATAGGGAAAACTTATAAGAAGTCTATGGTCTTAAAACAACATGGTAAATCTCTTAATATTGTGCGTACAAACTTACATTTGTCCATAGTTAAACGAATGGACCTTTGTAGTTGGAATGTATGGGAGAACATGTTTTTCAACTATAATGTTAAGCTTGTTCTTGGGATAAATTCATCCCAACTACGGAACCCTTCATTGTGCGTGGTCCGACACGCACTTGACCGGTTTTTTTGGGTTTGATTCACGAACCCTAAAAATCAAAAGACACGCAAACTTAAAATGAAATCCGCATACAAGTTTGTTGGGTTGCTTTTCCAAATCACTTTTATTAAAATCTTATCCGGTTCTACTCCATCTAATTCAGAATCCCCTGAGTTTCTTTGTGGTGACTGCTTTGTAGGCTAAGTCCTAAGTCTTAGTAAAGACGTTTATATTGATCTCTAATGCCCGTTTTCACTAACACTAGGTGACGTCTAAATAAAATTTCACTGATGGATTTCCCGTCTCTGCGCTGAGCCGAGAATTGGAAATGCAACAGAGCAATAACATGTAAGTGTTTTCAAAAGTTTTCACTCCATCCTGAAGAAGGACGTGTGAAACCTGTAGATTCACGACAATGTCTGAACAAATGGTTCTTTGAACATCTAGTTGAATTTAGGAGTTAGTAGTTGACAGCTCTTACTTACGTGACTAAACCTAAACTACCCTATACTGATAAAAAATTCGTTTTCCCTAATTATGTTAATATTAGTGCTTAGGTCTGTTCCTCCATAGGGGAAAGAACCGCGATCCTCATTTCCGCACGGTTCTGTAAGGCTTGTCCCAGACTGGCCACCTTCCCACCGATTGTAATGAATTCCCAAGAAGTGTTTTGCCTTGTCCCGATTTAGAAAGCTATGGGCAAGGAGGGATACAAGGTGATGTTGTTATTAACATTGGAGATTCACAGTCAGTAAACATAAGTAATTTAATATTAATATGTGAAACTAAGAAGACAAGAGGGTAAGCAAAGTTATATAATATATGCAAAAATATATTAGGTTGGGGAAAAAGTCTTTTCGCATTATAGTATGTATGAACTTGTAATAAAATCTCTTTGGCTATACTATTTGTATCTGGCTGGTTTTGGTATCATTGAAAGTTTAAATTTCAAAGAACATAATTCCAAATTCAAATTAGGAAAATGTGTGATTTTCATTTGTTTTTCGTACCGTCAAGATGAGTGAATCTCGAAGGAGGAGGCTGAACGCGTGAGGGAGAGGCAATCTTTGCACCCTCACGCCCCTAGTCGCCGCAGGAGACGCCCTGAGCGTCGGGAATCGATAGCCGATTCCCGGCCACCGTAGGCGCGGGCTTGCGGATGGCGAGCAACGGGTAGCTCGCCATCCGGTAAGGACCAGGCTCGGGTCGACGGCGCGTTGTGTTCCACGCGCGCCTCACAGAGATGTCAGCACTAGCTGAAGGGGTCCACTAGGGCCGATGGCCGCCGGGGTTGCGGGTTGTTCGAAAGAGTTACCGTGGCCCTGGCACAGGCAACTGAAGGAACACGGGTGGGTTTTAGTCAGTAGAAGTCTAACACGCCCTCCCGCTCCACCCAGAGCGGGAGAAGTTATTTGATGATTTCCCGACCACAAAAAAAAAAAAAGATGAGTGAATCTAATGAAGAAATTCGATACATTTTAAAATTTTACTACAAAAAAGGCAAAAATGCAACGCAAGCCGCGAAAAAAATTTGCGATGTTTATGGACCTAGTGTAGTGTCTGTGAGAGTAGCACAAATTTGGTTTAAGCGTTTTCAATCCGGAAATTTTGATGTCAAAGATGCACGTCACTCTGGTCGCCCTATTACGGATAAAATGGATGCCATTTTTGAAAAAGTGGAGCAAGATCGGCATATCAGTAGTTACGATGTAGCTGAAGAACTGGAAATTGACCACAAAACAGTTTTGGCGCATTTGAAAAAAACTGGGTACACAAAAAAGCTCGACATTTGGGTACCTCACGAGCTCACTGAAAGAAACCTAATGAACCGTGTACTCATTTGTGATTCTTTATTACGACGTAATGAAACCGAACCATTTTTGAAGAAGCTGATAACTGGTGATGAAAAGTGGATCACGTATGACAAGAACGTGCGAAAAAGGTCGTGGTCAAAGGCCGGTCAGGCTTCACAGACTATTACCACCAGGAAGGACCATGGATTCTGAACTCTACTGCGAACAACTGATGAGATTAAAGCAAGAAGTTGAGAGAAAGCGGCCGGAATTAATCAACAGAAGGGGTGTGGTTTTTCATCATGATAACGCTAGACCTCACACATCTTTAGCCACTCAGCAAAAATTAAGAGAGTTTGGCTGGGAGGTGTTAATGCATCCGCCGTATAGTCCTGACCTTGCACCTTCAGATTTCCACCTGTTTCGGTCTCTTCAGAATTCTTTAGGCAGTGTCAGGTTAACATCACGAGAGGACTGCCAAAACCACTTGTCGCGGTATTTTGACCAGAAGTCCCAAAATTTCTATAGCAATGGGATCATGTCCCTACCTACAAGATGGCAAAAAGTTATCGAACAAAATGGTACCTACATACTTTAGTTAAATGTAAATAAACTATATTAAAAAATGTTTTGAATTTTCTTAAAAAATGCGAAGAAACTTTTTCCCCAACCTATTATATTATGATTACGTATGTTTTAGTATTATAACTGTTGTAGCGCCAACGTCTCCACTCTCGCAGGTGGGCGCTGATATCTGCAACTCAGTCTTGATGTGAAAGGGTAAAGTGATCGTTACGCTTGCGCTTTAATTAATTTTTAATAGAGACTGGGAAACCGTTTTACAACCTTAATATTTTAGCTCATTACGTGCTCTGTTAGACCTAACGCATAGAACCTCTGAGGACACTTATACGATTCTAATAGGACTCTCTTCACGTGCCTCATCATGTGGCTGAAAAAGAAGCGATTCACAAATACTAACTGTGACTTGACGATGACTGTCAGTTAGTTGATGTGGAATCTATCGTGCCATTACTTTACGATAGCCGAGTTTGTGTAAATGAGCCTCGACGGTCGAATGATAACAGCCAAGAGTCTCTGCCAAATCACGCATATTTATTTCTGGATTAGCCTTTAAACAGCGGAGTAATTCCTCATTGTCGAAGGTGGATGGTCGCCCAGAGCGCTCGTGGTCTTCAAGAGTTATATTTCCCGATGCAAAGCGAGCAAACCAGCGGCTTATCTTCCATCGCGATACAACACCTTCACTGAACGCTTTGCTGTTGTTAGCGGTAGCCACACTCACGTTGTGTCCCTGACGCCACTCGTAAAAGATGATCGTTCGAAGTTCACTAATCATTTTTACAAACTAACCAAATCTTCACTAGTGCGCCTTTATATATCCTTGATGTGATAGCTTCGAGAACCTTCTACCATATTCTTACGTACCCCAGATCAATACTAAATATTCCGGAAAATTCTAGTAATTTACAATTTCTTGTGAAATATTTTTCCGCCAACCTGATATTTACTGTACCTAATAAAAATATCTGTTACATACCTGTTTGCATCCTCCGCCATTGGACTTTGGTAAGAGAAATCGATCTTTATCAGTATCTCTTACATCCAGTTGACCTTTGAAATGCAGTATTTTATTCCATACGTCTGGACTTTACAGCCTTTGGTAATACATATATCAGCGACAACTAAAAATGGAAAGTCAAAAATGTATTAAGTTACGGACATATTAAGTCACCGAAAAGCTGATGCCAATCCCAGTGGAGGTCGTTGAAGAAAATTGAAACGCTTTGTAAACTATTGCCACCTGTCTAGACACTTGGTTTAGTTTAAAAATAACATAGAAATAAAGAACTCAAATAATTACTACGAAGTTGATTAAGAAATTGCAGTGGTTTTTATAGTGTAGTCTGTTTACCACACTCGAAGTGGAGGAGCGTAGTAAACAGACTACTGTGGCTTCGGTCTAGAATATAAATCTACAATATAAAAACCTGCTATATGTAAACCTCTTACGTCCGAAAATCTTGTTTTCATGTGGCTATAGATTGCGGGCTTAGTGCCCAGCGGCATATTTTCGTAGTAAACATAGAGCGTAATCGAAATCTTTTCAGTGGAACCTTCCCTCTCAATTAGAGCAACTGGATGGATTCCAATATTGAGGGAAGTTTCCGTTTTATTGACACGAAATTGACTTAAAAGGGAACATTGGGCTTAGAGGATGAGGTTTTAGGTCAGTTTTATTTGTGATTGTGATAAGTTATTTGTAAAATGAATGGTAGTTGTAAAAAGGTAAGTTTTGGTTTGTTTAATAATGTTGGGTGGAGAAATTCTGAACACATAATCATCAACACTTCAGCCGAAAGAACTCCACTGTTGAACATAGGTCTCCCCCAAGTACCGCCACTTCGACCGGTTCTGTGCTTCCCGCATCCAACGGATTCCTACGGCCTTCAAAAGGTCATCGGTCCGCCTTATGGGTGGCCTTCCAACGCTACGTTTTTCGGTACGTGGTCGCCACACTACCCTGACTCTAACCTGAACTCAATGGTCTGAAACGGACATGCTCTCTGTGTAATAAAATTTACTTTAAAAAAGTAAAAACCATCTTCAAAAACCTAAATCGAATAACTTAAACGAGTTAAACTTAACGAGTAACTTTCATATAAAACTCAACAGCTTCTGTAGTCGGTGCCAAGCTATAGTGCATTGAAGTATTGAAGACACCGACTTCAGAAGCTGTTAAGTTTTATATGAATGTTATTTTATTCGTTTTAGGAATTTGAAGTCGGTTTTTACTTTTTTTAAAGTAAATTTATTTTTCCAGTTTTAGTTGAATATACAAAATATCATATGCTCAAGACGAACGAAAAGAAGAATCATCAAAATCCGCTTAGAAATGCCAGAAATACATATTTATTTTATGCATATAACTTCGTACATAAGAATAATACCTAATGTATACATATACATACATATCTATATATAAATACTTTAACCTTCCTGTAAGTACGTAAATCACGATAGTGAAAGAATCATCAAAATTGTTTTATTAGTTTTTGAGAAAATTGTGGACTTATAAACATACATACATGGACATAATATACATATATGGATCGAATAGAGAACCTCCTGTTTTGAAGTCGGTTAAAAAGCAATAATAAATGTTTTTATTTCACTGTGTTATAAAAATATTTGTTTTGACCTTTAGGCTTTAGGTGGTAGTTTGATTTTGTTTATTTATAACTTATCTTGATTTGTGTCGTCTTATTTATTTACAATTAAATTATCTTTTTCCTATTATTATTCCTTAGACATATTTATTATATTTTTACACAAAGACAATTAGCCTGTTCCGTCACCGTAACGTTATTTTTTTTAATACTAAAGATCTACATAATATAAACGTATCGATGTCTCAATTTTCTCGCAAGATGGCTGCACCGAAACCAGTCTAACTAGCTGTCATTGCACGCTGTAGCATATCAATGTACTGTACCAATTAGGAGTCGACTAAGTACATATTAATTATCTGTGAGATTTGCTAATTAGTCTATGACATTACTACTTTCACCTCCCTATATATCTTGCTAGAAAGTCAAAGGTTATAAATAAGACTGGACGAGAAGACTCCGTCCTTTTTCTACGATAGTCACTGAAGCCTGTACAGTTCCCCGAAATTGGGTGAGTACTCATAGTGTCTTTAGGAGAATCTGTATATTACTATAACTGTGTTTTTACCTTGTGTTAATTATTGTTCTTATCTTGGAAACCACTGTAAATACAAAGTAAAATATAAAATAAAAATACCGTATGTAGTGACAAACTCATGAGTAAATATTATAAGTGAAAATCGATAATTTTGTGGCATCTCTCGCGCATCCCTGTCAGCGGAATCCTTTACAGTACTTTGTATGCCACAGACGGGATGAGACGGATCGCTATGACAAATTCATCCCAACCACGGAACCCTTCATTGTGCGTGGTCCGTCACACACTTGGCCGGTTTTTAGTTTTATTACTTACGCATTTTAAAAATCAAATTCCAAATGAAAAGCTACTTTCTACAAATACTTTTGATTGTGTTTAGATTTTAAAATAATTATTTATTTATTCGGTTTAATGTAGGAATAACAACAAAAAACTCAGTTGTTATTAAATACTATTTTAGTAATAATATCGATGTCACACTGGTACATCTCTAACTCAGAGGCGACAAAATTTGTAAGCGCAGTGCTGGCCACGCCAGTGACGGGTTTTAACGTCAGTGGATGTCGTCACAACCGAGATTAGTGTTTTGACTTTGTTATATAAAATATTTGAATTACCTTTTTATTTATTATAAAATGGGCTCTTATCTAACGCTGTAACTTCTGGGTAAAGATTACTAAGTTGGGAAAAAATGTGAAACATGGGTGAAATAATACAATTCAATGGTACTTAGGTACTTACTTATAATATTTTTTGCTTGAATTTGTCGCTTGGTGTAGAAAACACAGATTTTCGTTACTGAACGTGGCGGTCAAAGGGGTGACAATAAAAGTATGTACCATAAATCACCGCTTTAAAGACACATTTATTTATTAATGTTTTAATAGGTAGGTGTTTTACTAGTTATAAAAAAAAAACCGAATCGTAACAATTATTTTAGCGATTCCTAGCAAGAAAGGATCAAAGGCTTTAATATAACAAACTTGAATTATTATTCCCCTTTTAGAATCTACTAAGCTGCGGCGTAACCTGTAGTCTTTCATATCAAACAGTAGCAAAAAGTAGTATAAATATCTTAAGCCAACAATTAATTCTTAGTTTTATCAAATAAATTATTTATGAGTGGTCAATAGTTTAAACTATATAGTTAATTAATATCATACTTTATCTTCAATGATAAATGATGAATGATTTTTATTTCTGTAAGTAGGTTTGTACAAACACTTTTACAAGTCAATCATGTTTTTTTTTTTTTTTTTTAACTAGATGAGGTCGGCGTTTCCTATCTGACTACTCTGAGAAGAAAGGCCGAAACAAACTCAGAGGTCACAGTCTCTTATAAAGTCCAGACATAATCTTCGTCACTTCATGTGAAGACCATGTAGATTGGTGTCTGAAATAGTCTTTTGAGGAAAGAACCACACAGATTGAGAGGACCTGTCCAGTCAGTGCACGCATTTGTCAGTAATCGCGCAGCTCAACTCAGAACTTAAGGAGCTCAACGATTCGACAAACAATACCAAAGAAAGGACATTGGGGTAGGCCGCATAAATTACTCAAACTGCCAGACGATGATTAAAAATAAATGAGAGAAAAAATAAAACAAACAAAAAAAGCAATGACCTACATAGTCTTCACATTCACAATAAATTAAAATAATATAATACTGTACAAAGTATATAGTCATGTCAACATTCAGTTTGCAAAAATAAAAGAATAAAATAAAATTTGGAGCAGTTCAATCCCATGCCTTTTTGTCCTCAATATTTATAATCTTTAACGGTACCTATAATAAGCTTTCTGACACAACAATGCATAGTAACATTCAAGATCATACTATATTCAATTTTTGTGACAACGAATTACCCAATTATTGACTACAGAATGCAGGGCTACACATACAAATGGATCTAAAGATGAGTACAGACTATGGTTCAGACAGAAACACAGAAGTAAGCATTGTATAGAATGTGATAAATGTTATTGCTGCTTTATATTATTGTTTTTTTTTTTTATTTGACTTGGGTTTGCTCTTTATTTTAGTCTAGGTCAGAGGTGACAGAGACAAAGTCTACGATGGAGTGAGCTTACCCAGAAGAAGCCTGTTTACTCTAACTTTGTATGCGTTCGGGAACACAGACGCAGGTAGTGAGTTCACTCTTTTGCCGTGCGCGTTATGAAGAATGTTTGGAAGCGCTTAGTGCAAATTGGTGGAATGGCAACTAGGTATGGATGGTAACTTGCAGTGCGTCTAGATGCTTGATGGTAGAAGGGGGCCGGCGGAATAAGGTTGTGGACCTCCTGAGCACACTCACCGAAGTACAGTCTATAGAAGCCAGACAAGCAGGCAACCTTGCGGCAATGTGCCAAGCTATGAAGCTTGGCATCCACTATTTTTACGTCGCCAATGAGCTTCTTAGCTCTGCGTTCCACCGAGTCAAGTGCAGCAAGTTGGTATTTAGCTGAGCCATCCCAAATGTGTGTGTGTGCTTTGTGCTCGATGGTAGCGCCGAAGTTGAGACTGGATGTCAGCTCCATGCCTAGGAGCTCGCGCTGATCTGTTACAGGAGCAGATGTCCCCAGAAAAGTAGGAGTTTGGTCGAAACGACTCCTTTTAACAGTGAAAAGACACGCCTGTGTTTTGGAGGCGTTAAAAGAGACCAGATAGTTATCACTCCATTGGGAGTCGAGTTTTTCATGATATATGTGTATACTCGTATACCTTGCTGGAACACGTCCGACTTCCGTTGTGTTAAACCTTTTGATGTACTATCCTTGATTCATTGATAAAAAAATCAGCAATGTGTGGTAACAATATTTATTGACAATTAAAACCTAAAAATAGCAACGATGTACCTAGGACCTATTCCACTAACGCACTGTAGGAGCGCTCCAATATCTACATGAAAACTGAGTATTTTTCCTGCATATTAAAAATAAACTCTTCATAATAGGCGAAATGAGGCACGCAGCGGGCTCATTGTAAATTCACAGTGCGTTCCCACTAGGTAGCAAACCTCGGGAAAAGTCGAAAAAGTTCGAGAGCCAATAAGCATTCTCGACACAAGTTCTAGCCGTCCTTATTATGTAAATGAAGCTATTATAATAATCTGGATATTAGCATTATAATGTGATTGTGGCAAGGAGGTTTTTACGAAATAGGGATGGAAACGAAGGGCACCTAGGGCTCGTGACGCACGTGTAGACGTCGAGAGTGGGTACTATTACCGTTGCGTGGCGTTTAACCTCTTCATATCCATTTATCTGCCCCTAATAATCAGTTATAAACTAAAAGGTTAGAAAACTATGAGCTTATTAACAGGAAAATCTTACCTAACAGAAGACTTAAGGCTCACCTAACCTTTTTTCGACTTTTGTTTGATCTTAGACCGAACAATTGTCTTGAAAGCTGCGCCATCATACATGGATATTATATGGACAAAACTTTACAAAGAATTCAAAGGGTAAGTAATAGATGATATCACAACAAAATCTCTAATATTAACAACATATAACAACGGAACCTATAATTTTATTTAATATAGCGATTATTTAATATAATGAACGATTGATATAATTTTAAAATAACTAATTTTTATAAGCATAACATACATTAAATATTAAATCGTTTGACATTCCACTCAAAAGATATAAAACTTATTTGGTCTAATATGATGGTTACTTACAGATATAGAAATATTAACAAACGGCGTAACACCACCAAAACGTAAGAAATTTTATGAGCAAAAGCAACAGAGAATTAAAAATATACTGCAGCGGCAAAACGAATATTCAGAGTGTGAATTTTTACGAGCTTACGAAAAATTTAAGCTTAAAAAAACAATAACTTTGTATTTTGTTTAATAAATATTGAAAAGTACTTTTTCTTTGTTTTATTTTTTGTAAGTTCTATCGTAGTTATAGGTAATAGTAACCTAAGTAGATATTAAACATAACTAGTAACTGATTACCACCTGCGCTAAGATAGGTCGACGGAGCCCCGCTTGGCGGGGCTCCTATTTCTGGGTGGTTTAAAAAAAATAACCACGAAGGCTAAGGCGGGAGCTCCGCTCCACTTCGCCTTCTAACCTAACCTATCCTAGTCGGGGTACTCTGAGTCGGGGTGTTAATCATAATGACGTTTTTATATATATTAAAAGTTAGACCTAACGATTTTCGATTAAATAAATAATATACATATTAAACGTTAGACCAAATGATGACCAAACAACTTTGTACTAATTAAGTTTTCGAATAAATAAATGTTATATGTAAAGAAATTATATCAACAGTTGGTATATCTCACGTTGATTATATAATGCGATAATAAAATGAAATTAGATCAAATGAGTTATGAGACGCACCCGAATCCAAAAATTGTATTGAAGAATTTGCGAATCCCCTCTATGACCTTTATTCTGTATTGAGGACGATAAAAGCTTAGAACAACAGCAATTTGGAAAAACACTCACTGCCAACATTGTCCGATCACTGTCATTGTGTTCCATAACTTAAGTAGAACTCGTGTGTATTGTTTGGGGTTATCTCTCTCCCATGCCAATAAGTTATAATAATAATAATAATAATATTCCACAACTATCACACAACGCCGTCTAGCCTCAAGCTAAGCAGAGCTTGTGTTATGAGTACTAGACAACTGATAAACATACTTATATATTTCTAAATACATACATATATAGATAAATTACACCCAGACACAGAACAAATGATCATGCTCATCACACAAACATTTGTCCTGGGTGGGAATCGAACCCACGACCTCCGGCATAGCAGTCAGGGCCACTAACCACTAGACCAACAGGCCAGTCAAAGTCAAGTTATTGAGTTACATTTCAGATTAGGAGAACAATCTACGAAATGGAACATTTGTTGTCATTTTTAAAGAAATGGACGCATTTTTTGTATATGTGGTTTTCAATAGCCATTTCTACTTTGTGTAATATAGTAATATTAGGTTTGTCACAAATCATGCTTTTAGTATTCCACACCTTAAAAGGATAAAAACGGAACCCTTACAGAATCACTTCGTTGTCCGCCTGTCTGTCTGTACTATCAGTCTGTCAAGGGTCTTTACTCAGGAACGCGTGGAGGTATCCAGTTGAAATTTTTAAAAATCAAGCTTCTAAGTCAACGCAAATAAAAACATACGGCCATTTATGCGACATATGTTGATACTCGCAAATAAATCAAAACCCCGAGTACTTCCCGTACTTCCCTTTCAAATAAATCATGAAATTTGGCAATAAAGTCCGAATATCGGTAATTATCAAATATCGTTTACAAACTTACATTTGCATTAGGAGAATTAACCATGAATATATCGATGTACAACTTTAGAGAGTACATGTTTTTCAACTAAAATGACGGTCCGACACGCACTTGGCAACTTTTTTTTTATAGATATCTTGTAGCTTATGATGGCTTAGTATCCTTTAGGGTTCCGTACCTCAAAAGGAAAAAACGGAACCCTTACAGGATCACTTGTGTCTGTCTGTCCATCTGTCACAGCCAATTTGCTCTTAATCTAATGGACCAATTGATTTGAAAGGTACACGTATGAATAATTGAATTTTGAATATGGGGGTCACTTTTGGGGGCAAATAAGAAAATTAAAAAATTGCAAACTTTAAGTACCGTATGACATATAAAATGAAAAGGAAAAATAAAATGAAGAAACCTATTTGAGATCCTCACAGTACATGTGAGGGTCTCAAATAGATTTTTTATATATTTTTTTAAAGTTATTTAAGAAAATAAACGAAAACTGACGGTCCCTCTTTTATCTCTGAAAGTACTGAGCCTAAAATGTTGAAAAAAAAATACAGAAAATAGTTCTATATGCTCTTTTATTATTTTTATTTATTTTATTTTAATATGCAATTATATTATTCATTGTTTGCGCCGTGCCAAAACAGCGTCTTTTCGGCCCACAGTGACCTCAGAACTCTTGAGAGTATTATTTGTTCGGTGCCTTTGAACAATGAGTAACTGATGTTTTATTTATTGCTCTGAGACAGCGATACGTGCCTTCGTGCACGGGCAACAGCATTATGCTGAGCGTTAGCCGTTTCATATATCATAGATACCCACCTTTTTTGTTTTTAGGCTTCTGTTAAACAACCATTTTATGTTTGTTAGTTATCACTTTCACGTGAATAAAAATTTTTTCTTTCTTTCTTTCTTTCTGTACCTATAGATTACAGAAAAACCTATAAGAAATCTTTGGTCTTAAAATAACATGGTAAATCTCTCAATATTGTGCATACAAACTTACATTTGCAGTTGGAATGTATGGGAGAACATGTTTTTCAACTACAATGTTAATTTTGTTCTTGGGATAAATTCATCCCAACTACGGAACCCTTCATTGTGCGTGGTCCGACATGCGCTTGGCCGGTTTTTGTATGAGATTCTTTACTTAGTTATATATTCAAATCTCTTTTAATTTAAGTAAAATATTTCAGCTAAGTAAGATTGCTTATTAAGTCAAGTTTGAGGTTTAATAGGTAGCCGTTTTTTGTAGCTGCTTATTAATAAACCCAAGTACACTTGGGTCTATTAATAAGTAGAAAAATTCTTGGAAAAATTATTTAATGGTGGACCATTACAGAATGTTTCCAAGAATGTTTCTACCTACAGATGGCTACAAAGGTTAGCTTGAATAACGTGGGAATTTATGCCAAAACTAAAAAGTCCATGTGTCTTGTCAGATGGAACTTTACATTTAAAAATTTAGCTAAAAATAAAAATGTGAAAATTTAATGAAATCTTTTAACCGTAACTTGACAAACTCTAGAGTAGTTAGGTTTAATAAAGAATAGATTCCTCAAAGAAAACAAAGCAGTCTTTTGAATCTTTAGATTGGTCTAGTCCACTAGAAGGAAGCAAAGCTTTTCAATTGGTTTCTTTTTAGATACCTGAAGACTGGAGCCTTTGAGAAATCAAAACTCAACGCCAATGTAAACGGAATAAAAGGAGTAAAATAATCAGTCACTTTATCTTTACATTCAAAAGTCTTTGTCTTTTAATAAAATATTCAGTCAATTAACGCTCGGAGGACACTATGCGACCATAGCAATAAAACTTTTATTGTGTCTCCTTAGTGTCCTTCGAAGTGTTAACATAGAACATCGTCCAAAAGTTTCAGTAGGTCTCTCAACCAATTGGTCTTCTTTTGTTTTTTGTTACAACTTGGCCTCGTTAGAAGTTTTCGACTGTCAAGGTCTTGACAAAAATCCTTTTGTTTTTGGAGTTTATTTCTTCAGAATCCATTTTCATATAAGGCCCCCGGTATGGAAAAAATATGAGGAGTGAAATACAAGCAAAGCGTTGTCACGTTTTTATGTTTTGGTTATTTTCGGTCAGTCTACATTGTAGCGGTCAATCTATCTTTTATATTCAAAGACAATTTGTACATAAGGAGTAAACTTCAGTGTTGCGTCAGAGCTGACACACACTTTATTTTTCTTCTATGTCTTGAATAGAAATTTTACGTCTTACCAAGGTAACGGTTAAGGTGGTACTAGTAACTGGGTTGTGGAGATCAGATAGGCAATCGCTGTACGTAAAAAAAATAATTTAAAAAAATTAAATCGACTTCAAAAAGAATCGAACTCAAAATTATGAAATAACTTTAATTTTGGAAGTCGGTGGCAAAAAAACTAAAATACAGATCCCAAGACACCGACTTCCGAAATTAAAGTTATTTCTAAATTTTGAGTTCGATTCTTTTTGAAGTCGATTTTTTTTTTAATTTTTTTTTTTTTTGAAGTCGTGAAATTGTAACGTGAAGCGTGGCCGAGCTCTCCGAACCTAAAAAGTACCTACATTATTTCTGTTGTGTTTATTTTTGATCGTTTTTTTATTTAGCTATCTTGAAAATTTCATTGGACGGAGACCTAGATGACTGATGATGTCACCTACCTGATGGTGGAATCTGAAGACGGGTATAGGATCTCAGTGACGGCACTATGTAGAACCATCGTGTTTTTACTTATTTGAATAGAATATAAGTAAAGGAACATACATGTTTAAAGCTAGGTCATCCTAACTATTTCCATTACTGAGGACCAATAAGCACTTACCTGGTCATCAACAGACCTTCAGAAAGTATCATGTAGTAGCATCCGTGCTGAATTAGATAAATGTTGAAAGTTGGGTCATCCTAACGATTTCCGTTACTGATTCGAGAACCGATAAGCACTTACCTGGTCATCATCAGACCTTCAGGAAGTATCATGTAGCAGCCTCCGTGCTCAATTAGATAAATGTTGAAAGCTGGGTCAACCTAACCATTCCCGTTACTGAGGACCAATAAGCACTTACCTGGCCATCATCAGACCTTCAGAAAGTATCATGTAGCAGCATCCGTGCTCAATTAGATAAATTTTGAAAGCTAGATCATCCTAACTATTTCCGTTACTGAGAACCGATAAGCACTTACCTGGTCATCATCAGATCTTCAGAAAGTATCATGTAGTAGCACCCGTCCTCAATTAGATAAATGTTGAAAGCTAGGTCATCCTAACTATTTCCGTTACTGAGAACCGATAAGCACTTACCTGGTCATCATCAGACCTTCAGGAAGTATCATGTAGTAGCAGTCGTGCTCAATAAATGTTGAAAGCTGGGTCATCCTATTTCCGTAACTGAGAACCTTGTTTTGAGATGCTTTCCCTTTGACACCACACCCGTAGCTCGTATTAATAAGCCAGGCCGTCACACTTACACGTATTAGTCCATTATCTTGAAAAGTACTGAACCGATTTCGATGAAACTTTCACTGTGCCCTAAGTTGAAGTAAATGTAAGTCAACAAAAAAAGAATGGTTACTTTCCGATTAATAGTTTCGGAGAAATGCGTGGACAAACATACATACATACAAACATATAAACATACAAACATACATCTATGAAATTTTGTATATTTGTTTGGAAGCCCTAATAGATCATCATATGTGAATATCTCGCAGTTCCGATAATATTACATACATACGTATCGAATTGATAACTCCTTTTTTTGAAGTCGTTAAAAATATATACGGTCGAAATTAGAAACCAGCTTCTTTGAAATCGGTTTAAAATACTGGTCTTCATCTGCATCTGGTAAGACTGGAAGCCGACCCTAATATAGTTGGGAAAATGCTAGGCAGCTGATGAGGTCTCGAATTGGAATAACTGTATGTTAGCAAAGAATCAAGTTAACATTTGTAAAGACAATTTGAATCAGCAAACATTGTGGTTCTGGCTCAACGTGCAACGTTCAACTTACCTTTGGTGCTATTGCACGAAAGTGTATGCCAGCACGTGAGCATGACATTGCGACTAGGAGAACAAAGTTCATTGTAATAGATGCAACAGTTGATTATTTTAATTAAGCTGACGTGAACGATGAAGGGATTACAATCATTTACGCAAATCGAACGTAGACTCAATTGATGTTTTTCACGGTGACGGTAAACCTATATATTAGAAATTCCTGCAATCTTCTAGATATGTAATCATATAGAAGCAGATAATTAAGTATATATGTCAACGGCCTTGAGTGTTTAGCATGCGTTATATATGGTGAGTCACGCAACGCTTCGTACGTCCACCCAGTAAGGCTGAGGACAAACGAACGCAATTTTTCGAGCTGTGAGTCGCGTAAAATAAGTCGCGAAATTTACGCTGCATTCGGTTTCTTACTAAAATCCTGTTTGTGCCACATGGCGACGCAAAATGATTTTATCTCATTTTGTGGCGCCGTGTGACACATGCAGGACTTTAGTATGAAATGAGTCGTGGAATACACGCTGCATTCGGTTTCTTACTAAAGTCATTTGTGCCGCATGTAAAATGAGTTCTTCTCATTTGCGTCGTTGTGTGACACAAACAGGACTTTAGTATGAAACCGAATTGAGCGTAAATTCTTCGACTCATTTTACGCGACTCGCAGCTCAAAAAATACGTTCGTTTGGCCTCAGCCTCATAGCACTCACCCATCAAGGAGCGCTATCCCAAATTAGATGCATTATTAATTTATTACACATAAACAAAAGGTGTTTTATTAATACACGTACTTATACTAAAGGATATCTTTAAAATGGTGAATGAAGGTTTCATAAAAATACACTTGTTAGTTATTGCGTGATCCTCAGTTTTTTATTCACGTTAGACATAACTTTACAAATTAATTATACTATGGAATGTAAACATTATCTAAAATATTCATATATTAAGTTATAAGAAGATGCTCTGATTTAACATACATTTTTTCCAAATTATTAACACTACTCGTTTAGACGAGAACTTCAGTTTCAAATCATTCAATCAGTCGTTTATCGTCGCTCGGGCACTAACTGGTCGAATGAAATGGAATTCGAAATCTTTATCAGGTTCAAGAGTTTTAAAAAAAACAAATATCGACTGGGAGTTCCATTTCTAAGATTGTACCAAATCGTTATTCAGTACAGCATATCTGAAGGGGATTTGATGTTGGCATGTGTACAGCAAGTACCCACATGTCTATCCATTTGTGACGTAAAAATAAATGATCAGTGTGGCGACCGCTGTTCAAATTTATGACCAATTTCATCATACTGTAATCTAAAATCCGTCTGCCGATGTGTTGATGAATGTAATCTCCTCAACATTGTCGGTTTGCACGTAAACATTGGCATCATTCCTTTAGTTTATTTACGTGTACTATTATGAATGTCTGTTATAAAAATGATTATTCACGTTAGGAACTAATCCTATTTACAGATTTGACTATTTTTATTTATGTTTATAGTCATAACATTACCTATATGAATAGATGCTTGCAACCTTTAAAACTTAAGTCATTCATATCCGTTTATTGTAATTTGTAATTTTATTATTCAGTGACGGTCATTGTCTTTTGTTTTATTATCCTTTATCAAGATACATCTTCGTACCAACTTTCGATTTTATTTCTTCCGTTTTCAACATAGTTCTTTTGATTAACTGTTTTAATCTCGTGTCTAGGGCATATACCGTCATTATAATTGTCATAAGGGGGGGAAGTTGTGAGTTACATGTGTAGTAACATAAATATGGAATAGATTGTGTATAAATGTATTTCTAAGTATTGTGCTAATTTAAGAATCTCTAGTTAAGCTTGGCATGTGACTGTGTTTTGTCCCTAACAAATAAAATAAAAATAAAAGGTCAATTTTCGTCTATTTTCTTAAATAACCTAAAAAAAATATTTTAAAATTATTAAAAATATATATTTGAGACTGTCATAGCAAGCCCTTTTATGTGATATGTCACACGGTTCACTTTGTAAAACTTTTTTTTTTTTCTTATTTGCCCCTCAAAATTGACCTTCCGAATTTGGGTCACAGAAGTTCACACTTGTACCAAATTTCAACATAAACTTTCTATTAGATTCGGAGCAAATGGCTGTGATAGACGGACAGACAGACACACAAGTGACCCTATAACGGTTCCGTGTTTTCCTTTTCAGGTACGGAACCCTAACAAAAATACTCAACACAAGCTAAGGGTTAACTTTCCTGGACAGATCGTGGCAGCCTGTCAAACAAATAATATTTTGCGGCAAGCGTCATGAATAGTTTATATTCTATTGAGAAGTTTTGTTTCAAAATCGATGTCGAGAAAGTTACAGTAATTCACCATTAAACAATTTAGTTTAATATTTATTTTGTTAAATGTTCAGGTTATATCAATCAGATTTTTCATAAAGATAAAGCTTATTTCAATATTGTATTTAACCAATGTACCCACTTGTTTCCTAATACAACAAATCATGCTCGGTGTGAACTCTAACTATTCTATTAAAATGTTGAATAACAATTCGATTTTTGTTTTATTTTTTTACACTTTAACCTTAATTCATGTAATAGTAGGTACCTACGTTGTTAGTAGGCTTTACTCTTAGATAAACATTCGAGTTGAAATAATAAACAAGATATTGGCTAAAGTCCACACTTGAACTAGGATTTCACACTCAACTCCCTCCCGACGAATCTGACAAGACCCTTAATAGCACCTCAATTACAAGACCCGCCGAACTGGCAGCTCTTCAGACAATAGACAGCATTACAACAGACATTCTGTACATAGAATTCATGGTTCTAAAGCACAATGCGACAAACAATTATAGAGGCAAACACGTCACTCGTCTCCGGTCGGTGACGTCATGAACCTGGAACGTTGGTAACGGAACATGGGACTCGATTGTTAGTGTCGTTAATTATTATTGTGTTAGTAGAGAGCCTTGCTGTCAGTATCAGGATACAATTATCTAGCTAGATAGATAGAAAATTATAAGTAAAAATCATAATTGCAATCACAAAGGTGAGGTATGACCTATTTATACTATTATGATGACTAATAGAGATATATGGAAGAAGAAGACATGCTGCGCTGACCAAAAATATATTGGGAAGAGAGTTTGATGATGAATGAAGAGGATGATATTGAATTCCAATTACAATCGTATTGATACGTACGTTGTACAATGATTCACTATATACTAACAGTTTTGAAAAGGCACCACATCATACAGAATCAATAGAGGAGAAGAGTATACTGTATTTCTCAATGGTGCGATGTCCTGAACGAGCTGTCAGCTGTCTTTACATTCACGTTTGTACGTGCCATTAGGAAGCTCAAATCATAAAGCAGAGAACGTTAACGAGCCGACACATACGTAGCGCAAATGTCTCATAGTCTAACAAACTGCACAAAAAGTGCAAATTCAAAGACGAGCTCTCCTATAAATTAAGCATCGAACGATTTCCTAGACGGTCGAAGCCATTAAGGATGCATTTAGGCAAAGTAGTTAGCATTCCAACTTCGAACAGCTCAAATTTATGAGTGCTAAGCCAAAATTATTGAGTCTGAATCACACTCAACCTTGAGCAAAGTTGAGTAACGCAGTTATTTACCGCTCAAATTTGAGCAATTATTTTGCACCCTCCAAACTGTTTTAAGTAGTTTTTAATTGGTGTATTTGATCAAAATTGTTGTTTTTAGGGTTCCGTACCTCAAAAAGAAAAATCGAAACCCTTATAGGATCACTCATGTGTCTGTCTGTCTGTATTACTGTCTGTCTGTCTGTCTGTCCGTCTGTCACAGCCAATTTGCTCCGAATCTAATGGACCGATTAAGTTGAAATTTTGTATACGTATGTATTTCTGTAAATTAATGAATTTTGAATATGAGGGTTAATTATGGGGGGCAAATAAGAAAATCAAAAAAAAAAATAATATTGCAAACCGTGCGATATATCAAATGAAAGGGCTTACTGTGAGGGTCTCAAATACACTTTTTTTGTGATTTTAAATAAACTGTTAAGTTATTTAAGAAAATAGACGAAAATTGGCCCTTCCCCCCCTTTATTTCCGAAACTACTGACCTTAAATTTTGAAAAAATACAGAAAATAATTCTATAGATTACAGGAAAACCTATAAGAAGTCTATAGTCTTAAAACAACATGGTAAATCTCTCAATATTGTGCGTACAAACTTAAATTTGTCCATAGCTAAACGGAAAGGATCCAACCCACATTAGGTGTACTCGTAATGTGGGTTGGATTCTTTTCGTTTAACTATGGACATTTGTAGTTGGAATGTAATGGGAGAACATTTTTTTCAACTACAATGTTAAGTTTGTTCTTGGGATAAATTCATCCCAACTACGGAACCCTTCATTGTTCGTAGCCCAACATGCACTTGACCGGTTTTATTATTTGATTTGAGTCAAGGTTTTGTTTCAAAGGAAAATTTTTAATGTTTGTTAAAGCTTTGATGTAGCAATGCTCTGGTGTTTCAATTTCTTTACTTTGTTTCCTTGTAGCTGGAAATTTAAATTAATGAAATTGTTCAAAGCAGTGAAAGCTTCTAATTTTATTGATGTCGTATTTATCGCGTCATGATTAACATAGTTTTAAAATAATTAATGTAAATAACGATTAAAAAAATATGGACTAAATTTGTCTGAATTAAATTTATTTTATTTTTATTAAGTGTTGAAATCCGTGTCGGTCCCGGAGAAAGAATAAGACCACCCCATCTCATCCCGTGGGTGTCGTAAGAGGCGACTATTTGACTAAGGGAGCTCCAGAATCAGTGCATACCTTATAGCACTTTGGGTCACCCGAGTGATGGCGGGTAAACCATCAACAATCGCATTCCCAAGGAGGGTTGGTGTCAGGCAGGCGGCCGACTGTAAAACTTTGCCAAAACTATTAGCAATATGAGGAATAGATATATGATGCAAGATAGGGCTAGGGCGTACCCCACAGGCGACGCGCAGGGGCAGCACCCGGCTCCTGTGGGAAGAGGACTAGGGTTGTTGCACCACCCCGGGCGGGGGCAACGTAAGAAGCGAGCTCAGGAAGTGAGATTGAGGTATGCAAGTTGGAATGTTGGGACGATGACTGGGAGAGCCAGAGAGTTATAGAGATGTATTAAAAATAAGGCGAATAAATGTGGCGTGTTTGCAAGAAACAAAATGGAAAGGAACGAAAGCGAGAGAAATCGGCGAAGGATATAAGTTTTTCTACTGTAGGAGTGACGGGAAAAGAAATGGCGTGGGAATAGTGTGAGACAGTAATTTGAAAGAAGGCGTGATGGAGGTAAAAAGGATTAATGATAGATTAATCATTGTAAAAGTTATGATAGAACATGTAATGCTGAATGTAATTAGTGTGTATGCACCGCAGGTAGGATGCGATGAAAGGGTGAAAGAGAAGTTTTGGGAGGACTTTGACACAGTTTTGATGAACATTCCGGTGCATGAAGAATTGATAGTTGGAGGTGATTTTAATAGCCATGTGGGAAGAATGCGAGGAGTTTATGAAAGAGTGCATGGAGGATGGGGATTTGGTAACGTCAATAACGAGGGAGAGACATTGCTGCAATCCGCTACCGCATTTGACCTGGCAGTAGCCAACACTTGGTTCCAAAAGAACGATGGACACCTAATTACGTACAAAAGTGGCAATCACAAGACGCAAATTGATTACTTTCTAGTACGACGCAAATACTTAAAGCATATCAAAGATTGCAAAGTAATACCGGGAGAAGATCTAGTCTCACAGCACAGACCCCTAATTATGGAAATGCTTGTAGAAAGAAAGCCCAAGAAAAACAAAGAGCGACCCCCTCCCAAAATAAAATGGCATATGCTGGAGAAGAATGGCTATGCGAAGAAATTTAATGAGCGAGTAGTGGATAAAATGATAGGTATGGGGGACATGAATGGTCGAAGTGTAAATGAATGTTGGAATGAAATGGCAGGGTATATTAGGAGTGCAGCGAAAGATATTTTGGGAGAGACGAAAGGAAAGGGTACGATAGATAGGGATACATGGTGGTGGTCGACAGAAATACAGAATGTGTTGCAGGATAAAAAGAGAAAGTTCAAGGAATGGCAGAGTGTTGCAGATGAGAATGTTAGTTTAAAAGCAGAAAAAAAGAGTAAGTATGATGCTCTAAAGAAAAAAGCCAAGAAAGCTGTGGCCATAGCAAGAACAAAAGCCCAGGACAAGCTTTATAACACACTGGATAATCCAGCAGGCCAAAAACATCTTTACCGGCTTGCTAGAGCTAGAGAGAGAAAGACGAGAGATATTTGTAAGATAAAGTGTATAAAGGATGAAACTGGAATAGTTCTTTCGGATGATGAGAAAATTAAGGATAGGTGGAAGAGCTATTTTGAAAGACTAATGAATGAGGAGAATGGCTGGAGTGGTGTGCTTGGGAATAAACCAGTAAATGAGGGTTTAGTGAGAATGATTAGTATGGATGAAGCGAGAATAGTAATAAATGGGATGAGGAATGGTAAAGCAATATGCCCGGATGAAATACCAGTTGAAGTATGGAAGTTATTACGAGTAGATGGATGGACGTGGTTAGCTTTATTCTTCAATAAGTTGTTGCTGGAAGAAGCCATACCTGACGAATGGTGTAACAGTTCGCTGGTGCCCATCTTTAAAAACAAAGGTGATGTGCTGGAGTGCAACAACTATAGAGGATAAAGCTTATGTCACATAGTATGAAGGCTTGGGAGAAAGTTATTGAAAGGCGACTGAGAGAAGAGAGTGAAATTTCGCAAAACCAATTCGGTTTTATGCCTGGTCGAGGAACAACAGATGCCATCTTTGCTATCCGCCAGCTGTGCGAGAAATACAGAGGTGCGCATAAAAACTTGCACATGGTATTGGTTGACCTCGAAAAGGCATACGACCGAGTGCCTCGTGAAGTTTTGTGGTGGGCGCTGAAGGAGAAAGGTGTGCCAGGGAAGTATGTGCAGTTGATTAGAGCGATGTACAGCCGATGCAGTACCCAAGTCCGGTCTACAGTGGGCACTACTGGCAGCTTCAATGTGGCTGTCGGCTTGCACCAGGGATCAGCACTCAGCCCTTACCTCTTCGTGCTGATAATGGATGCTCTTACATCTGATATCCAGGAAGCGGCTCCCTGGTAGTATGCTGTTCGCTGATGACATTGTGCTGATTGCCGAGAACGGTTTAGAGGTCCAGAGCAGATTGGAGGTGTGGTGGGAAAGACTCGAGACCGTTGGCCTGAGAGTAAGTAGGACCAAAACTGAGTATCTGTTTTGTGATTTTGGCGGCCTCTCCAGTCCTGTGCCCATATCTCTCGCCGGAACGCCCTTATCGATATGTTTCGACTTTCGGTACCTCGGGTCGCTTGTCCAAGGAGATGGCGAAGTAGACCGTGACGTAACGCACCGGATCAACTCAGGATGGATGAAATGGCGACAGGTCACAGGAACAACTTGCGACCCACGGATGCCCCTCAAGTTAAAGGGGAAAATTTATAAGTCCGTGGTAAGGCCTGTCGTACTTTATGGGTCTGAATGCTGGGCCGTGAAGAAGACGGATGAAAAAAGATTGCATGCAGCGGAGATGAGAATGTTGAGATGGATGTGTGGAGTAACGAGAATGGATAAAGTAAGAAATGAGTATATAAGAGGAAGTTTGAAAGTGGCGCCAGTGACAGAAAAGTTGAAAAGAAATCGTTTGGCTTGGTATGGGCATGTGATGAGAAGGGACGAAACGCATGTGACTCAAAGAGTGATGAATATACATGTTGATGGATGGAGAGGGAGAGGAAGAAAAGATGGATGGAATGTGTAAAGAATGATATGAAAGAGAAGGGAGTGAATGATAGTGTGACGGTTGACAGGGGAGAATGGAAGAAGAAAACATGTTGCGCCGACCCCAAGTAACATGGGATAAGGGCAGGAAGATGATGTTGAAAATAAAAAGAAAGTATTTTTAGAAACAATACCCTTTTTAATGTCACAGTGGCTCCTGATCTTTAAGTCAGTTTTAGGTTAAAAATCCCGCTTCATGCCCAATATTTAATTTCTTAAGAAAATTTGCATAGTGTCAGATTGTGCTCAAAATCACATGCCATGCATAAGCATGACATGTGATTGTTACGTCTTTCAACGGCTTGTGGCTTTTTATCTACGTATTTATTTACACTTTCTAGATACACTTTGAAATATGATCCCTGACTCGACATTCCGAACATGTTTTCATCGCTTTTCATAAAACAAAAGAATGATACAGACACGTTCTTCCATTTTATGAATGCCGTGAAAAGTATGTTCTTTTGAAACAAAGAAGGTCATTTTAATATTTTATCGTTATATTTTACTAATTTCCGTGTGTTTGCACACACATTTACAGACCATTTGAGTCTGTCGGCACGTCACTAAATATTACGTGGCTTTGGAACCATTAAGCGTTGTAGTACTGCTTCGCTGAATTAAAATGTTGATGTATTAATATTTATATTTATTGATTTTTAGGTTTAGAGTTTTCTTATTTTATCTGCTTTGTTCTCATCAGTAAATATTGACTAAGTTTCATGATATTTGTTGTAATTTCTTTGCTAACTTTTACAGTTTTTTTTTTATTGTTTTTTATTCATAAAAATCAGTGTACATACATTTGTTAAGCCTTCAAAACACACCGCACACACCATCGCGGGTTTAACAGCGGTATGGCAATGCCTTGTCATCCAAATCGGTAATTTAAATCATTGTTAATCATTGTTACCTTTAACATATAAAAATGTTGTATATGCGTCTAAAGTCCAACAGATAATATTAGGTTGGGGAAAAAGTCTTTTCGCATTATAGTATGTATCTCTCTGTAAAATCTCTTTGGCTATACTATTTGTATCTGGCTGGTTTTGGTATCATTGAAAGTTTAAATTTTAAAGAACATAATTCCAAATTCAAATTAGGAAAATGTGTGATTTTTATTTGTTTTTCGTACCGTCAAGATGAGTGAATCTAATGAAGAAATTGGATACATTTTAAAATTTTACTACAAAAAAGGTAAAAATGCAACGCAAGCCGCGAAAAAAATTTGCGATGTTTATGGGCCTAGTGTAGTGTCTGTGAGAGTAGCACAAATTTGGTTTAAGCGTTTTCAATCCGGAAATGTTGATGTCAAATATGCACGTCGCTCTGGTCGCCCTATTACGGATAAAATGGATGCCATTTTTGAAAAAGTGGAGCAAGATCGGCATATCAGTAGTTACGACGTAGCTGAAAAACTGGAAATTGACCACAAAACAGTTTTGGCGCATTTGAAAAAAACTGGGTACACAAAAAAGCTCGACATTTGGGTACCTCACGAGCTCACTGAAAGAAACCTAATGAACCGTGTACTCATTTGTGATTCTTTATTACGACGTAATGAAACCGAACCATTTTTGAAGAAGCTGATAACTGGTGATGAAAAGTGGATCACGTATGACAAGAACGTGCGAAAAAGGTCGTGGTCAAAGGCCAGTCAGGCTTCACAGACTGTGGCGAAACCCGGGTTAACTTGCAACAAGGTGATGCTGTGTGTGTGGTGGGATTGGAAGGGCATTATTCATTATGAGCTGTTACCACCAGGCAAGACCATCGATTCTGAACTCTACTGCGAACAACTGATGAGATTAAAGCAAGAAGTTGAGAGAAAGCGGCCGGAATTAATCAACAGAAGGGGTGTGGTTTTTCATCATGATAACGCTAGACCTCACACATCTTTAGCCACTCAGCAAAAATTAAGAGAGTTTGGCTGGGAGGTGTTAATGCATCCGCCGTATAGTCCTGACCTTGCACCTTCAGATTTCCACCTGTTTCGGCCTCTTCAGAATTCTTTAGGCAGTGTCAGGTTAACATCACGAGAGGACTGTTAAAACCACTTGTCGCGGTATTTTGACCAGAAGTCCCAAAATTTCTATAGCAATGGGATCATGTCCCTACCTACAAGATGGCAAAAAGTTATCGAACAAAATGGTACCTACATACTTTAGTTAAATGTAAATAAACTATATTAAAAAATGTTTTGAATTTTCTTAAAAAATACGAAGAAACTTTTTCCCCAACCTATTATTACAAAACGTTGTAATTAATCAGTGAGTGATATCAGAATCATCTATAATACATTTAAGGAAATACAACACATTAATGATAAAAACGTCATTTAATTAATACATTAAACTAGATGACAAAGAGACTGAGGAATGTTCCCCGGATTAGCTCGAATAATCTGTATAAAATTTGGAATTTGATTAGCGATTTATAAGGAAAAATGAACTTTAAGGACTTAAGTCTTGGGTAAATATTGTATGACTACTGGATAATACATGCGTATTAAGTTTTGTATCAGCTATAAGTATCAAAGTAGGTAATGAATTGTACAAATTCTTAAAAGATGGTGATTATATTTTTGGAAGCACGTATTATAAAAACGTAAATTATTTTTTGAACCGAAGTCTAAATAAAAAAACACAGTAAAAAAGCCCCACATTTATAAGGTGATTGTTGTTGCTCCTTGCTAATCATTTTCATTTAAATACATTTTTAAGGGTAAATTGGTAAATTTTCTGGCGTGAAAAAACAATTTATGACTTGTTTAGACAAGTTACAAGAATGTATTATCTTTTCAAAGAGTAACATCATAAATACAATGAATGAGACTTCAATCAAAAGCTGATGTTCTAGTACGTTAAACATACTATCATCATCATCAGTTCAGCCGAAAGACGACAACTGCTAGACATAGGCCTCACCCAAGTACCGCCACTAAGGCCGGTTCTGTGCTTCCCGCATCCAGCGGATTCCTGCAGTCTTCACCAGGTCATGGGTCTACCTTGTCCGGCCTTCCAACGTTACGTTTCCGTTACGCGGTCGTTACTCCAGAACCTTTAGGCCCCATCGGCCATCTGTTCTGCAAGCAATATCCACTACCACTAAAGTTTGGCAATTCTTCGAGCTACATCGGTTACCTTGGTTCTCCTGCGAATCTCTTCATTTCTGATTCGACCACGTAGGGAAACTCCAAGCATAGCCCTCTCCATTGTCCTTATTTAAAAAATACTTTCAATCTGTCAATATTGTACCAATATTATTATTAGCAAACCCAAAGCCATTCATGAAGCTTTATGACACAATGCTATATAGGTATTTAGGTGCCGTCACACATACTTATCTGTTTTGTGATCCTATAAACAAATTATTATTCTCCTCTACCAAAATATGAGTCTAAAATTAAAAATGGTACTTCGAATATGTATTCGGAGTACCGATTTTAACAAGTATATGACTAATATTATTAATAATAGGTTGGGGAAAAAGTTTTTTCGCATTTTTTAAGAAAATTCAAAACATTTTTTAATATAGTTTATTTACATTTAACTAAAGTATGTAGGTACCATTTTGTTCGATAACTTTTTGCCATCTTGTAGGTAGGGACATGATCCCATTGCTATAGAAATTTTGGGATTTCTGGTCAAAATACCGCGACAAGTGGTTTTGGCAGTCCTCTCGTGATGTTAACCTGACACTGCCTAAAGAATTCTGAAGAGACCGAAACAGGTGGAAATCTGAAGGTGCAAGGTCAGGACTATACGGCGGATGCATTAAGACCTCCCAGTCAAACTCTCTTAATTTTTGCTGAGTGGCTAAAGATGTGTGAGGTCTAGCGTTATCATGATGAAAAACCACACCCCTTCTGTTGATAAATTCCGGCCGCTTTCTCTCAACTTCTTGCTCTCATCAGTTGTTTGCAGAAGAGTTCAGAATCGATGGTCCTGCCTGGTGGTAACAGCTCATAATGAATAATGCCCTACCAATCCCACCACACACACAGCATCACCTTGTTGCGAGTTAACCCGGGTTTCGCCACAGTCTGTAAAGCCTGACGGGCCTTTTTCGCACGTTCTTGTAATACGTGATCCACTTTTCATCACCAGTTATCAGCTTCTTCAAAAATGGTTCGGTTTCATTACGTCGTAATAAAGAATCACAAATGAGTACACGGTTCATTAGGTTTCTTTCAGTGAGCTCGTGAGGTACCCAAATGCCGAGCTTTTTTGTGTACCCAGTTTTTTTCAAATGCGCCAAAACTGTTTTGTGGTCAATTTCCAGTTCTTCAGCTACGTCGTAACTACTGATACGCCGATCTTGCTGCACTTTTTCAAAAATGGCATCCATTTTATCCGTAATAGGGCGACCAGAGCGACGTGCATCTTTGACATCAAAATTTCCGGATTAAAAACGCTTAAACCAAATTTGTGCTACTCTCACAGTCCATAAACATCTCAAATTTTTTTCGCGGCTTGCGTTGCATTTTTATCTTTTTTGTAGTAAAATTTTAAAATGTATCGAATTTCTTCATTAGATTCACTCATCTTGACGGTACGAAAAACAAATGAAAATCACACATTTTCCTAATTTGAATTTGGAATTATGTTCTTTAAAATTTAAACTTTCAATGATACCAAAACCAGCCAGATACAAATAGTATAGCCAAAGAGATTTTATTACAAGTTCATACATACTATAATGCAAAAAGGCTTTTTCCCCAACCTAATATTATTGATTACTCACTAAATAAATGTTTTACGATAATCTAAAATAGAGTTAAGTATTATTTTAGTGTCAGAATAATCAATAAATCCATTACCTTGATTATTTCATACTTGCTGCTGCTGATTATTTGTTCAATATTGGCACTGTCATCATGATTATATGTTGTGGCGTATTGCGTTCTACGCACATATCTACTTAGTTATAGTTATGTATGTCTTAAAGAAATATTTAATAGGCAGGTCTTCGAACAAAGACTAGTCGCTAAATACACTTGTGGCACAACACACGTCTTTTCTTACAAAATTCCTATACAAACCAAAGTGAACCCTTATTACATTAACATATGGTCGTATTCGAGCCGAACGTAGCAACTACGGAGCGATAAACATCTGGCCGATTGAACAAAGGAACCGCATTCCAGAGCGATAAGGATTCATAGAAAAAACACCTCGTTCTAGTGGAGCATTATGAATATGTTTGCAACTAAGTAATTAGCGCTACGACGGAAGATTACCAAGTTTTACGAACATTTTGATTGAAGATTGTTTAAAGTGAATTAACAATGAATACAACGAAAGAACAACAGCAATATCTCGCTGTCTTGGAAGATGGTGCTAATTTATTACGAAAAACGCAAACAAACTTGAAAAAGTGTCCAAAGGGAAGACTGACAAAGGGTTATATAGAAGCACGTGTGAAAATTATTGATGAGTATTGGATGTCATTCAAGAACGCACATGACGGGTTAGTAAAGATAACACCCAAAGAACAAAGGGGAACTTTGCCATACTTTTTGAACGAAGAATTCTTTGTTTATGAAGAATTATACAGCTCATTACAAGGTGATTTGAAAGATATGATTACGTCGTTAGCGGAATCGGCATCGATGGATCCGAGAAATTCAAGCATGAACGTAACATATGCATCGCAACATATAGTGCATTTACCGAAAATTGAGTTACCTAAATTTAATGGAAATTATGAAGGATGGCCGACTTTCAAAGATTTGTTTGGTTCTTTGGTGCACGAAAATAATAACCTCAGTGATGTACAGAGATTACATTATTTAAAAACAAGTGTGAGTGGAGAAGCTGAGGCGTTATTGACCCATATACAAGTGACATCCAGTAATTACGCAACTGCATGGAATGTTTTAAATAAGAGGTATGGTAACAGACGTATAATATTAAACTGTATTATGAAAAGATTATTTTACCAAAAAAAAATGACTTCGCAATCAGCCGTCCAATTAAAGGGCTTGTTAGATACAACTATAGAATGCCTAAATAACATGGAAAATTTAAAAATAACTACGGGCTCTTGGGATCATGTAATAATATTTCTGCTCGTTCAGAAGTTTGACCCAGAGACACATAAAGGCTGGGAAGAGTACGCCTATAAGGAAGACAGCGAAGCATTGCCTACTTGGAGTGAATTAAAGAACTACATGGAGTCCAAGTTCCGCACCTTGGAGTTAGTTACAGGCGTTACAGCTAACAATAATACAAGAGAAAAACAAGCTAAAGAACGTTCTTATCATGTTGCCACACCAACTACAGAGAAGACATGCATCATGTGCAATGAAAACCACACGTTGTGTCACTGCAAGAAATTTATTGATATGAAACAAGATGAGCGAACCGAATATGTCAAGAACAAACATTTATGTTTTAACTGTCTAGCACTTGGACACTCTGTGAAGAGATGTAGACTACCAGTGTCCTGTCAGAAATGTCACCGACGTCATCATTCTTTACTACATGAGACTAAGAACACAGAACCAGCGGCTACACCGAGCACTTCACAACCGTTGGCTTCACAGCATGTAGTAGAAGAAAAAGAACCAGTTCAAATGAACACAATGATCGCGTCGCATCATACAACTAGACATGGAATAGCACTGTTAGCGACAGCTGTAGTGGAAGCAACAAATACAGAAAGTCAAATCATTTCACTACGCGCGCTGATAGACCAGGGTTCTCAAGCTACATTCATAAGCGAGAAAGCGACTCAACTATTGAAATTGAAGCGACAACCATTCAAGGGAAGTGTTGTAGGAGTGGGATCTTCGAGAACAGAGATCAAACACGTGGTACAGCTTATTATAAGATCACAGTGGGACCATAAATATAGTTTACCGATCCAAGCCTACGTGATGTCGAAACAACTGACCACTAAGATACCCACCAAAACAATTGTCAAACAATCATGGCCTCACATTGAAGGGCTTAACTTGGCTGATCCGAGTTACTTAACACCTGGTTCTGTAGATCTGCTATTAGGAGTCAAGGAATATGCACAGATTATACAGCCAGATTTAATAAAGGGTCCACCAGGCACTCCAACTGCACATAAAACAAACCTGGGTTGGATTATTTTCGGAGACATCAATGAAAAACCTCAAAACGATACCTACCTTGTGATGCATCACCAAGTTGACGTAGACGAAATCTTGAAATCGATATGGGAAATAGAGATTGACAAGAACAGATATTTAACAAAGGAAGAAAAGATGTGTGAAGATATCTACGAGAAAACAACAACTAGAAATGAGGAAGGAAGGTACATAGTCAAATTACCTTTCAAAACTTACAGTCCACAACTAAATGAAATGAGCACGAGTACAAAATTACAAACACCTGAAGGAAACACAAAGGAGATAGCCAAACAAAGATTCTTACAACTTGAGCGGAAGTTTAAGAAGTCATCAGACCTGAAAAAAGAATACACAATGGTTATAAATGATTACATAAAACAAGGACACATGGAGAAGATACCTGAAAAAGAAAGGGAAACAAAATCAGTTTACTTACCTCACCACGCTGTAGTTCGTACCGACAAGGAGACCTCTCGAACACGCGTTGTCTTCGATGCTTCCTGCAAAGGAACAAATAATATTTCACTAAATGAAGAATTATTGGTAGGTCCGCAACTGCAAGATGATTTGAGAATCCTTCTTATTAAATGGAGAATGAAGCGTATCTGCTTCATGGCCGATATCAAACAAATGTATCGCCAAATATTGGTGACTCGTGAAGACGCAGACTTCCAGCGAGTTATCTGGAGACCCAACGAGGATGATGATTTACACGAATACCGTTTGCTGAGGGTCACATTCGGTACAGCATCTGCACCGTATTTAGCTGTTAGAACACTGCACCAAACAGCTGATGATGAAGGAAGAGATCAACCACTTGCTGTACAATCCATCAAGGATAATTTTTACATAGATGACTGGCTTGATGGAGCGGATGAAACCGAAACTGCTATTTTTCTAGCCAAAACTGTCACAAACATACTACAAAGGGGCGGTTTTCAACTCACGAAATGGTCATCAAACGATATTAATTTTATGAAATCTATAGATGAAGCAAAAAGATCCACCAACGCACATATAGACATGAATCTTGATGGAACAATAAAGGCATTGGGTATTGTATGGAACCTGAAAACTGACACATTTCAATACAACCTGACTTTACCAACATCTGAAAGTACTTATGTAACAAAAAGAAGTATTTTATCTGACATACAAAGGCTTTTTGATCCACTTGGTTGGATTGCACCGAGTACAGTAATGGCAAAAATACTGTTACAGAAACTATGGCTCGAAAAGGTGAATTGGGATCAGAACGTTAGTGAAACGTTATGTGATGAATGGAATCAGATAAGATCAGATTTTGCTAGTGTGAACGATGTACAAGTAAACAGATGGCTTGGTACAATGGAAACAAACAAAACAAATATACAAATACATGGATTCAGTGACGCTTCGATAAGAGCTTACGCTGCAGCAGTATACATAAGAACTGAAACAAATGACAAGGTTGAAATAAAACTCATTGCTGCAAAAACAAGAGTAGCACCCCTGAAAACAATATCCTTACCAAGACTAGAGTTGTGTGGTGCATTACTTCTCTCCAAGCTTATGAAACAAATTGGGATAGCAATGAAAATTACAACTTCAGATATGTATGCATGGACAGATTCCTCTATAGTTATAGCATGGCTATGTGGTGATCCCAACCGATGGAAAACGTTTGTTGCCAACCGCGTCGTTGAAATTGTAGAAAACGTAAATAACAAGCGCTGGTATCATGTACAGTCGAGTGATAATCCCGCAGACTTAGCCTCTCGAGGAATGTTGCTGTCCGAACTAAAGAACTGTGACTTGTGGTGGAGAGGCCCAAGTTGGTTATCTGAAAAAGAAATAAAAATTAGTAAACAGGAAGTTATGACAACAGACATGGAAATTAAAACAAAGAAGGTTATTACTCACCTCAGCACAGAAGAACAAGAGAAATCTATAACTACAAAATTTGAGAATTTTAACAACTTATCGGAATTACTTAAAGTTGTTTGTTACTGCAAAATATTCTTGAACTACAAGGTCAATGTGAACATTAATAAACAAATAACAACACAAGAATTAGAAGATGCACTGACAATTTGTATAAAAAGAGTTCAAGAAAAAGAATACACGGAGGAAATAGAAAGATTAAAGATACATAAACAAGTGAAAAGGAGAAGTCCGTTGCGATCCCTCAACCCTTTTCTTGATGATAAACATATCCTCAGGGTGGGCGGTCGCCTCAGACACGCAAACTTACCTGATGAAAGAAAACATCCAATTATTCTCGGAAATAAAAACACATTGACACCTCTGATTATAGCCGACGCGCACTTAAAGACGCTTCACGGAGGAATTCAATTGATGTTATGTTATCTACGGTCAAAATACTGGATTTTAAAGGCAAAATCAATGGCTAAGAAACATGTTCACAAATGCCTCATTTGCGCTAGACTTAGTGCTACTACTAGAGCTCAGATTATGGGAGATTTACCCGATGAGAGAGTGACTCCATCCAGACCATTCTTGAATAGTGGGGTAGACTTCGCGGGGCCCTTTCAGATTTTGTTATCTAAAGGCCGAGGTAACAGGACAACAAAGGCCTACGTTTCTATATTTATCTGTATGTCCACGAAGGCAATCCATATTGAACTTGTAAGTGATCTTACTTCAGAAGCGTTCATCGGCGCTTTTAGACGTTTTGTTGCTAGGAGAGGCAAATGTAATCACCTGTGGAGCGATCAAGGGCGTAACTTCGTGGGAGCTGACAAAGAACTCCGAGATACGTGGAACGAAGCAAGCTTACAGTTTACTGGAGAAATTGCACAAACACTAGCCACAGAGGGTACTCAATGGCATTTCATTCCCGCTTACAGTCCCTCTTTCGGTGGATTATGGGAGGCCGGTGTTAAATCTATAAAATACCACCTGAAAAGAATTGTAACAACCCACCTAACATACGAAGAGATGACGACGATACTCTGCCAAGTAGAAGCTTGTTTGAATTCCCGTCCGTTATGTCCCATGAACGACGCTGATCCTGACAACACGGACCCACTAACGCCAGGACATTTCTTAATTGGAGAGGCACCTATTGTTGTACCATCACCCGATATGAAAGACATAAGGCTGTCCAGTTTATCTCGCTGGCAACACACACAGAAACTTGTTCACGACTTCTGGCGGCGATGGCAGGATGAGTATTTATCCAGATTGCAACAGCGTCCTAAGTGGCATAAAAAAGAAGAAGAATTTAAGATCGGAGATGTCGTCTTGATAAAAACTGATAACTTGCCACCTGGAAAATGGTCATTGGGACGAATCGTCGATAAGCACCCTGGTCCGGATGGTCTAACGAGGGTGTATAGTGTCAAAAGTGGTAGTTCCGTAACAAAAAGAACTGTAACAAAATTATGTCCATTGCCTCTCAATGGAACCTAATTTGTATGTCCCATTATTGTTTTATAAAATTAATTTTATTATGGTTTGCTGATTTACACTGTTTAAAATATGCTCTTTAGAAATGCAGTATTAATTTTGTTGGTAATTGTTTTATGCATGTTAAATATTAATATCACTGACCCCCACCAACAGATTTATATAACGTTGTTTAGTGATAATCTCATACTTATGTAAATTTTTAAAATAATTGTTTCTTAAAAGACCTATAGGCCTTTTGGTGGGCGGTATGTTGTGGCGTATTGCGTTCTACGCACATATCTACTTAGTTATAGTTATGTATGTCTTAAAGAAATATTTAATAGGCAGGTCTTCGAACAAAGACTAGTCGCTAAATACACTTGTGGCACAACACACGTCTTTTCTTACAAAATTCCTATACAAACCAAAGTGAACCCTTATTACATTAACATTATATAAAAGTTACAACATACGACGCCGGTCTTATGATCATAATAATATGATTTTTGTCTACATAAATAAAGTCAGAACAAATTAGGGAGACAATGCAGAAGTTTGTCCATGATCAGAATTCTTGTTTCTTGATAATAAAAAAAAACATGAAATACATGGACAGACACAGATTTTAATAGTAACAGATTTTAGGAGAACCTTTAAAAAAGTTTGAGCTAAGGACGGTACTCATCGCGGGAATTCGCTTTACGAATTTAACTAAAAATACCGTTACCGTCCAATTACAGAAAAACCTTAAAAATTTGTATATTTTATTTATTCTTAATTTGCACTAAACGTTGTACATAACAACTGGGTCGTTTTTATAAGCCTCTCTCCTAGATGCTGAATTTTGCTGCTTTGAAAAATAATTTTAATAACCGTTAATAATACAGTGAGAGAAAAATAATCCTAATTAAAAAGTGTAAAATATAAAAGTAAATTTAAAAAAATCAAAAAAACCTGACTGCGTAAACAGTGAAGTTTTAAAAACATGGAAACAAGATGACCTAATTTGTCTGCAAACAATCTCAAGCAGTCGGAGGCAATTAATTAAGTCTTTATTGTTTAATTTAAGAAGATGCCTCATCATCATGTTTTCAACTTTTTTATAGTTCACATTTTACGCAGCCGGGTTTTAGATTTTTTAAATTATTTTTTTTTTAAATTTAAGAATATGCCTCCTACTGCATGTGATTGTTTTATAGTATTAAGTGGGATTTGGAGACACAAATATACATACATAATCTTGTTTCCATCGTTTTAAAGTTCACTTTTTACGCAGTCAGGATTTAGATTTTTTAAATTTACTTTTTATTAAAATAAAAGCATTTTTATTCAGCAGCCTACTTATATCTGCAACGAGTATGGAACAATAAATATTCACTATTAACACAATGCATTTCGAATACGTTAAAGTTCCCCTTTTTTTTTTTTTTTTTTTTGTGGATGGGAAATCATCAAATAACTTCTCCCGCTCTGGGTGGAGCGGAAGGGCGTGTCAGACTTTTACTGACTAAAACCCACCCGTGTTCCTTCAGTTGCCTATGCCAGGGCCACGGTATCTTTTTCAAACAACCCGCGACCCCAGCGGCATTGGCCCTATTGGACCCCATCTTTTGCTGACATCTCTTTGAGGCGCGCGTGGAACACAACGCGCCGTCGACCCGGGCCTGGTCCTCACCGGACGGCGAGCTACCCACTACTCACCGTCCGCAAGCCCGCGCCTACGGTGGCCGGGAATCGGCTATCAATTCCCGCCGCCCAGGGCGTCTCCTGCGGCGACTGAGGGCGTGAGGCTGCCTCTCCCTCACGCGTTCAGCCTCCTCCTTCGCGAGCATTACCGCTTCGCAGAAGGAGGTGACGGCCTCCCATGCACTCTCGCTCCGCACCATGGCCTGGACCAGGCTCGGACGCGAGAGATCGCCGCCGCCGATCGCCTCCGTGAGAACACGGCGGTGCTCTGCCCAAGCCGGGCAGACCTCCACTGTATGCTCCACCGTGTCCTCTGGGCGATCCACACAATGGTGACACCCGGGCGTTTCCTCCCGCCTTATGCGAAACAGGAACCTCCCGAAACAACCGTGTCCGGTGAGGACCTGCGTCAGGCGGAAGGTGAGGACGCCGTGGCGCCTCTCTAACCACTCCTCAAAGAGGGGACTTATCGCCGCAATTGTGGCGTGCCCAGCGCTGGGCTGCGACAGTCGCACTCTCCATGTCGCCATGAGATCCCGCCGGAGTTCTGTCCGCTGTACCGTGATTTCTCGCGGCAGCGGAGTTACGCCCCGGCGTTTTGCCTCCTCGCGCCACTCCCACACGTGCGCGAGGACTTTCGCCTCCAGATCCCACGGCGGCAATCCGGCAAGGAGGCTCGCCGCCTCACCGGAGACCGTGCGGTAACCCCGGACTAGCCGAATGGCCATGACCCTCTGGGACGCGTTCAACCGGCGGACTGGCCGCAGCCTCAGGGAACGCGCCCACACCGGTGCCCCGTAAAGGGCCATGGACCGCACGACCCCCGCGTAAAGCCTCCGGCAGGAGGCGTTTGGACCACCTAGATTGGGCAGGAGCCGCTTCAAGGCAGCCCCAGCCCGCTCCAGTCTGGGAGCCAAACGTCGGAAATGCTCCACGAAGTTCCACCGGCTGTCGAGGATGAGTCCCAGGTACTTCATCGTCGACTCGACTCCGATGCGAACCCCTCCTACCGTTATTTGGGAACCCGACGGTGGCGCATTCCGAGGACCATGAAAACACATGGCCTCGGACTTGTGCAGGGCCACCTCGAGTCCCAACTGCCGGATCCTCTCAACGACTATCGCAACCCCGCGTGTCGCTAATTCAGCCGCCGCCTGGTGCGACCTCCCCTGCGCCAGGACCAGCGTGTCGTCAGCGTAACATACTACGCTGACGCCGCTAGGGAGGTCGGCGCGCAGCACCCAGTCGTACCCGATGTCCCACAAATGCGGCCCCAGGACCGATCCCTGTGGGACACCGCACGACATCTCTCGCCGGTTCCACTCTCCCTGATGACCGGGGTAGATGACGGCCCTATCCGTCAAATAGGCCTCAACCACTCGACAGAGGTAGGTCGGCATCCGGTGATACCGGAGTGCCTCCCTGATGCAACTCCAGGGCAGGGTATTGAAGGCGTTGGCGATGTCTAGAGACACCGCCAAGACGACCCCACCCCGGGCCACAGCATCCCCCGTCGTGAGGGCTCGCACGCGCATGATGGCGTCCACCGTAGAGCGCCCCCTGCGGAAACCAAACTGGCTTTCCGCCAAATCCGGCCCCTCCTGCACCAGCCACCCGACGAGGCGGTCTGCAATAACTCTTTCAAAGAGCTTGCCCACCTCGTCGAGCAGCACGATGGGTCGGTAAGCGGACGGAGAGTCCGCAGGGCGCCCCGGCTTCTTAATGAGGACCAGTTTCCCCGTCTTCCAACGAAGTGGGAACTGGCCCCTCTCCAAGCATGCACTTAGGAGCCCCCCTAGTCGAGGCCCGAGAGCCCCAAAGGCCAGAACCCAGGCTCTTCCAGGTAAGCCGTCGGGTCCTGGGGCGGCATTTTTGGCACTCAGCCTACGTACCGCCGCTCTCAACTCTACCTCGGTCACTTCCGGAGCATCGTCGTCGTCGTCGGTGATGTGGTCCGCAATGGGCACCGCAGGAAGCGGAGCCATGGGCGGGGGAGTATGTTCCCCTCGCGAAGGGAACAGAGCGCTCACCACGTCCTCCACGAGCTGGGGCCGGAGACTCTGCGTCAGCGGGGGCGCCCATGGGCGGAGTTTATTCCGCACCATTTTATAAGGGCGTCCCCATGGGTCCCTGTTTAGAGTCTCCAGCGACTCCTCGCGAGCCAGATCCCTGGCCCGCAAGATCTCCGCTCGGAGGGTAACATGATCAACATAAAATGATATTCAAATAGATACATAAAAAAGGATAAAATCCGTAAATAATTAATGGACATACTTAGATATTAAATTGTATCCAAATACTCGACGCTCTTCCTCCTCTCTCCTACTTAATCTATGCTGTGCCCGACAGGGTCCATAATTGTGACTAATCAAATTATTCCAACTTGTAATACATTATGGTATGCAATAAAGATATTGAGTATTGAGTATTGAGTATTGAGGGCGGTCTTCGCCGCTCTGTACCCCTCGTACAGCTCCGCCTGAATGGCTTCCGTATCCGGAGGGCGGATACGGAGCCTGCGGTGCCTGGTGTACCGATGCCGCGCAGCAACGCACGCCTCGCGCAGAGCCGCCAGCTCCGGCGACCACCAATACACCTGGCGCCAGGCGCGACCGGGCTGGACCCGGGGCATTGCCACGTCACATATTTCGGACATGGCCTCCCGGACCCACTCCGCCTCGTCGTTGATGTCGGCAGGCCTGTCCGGTGGTGACACCCAGGCCTGCACGATCGAGGCTTCCAGGAGGAGCTCCCGGTCCAGCTTCTTCAGCGCCCACCGCGGACCACTCGGGGCCTGTCGGACCGGCGCGCTCGAGGTCTGGGCGGAGACATCAAACCGGATGTACCGGTGGTCGGAGTAGGTCTCCACCCCCTCTATGACGCGCCAGTCAACAACATGTGGCAACAGAGCGGGGCTGGCGAACGAAATGTCCACCACTGATTCGCCCCGCATCCGCACACACGTGGGGACAGAACCCCGGTTTAGGATGACCAGGCCTGTCTCCAGAGCCCAGTCCTCCACCATCCTGCCCCGTGTGTCCGTATACCGGGAACCCCAAGCCACATTCTTGGCGTTGAAGTCCCCGAGGACGAGCACGGGAAGGGAACGAAACCCGACGACGACGTTTTTCAACTCCGCAAGGGAGTTGTGGAACTCGGCGAGAGTTCGGTTCGGGGAGAAGTATACCCCTACCACGACAATCCCCCCGAACCGTGCTGCAACGCAACCCTGTCCCCTCTTGACGGCTTCGAGGGACAGGGTACCGGCGGCGGCCGACGAAATGAGGGTCACTGAGCCGCTCAGGTCCTCCACCCAGTAATCACTGGGCGGGACAAAGTACGGCTCAGCGACCACGGCGATGTTAATCGACCACTGCGCCATGCTCTGGAGCAACAGATCCTGAGCGGCGACGCAGTGGTTGATGTTCGCCTGGAGGAGGCGTAATGGGGCCATTACTGGCACTCCATATTAGCCCCCCCCTGAGCCTCCTGTGAGGGCTCTGCCGCAGTGAGTACGGCGGCGACGGCAGTGGAGGCGGCAACGACGGCGGCCGTGGCGGCGGCTGCGGCCGTGACGGCGGTAGCGGAGGCGGAGGGCTTGCCCCTGCCCCGGGCTTTGGTGGGTGGACCACAGCCCTTGCTTCCAGCCCGGTGATCGGCCGGCTTGCCAGCTGCCGCACATAGATAGCAGTGCGGCGTGGCATTGCACGAGCCGGCCTTGTGACCGGGCTGACCACAACGGAAGCAATGACTGCTGCGATCCACCTCCGAGGTGCATTTTGCCCCCACGTGGTTGCCCACTTGGCAACGGAAGCACCTCAGAGGTCTGGGTTCCAGCAGTTTCACCCGCGTGGAATCCCAGCCCACCTGGAACCTTCGGCCCTCCCCAACTATTTTGTGGGCCGCCAATACGGGGCAGCTCACCGTAACGGCTCGCATCCCCGTGAGGTCAGGACGGATGGTGCCTACCTTCACCTGTTCGAAGGCACACCCCCCAGTCTTGACCACGGCGGCCACCACCTCTCGCTCCGTCACGGAGTCGTCCAGACCCAGGATGCGCAAGTCAACGCACTTGGCGGGTCTGGACACTCGGGCCTCGTCCGCATTTAAGGACGCCCTGAGCCTTTCGGCCAGAGCGTCAGCGGTCGGGCCACTGGCCGCACCGGGGATCTCGAGCATCCGAGCCCCAGTCGCAGTGACCCTTACCCGCAAGCCCTCGGTGACACCGATCTCCTCCAGGTTCACCGCCGCCCTCGCCTTGGCGAGCACGTCGCGGTAGGACACGCCCTTCTTCTCCGCCTCCGGCTGTAGTGTGATCACTACAGCTGCGGACTTTGGGGCACGTAACCTCGCCGCGACGCTTCGCTCTTTGCGCCGCCGCCGCCTCTCCCTCCGCTTGGCCGACCTTGCCGCCTTGCCCTCCTTCCTCTTCTCCCCAGCTACCTGCCATTCGGCGTCAGCCGGAGGAGATTTGGGAGGCGGGGGCAGCCGCGTCGTCACCGCCACAGCTGGGGCCCTCTCAGGCGCCTTCGCAGCCGCCTTCGTGGGCGCCTTCGCAGGCGCCGTCGCAGGCGCCTTCGCAGCCTCGGCCCCGCCCTTAGCCTGCCCTGCCGACCCTGGTTTGGCCGTGGCAGCCATGGCGGCATACGAAGCCGCCTTTGGCTGGCCCGAGGCCGCCGGTCGGCCTAGCGGGGGCCGCAGGACGATTCCCTCAAGGACCGAGAACCGGTTGCTAAGGGAAGCCAACTCCTTCCGCACCAAGGCCAGAACTCGGTCCTCTGCAGGCCCGAGGCCGCCTTGCCCCTGCTGCACCCCCTCTTGAGCGCCGGCTCCGCGGAGCCTGGCCAGGTCTGCTCGGAGCTCCTCATTCTCCTTTCGGAGAAGCTCCATGGCGGCTGTCAAGCGGGCGACCTCCGCCCGCATTTCAGACATTCCGTCCGACGGAGGCCCTTGAAGTAGAGCCTCCGCTGCCGCCATAATGGAGGCCTTGGCTGCGGGTATGGCCTTGTCTTTAGATGACTGCTTCTTCTTCAAGGCCACACCCTTGACTGCAGCGGCCACGACCTCCTCAAACCTGGCCCGGTCCGAATTGGAGCCACCAGCGGCGTCCGACTCATCGCCAGACGCCTCCACGGCGCTCCCCTCGGCCGACCCGGCTGAGCCGTCCTCTTGTGCGGCGTTTACCCGGCTCCTGCTCTTCCGGCCTAGGCCCCGGCGAGCATATTTTGGAGCCGATTTAACTCCGCCGTCCGAGGAAGACTCCTGGGCATCTCCCGGATTTAGGGTCCGCTTCAGGAAAACATTTTTCCTTCCAGCGGCCCTTACCACTACGCCCTCCGGGCTCTTAAAAGTGCCCTTCGCGCCCTTCACTCCCGATGCGGCGTCGGACTCCGACCCCGCATCACTCCTCTCCCTCTCCTCTTCTCGTCTTTCGTTTTTCTTTGGTCCCATATTAGTTCCCACGAGTAAAAACTTTATCACTGGCTCAAAACTGTGGTTCGCACTAGCGATTAATTTAGCTACCCATTAATCAAGCTACCAACCTCCCTCACGGTGCGCCGCCGCTTGAAGGTTTGGGGTAATTTTTTATAGAGGTTTTCTTCCTCGCGGTCCGGGCGGTTAAGCCAAGACCCTCGACCCCCGTCAAAAGTCAGAGACATGACCTTGAACAATCTTCGGGGCTACGAGACTAACGGTGGCAGAAGGAAATGACTTCCTCCTGCCTGCCCGGCGACAGGGTTAGTGCACACCGAGCCCGCTCTTACTCCGCCGCTGTGCGTCTCTGCTTAGAGCAGAGGGACACACGTTGGAGCGTACCTCCGACAGGATATTGGCATACGGGCAACAAAACCCCTTAGGCACACGTGCCTAAGGGGAACCATTGTCCGCACCCCAGGGTGCACCGTCCCGGAGACTGGCCTTCCCCCCGGACGTATCCGTAAGGGAACTCCAGCCCACGGGCACTCGGGGAGGTTTCCTGTCCATGCACCCCGTTAAAGTTCCCCTGAAGCGTAATTTCTGAATGCGTCTGAATGTACAATAACTTCGCGGGCGTTTGACCTGACTGATTGTTTTTCCATTTTCACTTGCTTATTTTTCGTCCAGCAAATGAACAAAACAGTGTGGAATGCCAGAAATGGGGGAAAGGGACCATTTCCTGGGATAAATATCTCTTTTGGACGTCCGGAGTTCGGAATTTCGGACAAGGAATACTAAACCCGCGGAGTGATTTAGTTAGGTACAGATGTGAACGTGTGTTTTTTAGGAGACGGATTTTTTTGTTTGTTTGAATTGACGTGCACTTTTAAGAATCAACTTCGTATTAAGTAAATAGCTAGTGTAAGACTTGGTGGAGTATAAGAAAAGTGTCAAAGAAACTGTAAAATCACAACTACGTCAAATTGACGTAATGGTCCGCCTCTTGTGTAGGTAATGAAAAGGCCTTTGACTCTCAGTGACATCGTTGCTGATATACGTGGTTGCACGCTGATACTATCAAGGATGTTGGGTTCTTTATCTTAATCGCAACAGCGATTAAAGGGATTCGAATACGTGTATTGCGAATAATTAGGCACTTTAATTTCTGTACCTACTGATAATAAGTGGAACGCGGAAGTAGAACTTACCTGCAAAGTCCAACGCATTGTAAAGATAATCGTTAAACTGATCCAGAATTTCAATCCAACGCTGGAATCCAGTGACATTGGATCGATATTGGATCAATCCTTTTATTAGGGTTCCGTAGTCAACTAGGAACCCTTATAGTTTCGCCATGTCTGTCTGTCCGTCCGTCTGTCCGTCCTCGCTTAATCTCTGTGACCGTTAGCACTAGAAAGCTGAAATTTGGTACTAATATGTATACCAATCACGCCGATAAAGTGGTCAAATAAAAATTGGAAAAAAATGTTTTATTAGGGTAGCCCCCCTATATGTAAAGTGGGAAGTGATTTTTTTTAATTTCAACCCTAACGTGTGATATATTGTTGGAAAGGTATTTAAAAATGAATAGAGGTTGACTAAAATCATTTTTTGATAATGTCAATAATTTCGGAAATAATCACTCCAAAAGTAAAAAACAATGTGTTCCCCCTTCTAACTTTTGAACCACAAGTTTAGAAAATATGAAAAAAATCTGAAAAGTAGAACTTTATAAGGACTTTCTAGGAAAATCATTTTGTACTTGATGGAAACAACAGTTTTTGTACAAAAAAGACAAAAAGTTGTACAAAATAATTTCTAGACTAAGTTTGTAGTATAATCGTATATGCAAGCATTTTGTTTAACTTCGTTTACATAATTATTTTATTATCCTGGATAATAACATAATGGATACCCACCTTTAAACTCATAAGTGGGAACACTTATTGTGACGGACGGGAAACTACGGAACCCTACACTGAGCGTGGCCCGACACGCTCTTAGCCGGTTTTTTTTTTATTCTGAGCCCTTAACGTGTTAGTATATTTTTTATTTTTTTTTATTTGAGATGGGTCTACGATGGAGTGAGCTTACCCAGATTCTTCTGGGTAAGCTCACTCCATTGTAGACCCATTTCAAATAAATAAAAAAAAAAAATTAAAAGTTAATTTAACATCATGGCGCATAGAAGATTCTACTAGACTCAATGTTACCAGTATATAAAAACTAGTGTTACAAATATGAATGTTGCTAATGCAAATTATTTATGTTATGATTATTCATAAATACTTGTGTATCTTTCCTATGTAATGTTTTTGACTCGAGATTTTCTTATTACTTATTTATTTCACTGTTTTGTAACCAGCCTATTATTGTCATACTGCAGGGCAAAGGCCTCTGCTCACACAGAGAAGGCTCGAGTATCTCAATCTCATCAAACTTAGAGTGAACAGGCAGAAGCCTGTTCACTCTAACTTTGAAGAGATTCGGGTTATATGCGTTCGGGAACACAGACGCAGGTAAGGTAGTGAGTTCCAATTTTTTACCAATTACTTAAAAACTATGTTAATAGAACAATTAGCCACACACCTACATTAATAAAAAATATTAAAGAAACAATCATAAGCAGATTTATCCAAACCAGCATTCAGTATCCATCGCTGAATTGTAATAGGACAGCCGCTAATTTCGATCATCAATCTTCAGCACGCCTATAGAATAGAATAGAATAGAAGATCTAATTTTTTGCATAGAATGTTGGTTTTTACAAAAAGATGGATGAATGGTTTATAGAAATCCTTATTTATTGCCGGCGACTATAGACGAAAAAATACAACACTTCATGGACGTTGTTTTTTCTTAACATTTTTCTTTCAAATACAATATGAATGTGCTAAATCCAAACTTCTTTATAAATAAAGTCGATTTTTATAAGAAATCGAACTGGTAACGCATTAGGCACTAATTGATTTGTACTCGAGCTGTCAAAAGTGAACTAGATGATTGGAAAGATACAAAGGGAATAAATTGACCATTTTATGTAAGTTTGCCCTTCTCGTTCATTCGTTCATCACTTAAACACACAATTTATTTCATTTACGGCTGTCTGTTATAATCAATAGAGAAATAGTCGAGGTGAGCAACTGCGCGTCAAGTTCAGGAACTAAGCCAGTACATAGCAAGTTCGCAAGTCGACTGTTACTGCTCGTTTGTACTCATGTGAGCACAGACGCTGCGGCTTGGCTACGTCCTCATAATTAAGGCGGTGGCTTAGCTCAGTCAGTATCAAGGGGAACTTCTAGGAACGAACCAGGCTAGATATAATTAGACAAAGTTAGCTTACATTGTGAATATATTACGTTCACAGGAGAGATTGGCTTCGTTCTGGTATGCAGTGCCTTAAGGAAAGCTTTGACAAACTATTGTAGTATTAGTGAACTACAGTGCCTAAGTGTCCCCTACATAGTCAAACCTGTTATAAAGTTTAGTTCCTCCCTGACATAGCTCTCTAATTTCAAGTTGGTAGTAAAATCAAAGTCATTTATTATTAGTTAAAGAGTAGGAGAATTATACAAAGTACTACATAAGAATAAGTAAACACAAATACAGCGAGGTTAAAACAAAACGCAAAGTTCAAGATTTGACCGTGCTGGTATTTGAACCCAGGATTTTTAGCTTGCGAATCAGGTGCTGTACCGCTGCGTTACACCCCTGTTTGCGGGACCATTAAACTCTAGTTAACGTTCAGGACGAGTTCAAGCCAAGTTTAGGACACAACTTAGAGAAATGTTTAAATGATAAATGATTTTTATTTCTGTAAGTAGGTTTCTACAAACACTTTTACATGTCAATATTTTTTTTTTAAACTAGATGAGGTCGGCGTTTCCTATCTGACTACTCTGAGAAGAAAGGCCGACACAAACTCAGAGGTCACAGTCTCTTATAAAGTCCAGACATAATCTTGGTCACTTCATGTGAAGACCATGTAGATTGGTGTCTGAAATGGTCTTTTGAGGGAAGAACCACACAGATTGAGAGGACCTGTCCAGTCAGTGCACGCATTTGTCAGTAATCGCGCAGCTCAACTCAGAACTTAAGGAGCTCAACGATTCGACGAACAATACCAAAGAAAGGACATTGGGGTAGGCCGCTTAGATAACTCAAACTGCCAGACCATGATTAAAAATAACTGAGAGAAAAAATAAAACAAACAAAAAAAAAAAGCAATGACCTACATAGTCTTCACATTTACAATAAATTAAACAAATATAATACTTACAAAGTAAATATTCATATCAACATTCAGTATGCAAAAATAAAAATAATATAAAATTTGGAGCAGTTTAATCCCAAGCCTTTTTGTCCTCAATATAATCTTTAACGGTATAAAAAGCTTTCTGACACAACTTGCGTTTAATGAATGATTTGAATTTATTAAGGCTCAGATCTTGAACGTGGCTTGGAAGTTTATTATAAAAGCGTACACATTGACACCTGAATGACCCACCTATTTTGTTGAGCCTTGTTGGAGGTACAACAAATTTGTGTTTGTTCCTAGTATTTATATTGTGGATATCACTGTATTGTTTAATACAATTTAATGTTTTTATGGGCATATAAATGATTTTCAAAAATGTACTGAGAAGGCAAAGTAATTATATTAATCTCCTTAAATTTCTCTCTGAGAGATTGTCTCGGACTTAATTTATAAATGCATCGAACAGCTCTTTTCTGCAAAACAAAGATAGTCTGAATGTCGGCTGCATTTCCCCACAACAGAATACCGTACGACATTACACTATGAAAATAGCTAAAGTACACTAAACGGGCTGTCTCTATGTTGGTTAAATTACGAATTTTCCTAACAGCGTATGCTGCGGAGCTTAGCTTTTTTGACAATTTATCTATATGTGGGCCCCACTGAAGCTTAGCATCCAAAGTTAAGCCCAAGAATACTGTGCTATCTTCAGGATTCATCTCTTCGCCCTTTATCAACACGTTACTTATCACCTGCCTAACGTGAGGTAGCGTAAACTTAATGCATTTGGTTTTTTTCATTAAGGAGTAAATTATTAACACTGAACCAGTGAACTACTTTTGAGATCACTCTGTTTATATCGTCAGTAACCAGCTGCTGACGTTTAAGTTTAAACAAAAATGAAGTATCATCTGCAAACAAAAGTATATCATGATTATCCTTTATGAGGTAGGGCAAATCGTTAATATAAATAAGAAACAAGAAAGGACCAAGAATCGAGCCCTATGGGACCCCTATTGTTACTATAGATCCAGGCGATCTTTTTCCATTAACGTCAACGCTCTGAATCCTATTACTCAAGTATGAAGTAAGTAGATCCAGAGCGGTGTTCCGGATCCCGTAATGGCGGAGTTTCCTGATTAACGTTTCATGAAGAACGCAATTGAATGCCATGGACAAATCACAAAAGATGCCCAAGGCATCGCATTTGCCTTCCCATGCATTATAAATAATTATGTCCTAAAAGTTCGACACCGGCATCAGTAGTTGAACGACCCTTTGTAAAACCGAACTGCTTGTTATGTAATAATTTATGTTTATTAAAAAATCTTTGCAATTGGTCTAAAATTAATTTCTCAAAAATTTTACTAAACGTAGGTAGTACTGAAATAGGTCTATAATTTGTGGGGTCTGATGTACTACCTGATTTAAACAAAGGTATTATTTTACTACATTTCATGAGGTCAGGAAACTCCCCACAGTCGATAAAGTTATTAAAGATAAGAGCTAAAGTAGGTGCTACAATTTCCAAAGAAACGATAGCACCTTTAAACGTTGTCAAGCTTAAAAAAGGAAAGCCTGCCAATATTGCTTGCGTCAACATGCGAGCATCGTTAGGCAGACTTTCATACCCAATGAAAGGTTAACTTACATAGGATATCATTGTCTGTGCTGAGGGAAGCTTAACTAAACCGCCTGATATCGTGAACATTCTTTTGTCCTTCTCAGTATGAGAAGTGGCCATAGTCCTCTATTAGATAATGGTATGGTATTGCTCTAATGAATAGTATATTAGGTATTTCGGTCATTCAGCGTTGGCAAGTTCCTTAAATGTTCAAATTGCATTTGACGCCAAATTAGCGTTTACAACGTATGTTAGTTAGGAAAATTAGATATATTCTACCAATCAGAGATAAATTGTAAAAACTACCAACTGCCACTGCAGTAGCTTAAGGTTTACTGAACGAAATAAAAAATGACTTCTGAACAAGCACACGTTGTTTGTTGGTTTGTATTCCTGAACACCTGGATTTAATTTAGACTACCGAAACAGATTGCAAATACAATCTGTTTCTTCAGCTCCTTCAATATCTTTTTTAACCATTTTACACGACTGCGGCAGCGAGAAAGGGTTATGTGACGAATCTCGCTAGCTGTGAACATAATTTTTTCACTAAGCTTGTTAGGTACCTCGTATACAACCTAAACCACTAAAAGGATTTCGACAAAATAATACAACTACTATAATTTCAGCTCGAAGTTTTTCATTGTTTCAGACTTTTCAATTCTATCTCGTAATCTAGTTTTTTTTATTTGCGTTCAGTTATATTGGAGTCGGCTTCCGCGATAACCAGAAGCAAACGAACTTTGGAATTCCATAATTTATGTAATGCCATCTATTTCACCAATTCAATAACTGAACAATATCTGATTGTTTTTTTTTTTTTTTTTTTTGTTATTTGAGATGGGTTTGCTCTTGACTAAAGTCTAAGTCAGAGGTGAGAGAGACAAAGTCTACGATGGAGTGAGCTTACCCAGAAGAAGCCTGTTCATTTTAACTTTGAGAGATCTTGTCAGACTTTTAGACGGCTAGTAATCTCAGTGAATAAATAAAAATAGTCAGACATATTTTTCGCACTGATCACACAAAATGTGATAATAATTATATTTTTAAGTCAGGTGCCAATTGATCAAACACTAATTTAATCTATTAATTGTGTGATTCATTATGCGGCATAACGAGCAGCTGGTAAATTCCTTTACAATTGAATTCCTTTCAACTGAACAGAAGCAGTAATAAGCTTTCATTGAATGTCAGCTCGTGCAGTTCGTAAACTATTTCCTTTTGTTGACACCCATTTTCAGTCTTGCTTTTTTGTAATCAGTTTTAGATTGACGGATTTATATGAAACCTTATTACTTCGGCTTCCATTGCATGCAATCAGACAACTTGTTGCTTTAAGTTCTTTTGGATCTAACGGTCTTGATTTTATAATATTTTGTGACTTTTGTAAAATCTTGTCTTTCAACCTTAATCTGTAAAATCTTTGTTAAAAGGTAAATAATTGACTAATTTCTCGCATAAATTAAAAAAAAATAAAATAAAAATCTTCTTATTTAATTGATAACAGTGGCTAAATATATCCGATGTCACTACCCATACAAATTTATTTATCAACAAAAGCCGGTAATCTTGCTAATTTATGGTATATATAAATTAGCAAGATTACCGGCTTATCTATCGTTCAGCAATCTTTACAAAACTATTATCGATTTTAATATAAATGTCTTCGTAAAGCATTGCTCTCAATATTAGTCGTAGATTCTCGAAGAGAATCAGTCGCGATGGGTGCTAAAATATATTATTTTTTGATCGGAATAGTTTTAAACGGAGTGTATGGTCATGGTAGGCTGAAAGAAGGTCATACTTTGGACTCTAGAAGTGCGTTTGATCAAGATTTGTATGAGAATGTGCTCGACTCGGAACAGTGTCAAGCTCAGCTTACGTTTTTGGCGAACGATAACTTGCGGAACCTATGTGAGTCTATTTTTAACGTTTCTAAGTTCCTTTCTTTCTATATCTATATTTTTAGCGATCAGAAGTGAAAAACAAATAAAAAACAATTACAAACAACCTAAAACTAATTTATTTCAAAATAGACTTATTTTTAACACTAATTCCACTTATCATCAAATTTCGAGCAATCACAAACAACCGTTAATATTCAACACAAAAATCACAACCAATCGAAAAACCACTAAAAATAAAATATGGCACGAACTTACTGCAAAGTAGCTTAGGTACAGACAACCTTACCGTTCGTAGACGTAGCAACAAAAAGGACCGCACTCGATCGAGCGCTTGCTTTTATATGAATCGGTGAGTACCGCCACTACCCACAATAAGTGCGGCTTATACGGCCTCTCCTGATCGTGCGCCGTCCTTGGCTGCACATGAAACTCCTCCCTCGGAAGCACTGGCAGGTACGGCGAGAGTTTTATCGCCGTCTTCGTCTGAATTGGTCCTGTCTGTACTCGAAGCACCAAGAGGACCAGCAAAAGCATCTGAAGACTCACCAGCATCGTCAGGGTTGTCGTCATTGCAATCTGTATGAGAAACAAGTGGTTAATTAAACGTGACGACATACACCTTTGCCTATTCTGTCGTTCATCACGCGTACAAGGCCCTCGTACAAAAATACACTTTCACAACCCAAATTAAAGTACTTCGCTTTCAAGAGTATGCACACATCTTCACACATCATATCTCGCTCATACTCATACTTGAACTTGTACAAGTTCACCCGTTAAAAACGAGTCAACCAGGACTGCGCCTGCCAGGACAACACCTGATGCGTGTCAGAGAACACGACTTCCGGGACAACACCCGATGCGCATACACAGTACGCGTCTTCCGGGACAACACCCGATGCGCATACATAGTACGCGTCTTCCGGGTCTACACCCGATGCGCATACATAGTACACGTCTTCCGGGTCTACACCCGATGCGCATACATAGTACACGTTTTCCGAAACCAGGCACTCCAGGACGCTAGCCTTGGGAGCGCGCTGAATCTGGACCGCACCAGCCACCCGTTCCAACCAGGAAGGCAAACATGCCTCACACTCACGCGCACGCATACACAACACGTGCATTACTTGAACATAAAAGAAAACATTAATAGGTTCGCTTGGAACTTACTTTCAAAAAATGCAGCACAGCTCTCAGGACACCACTCGCCTTTCCAGGGTACCATGTACTGAGCTGCGGCCTGAGTTGTCTTGCCTCTAGCTCCACTCAACAATTTCAGCTCGTAACGATCACTTGGTAACTTTTTAGTCACACGGTATGGACCCCTCATCCCAGGGTCTAGCTTCCCAACAGACTGAGAAAACTTTATTACGAACACCTGCTCGTTAACCTGGAATACTCTTGGCGGGCGTCTTTGACGATTTACCCGGACGTTTTGGTTATCTTGATTTTTGTCAAGAGATTCTTTAGCGGAGCTCCTGCTGAGTTCCCTCATGGCTTCTCGATTTGGACTGGAGTTCTCGACGGCAACGTCGCGGATCAGCGCACGAATCACAGGAGTGGTCGCGTTGGTACCGATTAACAGGTACAAAGCTGAGTACTGCGTGGTTTTTTGCTTAGTAACATTTAAAACTAACTGAATTTTACATAAACTATCAGACCAGGTGGAACTTTTATTATTACTCTCGACACGAATCATATTAAGGACGGTCCTCACATAACGCTCGACTTGCCCATTGGAATGATGCATTTCGGGCGTTATGTAATGGATATCACAACCCATTTCAGATACCCAGCTGGTAAAAAATGACGCCTCAAACATGCGACCACGGTCACAAACTATATGTTTGGGTGTCCCAAATAAAGATACAGCGCTATAGAAAACTCGTTTCAATTCGCTTGCATCTTGTCTGTATATAGGATAGAGTAAACAAAATTTGGTAAAAGAATCGACCAAAACAAGTATAAATTTATATCCGTTGGACTCTGGTAAAGGGCCTAATGCATCATGAACTGTGTTGAAGGGAATGTCTGATTTTTCCCATGACGTAATAGGCTGACGAGGAGCTCTTGGAACACGTTTCTTGGAAATGCAAATTAGGCAATGGGAAGTATACTTTATAATAAATTGTTTCAGGCCAGGAAAGCAGAAATGTTTTAGAATAAGGTCATAAGTTTTGTCAGCCCCAATGTGCTCGTGCTCGTCGTGAAAAACACGTAATAAACTGAGCCGGTGCCTTTTAGGGATATAGCATAGTAAGCGCGACTCTTCACCAACAGGTGGATAGCGATAATAGAGCACATCGTTCTGACACACGTACCGTCTAGAGTCCAAGAGACCATCTCTCAAATTTTGGATGAGATCGACAGTCTCGGAATCAGCCGACTGGGCCATTTGTGCCCAATTCAATGGTCTATCAATGTTATTAACCTGCAACGTTGGTGGGTTTCTGCTTAAATAATATGCGTGACCCATCATTACGCCCTTTCGATATTCAATCGAAAAATTGAAATCCTGTAGATAAATCCACCAGCGTGCAACCCGTGGAAGGAGATCCTTCTTACGTTCGGTGGCCTTTAAAGCATTGCAATCGGTTACGATTTTAAAAGTTATCCCGATCAAGTAATGACGAAAGTGTTGCAGTGCTTTGACTACTGCCAACGTTTCCAGTTCATAAGAATGGTATTTTGGCTCCGCGCCCTGTGTGACTTTACTAAAATAAGCTATCACCCGTTTACCACCGTCCGTGTGTACTTGCATAAGTACAGCACCATATCCTGCACTGCTGGCGTCAGTGTGCAGCTCTGTAGGAAGGTTCGAGTCAAAAATCGCAAGTATGGGCTCGCTAGTTAACCGTTTTATAAGATCTTGCCGGACGTGATCTTGATCAGGTCCCCACTCAAATTTTACGTCTTTTTTTGTGAGACGCGAGATACATGCGGTTTTTGTCGCGTAACTTTCGATATAACGTCGAAAGTGGATTACTTGCAAGGCCTAAGAACTGGCGCACTTGTTTGACGTTACTAGGTATAGGTGCGTTAACTAGTGCCTCGATTTTGTGGGGACTCGGCCTAACCTGACCGTGACTAATAACGCGACCTAGGTACTCTACTTTGGCAGTAAGAAAGAAACACTTCCGCACCTTAATAATAATTGAGAACCCGGCTTCAGTCAAAGTCCTCAAGACATCGCGTAACAAGGTGATGCCATCATCGACTGTTAAACTCAGGATCAGCACATCATCAATATAAACCAGAACACTCCCTGCTTCTATGAATTTACGCAAGGTATTATTGATGATACGCTGATACACAGTGGGAGAATTACATAAGCCATACGGCATTTTTAAGTATTCATAGTGAGCTTCCGTAGTTACAAAGCCTGTCTTATGGATCGAGTCCTCGTCAATAGGAATTTGATGGAATCCCGACGCCATATCTAAAGACGTGAAGAATTTTGAGCCCCCAAGCCGATCAATGTGGTCATCAATCAAGGGGAGGGGGTACCTATCCCTGACAGTAATGCTATTTAGTGCACGAAAATCTACGCACATTCTGTCTGAGCCATCCTTTTTCTTGACCAAAATGACCGGGCTTGCGTACTCAGAATTTGACTCCCTAATAATCTTTTTGTCTAATAGATCCTGACATATATCGCGAACCTTAAGTTTGTCTTGAAATGACAAACGATACGGATGGTATGCCACAGGTACGTCACTTGTCAATTTGATGCGCATTTTGCCAGTATTCACGGTAGTGGTGGCTGTACCGGATATTAAAAACGGAGAGAACTCATCTATCAAAGCCATCAACTTAGCAAGTTTTGCACCTTCGAGAGGCGTATTTATTTTTTCAGGCTCGCTAACACTGACTGCGTTTACGTTTAGTACCCTATCCGGTGTATGAGTCAGGTACTGTGCGTGTTTCGTGCGAATAAACGTGACACCATCACGATTCAGTACGTCAGTCCCTATGATAATGGGCGTATTCATACACGACGCAGGTACTATGACAAAATCTACTTCGAGCGCGATATTACTAAACTCGACAGTTAAAGTGATGTATTCGCGAGCAAAAATCTCTTTATTGCTTATTCCTTTCAAAGAACATTTAATTTGATTACGCAAACCAGAAAAGTAATTTGCCACCTCTGACGATATCAAGGATACATTGAGTGCACCACTATCTATAAGGATGTCAACCGGAATACCCTGTATTACAGCTGTACTTAAATCGTTGTTATCCTTCTCGTTTGAAAGTTCGCTACACAAGTTAACTTTACGCTGATTGCTATTGTTACTTTGAGACCCAGACCGAGCCTTAGCGAAACAGTCACTTTCTTTGTGCCCTACCTTCTTACAGAAAGAACAGACGGTTTTAGCCTTATTATTGTTATCGGCTGTATCATTATTAGCATTATACTTCTTGGGACACTTATCTTTAAAATGCCCTGTTTGGCCGCAATTAAAACATTTATTTTCAGATCTACTAAGGCCGTTAAAATTACGTCTTTTACTCATATTACTGGGTAATGCAGACTTATCAGAGAACAGTTACGATTGTCAAATTTACGAATAGGTTTAACATAAGTAGCTAAAAAGGAAACTAGGTTTTCTGTCGTTAGGTCAGCATTGGTAGCTGCTGCGCGTACCTGAACATCATTGATACCGTAAATCACTATTTGAACCGTAAGTTCTTCGCTTAACCCTTTAACTACACGTAATCTTAATAATGAACGACGCGCATACTCTGCATATGACGAAAACTTGTCGGACGTGGTGTTTATAACCTCATGAAGAGTTTGCGCATAATCAATCTTTTGCGGACACAACGACTTAAATTCCTTAACGAAATTGGACCATGAGCGATCATTTGTGGCCCACTCGTTTAACCAGGTTTTTGCGTCCCCTTTCAAACAGTGAGCCACTCTCGAGAAACACTCGAGATCGTCCCAATGATTCACACGCCCAGCCCTGTCCACTTCGTTACACCACACCTCAAAATTATTCATAGCTGGATCAAAATTTGAAACATAATAATTGTTAGACTTGTTTTTTGTTAATACCCCCAACGCATCAACAAGCGCTTGGGTTGAGGAACCATTATTTTTAGCTAACAGGGGTGTGCTGTCACGAATTGACGGTGTAACATTCGAACCACTAGCGGTGTTTTCCTCAATAGCAGTGAGTCGCGACATAATAGTGCTTAACACATTTTTCACGGAAGTACCACGAGGGTAGGATCGAGATTTACCACGACGAAGATGTGAATTGACCGTTCGTGACCTAGGCCCTTCACGCGAACTATGATCTTCACCACTACGCGAGCGACCGCGACGTGATCGTGAACGAGTTCCACTACGACGCGACCGCGAACGAGTTCTATCACGGCGCGAACGAGTTCTATCACGGCGCGAACGTGTCCTATAGTGAGGCGATAGTGACCCATGCCTACCGTCCTGTCGCGATTCACTGTGACCACCAGCCTCAGAGTGAGGTGGCGTCCTAGCTAGCTTTTCACGTGATTTTGACGAACGTGGCATTTTGAAATTAACGGCTGTTTGTGTAGGTATCAAGGCTGATAATGATTGTGAGCAAATAAGTTCAATCCCACTTCTGATTTTAGCGATCAGAAGTGAAAAACAAATAAAAACAATTACAAACAACCTAAAACTAATTTATTTCAAAATAGACTTATTTTTAACACTAATTCCACTAATCATCAAAATTCGAGCAATCACAAACAACCGTTAATATTCAACACAAAAATCACAATCAATCGAAAAACCACTAAAAATAAAATATGGCACGAACTTACTGCAAAGTAGCTTAGGTACAGGCAACCTTACCGTTCGTAGACGTAGCAACAAAAAGGACCGCACTCGATCGAGCGCTTGCTTTTATATGAATCGGTGAGTACCGCCACTACCCACAATAAGTTCGGCTTATAATATATATTATAACTGTGTATTAGAGTGATGTAGGTAAAAATAAAAGAGAACTGTTCAGTTCAGCTGTTCGTATAATAGTACCCATAATTGGTGTGTGCAGTTACAATATATAAGGTTAGGCGACCTGCACACTTCACCTCCCCTTTTTTTAAAAAAAATGTTATTATTACTTAATTACATAATGCATTTTTTTTTTTCTTAAACTAACCTAACACAACATACTTATGAAAATAATATTTTTAAACATTACATTATATTTAAAAAAAAAACACATCTTATCATTTTACCAAAGTATTTTTAAGTTACAAACAGTTTTGTATTATTTTTATGAATAACAATTTCTTTGTTATCTTTTAATATTTTTACATTTGGTGTAACATCTTCAACTACTTTGTATAGTCCTAAATAAATTTTATCTAACTTATTTTATCAAGGTTGTTGAAGGACATAATAGTGTTGCAGTCAGAGATTAAGCAAATTAAAGAGGTATATGCAACCAAGGAACAACTAGAGGAAGTCAGATCTACCAGCAATAAGTCCTTAACGTATGATTTTGAGCGAAATGTGAACTACAAAAAGCGCGGTACATCTACCTACAACGCGTGTAATGTAATGGACAGCGGACCGATGTGTATATTGGAACCGTTGAACGAGTTAGACAACAGCTGTGCTACGTCGCCCGTGAAACTTAGTTCACAGCCACCTATACCTATACCTACGGACATCAGTGATGATCCCGCTGTATGCAACAAACAATCCTATGCGATGCGTGTAGGTAGGCGCGAGCCGTCCCTGTCGCACGCGAAGGCATTGCCGGCGGTAGCGCAGAGACAACCAATTAATTCACAGAATGCTGTGATTATGCCGATAACTGGGCGACCGCATAGTGATAAGCGGCAACAGCAACCTCTGCCTGATAATGAAGGGGGATGGACGGTGGTGCAATCGGCTAAGAAACGGTCTCGTTTTGTAGGAAGAATAGGAACCGCGAATGTTGGTAATTTAACTAAATTTAAGGCCGCTGACATAAAAATACCGTTCCTATTATATAATGTGTCGAGAGATGTAAGCTCTGAGGACATTGCATGTTACGTGAAGGAAAAAACGCAGGTTATTGTTGCTCCGGAGAGGATTGAAATGAAACACTCTAAAGACTACGATTCTTATAAGATTATGATTCCGAAACATCAAATAGGTTTATTCGAGAATGATAACATGTGGCCAGCTGGTGTATTCTTTAGACGATACTTTGTGTTCAAAACAAAAAGTACGCAAGGCACGGGTAAAAATGAGGTACAAAAATGAATCCTACTCAAAACAGTCGAATAACACGTGAATGTAAGCTTGTCAGCTTCAATTGCAAGTCGATTAAAAGATCCGTGGATTATGTAAGAGAATTATGTGTAACGTCGGATGTGATTGCACTACAGGAGACATGGCTACTCCCACATGATCTGGCGTTTCTACATAACATCTGTCCCGGTTTTGGAGCCACGGGCGTGTCAGCAACGGAGTCGTCAGATGTAGTGCGTGGCCGACCGTATGGGGGCGTCGCGTTGCTATGGAGATCTAGTGCGTTTGATAGTGTATCAGTGATAACCTGTAACAATGTGAGGCTGGCTGCAATTAAGGCAGTAATTGCAAGTCGGGATATTTTAATTTTTTCTGTGTATATGCCCGTGTGTAACTATAGTAACTTAGGTGAATTTACGGAATGTTTAGCTGAAATAAATGCAGAAATCTGCGGTCTAAGAAAACTACTGGCCGTCTGTGAGAGTTATGCGGAGGCTCATGGATTGAGATATAATGCCACTAAGAGTGAGGTTATGGTGTTCAAAGTACCTAAAAATACACCCGCAAATATTCCACCTGTAACGTTGCGTGGAATTCCGTTACAAGTGGTCACTCAGTTTAAATATCTCGGCCATGTAGTCACGGATGGTCTTACGGACGACCAGGATATTGATAGGGAACGTAGGGCGTTGGCGGCCCGATGCAATATGCTGGCTCGTAGGTTTGCGCGGTGCACGAAGGAGGTTAAGCTAACTCTTTTCAGAGCTTATTGCCAGACGTTTTACTCGTGCAGCCTGTGGGTTAGATATACGCAGAAGGCCTACAGCGCCCTGCGTGTCCAATATAATAACGGACTCAGGATGTTGTTGGGACTGCCTCGGTTTTGCAGCGCATCAAGCATGTTTGCTGAAGCGAGACTGGACGACTTTTATGCCATCATGCGCAAGCGAAGTGCATCTATGCTGCGGCGATTCCGAGGTAGTCCGAACAATATTTTGGGAACACTGGCGGAAAAAATAGATGGGCCGTTTATTAGACTCTGGGCTGGGAGACATGTGCGTACGGACGTACATATGCAAAATTAATTATTTTATTTTAATTTATTTTTAATTTTCACTAACAATAGGTTAAGGCAATACTAACACATTATGGATCCTGTAATCTGAATTAAAGAGTTATTATTATTATTATTATTATTTCCTACTTGATTTTTAATTAGGACTAAATCTCCGCTTTTATATTTTAAATTATTTACATTTTTGTCAAAATTATTTTCTTAATTCCTTACTGAATAATAAATTATTTCTAGCTTCAGCTTGTGCTTTTTGAAGTCTGTATTTTAGCTCCAAATGATAAGAATCAGGATTATACAAAGGATCAACATATGAATTTTGTGCTATATTAGATGGTAAATTACAATTTTTTCCAAATACTAACTCAAATGGGGTGTATTTTGTCTCAGAGTAAACTGTAGTGTTAAAAGAAAAGCACCAGAATGGAAGCCAACTGCTCCAATCTGTTTTGTTATTGTCACACTGAATTCTAAGATAAGCTCCTAGAACCTTATGAGTATTTTCCAAACCTCCCAGAGTTTCATGATGATACTCGTAAGCAGTTGAATGCAGTTTATTAATATGCAACAAATTGCATATCTCAGTAAAAACTGATGACATAAACTCTGTTCCCTGGTCTGTTATTATTTCTCTTGGGATACCATATCTCAGAATAAAATTGTTTACAAATAACCTAGCTACAGAAACAGTATCTTTCTTCTCTAAGGGATAAGCCTCGACATATTTTGTCAAGTCGCATTGTAATGTCAGAATGTACTTATAGTTTAAATTATCTACATCTAAAGGTCCCATTAAATCTAAAGTAACTCTTTCAAAAGCAGTTGATGCCGTGGATGTGATGACCATCGGTTCCTTCGTATGCCTATTGGAATGCTTTTGAATTTGACAACTTCTACACTTCTTTACGAATTCTGTTACGTCATTAGTCATTCCTGGCCAGTAATAGTACTTCCTAATATTATTTATCATTCTGTTTACCCCCGCGTGGCCACTCGTGGGTAACAGATGGAAGTCATTTAAGATCACAGTTTTCGTGTCTTTGTCAGTAACTCTTGTCACATCTTTAATAACAAAGGAAATGAGTCATTTAAAAGATATTCCTAAGCTACTTAGGAATATCTTTTAAATGACTCATTTCCTTTATGAAATTGTTAATAAATTTTTCGTAGTGCTTGCTTTTAATTATAACGAGTTCGTTTAAATTGATTTGCTTGCAAAAACGTTGTAATTCTCTCGCTAACACACTTGCGGTCGATAACGATCGAGAAATCACAAAAATTGCTGATTTTTCAGGCACGAATTTGCAGTTACCATTATCACTAGTGAAATGTTTTAATTTTCTATCTGATTTAAAGTATTTTTATTACTAAATAATACCAATTCAACACTGTCAATTGGTCGTTTGAGGATTAGGAATGTCCCAACAATTGCAAGATTTACACGCTAAACTGAAATATTTAAGAGAATATTTAGTAAAACTAGGTCCAGATAGGCGCAGACAAGATTTAGCTTTTAAGAAACTAGTAGAAGCAAAAAAGGAATTTAGTAAACTGGATTGTATTTTGACTCAGCTGAACCAAGAAGTGAAAGATCGCAAGTTAGACAAAGAAACTTATGAGGTTTTCCAAACATAAATTCATGAGATAAAATCAAATTTTCAGAAAATAAAGGGGTTATTATGTTTAGTAGATAGTAGTAGTCAAACTTGTTCTAAGGATTTTATGGAATGTTGTGATTGTGTCACAAAAATGGCTGACGCATTCGATATTAAAACTGCAATTTCGCTGTTGCCGGTGATGAATGGCCAGGAGCAGGTGACGAATCAGCTTATTGATGGTATCTTGCTATATAGTTCGCTTATCAATGATGCTAGTAAAAACCAACTAATACAGTTTGTGTTGAAAACGCGTCTCTCACCTAGTGCAAAATTACGGCTTAAACCAAATTACGCGGATGTAGACAGTTTGGTAGAAGATATTCGCATTTATTTGTTACTGAAAAAATCGTCCGTAGCTTTACAAACGCAGTTGTTTAAGGCTGCTCAAGGCCGTAGGAGTATAGAAAAATTCGGTACAGAGATCGATAGGTTGTTTGTGAATCTCACGATTGCTCAGGCTAACGATAAGCGTGATGCCTATGAGGTTTTGCGTCCACTCAATGAGAAGACTGCAATTAAAAGGTTCAGCGATGGTTTGTCCGACAAGCGGCTCGGCACCATCATCACGACAGTTTGCGTCATTGTCTGAAGCAATTGTTGGGACATTCCTAATCCCCAAAACAAAATATAAAATACTACAGCATGGTCTAATTACAACATGAAATATTACACAATAAAAAAAAAAGAAAAAATGTTAGCAGTGCAAACTTACATTGCAGTAGGTACGTAATTTACTGACCGCGTCGCTTGCGCACATTGGCGCAGCGGTCACCGTCAATGTCAAACCAGTCGAGACTTATCTACGGCGCGGAGCTCATGTCCTTCGCTCGCATGATTGTGCTGCCGCAAACTGCTTAAACTTGCTTGTGATTCATAGTTGTGCTTTCCATCTACTCATCTGGATTCTGTCTCATCTTCCTAATACATTGACTATTGTGCTACGCTTGTGCTTATGCTTTATTCCCGTTGTGCCTTCTTAATCATATGGTGTTTGTGAGGATTGTTGGAGAATACATACTATTAACCGTGCGTTGTTTTGATTACATACCACGTCATACACCTATTCCTGCACCCGCATACCTATAAAAAGATAACAGGGAATGTGAGTGTTTTTTTCGCGATAGTGTATCGACCCGGATGTAGTTAATAACTGAAAAAATAACCAATCTTAACATAGCGCCTTACAGCTAAATCACAATTAAACATGTAAAAATGGAAAGACAACAAATTACTATAAACAGAACTATGCAAATAAGAATTTGAGACAATTAAAAATAAAACCTGCTTGGTAAACTTTATTGAATAAAACAGTACTTATACCATTGTTCGAAGAACTCACACTTAATGCAATAAGCTTATTAATATAAGAACCAATGTAAGTACTTACCGCGGGTACTTCATCATTGAACTAGGTTGTCTCCCTCAATCATGTGTGAAGTGCTGATGGTCACGTTAATCGCCTAACTGTACTTGAATTTAGTTTGGTAGTTAGATTAGAAAACGCACAACATATAGCGTCCTGAAATATCAAGGTACCGATAACTACTTGAGTTGGGTGAATAACTTGGGAACCACAAAAATCTACTCGCCTTAAAACCCTAGTTTCTTAATAAGATAGGCAAAGTATTAGGTATTGGGTCTTCTTTCCATAGATTATCTCAGTAGCAGCCCGTTATCTGAATTTGTGTCCGTAGATAGCAATAGGCTCACCATCATTACATCGGACTTTAATATAAGTGACTAAATATGGGCAGAATTAATACAACAGGTGATCAGCATTACTATTATTTCAGTCATCGATGCCAGCGGCAAGCCTCCGAGTGGTATCCTCACTGGAAACTGGAACGACCTAGGAGACTATCACCAATGCCTCGGAATCAACACAGTTGCAGACAGCATGCAGTTCCAGGGCAAATACTGCACGCTCTGGGTCCCTTTGAACCATAACCCTATTGAAATAGATGAGATTCCAACATTGCCACCGGATTGGACTTGGCCGTCGACTCTGCCGACTTTCCCGTCAGAATTTCCGACTTTCCCGACTGCGGCGCCAACTACGGAGACTACAGATACAGTTGTTGAATGGACCCAGGAGCCAAATTATGAGTTCGACAATAAAGCGGTTAAGACCATGGAAAGATTTAATAGCCTGCAGGCTTACGTTTTCGGAATTACTGGAATGGGAGAGCCGATCGAATCGAGGTGAGGTTCATTAAAATACCTTTACCTTTTGGTTATAACTTGTGCTTAGTATAGAAATATATAGTTATATAATTGAAAACTCCCATTTATTACCGCAATCTGACAATAATTATGGATACTTATTGCTAAGACATGAATACAATAGCTTTTATCTTTCGAGTTTACTAAAGTTCTATAATGCAAGTCAAATCGTGGCAAAGAGCTAGAGATTAAGAAGATTATGATTACAAGCCTAAATGGATTCATTGAAAATTAGAACAAAACATTGATAAATGAACACGCTCATTGCCGTTGTTTCATTTAATCAATAAACATTTGATAAGTCTTTTTGGCTTTATTTTGTGCTTGCGGATAAGCAAGTGAAAACAGTTTATCTGAAGTAGTATCTAATGTTACAGTAACCTATTAGATTCTATCGTTTCTTTTTACAATTAGTAATTCTGTTATTTATTTTTTTTACAGAATTTTCCCATCGCTTATTGATGCTGCTCAGCAGGCTATGGTTGCAGTATGCGTCCCTCATGTGTGCACGGCAACGGAAGCTGTGGACTTCATTCAGTCCAGGCTTTATTTCCTCAACTTTACTTTTAGTGAATATTACTGCAGAATGCCTGATGACAAGCCATTTGCCGCTGCTGACTATGTTGCCATGTAAGTATATCTTATTATTTTCTTAGCTCCGTAGTTTAGTTCATTTTACAAAATTGTTTGCTCTTAAACTGATGCTTTTAAAGTTCCTCATACTTCTCCTAATTAATTCTTTTTTTTATTACTTTTATTTTGTATTTACATTTGTTTTCTCTTTCAGTACAATCTTCTCCTTCATCGGCCTGCTACTTATCTTAAGCACGGGTTACGACCTCATCCAAACCTTCTTATTCAAACGAGGTGAGTTTAATGGCATTTAAGTAATATCTACACTCAAAGGTACGATATTTACCATAGGTGAAACCTTAATATTCAATAATAATATTTGCAACAGAACTAACATTTGACATTGCTATCGTTCGCGCTGCGCAGTTGTCACAAAATACACATAAACGATAATGATACCCGTGTTACTCAATACAAATCATTGTGACTTGATTTGCAAATTTGCGTATCTCGACTAATTATCGGAGTTTAAATCTTAATAATAACAAATTAAACGTATATTTTTGATTGCAAAAGACATTTTTTTAAAGTAAATCTCACGAGTTCTTACTTCAGATCCTAGAACCATTCTTCATGTAACAATCGACTCCACAGATGCATCCCGCGTCAACAATCTGTTTGTCAGCTTCTCCATCTACACCAACACCCGTCGATTTCTGTCCTTCAAGTCTACTCCTGGCGCCCTCGAGTGTGTGGACGGCATCAGAGCCATCTCCATGTTGTGGGTTGTCGTGGGACATACCTACTCCATGAGCTTCCTTGGCTTCCTCCACAATGTTCTAGACACTGTGGAAGTAAGTAACTGTGCTTCTTTTCATTAAACCTTTATGCTTACTTTTTGACGATGTCTGTGTATTTTATATTAGATCTTATAAATCAGTTCATTCCACGTTTTAATCTGATTAAAATTACTTGACTTGCTGTCGTATCCAAAATGAACAGCCAATTCCTTTCTTTTACAGTGGTTATCTAGTTTCGAAGCCACGTGGATCAGTTCGTCCCCAATTACAGTCGATACCTTTTTCATGCTCAGTGGTATACTTGCAGTATACACCGTTATTGGAAAGATCACGAGAAGTAAGTGCATTCTTTTGTTTTTTGATGAATCCTTTGAATCTTGATCGTTTGAATACAATTTAAATGTAATCTTAGTAAAAAACGCCATTTTGACTGTTTCATAGCAAAGAAGACATTCGAATTTTAAGAATAAATTAAACAAAACGCTATTATTTTGTAGTGTTATATATTATTAGTATTAGTATTGATAAATAGCATTAGAAATTAATCATAGTTTCTGGTCAGATTTTATCAAGTTATCCAACAAATAGATAGATAGGCAGGTACTAGAAATTTTGCTGATTACAAAAAATTAAATAGCAAGCTCATCCTAATATGTGGATTTTGTATAAGTTCAAGTAAGTTCCTTGGAAAAAAAGTTTTTTTTTTTTAATACTTCTGTGCTTATTAACTGTCGAGCATTTGATATCAAAGACTGATACTGATTTACTTGTTCTTTTTAGCGCGTTTCGTCAAGACCCTCCACCTTTTCTACTTAAACCGTTTACTTCGGATGTTCCCACTTTTGGCGGCCCTGGTCCTGCTCCAGGCTTCCATATTTAACCATGTCTCTGATGGCCCATACTGGCTCAACCAAGCCCATGCTGCAGAGAACTGCAGAACATACTGGTGGGCTGCGCTACTTCATATCCAGAACTATGTGAACCCTATTGATATTGTAAGTAGCAATACATTTGTGCCTCGTTTTACCTTTGTCAATATCATCAACTTCCTGCCCTGATCAAAATTGAGTTGTGATATTTTAAGGGAGTCTTGGCTAAATGATAATAGCCGCACGAGTCGATCGAAGCGGTTAAGGTATGTTTGCCGCGGTTAGTTTGTTGATGGTTGACCATCAATCACATATACAAAAACACGTCAAGCTGTTGGTCCCGGCTGTCACTTGTAGATCTTTGATCGTCGTTGCGGGTAGTCAAAAGCCCAAAAGTCTGACAACCGTCTTATCAAGGGGTATGGTGTCACCCCCTGAGATTTTGAGATCAGATAGTCAGTCATAGTAAAATCAGCCCATAAAATTCCCTCTGCTGGGACACAGGCCTCTCGGTGAGAGGAGTGACACCACGCGAGCCCAGTGTGGGTTGCTAGATGTCACATGACTTCTAATTTTTGGTTCTAGGACATGCCGGTTTCCTCACGATATTTTTCTTCACCGTTTTGAGAGCAGTGGTGATGAAATAATTTACTTTAAAGTTAAGCAGTTGTCTGAATTCGAACCTACGACTTACAACTCGTAAGTCGCGGCCGTTACCACTGGACCACCGCTACCCTTTGATAGGCAGTCGCTGTTTGTGAAATACTGATATTCAGCTGCATTTGGTTAGACTGGAAGCTGACTCCAAAATTGTTGGGAAAAGGCTAGGCAGATTGATGTATTGGTCGACGCAGTGTATTTTCTTCTTCCCTACATCTCTTTAAGGCGTCATATATACCAGTAGTCAACCTCTTTGTACATACGAGTATATTATATCATCTTTTTTACAATCCATCCATCGATTTTTTGGTTTCTTTGTCAATATAATCTTGTTGTTAATTTAACTTTATTTTATTTTCAGTGTCTCCCCCAAACCTGGTATTTGTCAGTGGACATGCAGCTATACATCATCTGTCCTATAGTCCTAGTCTTTTTGTTCGGACGCGAGAGGATCGCTTGGTGCATCCTAACCGCAATCGTGCTTCTCTCTCTCGTAGCTTCTTCACTGTACAGCTTCCTGAATGAGTATTCTGCTACGCTTTTTAATCCAGCGTAAGTGTTTAAAAATCTGATTTTGATATCTTTTGTAGAAAATTACCTGTAATATTACCTGTGGTCTCAGCTGAGTCTCACTTATTTCCCCATAATCAATAATTTTATTATTAAAGGCAAAACAAACGTGTCATCTATGCACTATTGCGGAAACTCACATCTGACCAATTTGAAAACAAAATCCCGTGCACACGATGACCACAGCATTTGTTAGCAAGCGTTACCATAGCGGCCGAGCGCTGCAAGCAAGAATAGTCCTTACGGTGTATAGATGTAAGTTTCCTCGATAGTACACACTAATTGAGATTATGATAATATTATATTCAATGCTACTCTCTTGATTGTAATTACCTATTCGATAGTTGATGGTAATTAAATATTTCTTTTACAGACGTATAGCTCAGTTCTATGATTATGTCGAGGATTATTACTTCAACACTCTGGCCCGTGCACCTCCCTTCTTTGTCGGCATGAATTACGGGTACTTGCTGTACTTGTGCAAGGACAAGAAGATCAAAATATCCAAGGTTAGTTTTATTTACGGCAACCTTCAATTCATTACTTTCAATCTCTTCAATAAATTATTGTATTAAAGCAAGGTGACTTGGGACTAAATGTAACTTCATGAAAACAATAAATTTAGGTAATTAGTTGTTTCAATAATAATAATTAACATTTTAGATTGGAAAACAAGGCAAGTTTGAGTATCATATGCCAGGGAGAATAAAATGAGTAGTACATAATTTTATTCCCTGAGATCATACTTATTTAACGACATACCTAAATTTCAGATTAAAGTGGCTATTCTGTGGTTCTTGTCGTTTGCCATGATGGCATTCTGTATCTTCTCGATCTACCCTGTGATGCAGACGACCCACACAGCCCAGGCGTTCGACAACTTCCTCAATGCCTACATGCGCGCTATCTGGGCTGTTGGCTTAGGATGGCTCATCTTCGCCTGTGTTCATGGCTATGGAGGTAAGGAGTGTTTAATTTTCTCTATTTATTGAGTTACTAGCTTCTGCCCGCGACTTCGTCCGCGTGAAATTTCTTGCTCCGGCGACCCACCGCGTCGCATCGCATTGCCTTTGCACTTTTTTTCGAGACGTAATGGTCCTAGCGTAATATTAAATAGCCTTCCTTAAGAATTGGGCTATCAAATGCAAGTGATTTTTCTAATCCCAGTCTGATCCCAGTCGTAGTTCCAGAGATTAGCGCGTTCAAACAAATTTGATTACCATTAAAAAGTTATAGTGAGCCAACCTTAAAAGATAGACATACGCTCTTGCGGACTTTTTTTTTTAACTTTTTAAGAGGAACAATTCCGTGTTACATTATTGTTGCGTAACTTTAACTGTTTATGCAGCGCACGCAACGGTATCTCTCAAAAGGAATAAATTTTCCCCATTTTTGCAACATTTTGCATTGATGCTCCGCTCTTATTAGTCGTAGCGTGATGTTATATAGCTTATAGCCTTCCTCAAATGTGCTATCCAACACTAAAAGAATTTCAATTCGAACCAGTAGTTCCTGAGATTAGCGCGTTGAACCAAGCAAACAAACAAACAAACTTTTCAGCTTTATAATATTATATATAAATATTTAATATATATATTAGTGTAGATAGTAGATAAGAAATTCCTGAAACATTAATTTTCTGTTCATTATAATTACAATTTCAAACTTACCAATCCGACAGCCCAGGTGAGGTTGTTGGATTGGCGAGGTTATAATATTCTGGAAAAGAAGAACAAACCAATAACTTGTATTTTCTTTATCATTTCTAAGAAAATCCACGTAGTTATAGTAGTAAATTACATGAGCTAAAAAGGCTGAATACAAAGAGGCTATAAATAAATTCTTTCTTCATTAACTACAACCATACGTATATTCCTTAATGGGAAAGGCAGATTACGAGAATTGATTAAATGAGGCTGATATTCCTAACTCACAATAACGTTTATTTTTATACTAGTATTGTGCTTTTTAAAGATATAAACAAACAAGCGTGAAATAATCATTAATGAATTCCAATTTCGGTTTATATCTAGTCGTTGTAATGAAAGCGCTTTATTTTTATGCATTATCGTCTTTCTTTTTCCAGGTCCTATTAACTGGTTTCTCTCACTACAAATCTGGAAACTGCCTGCTCGCCTCTCGTACGCGTTGTACTTAGTGCACATGCCGATCATCTACATCTCCACCGGCACCTGGGTGAAAACGTATTACTTCACTAATGGAAACAATGTGAGTATTTATGTTTATTTCAGTTTCCAATTCTCATCTAAAATCAATCTATTCAATAAGGGTATCCTTATTAGGCACTTTTTGAGACTATTATTTTTATTTTAATATTATTTTTTGTTCACAGATGTACAGGTTCATGAGTGACCTCACGCTCTCGTTTATATTTGCGTTCATCCTCTGTATCACGATCGACGCCCCTTGTTCAACATTACAGAAGTTATTATTGAACGGTAAGTTTTACTTCCATACCCATATTTACTTTAAATTATGTTCCTTAACTGTGTACGTGCCTGATGTTCTTGTAATATAGTTTTATTGTGTTCTGTAATTTGTCTTAAGTTCAAACAAGTTTTTTTAAAGTTCTGTAATGTAAGACATCTCTAAAACAATGTTGTAATAACAGGTGGTGGCAAGAAGAGACCAGAGAAGCCCGCGGTCGCGGAAGAATCTCCTGAAGTAGGTAATTAGTGCCGTAAATGACAGATTTGTCAAGACTACGTTATAGAAAAACCAAGGAGAAAAGACTGACTGACTGATTGACTTAAATTATTTATAAAATAACTAGCGCCTCTGCTTGGCAAGATATAAAGAAAAAGATGCTGTATGGAACTGTACAGATTATCATATCCGTACAGTTCCACTTAGCTATCTCACTAAGACATCAGTCTTGGTGGAACTGTACGGATAAGATGTCTTAGTGGAACTGTACTGATATGATGTCTTAGTGAAACTGTACTGATATGATGTCTTAGTGAAACTGTACTGATATTATGTATTAGTGAAACTGTACTGATATGATGTCTTAGTGAAACTGTACTGATATGATGTCTTAGTGAAACTGTACTGATATGATGTCTTAGTGAAACTGTACCGATATGATGTCTTAGTGAAACTGTACTGATATGATGTCTTAGTGGAACTATAAGAATATTGAGGTGTAGTAAGTACTACCTATAGTATAATGTCTATGATGAACCTATGTATGTAATGTGTCTTCTATTAATATAAAACACACTTGTACTCTTTAGTCAGTAATTAAAGGTAATCGCTTGAGAACAGTTGTTTCAATAACACAACATCCCCACATGGTGACCCTTGCCATTTTTGGGGCGCGTGACGCGATTGCTATCTCGGCGTAGTGTTACGGCTCCGACGCAAAGTAAATTAACTGAACTAAGTTCGTGATAAATACACCTAAAAATTCGTGGAAATGAATCGAGAACATTTAAAACTTAATTGAACGTTCGGAAAATCAGTTAAAATGTGTCGTTCAAACGTAGAAAAGGAGACTGTCTTTGTGAACCAAAATTCTGCGGGTTCAAATAATGCACACATCGAAGAATTGAAGGCACACATTTCGACGATCAGTATAATCCTCATAGTAATTTGCGTTTTACTGGGTCTTGGCATTCTATGTTTTTCGTGGAAGCAATACAGACAATGACCATTCCTGGATCAGGGACCAGATTTTGCAAAACAGCCTGCGAAGATCGTTCAACCGTTCCAGAGCTATTCGCGAAGAAGAGCAAGTCAATCTTCCAATGAAGTAGAAGCCCGAGGGTTCGTCACACTCATCTACCTGCCTGCTATGGTGTGGTCTCATTTATTTTAAAGTGTTTGTGCGTATCAAGTGCGTTGTGCGTATAATAGTGCGTAAAACAAAATTATTCGGTACGTCGCGTGTCATCATATAAATAAAAAGACAATAAAATAATAATAAACATTACGAATTACAATAAAGAACTTTTAAGTTTAATTAGTGATATTGTTCACGTATTATTGTTAGGCATGGAGTAATAGTATATCGATGTATCATCTTACGCGCTGTGTGCTCTACTACGGTAACTCACTGTGGGAGTTTGGTATGTATTGCAATATCACTTAATTGTAAAATACTTTTGCATTATGGAATGGAAGATGAATTATTACATTGTTTAAATGAACTTATATTAATAAGGAAATATTTAATTAAAAAAGGGAAATCTCGGTTTAAAGGCAATGTTATTAAAAATAAATTATGTGAGGCTCAGACAATTTATGCGGAAAGTTAAGAATTAATTAAGCTATTATCCACAAAACAAGGAGTGAAATCAGAATTGTTACAATCATTATCAGTTACGAAAAATGACATAGAATCGTGTTATTCGCAAATTATTGTTTTGTGTACTGAAACTAAACCCGACAGCAGTAGTGACAGTGAAATTTCGGAAGCCAGTCAAAATTCAGAATTAATCATGGAGTTCGATTTAAAAACGGCGTGTAGTTTGATTCCAGTTATGACCAGTAACGAAAATAATATCAGAAGTGTCATTGACTCTGTGGAAATGTACGCAGACCTGTTATCGGAGGGGGGGGGGGGGGGGAACTACTAATGAAATTCGTTTTGAAAAGCCGATTATCTGAAAATGCTAAATTACGTATATCCAATGATTACACATCTGTGAACGATTTTGTCAGAGAGTTACGTGTAACACTTCTGCCTAAAAAATCGTTTACTGCAATACAATCCCGGTTGCAAAACGCAACGCAAGGCTGGCGTACAATCGACCAGTTTGGAACAGAATTAGAAATATTATTTACTGATCTAACAATATCGCAAGCAAATGGTAATTCTGAGAGTTATTCCGTACTCAAGCCGATCAACGAAAAATTGACGATTAAACGATTCGCAGATGGATTGAGGGATTCGAGACTAAGTACTATTATTGCCGCGCGTAATTACAATAGTTTAAAGGACGCAATCCAAGCAGCGAAAGATGAAGAGTTATCATCAGCATCGACTTCGGCGAACGAAAATGTCATGCAGTTTTCACGTCGTGCCAGAGGTAAGTTTTAGAAATGGCCGTGGTTCTTATAATCAGCAGTCAAACCAACGCGGCCGAGGACATCATTATCATCATAATTCAAGAGGTAATTTTAATCATCATCCAAATAATACCGACAGGCGTGATTTCAATAACTCACGTGGGCGATCATTCCATAATTATCGTGGTAACGGACGTGGACGAGGTTATCAAACTTCGAACGAGAATCGATCGAGTAATAAAACTCGTAGTAAAGCCCGTACCATTAGAATATTTTATACTAACAATGAATCAGATAAGAACGAAAGTATGAATACAAACGAAATGCAGTTTTTTCGATCTTAAACATAACATTTTAGCGTTGCAAGGCAAGGCAAAATTTTTAGTATTATACATACATTGGTAATAGAAAATATTTTTGGTTAATAGATACCGGAGCATCTTTGTCCGTAATTAAAAGAGATCCTTTACCAAACAATAATACAGTAATTAGAGATGAAACCATCATAAATGGTATTAGGAGGTAAAATAAGTTCATCTGGGTATGTTCAACTTAGTTTGACTCATCGGGATGACCAACACTTTGTTGACTTTAATATTAAGCTTCATGTTTTTGATAACATACCATTAAAGGCGGATGGAATACTAGGATTAGACTTTCTTTGTCAGTATGCTTCAAATATCAACTTAGAGACTAATGTCATTAGCCTATCTAAATATGGAAAGTATTATTCATTAGAACTTAGGGATGTCATAGATTACTCAGCTGAGGTGTTACATATCCCAGCACGAAGTGAGTCGATACATTATTTACTATTAAATATTGATAATAAGGATGACTGCGTTATCCAGAGTAAGCAATTAACGGAAAATGTTTTTCTAGCGGGATGTATAGGACGAATAAAATATAACAGATTACCGATAAAAATTTTGAACACAAACGAGCATGATATTTATTTACCAACTTTTCAACCAGAGATATATTCAATAGAAGAGTTTCACTTATGCAATTTTAAATCAAATAATAACAGTTTAGAACGTGCAAAGAACTTATTAGACATTTTGAAATTAAATCATTTAAAATTGGACGAACGGAAATCTATTGAAGAATTATGTTCTAAATATTCAGACGTTTTCTTTTTACCAGGTGATAAGCTAACGACCACAAATGTTTATGATCAATCCATAACTATCAAACCAAATATAAGTCCGGTTTATACGAAGCAATACCGATTGCCGCATTCTTTGAAAAACGAAGTAAATAGACAAATTCAAAAAATGATTGACAACGATATTATTGAGGAAGCAAAGAGTGAGTGGTCGAGTCCAATTTTATTGGTGCCAAAAAAAAGTGGAAATGATAAAAATGGCGACTAGTAGTCGATTATCGGAAACTTAATGACTGTATTTTAGACGACAAATTTCCTTTACCAAATATTACTGAAATTTTGGATTCACTCTCTGGTTCAGTCTATTTTTCACATTTAGACCTCAACCAAGGATATTACCAAGTGGCTTTAGATAAAGACAGTAGAGAGTTTACAGCGTTCACTACTAGTACTGGGCAATACCAGATGAAGAGGTTGCCCATGGGATTAAAAACAAGTCCAAGTGCTTTTAGTAGAGTAATGTCAGTTGCTATGTCTGGGTTAACGTACGATAAATGCTTTATATATTTAGATGATTTAGTAATCTTTTGGAGAAATTTAGATATCCATAATAAAAACCTAACAGATGTTTTAGAAAGACTTAGGAAAATTAATTTAAAATTAAATCCAGAGAAATGTAATTTTTTTAAAGAAAGAAATTCTTTATTTAGGGCATTTAGTATCAGAAAAAGGAGTCTTACCTGACCCAGCAAAAGTTAAAGTATTGCAAAATTATCCTGTGCCAACTAATACAGATGAAGTGTAAAGATTCGTAGCATTTTGTAACTATTACAGGAAATTTATTAAAACTTTGCAAAAATAACTTATCCATTAAACAGATTAACTAGGAAACATGAGTCATTCATTTGGACTGATGAGTGTCAAAGTGCATTCGAAACAATGAAACATGCTTTGAGTAGGTACTCCACCTGTATTAGCATTTCCAGATTTTTCAGAAAATAACGAGTTTGTCATTCAAATAGATGCCTCAGGGACGGCTATTGGAGCAGTCTTGTGCAATCAAAATATGAAACCTGTAGCTAGACCTCTTAATAAAGCTGAACTCAATTACCCAACTATTCAGAAAGAGTTAGTTGCAATTGTTTGGGATGTAAAGTATTTTAGACCCTATGTATATGGTAAATCATTTACAATTATGACAGACCATAAGCCTTTAATATATTTATTTTCAATGAAGGACCCATCAAACAGACTACTTAAGTTTAGACTAGCGTTAGAAGAATACGATTTTAGAATTTTATACATAAAAGGAAAGGATAATAGCGTCGCAGATGCATTGTCTAGAATTAGTATAACATCGGAAACTTTAAAGCAAATGAATAACGACATTTCGTTAGTCATGACTAGAGCTCAGAAGAAGCGTTTAGATTTAGAAAACCAATTGGATACACCAAGTTTTAGTAAACGAGACAAAACGTGGCCTGATCAACCACAAGTAGTTGAGTTACTAAAAATTCCGAGTAATTCTGTCGAAATGAGTTTTATAGAAAGTGAGGAAGTAAATAAATTGAAGAGACACAATAATATAGATGAAGAAAATGAATGTTTTATTTATAACAAACAAAGGAAGATATTGTATATTAATCTTAAGTTTAGAGCACAATTTACGCGAGCCGAATTTGTGACTAAGTTAGGAGATTTTTGTAGACAAATAGGTATAAATGAACTATGCATAGTAAAGAATAAGCAATATGAGAGTTTCATTAAAGATGTATTAAAAGAGATAAAAGATAATAAGCATTGGACCGGTCCACGTATTTATGTATTGAGAGGAGTCAGAAGAATAGATGATGAAGAAGAAAGAAAGTATATTTTACATGATTTTCATCTACTACCTACCGCAGGACATGCAGGGGTACGTAGGATGACCAATAATATAAAGAGAAAATTTTACTGGCCAGGTTTAGACAACGATGTTAGACAATTTGTGAGTAAATGCATTAAATGTCAGAAAATGAAGCATTATAGGTATGTCAAGGCGCCCATGGAGATAACTACAACAGCTTCACATGCTTTTGAAAAGATCTATGTGGACATCGTAGGTCCATTAGAAAAAGACATTGAAGGAAATTGTTATATTTTGAGGCTGCAGTGCGAACTAACTAAGTTCGTAGAGGCCTATCCTTTGAGGACGAAGGAAACCGTAAGTATAGCTAAGGCATTAGTCAATAATTTTATTTTAAGATTTGGAATACCTAATACCATCGCGACTGATCGTGGAACCGAATTTGTATCATCAATAATGGAACAGGTAAGTAAACTTTTAGGTATAAATAAATTAATGTCAACAGCGTATCACCATCAATCCATCGGTGCGCTCGAAAATTCACATAAAAATTTAGGTGCTTTCTTACGAATACAGTGTAATGGTCAAAAAGATACATGGAGTCACTGGCTACCATTTTGGTGTTACAGTTTCAATAATACTGATTATACGGAAACAAAGTACACACCATTCGAACTGGTATTTGGTAAAGCTAGTATAATACCATCTAGAGTTAGTCAAACATAGAACCATTATATAATCCAGAAAATTACCCTTTAGATCTTAAGTACAGATTACAACTAGCACATCAAGATGCTCGTAATAATTTACTCATAAGTAAACAAAAGCGTAAGATTTCTTATGATAAATCTTCAAATAATATGACGTATAATAAAGGACAATTAATTTTAATTAGAAATGAAATAGCTCATAAATTAGATACTCAATGGGAAGGTCCATTTGTTACTTTAAATGATTTAGGTGTAAATGTAGAAATATTAAAAAATAAAAAAACCTATTTGATCTATAAAAATAGAACCAAACCATTGGTAACATAAACTATATAATTATACTAGTGTTAAGTAAGAAAAAAAAATTGTAATAACATTTTTTTACTGTCTCACCCACGAGGTGAGGTGTAGTAAGTACTACCTATAGTATAATGTCTATGATGAACCTATATATGTAATGTGTCTTCTATTAATATAAAACACACTTGTACTCTTTAGTCAGTAATTAAAGGTAATCGCTTGAGAACAGTTGTTTCAATAACACAACATCCCCACAATATGGATATGATGTCTATAGTTGTAGATGATTTAGAACATAGTTCCTAGTGGGTGTTGAGGTTAAGTTACTCAACTTTCAAAGTGTGTGGTTAATGTGAATTCTCTTCACCTTTATAACAGCCACGGATGTTTCTGACAATAAATCAGATGACGATAGAATTTAAAAAAAAATATTGTAAATAAAACTTGGAGAATTTTCTCAGAAATCTCTAGAAAAAGTAGCCAATTATAAACAGTAAGATGTATCTAAGAATAATTTGTTATGATTAAGAGCTTTATTAGATCTTTAAATAGTTATTATTTAAGTAGGTATTATTAATACTATTGAAATAAATTAACAATAATAACATTATTCAAGTTTTTAATTCGCATTTTTTCATCTTCTTCCATTGTAGGTACCGGTTTGCTGCTTAACAAAAGATTAATCAAGTATAAATTACCAAATGTTATGATCGACAAACATAATAGTCGTAATGTAGGTATACGTCTGCAGCTCGAGGTTCCAATAAGACTGCAGCTAGAGGATCCAATGAGACTGCAGCTCGAGGTTCCAATTAGTCAGCAGTTAGAGATTCCAATTAGTCAGCAGTTGGAGGTTCCAATTTATTACTCTGCAGCTGGAGGTTCCATTCACTAAATACGATTCTGTAGGTACTCAAACTACTCGTAAATAAAATTCAGTTGATTATTTAATTTTGTAGGTTTACATAGCAACTCGTGTATTAGTTTTCCCTTCCAGTATATTTCTTTGCTCATGTTATGACACAGCCACACCCACAATTTTTTGATAAGATATGATGGGGCTTAGGAAAGAAGGCAGCAGTATTGCGTTGTAACGCAAAAATGACATCAATGAAATCATGCGTTGTAAGATTCATGCGCAACAAAGTTTGCAGAGCGAGGCACTCATATAACTACACATATGTGGGCTTGGCAAGAACGCACGGAGTAAATTAAACTGTTACGTAAATGTAAACCCTTAACTACATACCCCTTGCTTAAATCTCGTAACTACCTAACCACGGTCTGTGTGACCGCGGTAAAAAATACCAACACATTTAGAAGATGAGATCTGGGATGGCGAGGAGACGGTACATGAACAAGCTCAAGTTCAAGTTGTATAATTCATAACAAAAATACATTTGGGCCGAAATATTTGCACAGTAGGTACACAAAAATAAGCAACATAAATCATTATAATACAAGTAACCTCGTTCCTCACCCATCATCGAAGTTAGAACGTATATTCAAATTAAAAATACTAACTTTACAAACATTAATATTCTTAATGATACAGAGAATAGAACAGATACAGAAAAGATACAGATACAAAACAAACAAACGCTCGAAGTGTAAACATCACACAGTTATTCGCCAAAATAATATCACGGGTGTCAGTGAGACCGCAGGTAGGTAGCTAATGGTCAAAATTGGAAATACTCGTTTCGCACACAAAATTTAGTTTTAAGGCTTTACTCATACTCATATTTAGGGATATTATTATCACTCCTTTTAAATCGAAAATATATAACTCTTGTATTGTCGGTTCAAAATTCGTCTGTATTGAGTACTTTACATTTACTTCTGGAGTTCGTTCCAGGGCTACTGTTTGTACATACGTTGTACATTGTAGTTGCCATTCTATCACGAATAATTTATCCTAAAAATTCTATTTTTAATAGACCGCTCAAAATCTTTATTTCCCACTAATTAAAAATTCATAGTATACATGAATTCAAATTATTTCAATTTTCATTAAGCTAATGGCTTTTGTTCGTTGAAGTTGGGCCTTGAATTCAGCTTATGGTAACTTACTTTGGTATTTGCACGGAATGCTTTCGCTGCTAAGTTTCCAATTTGTGAAATTGGAATCAACTACTTGAATATTCTGATGTTGATCTAGTATCAAATAAAGTAAGCTTTCTGATAAGAGAAAATATATTGTTGGAAATCAGAAGCGGATTAGATTTTTTAAAAACAAAATTTACTTGACCTAATTTAACAGAAATTACAGAACAAATACAATCAAGAAAATAACACAAAGGAATTACTCAAATACGGTAAGAAGAATACAAATCAAAAACTCACGACCTACTCGTACGACGGATGACCGCAGAAAGGGGCGCGTCTCGTTTTACATCGCTTTTATACCGTCATCCGCCGTACTCCTACCCTCAACCTAATAAATAGCCAACACGGCCTCTCCTGACACCCTGACGTCCACGGCAGGCTTGATCGACTGATCCAGTTACGGTTTAGGCAATTTCAGGCATATCCAGGCCTTGTGCTGGTTCTTCTCTCAGGTCATCAGGTCTAGTAGACGGTCCTGGTGCTGGCTCGTCTAGTTCAGGCTGATTTTGCGTTGGCGAGGGCTCCAGTTTGTATTGGATCTTCGTTTTCATCATCATCATCATTTGCTGAAATCATAATTATCGCAATATTACAATTTAAGTCGTAGTGAGTTTGTCACTCACCATGTGTCATTCCTAAATTTGTTATATAGGTTAGAGTTAGTTTTAGTTGTACTTTTACAAAATAAACTTTATTTGAATGCCTGTGTTCTAGAGTAGAACATAAAAAAAAAATATTTCGCTTAATAAATCAAAATAAACTATTCCATGGGTCACATTTAACTAGAGGTCTCTAGAACACTACGCATTCAGACAACCACACCACAAAACGTAACAACATGCTTAATAAAGAACACTGTGAGCTCACACTGCACAGCGACTGATCGGTTTGCAAGGCCGACCAGCTTCCGAGGTCGTGGGTACACCCCTCTGAGTGTACCACACAGACAGACAAGGATCCAACAGCATCATTCATCAGAATAGATGCAATACCTCCGGATCAGAGAGACCATACAGATCTGAGATTCACCCTCAAAGAAGGCAGAGCATGATTCAGGAGTCCATTCGCCTCCCCAGGGAACCATAAACTGAGCCGCGGCATATGTGGTTTTCCCGTATAATCCAGCCAACAGCCTTAGCTCATAGCGGCCGTGAGGAAGAACACGCACCACTCGATAGGGGCCGCGCATTCCATGGTCAAGCTTGCCCGTGGACTGAGCATACTTAATAACGAACACATGGTCGCCTTCCTGAAACACACGAGCGGGGCGTCTGTCCCGGTTAATATAGGTGTCCATCACAGGCATGGAAAGCTCTGCGTCTTGTGGAGCCCTCTCAGGCTCGACGTGAAGCTGCAGCGGCTCAGGCTTGACGTGAAGCTGCAGCGGCTCAGGCTCGGCGTGAAGCTGCGACGCCTCGGTCTGGGTCCCGGAGGTACAAGGTTGTGGCTGGAAGACAGACTAGTCGGCTGGCGAGATTAACTCGGCAGTAACAAGAGTAGACTCATCTTCATGGTCTGCATTTCAGGAGTCCACTCTCTCCGCGCCACGGGATCATGTTCTCAGCCGCTGCTTGGGTTGACTTCCCACAGGAGCCAGCCAGGAGTTTCAGTTTATACCGCCCATATGGCAGTATCTTCATCACGCTGTAAGGTCCCCGCATACATCTTGCCCGTTGATTAAGCTTGTTTCCTGACAAAAACTAAAGAACCAACTTTAGAGGCTTCCTCAAAGAGTCTTGCTGCTCTTGATTTTGTCGGAGCCACTCTGCTCTTTGACGACCCATTTCACGCAGTGCGTCTCTGTTAGGGCTCGCGCCTTCCAGTGCCACGTCTCGAACTAAGCGTCAAATTAGTGGCGTCGCTGCGTCTATGCCCACTAACAGGTTGAGGGCAGAATACTGCGTGACTCGGCCGTCCCTGACCACAACTAAATATGCGACCCAAATATTCGACTTCACAAACAGTAGAAATCGCGGTATCGGTAACAAAAACCTAAGAAAAATTGTTAGTAACAGCTGACAATTGTTATAATTGATCACCAACAAGTGACGTATTCATTGGTATTGACGCGTCAGACTGTACCGTCATAACCCTATCCGAGTTACTTACTGGCCCAGTAAGTTGCTGAGCATCACGTGTACGAACGTACCGTACAGCCTCTCTATTGAGCACGTCAGTTCCCACAATAATTGGCGTATTCATAAACGCGGGTGCTACGATGAATAAATCTACTTCAGGTGTTAAACCGTCGAACTCAATAGGTAAAGTGACAAATGAAGTGCTTTCGATTTCTTGACTTCCCAATCCTCGTAATACGCGAAATACTGGCTTGTTCGCGCAATTAAAATGTTTCAGCAGCGACGATGATATAAGCGATATGGTTGATCCAAATACACTTGCCCTCCTCAAGCCTACGCTTTCTGATTACATTACCCGCGTGATTACTTTTAACGTAATTATTTTGTGAGGTAGGACGTAAACTTTGTGTTTTAGAAGTAGACGGTTTCACATAAATTGACAAAAATTCAACTATGTCGTTAGGTGACAACTTAGCATTAGCAGCTGATGCCCTAATTTGAGGGTCCACAATACCACGAACAACAATCGCAGAAATAAGCCTGCTCGTCAGTGAGTCCGCGCACTATGCACTAATCGAAGCAACGAGCGTCGGGCGTAGAGTAATTATCCGAATTCGTGTTCATTACGTCGAATAAAATATTTGCAACGTCTGGCGTTTTCGGACACAAAGGCGCGAATTCCTTTTTGAAATTACTCCACGTACGATCACTCGTAACCCACTCGCGTAACCACGTACAAGCATCACCTTTTAAACAGTTTCCTATACGTGAAAGACATTCATGGTCGCTCCATTTATTGGCAAGTTTAGCCCTATCGACTTCACTAAACCATGTATCAACGTCATGGATACTGGGGTCAAAATTAGAGACGTAATAATGACTGGTACCTACAGATTTTAACGAATGTATCGCTTCAACAATTTGTTCCGTGCCTGGTCCAGCGGCGGGCTCAATTGATACTGGGGCATGCGAACGCCTCTCAAGCGCCTCTAAACGCGAGAGCACAGTATTTAAAGAATCAGAATTTCTCTGCAGTGGCGGCAAAGAAGGCGTACGCACAGACCGTGAATTTCTCTCTCTACGGTTAACATTAGTAGCACGATATGGCGAGTACCTAATTACCTATCACGGCGACATTCTCGATCACGAGAACGGCAATCTTGTCCCCGCGAAGCGGATCGACGACTGCGTATACGCTTAGCATGCGGCGAACGACTGCGCGAGTAGCTACACGAGTGTCGGCCTCGGGAACGCCGATCCGGAGAACGTCGGTTACGCGAGCGTTGATAACGCGGTGTGAAACTACGCGAGTGACTGCGCGAGCGCTGCTCAGGCGATCGACCCCGCGAACGGCTATGCGAGTGTTTACCGCCGCGTGAACGTCTTTTCGAAGAACGATTATTACGCTGGCACCTGCTATGCGACTCAGATGAGCGTTGATTACGAGAACGTGAACGTCCCGGCTTATCCATGTTTCGAACTCAGTTATAAACAACAAAACAGAACGTTGATATAAACCTAGTCAACGAAAATGACTATAAAATTATAAAGAATGTAGGTAAGCAAAGAAAGATGTTCAAAACCTACTTAAAAACAACAAAACAAAATGTTAACACAAACAGAGTTAACGTAAAAGATAGTTAACGAACGTAAACACAAAAAGTACCCTCATAAGAGAATGAAATTCGTAACTTTCAAATATTAATGGAGTTTTGTTTTTAAGAAATGGATGAGAACAATAATCAAGATGAAAGTGGGAATGTTTTCTTTATCCCACTTCTGATGTTGGAAATCAGAAGCGGATTAGATTTTTTAAAAACAAAATTTACTTGACCTAATTTAACAGAAATTACAGAACAAATACAATCAAGAAAATAACACAAAGGAATTACTCAAATACGGTAAGAAGAATACAAATCAAAAACTCACGACCTACTCGTACGACGGATGACCGCAGAAAGGGGCGCGTCTCGTTTTACATCGCTTTTATACCGTCATCCGCCGTACTCCTACCCTCAACCTAATAAATAGCCAACAATATTATATTGTACAGTGGCCAGCACATCAAGCTACTACACTTTGACCTTGAGCGCGTTATGAGCAACGACAGCGAGAATCGTGCGAAAGAGATAAATAGCTTTTTGTCTGGTCTTACTTGTAATGTTTCGTGCTGCAGTGCGTACGTGAGCTAGTGTGCGTATGTTCGTCGTGGTGTAGAATAAGATACTATGAGATAACAAATAGGGTACTGGGTACCTAGTAACAGGTACCTAGCTGCTTGAATAGGATCTACTTACTTGGAACCAAAACAGAGGGTCGTGTTGTATTATTATTACGCCTTTGCTTGACGCGGACTAAACACAATGACGTTTTCGAGTCTTCCTTCACAACGCGCGCGCTAGTAGGTAACATAACTGCCTACGAATCGAAATAATGGCATGGTAAAATATACGTACAGGCGGCCCACGCAAAAAACTAAAGAACTATGAAAGCTTATAAGCATTTTTTTTTGTTTAAATTATCTTTTACTTAGGGCCGGTTTTTTGATCCGTATTTAACTCAATGGTTAAACATAGTAAATAATAGTGGAATTTTTAACGACTTCAAAAAAAGGAGTTATCAATTCGATACGTAATATTATTGGAAATGCGAGATCTGGCTTCCAAACAAATAACAAAGACAAACAAGACAAAATGTCATAGATGTATGCAATGATGTTATAAGTAAAAAGTCGTAGGTAGGTTACCTACCCAACATTCGATGTTCAAAAACGACTCAATGTCGAACTATTAGATGGCACGTGGAAGTAGGACGGCATGTCGTAATTATCGGGAGCGAAAAAGAGGCAAGACGACGAAAATGTGGCTAATTAGCCACATTTTGACATGTCACTTGCGGAGCGTGTATAACCTATCTACGTCTTTTTACTTATAATATCATTGGATGTATGTATGTTTGTCCAGGCATTTCTCCGAAACTATTAATCGGATATCGTGAACATTTTTTTTTTTTTTGTTAGCTTTCGTTTACTTCAACTTAGGGCACAGTAAAAGTTTCATCGAAATCAGTTCAGTACTTTTCAAGATAATAGACTAATACGAGTACGTGTGACGGCCTGGCTTATTGATACGAGCTACGGGTGTGGTGTCAAAGGGAAAACATCTCAAAACAAGGTTCTAAGTTTCGGAAATAGTTAGGATGACCCAGCTTTCAACATTTATTAAGCACGGTTGCTACTACATGATACATTCTGAAGGTCTGATGATGACCAAGTATGTGCTTATCGCTTCTCAATAACGGAAATAGGTTGACCCAGCTTTCAACATTTATCTAATTGAGCACGGGTGCTACTACACGATACTTTCTGAAGGTCTGATGATGACCAGATAATCCCCAGTAATGGAAATAGTTAGGTTGATCCAGCTTTCAACATTTATCTAATTGAGCACGGAGGCTGCTGCATGATACTTTCTGAAGGTCTGATGATGACCAGGTAAGTGCTTATTGGTCCTCAGTAATGGAAATAGTTAGGATGACCTAGCTTTCAACATTTATCTAATTGAGCACGGATGCTGCTACATGATACTTTCTGAAGGTCTGATGATGACCAGGTAAGTGCTTATTGGTCCTTAGTAATGGATATAGTTAGGATGACCTAGCTTTCAACATTTATCTAATTGAGCACGGATGCTGCTACATGATACTTTCTGAAGGTCTGATGATGACCAGGTAAGTGTTTATTGGTCCTCAGTAATGGAAATAGTTAGGATGACCTAGCTTTCAACATTTATCTAATTGAGCACGGATGCTGCGACATGATACTTTCTGAAGGTCTGATGATGACCAGGTAAGTGCTTATTGGTCCTCAGTAATGGAAATAGTTAGGATGACCTAGTTTTCAACATTTATCTAATTGAGTACGGATGCTACTACATGATACTTTCTGAAGGTCTAATGATGACCAGGTAAGTGCTTATTGGTCCTCAGTAATAAAAATAGTTAGGATGACCTAGCTTTCAACATTTATCTAATTGAGCACGGATGCTGCTACATGATACTTTCTGAAGGTCTGATGATGACCAGGTAAGTGCTTATTGGTCCTCAGTAATGGAAATAGTTAGGATGACCTAGCTTTCAACATTTATCTAATTGAGCACGGATGCTGCTACATGATACTTTCTGAAGGTCTGATGATGACCCGGTAAGTACTTATTGGTCCTCAGTAATGGAAATAGTTAGGATGACCTAGTTTTCAACATTTGTCTAATTGAGTACGGATGCTACTACATGATACTTTCTGAAGGTCTAATGATGACCAGGTAAGTGCTTATTGGTCCTCAGTAATGGAAATAGTTAGGATGACCTAGCTTTTAACATTTATATTCCTTTACTTATATTTTATTCAAATAAGTAAAAATACGATGGTTCTACATAGTGCCGTCACTGAGATCCTATACCCGCCTTCAGATTCCACCATCAAGTAGGTGATATCATCTAGGTCTCCGTCCAACGAAATTTTCAAGATAGCTAAATAAAAAACGATAAAAAATAAACACAACAGAAATAATGTAGGTACTTATTAGTTTTGGAGAGCTCGGCCACGCTTCACCTTACATTTTAACGACTTCAAAAATGGAGTTATTAATTCGATACGTATATATGTAATATTATTGGAACTGCAATATATTCACATATGGTAATCTATTAGGGCTTTCAAACATATATACAAAATTTTATAGATGTATGTATGTATTTTTGTCCACGCATTTCTACGAAACTATTAATCGGATCGCGACCATTCTTTTTTGTTGGCTTACATTTACTGCAACTTAGGGCATGAATGTTTCATCAAAATCGGTTCACTAGTTTTCAAGATAATGGACGTGTAAGTGTGACGGCTTGGCTTATTGATACGAGCTACGGGTGTGGTTTCAAAGGGAAAACATCTCAAAACCTTAGTCAAACTCTAGTGCAATATTTATAACAAAACTATTAAATACTTATTACAAACAAATATTCCAGTTTTTACTAAAAACTAAAAATTATGAAATAAAAATAATTAAAAAAAAACTTTTTAGCCAAAAATAAAACCGACTTCTAAAACAAAACACTACAAAGTGAAAAATAACTTTAATTTCGGAAGTCGGTGTCTTTGGTTTTGTATTTTCGTTTTTTGCCATGATTATTTATAATTATTGTGTGATAGTTGTGGAATATTATTATTATTATTATTATTATTATTATTATTATTATTTTTCACTTTGTAGTGTTTTGTTTTAGAAGTCGGTTTTATTTTTGGCTAAAAAGTTTTTATTTTTCACTTTTTATTTGTGGAACCTACCCCACACAAACAGTGGCGTGCACAGAGATTTCAGACAGGGTATGCACAGCTAAAAAAAAACCTTACCAGTTTCAGCTTGTTGCTGTCGGTCGCCCAACGACTAGGACTACCTACCCTACCTGAGTTTTACCACAGGAGCCTTTGGCTTCGCATGATGTTTGTTTTGCACTATGAATATCTAAATAAGTGACACTTATAATGATATGCAAAGTGGCATTTAAAAAGGCCGTGGGATGTTTATTTTGTTTTCTTTGCGCAAATGAATTTAAATTCAAAATAAATTACTACTTTATTGTTAAGAGGATTGTGAAGCTGTAAATTTTCATACAAAAAGAGATAAAGATTTTCTCCCCGTTTTTTCATAATTTTCATAATTTTTGGAAATGTTGTAAGTATAATGAAAAACTAGGTCCGTACGTTTTTATTATAAAGAAATATTGCATATAATATAAGTTATTAGCATCTAAATATCTATATTTTTGACATAAAAACATCCTCGAGCATTTTTATTTTTTTTTTAATTTAATTAAATTTAATTACTAAAAACGAAAAACGTACAGACCTAGATTAAAGTGTACTGAATGTAATGAGATTAAAATTGTCTCATTTCGTAAAGGTTTAGGGGAATAAAAACGTTATCGCCCGAAACAATATTTATGTAAATAATTGTATGAAATGTAGGCAATTGCCTCTAAAAATCGCGCCGCGTATCGGCACTTCACAATCCTCTTAAATGATTACTTTCTACAAGTTAATGTTTATAAATCAAATCGACGCGCCTATCTTTTTTTCAGATAGTTTTGCAAAACGTAGTCGTAAAAACTGCTACATCGTTTTACTAAAAGTTCTTTTCCAATTGCAATCATAGACAAATCTGTGAGTCTGTTTTGGCCCTGTGTGTTTCGTAAATATGTATGAATTCGTTTTAGACTAGAAAATGATGTTCGGTCGAAGCGCTACTGAATTTTGATTTAATTACCGACGCAAGACTAGAAATTAAATCATTTTGGGTCCTATTCGATAACCCCGTGAATGAGCTACCCGATGTTGATTGTAAGTGGGTTTCCAAATTTCCATCATATTTAGCTAACAAATCTACAATTTCTAGAAAATTGCCTTTATTAAAAGACAAGCTGGATTCGTCATAATCACGGAATGCTAATTCTTGTTTACCAAGAAAACAAACTACATCAATTAACCGTTTCAAAATATTTCTATTTCTCTCAACTTTCACGTTGTGCCTTTCAATATCTAACTTAAACTGGCTATTCAAACTAGTCTCTATTCTACCTTTACCAACAGTTTGGAACTTCAAGCAGGATTGTTGATGTTTTTCTGAAGAATCGTGTTTAGCAGCCAGCCGCTTTGTGAAAATTATTTAGATCTGAATATCCGTTATAGGTTCAAACATTCTTTTTATCTTGGTTTGTAAACAAAATGCAAGGGAAACAGTACAATATGTTTGTGAGTACATACACAACCTGTTATAATTATCATAAAACTTTTCATGAAAGTAACGAATAGCTGCAATACCTTTTTTTTAGTTAAATTCGATCCGGGTACACACCTTTCCTTTGCAATCAATTTAAATTTTTCCTCGAAAGATAACGTCGAAAACGCGGCAGATTTTAATTTATTTAAACACACTTCGCCAGCACAGGACTCACAGGTATAATTTTCCATTTTTTACAATAAAATTACTAAATAATTACTTAGACAATCAATCACTTGCGCTGAGAATAACAAACAAACAATATGGCGACAAACTTTGCAATTACGTTCCGAACTAATACGAACGAATGAATTAGTCGGTCATTTGGCCAATCCGACAAAAAAAGTCGACCTTCTGCAATCGACAGTTACGCGGTCCTTTTACGGCTTCTCAATTTGGACGGTTTGCAATATAAGCAGTGCTTCTAAAACTCGAACACACGCACACGTTTTCACGCACACAGACAGACTTTTGCTGTGTACTACACGACTCGCGAAATCATGCGTTGTATGAAAAATAAGCACGGCGTAGTAATGCTTTTGCCCGCTACAATAGCTGGCGCTTAAATCGCGCTGTAAAAACGGGAAGCGAATGTCTGTTCGTGTGAATGGCGAATAAGTTAGATTCATATTTTTTTTTGAACTATAGTTATGTATCATTTAAAATTAGAGGGGCATGTATGTATGGCACTACAGGGTATGCAGTGCTTATTTGCATGTATGGAGTGCACGCCACTGCACACAAATTCTAATACATAATTGAGTACAATAATTGTAGATATAGCCATGTAAATAAGTGATAGGAAGTTATTAAAACATCATCACATCATCCATATAAAATAAGTGGGAAATATACGCATTATTGAAGCTAACTCAAAAAGTCCCCAAGCAAAGTTAATAAAATTTATATGGGACCACCTCGGAAGTATACCCTTTCAAACAAAAAAAGAATTTTCCAAATCGGTCCATCCGTCTTTGAGTAATCGCGTAACAAACATACAAAAAAAGAAAAAAAAACAAAAAATACAGACGAATTGAGAACCTCCTCCTTTTGGAAGTCGGTTAAAAATTAAATCGACTTCAAAAAAAAACGAACTCAAAATCACGAAATAACTTTAATTTTGAAAGTCGGTGGATAAAAGACTAGAATACAGAACACCGACTTCCGAAATTAAAGTTATTTCGTGATTTTGAGTTAGGTAGTTTTTTTTTTAAGTCTATTTCATTTTTAAAATTATTTTTTGGCTAAATGCGAAAAGCTGGACATGAATGAATTAGGTAACATGAATGTAGGTATTCATGGTAATAAATTGTAACTAATGCCATTTTGGCAAACTCATTTAGCCAAAATTCAACCAGTAGTTACATGTTTAACCATTGGTTGAGTTAACTACGGATAAAAATACCGGCCCTTAGATAATCCTTCATTTATAGTATTTGTTGGAAAATTACCTATAAGTATTAAATAGGTATTACCTACTCATATGACATTTAAACAAGTAGGTTGGTAAGGTACGAGTATACACCGTTACACCTTTAATAAGCGAAACTTCACGCTCGTGATGAATATTGATAGGTAGACAGAAAGATAATGTGATGTGAGAAAAACAATTTTTTTTTTATTTCATGCAGATTTCTATTACCTTTTCCGGGTTTTGCTATATACCTATTTACTGGCGGGCTGGGGCGGTCAGCTGTGTTCGTGCGTTCCATGCTCTTCTAAAGCCGCCTTTCCACTATAGGATATAATGTAATTTTATATTATATCTCAAGATATAAATTAATATCGCTTACCGTAATTTTAAATGAAACCATTTACACTGAGATGTAATATATATTCCACCTCAAACTATAAATATTTTTTCGATCGACCGAGATATTTTCATATTATATTTCGCCTCCTCTCTCCCCGCACACCATTCCGCGCCGCTACGAATGTAAACAGTTTAAAAGATATATCTCACAGTGTGAAGATCAGTCGCGGGATATAGTTTATATCTCGGGATATAATATATATTATATCCCATAGTGACAAGGCGGCTTAAGTGTTTTAACGAAATTTAATGCTAATAGGTATCAAAATAAAAGGCGGAATAACAACCTTAATCTTTATATTTTTTTACATTAATATTAATATAGGTAATTAAAAACTTACAAATATACTCTAGATTAATACCTACAACAGATTTTATAAACTAAATATTACAATGTAAATAAAAAAAAAAAATCAAAATTGAATGCTGAAAAAGTGAACGTTAATCAATCATGTTTATTGTGGATCATAGGTACAGAAGTAGGTACAGGTGTTAAGAATTATAGTGAAACTTTTTAGCAGTGCTATTAACGCTTACCTACGCTCATCAACCAATAGCGTCGCACACAGCTTCAGATTATTTTCAATCGAAATAAATACCTATCAACCTTAGGCTAGGTTCAGACGGCATTGTCCTGCACGTTTTTTTGTGGTATTCGTTAAAAATAACGGATGTTCACACGATACATTTCCATTCGTGTAAAAGACGTATAATGGTCTATGCCACCCGAAATAAAGGGATTATTATTATAGCCGAGTCACGTAAAGTATTCATACTACAGTCAGAAAGAGATTTTGATATATACAACGTATTTATTTTTTTATACAGGGTGATTTTTAAAACATGCGACAAAATTTAAGGGGGTGTTCTACCCATCAATATGAACAACTTTTACTATGGGACCAACTAAGAATTCGCAAAAAAAAAAATTACCTTCCCATGTAAAAGCACATACCCGATTGGACCATTTTGTATAAATAGGTCGAAATTTTTTTGGGAACTCCGAGTTGGTCCCATAGTAAAAGTTATTCATATTGATGGGTAGAACACCCCCTTAAATTTTGTCGCATGTTTTAAAAATCACCCTGTATACCATAACTCTAGGGTATTAATGAGACCACTATTTTGAACAACTTTTACTATAGGACCAAACCTGAAATCGCAAAAAAATCAGATGTCCCATACCATATTATTTTATGTTCGCAAAACTCGTCGAAATGTTTGCTGCTGATTTTATTTTCGCGATTTCAGGTTTAGCCCCATAGTAAAGTTGTTCAAAATTATAATAATTACAACTGACGAAGGTTGTTATTATTTTACATTTTTTCCGCATATCGTGACACGCCGGATGCATGGGCACTTTCACTTTTGTTTTTCTATTCCGTGGTTTTGAACCGACTTCAAAAAAGGTTTATCAATTCGACACGTATGTATGCAATATTATTGGAACTGCTATATATTCACATAATATAATCTACATATTAGGGCTTCCAAACAAATATACAAAACTTTATACATGTATGCATGTTTGTATGTATGTTTGTCCACGTATTTCCCTGAAAGTATTAATTGGATCGTGACCATTTCATTACACTACTTCATTACATTTACTTCAACATAAGGAACAGTGAGTTTCATCAGAATCGGTTCTGTAGTTTTCAAGATAATGGACTAATACGTGTAAGTGAAGGCCTGGCTTATTGATACGAGCTACAGGCATGGTGTCAACGGGAAAACATCTCAAGTCCTTGGTCAAATTCTAGTGCAATATTTATAACAAAACCTATTAACTACTTATTACAAACAAATCGACCGTTTCTATTAACAATGTCGGATATACATTTTTACCAATATTCACTTTTTTACATACATCGAATTATAATAAAAAAAAAAATCATCACTGTCAAAACAAACATTGAACTGAGGGCAGTTCAAAGTTTGCCCTGACGATAAAAAAGAATCTTTATGATATTACGAGTAACAATCTCAGTTCTGCGAAAAAGACCACTGTTCAGTAGGGACTAAACAGTAGTCTCCCTGCAGAACCGACATTGTTAATAGGGACGGTCGAAATATTCCAGTTTTTACTAAAAACTAAAAATTACGAAATAAAAAAAAACTAAATCGACTTCATATGGAAATTAACTCAAAATTATGAAATAACTTTAATTTCGGAAGTCGGTGGCAAAAAATAACTAAAATACAGAGTCCAAGACACCGACCTCCGAAATTAAAGTTATTTCATAATTTTAAGTTAATTTCTTTTGAAGTTGATTTAATTTTTTTCAACTATTTTTTTATTTAACGCCTCTACCTAATCCTATGTGTTGCCACAGTCTAAAAATCATACAGTCGTCCAACGAAGACGTCTAGACAGGGCAATCGTGCGGGGTGTGAGGGGCGAGACGCGGGTAAGCCGATCCCGAACTGCGAACAAAACGATGTTAGTAGTTCGGGATACGTCATTCAGGGCCAACAAGTGTTTATTTTTTATTTAAAATGGTGCATGAAAAGTGTGCTGTGAGTGATTGCAAGTCTTCATCTTACATAAATAAAGATCTGCGGTTTCATCAGCTTCCACGCACAGAAGTAAGGTAAATAAATCTGTTTTGTTATTGTAGAGTACATAAATAATTTTATTTGTAATGTCGTGCCACGTTGATAACGCTAATAAAATGGTCGACCGGCGCACGGTAAAAAAAAATGTTAATAGGTTATCGCACACGGCTTCCATCTGTTTGGAAATCCTACTAATATTATAAATGTGAAAGTGTTTGTTTGTATGTTCCGTGTCAAGATGGTGGACTTTTTTATTATTTACTAAGGGTGAATTTCGAGATGGTAGACCTAATTTTTTATAGTATGATATGGGTGTCAACTTTGAGTCTAATTGGGGTGCTTATTAGGAAAAAGCCATCCTTTTTGAAATCCAAGATGGCGGACGTCATTTTGTTATAATAAGATATGGGTGTCAATTTTGAGTATAATTGGGGTGCTTGTTACGAAAAAGTCATCCTTTTTGAAATCCAATATGGCGGACGTCATTTTGTTATAAATTGATATGGGTGTCAATTTTGAGTATAATTGGGGTGTTTGTTACGAAAAAGAAAAGCCATCCTTTTTGAAATCCAAGACGGCGGACGTCATTTTGTTATAATTGGATGTGGGTGTCTTAATAATAAATGTAATAATAGTAGTATGCATAAATAATAGTATGCAGTAAAAAGCGGGTTAAAAATTGTTTTCATTATTATATCAATGTGTAATATTGTTTTATTATAATACTACTATCAATATTGATCTGCAATAAATAAATAATTTTGTAAATATTGTTTATTTGTGACAACCCCGGCCGATGCGTTACTGTCTAGACGATGTCGGCATTTTACACAAGATCAAAGGCGTCGTCCTACTGTATGATTTTTATACTGTGGTGTTGCTAAGCATCCCCTTATTTTATGTTATTGAAAAAAGGCCGCAAAAAACAAAGCAAGTCCTATTTTACAAAATCTACAGTTTACACTTTCACTGTCAGTTATAGAATGCTACACAAATAATGACCTTGAGATTCATTCTTTCACGATCTGTTTAAACTTTATTACGACTTGTGTTCAGTAGTTTAAGATAATGGACTAATACGTGTAAGTGTGACGGCCTGGCTTGGTTTGTGTTTTCCTATCATAAAAGTTAAAATACCAATTTCTAAGAGGCTGGCGAGGCGCAGCGCAGCGCGGTTGTCAATGCCAAACAAAAATCAACATTGCGTGCCTTAAAGTCGAAAATAAATAACCTCGAGGCTTTTTCCGCTAAACTGAGCCAAGCCGATGCCGATGAAGAACTTTCAGTATGGGATAATTTTGAAATTACGAAAAAAAAAGTTGTTTCATAAAGTTCAATACCTGTTCTACCAAAATGTATGAAACAGCCGATTTTTTTTTTCGTGATAATAGTTGGTCGCATAGTGAAAGTTGTTCATATTCATGGGTAGAACACCCTGTGAAAATTTTGCTTAGTGATTTAAAAATAGCCCTCTAAACAAGCATTCTCCGAGTCTACGCTGCAATAGTCACCGACAGTCGCAATTGCCCAATCCTAACTAATATTATCAATGCGAAAGTGAGTTTGTTTGTTACGCTTTCACGCTAAAACGGCTGAATGGATTTAGATGAAATTTGGCACACGGGTAGACCATGACCTGGAAAAGGACATAAGCCGCGCGGGCGGAAGTTAGTATATTATAAACAATATTTACGTATCTCCTTTGTTCAATAATGACTAAAAACAAAGATAACTATTATTGGCATTCGACTCGACCATACCATACAGCTGGTCAATGCGTTTCAATTCAACACAACGGGAATTTAACAAAAACTTTTAAGATTATTTTGTTTTATTATTGTCTATTTGGTCGGCTGTTACAATGACCGCCTTGGTCATTGTAACAGCCTGAGAAATTATCGTTTTATTGGTCATCGCAAAAAGTGGCGGAAAACAGATGTGATCATCGTGTGCATGGGATTTTGTTTTCAAACTGGTTAGATGTAAGGCTCCCCGACTTAGATAATATTAATTTTTTTACAAGCTTTTATTTTTATTGATATTTGTAGCAGATTAATTATACCTACAGTTAAATATATCTACCAATGGCTATCAACAAAATTAAACGCTGCCGCCAAACAAAAGTAAGCTTTTACCTAGATTAGTATAATTTGACTGGGCTGTATAAGGCCCAGCGTCCATTGGCGGCACGGCACGGTAAAGGATTTTTGTAATACAGATGATTTCGAATCTTATTTAACACTGTTAACACTCCATTTCATTGATACGTCACAGCCTGCTTTGACATCCTTCGGTACCTACCTAGTAAAATCCCTTGTCGTGTCGTTACGTCAGTGGTCAACGGCCATAACTTAAATTATTACAACCAACCAATCGTAAAGGAAAAAATCGCAAGAATATAACAATGGTGCGAAAAGAAGTATTAAATTTCAATTTACAGTATTAATATTATATTATCTATAACACGTTATTAGCCTTCACAAAACGCTCATTGCTATTGCGGCATAATATTTTTCTTCCGTCCATATCCGACCGGAAACTCTTTTCGTCAACAAAAATTACGATATTGTTTGCCCAGTCAAAATTATAATAGGTACTCTAGGCAAAAACTTAACTCTCTCCTTATGCGCCTGATTCATAATTCTCTTCGTGGCAGGGCGCCAGCATATCTTTGAGGCGCCTTCTGACGATGTCCATTGAAATCTATAACAAAGAAAATTTTGTTAAGTTCAATACATAAGATTTTTTGTTATGACAAATTGTACTGGCCAACTTAATACATTAGGCGCGGCAGACGCACATGCGCGTTTTCGGACGTTCACCAGGTGCTTGACGGCGCGTATGCGCGTCCATACAATTTACATAACTTTCTTCGAGTGCGGCGCGCCACACCTGTGCGTTCGTTGTGCATCTCTATTGTTTCGAAAACATCGTAAAATAAGGGTCGGTAAGGGTATATATAGCATAAAGAAACGTTTGCATAAGGAATTAAGCAGATAATGTGTTAATCCGTATGGGACGGTTAAAAATAATTACTTCACCTTAAGTTAATGGCGAAAGTGGATTCTATTTACTAGGCAACAACGTTCAAATTCCTCGGAGTCACTGCCTCATTTCTATCATGCGGTCGCCATAAAGACTGTGTTGCATATGAATAGGGCCTACTCCGATGTAGGTAAACGTCATATGAGACCAACTAGACGAAAACAAGAAAACTTTCGTCTCGTTGGTCTCATTATAACCACGCCCCTATACAGATTTGAAGATAGGTGCAAAGCTTTAAGGCGAAGACAGTACAGACAATTTAGAATCAGTCTTCGACGATTTATAAACAATCTAGCAAAACATGCTTTATAATAATAATAATAAATCGTTTATTTGCGTATTTTGGCCTGTGTGTCAATAGAATTTTTTTTACAGACATTTAAAGTTCATAAAAATTTTATAATACTTTTTTAAACCTTATCTTAAAAAAACGGAGGGTGCTTTCTTGTTCAAACCTTTTTGAAAATATGCTTGATAATCGCTCTTTCTTTTGAGGTATCACTTATGCGGATATCTTACAAATTATTGAAATTAGCACCTACAAACCAATTTGAGGGAGAAATTTTAAATTTTAGACAAACTAATTAAAACAACATTTGAATTGAAATTATTTATTTTTCATGTTCAAAATAACTGCCGTTATTCCTCTAATACAAGCACGGCTCCGTCTTTTCACTTCTGTTGTTGTTATTTTCAACATCATCTCGAGTTTCATGGTTTCAACCGCTAAATTTATTCTCCCTATCAATTCTTCTCTCGTGTTTATTTCTAATAATTAAAAGACTGATGGATTGATGGGCGGTATTAGACGGAGGTTACACATTCAGTTTGGCATCAGTTCGACCCGGGATTGGTGTCAGAATGACGAGAATCTGATTGTGTACGCGTAGATTGATGGATTGATGGTCCGGATTGATAATTAATTAATTATTTTTTTCAGTATTTCGTCAAACTGGTCAGATTGGCGAAAAGCTGAACGTGTGTTTACTTGCTATCAGTATGCTGTCAGTCACCGCTTAGACAGCGATGGAGTCGCACGCCGAGTATTTTCTTCTTTATTTTCTGGGCTGATTGACTTCCTCATGCAGGTGTCTTGTTTAGTTAGGTATGGTTTTACTATTTTCAACAAATAATCAAAACGGGCTTTTTCAATAATTGGCATAGTCACATTCTTCTCCTGTCTCTTATCTCATTCAGTAAATTTAAGTGTATGTAGAATTCTTTTTAAATTAGCCACTTTTTACTCCAGTGCTTTCTTTTTTTACGATTCCTCATAGACAGGGCTAATATTATAAATAGAAACAATACAATATTATAGCGTCTAATAGAGCCCATTAATCCATCAGTCTATTCGTGATCAAGGTCACGGATTGAACTGATGCCTAACTGAACGTGTAACCTCCGTCTTAAACAGTCAGTCAGACTGACGATCACTCACTTCTACGCTACAATACGCATACCTACGCATTAGGTATGGATTTTAACAAGAAAAAACCGGTTAAGTGCGTGTCGAACTACGCACAAGGAAGGGTTCCGTAGTTGGGAAGAATTTATCCCAAGAACAAACTTAACATTAGAGTTGAAAAACATGTTCTCCCATTCCTTGCAACTGCAAATGTTACGTTAATGAGAACCTTGTTTTGAGATGTTTTCCCTTTAACGCCAGCTCGTATCAATAAGCCAGACCGTCACACATACGTCACGTTACGTCACGTATTAGTCTATGATCTTGAAAAGTACTGAACCGATTTCGATGAAACTTTCACTGTGCCCTAAGTTGAAGTAAATGTAAGCCAACAAAAAAAGAATGGTCACGATCCAATTAATAGTTTCGGAGGAATGCGTGGACAAACATACATACATATAAACATACAAACATACATCTATACATCTTTAAAATTTTGTAAATTTGTTTGGAAGCCCTAATAGATCATCATATGTGAATATCTCGCAGTTCCAATAATATTATAATTTGTTTTTAAATAAGGTTTACAAAAGTTGTCCCATTATATATATATTTAATATATATTTATTTAATTTTGATGAACTTTAAATGTCTAATGACACATAGGCCTAAAACAAGTTTTGCTAGATTGCTTACTGATAACTTTAATTAAATTAAATAAAAATGAATTCATTTATCATTCAATTTGGCCTTAGATATGCAGTTTACTTTAAATTATGGAATTTTCGGAAAAAAATTAGGTAAAAAAAATTGGTAAGACTTAGTCTATTTTTTTTGTGGATGAGAAATCATCAAATAACTTCTCCCGCTCTGGGTGGAGCGGGAGGGTGTGTCAGACTTCTACTGACTAAAACCCATGTTCCTTCAGTTGCCTGTGCCAGGGCCACGGTAACTCTTTCGAACAACCCGCAACCCTGGCGGGGGTAAGACTTAGTCTGAGACAACCATGGCTTAAATGGTTCTAAATTGTCTGTACTATTTTCGCTTTAAAGCTTACCTTTTATAGCCCGCGTCATGTAAGTTTGCCGCTCTGAAATTCGCGCAAATGACTGCACACTAGTCAATGGTGCCCATTCTGTTGTGGACAAACTAAACTTAATTTAGGCTATTGCTAACTTTTTCTCTCTAATAAAACAAGAAAGAGACGGACGTAAATTAGAGCTGTCTTTAGTTGAACTAATATTTCCATACACATTTAGACTATACGTAAAAACAAGTCGACTAAAAACACGGTGAAGCGCAAGGCGTAAACTAGTTTGACACCTCTAATTTAGTTCATAGCTATAGCCGTCCTTTCCTCGCGCTGTTAGTAAAAGATAGCGATTCTCTTGGTTTCAGAGCGGCAAAGTTATTTGACGCGGACTATACCTAGTTATTCAGGTATAGTGTGACACATGGCTTTCATTGATTTCATACTTAATTCAATGTATCTTATTATACCTACCTACTTTAACTAATGTTAAAACAAAATCGTGCTTATTAATTAGGTAGTATGTATAATTGAATAAATGTTGTTATTCACTTTTTAAGAAAATCATGTTTTATGTAAATGATGAATAAATAAGTTAGGTTAATAAGTGTGATAACAAGCTACACATGGACTCACGTTGTATGAAGTTGAGGTTAGTCTTGTGCTCAAAAACGGATCGGCAGGGTGCAGCCAGCGACCATAAGGCTGCCACATAGTCTGCCTGGTCATAACTGGCAACTCGACACCGCTGAAATAAACAATTTTTTTTCTGGAACGAAACAAATTTAAAAGCTTTATTTTATTTGCCCATTATTACTCAGTTCAGTTTTCTGTTACTCAATTTTTGTTATTTTAGTGTGCGAATGTATCGGTTCGCGTCAGGCTGGTGACCTTTGCTACTTTTTAGGGATCTGTACCAAAACGGTAAAAAGGAACCCTTATGGTGCGATTGAGTCTCAAGAACTGCTAGTGCTATCAATTTGAATTTTGGAATAGTTTTAGATGACGTTTTCTCAACTATTATGCAAATATGAAAGATTTTTTTTTTTTCAACAGGTACTGAAAGTGATCTTAAAAATTCGAAGTGAGGTATCATTATGAAAGAACGCTGTTTGCACATTCGGTGCGCGAGTCCGACTCGCTCTTGACCGTTTCTTTACTACCTATAGTCAATTAATAGCTACCTAACTTTGAAACAAATTAAAGGGACTACAGAATGATAGCTGGTTAACCCTCCGTTTGTGTAAACTATTCAAATTCGTATTATTATTTTTACTTGAGTAATTACTACTTGATTGCTACCCTCACGCCTTTCAATGTCCACCTTGTAGCTTTAACAAGTAAAAAGTTATGATCGTTTGATTTTTTTACCGGAAATGGATTACGGTTATTGAAATAAAGCTATTTAAAACGATTATAAAATTGTTTATTTTTATATACATCTACCCATTACATTAATTATGCTTCGCAGCTTCATTCTTTGCAATTTAAGTTTAACATGGTGTAGTAGCGCCATCTACCGTAGGCCTACCACTGCGCACTGCTGGCTGTCGGAGTGGAACATTAATCCTCATTCTGTGTTATCGTGCTGTAGCCTACGCACGTATTTTGCACTGCGTTATATTTTAGATAATTTAGGTAGGTAGTGAAAATAATATTACAGTTATAATAATATGGTATACAAAAGGAACATCGAGAAGAGGAGGAAACTATAATTACAGCGCCGAAGACGTGTTATTTCATCTGACGATAGCAGTAAGTAAAAACAATGTTATTATTATTTTTATAATCGTAGTTGACGTGTTAATTGGTAGTGATTTTAAATCGTTTTTGGCGAATAACCGAATTATTACATATTTACATAAATAATTACCGTCGTTGGCGGTTAATGCTTGAATTAGTAACCGTCGTTGGCGGTTAAATTTTTCAAAGTACAACTACCGTCGTTGGTGGTTAAATTTTTCAAAATATAATTACCGTCGTTGGCGGTTAAGGCTTGAATCAATTACCGTCGTTGGCGGTTAAGGCTTGAATCAATTACCGTCGTTGGCGGTTAAATTTCTCAAGTATGATTACCGTCGTTGGCGGTTAAATTTTACAAAGTATAATTACCGTCGTTGGTGGTTAAAATTTTCAAAATATAATTACCGTCGTTGGCGGTTAAGGCTTGAATCAATTACCGTCGTTGGCGGTTAAATTTTTTCAAAGTATAATAACCGTTGTCAGTGGTTAAATTTTTAAAGTATCTATATTTAACGTCGTTGGCGATTAAGGCTTGAAACAATTACTGCCGTTGGCAGTTACATTTTTAAAGTATAATTACCGTCGTTACGGTTAAATTTTCAAAGTACCTATAATTACCGTCGTTGGCGGTTAATGCTTGAAGCAATTACCGTCGTTGAAGGTTATATGTATTAATACAGAAACTGTCATTCCGGAGCCGGGACCGTCCTCTGCTCCCAATCCATGTTCCGCAATTGTTCAATGAGGAGGACATCCATCTACAAGAAGATATACTTCAGATCATAGGAGAACCACAACAGCCGGACATTACGTTGGGTAAAAATATTCATAAAGATATCGCATCCCGTCGGCAAGATATCTTGATTAAAGGCTTACCTAGAGAATTAGAAGAACCGCTTCTCAAAAAATACCTTATACAAGCTAATTGTAACCTTCTTGTAGCCCCGTTATTAAATCCTAAAGCTAAAGCAGCTACCCCAGTTATTCTAGCCAGGAGAGACGCCACTTTGTTACAAAAACAAAATTAAGTTGGCGTCACATTAGTCGAATTATCTCAGCTTACCGAAATGATTTTACGTAATGAGACCTCTAAGCAGACACTTCTGCACCCTCTTAGTGATGCTTGCCGCATTCTTTGGGACAGCCACTGTATTGTAGGTAGAACCAGACGTAGTATAATTATGAGTTCAATTAATATGAGTTTACGCGATGCTCTTGCTAACACGAATCGTGACAATTACTTATTTGGAGAAGATTTAGCCGAGAAACTTAGAGCCGCTAAGTTTGTCCAAAAAACAGGAGAATCACTGCAAAAGACCAATCATGTTGCGTCTATTAGCAAAAGTAGTTCGAACTTCAGGAGCACGCCAAGTAACAGGAATTTAAACTTCAGGGGCCCAATACTAAAGAAACCACCGAACAAAGCAAGCAAATCACCGAGAGGACAGATAATTCAATACGCTGGACGTTTGCAATATTTATATTTATAATAATAATAATAATAATAAAACATTTATTATCAGGCTACAATGGCCCATAGATACATACCTTACAAACTAACATATATAAAGTATAAAACAAAACGTGAGTTAATAAATATAGCTTAAAACTATGTTAGTAGCTTCACTTCACTCGCTTGTCCTTGAGCTGTCCTGTGGCACTTGTCCGCGGAAGCGACGGAACACCACGTCCTGCGGCCAGAAGTCTTCTTCCATGACAACGGGCAGGTAACAGTTCGGTACTCGCACCACGAACGCCTTGAAATTGACGTTGCGGCGCGACTCCAGTAACTGCACCCTGGGCATGTACCTTGTCTTCTGGCGCACGTACTCCACGATGTCCTCCGCCTTAGTGCTGTAGTGCAGGCGGGAGATGTACACCGGTGTGTTCGGCTTAGCGGCACGCAGGCTCACTTCTGGCTTCGAAGGAGCTTTGCCGCAGCGGTTCTTGTTGGCTCGCGACCGGCGCTTCCTCCTTTGAACTGTCACGAAACCTTCCTCATCAGCCCTATTCGGCGCCTTTTCTGGTATAGGCTTCATACTTGGAGCGCCTGGGGCACTCGCGGGGACGCTAGCGAAGTCCTTTCGTAAGGGTTTCGCCAGCGCTGCAGATACTGGCAGCGGGACGGGGTGATGAACTCGGACGGCGCTGTGCGGAGGAGCTGCGGTGACGAGCGCAGGGCTGCGGGGCACGGGGGCGGTGCGCTCTGCAACCTCAGCAAACGACGGATGCACTGGCGACGAAACTGCTGACGCGGAATTTGACGACGAAATATCGAGGCCGGCTCCGCGACACATGTTTACATTAGATGCATCGGCTGATGACCTAGTTACGGCCACACTGTTACGCAACTCGCTTACTTCTTTGCGCAATTCGGTGACAGAGTTTTGGGATGCATCTAATTTCGCCAGAACATCCGCGAGGCGGGCCTTCAGGAAGACAATGTCCTTCAGAAGGCTCGTTACGTCGACGTGGTCGAAGGTGACGGGTGGAAGCTTGTGCAACTCTTTCGCCACAAACGTCGGCACGTCATCCGGGTCGGTCTCCTTGAACAGCGTGATTATATCCTGCAGGCTCTTCTTAGTCCCGTCACGCCGGCGGGACACCATCTGGTCACGCTTGTTAAGCGCACTGAACAACAACAGCTTGGCAGCAGCTATGTCTTCCTCGCTGAAGTTCGTTGCGCAGATCTGGACAGCAGACACCTCGTCCATCACATCCAGCTTCTGTTGCAGGAACGCCAGCAGCTCATTCGCCACAAGTTCATTACTCATGGCGAGTAAATTACGAGCGACAGCTTGCGCCGCGCTAATTAAAACAGAATATTATGTATAATATTTATATTTACAGTGGTATCAAAATACAGATAACCACGATGATTACACGGATAAAGGGATAAAAGATCCCATTTACATCCACTCCAATCCGATTTAACAGCCCATGTTCTATGCGTAAATCTGAACACTCTAGCATTACGATTATGTTAAAACAATTAAAAAGTTAATTGATGCAATGCAATATCACAATGTTCCTATGAGGAGGGCGAATTCATATCAAGTGACTTTCTTGTACCTATTCATAAAAACTAATTACTTTAAAATGGAGGCTTACAGGACAGCCATTTTATTAATGACTTAGAAATGGTACATGGCTTCGGTTGACCTAAAGGCTGCATTTTTTTTTATTAATGTCGCTAAATGTCACAGAAAATACCTACTTGCGTTTTAATTATAATAGAACTCTTTTTGTATTTAATTGCTTACCTTTTGTATGTCACCGCTCAGTATGTTTTCACAAAAATTTTGAAGCCTGTAATGGAGTAGATATTTGCGTCTAGTAATATGATTTCAGTTATTTATTTAGACGATATATAACATACTTGTGCATCTTTAGAAAAAATTGGATTTATTATAAACAAAGATAAAAGAATTTCTTAGGTTTTGTTTTCGACTCCCACAAAAAGGTTTATGGAATTGCCCTGGGATAAGATAAAATAAAAAATTATATTCATCCATATTTAGACATTTGTAAATGTAAATTACGCGATTTTGCTGGCACAATTGATACAATATTATTAGATGCGTACAAAATTATTTGAGCAATGCTGCTTTGTTAAAAAATGATAGTTACGAGTACAATCAAACAATTTTATTGTCTAACTTTATTAGGGAAGATCTTATGTGGTGGTTATATTATGTGGCTTTTGGTTGTTCTAATATTAAAGCCAATAAATATATAAAATAAAATTTCAGCGATGTCTCATCCACCGGGTGGGGTGCATATTGTGATGGTGATGAATCGTACGGTTATTGCAAGAAAATGAAATTAAATTACACATGAACCAGTTAGCACTGAAAGCCGCCTTTTTCGGGCTAAAAATCTTTGCCAGTGATTGTGTTGATTGTGAGTTAACAGGATGGGCAGTCTACAATAGGTACCTACATCTCAACGATGAGACTCGTAATATTTGGAAATGGTGTGAAAGGCGACGTATTTTGATTTTCGCATCATACATTAACACTAAAGATAATCATGAGGCTGATATGTTGTCTTGGAAAAAGTTTCAGGATACTGAATGGGAATTAAGAAATTACGCATACGATAATGCGCGTATATGTACGGTAATAGAACACAAGTTGGGATCACCAAATATAGATTTATTTGCTAGCCGTTGTAACTCTAAATGTAATACATATGTTACCTGGAAGAATTATCCTGATGCGTTGGCTATTGATGCGTTCACCATTTCATGGAAAGATTTAAGCGACAGCCATTTTGCGTGAATGTGACGCATATTTACCCCAAACTTGTTCTTTTATTATTTTATTTTCAGTGATATTAAAACGGTAATATATATATATATATATATATATATATCCGATAAAGCTGAGGGTATAATTGTTATCCCATATTGGCCAACTCAAGCTTGGTTTCCGTTATTTAATAAAGTATGTCAATCTGAAATTATTAACTTTCCACTTTTGATTGTAATTTGCTAAAATCTCCTTACAGATCAACCCACAGTCTGCATCGAACATTTACATTATCCGGCAGACTCTATTAAACAAATTTCTGTCACCAAGAGCAGTGGAAATAATGTTAGCATTCTTGTCAAGTAACACCTAAACAAACAATATGATGGCTGCATACAAGCCTGGATTATTTACTGTCAAAAACATAATTATGTGACCACTTGTGCTTCAATATCGATAGTTATTCATTTTTAAACAGAGGTATTTGACAAAGGTGCGAAGTATGGGACAATCAACTCGTACAAATCCGCGTTATCTTTATTATTATCTAATAATTTAGACGATGAAAGACTTTCATTAAGGGTGTTTTCAAATTAAGGCCAACATACCCAAAGTACAATTACTTGGGATCCTGCCATTGTCTTGAACTTATTAGCCCAAAAATGGGCTAATTAAAAACCATGACTCGAAAACTCTCTCCAAGAAAACTGTAACATTAATTGCTCTTGTCACATCGTGTATAAACCTTATCTCTAATTAAAGATAACAATATAATTACAAATCCCAATGAAATTATTATTAAAATTCCCGATACAATAAAGACAAATAAATTAAATACATTTCAACCAATTTTAAGACTTCTATTTTATAATACACGTTCAGAAATCTGCCCAGCTGAATGTTTACAAGCATATCTGAATAAAACTAAGGTATTACGTAAGAATAACAATACTAGTTTATTTCTAAATTTAAAAAAAAACCACATATTCAAACATTACTTTTCAAACCATTAGTCATTGGTTAAAGGATACGCTACTAGAAAGTGGCGTAGACATATTATTATATCATTTACCGCGAATAGTCGACACACAGCCACATAAAAGTCAAATAAATTAGGAATAAGCATAGATGTCATTAAAATTACCGGTGGATGGACTGATTCGTCGTCAGTTTTTGCTCGCTTCTACATTAAAGAAATAATTGTAAATCATAAATCAGTTCGCTCAATCATTGCTTGATTCTTCTTAAATGCACAATTATTATACAAAAGTACACTTTCAGTAAAAAATAAAACAAGAATTGATTTGGAATTCTTGTATGTTATTACCTCTTTATTTACTTTAATACGAATTACCTTCGGTATATATATGTATATCTGGAGTAAACGCAATGTTCAAACCTGTATTAAATATTATTTTTTGCATTAATTTTAAAACCGTTGCTATAAACATCCTACACCATGTTAAACTTAAATCGCAAAGAATGAAGCTGCGAAGCATAATGAAGATCAAACGAACTTACCAAGTGAAGTTCGATCCCAATTATGCGAGCAGCTTCATTCGACGCGATTTACCAACTCCCACCCTACTTTTGTTACGTAGCAATTCAATAATTAACCCCGTCCCGATAAGGTTCTAACGATTCGAAAATAAATATTTTTAACCTTTAAACAAAATGAGGATTAATGTTCCACTCCGACAGCCAGCAGTGCGCAGTGGTAGGGTGAAATGTCAAAAAAAAAAATCATAGACTTTAAACCATCGTGCAAGGCCTACGGTAGATGGCGCTACTACACCATGTTAAACTTAAATCGCGTCGAATGAAGCTGCTCGCATAATTGGGATCGAACTTCACTTGGTAAGTTCGTTTGATCTTCAATTATACAAATAAACATAAAAAAGATACAGAACTTTAAAAAAAAAAATGTTATCCTTTAAAACTTTGTTTCTTTTTCCAACTAAAGCCTGTAAGTATTTATAGATTTGTATGTTCAAATAACATAATAGGTAGATGCATTCCAATAAAAAGATGCATTATTGTAATCGTGTTAAATTGCTTTATTTCAATAACAGTAATCTATTCCCTGTGAAATTTTCAAATGATCATAACTTTGGATTATTCTGACCTCTCACCTTGCTTTGTCCCCTTAGGCGGACAGTCGGAAAAAAGTTTGATCTGTCCCTGCAAGGGGACAAAGTAGGGTGAGAGGTCGGAATAATCCATAACTTTTTACGTATTAAAGCTACAAGGTGGACATTGAAAGGCGTGAGGTTGCAATCAGATAGTAATTACTCAAGAAAAGTAATGACACATTTTTGTAGTCCCTTTATTTTGTTTCAAAGATAGGTAGCAATTTTATTGACTAAAAAGTAGGTAACAATTTTTAGTCACAAGTCAGACGCGAACCGATACAGACAACCAGCCATTCAGACGCACATAGTTAATACATACATAGGAAAAGACGTATTAATACTTATACTATTCCCTACCTACAATAATTGCTAACTTATTATTATTAAATTATTTATTTATTTACACACAAACATACACCCAATGCGATAGCGTGGTATATAACTAGATTAAACTGGATCCGCGTGTTGAATTACTGCCCATTCGCTGTTTCAACAGACAAAAAGAAAATGCGTAATTGCGTAGGTATTTACTTACTTTATAATCCAATCACTACCTACTGGATTAACTTCTGTTTAGAATGTTTCATGATTAAATTAATTGTTCATCGAATTCTGTTCCTCTACGTTTCAATGAGACTTGAACAGCGCGCACTCGCGCAGCGTTAATAACTTACGATATCGGGAACTCATTATGAAATAACACAAGGATGATACCTACTTATCCCTTCTGCTTACTTATTTCGAAAATTCTATAAAAAATAACACTGATCGACTCATTTTTTCAATATTTTCCTTTGTTTATTTTAATTTAAAAATTAGAATTACAAAAAATATTACTCACCATTATGACAGATTCACTCAATCAAAGCGCTATTACCACAGAACTATTATATTATCCTGAACGGATAGCCCGTTCTAGTGCTATGACGCGCCACTTGGCGCCATTTTAAAGCTCATGAACACTACGACACAACACACTACGAATGAACACGTAACTACAGTGACAGTGACTGGTGACGACTAATGACGTTCGTTTAATTTCGTTATGAGTCGGAAGAACTCGGGAGCGGTGGCGAACGCGCAGGGGCGCGGATTGGCTCCTAATTATTAGTATGTGCAGCCATTGGTTAATTTTAGAAACGTTGGAAATTCCACCAATCACGCCAAGGATACTTTCTTTCTAACGCTCCATGGTGCGTCGTAGTTATAGATATGTATAGTGTTTAGCTTGACGTGCTGGCGTCTGTACCTACGTTGTTAGTAGGCTTTACTCTTAGATAAACATTCGAGTTGAAATAATAAACAAGATATTGGCTAAAGTCCACACTTGAACTAGGATTTCACACTCAACTCCCTCCCGACGAATCTGACAAGACCCTTAATAGCACCTCAATTACAAGACCCGCTGAACTGGCAGCTCTTCAGACAATAGACAGCATTACAACAGACATTCTGTACATAGAATTCATGGTTCTAAAGCACAATGCGACAAACAATTACAGAGGCAAACACGTCACTCGTCTCCGGTCGGTGACGTCATGAACCTGGAACGTGGGTAACGGAACATGGGACTCGATTGTTAGTGTCGTTAATATTATTATTGTGTTAGTAGAGAGCCTCGGTGTCAGTATGAGGATACAATTTATTAAGCTAGATAGATAGAAAATTATAAGAAAAAATCATAATTGCAATCACAAAGGTGAGGTGTGACCTATTCATACTAATATGATGACTAATAGAGATATATGGAAGAAGAAGATGCTGCGCTGACCAAAAATATATTGGGAAGAGAGTTTGATGATGAATGAAGAGGATGATATTGAATTCCAATTACAATCGTATTGATACGTACGTTGTACAATGATTCCCTATATATTAACAGTTTTGAAAACGCACCACATCATACAGAATCAATAGAGGAGAAGAGTATACTGTATTTCTCAATGGTGCGATGTCCTGAACGAGCTGTCAGCTGTCTTTACATTCACGTTTGTACGTGCCATTAGGAAGCTCAAATCATAAAGCAGAGAACGTTAACGAGCCGACACATACGTAGCGCAAATGTCTCATAGTCTAACAAACTGCACAAAATGTGCAAATTCAAAGACGAGCTCTCCTATAAATTAAGCATCGAACGATTTCCTAGACGGTCGAAGCCATTAAGGATGCATTTAGGCAAAGTAGTTAGCATTCCAACTTCGAACAGCTCAAATTTATGAGTGCTAAGTCAAAATTATTGAGTCTGAATCACACTCAACCTTGAGAAAAGTTGAGTAACGCAGTTATTTACCGCTCAAATTTGAACAATTATTTTGCACCCTCCAAACTGTTTTAAGTAGTTTTTAATTGGTGTATTTGATCAAAATTGTTGTTTTTAGGGTTCCGTGCCTCAAAAAGAAAAATCGAAACCCTTATAGGATCACTCATGTGTCTGTCTGTCTGTATTACTGTCTGTCTGTCTGTCTGTCCGTCTGTCACAGCCAATTTGCTCCGAATCTAATGGACCGATTAAGTTGAAATTTTGTATACGTATGTATTTCTGTAAATTAATGAATTTTGAATATGAGGGTCAATTATGGGGGGCAAATAAGAAAATAAAAAAAAAATAATATTGCAGACCTTGCGATATATCAAATGAAAGGGCTTACTGTGAGGGTCTCAAATACACTTTTTTATGATTTTAAATAAACTGTTAAGTTATTTAAGAAAATAGACGAAAATTGGCCATTCTCCCCCTTTATTTCCGAAACTACTGACCTTAAATTTTGAAAAAATACAGAAAATAATTCTATAGATTACAGGAAAACCTATAAGAAGTCTATAGTCTTAAAACAACATGGTAAATCTCTCAATATTGTGCGTACAAACTTAAATTTGTCCATAGCTAAACGGAAAGGATCCAACCCACATTAGGTGTACTCGTAATGTGGGTTGGATTCTTTTCGTTTAACTATGGACATTTGTAGTTGGAATGTAATGGGAGAACATTTTTTTCAACTACAATGTTAAGTTTGTTCTTGGGATAAATTCATCCCAACTACGGAACCCTTCATTGTTCGTGGCTCAACATGCACTTGACCGGTTTTATTATTTGATTTGAGTCAAGGTTTTGTTTCAAAGGAAAATTTGTAATGTTTGTTAAAGCTTTGATGTAGCAATGCTCTGGTGTTTCAATTTCTTTACTTTGTTTCCTTGTAGCTGGAAATTTAAATTAATTAAATTGTTCAAAGCAGTGAAAGCTTCTAATTTTATTGATGTCGTATTTGTCGCGTCATGATTAACATAGTTTTAAAATAATGAATGTAAATAACGATTAAAAAAATATGGACTAAATTTGTCTGAATTAAATTTATTTTATTTTTATTAAGTGTTGAAATCCGTGTCGGTCCCGGAGAAAGAATAAGACCACCCCATCTCATCCCGTGGGTGTCGTAAGAGGCGACTATTTGACTTAGGGAGCTCCAGAACCAGTGCATACCATATAGCACTTTGGGTCACCCGAGTGATGGCGGGTAAACCATCAACAATCGCATTCCCAAGGAGGGTTGGTGTCAGGCAGGCGGCCGACTGTAAAACTTTGCCGAAACTATTAGCAATATGAGGAATAGATATATGATGCAAAATAGGGCTAGGGCGTACCCCACAGGCGACGCGCAGGGGCAGCACCCGGCTCCTGTGGGAAGAGGACTAGGGTTGTTGCACCACCCCGGGCGGGGGCAACGTAAGAAGCGAGCTCGGGAAGTGAGATTGAGGTATGCAAGTTGGAATGTTGGGACGATGACTGGGAGAGCCAGAGAGTTAGCGGATGTATTAAAAATAAGGCGAATAAATGTGGCGTGTTTGCAAGAAACAAAATGGAAAGGAACGAAAGCGAGAGAAATCGGCGAAGGATATAAGTTTTTCTACTGTGGGAGTGACGGGAAAAGAAATGGCGTGGGAATAGTGTTAGACAGTAATTTGAAAGAAGGCGTGATGGAGGTAAAAAGGATTAATGATAGATTAATCGTTGTAAAAGTTATGATAGAACATGTAGTGCTGAATGTAATTAGTGCGTATGCACCGCAGGTAGGATGCGATGAAAGGGTGAAAGAGAAGTTTTGGGAGGACTTTGACACAGTTTTGATGAACATTCCGGTGCATGAAGAATTGATAGTTGGAGGTGATTTTAATAGACATGTGGGAAGAATGCGAGGAGTTTATGAAAGAGTGCATGGAGGATGGGGATTTGGTAACGTCAATAACGAGGGAGAGACATTGCTGCAATCCGCTACCGCATTTGACCTGGCAGTAGCCAACACTTGGTTCCAAAAGAACGATGGACACCTAATTACGTACAAAAGTGGCAATCACAAGACGCAAATTGATTACTTTCTAGTACGACGCAAATACTTAAAGCATATCAAAGATTGCAAAGTAATACCGGGAGAAGATCTAGTCTCACAGCACAGATCCCTAATTATGGAAATGCTTGTAGAAAGAAAGCCCAAGAAAAACAAAGAGCGATCCCCTCCCAAAATAAAATGGCATATGCTGGAGAAGAATGGCTATGCGAAGAAATTTAATGAGCGAGTAGTGGATAAAATGATAGGTATGGGGGACATGAATGGTCGAAGTGTAAATGAATGTTGGAATGAAATGGCAGGGTATATTAGGAGTGCAGCGAAAGATATTTTGGGAGAGACGAAAGGAAAGGGTACGATAGATAGGGATACATGGTGGTGGTCGACAGAAATACAGTATGTGTTGCAGGATAAGAAGAGAAAGTTCAAGGAATGGCAGAGTGTTGCAGATGAGAATGTTAGTTTGAAAGCAGAAAAAAAGAGTGAGTATGATGCTCTAAAGAAAAAAGCCAAGAAAGCTGTGGCCATAGCAAGAACAAAAGCCCAGGACAAGCTTTATAACACACTGGATAATCCAGCAGGCCAAAAACATCTTTACCGGCTTGCTAGAGCTAGCGATAGAAAGACGAGAGATATTTGTAAGATAAAGTGTATAAAGGATGGAACTGGAATAGTTCTTTCGGATGATGAGAAAATTAAGGATAGGTGGAAGAGCTATTTTGAAAGACTAATGAATGAGGAGAATGGCTGGAGTGGTGTGCTTGGGAATAAACCAGTAAATGAGGGTTTAGTGAGAATGATTAGTATGGATGAAGTGAGAATAGTAATAAATGGGATGAAGAATGGTAAAGCAATAGGCCCGGATGAAATACCAGTTGAAGTATGGAAGTTATTACGAGTAGATGGATTGACGTGGTTAGCTTTATTCTTCAATAAGTTGTTGCTGGAAGAAGCCATACCTGACGAATGGTGTAACAGTTCGCTGGTGCCCATCTTTAAAAACAAAGGTGATGTGCTGGAGTGCAACAACTATAGAGGAATAAAGCTTATGTCACATAGTATGAAGGCTTGGGAGAAAGTTATTGAAAGGCGACTGAGAGAAGAGAGTGAAATTTCGCAAAACCAATTCGGTTTTATGCCTGGTCGAGGAACAACAGATGCCATCTTTGCTATCCGCCAGCTGTGCGAGAAATACAGAGGTGCGCATAAAAACTTGCACATGGTATTTGTTAACCTCGAAAAGGCATACGACCGAGTGCCTCGTGAAGTTTTGTGGTGGGCGCTGAAGGAGAAAGGTGTGCCAGGGAAGTATGTGCAGTTGATTAGAGCGATGTACAGCCGATGCAGTACCCAAGTCCGGTCTACAGTGGGCACTACTGGCAGCTTCAATGTGGCTGTCGGCTTGCACCAGGGATCAGCACTCAGCCCTTACCTCTTCGTGCTGATAATGGATGCTCTTACATCTGATATCCAGGAAGCGGCTCCCTGGTAGTATGCTTTTCGCTGATGACATTGTGCTGATTGCCGAGAACGGCTTAGAGGTCCAGAGCAGATTGGAGGTGTGGTGGGAAAGACTCGAGACCGTTGGCCTGAGAGTAAGTCGGACCAAAACTGAGTATCTGTTTTGTGATTTTGGCGGCCTCTCCAGTCCTGTGCCCATATCTCTCGCCGGAACGTCCTTATCGATCTGTTCCGACTTTCGGTACCTCGGGTCGCTTGTCCAAGGAGATGGCGAAGTAGACCGAGACGTAACGCACCGGATCAACTCAGGATGGATGAAATGGCGACAGGTCACAGGAACAACTTGCGACCCACGGATGCCCCTCAAGTTAAAGGGGAAAATTTATAAGTCCGTGTTAAGGCCTGTCGTACTTTATGGGTCTGAATGCTGGGCCGTGAAGAAGACGGATGAAAAAAGATTGCATGCAGCGGAGATGAGAATGTTGAGATGGATGTGTGGAGTAACGAGAATGGATAAAGTAAGAAATGAGTATATAAGAGGAAGTTTGAAAGTGGCGCCAGTGACAGAAAAGTTGAAAGGAAATCGTTTGGCTTGGTATGGGCATGTGATAAGAAGGGACGAAACGCATGTGACTCAAAGAGTGATGAATATACATGTTGATGGATGGAGAGGGAGAGGAAAGCCGAAGAAAAGATGGATGGAATGTGTAAAGAATGATATGAAAGAGAAGGGAGTGAATGATAGTGTGACGGTTGACAGGGGAGAATGGAAGAAGAAAACATGTTGCGCCGACCCCAAGTAACATGGGATAAGGGCAGGAAGATGATGTTGAAAATAAAAAGAAAGTATTTTTAGAAACAATACCCTTTTTAATGTCACAGTGGCTTCTGATCTTTAAGTCAGTTTTAGGTTAAAAATCCCGCTTCATGCCCAATATTTAATTTCTTAAGAAAATTTGCATAGTGTCAGATTGTGCTCAAAATCACATGCCATGCATAAGCATGACATGTGATTGTTACGTCTTTCAACGGCTTGTGGCTTTTTATCTACGTATTTATTTACACTTTCTAGATACACTCTGAAATATGATCCCTGACTCGACATTCCGAACATGTTTTCATCGCTTTTCATAAAACAAAAGAATAATACAGACACGTTCTTCCATTTTATGAATGCCGTGAAAAGTATGTTCTTTTGAAACAAAGAAGGTCATTTTAATATTTTATCGTTATATTTTACTAATTCCCGTGTGTTTGCACACACATTTACAGACCATTTGAGTCTGTCGGCACGTCACTAAATATTACGTGGCTTTGGAACCATTAAGCGTTGTAGTACTGCTTCGCTGAATTAAAATGTTGATGTTTATTTATTTTTATTTTATTTGAAAGGTACACCAACGACCTATTCACTAGGAATATTGACAAAATAATAAATAACATATGTATTAAGTTATGGTGAATTAGTCACTTACAGGCGTACACAGCACTTACATGAAAAATAGCCTCTTAAATATATGTTTTAACAAGATTTTTTGCTCGTAGTGAGAATAGAAAAATTAATTAGAAACAAAAAACAAAACAAAATCATAATCGATATTAGAATCAATAAATTAAAATCAAAGTTATCATTAGAATTAAAATTAAAGCATTAAGATTAAAGTAAAAAAAAAGAAAAAACAGTAAAATTCATATTTGATATTCAAAACAGTAGACGCAATAACGAATGCAACAAGAGAACAATCCAAAAAATTTTTCAAAAAATTGTTCAAAAAATTGGCTGGCCGCACATGTGGCAAAAAACTAAAAAATAATAATAATAATAATAATAAACAATAGGGACTCGAAGTAAGTTATGACTTTATGATCCGTAACTAATAGTTAAAAGTTTTCTGCGAAATTGGGAAAATGAGTCAGCAAATATATCAATATTGTTGCTGATATCAATTTTATTATAATTAGCCATTAGTCGACTTAAGGGGGCATTGAGACCAAGGTTGGTTCTAGATAAGGACGGTGCAAAGGTATTTGTTTTACGCAGAGATCTAGTTATGGTACGCCTAGGAACAGTTATATTAATTTCTGATAATAACTCAGGTACATCCACCAGGTTATGGATGATTTTGTAAAACAAGAGCTGATCAGAAGTGCTTCTACGTTGTTCTAGTGGTAACATACTGAAGTGATTAAGCCTTTGGGAATAATTAGCGTCATGAGGGCAACTACGGCTTCTAAAGCGTAAGTACCTGGTGAAAGCCCTCTGAATACGTTCAATCCTGTTAATATGGACACGATATATGGGATTCCAAACTGGAGATGCGTAGTCCAGTATGCTTCTGACAAGGGTGTAGTAAAGCACTTTTAGTGTGGATATGGACCGAAACTCCGAACAAGTTCTCTTCACAAAACCCGACATTTTTGACGCTTTGGCTACAATCGCGTCAATATGATTGACAAAAGTTAGCTTGCTGTCGAGATGGACACCCAAATCACGGATGGTATCAACCTTTTGCAGAGGAACCCCATTCAACGCATAAGATGATGCTCGTACTTGTTTGTTACGAGTAAAAGTCATGTGATAGCATGTGATGTATTAATATTTATATTTATTGATTTTTAGGTTTAGAGTTTTCTTATTTTATCTGCTTTGTTCTCATCAGTAAATATTGACTAAGTTTCTTGATATTTGTTGTAATTTCTTTGCTAACTTTTACAGTTTTTTTTTTTATTGTTTTTTATTCATAAAAATCAGTGTACATACATTTGTTAAGCCTTCAAAACACACCGCACAAACCATCGCAGGTTTAACAGCGGTATGGCAATGCCTTGTCATCCAAATCGGTAATTTAAATCATTGTTAATCATTGTTACATATAAAAATGTTGTATATGCGTCTAAAGTCCAACAGATAATATTAGGTTGGGGAAAAAGTCTTTTCGCATTATAGTATGTATCTCTCTGTAAAATCTCTTTAATATTTTACTTTTTATTAAAATAAAAGCATTTTTATTCAGCAGCCTACTTATATCTGCAACGACTATGGAACAATAAATATTCACTATTAACACAATGCATTTCTAATACGTTAAAGTTCCCCTGAAGCGTAATTTCTGAATGCGTCTGAATGTACAATAACTTCGCGGGCGTTTGACCTGACTGATTGTTTTTCCATTTTCACTTGCTTATTTTTCGTCCAGCAAATGAACAAAACAGTGTGGAATGCCAGAAATGGGGAAAAGGGACCATTTCCTGGGATAAATATCTCTTTTGGACGTCCGGAGTTCGGAATTTCGGACAAGGAATACTAAACCCGCGGAGTGATTTAGTTTGGTACAGATGTGAACGTGTGTTTTTTAGGAGACGGATTTTTTTGTTTGGTTGAATTGTCGTGCACTTTTAAGAATCAACTTCGTATTAAGTAAATAGCTAGTGTAAGACTTGGTGGAGTATAAGAAAAGTGTCAAAGAAACTGTAAAATCACAACTACGTCAAATTGACGTAATGGTCCGCCTCTTGTGTAGGTAATGAAAAGGCCTTTGACTCTCAGTGACATCGTTGCTGATATACGTGGTTGCAGGCTGATACTATCAAGGATGTTGGGTTCTTTATCTTAATCGCAACAGTGATTAAAGGGATTCGAATACGTGTATTGCGAATAATTAGGCACTTTAATTTCTGTACCTACTGATAATAAGTGGAACGCGGAAGTATGTAGAACTTACCTGCAAAGTCCAACGCATTGTAAAGATAATCGTTAAACTGATCCAGAATTTCAATCCAACGCTGGAATCCAGTGACATTGGATCGATATTGGATCAATCCTTTTATTAGGGTTCCGTAGTCAACTAGGAACCCTTATAGTTTCGCCATGTCTGTCTGTCCGTCCGTCTGTCCGTCCTCGCTTAATCTCTGTGACCGTTAGCACTAGAAAGCTGAAATTTGGTACTAATATGTATACCAATCACGCCGATAAAGTGGTCAAATAAAAATTGGAAAAAAATGTTTTATTAGGGTAGCCCCCCTATATGTAAAGTGGGAAGTGATTTTTTTTAATTTCAACCCTAACGTGTGATATATTGTTGGAAAGGTATTTAAAAATGAATAGAGGTTGACTAAAATCATTTTTTGATAATGTCAATAATTTCGGAAATAATCACTCCAAAAGTAAAAAACAATGTGTTCCCCCCTCTAACTTTTGAACCACAAGTTTAGAAAATATGAAAAAAATCTGAAAAGTAGAACTTTATAAGGACTTTCTAGGAAAATCATTTTGTACTTGATGGAAACAACAGTTTTTGTACAAAAAAGACAAAAAGTTGTACAAAATAATTTCTAGACTAAGTTTGTAGTATAATCGTATATGCAAGCATTTTGTTTAACTTCGTTTACATAATTATTTTATTATCCTGGATAATAACATAATGGATACCCACCTTTAAACTCATAAGTGGGAACACTTATTGTGACGGACGGGAAACTACGGAACCCTACACTGAGCGTGGCCCGACACGCTCTTAGCCGGTTTTTTTTTTATTCTGAGCCCTTAACGTGTTAGTATATTTTTTATTTTTTTTTATTTGAGATGGGTCTACGATGGAGTGAGCTTACCCAGATTCTTCTGGGTAAGCTCACTCCATTGTAGACCCATTTCAAATAAATAAAAAAAAAATTAAAAGTTAATTTAACATCATGGCACAGAGAAGATTCTACTAGACTCAATGTTACCAGTATATAAAAACTAGTGTTACAAATATGAATGTTGCTAATGCAAATTATTTATGTTATGATTATTCATAAATACTTGTGTATCTTTCCTATGTAATGTTTTTGACTCAAGATTTTCTTATTACTTATTTATTTCACTGTTTTGTAACCAGCCTATTATTGTCATACTGCAGGGCAAAGGCCTCTGCTCACACAGAGAAGGCTCGAGTATCTCAATCTCATCAAAGTTAGAGTGAACAGGCAGAAGCCTGTTCACTCTAACTTTGAAGAGATTCGGGTTATATGCGTTCGGGAACACAGACGCAGGTAAGGTAGTGAGTTCCAATTTTTTACCAATTACTTAAAAACTATGTTAATAGAACAATTAGCCACACACGTACATTAATAAAAAATATTAAAGAAACAATCATAAGCAGATTTATCCAAACCAGCATTCAGTATCCATCGCTGAATTGTAATAGGACAGCCGCTAATTTCGATCATCAATCTTCAGCACGCCTATAGAATAGAATAGAATAGAAGATCTAATTATTTGCATAGAATGTTGGTTTTTACAAAAAGATGGATGAATGGTTTATAGAAATCCTTATTTATTGCCGGCGACTATAGACGAAAAAATACAACACTTCATGGACGTTGTTTTTTCTTAACATTTTTCTTTCAAATACAATATGAATGTGCTAAATCCAAACTTCTTTATAAATAAAGTCGATTTTTATAAGAAATCGAACTGGTAACGCATTAGGCACTAATTGATTTGTACTCGAGCTGTCAAAAGTGAACTAGATGATTGGAAAGATACAAAGGGAATAAATTGACCATTTTATGTAAGTTTGCCCTTCTCGTTCATTCGTTCATCACTTAAACACACAATTTATTTCATTTACGGCTGTCTGTTATAATCAATAGAGAAATAGTCGAGGTGAGCAACTGCGCGTCAAGTTCAGGAACTAAGCCAGTACATAGCAAGTTCGCAAGTCGACTGTTACTGCTCGTTTGTACTCATGTGAGCATAGACGCTGCGGCTTGGCTACGTCCTCATAATTAAGGCGGTGGCTTAGCTCAGTCAGTATCAAGGGGAACTTCTAGGAACGAACCAGGCTAGATATAATTAGACAAAGTTAGCTTACATTGTGAATATATTACGTTCACAGGAGAGATTGGCTTCGTTCTGGTATGCAGTGCCTTAAGGAAAGCTTTGACAAACTATTGTAGTATTAGTGAACTACAGTGCCTAAGTGTCCCCTACATAGTCAAACCTGTTATAAAGTTTAGTTCCTCCCTGACATAGCTCTCTAATTTCAAGTTGGTAGTAAAATCAAAGTCATTTATTATTAGTTAAAGAGTAGGAGAATTATACAAAGTACTACATAAGTATAAGTAAACACAAATACAGCGAGGTTAAAACAAAACGCAAAGTTCAAGATTTGACCGTGCTGGGATTTGAACCCAGGATTTTTAGCTTGCGAATCAGGTGCTGTACCGCTGAGTTACACCCCTGTTTGCGGGACCATTAAACTCTAGTTAACGTTCAGGACGAGTTCAAGCCAAGTTTAGGACACAACTTAGAGAAATGTTTAAATGATAAATGATTTTTATTTCTGTAAGTAGGTTTCTACAAACACTTTTACATGTCAATATTTTTTTTTAAACTAGATGAGGTCGGCGTTTCCTATCTGACTACTCTGAGAAGAAAGGCCGACACAAACTCAGAGGTCACAGTCTCTTATAAAGTCCAGACATAATCTTGGTCACTTCATGTGAAGACCATGTAGATTGGTGTCTGAAATGGTCTTTTGAGGGAAGAACCACACAGATTGAGAGGACCTGTCCAGTCAGTGCACGCATTTGTCAGTAATCGCGCAGCTCAACTCAGAACTTAAGGAGCTCAACGATTCCACGAACAATACCAAAGAAAGGACATTGGGGTAGGCCGCATAGATAACTCAAACTGCCAGACCATGATTAAAAATAACAGAGAGAAAAAATAAAACAAACAAAAAAAAAAGCAATGACCTACATAGTCTTCACATTCACAATAAATTAAACTAATATAATACTTACAAAGTAAATATTCATGTCAACATTCAGTATGCAAAAATAAAAATAATATAAAATTTGGAGCAGTTTAATCCCAAGCCTTTTTGTCCTCAATATAATCTTTAACGGTATAAAAAGCTTTCTGACACAACTTGCGTTTAATGAATGATTTGAATTTATTAAGGCTCAGATCTTGAACGTGGCTTGGAAGTTTATTATAAAAGCGTATACATTGACACCTGAATGACCCACCTATTTTGTTGAGCCTTGTTGGAGGTACAACAAATTTGTGTTTGTTCCTAGTATTTATATTGTGGATATCACTGTATTGTTTAATACAATTTAATGTTTTTATGGGCATATAAATGATTTTCAAAAATGTACTGAGAAGGAAAAGTAATTATATTAATCTCCTTAAATTTCTCTCTGAGAGATTGTCTCGGACTTAATTTATAAATGCATCGAACAGCTCTTTTCTGCAAAACAAAGATAGTCTGAATGTCGGCTGCATTTCCCCACAACAGAATACCGTACGACATTACACTATGAAAATAGCTAAAGTACACTAAACGGGCTGTCTCTATGTTGGTTAAATTACGAATTTTCCTAACAGCGTATGCTGCGGAGCTTAGCTTTTTTGACAATTTATCTATATGTGGGCCCCACTGAAGCTTAGCATCCAAAGTTAAGCCCAAGAATACTGTGCTATCTTCAGGATTCATCTCTTCGCCCTTTATCAACACGTTACTTTTCACCTGCCTAACGTGAGGTAGCGTAAACTTAATGCATTTGGTTTTTTTTCATTAAGGAGTAAATTATTAACACTGAACCAGTGAACTACTTTTGAGATCACTCTGTTTATATCGTCAGTAACCAGCTGCTGACGTTTAAGTTTAAACAAAAATGAAGTATCATCTGCAAACAAAACTATGTATATCATGATTATCCTTTATGAGGTAGGGCAAATCGTTAATATAAATAAGAAACAAGAAAGGACCAAGAATCGAGCCCTATGGGACCCCTATTGTTACTATAGATCCGGGCGATCTTTTTCCATTAACGTCAACGCTCTGAATCCTATTACTCAAGTATGAAGTAAGTAGATCCAGAGCGGTGTTCCGGATCCCGTAATGGCGGAGTTTCCTGATTAACGTTTCATGAAGAACGCAATTGAATGCCATGGACAAATCACAAAAGATGCCCAAGGCATCGCATTTGCCTTCCCATGCATTATAAATAATTATGTCCTAAAAGTTCGACACCGGCATCAGTAGTTGAACGACCCTTTGTAAAACCGAACTGCTTGTTATGTAATAATTTATGTTTATTAAAAAATCTTTGCAATTGGTCTAAAATTAATTTCTCAAAAATTTTACTAAACGTAGGTAGTACTGAAATAGGTCTATAATTTGTGGGGTCTGATGTACGACCTGATTTAAACAAAGGTATTATTTTACTACATTTCATGAGGTCAGGAAACTCCCCACAGTCGATAAAGTTATTAAAGATAAGAGCTAAAGTAGGTGCTACAATTTCCAAAGAAACGATAGCACCTTTAAACGTTGTCAAGCTTAAAAAAGGAAAGCCTGCCAATATTGCTTGCGTCAACATGCGAGCATCGTTAGGCAGACTTTCATACCCAATGAAAGGTTAACTTACATAGGATATCATTGTCTGTGCTGAGGGAAGCTTAACTAAACTGCCTGATATCGTGAACAAGCTTTGAATATTCTTTTGTCCTTCTCAGTATGAGAAGTGGCCATAGTCCTCTATTAGATAATGGTATGGTATTGCTCTAATGAATAGTATATTAGGTATTTCGGTCATTCAGCGTTGGCAAGTTCCTTAAATGTTCAAATTGCATTTGACGCCAAATTAGCGTTTACAACGTATGTTAGTTAGGAAAATTAGATATATTCCACCAATCAGAGATAAATTGTAAAAACTACCAACTGCCACTGCAGTAGCTTAAGGTTTACTGAACGAAATAAAAAATGACTTCTGAACAAGCACACGTTGTTTGTTGGTTTGTATTCCTGAACACCTGGATTTAATTTAGACTACCGAAACAGATTGCAAATACAATCTGTTTCTTCAGCTCCTTCAATATCTTTTTTAACCATTTTACCCGACTGCGGCAGCGAGAAAGGGTTATGTGACGAATCTCGCTAGCTGTGAACATAATTTTTTCACTAAGCTTGTTAGGTACCTCGTATACAACCTAAACCACTAAAAGGATTTCGACAAAATAATACAACTACTATAATTTCAGCTCGAAGTTTTTCATTGTTTCAGACTTTTCAATTCTATCTCGTAATCTAGTTTTTTTTATTTGCGTTCAGTTATATTGGAGTCGGCTTCCACGATAACCAGAAGCAAACGAACTTTGGAATTCCATAATTTATGTAATGCCATCTATTTCACCAATTCAATAACTGAACAATATCTGATTGTGTTTTTTTTTTTTTTTTTTTGTTATTTGAGATGGGTTTGCTCTTGACTAAAGTCTAAGTCAGAGGTGACAGAGACAAAGTCTACGATGGAGTGAGCTTACCCAGAAGAAGCCTGTTCATTTTAACTTTGAGAGATCTTGTCAGACTTTTAGACGGCTAGTAATCTCAGTGAATAAATAAAAATAGTCAGACATATTTTTCGCACTGATCACACAAAATGTGATAATAATTATATTTTTAAGTCAGGTGCCAATTGATCAAACACTAATTTAATCTATTAATTGTGTGATTCATTATGCGGCATAACGAGCAGCTGGTAAATTCCTTTACAATTGAATTCCTTTCAACTGAACAGAAGCAGTAATAAGCTTTCATTGAATGTCAGCTCGTGCAGTTCGTAAACTATTTCCTTTTGTTGACACCCATTTTCAGTCTTGCTTTTTTGTAATCAGTTTTAGATTGACGAATTTATATGAAACCTTATTACTTCGGCTTCCATTGCATGCAATCAGACAACTTGTTGCTTTAAGTTCTTTTGGATCTAACGGTCTTGATTTTATAATATTTTGTGACTTTTGTAAAATCTTGTCTTTCAACCTTAATCTGTAAAATCTTTGTTAAAAGGTAAATAATTGACTAATTTCTCGCATAAATTAAAAAAAAATAAAATAAAAATCTTCTTATTTAATTGATAACAGTGGCTAAATATATCCGATGTCACTACCCATACTAATTTATTTATCAACAAAAGCCGGTAATCTTGCTAATTTATGGTATATATAAATTAGCAAGATTACCGGCTTATCTATCGTTCAGCAATCTTTACAAAACTATTATCGATTTTAATATAAATGTCTTCGTAAAGCATTGCTCTCAATATTAGTCGTAGATTCTCGAAGAGAATCAGTCGCGATGGGTGCTAAAATATATTATTTTTTGATCGGAATAGTTTTAAACGGAGTGTATGGTCATGGTAGGCTGAAAGAAGGTCATACTTTGGACTCTAGAAGTGCGTTTGATCAAGATTTGTATGAGAATGTGCTCGACTCGGAACAGTGTCAAGCTCAGCTTACGTTTTTGGCGAACGATAACTTGCGGAACCTATGTGAGTCTATTTTTAACGTTTCTAAGTTTCTTTCTTTCTATATCTATATTTTTAGCGATCAGAAGTGAAAAACAAATAAAAAACAATTACAAACAACCTAAAACTAATTTATTTCAAAATAGACTTATTTTTAACACTAATTCCACTTATCATCAAAATTCGAGCAATCACAAACAACCGTTAATATTCAACACAAAAATCACAACCAATCGAAAAACCACTAAAAATAAAATATGGCCGAACTTACTGCAAAATAGCTTAGGTACAGACAACCTTACCGTTCGTACACGTAGCAACAAAAAGGACCGCACTCGATCGAGCGCTTGCTTTTATATGAATCGGTGAGTACCGCCACTACCCACAATAAGTTCGGCTTATACGGCCTCTCCTGATCGTGCGCCGTCCTTGGCTGCACATGAAACTCCTCCCTCGGAAGCACTGGCAGGTACGGCGAGAGTTTTATCGCCGTCTTCGTCTGAATTGGTCCTGTCTGTACTCGAAGCACCAAGAGGACCAGCAAAAGCATCTGAAGACTCACCAGCATCGTCAGGGTTGTCGTCATTGCAATCTGTATGAGAAACAAGTGGTTAATTAAACGTGACGACATACACCTTTGCCTATTCTGTCGTTCATCACGCGTACAAGGCCCTCGTACAAAAATACACTTTCACAACCCAAATTAAAGTACTTCGCTTTCAAGAGTATGCACACATCTTCACACATCATATCTCGCTCATACTCATACTTGAACTTGTACAAGTTCACCCGTTAAAAACGAGTCAACCAGGACTGCGCCTGCCAGGACAACACCTGATGCGTGTCAGAGAACACGACTTCCGGGACAACACCCGATGCGCATACACAGTACGCGTCTTCCGGGACAACACCCGATGCGCATACATAGTACGCGTCTTCCGGGTCTACACCCGATGCGCATACATAGTACACGTCTTCCGGGTCTACACCCGATGCGCATACATAGTACACGTTTTCCGAAACCAGGCACTCCAGGACGCTAGCCTTGGGAGCGCGCTGAATCTGGACCGCACCAGCCACCCGTTCCAACCAGGAAGGCAAACATGCCTCACACTCACGCGCACGCATACACAATACGTGCATTACTTGAACATAAAAGAAAACGTTAATAGGTTCGCTTGGAACTTACTTTCAAAAAATGCAGCACAGCTCTCAGGACACCACTCGCCTTTCCAGGGTACCATGTACTGAGCTGCGGCCTGAGTTGTCTTGCCTCTAGCTCCACTCAACAATTTCAGCTCGTAACGATCACTTGGTAACTTTTTAGTCACACGGTATGGACCCCTCATCCCAGGGTCTAGCTTCCCAACAGACTGAGAAAACTTTATTACGAACACCTGATCGTTAACCTGGAATACTCTTGGCGGGCGTCTTTGACGATTTACCCGGACGTTTTGGTTATCTTGATTTTTGTCAAGAGATTCTTTAGCGGAGCTCCTGCTGAGTTCCCTCATGGCTTCTCGATTTGGACTGGAGTTCTCGACGGCAACGTCGCGGATCAGCGCACGAATCACAGGAGTGGTCGCGTTGGTACCGATTAACAGGTACAAAGCTGAGTACTGCGTGGTTTTTTGCTTAGTAACATTTAAAACTAACTGAATTTTACATAAACTATCAGACCAGGTGGAACTTTTATTATTACTCTCGACACGAATCATATTAAGGACGGTCCTCACATAACGCTCGACTTGCCCATTGGAATGATGCATTTCGGGCGTTATGTAATGGATATCACAACCCATTTCAGATACCCAGCTGGTAAAAAATGACGCCTCAAACATGCGACCACGGTCACAAACTATATGTTTGGGTGTCCCAAATAAAGATACAGCGCTATTGAAAACTCGTTTCAATTCGCTTGCATCTTGTCTGTATATAGGATAGAGTAAACCAAATTTGGTAAAAGAATCGACCAAAACAAGTATAAATTTATATCCGTTGGACTCTGGTAAAGGGCCTAATGCATCATGAACTGTGTTGAAGGGAATGTCTGATTTTTCCCATGACGTAATAGGCTGACGAGGAGTTCTTGGAACACGTTTCTTGGAAATGCAAATTAGGCAATGGGAAGTATACTTTATAATAAATTGTTTCAGGCCAGGAAACCAGAAATGTTTTAGAATAAGGTCATAAGTTTTGTCAGCCCCAATGTGCTCGTGCTCGTCGTGAAAAACACGTAATAAACTGAGCCGGTGCCCTTTAGGGATATAGCATAGTAAGCGCGACTCTTCACCAACAGGTGGATAGCGATAATAGAGCACATCGTTCTGACACACGTACCGTCTAGAGTCCAAGAGACCATCTCTCAATTTTTGGATGAGATCAACAGTCTCGGAATCAGCCGACTGGGCCATTTGTGCCCAATTCAATGGTCTATCAATGTTATTAACCTGCAACGTTGGTGGGTTTCTGCTTAAATAATATGCGTGACCCATCATTACGCCCTTTCGATATTCAATCGAAAAATTGAAATCCTGTAGATAAATCCACCAGCGTGCAATCCGTGGAAGGAGATCCTTCTTACGTTCGGTGGCCTTTAAAGCATTGCAATCGGTTACGATTTTAAAAGTTATCCCGATCAAGTAATGACGAAAGTGTTGCAGTGCTTTGACTACTGCCAACGTTTCCAGTTCATAAGAATGGTATTTTGGCTCCGCACCCTGTGTGACTTTACTAAAATAAGCTATCACCCGTTTACCACCGTCCGTGTGTACTTGCATAAGTACAGCACCATATCCTGCACTGCTGGCGTCAGTGTGCAGCTCTGTAGGAAGGTTCGAGTCAAAAATCGCAAGTATGGGCTCGCTAGTTAACCGTTTTATAAGATCTTGCCGGACGTGGTCTTGATCAGGTCCCCACTCAAATTTTACGTCTTTTTTTGTGAGACGCGAGATACATGCGGTTTTTGTCGCGTAACTTTCGATATAACGTCGAAAGTGGATTACTTGCAAGGCCTAAGAACTGGCGCACTTGTTTGACGTTACTAGGTATAGGTGCGTTAACTAGTGCCTCGATTTTGTGGGGACTCAGCCTAACCTGACCGTGACTAATAACGCGACCTAGGTACTCTACTTTGGCAGTAAGAAAGAAACACTTCCGCACCTTAATAATAATTGAGAACCCGGCTTCAGTCAAAGTCCTCAAGACATCGCGTAACAAGGTGATGCCATCATCGACTGTTAAACTCAGGATCAGCACATCATCAATATAAACCAGAACACTCCCTGCTTCTATGAATTTACGCAAGGTATTATTGATGATACGCTGATACACAGTGGGAGAATTACATAAGCCATACGGCATTTTTAAGTATTCATAGTGAGCTTCCGTAGTTACAAAGCCTGTCTTATGGATCGAGTCCTCGTCAATAGGAATTTGATGGAATCCCGACGCCATATCTAAAGACGTGAAGAATTTTGAGCCCCCAAGCCGATCAATGTGGTCATCAATCAAGGGGAGGGGGTACCTATCCCTGACAGTAATGCTATTTAGTGCACGAAAATCTACGCACATTCTGTCTGAGCCATCCTTTTTCTTGACCAAAATGACCGGGCTTGCGTACTCAGAATTTGACTCCCTAATAATCTTTTTGTCTAATAGATCCTGACATATATCGCGAACCTTAAGTTTGTCTTGAAATGACAAACGATACGGATGGTATGCCACAGGTACGTCACTTGTCAATTTGATGCGCATTTTGCCAGTATTCACGGTAGTGGTGGCTGTACCGGATATTAAAAACGGAGAGAACTCATCTATCAAAGCCATCAACTTAGCAAGTTCTGCACCTTCGAGAGGCGTATTTATTTTTTCAGGCTCGCTAACACTGACTGCGTTTACGTTTAGTACCCTATCCGGTGTATGAGTCAGGTACTGTGCGTGTTTCGTGCGAATAAACGTGACACCATCACGATTCAGTACGTCAGTCCCTATGATAATGGGCGTATTCATACACGACGCAGGTACTATGACAAAATCTACTTCGAGCGCGATATTACTAAACTCGACAGTTAAAGTGATGTATTCGCGAGCAAAAATCTCTTTATTGCTTATTCCTTTCAAAGAACATTTAATTTGATTACGCAAACCAGAAAAGTAATTTGCCACCTCTGACGATATCAAGGATACATTGAGTGCACCACTATCTATAAGGATGTCAACCGGAATACCCTGTATTACAGCTGTACTTATATCGTTGTTATCCTTCTCGCTTGAATGTTCGCTACACAAGTTAACTTTACGCTGATTGCTATTGTTACTTTGAGACCCAGACCGAGCCTTAGCGAAACAGTCACTTTCTTTGTGCCCTACCTTCTTACAGAAAGAACAGACGGTTTTAGCCTTATTATTGTTATCGGCTGTATCATTATTAGCATTATACTTCTTGGGACACTTATCTTTAAAATGCCCTGTTTGGCCGCAATTAAAACATTTATTTTCAGATCTACTAAGGCCGTTAAAATTACGTCTTTTAGTCATATTACTGGGTAATGCAGACTTATCAGAGAACAGTTACGATTGTCAAATTAACGAATAGGTTTAACATAAGTAGCTAAAAAGGAAACTAGGTTTTCTGTCGTTAGGTCAACATTGGTAGCTGCTGCGCGTACCTGAACATCATTGATACCGTAAATCACTGTTTGAACCGTAAGTTCTTCGCTTAACCCTTTAACTACACGTAATCTTAATAATGAACGACGCGCATACTCTGCATATGACGAAAACTTGTCGGACGTGGTGTTTATAACCTCATGAAGAGTTTGCGCATAATCAATCTTTTGCGGACACAACGACTTAAATTCCTTAACGAAATTGGACCATGAGCGATCATTTGTGGCCCACTCGTTTAACCAGGTTTTTGCGTCCCCTTTCAAACAGTGAGCCACTCTCGAGAAACACTCGAGATCGTCCCAATGATTCACACGCCCAGCCCTGTCCACTTCGTTACACCACACCTCAAAATTATTCATAGCTGGATCAAAATTTGAAACATAATAATTGTTAGACTTGTTTTTTGTTAATACCCCCAACGCATCAACAAGCGCTTGGGTTGAGGAACCATTATTTTTAGCTAACAGGGGTGTGCTGTCACGAATTGACGGTGTAACATTCGAACCACTAGCGGTGTTTTCCTCAATAGCAGTGAGTCGCGACATAATAGTGCTTAACACATTTTTCACGGAAGTATCACGAGGGTAGGATCGAGATTTACCACGACGAAGATGTGAATTGACCGTTCGTGACCTAGGCCCTTCACGCGAACTATGATCTTCACCACTACGCGAGCGACCGCGACGTGATCGTGAACGAGTTCCACTACGACGCGACCGCGAACGAGTTCTATCACGGCGCGAACGAGTTCTATCACGGCGCGAACGTGTCCTATAGTGAGGCGATAGTGACCCATGCCTACCGTCCTGTCGCGATTCACTGTGACCACCAGCCTCAGAGTGAGGTGGCGTCCTAGCTAGCTTTTCACGTGATTTTGACGAACGTGGCATTTTGAAATTAACGGCTGTTTGTGTAGGTATCAAGGCTGATAATGATTGTGAGCAAATAAGTTCAATCCCACTTCTGATTTTAGCGATCAGAAGTGAAAAACAAATAAAAACAATTACAAACAACCTAAAACTAATTTATTTCAAAATAGACTTATTTTTAACACTAATTCCACTAATCATCAAAATTCGAGCAATCACAAACAACCGTTAATATTCAACACAAAAATCACAATCAATCGAAAAACCACTAAAAATAAAATATGGCACGAACTTACTGCAAAGTAGCTTAGGTACAGGCAACCTTACCGTTCGTAGACGTAGCAACAAAAAGGACCGCACTCGATCGAGCGCTTGCTTTTATATGAATCGGTGAGTACCGCCACTACCCACAATAAGTTCGGCTTATAATATATATTATAACTGTGTATTAGAGTGATGTAGGTAAAAATAAAAGAGAACTGTTCAGTTCACTGTTCGTATAATAGTACCCATAATTGGTGTGTGCAGTTACAATATATAAGGTTAGGCGACCTGCACACTTCACCTCCCCTTTTTTAAAAAAAATGTTATTATTACTTAATTACATAATGCATTTTTTTTTCTTAAACTAACCTAACACAACATACTTATGAAAATAATATTTTTAAACATTACATTATATTTAAAAAAAAACACATCTTATCATTTTACCAAAGTATTTTTAAGTTACAAACAGTTTTGTATTATTTTTATGAATAACAATTTCTTTGTTATCTTTTAATATTTTTACATTTGGTGTAACATCTTCAACTACTTTGTATAGTCCTAAATAAATTTGATCTAACTTATTTCCTACTTGATTTTTAATTAGGACTAAATCTCCGCTTTTATATTTTAAATTATTTACATTTTTGTCAAAATTATTTTCTTAATTCCTTACTGAATAATAAATTATTTCTAGCTTCAGCTTGTGCTTTTTGAAGTCTGTATTTTAGCTCCAAATGATAAGAATCAGGATTATACAAAGGATCAACATATGAATTTTGTGCTATATTAGATGGTAAATTACAATTTTTTCCAAATACTAACTCAAATGGGGTGTATTTTGTCTCAGAGTAAACTGTAGTGTTAAAAGAAAAGCACCAGAATGGAAGCCAACTGCTCCAATCTGTTTTGTTATTGTCACACTGAATTCTAAGATAAGCTCCTAGAACCTTATGAGTATTTTCCAAACCTCCCAGAGTTTCATGATGATACTCGTAAGCAGTTGAATGCAGTTTATTAATATGCAAAAATTGCATATCTCAGTAAAAACTGATGACATAAACTCTGTTCCCTGGTCTGTTATTATTTCTCTTGGGATACCATATCTCAGAATAAAATTGTTTACAAATAACCTAGCTACAGAAACAGTATCTTTCTTCTCTAAGGGATAAGCCTCGACATATTTTGTCAAGTCGCATTGTAATGTCAGAATGTACTTATAGTTTAAATTATCTACATCTAAAGGTCCCATTAAATCTAAAGCAACTCTTTCAAAAGCAGTTGATGCCGTGGATGTGATGACCATCGGTTCCTTCGTATGCCTATTGGAATGCTTTTGAATTTGACAACTTCTACACTTCTTTACGAATTCTGTTACGTCATTAGTCATTCCTGGCCAGTAATAGTACTTCCTAATATTATTTATCATTCTGTTTACCCCCGCGTGGCCACTCGTGGGTAACAGATGGAAGTCATTTAAGATCACAGTTTTCGTGTCTTTGTCAGTAACTCTTGTCACATCTTTAATAACAAAGGAAATGAGTCATTTAAAAGATATTCCTAAGCTACTTAGGAATATCTTTTAAATGACTCATTTCCTTTATGAAATTGTTAATAAATTTTTCGTAGTGCTTGCTTTTAATTATAACGAGTTCGTTTAAATTGATTTGCTTGCAAAAACGTTGTAATTCTCTCGCTAACACACTTGCGGTCGATAACGATCGAGAAATCACAAAAATTGCTGATTTTTCAGGCACGAATTTGCAGTTACCATTATCACTAGTGAAATGTTTTAATTTTCTATCTGATTTAAAGTATTTTTATTACTAAATAATACCAATTCAACACTGTCAATTGGTCGTTTGAGGATTAGGAATGTCCCAACAATTGCAAGATTTACACGCTAAACTGAAATATTTAAGAGAATATTTAGTAAAACTAGGTCCAGATAGGCGCAGACAAGATTTAGCTTTTAAGAAACTAGTAGAAGCAAAAAAGGAATTTAGTAAACTGGATTGTATTTTGACTCAGCTGAACCAAGAAGTGAAAGATCGCAAGTTAGACAAAGAAACTTATGAGGTTTTCCAAACATAAATTCATGAGATAAAATCAAATTTTCAGAAAATAAAGGGGTTATTATGTTTAGTAGATAGTAGTAGTCAAACTTGTTCTAAGGATTTTATGGAATGTTGTGATTGTGTCACAAAAATGGCTGACGCATTCGATATTAAAACTGCAATTTCGCTGTTGCCGGTGATGAATGGCCAGGAGCAGGTGACGAATCAGCTTATTGATGGTATCTTGCTATATAGTTCGCTTATCAATGATGCTAGTAAAAACCAACTAATACAGTTTGTGTTGAAAACGCGTCTCTCACCTAGTGCAAAATTACGGCTTAAACCAAATTACGCGGATGTAGACAGTTTGGTAGAAGATATTCGCATTTATTTGTTACTGAAAAAATCGTCCGTAGCTTTACAAACGCAGTTGTTTAAGGCTGCTCAAGGCCGTAGGAGTATAGAAAAATTCGGTACAGAGATCGATAGGTTGTTTGTGAATCTCACGATTGCTCAGGCTAACGATAAGCGTGATGCCTATGAGGTTTTGCGTCCACTCAATGAGAAGACTGCAATTAAAAGGTTCAGCGATGGTTTGTCCGACAAGCGGCTCGGCACCATCATTGCCTCACGACAGTTTGCGTCATTGTCTGAAGCAATTGTTGGGACATTCCTAATCCCCAAAACAAAATATAAAATACTACAGCATGGTCTAATTACAACATGAAATATTACACAATAAAAAAAAAAGAAAAAATGTTAGCAGTGCAAACTTACATTGCAGTAGGTACGTAATTTACTGACCGCGTCGCTTGCGCACATTGGCGCAGCGGTCACCGTCAATGTCAAACCAGTCGAGACTTATCTACGGCGCGGAGCTCATGTCCTTCGCTCGCATGATTGTGCTGCCGCAAACTGCTTAAACTTGCTTGTGATTCATAGTTGTGCTTTCCATCTACTCATCTGGATTCTGTCTCATCTTCCTAATACATTGACTATTGTGCTACGCTTGTGCTTATGCTTTATTCCCGTTGTGCCTTCTTAATCATATGGTGTTTGTGAGGATTGTTGGAGAATACATACTATTAACCGTGCGTTGTTTTGATTACATACCACGTCATACACCTATTCCTGCACCCGCATACCTATAAAAAGATAACAGGGAATGTGAGTGTTTTTTTCGCGATAGTGTATCGACCCGGATGTAGTTAATAACTGAAAAAATAACCAATCTTAACATAGCGCCTTACAGCTAAATCACAATTAAACATGTAAAAATGGAAAGACAACAAATTACTATAAACAGAACTATGCAAATAAGAATTTGAGACAATTAAAAATAAAACCTGCTTGGTAAACTTTATTGAATAAAACAGTACTTATACCATTGTTCGAAGAACTCACACTTAATGCAATAAGCTTATTAATATAAGAACCAATGTAAGTACTTACCGCGGGTACTTCATCATTCAACTAGGTTGTCTCCCTCAATCATGTGTGAAGTGCTGATGGTCACGTTAATCGCCTAACTGTACTTGAATTTAGTTTGGTAGTTAGATTAGAAAACGCACAACATATAGCTTCCTGAAATATCAAGGTACCGATAACTACTTGAGTTGGGTGAATAACTTGGGAATCACAAAAATCTACTCGCCTTAAAACCCTAGTTTCTTAATAAGATAGGCAAAGTATTAGGTATTGGGTCTTCTTTCCATAGATTATCTCAGTAGCAGCCCGTTATCTGAATTTGTGTCCGTAGATAGCAATAGGCTCACCATCATTACATCGGACTTTAATATAAGTGACTAAATATGGGCAGAATTAATACAACAGGTGATCAGCATTACTATTATTTCAGTCATCGATGCCAGCGGCAAGCCTCCGAGTGGTATCCTCACTGGAAACTGGAACGACCTAGGAGACTATCACCAATGCCTCGGAATCAACACAGTTGCAGACAGCATGCAGTTCCAGGGCAAATACTGCACGCTCTGGGTCTCTTTGAACCATAACCCTATTGAAATAGATGAGATTCCAACATTGCCACCGGATTGGACTTGGCCGTCGACTCTGCCGACTTTCCCGTCAGAATTTCCGACTTTCCCGACTGCGGCGCCAACTACGGAGACTACAGATACAGTTGTTGAATGGACCCAGGAGCCAAATTATGAGTTCGACAATAAAGCGGTTAAGACCATGGAAAGATTTAGTAGCCTGCAGGCTTACGTTTTCGGAATTACTGGAATGGGAGAGCCGATCGAATCGAGGTGAGGTTCATTAAAATACCTTTACCTTTTGGTTATAACTTGTGCTTAGTATAGAAATATATAGTTATATAATTGAAAACTCCCATTTATTACCGCAATCTGACAATAATTATGGATACTTATTGCTAAGACATGAATACAATAGCTTTTATCTTTCGAGTTTACTAAAGTTCTATAATGCAAGTCAAATCGTGGCAAAGAGCTAGGGATTAAGAAGATTATGATTACAAGCCTAAATGGATTCATTGAAAATTAGAACAAAACATTGATAAATGAACACGCTTATTGCCGTTGTTTCATTTAATCAATAAACATTTGATAAATCTTTTTGGCTTTATTTTGTGCTTGCGGATAAGCAAGTGAAAATAGTTTATCTGAAGTAGTATCTAATGTTACAGTAACCTATTAGATTCTATCGTTTCTTTTTACAATTAGTAATTCTGTTATTTATTTTTTTTACAGAATTTTCCCATCGCTTATTGATGCTGCTCAGCAGGCTATGGTTGCAGTATGCGTCCCTCATGTGTGCACGGCAACGGAAGCTGTGGACTTCATTCAGTCCAGGCTTTATTTCCTCAACTTTACTTTTAGTGAATATTACTGCAGAATGCCTGATGACAAGCCATTTGCCGCTGCTGACTATGTTGCCATGTAAGTATATCTTATTATTTTCTTAGCTCCGTAGTTTAGTTCATTTTACAAAATTGTTTGCTCTTAAACTGATGCTTTTAAAGTTCCTCATACTTCTCCTAATTAATTCTTTTTTTTATTACTTTTATTTTGTATTTACATTTGTTTTCTCTTTCAGTACAATCTTCTCCTTCATCGGCCTGCTACTTATCTTAAGCACGAGTTACGACCTCATCCAAACCTTCTTATTCAAACGAGGTGAGTTTAATGGCATTTAAGTAATATCTACACTCAATGGTACGATATTTACCATAGGTGAATCCTTAATATTCAATAATAATATTTGCAACAGAACATAACAACATTTGACATTGCTATCGTTCGCGCTGCGCAGTTGTCACAAAATACACATAAACGATAATGATACCCGTGTTACTCAATACAAATCAACATAACTTGATTTGCAAATTTGCGTATCTCGACTAATTATCGGAGTTTAAATCTTAATAATAACAAATTAAACGTATATTTTTGATTGCAAAAGACATTTTTTTTAAGTAAATCTCACGAGTTCTTACTTCAGATCCTAGAACCATTCTTCATGTAACAATCGACTCCACAGATGCATCCCGCGTCAACAATCTGTTTGTCAGCTTCTCCATCTACACCAACACCCGTCGATTTCTGTCCTTCAAGTCTACTCCTGGCGCCCTCGAGTGTGTGGACGGCATCAGAGCCATCTCCATGTTGTGGGTTGTCGTGGGACATACCTACTCCATGAGCTTCCTTGGCTTCCTCCACAATGTTCTAGACACTGTGGAAGTAAGTAACTGTGCTTCTTTTCATTAAACCTTTATGCTTACTTTTTGACGATGTCTGTGTATTTTATATTAGATCTTATAAATCAGTTCATTCCACGTTTTAATCTGATTAAAATTACTTGACTTGCTGTCGTATCCAAAATGAACAGCCAATTCCTTTCTTTTACAGTGGTTATCTAGTTTCGAAGCCACGTGGATCAGTTCGTCCCCAATTACAGTCGATACCTTTTTCATGCTCAGTGGTATACTTGCAGTATACACCGTTATTGGAAAGACCACGAGAAGTAAGTGCATTCTTTTGTTTTTTGATGAATCCTTTGAATCTTGATCGTTTGAATACAATTTAAATGTAATCTTAGTAAAAAACGCCATTTTGACTGTTTCATAGCAAAGAAGACATTCGAATTTTAAGAATAAATTAAACAAAACGCTATTATTTTGTAGTGTTATATATTATTAGTATTAGTATTGATAAATAGCATTAGAAATTAATCATAGTTTCTGGTCAGATTTTATCAAGTTATCCAACAAATAGATAGATAGGCAGGTACTAGAAATTTTGCTGATTACAAAAAATTTAATAGCAAGCTCATCCTAATATGTGGATTTTGTATAAGTGCAAGTAAGTTCCTTGGAAAAAAAGTTTTTTTTTTTAATACTTCTGTGCTTATTAACTGTCGAGCATTTGATATCAAAGACTGATACTGATTTACTTGTTCTTTTTAGCGCGTTTCGTCAAGACCCTCCACCTTTTCTACTTAAACCGTTTACTTCGGATGTTCCCACTTTTGGCGGCCCTGGTCCTGCTCCAGGCTTCCATATTTAACCATGTCTCTGATGGCCCATACTGGCTCAACCAAGCCCATGCTGCAGAGAACTGCAGAACATACTGGTGGGCTGCGCTACTTCATATCCAGAACTATGTGAACCCTATTGATATTGTAAGTAGCAATACATTTGTGCCTCGTTTTACCTTTGTCAATATCATCAACTTCCTGCCCTGATCAAAATTGAGTTGTGATATTTTAAGGGAGTCTTGGCTAAATGATAATAGCCGCACGAGTCGATCGAAGCGGTTAAGGTATGTTTGCCGCGGTTAGTTTGTTGATGGTTGACCATCAATCACATATACAAAAACACGTCAAGCTGTTGGTCCCGGCTGTCACTTGTAGATCTTTGATCGTCGTTGCGGGTAGTCAAAAGCCCAAAAGTCTGACAACCGTCTTATCAAGGGGTATGGTGTCACCCCCTGAGTTTTTGAGATCAGATAGTCAGTCATAGTAAAATCAGCCCATAAAATTCCCTCTGCTGGGACACAGGCCTCTCGGTGAGAGGAGTGACACCACGCGAGCCCAGTGTGGGTTGCTAGATGTCACATGACTTCTAATTTTTGGTTCTAGGACATGCCGGTTTCCTCACGATATTTTTCTTCACCGTTTTGAGAGCAGTGGTGATGAAATAATTTACTTTAAAGTTAAGCAGTTGTCTGAATTCGAACCTGCGACTTACAACTCGTAAGTCGCGGCCGTTACCACTGGACCACCGCTACCCTTTGATAGGCAGTCGCTGTTTGTGAAATACTGATATTCAGCTGCATTTGGTTAGACTGGAAGCTGACTCCAAAATTGTTGGGAAAAGGCTAGGCAGATTGATGTATTGGTCGACGCAGTGTATTTTCTTCTTCCCTACATCTCTTTAAGGCGTCATATATACCAGTAGTCAACCTCTTTGTACATACGAGTATATTATATCATCTTTTTTACAATCCATCCATCGATTTTTTGGTTTCTTTGTCAATATAATCTTGTTGTTAATTTAACTTTATTTTATTTTCAGTGTCTCCCCCAAACCTGGTATTTGTCAGTGGACATGCAGCTATACATCATCTGTCCTATAGTCCTAGTCTTTTTGTTCGGACGCGAGAGGATCGCTTGGTGCATCCTAACCGCAATCGTGCTTCTCTCTCTCGTAGCTTCTTCACTGTACAGCTTCCTGAATGAGTATTCTGCTACGCTTTTTAATCCAGCGTAAGTGTTTAAAAATCTGATTTTGATATCTTTTGTAGAAAATTACCTGTGGTCTCAGCTGAGTCTCACTTATTTCCCCATAATCAATAATTTTATTATTAAAGGCAAAACAAACGTGTCATCTATGCACTATCGCGGAAACTCACATCTGACCAATTTGAAAACAAAATCCCGTGCACACGATGACCACAGCATTTGTTAGCAAGCGTTACCATAGCGGCCGAGCGCTGCAAGCAAGAATAGTCCTTACGGTGTATAGATGTAAGTTTCCTCGATAGTACACACTAATTGAGATTATGATAATATTATATTCAATGCTACTCTCTTGATTGTAATTACCTATTCGATAGTTGATGGTAATTAAATATTTCTTTTACAGACGTATAGCTCAGTTCTATGATTATATCGAGGATTATTACTTCAACACTCTGGCCCGTGCACCTCCCTTCTTTGTCGGCATGATTTACGGGTACTTGCTGTACTTGTGCAAGGACAAGAAGATCAAAATATCCAAGGTTAGTTTTATTTACGGCAACCTTCAATTCATTACTTTCAATCTCTTCAATAAATTATTGTATTAAAGCAAGGTGACTTGGGACTAAATGTAACTTCATGAAAACAATAAATTTAGGTAATTAGTTGTTTCAATAATAATAATTAACATTTTAGATTGGAAAACAAGGCAAGTTTGAGTATCATATGCCAGGGAGAATAAAATGAGTAGTACATAATTTTATTCCCTGAGATCATACTTATTTAACGACATACCTAAATTTCAGATTAAAGTGGCTATTCTGTGGTCCTTGTCGTTTGCCATGATGGCATTCTGTATCTTCTCGATCTACCCTGTGATGCAGACGACCCACACAGCCCAGGCGTTCGACAACTTCCTCAATGCCTACATGCGCGCTATCTGGGCTGTTGGCTTAGGATGGCTCATCTTCGCCTGTGTTCATGGCTATGGAGGTAAGGAGTGTTTAATTTTCTCTATTTATTGAGTTACTAGCTTCTGCCCGCGACTTCGTCCGCGTGAAATTTCTTGCTCCGGCGACCCACCGCGTCGCATCGCATTGCCTTTGCACTTTTTTTCGAGACGTAATGGTCCTAGCGTAATATTAAATAGCCTTCCTTAAGAATTGGGCTATCAAATGCAAGTGATTTTTCTAATCCCAGTCTGATCCCAGTCGTAGTTCCAGAGATTAGCGCGTTCAAACAAATTTGATTACCATTAAAAAGTTATAGTGAGCCAACCTTAAAAGATAGACATACGCTCTTGCGGACTTTTTTTTTAAACTTTTTAAGAGGAACAATTCCGTGTTACATTATTGTTGCGTAACTTTAACTGTTTATGCAGCGCACGCAACGGTATCTCTCAAAAGGAATAAATTTTCCCCATTTTTGCAACATTTTGCATTGATGCTCCGCTCTTATTAGTCGTAGCGTGATGTTATATAGCTTATAGCCTTCCTCAAATGTGCTATCCAACACTAAAAGAATTTCAATTCGAACCAGTAGTTCCTGAGATTAGCGCGTTGAACCAAGCAAACAAACAAACAAACTTTTCAGCTTTATAATATTATATATAAATATTTAATATATATATTAGTGTAGATAGTAGATAAGAAATTCCTGAAACATTAATTTTCTGTTCATTATAATTACAATTTCAAACTTACCAATCCGACAGCCCAGGTGAGGTTGTTGGATTGGCGAGGTTATAATATTCTGGAAAAGAAGAACAAACCAATAACTTGTATTTTCTTTATCATTTCTAAGAAAATCCACGTAGTTATAGTAGTAAATTACATGAGCTAAAAAGGCTGAATACAAAGAGGCTATAAATAAATTCTTTCTTCATTAACTACAACCATACGTATATTCCTTAATGGGAAAGGCAGATTACGAGAATTGATTAAATGAGGCTGATATTCCTAACTCACAATAACGTTTATTTTTATACTAGTATTGTGCTTTTTAAAGATATAAACAAACAAGCGTGAAAGAATCATTAATGAATTCCAATTTCGGTTTATATCTAGTCGTTGTAATGAAAGCGCTTTATTTTTATGCATTATCGTCTTTCTTTTTCCAGGTCCTATTAACTGGTTTCTCTCACTACAAATCTGGAAACTGCCTGCTCGCCTCTCGTACGCGTTGTACTTAGTGCACATGCCGATCATCTACATCTCCACCGGCACCTGGGTGAAAACGTATTACTTCACTAATGGAAACAATGTGAGTATTTATGTTTATTTCAGTTTCCAATTCTCATCTAAAATCAATCTATTCAATAAGGGTATCCTTATTAGGCACTTTTTGAGACTATTATTTTTATTTTAATATTATTTTTTGTTCACAGATGTACAGGTTCATGAGTGACCTCACGCTCTCGTTTATATTTGCGTTCATCCTCTGTATCACGATCGACGCCCCTTGTTCAACATTACAGAAGTTATTATTGAACGGTAAGTTTTACTTCCATACCCATATTTACTTAAAATTATGTTCCTTAACTGTGTACGTGCCTGATGTTCTTGTAATATAGTTTTATTGTGTTCTGTAATTTGTCTTAAGTTCAAACAAGTTTTTTTAAAGTTCTGTAATGTAAGACATCTCTAAAACAATGTTGTAATAACAGGTGGTGGCAAGAAGAGACCAGAGAAGCCCGCGGTCGCGGAAGAATCTCCTGAAGTAGGTAATTAGTGCCGTAAATGACAGATTTGTCAAGACTACGTTATAGAAAAACCAAGGAGAAAAGGCTGACTGACTGATTGACTTAAATTATTTATAAAATAACTAGCGCCTCTGCTTGGCAAGATATAAAGAAAAAGATGCTGTATGGAACTGTACAGATTATCATATCCGTACAGTTCCACTTAGCTATCTCACTAAGACATCAGTCTTGGTGGAACTGTACGGATAAGATGTCTTAGTGGAACTGTACTGATATGATGTCTTAGTGAAACTGTACTGATATGATGTCTTAGTGAAACTGTACTGATATTATGTATTAGTGAAACTGTACTGATATGATGTCTTAGTGAAACTGTACTGATATGATGTCTTAGTGAAACTGTACTGATATGATGTCTTAGTGAAACTGTACCGATATGATGTCTTAGTGAAACTGTACTGATATGATGTCTTAGTGAAACTGTACTGATATTATGTATTAGTGAAACTGTACTGATATGATGTCTTAGTGAAACTGTACTGATATGATGTCTTAGTGAAACTGTACTGATATGATGTCTTAGTGAAACTGTACCGATATGATGTCTTAGTGAAACTGTACTGATATGATGTCTTAGTGGAACTATAAGAATATTGAGGTGTAGTAAGTACTACCTATAGTATAATGTCTATGATGAACCTATGTATGTAATGTGTCTTCTATTAATATAAAACACACTTGTACTCTTTAGTCAGTAATTAAAGGTAATCGCTTGAGAACAGTTGTTTCAATAACACAACATCCCCACATGGCGACCCTTGCCATTTTTGGGGCGCGTGACGCGATTGCTATCTCGGCGTAGTGTTACGGCTCCGACGCAAAGTAAATTAACTGAACTAAGTTCGTGATAAATACACCTAAAAATTCGTGGAAATTAATCGAGAACATTTAAAACTTAATTGAACGTTCGGAAAATCAGTTAAAATGTGTCGTTCAAACGTAGAAAAGGAGACTGTCTTTGTGAACCAAAATTCTGCGGGTTCAAATAATGCACACATCGAAGAATTGAAGGCACACATTTCGACGATCAGTATAATCCTCATAGTAATTTGCGTTTTACTGGGTCTTGGCATTCTATGTTTTTCGTGGAAGCAATACAGACAATGACCATTCCTGGATCAGGGACCAGATTTTGCAAAACAGCCTGCGAAGATCGTTCAACCGTTCCAGAGCTATTCGCGAAGAAGAGCAAGTCAATCTTCCAATGAAGTAGAAGCCCGAGGGTTCGTCACACTCATCTACCTGCCTGCTATGGTGTGCTCTCATTTATTTTAAAGTGTTTGTGCGTATCAAGTGCGTTGTGCGTATAATAGTGCGTAAAACAAAATTATTCGGTACGTCGCGTGTCATAAATAAAAAGACAATAAAATAATAATAAACATTACGAATTACAATAAAGAACTTTTAAGTTTAATTAGTGATATTGTTCACGTATTATTGTTAGGTATGGAGTAATAGTATATCGATGTATCATCTTACGCACTGTGTGCTCTACTACGGTAACTCACTGTGGGAGTTTGGTATGTATTGCAATATCACTTAATTGTAAAATACTTTTGCATTATGGAATGGAGGATGAATTATTACATTGTTTAAATGAACTTATATTAATAAGGAAATATTTAATTAAAAAAGGGAAATCTCGGTTTAAGGGCAATGTTATTAAAAATAAATTATGTGAGGCTGAGACAATTTATGGGGAAAGTTAAGAATTAATTAAGCTATTATCCACAAAACAAGGAGTGAAATCAGAATTGTTACAATCATTATCAGTTACGAAAAATGACATAGAATCGTGTTATTCGCAAATTATTGTTTTGTGTACTGAAACTAAACCCGACAGCAGTAGTGACAGTGAAATTTCGGAAGCCAGTCAAAATTCAGAATTAATCATGGAGTTCGATTTAAAAACGGCGTGTAGTTTGATTCCAGTTATGACCAGTAACGAAAATAATATCAGAAGTGTCATTGACTCTGTGGAAATGTACGCAGACCTGTTATCGGAGGGGGGGGGGGGGGGGGGGAACTACTAATGAAATTCGTTTTGAAAAGTCGATTATCTGAAAATGCTAAATTACGTATATCCAATGATTACACATCTGTGAACGATTTTGTCAGAGAGTTACGTGTAACACTTCTGCCTAAAAAATCGTTTACTGCAATACAATCCCGGTTGCAAAACGCAACGCAAGGCTGGCGTACAATCGACCAGTTTGGAACAGAATTAGAAATATTATTTACTGATCTGACAATATCGCAAGCAAATGGTAATTCTGAGAGTTATTCCGTACTCAAGCCGATCAACGAAAAATTGACGATTAAACGATTCGCAGATGGATTGAGGGATTCGAGACTAAGTACTATTATTGCCGCGCGTAATTACAATAGTTTAAAGGACGCAATCCAAGCAGCGAAAGATGAAGAGTTATCATCAGCATCGACTTCGGCGAACGAAAATGTCATGCAGTTTTCACGTCGTGCCAGAGGTAAGTTTTAGAAATGGCCGTGGTTCTTATAATCAGCAGTCAAACCAACGCGGCCGAGGACATCATTATCATCATAATTCAAGAGGTAATTTTAATCATCATCCAAATAATACCGACAGGCGTGATTTCAATAACTCACGTGGGCGATCATTCCATAATTATCGTGGTAACGGACGTGGACGAGGTTATCAAACTTCGAACGAGAATCGATCGAGTAATAAAACTCGTAGTAAAGCCCGTACCATTAGAATATTTTATACTAACAATGAATCAGATAAGAACGAAAGTATGAATACAAACGAAATGCAGTTTTTTCGATCTTAAACATAACATTTTAGCGTTGCAAGGCAAGGCAAAATTTTTAGTATTATACATACATTGGTAATAGAAAATATTTTTGGTTAATAGATACCGGAGCATCTTTGTCCGTAATTAAAAGAGATCCTTTACCAAACAATAATACAGTAATTAGAGATGAAACCATCATAAATGGTATTAGGAGGTAAAATAAGTTCATCTGGGTATGTTCAACTTAGTTTGACTCATCGGGATGACCAACACTTTGTTGACTTTAATATTAAGCTTCATGTTTTTGATAACATACCATTAAAGGCGGATGGAATACTAGGATTAGACTTTCTTTGTCAGTATGCTTCAAATATCAACTTAGAGACTAATGTCATTAGCCTATCTAAATATGGAAAGTATTATTCATTAGAACTTAGGGATGTCATAGATTACTCAGCTGAGGTGTTACATATCCCAGCACGAAGTGAGTCGATACATTATTTACTATTAAATATTGATAATAAGGATGACTGCGTTATCCAGAGTAAGCAATTAACGGAAAATGTTTTTCTAGCGGGATGTATAGGACGAATAAAATATAACAGATTACCGATAAAAATTTTGAACACAAACGAGCATGATATTTATTTACCAACTTTTCAACCAGAGATATATTCAATAGAAGAGTTTCACTTATGCAATTTTAAATCAAATAATAACAGTTTAGAACGTGCAAAGAACTTATTAGACATTTTGAAATTAAATCATTTAAAATTGGACGAACGGAAATCTATTGAAGAATTATGTTCTAAATATTCAGACGTTTTCTTTTTACCAGGTGATAAGCTAACGACCACAAATGTTTATGATCAATCCATAACTATCAAACCAAATATAAGTCCGGTTTATACGAAGCAATACCGATTGCCGCATTCTTTGAAAAACGAAGTAAATAGGCAAATTCAAAAAATGATTGACAACGATATTATTGAGGAAGCAAAGAGTGAGTGGTCGAGTCCAATTTTATTGGTGCCAAAAAAAAGTGGAAATGATAAAAATGGCGACTAGTAGTCGATTATCGGAAACTTAATGACTGTATTTTAGACGACAAATTTCCTTTACCAAATATTACTGAAATTTTGGATTCACTCTCTGGTTCAGTCTATTTTTCACATTTAGACCTCAACCAAGGATATTACCAAGTGGCTTTAGATAAAGACAGTAGAGAGTTTACAGCGTTCACTACTAGTACTGGGCAATACCAGATGAAGAGGTTGCCCATGGGATTAAAAACAAGTCCAAGTGCTTTTAGTAGAGTAATGTCAGTTGCTATGTCTGGGTTAACGTACGATAAATGCTTTATATATTTAGATGATTTAGTAATCTTTTGGAGAAATTTAGATATCCATAATAAAAACCTAACAGATGTTTTAGAAAGACTTAGGAAAATTAATTTAAAATTAAATCCAGAGAAATTTAATTTTTTTAAAGAAAGAAATTCTTTATTTAGGGCATTTAGTATCAGAAAAAGGAGTCTTACCTGACCCAGCAAAAGTTAAAGTATTGCAAAATTATCCTGTGCCAACTAATACAGATGAAGTGTAAAGATTCGTAGCATTTTGTAACTATTACAGGAAATTTATTAACCCTTACATGCATGATTTTATTTTATTTTGTGGAAAAAATGTTATAAGGTACGTTATTATGTAAAGAGGTCGGGAAAAATAATAAAAAAATCATAGTCTAATTTATTGATATATTATAATAAAAAAACACTATGTTGCCATTTGGCAACAATATGCATATACTACCTCAACTATACTTATATACGTATTTATGATGAATGGAATGCAGCAAAGCAATTTCTATCGTATGTATGGCAAAGAGCAACCTTGCATTTGGTGCATTCTGTGCGTGAGTAGCCTTTGCATCCTGGTAGTTTGCATCTATTTTTGTTGGCACATCTTTGTTCATTATGGCCAATTCCATCAGTCCTAACATCTTTAGGTGGGACGGCTTTCATAGGTCCACGATGTTTCTTTGCTTCTAGTTCTTTGTCAATACTACTTGAGGAGGGTCGTCCTCTTTTGTTTTCGGCACTTTTTTTATAATTACATAACGTCTGTGCCAACTCGGATCTGTACTCACCTAAACTAAGGCTTTTGTGGATCCCTCTTTGGATATTGGCTTTTTTATATAAAACCCATGAGTTTATAATAGCCATATCAATCATGTGATAAAATAAACGAATATACCATTTTCGACTTTTTATCCTAATCCTATGTCTTCCTAAAAAGCTATCCATTAAGTCGACGCCTCCCATATGCGCGTTATAGTCTTTGATTATTTTCGGGCAGAGGATAGTGATCGTCTTCTTTTCTTTTTTGTCGTATCTGTTGACTGAACCCACTGGTTCAGCACCGACATACGTAGATGCTAATGTAACGAGCTTGTTATCCTTCCAACAGGTAACTGAAATGTCCACGCCTTCATAGTCGGCCACTTGCTCTTCATACGACCCTCGAGGTACAGAGTCTTTCATGTATTCTTTTTGTGTAGGCAATTTACAGTTTTTACCGAGACGGTTTCTTTGGATCGTACCAAGAGCATATATGCCCTGACTGTCTAGGTAATGAAGCAAGGGAATCGAGGTGTAAAAATTGTCGAAGTAAATAATGTGGTTCGCACTTCGTGGGACATGGCGGCACAATCGAATGACCGTGTTTCCTACAGCGCCAAGATCTGGTTCGCCTGGCAGGTTGTCAAGGTCGTGCTTACCAGAATAAATTTCAAAGTTATATGCATATCCTGACAGAGAGCATAGTACGAACAGCTTGAACCCCCACTTATGCGGTTTATTCGGGAGGTATTGCTTCATGAAATGTGCTACTTTCGTAGCACACATTTGTTCATCAAGTGACAACCTCTGCTCATATGGGGCAACTCTTGTAAATGTTTTATTGAGATGTTCTACTAAAGGTCTTATTTTGAATAGACGATCGTGTTGAGGGTGACCAACAGGTTTGTGTTCTGCATTATCATTGAAATGAATGACTGAGCGTATTTTTTCAAATCTGTTCAAATTCATTGTCTGCATTATATTAGGAAAACCATACTTTGACCAGTAAGATCTGACGCTAGGATAGTTATACACAGACATGAATATAATAATGCCAAGAAACTGGCGGATTTCTAACACATTTACAGGAGGACAGTTGCTAATTGTCTTTTGGGTAATATATAAATTCGTCTCATTTACTATTTTGGTAAGTATATCCTCATTTATAATTTGAGAAAAGAATTCAAATGGTGTCTCTAGTTGTGCCACTTCTGAGGGAAGATCTGATTTACCTAAAAAGGTAATACGATCGTCATTCCAATCCAGATGGCGTTTTTTCCATATGAGATCCCTACTTCGTGTTCTCCAAGCAGCAACACCGAAAATACCAGCAACCGGTTGACTAGACGAAGGTCCTGGTACAGGTTCCGATGAAGTCCCTTCATGATACTCTTCGGTAACTACAGGAGGGTCATCTGAGATATTTTCATTTTCATGGTCGTCGACATCATAATTCTCCAGCTCATGCAATAATTCCCTTTCGCTCATATAGTAATCGATGTCGTCGTCATCGCCTATATCACTGCCGTCTTCAGAAATATAGCCGTCTTCTAAGGCTGCAAGCATTTCCTCAATATCTTTGTCCCGCATTTTGCCAAGCAAGCTGGAAAATAATGCAAAATTACCCAAAACCCTCCACCACCAAATACTCAAAACCGGATGAAATCATAAGCGCTAAACGCATAATGTAGACTTTTGGCAACATAGCAATTTAGCAGGATATCGCATCATTCCGAGTAAATACCAAAGGAAATATAGAATATATCGATAACTAACCTTTTTCTTAGTCAATAACAATTTTTCCAATCGAATTAGCACCAACAGCAAAACAGAAATAAAAAATCAATTGGTCACAAATCGTCATCAACTAACTTTTTCACCTCAGTTGACAATTATACAAACTGTCAAGAAATTCGCGCCAAAACCGAGTTTTTTTTTTATTTCGTTCAATAGTCTGTGGTTTTATAATAGTCGTTACGTATCATTCAGTGACACATAACTTTAACTCTTTGTAATAAAAAAGTAAAAAGGGTATGATTACAAATGGCAACAATATGCATGTAAGGGTTAAAACTTTGCAAAAATAACTTATCCATTAAACAGATTAACTAGGAAACATGAGTCATTCATTTGGACTGATGAGTGTCAAAGTGCATTCGAAACAATGAAACATGCTTTGAGTAGGTACTCCACCTGTATTAGCATTTCCAGATTTTTCAGAAAATAACGAGTTTGTCATTCAAATAGATGCCTCAGGGACGGCTATTGGAGCAGTCTTGTGCAATCAAAATATGAAACCTGTAGCTAGACCTCTTAATAAAGCTGAACTCAATTACCCAACTATTCAGAAAGAGTTAGTTGCAATTGTTTGGGATGTAAAGTATTTTAGACCCTATGTATATGGTAAATCATTTACAATTATGACAGACCATAAGCCTTTAATATATTTATTTTCAATGAAGGACCCATCAAACAGACTACTTAAGTTTAGACTAGCGTTAGAAGAATACGATTTTAGAATTTTATACATAAAAGGAAAGGATAATAGCGTCGCAGATGCATTGTCTAGAATTAGTATAACATCGGAAACTTTAAAGCAAATGAATAACGACATTTCGTTAGTCATGACTAGAGCTCAGAAGAAGCGTTTAGATTTAGAAAACCAATTGGATACACCGAGTTTTAGTAAACGAGACAAAACGTGGCCTGATCAACCACAAGTAGTTGAGTTACTAAAAATTCCGAGTAATTCTGTCGAAATGAGTTTTATAGAAAGTGAGGAACTAAATAAATTGAAGAGACACAATAATATAGATGAAGAAAATGAATGTTTTATTTATAACAAACAAAGGAAGATATTGTATATTAATCTTAACTTTAGAGCACAATTTACGCGAGCCGAATTTGTGACTAAGTTAGGAGATTTTTGTAGACAAATAGGTATAAATGAACTATGCATAGTAAAGAATAAGCAATATGAGAGTTTCATTAAAGATGTGTTAAAAGAGATAAAAGATAATAAGCATTGGACCGGTCCACGTATTTATGTATTGAGAGGAGTCAGAAGAATAGATGATGAAGAAGAAAGAAAGTATATTTTACATGATTTTCATCTACTACCTACCGCAGGACATGCAGGGGTACGTAGGATGACCAATAATATAAAGAGAAAATTTTACTGGCCAGGTTTAGACAACGATGTTAGACAATTTGTGAGTAAATGCATTAAATGTCAGAAAATGAAGCATTATAGGTATGTCAAGGCGCCCATGGAGATAACTACAACAGCTTCACATGCTTTTGAAAAGATCTATGTGGACATCGTAGGTCCATTAGAAAAAGACATTGAAGGAAATTGTTATATTTTTTGAAGGCTGCAGTGCGAACTAACTAAGTTCGTAGAGGCCTATCCTTTGAGGACGAAGGAAACCGTAAGTATAGCTAAGGCATTAGTCAATAATTTTATTTTAATATTTGGAATACCTAATACCATCGCGACTGATCGTGGAACCGAATTTGTATCATCAATAATGGAACAGGTAAGTAAACTTTTAGGTATAAATAAATTAATGTCAACAGCGTATCACCATCAATCCATCGGTGCGCTCGAAAATTCACATAAAAATTTAGGTGCTTTCTTACGAATACAGTGTAATGGTCAAAAAGATACATGGAGTCACTGGCTACCATTTTGGTGTTACAGTTTCAATAATACTGATCATACGGAAACAAAGTACACACCATTCGAACTGGTATTTGGTAAAGCTAGTATAATACCATCTAGAGTTAGTCAAACATAGAACCATTATATAATCCAGAAAATTACCCTTTAGATCTTAAGTACAGATTACAACTAGCACATCAAGATGCTCGTAATAATTTACTCATAAGTAAACAAAAGCGTAAGATTTCTTATGATAAATCTTCAAATAATATGACGTATAATAAAGGACAATTAATTTTAATTAGAAATGAAATAGCTCATAAATTAGATACTCAATGGGAAGGTCCATTTGTTACTTTAAATGATTTAGGTGTAAATGTAGAAATATTAAAAAATAAAAAAACCTATTTAATCTATAAAAATAGAACCAAACTATTGGTAACATAAACTATATAATTATACTAGTGTTAAGTAAGAAAAAAAAATTGTAATAACATTTTTTTACTGTCTCACCCACGAGGTGAGGTGTAGTAAGTACTACCTATAGTATAATGTCTATGATGAACCTATATATGTAATGTGTCTTCTATTAATATAAAACACACTTGTACTCTTTAGTCAGTAATTAAAGGTAATCGCTTGAGAACAGTTGTTTCAATAACACAACATCCCCACAATATGGATATGATGTCTATAGTTGTAGATGATTTAGAACATAGTTCCTAGTGGGTGTTGAGGTTAAGTTACTCAACTTTCAAAGTGTGTGGTTAATGTGAATTCTCTTCACCTTTATAACAGCCACGGATGTTTCTGACAATAAATCAGATGACGATAGAATTTAAAAAAAAATATTGTAAATAAAACTTGGAGAATTTTCTCAGAAATCTCTAGAAAAAGTAGCCAATTATAAACAGTAAGATGTATCTAAGAATAATTTGTTATGATTAAGAGCTTTATTAGATCTTTAAATAGTTATTATTTAAGTAGGTATTATTAATACTATTGAAATAAATTAACAATAATAACATTATTCAAGTTTTTAATTCGCATTTTTTCATCTTCTTCCATTGTAGGTACCGGTTTGCTGCTTAACAAAAGATTAATCAAGTATAAATTACCAAATGTTATGATCGACAAACATAATAGTCGTAATGTAGGTATACGTCTGCAGCTCGAGGTTCCAATAAGACTGCAGCTAGAGGATCCAATGAGACTGCAGCTCGAGGTTCCAATTAGTCAGCAGTTAGAGATTCCAATTAGTCAGCAGTTGGAGGTTCCAATTTATTACTCTGCAGCTGGAGGTTCCATTCACTAAATACGATTCTGTAGGTACTCAAACTACTCGTAAATAAAATTCAGTTGATTATTTAATTTTGTAGGTTTACATAGCAACTCGTGTATTAGTTTTCCCTTCCAGTATATTTCTTTGCTCATGTTATGACACAGCCACACCCACAATTTTTTGATAAGATATGATGGGGCTTAGGAAAGAAGGCAGCAGTATTGCGTTGTAACGCAAAAATGACATCAATGAAATCATGCGTTGTAAGATTCATGCGCAACAAAGTTTGCAGAGCGAGGCACTCATATAACTACACATATGTGGGCTTGGCAAGAACGCACGGAGTAAATTAAACTGTTACGTAAATGTAAACCCTTAACTACATACCCCTTGCTTAAATCTCGTAACTACCTAACCACGGTCTGTGTGACCGCGGTAAAAAATACCAACACATTTAGAAGATGAGATCTGGGATGGCGAGGAGACGGTACATGAACAAGCTCAAGTTCAAGTTGTTTAATTCATAACAAAAATACATTTGGGCCGAAATATTTGCACAATAGGTACACAAAAATAAGCAACATAAATCATTATAATACAAGTAACCTCGTTCCTCACCCATCATCGAAGTTAGAACGTATATTCAAATTAAAAATACTAACTTTACAAACATTAATATTCTTAATGATACAGAGAATAGAACAGATACAGAAAAGATACAGATACAAAACAAACAAACGCTCGAAGTGTAAACATCACACAGTTATTCGCCAAAATAATATCACGGGTGTCAGTGAGACCGCAGGTAGGTAGCTAATGGTCAAAATTGGAAATACTCGTTTCGCACACAAAATTTAGTTTTAAGGCTTTACTCATACTCATATTTAGGGATATTATTATCACTCCTTTTAAATCGAAAATATATAACTCTTGTATTGTCGGTTCAAAATTCGTCTGTATTGAGTACTTTACATTTACTTCTGGAGTTCGTTCCAGGGCTACTGTTTGTACATACGTTGTACATTGTAGTTGCCATTCTATCACGAATAATTTATCCTAAAAATTCTATTTTTAATAGACCGCTCAAAATCTTTATTTCCCACTAATTAAAAATTCATAGTATACATGAATTCAAATTATTTCAATTTTCATTAAGCTAATGGCTTTTGTTCGTTGAAGTTGGGCCTTGAATTCAGCTTATGGTAACTTACTTTGGTATTTGCACGGAATGCTTTCGCTGCTAAGTTTCCAATTTGTGAAATTGGAATCAACTACTTGAATATTCTGATGTTGATCTAGTATCAAATAAAGTAAGCTTTCTGATAAGAGAAAATATATTATATTGTACAGTGGCCAGCACATCAAGCTACTACACTTTGACCTTGAGCGCGTTATGAGCAACGACAGCGAGAATCGTGCGAAAGAGATAAATAGCTTTTTGTCTGGTCTTACTTGTAATGTTTCGTGCTGCAGTGCGTACGTGAGCTAGTGTGCGTATGTTCGTCGTGGTGTAGAATAAGATACTATGAGATAACAAATAGGGTACTGGGTACCTAGTAACCTAGCTGCTTGAATAGGATCTACTTACTTGGAACCAAAACAGAGGGTCGTGTTGTATTATTATTACGCCTTTGCTTGACGCGGACTAAACACAATGACGTTTTCGAGTCTTCCTTCACAACGCGCGCGCTAGTAGGTAACATAACTGCCTACGAATCGAAATAATGGCATGGTAAAATATACGTACAGGCGGCCCACGCAAAAAACTAAAGAACTATGAAAGCTTATAAGCATTTTTTTTTGTTTAAATTATCTTTTACTTAGGGCCGGTTTTTTGATCCGTATTTAACTCAATGGTTAAACATAGTAAATAATAGTGGAATTTTTAACGACTTCAAAAACAGGAGTTATCAATTCGATACGTAATATTATTGGAAATGCGAGATCTGGCTTCCAAACAAATAACAAAGACAAACAAGACAAAATGTCATAGATGTATGCAATGATGTTATAAGTAAAAAGTCGTAGGTAGGTTACCTACCCAACATTCGATGTTCAAAAACGACTCAATGTCGAACTATTAGATGGCACGTGGAAGTAGGACGGCATGTCGTAATTATCGGGAGCGAAAAAGAGGCAAGACGACGAAAATGTGGCTAATTAGCCACATTTTGACATGTCACTTGCGGAGCGTGTATAACCTATCTACGTCTTTTTACTTATAATATCATTGGATGTATGTATGTTTGTCCAGGCATTTCTCCGAAACTATTAATCGGATATCGTGAACATTTTTTTTTTTTTTTGTTAGCTTTCGTTTACTTCAACTTAGGGCACAGTAAAAGTTTCATCGAAATCAGTTCAGTACTTTTCAAGATAATAGACTAATACGAGTACGTGTGACGGCCTGGCTTATTGATACGAGCTACGGGTGTGGTGTCAAAGGGAAAACATCTCAAAACAAGGTTCTAAGTTTCGGAAATAGTTAGGATGACCCAGCTTTCAACATTTATTAATAATAATAATAATAAAACATTTATTATCAGGCTACAATGGCCCATAGATACATACCTTAGAAAATAACATATATAAAGTATAAAACAAAACGTGTGTTAATAAATATAGCTTAAAACTATGTTAGTAGCTTCACTTCACTAGCTTGTCCTTGAGCTGTCCTGTGGCACTTGTCCGCGGAAGCGACGGAACACCACGTCCTGCGGCCAGAAGTCTTCTTCCATGACAACGGGCAGGTAACAGTTCGGTACTCGCACCACGAACGCCTTGAAATTGACGTTGCGGCGCGACTCCAGTAACTGCACCCTCGGCATGTACCTTGTCTTCTGGCGCACGTACTCCACGATGTCCTCCGCCTTAGTGCTGTAGTGCAGGCGGGAGATGTACACCGGTGTGTTCGGCTTAGCGGCACGCAGGCTCACTTCTGGCTTCGAAGGAGCTTTGCCGCAACGGTTCTTGATGGCTCGCGACCGGCGCTTTCTCCTTTGAACTGTCACGAAACCCTCCTCATCAGCCCTATTCGGCGCCTTTTCTGGCATAGGCTTCATACTTGGAGCGCCTGGGGCACTCGCGGGGACGCTAGCGAAGTCCTTTCGTAAGGGTTTCGCCAGCGCTGCAGATACTGGCAGCGGGACGGGGTGATGAACTTGGACGGCGCTGTGCGGAGGAGCTGCGGTGACGGGCGCAGGGCTGCGGGGCACTGGGGCGGTGCGCTCTGCAACCTCAGCAAACGACGGATGCACTGGCGACGAAACTGCTGACGCGGAATTTGACGACGAAATATCGAGGCCGGCTCCGCGACACATGTTTACATTAGATGCATCGGCTGATGACCTAGTTACCGCCACACTGTTACGCAACTCGCTAACTTCTTTGCGCAATTCGGTGACAGAGTTTTGGGATGCATCTAATTTCGCCAGAACATCCGCGAGGCGGGTCTTCAGAAAGACAATGTCCTTCAGAAGGCTCGTTACGTCGACGTGGTCGAAGGTGACGGGTGGAAGCTTGTGCAACTCTTTCGCCACAAACGTCGGCACGTCATCCGGGTCGGTCTCCTTGAACAGCGTGATTATATCCTGCAGGCTCTTCTTAGTCCCGTCACGCCGGCGGGACACCATCTGGTCGCGCTTGTTAAGCACACTGAACAACAACAACTTGGCAGCAGCTATGTCTTCCTCGCTGAAGTTCGTTGCGCAGATCTGGACAGCAGACACCTCGTCCATCACATCCAGCTTCTGTTGCAGGAACGCCAGCAGCTCATTCGCCACAAGTTCATTGCTCATGGCGAGTAAATTACGAGCGACAGCTTGCGCCGCGCTAATTAAAACAGAATATTATGCAAACACGTCCGCATCGGAACGCGACACAAGCGAGACTGATTAAGCACGGTTGCTACTACATGATACATTCTGAAGGTCTGATGATGACCAAGTATGTGCTTATCGCTTCTCAATAACGGAAATAGGTTGACCCAGCTTTCAACATTTATCTAATTGAGCACGGATGCTACTACATGATACTTTCTGAAGGTCCGATGATGACCAGGTAATCCCCAGTAATGGAAATAGTTAGGTTGATCCAGCTTTCAACATTTATCTAATTGAGCACGGAGGCTGCTGCATGATACTTTCTGAACGTCTGATGATGACCAGGTAAGTGCTTATTGGTCCTCAGTAATGGAAATAGTTAGGATGACCTAGCTTTCAACATTTATCTAATTGAGCACGGATGCTGCTACATGATACTTTCTGAAGGTCTGATGATGACCAGGTAAGTGCTTATTGGTCCTTAGTAATGGAAATAGTTAGGATGACCTAGCTTTCAACATTTATCTAATTGAGCACGGATGCTGCTACATGATACTTTCTGAAGGTCTGATGATGACCAGGTAAGTGTTTATTGGTCCTCAGTAATGGAAATAGTTAGGATGACCTAGCTTTCAACATTTATCTAATTGAGCACGGATGCTGCGACATGATTCTTTCTGAAGGTCTGATGATGACCAGGTAAGTGCTTATTGGTCCTCAGTAATGGAAATAGTTAGGATGACCTAGTTTTCAACATTTATCTAATTGAGTACGGATGCTACTACATGATACTTTCTGAAGGTCTAATGATGACCAGGTAAGTGCTTATTGGTCCTCAGTAATGAAAATAGTTAGGATGACCTAGCTTTCAACATTTATCTAATTGAGCACGGATGCTGCTACATGATACTTTCTGAAGGTCTGATGATGACCAGGTAAGTGCTTATTGGTCCTCAGTAATGGAAATAGTTAGGATGACCTAGCTTTCAACATTTATCTAATTGAGCACGGATGCTGCTACATGATACTTTCTGAAGGTCTGATGATGACCCGGTAAGTGCTTATTGGTCCTCAGTAATGGAAATAGTTAGGATGACCTAGTTTTCAACATTTGTCTAATTGAGTACGGATGCTACTACATGATACTTTCTGAAGGTTTGATGATGACCCGGTAAGTGCTTATTGGTCCTCAGTAATGGAAATAGTTAGGATGACCTAGTTTTCAACATTTGTCTAATTGAGTACGGATGCTACTACATGATACTTTCTGAAGGTCTAATGATGACCAGGTAAGTGCTTATTGGTCCTCAGTAATGGAAATAGTTAGGATGACCTAGTTTTCAACATTTGTCTAATTGAGTACGGATGCTACTACATGATACTTTCTGAAGGTCTAATGATGACCAGGTAAGTGCTTATTGGTCCTCAGTAATGGAAATAGTTAGGATGACCTAGCTTTTAACATTTATATTCCTTTACTTATATTTTATTCAAATAAGTAAAAATACGATGGTTCTACATAGTGCCGTCACTGAGATCCTATACCCGCCTTCAGATTCCACCATCAAGTAGGTGATATCATCTAGGTCTCCGTCCAACGAAATTTTCAAGATAGCTAAATAAAAAACGATAAAAAATAAACACAACAGAAATAATGTAGGTACTTATTAGTTTTGGAGAGCTCGGCCACGCTTCACCTTACATTTTAACGACTTCAAAAATGGAGTTATTAATTCGATACGTATATATGTAATATTATTGGAACTGCAATATATTCACATATGGTAATCTATTAGGGCTTTCAAACATATATACAAAATTTTATAGATGTATGTATGTATTTTTGTCCACGCATTTCTACGAAACTACGGATCGCGACCATTCTTTTTTGTTGGCTTACATTTACTGCAACTTAGGGCATGAATGTTTCATCAAAATCGGTTCAGTAGTTTTCAAGATAATGGACGTGTAAGTGTGACGGCTTGGCTTAATGATACGAGCTACGGGTGTGGTTTCAAAGGGAAAACATCTCAAAACCTTAGTCAAACTCTAGTGCAATATTTATAACAAAACTATTAAATACTTATTACAAACAAATATTCCAGTTTTTACTAAAAACTAAAAATTATGAAATAAAAATAATTTAAAAAAAAAAACTTTTTAGCCAAAAATAAAACCGACTTCTAAAACAAAACACTACAAAGTGAAAAATAACTTTAATTTCGGAAGTCGGTGTCTTTGGTTTTGTATTTTCGTTTTTTGCCACCGACTTCCGAAATTAAAGTTATTTTTCACTTTGTAGTGTTTTGTTTTAGAAGTCGGTTTTATTTTTGGCTAAAAAGTTTTTATTTTTCACTTTTTAGTTGTGGAACCTACCCCACACAAACAGTGGCGTGCACAGAGATTTCAGACAGGGTATGCACAGCTAAAAAAAAACCTTACCAGTTTCAGCTTGTTGCTGTCGGTCGCCCAACGACTAGGACTACCTACCCTGAGTTTTACCACAGGAGCCTTTGGCTTCGCATGATGTTTGTTTTGCACTATGAATATCTAAATAAGTGACACTTATAATGATATGCAAAGTGGCATTTAAAAAGGCCGTGGGATGTTTATTTTGTTTTCTTTGCGCAAATGAATTTAAATTCAAAATAAATTACTACTTTATTGTTAAGAGGATTGTGAAGCTGTAAATTTTCATACAAAAAGAGATAACGATTTTCTCCCCGTAAACATAGTCTAATTTTCATAATTTTTGGAAATGTTGTAAGTATAATGAAAAACTAGGTCCGTACGTTTTTATTATAAAGAAATATTGCATATAATATAAGTTATTAGCATCTAAATATCTATATTTTTGACATAAAAACATCCTCGAGCATTTTTATTTTTTTTTAATTTAATTAAATTTAATTAATAAAAACTAAAAACGTACAGACCTAGATTAAAGTGTACTGAATGTAATGAGATTAAAATTGTCTCATTTCGTAAAGGTTTAGGGGAATAAAAACGTTATCGCCCGAAACAATATTTATGTAAATAATTGTATGAAATGTAGGCAATTGCCTCTAAAAATCGCGCCGCGTATCGGCACTTCACAATCCTCTTAACTGATTACTTTCTACAAGTTAATGTTTATAAATCAAATCGACGCGCCTATCTTTTTTTCAGATAGTTTTGCAAAACGTAGTCGTAAAAACTGCTACATCGTTTTACTAAAAGTTCTTTTCCAATTGCAATGATAGACAAATCTGTGAGTCTGTTTTGGCCCTGTGTGTTTCGTAAATATGTATGAATTCGTTTTAGACTAGAAAATGATGTTCGGTCGAAGCGCTACTGAATTTTGATTTAATTACCGACGCAAGACTAGAAATTAAATCATTTTGGGTCCTATTCGATAACCCCGTGAATGAGCTACCCGATGTTGATTGTAAGTGGGTTTCCAAATTTCCATCATATTTAGCTAACAAATCTACAATTTCTAGAAAATTGCCTTTATTAAAAGACAAGCTGGATTCGTCATAATCACGGAATGCTAATTCTTGTTTACCAAGAAAACAAACTACATCAATTAACCGTTTCAAAATATTTCTATTTCTCTCAACTTTCACGTTGTGCCTTTCAATATCTAACTTAAACTGGCTATTCAAACTAGTCTCTATTCTACCTTTACCAACAGTTTGGAACTTCAAGCAGGATTGTTGATGTTTTTCTGAAGAATCGTGTTTAGCAGCCAGCCGCTTTGTGAAAATTATTTAGATCTGAATATCCGTTATAGGTTCAAACATTCTTTTTATCTTGGTTTGTAAACAAAATGCAAGGGAAACAGTACAATATGTTTGTGAGTACATACACAACCTGTTATAATTATCATAAAACTTTTCATGAAAGTAACGAATAGCTGCAATACCTTTTTTTTAGTTAAATTCGATCCGGGTACACACCTTTCCTTTGCAATCAATTTAAATTTTTCCTCGAAAGATAACGTCGAAAACGCGGCAGATTTTAATTTATTTAAACACACTTCGCCAGCACAGGACTCACAGGTATAATTTTCCATTTTTTACAATAAAATTACTAAATAATTACTTAGACAATCAATCAATTGCGCTGAGAATAACAAACAAACAATATGGCGACAAACTTTGCAATTACGTTCCGAACTAATACGAACGAATGAATTAGTCGGTCATTTGGCCAATCCGACAAAAAAAGTCGACCCTCTGCAATCGACAGTTACGCAGTCCTTTTACGGCTTCTCAATTTGGACGGTTTGCAATATAAGCAGTGCTTCTAAAACTCGAACACACGCACACGTTTTCACGCACACAGACAGACTTTTGCTGTGTACTACACGACTCGCGAAATCATGCGTTGTATGAAAAATAAGCACGGCGTAGTAATGCTTTTGCCCGCTACAATAGCTGGCGCTTAAATCGCGCTGTAAAAACGGGAAGCGAATGTCTGTTCGTGTGAATGGCGAATAAGTTAGATTCATATTTTTTTTTGAACTATAGTTATTTATCATTTAAAATTAGAGGGGCATGTATGTATGGCACTACAGGGTATGCAGTGCTTATTTGCATGTATGGAGTGCACGCCACTGCACACAAATTCTAATACATAATTGAGTACAATAATTGTAGATATAGCCATGTAAATAAGTGATAGGAAGTTATTAAAACATCATCACATCATCCATATAAAATAAGTGGGAAGTATACGCATTATTGAAGTTAACTCAAAAACTCCCCAAGCAAAGTTAATAAAATTTATATGGGACCACCTCGGCAGTATACCCTTTCAAACAAAAAAAGAGTTTTCCAAATCGGTCCATCTGTCTTTGAGTAATCGCGTAACAAACATACAAAAAAAAAAAAAACAAAAAAATACAGACGAATTGAGAACCTCCTCCTTTTGGAAGTCGGTTAAAAATTAAATCGACTTCAAAAAAAAACGAACTCAAAATCACGAAATAACTTTAATTTTGGAAGTCGGTGGATAAAAGACTAGAATACAGAACACCGACTTCCGAAATTAAAGTTATTTCGTGATTTTGAGTTAGGTAGTTTTTTTTTTAAGTCTATTTCATTTTTTTAATTATTTTTTGGCTAAATGCGAAAAGCTGGACATGAATGAATTAGGTAACATGAATGTAGGTATTCATGGTAATAAATTGTAACTAATGCCATTTTGGCAAACACATTTAGCCAAAATTCAACCAGTAGTTACATGTTTAACCATTGGTTGAGTTAACTACGGATAAAAATACCGGCCTTTAGATAATCCTTCATTTATAGTATTTGTTGGAAAATTACCTATAAGTATTAAATAGGTATTACCTACTCATATGACATTTAAACAAGTAGGTTGGTAAGGTACGAGTATACACCGTTACACCTTTAATAAGCGAAACTTCACGCTCGTGATGAATATTGATAGGTAGACAGAAAGATAATGTGATGTGAGAAAAACAATATTTTTTTTATTTCATGCAGATTTCTATTACCTTTTCCGGGTTTTGCTATATACCTATTTACTGGCGGGCTGGGGCGGTCAGCTGTGTTCGTGCGTTCCATGCTCTTCTAAAGCCGCCTTTCCACTATGGGATATAATGTAATTTATATTATATCTCAAGATATAAATTAATATCGCTTACCGTAATTTTAAATGAAACCATTTACACTGAGATGTAATATATATTACACCTCAAACTATAAATATTTTTTCGATCGACCGAGATATTTTCATAATATATTATATTTCGCCTCCTCTCTCCCCGCACACCATTCCGCGCCGCTACGAATGTAAACAGTTTAAAAGATATATCTCACAGTGTGAAGATCAGTCGCGGGATATAGTTTATATCTCGGGATATAATATATATCTAACTGAGGGTCAGGAGGGATCTCGCACTCACATCGTACATATTTAAAGTACTTAGAGGAAAGGTACATAATGCGGACATATTAGGGCACATAGGTTTCTGTGTACCCGACAGGTACGTGTGGCGACGACGACAGCCACGGCTGTTGGCGGAGCCGCGCGCTCGGACCAATCTTTTAAGTGAGGCGCCACTGACGCGTGCAATCCGCACTCTCAACCTCATAGCTAGTGACACGGACCTATTTTATTGTTCTCTGAGTGAGTTCACAAAGAATGCATTGTTTGTAATAAGTTATAAACTTTATTTTTAATAATACATTAAGTTTAGAGATGTACGCTATCGCAATAGGTTTACCCTGTAATGATAGATGTAAGTTGGACAAATAAATAAATAAATAAATAAATAAAATATTATATCCCATAGTGACAAGGCGGCTTAAGTGTTTTAACGAAATTTAATGCTAATAGGTATCAAAATAAAAGGCGGAATAACAACCTTAATCTTTATATTTTTTTACATTAATATTAATATAGGTAATTAAAAACTTACAAATATACTCTAGATTAATACCTACAACAGATTTTATAAACTAAATATTACAATGTAAATTAAAAAAAAAATCAAAATTGAATGCTGAAAAAGTGAACGTTAATCAATCATGTTTATTGTGGATCATAGGTACAGAAGTAGGTACAGGTGTTAAGAATTATAGTGAAACTTTTTAGCAGTGCTATTAACGCTTACCTACGCTCATCAACCAATAGCGTCGCACACAGCTTCAGATTATTTTCAATCGAAATAAATACCTATCAACCTTAGGCTAGGTTCAGACGGCATTGTCCTGCACGTTTTTTTGTGGTATTCGTTAAAAATAACGGATGTTCACACGATACATTTCCATTCGTGTAAAAGACGTATAATGGTCTATGCCACCCGAAATAAAGGGATTATTATTATAGCCGAGTCACGTAAAGTATTCATACAACAGTCAGAAAGAGATTTTGATATATACAACGTATTTATTTTTTTATACAGGGTGATTTTTAAAACATGCGACAAAATTTAAGGGGGTGTTCTACCCATCAATATGAACAACTTTTACTATGGGACCAACTAAGAATTCGCAAAAAAAAAAAAAAATTACCTTCCCATGTAAAAGCACATACCCGATTGGACCATTTTGTATAAATAGGTCGAAATTTTTTTGCGAACTCCGAGTTGGTCCCATAGTAAAAGTTATTCATATTGATGGGTAGAACACCCCCTTAAATTTTGTCGCATGTTTTAAAAATCACCCTGTATACCATAACTCTAAGGTATTAATGAGACCACTATTTTGAACAACTTTTACTATAGGACCAAACCTGAAATCGCAAAAAAATCAGATGTCCCATACCATATTATTTTATGTTCGCAAAACTCGTCGAAATGTTTGCTGCTGATTTTATTTTCGCGATTTCAGGTTTAGCCCCATAGTAAAGTTGTTCAAAATGATAATAATTACAACTGACGAAGGTTGTTATTATTTTACATTTTTTCCGCATAATCGTGACACGCCGGATGCATGGGCACTTTCACTTTTGTTTTTCTATTCCGTGGTTTTGAACCGACTTCAAAAAAGGTTTATCAATTCGACACGTATGTATGCAATATTATTGGAACTGCTATATATTCACATAATATAATCTACATATTAGGGCTTCCAAACAAATATACAAAACTTTATACATGTATGCATGTTTGTATGTATGTTTGTCCACGTATTTCCCTGAAAGTATTAATTGGATCGTGACCATTTCATTACACTACTTCATTACATTTACTTCAACATAAGGAACAGTGAGTTTCATCAGAATCGGTTCTGTAGTTTTCAAGATAATGGACTAATACGTGTAAGTGAAGGCCTGGCTTATTGATACGAGCTACAGGCATGGTGTCAACGGGAAAACATCTCAAGTCCTTGGTCAAATTCTAGTGCAATATTTATAACAAAACCTATTAACTACTTATTACAAACAAATCGACCGTTTCTATTAACAATGTCGGATATACATTTTTACCAATATTCACTTTTTTACATACATCGAATTATAATAAAAAAAAAAAATCATCACTGTCAAAACAAACATTGAACTGAGGGCAGTTCAAAGTTTGCCCTGACGATAAAAAAGAATCTTTATGATATTACGAGTAACAATCTCAGTTCTGCGAAAAAGACCACTGTTCAGTAGGGACTAAACAGTAGTCTCCCTGCAGAACCGACATTGTTAATAGGGACGGTCGAAATATTCCAGTTTTTACTAAAAACTAAAAATTACGAAATAAAAAAAAACTAAATCGACTTCATATGGAAATTAACTCAAAATTATGAAATAACTTTAATTTCGGAAGTCGGTGGCAAAAAATAACTAAAATACAGAGTCCAAGACACCGACCTCCGAAATTAAAGTTATTTCATAATTTTAAGTTAATTTCTTTTGAAGTTGATTTAATTTTTTTCAACTATTTTTTTATTTAACGCCTCTACCTAATCCTATGTGTTGCCACAGTCTAAAAATCATACAGTCGTCCAACGAAGACGTCTAGACAGGGCAATCGTGCGGGGTGTGAGGGGCGAGACGCGGGTAAGCCGATCCCGAACTGCGAACAAAACGATGTTAGTAGTTCGGGATACGTCATTCAGGGCCAACAAGTGTTTATTTTTTATTTAAAATGGTGCATGAAAAGTGTGCTGTGAGTGATTGCAAGTCTTCATCTTACATAAATAAAGATCTGCGGTTTCATCAGCTTCCACGCACAGAAGTAAGGTAAATAAATCTGTTTTGTTATTGTAGAGTACATAAATAATTTTATTTGTAATGTCGTGCCACGTTGATAACGCTAATAAAATGGTCGACCGGCGCACGGTAAAAAAAAATGTTAATAGGTTATCGCACACGGCTTCCATCTGTTTGGAAATCCTACTAATATTATAAATGTGAAAGTGTTTGTTTGTATGTTCCGTGTCAAGATGGTGGACTTTTTTATTATTTACTAAGGGTGAATTTCGAGATGGTAGACCTAATTTTTTATAGTATGATATGGGTGTCAACTTTGAGTCTAATTGGGGTGCTTATTAGGAAAAAGCCATCCTTTTTGAAATCCAAGATGGCGGACGTCATTTTGTTATAATAAAATATGGGTGTCAATTTTGAGTATAATTGGGGTGCTTGTTACGAAAAAGTCATCCTTTTTGAAATCCAATATGGCGGACGTCATTTTGTTATAAATTGATATGGGTGTCAATTTTGAGTATAATTGGGGTGTTTGTTACGAAAAAGAAAAGCCATCCTTTTTGAAATCCAAGATGGCGGACGTCATTTTGTTATAATTGGATGTGGGTGTCTTAATAATAAATGTAATAATAGTAGTATGCATAAATAATAGTATGCAGTAAAAAGCGGGTTAAAAATTGTTTTCATTATTATATCAATGTGTAATATTGTTTTATTATAATACTACTATCAATATTGATCTGCAATAAATAAATAATTTTGTAAATATTGTTTATTTGTGACAACCCCGGCCGATGCGTTACTGTCTGGACGATGTCGGCATTTTACACAAGATCAAAGGCGTCGTCCTACTGTATGATTTTTATACTGTGGTGTTGCTAAGCATCCCCTTATTTTATGTTATTGAAAAAAGGCCGCAAAAAACAAAGCAAGTCCTATTTTACACAATCTACAGTTTACACTTTCACTGTCAGTTATAGAATGCTACACAAATAATGACCTTGAGATTCATTCTTTCACGATCTGTTTAAACTTTATTACGACTTGTGTTCAGTAGTTTAAGATAATGGACTAATACGTGTAAGTGTGACGGCCTGGCTTGGTTTGTGTTTTCCTATCATAAAAGTTAAAATACCAATTTCTAAGAGGCTGGCGAGGCGCAGCGCAGCGCGGTTGTCAATGCCAAACAAAAATCAACATTGCGTGCCTTAAAGTCGAAAATAAATAACCTCGAGGCTTTTTCCGCTAAACTGAGCCAAGCCGATGCCGATGAAGAACTTTCAGTATGGGATAATTTTGAAATTACGAAAAAAAAAGTTGTTTCATAAAGTTCAATACCTGTTCTACCAAAATGTATGAAACAGCCGATTTTTTTTTCGTGATAATAGTTGGTCGCATAGTGAAAGTTGTTCATATTCATGGGTAGAACACCCTGTGAAAATTTTGCTTAGTGATTTAAAAATAGCCCTCTAAACAAGCATTCTCCGAGTCTACGCTGCAATAGTCACCGACAATCGCAATTGCCCAATCCTAACTAATATTATCAATGCGAAAGTGAGTTTGTTTGTTACGCTTTCACGCTAAAACGGCTGAATGGATTTAAATGAAATTTGGCACACGGGTAGACCATGACCTGGAAAAGGACATAAGCCGCGCGGGCGGAAGTTAGTATATTATAAACAATATTTACGTATCTCCTTTGTTCAATAATGACTAAAAACAAAGATAACTATTATTGGCATTCGACTCGACCATACCATACAGCTGGTCAATGCGTTTCAATTCAACACAACGGGAATTTAACAAAAACTTTTAAGATTATTTTGTTTTATTATTGTCTATTTGGTCGGCTGTTACAATGACCGCCTTGGTCATTGTAACAGCCTGAGAAATTATCGTTTTATTGGTCATCGCAAAAAGTGGCGGAAAACAGATGTGATCATCGTGTGCTTGGGATTTTGTTTTCAAACTGGTTAGATGTAAGGCTCCCCGACTTAGATAATATTAATTTTTTTACAAGCTTTTATTTTTATTGATATTTGTAGCAGATTAATTATACCTACAGTTAAATATATCTACCAATGGCTATCAACAAAATTAAACGCTGCCGCCAAACAAAAGTAAGCTTTTACCTAGATTAGTATAATTTGACTGGGCTGTATAAGGCCCAGCGTCCATTGGCGGCACGGCACGGTAAAGGATTTTTGTAATACAGATGATTTCGAATCTTATTTAACACTGTTAACACTCCATTTCATTGATACGTCACAGCCTGCTTTGACATCCTTCGGTACCTACCTAGTAAAATCCCTTGTCGTGTCGTTACGTCAGTGGTCAACGGCCATAACTTAAATTATTACAACCAACCAATCGTAAAGGAAAAAATCGCAAGAATATAACAATGGTGCGAAAAGAAGTATTAAATTTCAATTTACAGTATTAATATTATATTATCTATAACACGTTATTAGCCTTCACAAAACGCTCATTGCTATTGCGGCATAATATTTTTCTTCCGTCCATATCCGACCGGAAACTCTTTTCGTCAACAAAAATTACGATATTGTTTGCCCAGTCAAAATTATAATAGGTACTCTAGGCAAAAACTTAACTCTCTCCTTATGCGCCTGATTCATAATTCTCTTCGTGGCAGGGCGCCAGCATATCTTTGAGGCGCCTTCTGACGATGTCCATTGAAATCTATAACAAAGAAAATTTTGTTAAGTTCAATACATAAGATTTTTTGTTATGACAAATTGTACTGGCCAACTTAATACATTAGGCGCGGCAGACGCACATGCGCGTTTTTGGACGTTCACCAGGTGCTTGACGGCGCGTATGCGCGTCCATACAATTTACATAACTTTCTTCGAGTGCGGCGCGCCACACCTGTGCGTTCGTTGTGCATCTCTATTGTTTCGAAAACATCGTAAAATAAGGGTCGGTAAGGGTATATATAGCATAAAGAAACGTTTGCATAAGGAATTAAGCAGATAATGTGTTAATCCGTATGGGACGGTTAAAAATAATTACTTCACCTTAAGTTAATGGCGAAAGTGGATTCTATTTACTAGGCAACAACGTTCAAATTCCTCGGAGTCACTGCCTCATTTCTATCATGCGGTCGCCATAAAGACTGTGTTGCATATGAATAGGGCCTACTCCGATGTAGGTAAACGTCATATGAGACCAACTAGACGAACACAAGAAAACTTTCGTCTCGTTGGTCTCATTATAACCACGCCCCTATACAGATTTGAAGATAGGTGCAAAGCTTTAAGGCGAAGACAGTACAGACAATTTAGAATCAGTCTTCGACGATTTATAAACAATCTAGCAAAACATGCTTTATAATAATAATAATAAATCGTTTATTTGCGTATTTTGGCCTGTGTGTCAATAGAATTTTTTTTACAGACATTTAAAGTTCATAAAAATTTTATAATACTTTTTTAAACCTTATCTTAAAAAAACGGAGGGTGCTTTCTTGTTCAAACCTTTTTGAAAATATGCTTGATAATCGCTCTTTCTTTTGAGGTATCACTTATGCGGATATCTTACAAATTATTGAAATTAGCACCTACAAACCAATTTGAGGGAGAAATTTTAAATTTTAGACAAACTAATTAAAACAACATTTGAATTGAAATTATTTATTTTTCATGTTCAAAATAACTGCCGTTATTCCTCTAATACAAGCACGGCTCCGTCTTTTCACTTCTGTTGTTGTTATTTTCAACATCATCTCGAGTTTCATGGTTTCAACCGCTAAATTTATTCTCCCTATCAATTCTTCTCTCGTGTTTATTTCTAATAATTAAAAGACTGATGGATTGATGGGCGGTATTAGACGGAGGTTACACATTCAGTTTGGCATCAGTTCGACCCGGGATTGGTGTCAGAATGACGAGAATCTGATTGTGTACGCGTAGATTGATGGATTGATGGTCCGGATTGATAATTAATTAATTATTTTTTTCAGTATTTCGTCAAACTGGTCAGATTGGCGAAAAGCTGAACGTGTGTTTACTTGCTATCAGTATGCTGTCAGTCACCGCTTAGACAGCGATGGAGTCGCACGCCGAGTATTTTCTTCTTTATTTTCTGGGCTGATTGACTTCCTCATGCAGGTGTCTTGTTTAGTTAGGTATGGTTTTACTATTTTCAACAAATAATCAAAACAGGCTTTTTCAATAATTGGCATAGTCACATTCTTCTCCTGTCTCTTATCTCATTCAGTAAATTTAAGTGTATGTAGAATTCTTTTTAAATTAGCCACTTTTTACTCCAGTGCTTTCTTTTTTTACGATTCCTCATAGACAGGGCTAATATTATAAATAGAAACAATACAATATTATAGCGTCTAATAGAGCCCATTAATCCATCAGTCTATTCGTGATCAAGGTCACGGATTGAACTGATGCCTAACTGAACGTGTAACCTCCGTCTTAAACAGTCAGTCAGACTGACGATCACTCACTTCTACGCTACAATACGCATACCTACGCATTAGGTATGGATTTTAACAAGAAAAAACCGGTTAAGTGCGTGTCGAACTACGCACAAGGAAGGGTTCCGTAGTTGGGAAGAATTTATCCCAAGAACAAACTTAACATTAGAGTTGAAAAACATGTTCTCCCATTCCTTGCAACTGCAAATGTTACGTTAATGAGAACCTTGTTTTGAGATGTTTTCCCTTTAACGCCAGCTCGTATCAATAAGCCAGACCGTCACACATACGTCACGTTACGTCACGTATTAGTCTATGATCTTGAAAAGTACTGAACCGATTTCGATGAAACTTTCACTGTGCCCTAAGTTGAAGTAAATGTAAGCCAACAAAAAAAGAATGGTCACGATCCAATTAATAGTTTCGGAGGAATGCGTGGACAAACATACATACATATAAACATACAAACATACATCTATACATCTTTAAAATTTTGTAAATTTGTTTGGAAGCCCTAATAGATCATCATATGTGAATATCTCGCAGTTCCAATAATATTATAATTTGTTTTTAAATAAGGTTTACAAAAGTTGTCCCATTATATATATATTTAATATATATTTATTTAATTTTGATGAACTTTAAATGTCTAATGACACATAGGCCTAAAACAAGTTTTGCTAGATTGCTTACTGATAACTTTAATTAAATTAAATAAAAATGAATTCATTTATCATTCAATTTGGCCTTAGATATGCAGTTTACTTTAAATTATGGAATTTTCGGAAAAAAATTAGGATAAAAAAATTGGTAAGACTTAGTCTATTTTTTTTTGTGGATGAGAAATCATCAAATAACTTCTCCCGCTCTGGGTGGAGCGGGAGGGTGTGTCAGACTTCTACTGACTAAAACCCATGTTCCTTCAGTTGCCTGTGCCAGGGCCACGGTAACTCTTTCGAACAACCCGCAACCCTGGCGGGGGTAAGACTTAGTCTGAGACAACCATGGCTTAAATGGTTCTAAATTGTCTGTACTATTTTCGCTTTAAGGCTTACCTTTTATAGCCCGCGTCATGTAAGTTTGCCGCTCTGAAATTCGCGCAAATGACTGCACACTAGTCAATGGTGCCCATTCTGTTGTGGACAAACTAAACTTAATTTAGGCTATTGCTAACTTTTTCTCTCTAATAAAACAAGAAAGAGACGGACGTAAATTAGAGCTGTCTTTAGTTGAACAAATATTTCCATACACATTTAGACTATACGTAAAAACAAGTCGACTAAAAACACGGTGAAGCGCAAGGCGTAAACTAGTTTGACACCTCTAATTTAGTTCATAGCTATAGCCGTCCTTTCCTCGCGCTGTTAGTAAAAGATAGCGATTCTCTTGGTTTCAGAGCGGCAAAGTTATTTGACGCGGACTATACCTAGTTATTCAGGTATAGTGTGACACATGGCTTTCATTGATTTCATACTTAATTCAATGTATCTTATTATACCTACCTACTTTAACTAATGTTAAAACAAAATCGTGCTTATTAATTAGGTAGTATGTATAATTGAATAAATGTTGTTATTCACTTTTTAAGAAAATCATGTTTTATGTAAATGATGAATAAATAAGTTAGGTTAATAAGTGTGATAACAAGCTACACATGGACTCACGTTGTATGAAGTTGAGGTTAGTCTTGTGCTCAAAAACGGATCGGCAGGGTGCAGCCAGCGACCATAAGGCTGCCACATAGTCTGCCTGGTCATAACTGGCAACTCGACACCGCTGAAATAAACAATTTTTTTTCTGGAACGAAACAAATTTAAAAGCTTTATTTTATTTGCCCATTATTACTCAGTTCAGTTTTCTGTTACTCAATTTTTGTTAGTTTAGTGTGCGAATGTATCGGTTCGCGTCAGGCTGGTGACCTTTGCTACTTTTTAGGGATCTGTACCAAAACGGTAAAAAGGAACCCTTATGGTGCGATTGAGTCTCAAGAACTGCTAGTGCTATCAATTTGAATTTTGGAATAGTTTTAGATGACGTTTTCTCAACTATTATGCAAATATGAAAGATTTTTTTTTTTTCAACAGGTACTGAAAGTGATCTTAAAAATTCGAAGTGAGGTATCATTATGAAAGAACGCTGTTTGCACATTCGGTGCGCGAGTCCGACTCGCTCTTGACCGTTTCTTTACTACCTATAGTCAATTAATAGCTACCTAACTTTGAAACAAATTAAAGGGACTACAGAATGATAGCTGGTTAACCCTCCGTTTGTGTAAACTATTCAAATTCGTATTATTATTTTTACTTGAGTAATTACTACTTGATTGCTACCCTCACGCCTTTCAATGTCCACCTTGTAGCTTTAACAAGTAAAAAGTTATGATCGTTTGATTTTTTTACCGGAAATGGATTACGGTTATTGAAATAAAGCTATTTAAAACGATTATAAAATTGTTTATTTTTATATACATCTACCCATTACATTAATTATGCTTCGCAGCTTCATTCTTTGCAATTTAAGTTTAACATGGTGTAGTAGCGCCATCTACCGTAGGCCTACCACTGCGCACTGCTGGCTGTCGGAGTGGAACATTAATCCTCATTCTGTGTTATCGTGCTGTAGCCTACGCACGTATTTTGCACTGCGTTATATTTTAGATAATTTAGGTAGGTAGTGAAAATAATATTACAGTTATAATAATATGGTATACAAAAGGAACATCGAGAAGAGGAGGAAACTATAATTACAGCGCCGAAGACGTGTTATTTCATCTGACGATAGCAGTAAGTAAAAACAATGTTATTATAATCGTAGTTGACGTGTTAATTGGTAGTGATTTTAAATCGTTTTTGGCGAATAACCGAATTATTACATATTTACATAAATAATTACCGTCGTTGGCGGTTAATGCTTGAATTAGTAACCGTCGTTGGCGGTTAAATTTTTCAAAGTACAACTACCGTCGTTGGTGGTTAAATTTTTCAAAATATAATTACCGTCGTTGGCGGTTAAGGCTTGAATCAATTACCGTCGTTGGCGGTTAAGGCTTGAATCAATTACCGTCGTTGGCGGTTAAATTTCTCAAGTATGATTACCGTCGTTGGCGGTTAAATTTTACAAAGTATAATTACCGTCGTTGGTGGTTAAAATTTTCAAAATATAATTACCGTCGTTGGCGGTTAAGGCTTGAATCAATTACCGTCGTTGGCGGTTAAATTTTTTCAAAGTATAATAACCGTTGTCAGTGGTTAAATTTTTAAAGTATCTATATTTAACGTCGTTGGCGATTAAGGCTTGAAACAATTACTGCCATTGGCAGTTACATTTTTAAAGTATAATTACCGTCGTTACGGTTAAATTTTCAAAGTACCTATAATTACCGTCGTTGGCGGTTAATGCTTGAAGCAATTACCGTCGTTGAAGGTTATATGTATTAATACAGAAACTGTCATTCCGGAGCCGGGACCGTCCTCTGCTCCCAATCCATGTTCCGCAATTGTTCAATGAGGAGGACATCCATCTACAAGAAGATATACTTCAGATCATAGGAGAACCACAACAGCCGGACATTACGTTGGGTAAAAATATTCATAAAGATATCGCATCCCGTCGGCAAGATATCTTGATTAAAGGCTTACCTAGAGAATTAGAAGAACCGCTTCTCAAAAAATACCTTATACAAGCTAATTGTAACCTTCTTGTAGCCCCGTTATTAAATCCTAAAGCTAAAGCAGCTACCCCAGTTATTCTAGCCAGGAGAGACGCCACTTTGTTACAAAAACAAAATTAAGTTGGCGTCACATTAGTCGAATTATCTCAGCTTACCGAAATGATTTTACGTAATGAGACCTCTAAGCAGACACTTCTGCACCCTCTTAGTGATGCTTGCCGCATTCTTTGGGACAGCCACTGTATTGTAGGTAGAACCAGACGTAGTATAATTATGAGTTCAATTAATATGAGTTTACGCGATGCTCTTGCTAACACGAATCGTGACAATTACTTATTTGGAGAAGATTTAGCCGAGAAACTTAGAGCCGCTAAGTTTGTCCAAAAAACAGGAGAATCACTGCAAAAGACCAATCATGTTGCGTCTATTAGCAAAAGTAGTTCGAACTTCAGGAGCACGCCAAGTAACAGGAATTTAAACTTCAGGGGCCCAATACTAAAGAAACCACCGAACAAAGCAAGCAAATCACCGAGAGGACAGATAATTCAATACGCTGGACGTTTGCAATATTTATATTTACAGTGGTATCAAAATACAGATAACCACGATGATTACACGGATAAAGGGATATAAGATCCCATTTACATCCACTCCAATCCGATTTAACAGCCCATGTTCTATGCGTAAATCTGAACACTCTAGCATTACGATTATGTTAAAACAATTAAAAAGTTAATTGATGCAATGCAATATCACAATGTTCCTATGAGGAGAGCGAATTCATATCAAGTGACTTTCTTGTACCTATTCATAAAAACTAATTACTTTAAAATGGAGGCTTACAGGACAGCCATTTTATTAATGACTTAGAAATGGTACATGGCTTCGGTTGACCTAAAGGCTGCATTTTTTTTTATTAATGTCGCTAAATGTCACAGAAAATACTTGCGTTTTAATTATAATAGAACTCTTTTTGTATTTAATTGCTTACCTTTTGTATGTCACCGCTCAGTATGTTTTCACAAAAATTTTGAAGCCTGTAATGGAGTAGATATTTGCGTCTAGTAATATGATTTCAGTTATTTATTTAGACGATATATAACATACTTGTGCATCTTTAGAAAAAATTGGATTTATTATAAACAAAGATAAAAGAATTTCTTAGGTTTTGTTTTCGACTCCCACAAAAAGGTTTATGGAATTGCCCTGGGATAAGATAAAATAAAAAATTATATTCATCCATATTTAGACATTTGTAAATGTAAATTACGCGATTTTGCTGGCACAATTGATACAATATTATTAGATGCGTACAGAATTATTTGAGCAATGCTGCTTTGTTAAAAAATGATAGTTACAATCAAACAATTTTATTGTCTAACTTTATTAGGGAAGATCTTATGTGGTGGTTATATTATGTGGCTTTTGGTTGTTCTAATATTAAAGCCAATAAATATATAAAATAAAATTTCAGCGATGTCTCATCCACCGGGTGGGGTGCATATTGTGATGGTGATGAATCGTACGGTTATTGCAAGAAAATTAAATTAAATTACACATGAACCAGTTAGCACTGAAAGCCGCCTTTTTCGGGCTAAAAATCTTTGCCAGTGATTGTGTTGATTGTGAGTTAACAGGATGGGCAGTCTACAATAGGTACCTACATCTCAACGATGAGACTCGTAATATTTGGAAATGGTGTGAAAGGCGACGTATTTTGATTTTCGCATCATACATTAACACTAAAGATAATCATGAGGCTGATATGTTGTCTTGGAAAAAGTTTCAGGATACTGAATGGGAATTAAGAAATTACGCATACGATAATGCGCGTATATGTACGGTAATAGAACACAAGTTGGGATCACCAAATATAGATTTATTTGCTAGCCGTTGTAACTCTAAATGTAATACATATGTTACCTGGAAGAATTATCCTGATGCGTTGGCTATTGATGCGTTCACCATTTCATGGAAAGATTTAAGCGACAGCCATTTTGCGTGAATGTGACGCATATTTACCCCAAACTTGTTCTTTTATTATTTTATTTTCAGTGATATTAAAACGGTAATATATATATATATATATATATATATATATCCGATAAAGCTGAGGGTATAATTGTTATCCCATATTGGCCAACTCAAGCTTGGTTTCCGTTATTTAATAAAGTATGTCAATCTGAAATTATTAACTTTCCACTTTTGATTGTAATTTGCTAAAATCTCCTTACAGATCAACCCACAGTCTGCATCGAACATTTACATTATCCGGCAGACTCTATTAAACAAATTTCTGTCACCAAGAGCAGTGGAAATAATGTTAGCATTCTTGTCAAGTAACACCTAAACAAACAATATGATGGCTGCATACAAGCCTGGATTATTTACTGTCAAAAACATAATTATGTGACCACTTGTGCTTCAATATCGATAGTTATTCATTTTTAAACAGAGGTATTTGACAAAGGTGCGAAGTATGGGACAATCAACTCGTACAAATCCGCGTTATCTTTATTATTATCTAATAATTTAGACGATGAAAGACTTTCATTAAGGGTGTTTTCAAATTAAGGCCAACATACCCAAAGTACAATTACTTGGGATCCTGCCATTGTCTTGAACTTATTAGCCCAAAAATGGGCTAATTAAAAACCATGACTCGAAAACTCTCTCCAAGAAAACTGTAACATTAATTGCTCTTGTCACATCGTGTATAAACCTTATCTCTAATTAAAGATAACAATATAATTACAAATCCCAATGAAATTATTATTAAAATTCCCGATACAATAAAGACAAATAAATTAAATACATTTCAACCAATTTTAAGACTTCTATTTTATAATACACGTTCAGAAATCTGCCCAGCTGAATGTTTACAAGCATATCTGAATAAAACTAAGGTATTACGCAAGAATAACAATAATAGTTTATTTCTAAATTTAAAAAAAAACCACATATTCAAACATTACTTTTCAAACCATTAGTCATTGGTTAAAGGATACGCTACTAGAAAGTGGCGTAGACATATTATTATATCAATATTTACCGCGAATAGTCGACACACAGCCACATAAAAGTCAAATAAATTAGGAATAAGCATAGATGTCATTAAAATGACCGGTGGATGGACTGATTCGTCGTCAGTTTTTGCTCGCTTCTACATTAAAGAAATAATTGTAAATCATAAATCAGTTCGCTCAATCATTGCTTGATTCTTCTTAAATGCACAATTATTATACAAAAGTACACTTTCACTAAAAAATAAAACAAGAATTGATTTGGAATTCTTGTATGTTATTACCTCTTTATTTACTTTAATACGAATTACCTTCGGTATATATACGAGTATGTATATCTGGAGTAAACGCAATGTTCAAACCTGTATTAAATATTATTTTTTGCATTTATTTTAAAACCGTTGCTATAAACATCCTACACCATGTTAAACTTAAATCGCAAAGAATGAAGAAGCATAATTGAAGATCAAACGAACTTACCAAGTGAAGTTCGATCCCAATTATGCGAGCAGCTTCATTCGACGCGATTTACCAACTCCCACCCTACTTTTGTTACGTATCAATTCAATAATTAACCCCGTCCCGATAAGGTTCTAACGATTCTAAAATAAATATTTTTAACCTTTAAAAAAAATGAGGATTAATGTTCCACTCCGACAGCCAGCAGTGCGCAGTGGTAGGGTGAAATGTCAAAAAAAAATCATAGACTTTAAACCATCGTGCAAGGCCTACGGTAGATGGCGCTACTACACCATGTTAAACTTAAATCGCGTCGAATGAAGCTGCTCGCATAATTGGGATCGAACTTCACTTGGTAAGTGTGAGTGTTGTCTCCAATCTTCTGAACTTTTCCTCTTCTTAAGTTTATCTTAGCGTAAGTGCAATTAGCTGGGTGATGCTGAATGAGTGATAGTATGCAGTCATCTGTGTCTTCGATTCTTCTGGTGTCGAGGAGCTTGCAGAGCTGGGTGTTGTCGGTCAGTGGCTGACAGGTTTCTTCCAGGTAAGCGTACTCATCGTTACCAAGTGCTAGGTATTTGGATTTAGGGATGATAGTAAGGTTATTTTTATTCGGGATTGAATAAAGGTGGATAAGGTCATATGTTTTTGGGGTAATTGAGGGGATTTCGAGTATAAAATTAACCGAGTGTTCTGTGCTGTAAGCTTTAACTTTAATTGACTTCTCTATCCTGTATATGTTACTAATACTAATACTAGCTACTGGTTTAAATGAAAACATACTTTCTAAATTTCTTAGCTCTTCTATTAGATTCTGAGGGCTTATAATACTAGGATGCATAGTGCCCATCTGAGCAAAAGTCATAGCATCTTCTAATAACATTAACCTGTCTAAAATTATCTGTAAACTAAAATCTATCTGTACGTAAATATCTAAGAAATGTAAATGGTTAGATAAGTCGTTGGAATTATTAGTGATATTTTGTAATAAACTAGCCAAATGTTTCTGATTATTGTTTAATTTTGTTAACTGTTTACTGAACTCATCTATTGTATTATGTGCTAATACTAAGGATTTTCTTTGAGAATCCTGAACGTTTTTAACTCTGTTTTTAATGTTTAAGATTTCTTCTTCGAACTTAGCTGCATCTTCAAGGTCGAGGTTACCTGTGATAGACTTAACGACAGTACCTAATCCATCTATAAGACCGCGTCGCTTTCTAACTTGCGGCGTTAAAAACTTAATTTTCTTACCAATAATACTAAAGCTATATTCTATTTGATTCCTATATGTTTTATGTAAATCTCCAGATGCTGTATTCTCAGTGTTTCTCGTGTTTGCATATAGGGACATCAGTTGGATAGATGTAAAGTGCAAATTGGTAATATTGTAAACGCAAGCAAGGCTAAAGTAGTTGTCTTGATTAAGGAGTTGACCTTGTTTTAGGAGGAGGATCCCATTGTCATTATCTACATGGGTAATGGTTACGGTTGCTGTTGTGTTGAGCACGACGGCTCCTGCGATGAAGGTCCTGCAACAAGATGAGGCCTCCGTAGTAGCTTGAAGTGAACTCTAATGGACTTAGAATTTGGATGGTTACCTATTATTTCGGCTACGTTATTTGGGTGGAGCTGTATAATCTTGTATGGTCCTTTGAAGACTGGCTTCGTTTTGTCACTGCGTGCTGACTTTGCTACCTGTTTATAGACAGTTTCACCTACCTTGAATTTCATCTCTTCTGCTTCTTGGTTACGTTTAGCAATCACCTGCTCCTTGTTTTTGGACATGTGGGCAGCGATACACTCTTGAACTGCTTCTGCATTGGCACGATGCTTAATAACATAGTCCTGGTAAAATTCTTTTGGGTAGTATAACTCTAATGGGTTTCTAGATGCTGTGTGTCCGAATAATAACTCATGAGGTGTATAATCTGTTGCCGAATGGATAGAGTTGTTGTATGCTATTATAGAGTACTTCATGATTAGCTGTACTGGGTCATCTTTGTTAGTCATTCTTTGAATCCTAATCATTTCTGCTAGGGTAGAATGCAAACGTTCGATAGGGGAGTTCGAATTAGGGTTATAGGGCGTTGTAAAATGTACGTGGATGTTATGTAGTGCGCATATTTCTTTAATAACATCATTGTCGAATTTAGTATCTGAATCTGTGGTTATTTTATTCGGTAAGCCTAACACTGAGAAAACGTTTAGTAGTGCTTCAGCTATATGGACACTGCTGCATGCTGTTAGTTGGACTGCCGGGGCGTATTTAGAGAAGTTATCAATGACTGTAAGGAACGTTGCGCCTCCGGTTGAATATAGGTCATGTTCCATCGGTTTGCGAGGTGTATCGGTTATAGCTAGAGGTGGTTTAAGAGGGTTGCGTTCGTATTTAGATTTCAAACAAGTGTCGCATTGATTAATGAAGCTTTGAATTGTAAGGAGCATGTTTGGCCAATGATAATTTCGGTGCAACTGCTTGTACGTCTCCTGAATGCCACGGTGGACAGTCTTACCTTCGTGGTATTTCTTAATCAACTCTTGTTGTTTAGGTTTGTTTTCTACTAGAGTAATGCGTGTTGTGCATTTAAGTAGTTTAGGACCTCTGTCGTTAAATATTGTTGTGTAAACTCTAGAAAAGGAATGGTATAATTCTTCATTATAAAAGTAACAATGGAATACACGGTCAGCGATGGTGTGTTCTTTAAGGAATCTAATTATCTCGTACTCTGTATTATTTACTGGGATAAAGACATCTTTTATAACTACTTTTGTGTTAGTGGACCTGTTATCTACTCTATACGTAGATCCGGGCGTGGACCTAACGTGGAACTGCTTCAACTGCCTGTCAATAGCGTCTGTAATGATGGGTATGCCTCTAGCTTCGTTATCAGGCTGTGTATGTCTCGTAGACACTAATTCAGACTCAGCTGATACTATACTCATACTATCTGTACCTATGTGAGATTTGGGAATGATTGGGTTTTGTGGTTGTATATTTTCATTGGATGCTATTGTGTCTAATTGATTTTCGGCTTCCCTACGTGCATTTTCGAATATTCTATTAATTATCTCATCGTCTTCGTTATCGTCTAAATTAACAGCTAGAGAGTCAACACTGCCATGGAAGATTTTAACACGTGATAGAGCGTCTGCGTTAGTATTTTGACGACCCTTCTTGTATAGTCATATTCCGATAGTTTTAAACGCCATCTAGTTAATTTAGAGTTAGGATCTTTTAATAACATAAGCCAGGTGAGAGGCCTGTGGTCTGTGTAGATGATAAACTTTCTAGCGTAAAGATAGGGTCTAAAGTATTTAATTGCCCATACTATGGCAAGTAGCTCCTTTTCTATTGTAGAGTAACGAGATTCGGTATCTGATAGTGTTCGGGATGCAAATGCCACTGGTTTATCTGATCCTACTATTCCTTGGGATAATACCGCACCTAATGCTATATCTGAAGCATCGGTGGTGAGGATGAAGGGCTCATCAAAATTCGGGTACTGTAGTATTGGGGCATTGGTTAAAATTTGTTTGCACTTATTGAAAGATTCTAAGAAGTCCGGAGAGTGTATGACTCTACTATTTTTCTTAAGGCAAAGGGTCATTGGTTTCGTAAGTCGTGCGAAATCTTTTATAAATTTTCTGTAATATCCGACTAAACCTAGGAAGGCTTTTATTTCCTTCTGAGACTTAGGTAGGGGGTAGTTAAGTACGGCTTTTATCTTATCTTTATTTGATTTTAAACCTTCATCTGTTAGTTCGTGTCCTAAGAAGTTAACCTGTGTTTGTAGGAACTGTGATTTATCTAGCTGAATCTTTAGATTATGTGTTTTGAATCGATCGAATACTTGTTTTAATTTTTCTATGTGCTGCTGCAATGACGTAGATATTATTATTACGTCATCTAAGTATGTGTAAACATTATCTATGCCTCTTAATATATGATCCATTAACCTTTGAAATGTACTTGGTGCGTTTTTGAGTCCAAATCGCATTCTAAGGAACTCATAGTGTCCTCGTTCAGTGGTAAATGCGGTTTTTTCAATATCATTTGGGTGCATTTCCACTTGGTGAAAACCGCTAGCGAGGTCTAGGGTTGTGAAGTATTGTGCTCATCCTAATCTATCTAGTATGTCGTGTATGTTTGGTAAGGGTTATTTATCTTCAATGATACGATCGTTGAGTCGCCTGTAATCAATTACAAGTCTCCTTTTGACGTTGCCTAAGGAATCGGGCTTTTTGGGTACGATATGCACGGGACATGACCAAGGAGATATGCTCTCTCGCACGATACCTTGCTGAAGGAGCTTATCTACTTGTTTACAAATTTCTTCGCGTTGTTGAGGAGCTTGTCTGTAACTACGTACGAAAACTGGTGTATTATCGCTTAATCTGAGCTCGTGTTTAACAGCGTGTGTAAAAGTGAGTGGTATATCTTCTGCATAGAACAAGTGCCTATACTGATAACATATCCGGGTTATTTCGCGCCTTTCTTCTTCGTTCATGTGATCTGTACGTATTTTCTGAAGGTTTTCATTTAATATTTGGTCAACGTTAGATTGAACCTGTATGGTATTAATGTCGTGATTATCATTTTGGTTGACCTTGGAAAATTTCTCTAATTCAATTGAAGGGTTAAACGGGATACACTTCTTTTGATCACTATGATTAATTACCGATGTTTTAAAAGAACCGTTTGTAACGTTGACTATAGCTGCTGGGGACATTAAACCATCTGACCAGATTAAATCGTCGTGAAGATATTGTCCATCTAAGTAGTTGGTTTTTACTTTGACTATCTTTTCGCATCTAGGTTATCTTTTGAGGTGGAGAACTAAAGTGTATTGGTATTTCCGCTGTAGATGTACGTAAAACATTATTATTTAAATCAATATTACTCTTTAGTTTTTGCAGAAGGTCAATTCCGATAAGACCTTTATATTTAGGATCGAAGTCGAATATTAGAAACTTATGTGTTATATCGCTATTAAGCGCTCCCGCGCTTAAGGGAAGGTAAACTACCTTGTCGTGAACTGATGAACTGTGTGCCGTATTAATTTGAAAGGGTTCTGTTTCTACGCAGTACTCAAATATGGTGCCTGCAACTACGTCAGTTGCTATAGTTGAATGACTGGCCCCTGTATCTATTAGAAACTTACCGTCAAACTCAGGTAGTATTATGTAAGGTAAATATTTCTTGGTCTGGAAATTTATTGAAACTAGGTCTGGCTGTCTCGGTTGGTGTCCAAGGGAAAACCCTGGTCACTACCTACCTCTTGTTCGTCCGTGTTTGCATTCGGCTCGACCGATATGCCGTTACCGTCTGTGACATCGTTATAGAACCGTATGTCACTGGGTCCTAGTTGATCTTGAGTAGCCATCTGAATCGGAATATAAAACAACTGCTGGGCGAACTGTGGTTTTTCTGGCTTACCTGCCGTACGCATTGTGACGTCTGATGATACTGGTGTGGGAACCGGTGGTTTTGGAATGTTAGGTTGATTCCTAAAGTTATTTGAACCATTTGGTCTAGAGTTACCTGATGCTGGTCTGGCCTTCCAGGGTAATACGGATTGTATCCATTGTTGACGCTGTTCAGGGGTCATATTATATTGTTGAGGTACAAAGTTTTGTGGGGGAATAGTAAAGCCAGGTACAAATGGGTTTACTGTATTATGGATGGGATTATTATTGCCTGGTTGTTTAGATAACTCCTTTGGCTTTGCTTGTGACGTTGAGGAATTATTATTAGTGTAATTAGTTCTATTATATGAAAGCCTAGCTTCTTCTTGTCTAGCCGCTATGATGGCTGCTTCGAAGGTGTCTGGTTTAGCGATTCGAACGCCCAACGAGACGTGGAAGTCTAACTGATTTGTATATTGTTCAATAACCATCCTTTCGTAATATGATTTATTACCATGCTCCCCTACGGAATACAGAGTATCCAACAGCTCACGGAGGCGTTTGCCGAAGCTTACAGCGTCTTCTGTCTTAGACTTACGCACTCGCGTTAGCTCCTGCATTACTTGTATTTCATTTCGTGGTTCACCAAGGCGCCTTGTTAACGCATTCTTAATTGATGACCATGAGTTTAAGTAGCCTTCGTACGCTATTGCGTCTACGGCTGGACCACTGAGCCTACTTTTAATTAAGCAGATCAACGCTGGGTGCACGCGATCTGCCTCAGAAGTTAACTGCAATAAGTTCTCTACTTCCCTAATATAATAATTGAGTAATTTAGGATTACCATCATATCTTGGCATTAAATCTGCAATTAGTTTGTACGGTTTATAGTTAGCATCATAATCCCTGAGCGACATTGTTTTTCTGTAGCTTGCCTGCCTAGTGGCGCTTGACGCAAAACAATAGAGGTGTCAAATTAAACACTTGGAATTTACTCGTGGGATACTTAGCGCTACTTATTATAATTCTTTGGTTGCCTACTGCGATTTTAGCTTATAGACAGATACACATAGATTAATATAATATACACAAATTAAAAGAAGGCAGGAAATCGAGCAAGGACACTTGGCAAATAAGAGCACTTACCAAAGCAGCCACTGCATCTCCTGTCGAGTCGAGTCTCGGCCAACGCAGCTTCCTCCAATTCTCCGGAGATTTATCCCGATGACCGTAGAGGTGTCCGACCGCGCGATAGGTTCTTTGTAGATCACGAAGGAACGATTTGAGAACCGTCGCTCTTAAGATGAAGAGTTGGATTCGATCTTAGAACGTCGCGATCCTACCGACTGCGCCAGTTAAGTTTCGGCGGTCGGGATTTTACTTAAAAAAATATTTATTACAATATTAATTTAATTATAAAAATACAGGATATTAAGCCGATGGCTGATACAAGACTGAATACAATGCAAAAGAAAATAATTCGATTGAATTTCCGGTAAATGCATAGTTGCAATATGACGCATGCTGGCGGTGGCTGCATGCTCAGCGTAAACGCGTGTTACGATGATTTAACTAAAGTAATGACACATTTTTGTAGTCCCTTTATTTTGTTTCAAAGATAGGTAGCAATTTTATTGACTAAAAAGTAGGTAACAATTTTTGGTCACAAGTCTGACGCGAACCGATACAGACAACCAGCCATTCAGACGCACATAGTTAATACATACATAGGAAACGACGTATTAATACTTATACTATTCCCTACAATAATTGCTAACTTATTATTATTAAATTATTTATTTATTTACACACAAACATACACCCAATGCGATAGCGTGGTTTATAACTAGATTAAACTGGATCCGCGTGTTGAATTACTGCCCATTCGCTGTTTCAACAGACAAAAAGAAAATGCGTCATTGCGTAATTGCGTAGGTATTTACTTACTTTATAATCCAATCACTACCTACTGGATTAACTTCTGTTTAGAATGTTTCATGACTAAATTAATTGTTCATCGAATTCTGTTCCTCTACGTTTCAATGAGACTTGAACAGCGCGCACTCGCGCAGCGTTAATAACTTACGATATCGGGAACTCATTATGAAATAACACAAGGATGATACCTACTTATCCCTTCTGCTTACTTATTTCGAAAATTCTATAAAAATAACACTGATCGACTCATTTTTTCAATATAATCCTTTGTTTATTTTAATTTAAAAATTAGAATTACTAAAAATATTACTCACCATTATGACAGATTCACTCAATCAAAGCGCTATTACCACAGAACTATTATATTATCCTGAACGGATAGCCCGTTCTAGTGCTATGACGCGCCACTTGGCGCCATTTTAAAGCTCATGAACACTACGACACAACACACTACGAATGAACACGGAACTGACTGACAGTGACAGAGACTGGTGACGACTAATGACGTTCGTTTAATTTCGTTATGAGTCGGAAGAACTCGGGAGCGGTGGCGAATGTGTAGGGGCGCGGATTGGCTCCTAATTATTAGTATGTGCAGCCATTGGTTAATTTTAGAAACGTTGGAAATTCCACCAATCACGCCAAGGATACTTTCTTTCTAACGCTCCATGGTGCGTCGTAGTTATAGATATGTAGTGTTTAGCTTGACGTGCTGGGGTGAATATTTGACCTTTAAACCGCCGTCATTACCTTCCGCCAAAAGTTGATGAAAGAGAATATATTTAATGAAATATTTCAGCAATTCCTGATTCTGGTCCTTAAGCAGATTCTGGGAATTGATGAAATATTTCATTAACGATATTCTCCTTCATCAACTTTTGGCGGAAGGTAATGACAACGGTTTAAAGGTCAAATATTCACCCGCTGGCGTCTGTACCTACGTTTTTAGTAGGCTTTACTCTTAGATAAACATTCGAGTTGAAATAATAAACAAGATATTGGCTAAAGTCCACACTTGAACTAGGATTTCACACTCAACTCCCTCCCGACGAATCTGACAAGACCCTTAATAGCACCTCAATTACAAGACCCGCCGAACTGGCAGCTCTTCAGACAATAGACAGCATTACAACAGACATTCTGTACATAGAATTCATGGTTCTAAAGCACAATGCGACAAACAATTACAGAGGCAAACACGTCACTCGTCTCCGGTCGGTGACGTCATGAACCTGGAACGTGGGTAACGGAACATGGGACTCGATTGTTAGTGTCGTTAATATTATTATTGTGTTAGTAGAGAGCCTCGGTGTCAGTATGAGGATACAATTTATTAAGCTAGATAGATAGAAAATTATAAGAAAAAATCATAATTGCAATCACAAAGGTGAGGTGTGACCTATTCATACTAATATGATGACTAATAGAGATATATGGAAGAAGAAGATGCTGCGCTGACCAAAAATATATTGGGAAGAGAGTTTGATGATGAATGAAGAGGATGATATTGAATTCCAATTACAATCGTATTGATACGTACGTTGTACAATGATTCCCTATATATTAACAGTTTTGAAAACGCACCACATCATACAGAATCAATAGAGGAGAAGAGTATACTGTATTTCTCAATGGTGCGATGTCCTGAACGAGCTGTCAGCTGTCTTTACATTCACGTTTGTACGTGCCATTAGGAAGCTCAAATCATAAAGCAGAGAACGTTAACGAGCCGACACATACGTAGCGCAAATGTCTCATAGTCTAACAAACTGCACAAAATGTGCAAATTCAAAGACGAGCTCTCCTATAAATTAAGCATCGAACGATTTCCTAGACGGTCGAAGCCATTAAGGATGCATTTAGGCAAAGTAGTTAGCATTCCAACTTCGAACAGCTCAAATTTATGAGTGCCAAGTCAAAATTATTGAGTCTGAATCACACTCAACCTTGAGCAAAGTTGAGTAACAGTTATTTACCGCTCAAATTTGAGCAATTATTTTGCACCCTCCAAACTGTTTTAAGTAGTTTTTAGTTGGTGTATTTGATCAAAATTGTTGTTTTTAGGGATCCGTGCCTCAAAAAGAAAAATCGAAACCCTTATAGAATCACTCATGTGTCTGTCCGTCTGTATGACTGTCTGTCTGTCTGTCTGTCCGTCTGTCACAGCCAATTTGCTCCGAATCTAATGGACCCAAAAAGTTGAAATTTTGTACACGTATGTATTTCTGTAAATTAATGAATTTTGAATATGAGGGTCAATTATGGGGGGCAACTAAGAAAACTAAAAAAAATAATATTGCAAACCGTGCGATATATCAAATGAAAGGGCTTACTGTGAGGGTCTCAAATACACTTTTTTTATGATTTTAAATAAACTGTTAAGTTATTTAAGAAAAGAGACGAAAATTGGCCATTCCCCCCTTTATTTCCGAAAATACTGACCTTAAATTTTGAAAAAATACAGAAAATAATTCTATAGCTTACAGGAAAACCTATAAGAAGTCTATAGTCTTAAAACAACATGGTAAATCTCTCAATATTGTGCGTACAAACTTAAATTTGTCCATAGCTAAACGGAAAGGATCCAACCCACATTAGGTGTACTCGTAATGTGGGTTGGATTCTTCTCGTTTAACTCGTTTAACTATGGACATTTGTAGTTGGAATGTAATGGGAGAACATTTTTTTCAACTACAATGTTATGTTTGTTCTTGGGATAAATTCATCCCAACTACGGAACCCTTCATTGTTCGTGGCTCAACATGCACTTGACCGGTTTTATTATTTGATTTGAGTCAAGGTTTTGTTTCAAAGGAAAATTTTTAATGTTTGTTAAAGCTTTGATGTAGCAATGCTCTGGTGTTTCAATTTCTTTACTTTGTTTCCTTGTAGCTGGAAATTTAAATTAATTAAATTGTTCAAAGCAGTGAAAGCTTCTAATTTTATTGATGTCGTATTTATCGCGTCATGATTAACATAGTTTTAAAATAATTAATGTAAATACCAATTAACAAAATATGGACTAAATTTGTCTGAATTAAATTTATTTTATTTTTATTAAGTCAATCAATCTGCCTAGCCTTTTCCCAACTATGTTGGGGTCGGCTTCCAGTCTAACCAGATGCAGCTGAATACCAGTATTTCACATGAAGCAACTGCCTATCTGACCTCCACAACCCAGTTACTGGGTAATACGATACCCCTTGGTAAGACTGGTTGTCAGACTTTCGGGCTTCTGACGTCCCGTAACGACTGTCAAAGATCCTCGAATGACAGCCGGGACCAACGGCTTAACGTGCTTTCCGAGGCACGGAGGAGTCTCGGTATGAAAAGATGGTCACCCATCCACAGACCAACCCCGGCAAGCGTAGCTTAACCTGATGGATCGACCCGTGCCTTATATAACAGTAATAACAGCCTTATTAGTTAGCCACGAGCTCCTCTTTATTTATCTTTATTTATTTATTATCTTTATTTATTTTTATTAAGTATTGAAATTAAAATGAAAGTATTTTTAGAAACAAGGCCCGTTTCAATGTCACAGTGGCTTCTGATCTTTAAGGTCAGTTTTAGGTTAAAAATCCCGCTTCATGCCCAATATTTAATTTCTTAAGAAAATTTGCATAGTGTCAGATTGTGCTCAAAATCACATGCCATGCATAAGCATGACATGTGATTGTTACGTCTTTCAACGGCTTGTGGCTTTTTATCTACGTATTTATTTACACTTTCTAGATACACTCTGAAATATGATCCCTGACTCGACATTCCGAACATGTTTTCATCGCTTTTCATAAAACAAAAGAATAATACAGACACGTTCTTCCATTTTATGAATGCCGTGAAAAGTATGTTCTTTTGAAACAAAGAAGGTCATTTTAATATTTTATCGTTATATTTTACTAATTCCCGTGTGTTTGCACACACATTTACAGACCATTTGAGTCTGTCGGCACGTCACTAAATATTACGTGGCTTTGGAACCATTAAGCGTTGTAGTACTGCTTCGCTGAATTAAAATGTTGATGTATTAATATTTATATTTATTTATTTTTAGGTTTAGAGTTTTCTTATTTTATCTATTTTGTTCTCATCAGTAAATATTGACTAAGTTTCATGATATTTGTTGTAACTTCTTTGCTTACTTTTACAGTTAATGCCTTGTCATCCAAATCGTTAATTTAAATCATTGTTAATCATTGTTACCTTTAACATATAAAAATGTTGAATAAGCGTCTAAAGTCCAACAGATAATACAAAACGTTGTAATTAATCAGTGAGTGATATCAGAATCATGTATATATGTATCATTTAAGGAAATACAACACATTAGTGATAGAGACGTCATTTGATACATGAAACTAGATGACAAAGAGACTGAGGAATGTTTCCCGGATTAGCTCGTATAATCTGTATAAAATTTGGAATTTGATTAGCGATTTATAAGGAAAAATGAACTTTAAGGACTTAAGTCTTGAGTAAATATTGTATGACTACTGGATAATACATGCGTATTAAGTTTTGTATCAGCTATAAGTATCAAAGTAGGTAATGAATTGTACAAATTCTAAAAAGATTGTGATTATAATTTTGGAAGCACGTATTATAAAAACGTAAATTATTTTTTGGACCGAAGTCTAGATAAAAAAAAACACAGTAAAAGAGCCCCACATTTAAAAGGTGATTGTTGTTGCTCCATGCTAATCACTTTCATTTAAATACATTTTTAAGGGTAAATCGGTAAATTTTCCGGCGTGAAAAAACAATTTATGACTTGGTTAGACAAGTTACAAGAATGTATTATCTTTTCAAAGAGTAACATCATAAATACAATGAATGAGACTTCAATCAAAAGCTGATTTTCTAGTACGTTAAACATACTATCATCATCATCAGTTCAGCCGAAAGACGTCAACTGCTAGACATAGGCCTCACCCAAGTACCGCCACTAAGGCCGGTTCTGTGCTTCCCGCATCCAGCGGATTCCTGCAGTCTTCACCAGGTCACGGGTCTACCTTGTCCGGCCTTCCAACGTTACGTTTCCGTTACGCGGTCGTTACTCCAGAACCTTTAGGCCCCATCGGCCATCTGTTCTGCAAGCAATATCCACTACTACTAAAGTTTGGCAATTCTTCGAGCTACATCGGTTACCTTAGTTCTCCTGCGGATCTCTTCATTTCTGCTCATTTCATTTCATTATTACTCAGTTCAGTTTTCTGTTACTCAATTTTTGTTATTTTAGTGTGCGAATAATAATAATAATAATAATAATAATATTCCACAACTATCACACAACGCCGTCTAGCCTCAAGCTAAGCAGAGCTTGTGTTATGAGTACTAGACAACTGATAAACATACTTATATATTTCTAAATACATACATATATAGATAAATTACACCCAGACACAGAACAAATGATCATGCTCATCACACAAACATTTGTCCTGGGTGGGAATCGAACCCACGACCTCCGGCATAGCAGTCAGGGCCACTAACCACTAGACCAACAGGCCAGTCAACAGGCCAACAGGCCAACAGGCCAGAATGTATCGGTTCGCGTCAGGCTGGTGACCTTTGCTACTTTTTAGGGATCTGTACCAAAACGGTAAAAAGGAACCCTTATGGTGCGATTGAGTCTCAAGAACTGCTAGTGCTATCAATTTGAATTTTGGAATAGTTTTAGATGACGTTTTCTCAACTATTATGCAAATATGAAAGATTTTTTTTTTCAACAGGTACTGAAAGTGATCTTAAAAATTCGAAGTGAGGTATCATTATGAAAGAACGCTGTTTGCACATTCGGTGCGCGAGTCCGACTCGCTCTTGACCGTTTCTTTACTACCTATAGTCAATTAATAGCTACCTAACTTTGAAACAAATTAAAGGGACTACAGAATGATAGCTGGTTAACCCTCCGTTTGTGTAAACTATTCAAATTCGTATTATTATTTTTACTTGAGTAATTACTACTTGATTGCTACCCTCACGCCTTTCAATGTCCACCTTGTAGCTTTAACAAGTAAAAAGTTATGATCGTTTGATTTTTTTACCGGAAATGGATTACGGTTATTGAAATAAAGCTATTTAAAACGATTATAAAATTGTTTATTTTTATATACATCTACCCATTACATTAATTATGCTTCGCAGCTTCATTCTTTGCAATTTAAGTTTAACATGGTGTAGTAGCGCCATCTACCGTAGGCCTACCACTGCGCACTGCTGGCTGTCGGAGTGGAACATTAATCCTCATTCTGTGTTATCGTGCTGTAGCCTACGCACGTATTTTGCACTGCGTTATATTTTAGATAATTTAGGTAGGTAGTGAAAATAATATTACAGTTATAATAATATGGTATACAAAAGGAACATCGAGAAGAGGAGGAAACTATAATTACAGCGCCGAAGACGTGTTATTTCATCTGACGATAGCAGTAAGTAAAAACAATGTTATTATAATCGTAGTTGACGTGTTAATTGGTAGTGATTTTAAATCGTTTTTGGCGATTACCCGAATTATTACATATTTACATAAATAATTACCGTCGTTGGCGGTTAATGCTTGAATTAGTAACCGTCGTTGGCGGTTAAATTTTTCAAAGTACAACTACCGTCGTTGGTGGTTAAATTTTTCAAAATATAATTACCGTCGTTGGCGGTTAAGGCTTGAATCAATTACCGTCGTTGGCGGTTAAGGCTTGAATCAATTACCGTCGTTGGCGGTTAAATTTCTCAAGTATGATTACCGTCGTTGGCGGTTAAATTTTACAAAGTATAATTACCGTCGTTGGTGGTTAAAATTTTCAAAATATAATTACCGTCGTTGGCGGTTAAGGCTTGAATCAATTACCGTCGTTGGCGGTTAAATTTTTTCAAAGTATAATAACCGTTGTCAGTGGTTAAATTTTTAAAGTATCTATATTTAACGTCGTTGGCGATTAAGGCTTGAAACAATTACTGCCATTGGCAGTTACATTTTTAAAGTATAATTACCGTCGTTACGGTTAAATTTTCAAAGTACCTATAATTACCGTCGTTGGCGGTTAATGCTTGAAGCAATTACCGTCGTTGAAGGTTATATGTATTAATACAGAAACTGTCATTCCGGAGCCGGGACCGTCCTCTGCTCCCAATCCATGTTCCGCAATTGTTCAATGAGGAGGACATCCATCTACAAGAAGATATACTTCAGATCATAGGAGAACCACAACAGCCGGACATTACGTTGGGTAAAAATATTCATAAAGATATCGCATCCCGTCGGCAAGATATCTTGATTAAAGGCTTACCTAGAGAATTAGAAGAACCGCTTCTCAAAAAATACCTTATACAAGCTAATTGTAACCTTCTTGTAGCCCCGTTATTAAATCCTAAAGCTAAAGCAGCTACCCCAGTTATTCTAGCCAGGAGAGACGCCACTTTGTTACAAAAACAAAATTAAGTTGGCGTCACATTAGTCGAATTATCTCAGCTTACCGAAATGATTTTACGTAATGAGACCTCTAAGCAGACACTTCTGCACCCTCTTAGTGATGCTTGCCGCATTCTTTGGGACAGCCACTGTATTGTAGGTAGAACCAGACGTAGTATAATTATGAGTTCAATTAATATGAGTTTACGCGATGCTCTTGCTAACACGAATCGTGACAATTACTTATTTGGAGAAGATTTAGCCGAGAAACTTAGAGCCGCTAAGTTTGTCCAAAAAACAGGAGAATCACTGCAAAAGACCAATCATGTTGCGTCTATTAGCAAAAGTAGTTCGAACTTCAGGAGCACGCCAAGTAACAGGAATTTAAACTTCAGGGGCCCAATACTAAAGAAACCACCGAACAAAGCAAGCAAATCACCGAGAGGACAGATAATTCAATACGCTGGACGTTTGCAATATTTATATTTACAGTGGTATCAAAATACAGATAACCACGATGATTACACGGATAAAGGGATATAAGATCCCATTTACATCCACTCCAATCCGATTTAACAGCCCATGTTCTATGCGTAAATCTGAACACTCTAGCATTACGATTATGTTAAAACAATTAAAAAGTTAATTGATGCAATGCAATATCACAATGTTCCTATGAGGAGAGCGAATTCATATCAAGTGACTTTCTTGTACCTATTCATAAAAACTAATTACTTTAAAATGGAGGCTTACAGGACAGCCATTTTATTAATGACTTAGAAATGGTACATGGCTTCGGTTGACCTAAAGGCTGCATTTTTTTTTATTAATGTCGCTAAATGTCACAGAAAATACTTGCGTTTTAATTATAATAGAACTCTTTTTGTATTTAATTGCTTACCTTTTGTATGTCACCGCTCAGTATGTTTTCACAAAAATTTTGAAGCCTGTAATGGAGTAGATATTTGCGTCTAGTAATATGATTTCAGTTATTTATTTAGACGATATATAACATACTTGTGCATCTTTAGAAAAAATTGGATTTATTATAAACAAAGATAAAAGAATTTCTTAGGTTTTGTTTTCGACTCCCACAAAAAGGTTTATGGAATTGCCCTGGGATAAGATAAAATAAAAAATTATATTCATCCATATTTAGACATTTGTAAATGTAAATTACGCGATTTTGCTGGCACAATTGATACAATATTATTAGATGCGTACAAAATTATTTGAGCAATGCTGCTTTGTTAAAAAATGATAGTTACAATCAAACAATTTTATTGTCTAACTTTATTAGGGAAGATCTTATGTGGTGGTTATATTATGTGGCTTTTGGTTGTTCTAATATTAAAGCCAATAAATATATAAAATAAAATTTCAGCGATGTCTCATCCACCGGGTGGGGTGCATATTGTGATGGTGATGAATCGTACGGTTATTGCAAGAAAATGAAATTAAATTACACATGAACCAGTTAGCACTGAAAGCCGCCTTTTTCGGGCTAAAAATCTTTGCCAGTGATTGTGTTGATTGTGAGTTAACAGGATGGGCAGTCTACAATAGGTACCTACATCTCAACGATGAGACTCGTAATATTTGGAAATGGTGTGAAAGGCGACGTATTTTGATTTTCGCATCATACATTAACACTAAAGATAATCATGAGGCTGATATGTTGTCTTGGAAAAAGTTTCAGGATACTGAATGGGAATTAAGAAATTACGCATACGATAATGCGCGTATATGTACGGTAATAGAACACAAGTTGGGATCACCAAATATAGATTTATTTGCTAGCCGTTGTAACTCTAAATGTAATACATATGTTACCTGGAAGAATGATCCTGATGCGTTGGCTATTGATGCGTTCACCATTTCATGGAAAGATTTAAGCGACAGCCATTTTGCGTGAATGTGACGCATATTTACCCCAAACTTGTTCTTTTATTATTTTATTTTCAGTGATATTAAAACGGTAATATATATATATATATATATATATATATATATATATATATATATATATATATATATATATATATATATATGTATATATATATATATATATATATATATATATATATATATATATATATATATATATATATATATATATATATATATATATATATATATATATATCCGATAAAGCTGAGGGTATAATTGTTATCCCATATTGGCCAACTCAAGCTTGGTTTCCGTTATTTAATAAAGTATGTCAATCTGAAATTATTAACTTTCCACTTTTGATTGTAATTTGCTAAAATCTCCTTACAGATCAACCCACAGTCTGCATCGAACATTTACATTATCCGGCAGACTCTATTAAACAAATTTCTGTCACCAAGAGCAGTGGAAATAATGTTAGCATTCTTGTCAAGTAACACCTAAACAAACAATATGATGGCTGCATACAAGCCTGGATTATTTACTGTCAAAAACATAATTATGTGACCACTTGTGCTTCAATATCGATAGTTATTCATTTTTAAACAGAGGTATTTGACAAAGGTGCGAAGTATGGGACAATCAACTCGTACAAATCCGCGTTATCTTTATTATTATCTAATAATTTAGACGATGAAAGACTTTCATTAACGGTGTTTTCAAATTAAGGCCAACATACCCAAAGTACAATTACTTGGGATCCTGCCATTGTCTTGAACTTATTAGCCCAAAAATGGGCTAATTAAAAACCATGACTCGAAAACTCCTCCAAGAAAACTGTAACATTAATTGCTCTTGTCACATCGTGTATAAACCTTATCTCTAATTAAAGATAACAATATAATTACAAATCCCAATGAAATTATTATTAAAATTCCCGATACAATAAAGACAAATAAATTAAATACATTTCAACCAATTTTAAGACTTCTATTTTATAATACACGTTCAGAAATCTGCCCAGCTGAATGTTTACAAGCATATCTGAATAAAACTAAGGTATTACGCAAGAATAACAATAATAGTTTATTTCTAAATTTAAAAAAAAACCACATATTCAAACATTACTTTTCAAACCATTAGTCATTGGTTAAAGGATACGCTACTAGAAAGTGGCGTAGACATATTATTATATCAATATTTACCGCGAATAGTCGACACACAGCCACATAAAAGTCAAATAAATTAGGAATAAGCATAGATGTCATTAAAATGACCGGTGGATGGACTGACTCGTCGTCAGTTTTTGCTCGCTTCTACAATAAAGAAATAATTGTAAATCATAAATCAGTTCGCTCAATCATTGCTTGATTCTTCTTAAATGCACAATTATTATACAAAAGTACACTTTCAGTAAAAAATAAAACAAGAATTGATTTGGAATTCTTGTATGTTATTACCTCTTTGTTTACTTTAATACGAATTACCTTCGGTATATATACATATGTATATCTGGAGTAAACGCAATGTTCAAACCTGTATTAAATATTATTTTTTGTATTTATTTTAAAACCGTTGCTATAAACATCCTACACCATGTTAAACTTAAATCGCAAAGAATGAAGCTGCGAAGCATAATTGAAGATCAAACGAACATACCAAGTGAAGTTCGATCCCAATTATGCCAGCAGCTTGATTCGACGCGATTTACCAACTCCCACCCTACTTTTGTTACGTATCAATTCAATAATTAACCCCGTCCCGATAAGGTTCTAACGATTCTAAAATAAATATTTTTAACCTTTAAACAAAATGAGGATTAATGTTCCACTCCGACAGCCAGCAGTGCGCAGTGGTAGGGTGAAATGTCAAAAAAAAAAATCATAGACTTTAAACCATCGTGCAAGGCCTACGGTAGATGGCGCTACTACACCATGTTAAACTTAAATCGCGTCGCATGAAGCTGCTCGCATAATTGAGATCGAACTTCACTTGGTAAGTTCGTTTGATCTTCAATTATACAAATAAACATAAAAAAGATACAGAACTTTAAAAAAAAAAATGTTATCCTTTAAAACTTTGTTTCTTTTTCCAACTAAAGCCTGTAAGTATTTATAGATTTGTATGTTCAAATAACATAATAGGTAGATGCATTCCAATAAAAAGATGCATTATTGTAATCGTGTTAAATTGCTTTATTTCAATAACAGTAATCTATTCCCTGTGAAATTTTCAAATGATCATAACTTTGGATTATTCCGACCTCTCACCTTGCTTTGTCCCCTTAGGCGGACAGTCGGAAAAAAGTTTGATCTGTCCCTGCAAGGGGACAAAGCAGGGTGAGAGGTCGGAATAATCCATAACTTTTTACGTATTAAAGCTACAAGGTGGACATTGAAAGGCGTGAGGTTGCAATCAGATAGTAATTACTCAAGAAAAGTAATGACACATTTTTGTAGTCCCTTTATTTGTTTCAAAGATAGATAGCAATTTTATTGACTAAAATGTAGGTAACAATTTTTGGTCACAAGTCTGACGCGAACCGATACAGACAACCAGCCATTCAGACGCACATAGTTAATACATACATAGGAAAAGACATATTAATACTTATACTATTCCCTACAATAATTGCTAACTTATTATTATTAAATTATTTATTTATTTACACACAAACATACACCCAATGCGATAGCGTGGTATATAACTAGATTAAACTGGATCCGCGTGTTGAATTACTGCCCATTCGCTGTTTCAACAGACAAAAAGAAAATGCGTCATTGCGTAATTGCGTAGGTATTTACTTACTTTATAATCCAATCACTACCTACTGGATTAACTTCTGTTTAGAATGTTTCATGACTAAATTAATTGTTCATCGAATTCTGTTCCTCTACGTTTCAATGAGACTTGAACAGCGCGCACTCGCGCAGCGTTAATAACTTACGATATCGGGAACTCATTATGAAATAACACAAGGATGATACCTACTTATCCCTTCTGCTTACTTATTTCGAAAATTCTATAAAAAATAACACTGATCGACTCATTTTTTCAATATTATCCTTTGTTTATTTTAATTTAAAAATTAGAATTACAAAAAATATTACTCACCATTATGACAGATTCACTCAATCAAAGCGCTATTACCACAGAACTATTATATTATCCTGAACGGATAGCCCGTTCTAGTGCTATGACGCGCCACTTGGCGCCATTTTAAAGCTCATGAACACTACGACACAACACACTACGAATGAACACGGAACTGACTGACAGTGACAGTGACTGGTGACGACTAATGACGTTCGTTTAATTTCGTTATGAGTCGGAAGAACTCGGGAGCGGTGGCGAATGCGCAGGGGCGCCGATTGGCTCCTAATTATTAGTATGTGCAGCCATTGGTTAATTTTAGAAACGTTGGAAATTCCACCAATCACGCCAAGGATACTTTCTTTCTCACGCTCCATGGTGCGTCGTAGTTATAGATATGTATAGTGTTTAGCTTGACGTGCTGGCGTCTGTACCTACGTTGTCAGTAGGCTTTACTCTTAGATAAACATTCGAGTTGAAATAATAAACAAGATATTGGCTAAAGTCTACACTTGAACTAGGATTTCACACTCAACTCCCTCCCGACGAATCTGACAAGACCCTTAATAGCACCTCAATTATAAGACCCGCTGAACTGGCAGCTCTTCAGACAATAGACAGCATTACAACAGACATTCTGTATACATAGAATTCATGGTTCTAAAGCACAATGCGACAAACAATTACAGAGGCAAACACGTCACTCGTCTCCGGTCGGTGACGTCATGAACCTGGAACGTGGGTAACGGAACATGGGACTCGATTGTTAGTGTCGTTAATTATTATTGTGTTAGTGTAGAGAGCCTCGGTGTCAGTATCAGGATACAATTTATTTAGCTAGATAGATAGAAAATTATAAGAAAAAATCATAATTGCAATCACAAAGGTGAGGTGTGACCTATTCATACTATTATGATGACTAATAGAGATATATGGAAGAAGAAGACATGCTGCGCTGACCAAAAATATATTGGGAAGAGAGTTTGATGATAAATGAAGAGGATGATATTGAATTCCAATTACAATCGTATTGATACGTACGTTGTACAATGATTCCCTATATATTAACAGTTTTGAAAACGCACCACATCATACAGAATCAATAGAGGAGAAGAGTATACTGTATTTCTCAATGGTGCGATGTCCTGAACGAGCTGTCAGCGGTCTATACATTCACGTTTGTACGTGCCATTAGAAAGCTCAAATCATAAAGCAGAGAACGTTAATGAGCCGACACATACGTAGCGCAAATGTCTCATAGTCTAACAAACTGCACAAAATGTGCAAATTCAAAGACGAGCTCTCCTATAAATTAAGCATCGAACGATTTCCTAGACGGTCGAAGCCATTAAGGATGCATTTAGGCAAAGTAGTTAGCATTCCAACTTCGAACAGCTCAAATTTATGAGTGCTAAGTCAAAATTATTGAGTCTGAATCACACTCAACCTTGAGCAAAGTTGAGTAACGCAGTTATTTACCGCTCAAATTTGAGCAATTACTTTGCACCCTCCAAACTGTTTTAAGTAGTTTTTAATTGGTGTATTTGATCAAAATTGTTGTTTTTAGTGTTCCGTGCCTCAAAAAGAAAAATCGAAACCCTTATAAAATCACTCATGTGTCTGTCCGTCTGTATGACTGTCTGTCTGTCTGTCTGTCCGACTGTCACAGCCAATTTGCTCCGAATCTAATGGACCCAAAAAGTTGAAATTTTGTACACGTATGTATTTCTGTAAATTAATGAATTTTGAATATGAGGGTCAATTATGGGGGGCAACTAAGAAAACTAAAAAAAATAATATTGCAAACCGTGCGATATATCAAATGAAAGGGCTTACTGTGAGGGTCTCAAATACACTTTTTTTATGATTTTAAATAAACTGTTAAGTTATTTAAGAAAAGAGACGAAAATTGGCCATTCCCCCCTTTATTTCCGAAAATACTGACCTTAAATTTTGAAAAAATACAGAAAATAATTCTATAGCTTACAGGAAAACCTATAAGAAGTCTATAGTCTTAAAACAACATGGTAAATCTCTCAATATTGTGCGTACAAACTTAAATTTGTCCATAGTTAAACGGAAAGGATCCAACCCACATTAGGTGTACTCGTAATGTGGGTTGGATTCTTTTCGTTTAACTATGGACATTCGTAGTTGGAATGTAATGGGAGAACATTTTTTTCAACTACAATGTTAAGTTTGTTCTTGGGATAAATTCATCCCAACTACGGAACCCTTCATTGTTCGTGGCCCAACATGCACTTGACCGGTTTTATTATTTGATTTGAGTCAAGGTTTTGTTTCAAAGGAAATTTTTTAATGTTTGTTAAAGCTTTGATGTAGCAATGCTCTGGTGTTTCAATTTCTTTACTTTGTTTCCTTGTAGCTGAAAATTTAAATTAATTAAATTGTTCAAAGCAGTGAAAGCTTCTAATTTTATTGATGTCGTATTTATCGCGTCATGATTAACATAGTTTTAAAATAATTTATGTAAATACCAATTAACAAAATATGGACTAAATTTGTCTGAATTAAATTTATTTTATTTTTATTAAGTCAATCAATCTGCCTAGCCTTTTCCCAACTATGTTGGGGTCGGCTTCCAGTCTAACCAGATGCAGCTGAATACCAGTATTTCACATGGAGCGACTGCCTATCTGACCTCCACAACCCAGTTACTGGGTAATACGATACCCCTTGGTAAGACTGGTTGTCAGACTTTCGGGCTTCTGACGTCCCGTAACGACTGTCAAAGATCCTCGAATGACAGCCGGGACCAACGGTTTAACGTGCTTTCCGAGGCACGGAGGAGTCTCGGTATGAAAAGATGGTCACCCATCCACAGACCAACCCAGGCAAGCGTAGCTTAACCTGATGGATCGAACCGTGCCTTATATAACAGTAATAACAGCCTTATTAGTTAGCCACGAGCTCCTCTTTATTTATCTTTATTTATTTATTATCTTTATTTATTTTTATTAAGTATTGAAATTAAAATGAAAGTATTTTTAGAAACAAGGCCCGTTTCAATGTCACAGTGGCTTCTGATCTTTAAGGTCAGTTTTAGGTTAAAAATCCCGCTTCATGCCAAATATTTAATTTCTTAAGAAAATTTGCATAGTGTCAGATTGTGCTCAAAATCACATGCCATGCATAAGCATGACATGTGATTGTTACGTCTTCCAACGGCTTGTGGCTTTTTATCTACGTATTTATTTACACTTTCTAGATACACTCTGATATATGATCCCTGACTCGACATTCCGAACATGTTTTCATCGCTTTTCATAAAACAAAAGAATAATACAGACACGTTCTTCCATTTTATGAATGCCGTGAAAAGTATGTTCTTTTGAAACAAAGAAGGTCATTTTAATATTTTATCGTTATATTTTACTAATTCCCGTGTGTTTGCACACACATTTACAGATCATTTGAGTCTGTCGGCACGTCACTAAATATTACGTGGCTTTGGAACCATTAAGCGTTGTAGTACTGCTTCGCTGAATTAAAATGTTGATGTATTAATATTAATATTTATTTATTTTTAGGTTTAGAGTTTTCTTATTTTATCTGTTTTGTTCTCATCAGTAAATATTGACTAAGTTTCATGGTGTTTGTTGTAATTCCTTTGCTTACTTTTACAGTTAATGCCTTGTCATCCAAATCGTTAATTTAAATCATTGTTAATCATTGTTACCTTTAACATATAAAAATGTTGAATAAGCGTCTAAAGTCCAACAGATAATACAAAACGTTGTAATTAATCAGTGAGGGATATCAGAATCATGTATGATACATTTAAGGAAATACAACACATTAGTGATAGAGACGTCATTTGATACATGAAACTAGATGACAAAGAGACTGAGGAATGTTTCCCGGATTAGCTCGTATAATCTGTATAAAATTTGGAATTTGATTAGCGATTTATAAGGAAAAATGAACTTTAAGGACTTAAGTCTTGGGTAAATATTGTATGACTACTGGATAATACATGCGTATTAAGTTTTGTATCAGCTATAGGTATCAAAGTAGGTAATGAATTGTACAAATTCTAAAAAGATTGTGATTATAATTTTGGAAGCACGTATTATAAAAACGTAAATTATTTTTTGGACCGAAGTCTAAATAAAAAAACACAGTAAAAAAGCCCCACATTTAAAAGGTGATTGTTGTTGCTCCATGCTAATCACTTTCATTTAAATACATTTTTAAGGGTAAATCGGTAAATTTTCCAGCGTGAAAAAACAATTTATGACTTGTTTAGACAAGTTACAAGAATGTATTATCTTTTCAAAGAGTAACATCATAAATACAATGAATGAGACTTCAATCAAAAGCTGATTTTCTAGTACGTTAAACATACTATCATCATCATCAGTTCAGCCGAAAGACGTCAACTGCTAGACATAGGCCTCACCCAAGTACCGCCACTAAGGCCGGTTCTGTGCTTCCCGCATCCAGCGGATTCCTGCAGTCTTCACCAGGTCATGGGTCTACCTTGTCCGGCCTTCCAACGTTACGTTTCCGGTACGCGGTCGTTACTCCAGAACCTTTAGGCCCCATCGGCCATCTGTTCTGCAAGCAATTTCCACTACCACTAAAGTTTGGCAATTCTTCGAGCTACATCGGTTACCTTGGTTCTCCTGCGGATCTCTTCATTTCTGATTCGACCACGTAGGGAAACTCCAAGCATAGCCCTCTCCATTGTCCTTATTTTAAAAATACTTTCAATCTGTCAATATTGTACCAATATTATTATTAGCAAACCCAAAGCCATTCATGAAGCTTTATGACACAATGCTATATACGTATTTAGGTGGTTTTGTGATTGTTAGCGACGAAGAACTCTAGAGTATAAGTTTATTTATTTATTTATTTATTTAACCATTTATGTACACACAAATAAACAGACAAGAATAAAGGAACAGAAAATTACGTACAAAGGTGATGCTTATTTCTAAAGAAATCTCTTCCAGCATACCTGCGATAGGACAGGGGATAAAAAGAGATGTAGACACCGTGTGTAAGAATAAGGGAGAAAATAGAAATACATAAAATCTAAAAAATAATTCACTAAGCTAACAAAACATATAACAAATACTTAAATACATTTATACTTCTAGAATAAATATCACTAAAATAACTATGACGAAATGGAAAGATAGTGTTCTTTCACTCTTCTTTTAAATACTGCAACAGTTACACGAAATAAGTAGTTAAGTTTAAGATAAGAGAATCTATGATAAGTAATTATGATCTAGATTGTTATAAAGTGGGCGTTTCTCAGGTTTTTATTATCCCCGCTTGGTGGCGCCACTTGTACCAAAGGGTCATAAGCTTAAGTATAAGGAGAACTTTACCTTAAGGAGAGCCATTTTAGTTTTTTAATTATTTTAAGGTTTAAAGTAATGAATATGGCTTAGATCTTTTGTATAATGTTAAAATAAGTCAACACCTATGTTATAAGACCAAAATTTATATTAAAAGAGATGTCCAACCACTGAAAATCGCCAAACAAAGTTTCCCATACAAAGTGCATATTGGCACCGTATGCAAACTTCGTGAGCTGTGATTGGTCGAGGCCAAAAAGATTAGTGCCGTGTGCAAACTTCGTGAGCTGTGATTGGTCGAGGCCAAAAAGATTAGTGCCGTGTGCAAATTTCAAAGATTGTGATTGGTCACAGCAAACTATAAAAAGAGGGCCATTTTCGGTGGTGAGGCTGCCCCTGGCTGGAGGCTTTGAGTTTTCTTAAGGCAGCCACAGGATAGTCCGGTTAAGTAGTCTCGACCTCTCTAGGTCAACTACGAGATGCCATTCAAAAAAAAAAAAAAAAAAACGGTGGTGAGGCATTCCGAATCCAGAAGCGCTAGAAGAAAGTCTGAAAATAAATAAGAAGAAGTACTTAAAGTGTTTTTATTCGAGTCTACCACAACGCTGCTCAAGCATCTCCTGCCAGCGAGCCCGGTTAAGTTATTCAAGCGCAACAGTGGTCCTTCGACAGCCGGATCGGGTCAAAAAAGATGCCTTCTACGAGAGCAAGAGCAGGGCGTGCTAAGACTACGGAAGATAGTACATCATCAGACTGGAGTATGAATACGCCAAGTGAAACTGCAAGCGAGTCGACTACGGGCACGTCAGCTACGAGTCGATCAACACTCACGAGGAGGACGCCACCGCCCAGCACAAAAGGTCAAACGCCACCCGCTTGCCAGCCAGAAGACGCTGCTGGAAAAGAATCAACATCGGAGAAAGCTACCGCCGTCGCCCCCGCCCCCGCCCCCGCCCCCGCCCCCGCCCCCGCCCCCCGCACCTTTGAAGAACAAGCAGAAGAGTTGAATCCCGCACGCCAAGAAGACCGCCACTCCACACGGCAGAACCTGGAAAGAAGTATTGCGGTGAAGTTACGTCAGAATGAAGGAAGTGCACCGACGTCACGAGAAGGGAGTCTGCAACGGCCTCACTTCAAGAAACCGACCCGCGATACAGATACGCAGTCTGTCCGCTCGTCACACAGAAGAACGGCAGAAGCTCAAGCAAGGTTAACAGTGGCTTTAAGGGAACTGGAACTGGCAGAAGCGCGATCGAGAGTGGCTCAAGCTGAACTAGAACTCGCAACAGTTGAGTCAGAAGAGGAAGATGGCGCGGGAGAAGAGATATTCGAGCGAACTGAACAGTGGTTCATCGAAACCGGACCCAAGCCAAGAAAGGATCAGAGGCCGGTTAATACAGAAGACAAGAAGAGTGATATCCAGGAGTTAGCCCAAGTCATTATGAAGCTATCTGAAAAGTCACGCGACACGTCAAAGCAACTCGATCTTCCATATTTCGGTGGTTCCTATGAAGAATGGCTTGCATTCAAAAGATCATACGAAGATATGGCTACCTCCTTCACCAACGCGCAGAACTTAGCACGTCTCAGAAGAGCGATACAAGGGACAGCTAAGGAAGCAGTTCAGAGCCTACTGTTTACTGCAGAAGACCCACGTGAAGTGATGAAAGGGTTGGAAGCAAGATTTGGAAGACCTGGAGCATTGGCATTAGCGGAACTGGACAAAATGAAGAACCTGTCAAAAGTGAGTGAAAACCCAAGTGACATATGCGTTTTCGCGAGTAGAGTGAAAAATGCCGTCGAAACAATCAAGGCATTAAAGAAGCCACAGTACCTCAGTTTGCCGGAAACCCTGAAGGCCATAGTGGACAAGATGCCACCGTCCATGAAGTTTCGGTGGTTCGCCTACCATAGAAGTAGAAGAGAGGAAGAAATCCAGGAACTGTTACTCGTAGAAGCATTTATAGAGATGAAGGATCAGCTTGTGGCCCGTCCACACTAGTTCTCCTGTTAGTGCGAGTGTGGGTACTTGTGTTCCGCGCGGACCGTCTTTTTATTTGTTTTTCTCTCTGTGTTTACACTAGTACCAGCCGGCGCTTGTGTAAGCACAGAGGGAGCCACCAGGCTGCTCGGTGAGCTCGCTCACCGCCGCGGTCGCGGAAAGGCCACACCTACCACGATGCCGAAACCCGGCACGCGCGGCTCGTTGGGCCGCGATGCCGGGTCCCCGGAGGCCCAGCCGGCGTTGGACCGGGCGATGTCGCTGCCGAACATCGGCGACGCGTCGACCGTTCCACCGACAGCTGGGACATCGCAACGAAGACAAGAAGAGGAGGGACGAAGAGGGGGGGGAACGGGGGTTGCAGTAGCTGCCGATCCGCTGGCGACGTCGACGCAAGTGCGCGTTTCGCCGACGCCGCCGTCGAGCCGACAGCGGGAGGTGCCCGTGCGCCCCGCTAGCTTCCGCCCGGTACCAATACAGGCCCCGGGGCCTGTCGCGTCGACCAGCCGCGCACCACCACCCACGCGCGCGACCGCACCCGCCCGCACCTCTGCACCCGCGACGTCCACCGCGCGTACCGCCGTGCAGTCCGCCGCGCGCGCCGCCGCGCCGCCTACCTCGCGCGCCGCCGCGCCGCCTACCACGCGCGCCACCGCGCCACCCGTCATGCGCGCCGCCGCATCGCAAGCCGCGCGCACCGCTGCGCCGCCCGCGAGTGCTCCCGCCCCGGCTGCGCGCCCACGCGCGTCTACCGTGCGCTCCGCCGCGCCACTACCGCGCTTCGCGACGCCGCCCGCGCCTGCCGCGCCCGGTCCCCGCTTCTCGCTGGCGGGCCCGGCATCTACGACGCAGGCGCCAGCGTCGCCGGCGCCCCCCCGCACCTCCGCCTACGATTCGCCCGCCATGCTGTCGGCATGCTCATCGCGTGCGGGATCGAGCATGTCGCTCGCATCGGCGGGCTCGGCCGGGTCCGGTCGCGACGACGTGTCCTCGGACACGACACCGCGAGCCGACGCCCGGCCCACCGTGGGAGGAGCCGACACCCCGCTTGGGTTTGGCTTCGAGTTTGCGCTCGCCGAACCCAGGCCCCCAAGGAAACATCGCAGGAGGAGCTCCGGTGAAACGAACATGGAGGCGAAGCGGCTGGACCTGGGCGAACCAGCGTCGCCCACCTTCGCCGACGCAGTGCGCTCGCCTCCGCCGACTCCGACACCGACACCGGAAATGACGACCGCAGGGGTAAGTCCTTCAAATTTACCCCCTGCCCCCTCTGTTTCTGTGTTACCCCCCGCTATCGCCCCCGGCGCCACGACGACGCCGACGACGGCGGCGACGACGACGACGACGAAGAAGCCGGGGAAGAAGCCACGCTACCCACCGCTGGTAGTGGAGAGGCTCCCCAACTGGGCCGCTCACTTCAGGGCCATCAGCGCCAAGCTGGGCCGGCCTCCTAATGCTCGTCCGTACGGGACGGGGGTCCGTTTCACCCCCGACTCGGAGGAAGAGTACAGGCTGGTCCAGAGGTACCTGACTGGCCTGGAAAAGGACAGCGGCGTCTCTTGGTTTGCCTATTCGCTGCCAGCGGACAAAAACCTAAAGGTAGCCATAAGGGGGCTACCAGCGGACACCAATCCCCAGGAGATAGAGGAGGAGCTCCGAGCAATGGGATACCAGCCGGAGTACGTGCGCCATATTAAAGGTGCACAGGGACGACCCGGCTGTGTATTCCACGCCATTTTAAAGAAGACCCCTGATGTCCGGGCCATCTATGACACCACCGTGTTCATGTACATGCGTGGTGTCAAGATCGAGGCCTGGAGAGGCAAACGTGGGCCCGCTCAGTGCCACAGGTGCCAACGTTTCAGGCACAGTTCGCACCAGTGCCACCGACCGCTCGCTTGTGTGCGATGCGGAGGCGAGCACGCGGCACGTGATTGCCCGCGCCCGCGGGACGAGCCGGCCACTTGCGTCAACTGCGGTGGCCCGCACCCCGCGTGCAACATCAAGTGCCCCGTGTTCCAGGCGGAGATCAGGAACAAGCGAGCGGGGACTGCCGCCATCACGGCCTCCACACGACGGCCGCAAGAGGCCACTGAGAGGCCTACAGAAGAGAGGCCAGAAGAGGCCCAAGGCTCGACGCTGATGGCGGCGGCCAACGGGCCCACAGATCGGAGCCAAGGAACCTCCTCAAGGCGGAGGAAGAAGGGACGAGGGGGGAAAAAGAAGGGTAAGAAGCCCAAGCCCCCTGCGACCCAGGAAGAGATCCCAGAGGCCGGCCCTGCCTCAGATAGGGCGCAGGCCACACACAAAGACAGCGGGGAACAACGTACTGCTAGCGCCGGCATAGCGCAGCGGACACCGGGGGAACCACCCAAAACCGCCGCCGGCGTTGTCGACGCCAGCGCCAGCACGTCGCGGCGGCAACAGGTGGAACCTAGAAAGTTCCCCAAAAACCAGAGTGGTGGCGCTGCCGGCGCCCACAAAAAAGAATTTACGGCCTGCGCCATACAATTATTGATGGACCTCATTAAGGCCATCAGGCAGGGTCAAGATATCGAGACGGTCATCCTTGACGGTCTGGCCACACTTCTCACCCTGTACCATGGCTAGGCCGTTAAGGGTGTTACATTGGAACGCTCGCGGCCTAAGGGATAAGGTCGCCCCCCTCCGCCATCTCCTGAGGGATCAAGACATCGACGTGGCGCTCATAAGCGAGACGCTCCTGGGACCCGAGGACAGGGTCAGGTTCCCGGGATACCTCGCTTACAGGAAGGATGAACGGTCGGCTCATAACATTAGATACCGTGGCCTGGCGGTACTTGTGAGGCGAAGAGTCGTCCATCAGGAACTCCCCTTGCCGTCGCTCAGCACTTTTTACGCGCTGGGTGTCCAGCTGCACGTGGCCGGCGAGGACATCAACATCTACGCATGCTACAAGCCGCCCGCGGCCCGCTTGGACCACACCGAGCTGCGGGCCTTGTTGCATGCGTCACAGCACGCCACCCTCCTCGCCGGGGACTTCAATTGTAAGCACCCAGCGTGGAATTCGTCGCTTACGAATACCGAGGGGAGACGGCTCTTCGCGGACGCGGAAGCCTTCGGCTACACGGTGTCCGGCCCAGAGACGCCAACCCATTACCCGGACGCCACCACCCACACACCGGATGTGCTGGACATCGTAGTCCACCGAGGGCTACACTGTCAGGCCACACAACAAGTGATAGACGACGAGCTACAGTCAGACCACCAGCCCGTGCTCGTCGTCTTATCGGGTATGCCGACCCGACTGAAGCCCACAGCGCCACGTCGATTAACGGACTGGACAGTGTTTGAAGAGAAGTTAGAGACCACCACGCCGACTCGGCCTATTACTACCGCCGCGGACGTGGACCAGACGGCGGAGGATGTCACTGCTTGCATCCAAAGCGCCTTAGAAGCGGCGACGACGACGCAGCCGCAGGGGAGAGTGCTGTTGCCGCCCCTGCCGGCGCACATTAAGTCTATGATTGCCGCGAAGAGGCGCCTTCGCAAGCAGTGGCAACAACTGAGATGCCCCACGTTGAAAACGCAATTGAACCGTCTCGCGGAAAAGGTAAAGGCCGAGCTCCAGGCACACACCGCCGCGAGCTGGGAGGAACGTATTGACGCCACGACAGGCAGCTGGCCGTCAGTACATAGATTATGCCGCCAACTGACGAACACCCCAGCTCCGGTGCGACCGCTGCTAAACAGCGACGGGGCGCTTAAGTATGTAGCGGAGGACCGGGCGGAGGTCTTCGCCGAGCACCTGGAGCGTCAGTTCTGCCCGAACCCGACCAGCGACACCGAGCATGTCGCAGCGGTCGAGAAACACCTTGGGGACTACTTCGCTACGCCGATAGCTCCCGAGGAGGCCCCCATCTTTTTCTCGCCTGGGGCAGTCAGACGCGCCATCCTAAGGACGAAGCCCAGGAAGGCCCCCGGTGCTGACGGTATCACCAACACAGTGCTGCGCCACCTGCCGTTCCGCACGGTAGCGGCGCTGGCGCGCCTGTTTACGGGGATACTGCGCACGGGGACGTTTCCCGCTTCGTGGAAGGAGGGGCGCGTCATTATGCTGCCTAAGGCGGGGAAAAATACGCTGAAGCCGGAGAGCTATCGGCCAATCACTCTGCTGCCGACGGTCTCCAAGGTGTTCGAAGCACTCCTGCTGCGGCATCTTGAACCACATATATCGCCAAGGCCGGAACAGTTCGGGTTTCGGGCGGAGCACAGCACGACGCTTCAGCTGTCGAGGGTACTGCACCACCTCTCGGCGGCGATGAATAAAAAGGAATACGCGGTTGCAGTATTCCTCGACATGGAGACGGCCTTCGACCGTGTGTGGCACGACGGCCTCGTGTACAAGCTGGCCACCTCGGACGCGCCCCGTCGCGTTGTTATGGTGGTCTCTAACTTTCTCTCCAACAGAACTTTCAGGGTGGTGGTCGACGGGGCGCTGTCAAGCGCCCGCCCGGTGCTCGCCGGTGTGCCGCAGGGCAGCTGCGTATCGCCGGCGTGTTACTCACGTTACACCGACGACATCCCCACCACTCCGGACGCGATGCTCGCGCTGTACGCCGACGACGCCGCGTACATTACCACCTCGCTTAATGCGAAGTACGCGGCGGTCAAGATGCAGCGCGCGCTCAACTTGCTTCCCGAGTGGCTGTCCAAATGGCGGCTGTCGGTCAACGTGGGTAAGACGCAGGCGATGGTGACCGGGTCCGCGCCTCTCCCACCACCCTTGAAGCTGCAGGGAGCTGACGTCGAGTGGTCGCCCCGGGTCAAGTACCTGGGCGTCACCATCGACCGTCGGCTCACTATGGGGTCACACGTCCGCAATGTTGTCGCACAAGGTAGGGTCGCCCGCAACCTCCTTCGACCAGTGCTCTCGTCCCGCATCCCGGCGCGCGTCAAGTTGGGCGTGTACAAGTTGTACGTGCGCCCAATACTGACGTACGCCGCCCCTGCATGGTTCGCCCTCACGAGCGAGACGAACCGCAAGCTCCTCCGCACGCAACAACACCTTGCGTTGCGGACCATAGTGGACGCTCCTCGCTTCGTGAGGAACGACATCATCCAGAGGGACCTCCGGATTGAGAGCCTGGATGAGTTTGTGCGGCGCCTCGCGAAGGGGATGTTCGCGCGTGCCGACGCATCCGCTTGGCCTCATGTCAAGCAGATAGCGCCCTGGCATACGCGCCCCCCAGACGCGAGGAGGCCCTTGCCCCGCGACCTAGTTGCGGACGACTGACCCCATCACCGGACTGGACTTCCGAGTGAGTCGCTCTCAGTCTACACGCGGCTCACTTGTGACACTGACTCCATACAAATACATGCATCTGTTGCGTGGCGCGTGCTAGGTTAATATAGGCGTGTCACGTAGCAAATAACAGACATTCACCTCTATACAGGCACCCAACTCACACGCGAAGTCGCGGCTCTTTTTATGCGGGCGGGCGACTCGCGTATACACCGGGCGGTGTTACACAGTACAATACCGCCCACACACTCAGAACACGGTCCCTTCTCATCACCCGGGCTCGGCTAGACCTGAAAACGGGGAGGTGAGGGGGGCCATACACCCCTTCTGTAGGAACGTCGAGTCCGTAAATCTGTCGCTGGATGCCATCTGCTGGGCTTCCCCCATGTAGGTGGGGGTCTCACCCGGTAGTGGTTGTCCGCCGATTTAACGGTGAAGCAAGCGGCGTTGGGCATCAACGTCGTGGCGTGCCTACAGACACACATTTTTCAGACACCTCTCTACATGGGCGTGTATGCCGCACGCCCAAACATCCTTCCGCCAGCGGCGATCAAAATGAGGGGCCCGTGGTTACGGGCCACCGTATTGCTTTCGCGGTCGGGGGGCCATGCCCCGACGCCGCACGCCGCGCCCCCTTACGGGGGCGTAGCGACATCCCGCAAGTGGTGAGGCATTCCGAATCCAGAAGCGCTAGAAGAAAGTCTGAAAATAAATAAGAAGAAGTACTTAAAGTGTTTTTATTCGAGTCTACCACAACGCTGCTCAAGCATCTCCTGCCAGCGAGCCCGGTTAAATTATTCAAGCGCAACAGTGATCCTATAAACAAATTATTATTCTCCTCCACCAAAATATGAGTCTAAAATTAAAATTGGTACTTCGAATATGTATTCGGAGTACCAATTTTAACAAGTATATGACTAATATTATTAATATTATTGATTACTCACTAAATAAATGTTTTACGATAATCTAAAATAAAGTTAAGTATTATTTTAGTATAATCAATAAATCCATTACCTTGATTATTTCATACTTGTTGCTGCTGATTATTTGTTCAATATTGGCACTGTCATCAAGATTAAATAAAAGTTACAACATACGACGCTGGTCTTATGATCATAATAATATGATTTTTGTCTACATAAATAAAGTCAGAACAAATTAGGGAGACAATGCGGAAGTTTGTCCATGATCAGAATTCTTGTTTCTTGATAATAAAAAAAAACATGAAATACATGGACAGACACAGATTTTAATAGTTACAGATTTTAGGAGTATCTATACCTACTTTAAAAAAGTTTGAGCTAAGGACGGTACTCATCGCGGGAATTCGCTTTACGAATTTAACTAAAAATAATATTAAAAAACATTTTTTGCGCTGTTACCGTCCAATTACAGAAAAACCTAAAAAAATTGTATATTTTATTTATTCTTAATTTGCATTAAACGTTGTACATAACAACTGGGTCGTTTTTATGAGCCTCTCTCCTAGATGCTGAATCATTTTACGCTCGCGCCCAATACCGACCATGCTAGTCCTTTGTTGTAAAGAATTTGTTTATGTGCGTTACCTCACGGCTCATCAGGTTTAATAGGAACGTGAGTCATTTTGTACCTTTTCACACAGTTTAAAAAAATATATTCTTAAGATAATATTGTAAAATGAAAGATTGTCGACCAATTTTTCGGTTTGAAATGTTAAAATTGGAATTTGATAAAATTCCATAATATTTGAAGTAAAAACGCCAACCGTAATAGCTTGTTAAAGCTTTAATAAAAATCATTTACTGACAGTCGTTTTTAACCGACTGCGGCGAAGCCAAAAAATTTGGGTTATGTGTTTGACCTGTATTTATGTATGTCTGTCCCTATGTTCTCTCTTATCTAAGAAACGGCTGAACCGATTTTGATGAATGATATGTCGTTAGATTTGTCTTTATTGTGCAAGTGTCACGGGGTATATTAACATTATAAAACATCAACATAGAGGATTTTTGGAGCCGAAATGATATACAAAAACAATACCGAACTTTTGGAGTGAGTGAGTATGAGGCTTTTATCACCCGATTATAAGTAGGTATTGTTCGCACGACAGTGAATTATTATAATTTAATTCAGTAAAATTCTTAAAATCGGGTGACAAACCCAGAATTTTGCTGCTTTGAAAAATAATTTTAACAACCGTTAATAATACAGTGAGAGAAAAATAATCCTAACTAAAAAGTGTAAAATATAAAAGTAAATTTAAAAAAAATCAAAAAACCTGACTGCGTAAAGAGTGAAGTTTTAAAAATATGGAAACAAGATGACCTAATTTGTCTGCAAACAATCTCAAGCAGTCGGAGGCAATTAAGTCGGTAAGGTTGTTTAATTTAAGAAGATGCCTCATCATCATGTTTTCAACTTTTATATAGTTCACATTTTACGCAGCCGGGTTTTAGATTTTTTAAATTTACATTTTTTTTAACTTAAGAAGATGCCTCCTACTGCGTGTGATTGTTTTATAGTATTAAGTGGGATTTGGAGACACAAATATACATACATAATCTTGTTTCCATCGTTTTAAAGCACTTTTTACGCAGTCGGGATTTTGATTTTTTAAATTTACTTTTTATTAAAATAAAAGCATTTTTATTCAGCAGCCTACTTATATCTGCAACGACTATGGAACAATAAATATTCACTATTAACACAATGCATTTCTAATACGTTAAAATTCCACTGAAGCGTAATTTCTGAATGCGTCTCAATGTACAATAACTTCGCGGGCGTTTGACCTGAATGATTGTTTTTCCATTTTCACTTGCTTATTTTTCGTCCAGCAAATGAACAAAACAGTGTGGAATGCCAGAAATTGGGAAAAGGGACCGTTTCCTGGGATAAATATCTCTTTTGGACGTCCGGAGTTCGGAATTTCGGACAAGGAATACTAAACCCGCGGAGTGATTTAGTTTGGTACAGATGTGAACGTGTGTTTTTTAGGAGACGGATTTTTTTGTTTGTTTGAATTGGCATGCACTTTTAAGAATCAACTTCGTATTAAGTAAATAGCTAGTGTAAGACTTGGTGGAGTATAAGAAAAGTGTCAAAGAAACTGTAAAATCACAACTACGTCAAATTGACGTAATGGTCCGCCTCTTGTGTAGGTAATGAAAAGGCCTTTGACTCTCAGTTATATCGTTGCTGATAAACGTAGTTGCAGACTGATACTATCAAGGATGTTGGGTTCTTTATCTTAAGCCAGTGTTGCAACAGCGATTAAAGGGATTCGAATACGTGTATTGCCAATAATTAGGCACTTTAATTTCTGTACCTACTGATAATAAGTGGAACGCGGAAGTATGTGGAACTTACCTGCAAAGTCCAACGCATTGTAAAGGTAATCGTTAAACTGATCCAGAATTTCAGTCCAGCGCTGGAATCCAGTGACATTGGATCGATATTGGATCAATCCTTTTATTTTCAGTCTGAGCCCTTAACGTGTCAGTATATATTTTTTTTGTTTATTTGAGATGGGTCTACGATGGAGTGAGCTTACCCAGAAGAAGCCTGTTCACTCTAACTTTGAAGTGATTCGGGTTATATGCATTCGAGAACACAGACGTAGGTAGTGAGTTCCAATCTTTTACCAATTACTTAAAAACTATGTTAATAGAACAATTAGCCACACACGTACAATAATAAAAAATATTAAAGACACAATCATAAGAAGATTTATCCAAAACCAGCATTCAGTATCCATCGCTGAATTGTAATAGGACAGCCGCTAATTTCGATCTAATGGTGATTCAACATTGGATCAATGTTCAGCACGCCTATAGAATAGAATAGAATAGAAGATCTAATTATTTGTATAGAATGTTGGTTTTTACAAAAAGATGGATGAATGGTTTATAGAAATCCTTATTTATTGCCGGCAACTATGGACGAAACAATACAACACTTCATGGACGTTGTTTTTTCTTAACATTTTTCTTTCAAATAAAATATGAATGTGTTAAATCCAAACTTCTTTATAAATAAAGTCGATTTTTATAAGAAATCGAACTGGTAACGCATTAGGCACTAATTGATTTGTACTCGAGCTGTCAAAAGTGAACTAGATGTTTGGAAAGATTGAGCAAAGGGAATAAATTGAGCATTTTATGTAAGTTTGCCCTTCTCGTTCATTCGTTCATCACTTAAACACGCAATTTATTTCATTTACGGCTGTCTGTTATAATCAATAGAGAAATAGTCGAGGTGAGCAACTGCGCGTCAAGTTCAGGAACTAAGCCAGTACATAGCAAGTTCGCAAGTCGACTGTTACTGCTTTGAGCTTGTTATGTACTCATGTGAGCACAGACGCTGCGGCTTGGCTACGTCTTCATAAGGCGGTGGCTTAGCTCAGTCAGTATCAAGGGGAACTTCTAGGAACGAACCAGGCTAGATATAATTAGACAAAGTTAGCTTACATTGTGAATATATTACGTTCACAGGAGAGAATTCTGGTATGCAGTGCCTTAAGGAAAGCTTTGACAAACTATTGTAGTATTAGTGAACTACAGTGCTTAAAGTGTCTACATAGTCAAACCTGTTATAAAGTTTAGTTCCTCCCTGACATGGCTCTCTAATTTCAAGTTGGTAGTAAAATCATAGTAATTTATTAATAGTTAAAGAGTAGGAGAATTATACAAAGTACTACATAAGTAGACACAAATACACCAAGGTTAAAACAAAACGAAACATTCAAGATGTGGCCGTGTTGGGATTTGAATCTACTGTACCGCTGAGTTATACCCTATGTTTGCGGGATTACTAAACTCTAGTTAACGTTCAAGCCAAGTTTAGGACACAACTTAGAGAAATGTTTAGTTTGTTGAGATTACCTTGTACGTATTTATATTGATTATTGGGGTTCCGTACCTCGTGGAGCTCGTGGCTAAGTAATAACAGCCGTACGGGTCGATCCATCAGGTTAAGCTACGCTAGCCGGGGTTGGTCCGTGGATGGGTGACCATCTTTACATACCGAGACTCCTCCGTGCCTCGGAAAGCACGTTAAGCCGTTGGTCCCGGCTGTCATTCGTGGATCTTTGACAGTCGTTACGGGTCGTCAGAAGCCCGAATGTCTGACAACCAGTCTTACCAAAGGGTATCGTATTACCCAATAACAGGGTTGTGGAGGTCAGATAGGCAGTCGCTCCATGTAAAATACTGGTATTCAGCTGCATCCGGTTAGACTGGAAGCCGACCCCAACATAGTTGGGAAAAGGCTAGGCAGATGATTGGGGTTCCGTACCTCAAAAGGAGAAAAACGGAACCCTTATAGGATCACTCGTGTGTCTGTGTGTCACAGCCAATTTGCTTTTTCACACCAAGTTGAAGTTTGGTGCACATATGAATTTCTGTGACCCAAACACGGATGTGTAATGTAAATAAATGAATTTTAAATATGGGGGTCAATTTTGGGGAGGCATATGAAATAAAAGGTACTGTGAGGATCCCAAATATTTTTTTTTTTTTATAATTTTTTAAAGTTATTTAAGAAAATAGACAAAAATTGACCATTCCTCGCTTATCTCCGAAACTACTGAGCCTTATATGTTGAAAAAAAATACAGAAAATAGTTCTACACCTATAGATTACAGGAAAACCTATAAGAAGTCTATGGTCTTAAAATAATATGGTAAATCTCTCAGTATTGTGCGTACAAACTTACATGTGCAGTTGGAATGTATGGGAGACCATGTTTCTCATTTAATGACAACTCTCAATAACGCCATAAAATGAGCAGTTACTAAAGTGTAACTATAGCGAGTTTACATTATGTTTTTGAGTTTATTTTTAAACAAATATATTATTATTATACGTATACTTAATAATAATGGCAGACTATTTTATGCCACTGCAGGGTGAAGGCATAGCTAAGTCAGAAATCACCAGTCCGCCTTCAGCAAGCGTGCTGATGATAGTCTGGACCACCTAATATTTCATTGAGTATTAATTATAAGGTGGTTAGTTAACAATTAATTATGTATATTCAACATAATAATTGGTCTACTTCTAAGTAGGTAGTACCTACATATTTTTGAACACGTTTTCGATCAATCAGCATTTGATCATACTATAACTGATTAGATTACTTAAATGCGTGCTGTCTAAGTTCCCTTAAACAGTGATTATCTTACACACGAGTGTACTTTATCAACCACGTAATAGTAATTTAAGGTTTTTACCGGCGCCAACGACCTTGCGTGTGTGGGCGGAGCTTTGTACTACTCCCCGCACCACCCGAACCTAAACATCGCGCGCGATGCTTCGCTAGGGTGTACACGATTACTGCCGCGCGCGACATAGAGTAATTAATAACAGCCGTCTTATTACAAAAGATTTAAACACATGTTCAACGCGTATTTTATGTTTTTTTATGTATGGAGTTTGACGTTAGACATGCGTTGAACATGTTTTTAAACCTTTTGTAGTAAGACCGCAGATGTTTTTATAAATACCTACATATAAGGTATTAAAAAATTAACTTTACAATCTTTAAGGAGTGGCAACACATAAAACATCTTGTTTAGATATTTCTTTATTAGTCACATCAATCACATTCTGAAATAAAAGTACAGACGCCAGCAGGTCAACCTACCCGAAACTGTCAGATTTTCGCAATCAACCTTGAACCTAAAAGCTTTAGCAATAAAGTCTAAAATCTATTAAAGAAATCTGACAGATTGTAGTAGCTTGATGTGCTGGCGTCTGTACATTTCTACAAGTTAACAATTATACAACGTGGCGCTGCAATGGCGACATGAAATCAACACACGTATATGGTTCCACAATCTCGTTTTATAAGGATATTTTAATTTCATTAAACATTATTATTTATTGATTTATTTATAATTTTCTAAAATAGCATCTTAGAGCAACCTGTATAGCGCAGAGATGAATTTAAAAAGCGAACGAAAAAAGGGTAAGGGATTTTGAACACTATATGATATTAAATTCATGTTATGTAGGACCTGATACTCGTATGGAACCCTAGAGGTACATCTAGACGATAGCGAAAGAGCCTACTCCTCAAATAAAAATGTAGGTACTATAAGACAAGATAGTAGTGTGTGTCCAAGGATATGTTCAAGAACCAAGAATATTAGTAGCTAAAACAATCGGTATCGGCATTTATTTCAATGCTTGCACGTACGAAGTTGCGGGCATTGCTAGTATCATAACTTTTTTGTTGATATGCATGTCTTTCAAAAAGAAAACCAATATTGGCAGCATAAACTTGTTTATTGACAGATTACTCAAAATTCATTAAAATTTAATTGTCTTTCGGTCAATGTTTTTCTTCTTTTTATTTGAACTTCTTCATCATCGCTTATATTACCGAATTCTTGAATTGAAGCATTCGGAAAGTCAGTAGAGTAATAAAAAGTATTTTCTTTCTCTTCTTCATTTACTTGAATCTTGCTTTGGTTCTGGTATTTGGTTTCTGGTTTTCTACCTCTTCATGTTCCTTCGTTTTTTTATCATTAATGAGCAAGTATGTTGAGGGGATCGTGATGTTTCTTTGTCCCATTTTCTTCCCTGTTTCCATCTTCTTTTTGAGATTTCTTTTTTTTTTGTCTTTGTTTACTTCCCATCTTGAACACACCTTGCTTTAGAAAACGATTGTTTAGATACATTTTTTTTTACTATAATATTATTAGGTTGGGGAAAAAGTCTTTTCGCATTATAGTATGTATGCACTTGTAATAAAATCTCTTTGGCTATACTATTTGTATCTGGCTGGTTTTGGTATCATTGAAAGTTTAAATTTTAAAGAACATAATTCCAAATTCAAATTAGGAAAATGTGTGATTTTCATTTGTTTTTCGTACCGTCAAGATGAGTGAATCTATTAATGAAGAAATTCGATACATTTTAAAATTTTACTACAAAAAAGGTAAAAATGCAACGCAAGCCGCGAAAAAAAAAATTGCGATGTTTATGGACCAAGTGTAGTGTCTGTGAGAGTAGCACAAATTTGGTTTAAGCGTTTTCAATCCGGAAATTTCGATGTCAAAGATGCACGTCGCTCTGGTCGCCCTATTACGGATAAAATGGATGCCATTTTTGAAAAAGTGGAGCAAGATCGGCATATCAGTAGTTACGACGTAGCTGAAGAACTGGAAATTGACCACGAAACAGTTTTGGCGCATTTGAAAAAAACTGGGTACACAAAAAAGCTCGACATTTGGGTACCTCACGAGCTCACTGAAAGAAATCTAATGAACCGTGTACTCATTTGTGATTCTTTAATACGGTTTAATAAGGTCGTGGTCAAAGGCCGGTTAGGCTTCACAGACTGTGGCGAAACCCGGGTTAACTCGCAACAAGGTGCTGCTGTGTGTGTGGTGGGATTGGAAGGGCATTATTCATTATGAGCTGTTACCACCAGGCAGGACCATCGATTCTGAACTCTACTGCGAACAACTGATGAGATTAAAGCAAGAAGTTGAGAGAAAGCGGCCGGAATTAATCAACAGAAGGGGTGTGGTTTTTCATCATGATAACGCTAGACCTCACACATCTTTAGCCACTCAGCAAAAATTAAGATAGTTTGGCTGGGAGGTGTTAATGCATCCGCCGTATAGTCTTGACCTTGCACCTTCAGATTTCCACCTGTTTCGGTCTCTTCAGAATTCTTTAGGCAGTGTCAGGTTAACATCACGAGAGGACTGCCAAAACCTCTTGTCGCGGTATTTTGACCAGAAGTCCCAAAATTTCTATAGCAATGGGATCATGTCCCTACCTACAAGATGGCAAAAAGTTATCGAACAAAAAGGTACCTACATACTTTAGTTAAATGTAAATAAACTATATTAAAAAATGTTTTGAATTTTCTTAAAAAATGCGAAGAAACTTTTTCCCCAACCTATTATAACAAAACACACTGAATACACTAACTAATATTAATAAAGTAAAAGTATTCACACAAAAAAATATAGTCACGTAACTAGGTAGATAAGATACCAAAAATTAAATGAAACTGTCCGTGTGGCTACACTATTCACAAAAAAACAATGTTTATCGAAGCGAGGAGGTCGTCACGCAAAGCAGCACAGGTCCGTCCAGCAACACGTCTCGCCCCGCACTGAGATTTTGGGCGAGAGCGGGGCGCAGCGTAAATTTGCCGCTAAGGATTTGCTTTGTAAATTAATTTAAAATAAAATAAAAATAATTTAAAAAAAGTAATAACATGAAATCATTTCTTATTATTTTGTAGAGAACTGTATAAATTTATGAACAATTTTAATGAAAATTGTAGGAGTAATATGGTAAAAACTAGAAAAAACAGACCTGTGTTTAGCTTTTTTTTTCTTTAGTTATATAAACTAAAACAGATTTCTGGACACATGAAATCACTTCTTATGTACTGTAGATTATTGCATTTTTTTTTCTATCAAAAATCTGCTATAGTTACTGTAAAAAATGGACACAAAGTTACTTAGTTTCGCCGTATTTTAGGGAGGACGGGCCTTAAAGCAAAATAACATAATATTGTTGATAACGGTATTTTTTTCTATTCAAGTTTACTTTTGATACTATTATAAATAGGTGATACCATTTTATGGGGAATTAATGAACTTGGACAGGTTGCGTTAATGTTTGTATTTTATCAAGACGAAAAACTTTCCCCGGATAGTTTAAAAAAAAAAAATTAATATTTTATTTGGAAAACTAGAAAAAGTGTGTGTTTAACTTTCATGCTTATAACTTATCCCTATTAATTCTAAACAAACGTCTATCTCTAGTCAACTTATATTGTCAATGGGTGTAATTTATCTATATATGTATGTATTTAGAAATATATAAGTATGTTTATCAGTTGTCTAGTACTCATAACACAAGCTCTGCTTAGCTTGAGGCTAGACGGCGTTGTGTGATAGTTGTGGAATATTATTATTATTATTATTATTATTATTATATATAGACATGACTTTGAAAAGGGGGAATAAATGTGTGATTCATCTTACATTACCTAATATCACTTTCAATACAAATTCAAACAATATCTAAATCAGTAGACAATTATAAAAATAAATAAAACAATAAAGTTGATTCAAGTCATTATCAATCTGGGTGTAAAGACATCAGGTGTCTAATCGCACTGATAACTCTTAATCTGGCGATGATTCACAGGTGATTCATACAGTATTCGGATTTTTTTGTAAACTCGTCACGATCATCGATGATGTGCGTGATAGTACCTTCCTATCTAGTGTGCACTGGCTGATATGTAATAAAGCAATTCCGAATGTATTTATAGTTATTTATTTAACTGTTGTATAATAAGGGGTATTAAAACACGAATTTGGAAAGTAGGAATAGTATAACAATGACTGTTTTAATACCTTATTATGTACAGTTGCATACAAGACTGTATCTACACCCATGATATGAATCCTCTATAAAAGGTTCTGAAACCATAGGGTGTTGTACAGTGTTGTAAGAACTCTATGTAAATTCATGGAAAGTTTAATTGCTGAGTATCTAATACAAACTATGTATGGTAACAATTGGTTAGAAATGTCCATAGCTGCATTATAAATATTTGGTGGGGTGTTATTTTGATAACACCCCACCAAATATTTCTGCTTGTATCACTCATTTTTGTAAACAACAAAGTAATACATTTTTGCAATACTTATATCGAACAAAAATGGCGGGATACGACGTGAATTCAAAAACCTATAAGTTTTTTTTTATTACAGCGCTGTGGTAGTGAAACGCGCGTGCATGACAATCTTCTTTTTAGGGTTCCGTACCAAAATGGTAAAAAGGAACCCTGCGATTGCGATTCAGTCTGTATGTCTGTCTGTCTCTCTTTCCGTCTGTCACAGCTAGATATCTCAAGAACTGCTAATGCTATCAACTTGAATTTTGGAATAGTTCAATGACGTTTGCCCAACTAAATATTTTGCGAATAAGATTTTTTTTTGCGACATGTACGGAAAGGGGTTCACAAAAATTCGAAGTGGGACTACTAAGGTATGATAAATAAATGATAAATGATTTTTATTTCTGTAAGTAGGTTTGTACAAACACTTTTACATGTCAATATTTTTTTTTTTAAACTAGATGAGGTCGGCGTTTCCTATCTGACTACTCTGAGAAGAAAGGCCGAAACAAACTCAGAGGTCACAGTCTCTTATAAAGTCCAGACATAATCTTGGTCACTTCATGTGAAGACCATGTAGATTGGTGTCTGAAATGGTCTTTTGAGGAAAGAACCACACAGATTGAGAGGACCTGTCCAGTCAGTGCACGCAATTGTCAGTAATCGCGCAGCTCAACTCAGAACTTAAGGAGCTCAACGATTCGACGAACAATACCAAAGAAAGGACATTGGGGTAGGCCGCATAAATTATGTAGAGTATCATATGATAGAACGCTGTTTGCACATTTTCAAACATTTTTTCTTTTTTTTTAGGCCGAATAGTTTTAGACTTTTGATGAAAAATGTAAAATAAATAACGTTCTCCCCTTATCTCCGAAGTTTGCATGGAGAAAAATCTGAAATTATTCTGTGTGATAGAAGTGTATGTAAAGATTACAGGAAAATAAAACGATGTCTCTAAATAGCACACTTGTTTATAGTGTGCTATTTAGAGACATATGATGATACGAAACCCCCGGTGCGCGAGTCCGACTCGCTCCGACCGGGATTTTTTTTTTTAATTCATAAAGATATCACGAATTGAGGAGTGAGAATGTGGCTGTTTGATGAGTAAGGAAGGGATCGAAAAAGCAAAGGAGTTGCATAATAAAATTCAGTACAACATTATAACACCCGTTTGGATGATATTATGGTTATTATGACACTGATTGTTTTAATGTTTGCAATAAGCTAACTGTTTCAGAAACTTTTATTATGGAGTACATCTTTTTAGAATTGAAAACTTATAATATTGCCGTTTACAATTTATTACCTTCTTTACGACAACGTTCAAAGTTTATATCGCTTATCTTCGGGGAAAAGCGAAATATAGCGAATAAAATGTGACTATCGATCGATAGAAACTGATTTATATTCCCACCTTAATTATAATAGGATAAGCCAGCTGGCGTGGTTGGTTAAGATACCGCCTATCATGTCGTAGGTCGTGGGTTCGATTCCCATCCAGGACAAACATTTGTGTGCATGAACATGTCTGTTTGTCCTGAGTCTGGGTGTACTTATCTATATAAGTATGTACTTACAAACAAAAAAAAAAAAAACAAAAGTAGTGTATGTAGTATATCAGTTATCTGGTTTCCATAGTACAAGCTCTGCTTAGTTTGGGATCAGATGACTGTGTGTGAAATGTCCCAGGATATTATTATTTATTTATTTAATACATTGCCGCACTAATTCTGTCACATTCTGTCTGCCTTATTGGAGCAGTCTTATTAAATTCGGCAAAGCTCGGTTTTTCCAAAGATATACGATAGAACCTTTAAACGTTGTCAAGCTTAAAAAAGGAAAGCCTGCCAATATTGCTTGCGTCAACATGCGAGCATCGTTAGGCAGGCTTTCATACCCAATGAAAGGTTAACTTACATAGGACATCATCGTCTGTGCTGAGGGAAGCTTAACTAAACCGCCTGATATCGTGAACAAGCTTTGAATATTCTTTTGTCCTTCTCAGTATGAGAAGTGGCCATAGTCCTCTATTAGATAATGGTATGGTATTGCTCTAATGAATAGTAGATTAGGTATTTCGGTCATTCAGCGTTGGCAAGTTCCTTTAATGTTCAAATTGCATTTAACGCCTAATTAGCGTTTACAACGAATAGTAGTTAGGATCATAATCGAACGCTAGGTTAGCATAGCACTTGAAAAGTTCGCCCCTGTTGATTTTAGTAAAGTGTGTGGATCCCAAATAACAAATCAATTATAGAATAAAATTAGATAAATTCCACCAATCAGAGATAAATTTTAAAAACTTTTTAGCAAAAAATAAAACCGACTTCCAAAACAAAACACTACAAAGTGAAAAATAACTTTAATTTCGGTAGTCGGTGTCTTGGGTTTTGTATTTTCGTTTTTTGCCACCGACTTCCGAAATTAAAGTTATTTTTCACTTTGTAGTGTTTTGTTTTGGAAGTCGGTTTTATTTTTTGCTAAAAAGTTTTTATTTTTCACTTTTTAGTTGTGGAACCTACCCCACACTAATTCGAATACATAATTGAGCACAATAATTGTAGATATAGCCATGTAAATAACAGTGATAGGAAGTTATTAAAACACCATCACATCATCCACATAAAATAAGTGGGAAATATACGCATTATTGAAGCTAACTCAAAAACTACCCAAGCAAAGTTAATAAAATTTATATGGGACCACCTCGGAAGTATACCCTATCAAACAAAAAAGAATTTTCTAAATCGGTCCATGCGTCTTTGAGTAATCGCGTAACAAACATACAAAAAAAAAAAAAAAAAACATACAGACGAATTGATAACCTCCTCCTTTTGGAAGTCGGTTAAAAACTACCAACTGCCACTGCAGTAGCTTAAGGTTTACTGAACGAAAAAAAAATGACTTCTGAACAAGCACACGTTGTTTGTTGGTTTGTATTCCTGAACACCTGGATTTAATTTAGACTACCGAAACAGATTGCAAGTACAATCTGTTTCTTCAGCTCCTTCAATATCTTTTTTAACCATTTTACCCGACTACGGCAGCGAGAAAGAGTTATGTGACGAATCTCGCTAGCTGTGAACATAATATTTTCACTAAGCTTGTTAGGTACCTCGTATACAACCTAAACCACTAAAAAGATTTCGACAAAATAATACAACTACTATAATTTCAGCTCGAAGTTTTTCATTGTTTCAGACTTTTCAGTTCTATCTCGTAATCTAGTTTTTTTTATTTGTGTTCAGTTATATTGGAGTCGGCTTCTGCTATAACCAGAAGCAAACGAACTTTGGAATTACATAATTTATGTAATGCCATCTATTTCACCAATTCAATAACTGAACAATATCTGATTGTGTTTTTTTTTTATTTTTTTTTTTTTGTTATTTGAGATGGGTTTGCTCTTGACTATAGTCTAAGTCAGAGGTGACAGAGACAAAGTCTACGATGGAGTGAGCTTACCCAGAAGAAGCCTGTTCACTTTAACTTTGAGAGATCTTGTCAGACTTTTAGACGGCTAGTAACCTCAGTGAATAAATAAAAATAGTCAAACATATTTTGCGCACTGATCACACAAAGTGTGATAATAATTATATTTTTAAGTCAGGTGCCAATTGATCAAACACTAATTTAATGTATTAATTGTGTGATTCTTTATGCGGCATAACGAGCAGGTGGTAAATTCCTTTACAATTGAATTCCTTTCAACTGAATGGAGGCAGTAATAAGCTTTCATTGAATGTCAGCTCGTGCAGTTCGTAAACTATTTCCTTTTCTTGACACCCATTTTCAGTCCTGCTTTTTTGTAATCAGTGTTAGATTGACGGATTTGTATAAAACCTTATTACTTCGGCTTCCATTGCATGCAATCAGACAACTTGTTGCTTTAAGTTCACTTTTGATTGGGGTTAAGTTCTTTTGGATCTAACGGTCTTGTCTTTCAACCTTAATCTGTAAAATCTTTGTTAAATGGTAAATAATAACTAACTTCTCGCATAAATTAAAATAAAATAAAATAAAAATCTTCTTATTTAATTGATAACAGTGGCTAAATATATCCGATGTCACTACACGTACTAATTAAATTATCAACACAAACATATACGATAAATTAGCAAGATTACCGGCTTATCTATCGTTCAGCAATCTTTACAAAACTATTATCGATTTTAATATAAATGTCTTCGTAAAGCATTGCTCCCAATATTAGTCGTAGATACTCGAAGAGAATCAGTCGCGATGGGTGCTCAAATATATTATTTTTTGCTCGGAATAGTTTTAAACGGAGTGTATGGTCATGGTAGGCTGAAAGAAGGTCATACTGTGTACTCTAGGAGTGCGTTTGATCAAGATTTGTATGAGAATGTGCTCGACTCGGAACAATGTCAAGCTCAGCTTACGTTTTTAGCGAATGATAACTTACGGAACCTATGTGAGTTTATTTTTAACGTTTCTATGTTCCTTTTTATAATATATATATGTGTGTATATTATAAAATAAAAGCGCTTAATCGCTTTTTAATTGAATGAGAAACAATTTTTAATTGAATATTGTGACTAATTGTAATTTATGATTATTTTTTTATGCATTGACTGTAGAAACTATTCCATGTTGTGTGACATCTATAATTTTTGTTTTTATTTATTTATCATCATTATATTAATGTTGACATACCTACCAAATAATTTACCTCTCGCGTGATCAATATTTTATTTCGCATGCAACCATATTTGTACGACTCTTGGCATAACATAGCGACCTATGAACTCTATTTTAAAAACTGTATTTACTACCTATGTTACACAAATAATAAATAATTATTGATTATTATTGATTATCGTGTCTATCTGTGTGACCGCGTTGTTCTTCTAAACTACGCAACGTGTTTGGATGCGGTTTTGACCATCATTTAGAAGAAAGATTTATTTGTATAATACAGTATTATTAAACTTACATGTTATAAAAAAATCTCGATGTTTTGTCAAGTCGTAATAATCGTGCGAAGCAGGGCGTGTGTATGTGTAGGCGGGTCGCTAGTCTGCTAATATTTTACTTTTGTATGGAGGCTTATTAATATATTAAAAACCTTACATTCGTCTTACTGACGAATGTAGCTTACTGCTCCGTAAAAAATATTGAAGTTTTATTACAATATTTTTATTAAAAGTATTGTTTACAATATTGTTATATTGCTCATTGTGTTAATTGTTAGGAAAAAAATCATTCATTAATAGAAAAAAAAGCATCTAATACATTTTAATTTTAATACATATTTACTTTGATTGAAATTAAGTTGTTCCCATTTTTTACTTTTTAATGATGGAACAATCTGTGGAAATGGTTAACACGTCTTTGCATAATCAGCGTACAAAGTTCCCGCTGCTGGGACACAGGTCTCTTCTCGATAGAGGAAGCTACATCAGATCTTTAGTTGCGTGGAATTACGCAATATTCAATTTGTTTTTTTCCTTAAAATTCTAGTTTTTTAATTTTAATTAATTCTAGTCTAGTTTTTTTTTTTAAGTGCACATTACTAAATTGTAAACTTTTATACCATCTACATTGGATAGATGTATGGCCCCTGTAACACAGGTTTTTCCTAGCATGGGGGTCATTGATCAATTATTGTGTACCTGACTATTTCCACGCTTATAATAAGTGTAAATCTGTATTGGTGTACTTTTTAGTGCCCCATACCCAAAGGGTAAAACGGGACTCTATTACCAAGACTCCGCTGTCCGTCTGTCTGTCCATCTATGACCAGGCATTTCTCATGAACCTTGATAGTTAGACAGTTGAAATTTTCACAGATGCCGCTGATATTTCTATTGCCGCTATAACAACAAATACTAAAAAACAAAATGAAATAAATATTTAAAGGGGCTCCCATACAACAGACATGATTTTTGTACGGAACCCTTCGTGCGCGAGTCCAACTTGCACTTGGCGGGTTTTTTATGTCAAATAAATATTATTATTATCTTTCTTCGGTATAATACATGTAGATCTCATTGTTATATCATATGAAAATTCCAGTTATCGGTGTGCAATCAAGAAATCTATATCATATGGTCATACGTTTCGATCGTAACGATGTCTACATAGTTGTAGTCATTATCGCTCTTCTAATGTTGATCAAGGTCAGGATTATCACTGTAAATTATTTACTACTTAAACTATTGCTACAACATTATAAAAATACAGGCGTAGATACGGCTACGTCATATCTAAAATACACGATAGTATTGTAATCCTAAAATGAATCCTAGCGGTATATCTGCATAGGGAAAGGAATTAAAAATTCATTATGATGGATTATACCTACTATTTCATTGAGTATTTCGAGACATCGCCAAGCGGTTGGTCGAATCTTCGAAGGTGAAGATTCGACCAATCAGCATTGCCATCCAACGTGGCAATGCTGCCAGCCTTTTGGGCACTTTTCCCATTTACAGCGATGCGGACGAATTTTTGGATGGCCAATGAGCGTTTCCCCTTTTTATTTTTACTAGCAGCGTACCGCGGTTTCACCCGCGTAAGTCTCAAACCCGTAGGAATATCGAGATGAAACGTATCCAGGGTATAAACTATCCTTGTGACAAATTTCATCAATATCCGTTCAGTACTTTTTGCGTGAAAGAGTAACAGACATCCATCCATCCTCACAAACTTTCACGTTTATAATATTAGTAGGAAGTAGGAATATAGGTATATTTATATTTTGATATCTTGATTTATATTTTGAATTGTCAAAACAGATTATGTAGCATTTTGTGCGCCATTGACAATAACATTTTTTTTGATACTCAGGTTATTTTCAATTTCACTATATAAAGGAAGATGAAGGACCAGAAACCGTAGTAAAAACCAATTTTGGTCCTTGAATAATAATATACATAATGCTAGTTTACAGAAGATATGTTGCGGAAAAATACGTATTAATTATCTACATTTCAAAGTGTATTTATAAATAACAACTGAATCAGGTGATTGTATAAGCCTATTTTTTAAAAAGCGATAATAATACGAAAACGCTTAAAACAGAGTGTCTCATAATAGTTAATACCTCAATGCAGTCTTAGCTGTAAAGTGTATCTTAGCTGTAAAATGTCAGAAGGCTATTTTGTATTTAATCTAAGAAGAGGATTCTACTGTTGCCTCGGGATGTACAGATCCATTCATCACTCATAATTCTCCTGCCCTCGTCCCAATCTACGTGGGTTCGGCGCAACATGTCCATTTTATTAACCATTAGCTAAAATATTGTAGTCTAATCTTCATAATGTTATTTTCCTAACGTTTTACAATTCCCACGGCAACAACATTATGTTTGAGACGTTTATGAAAAAGTACCTCAACGCAGCACGTGACAAAATTAGTGAATGTGTTTTTCCAATTATCATTAGTTAACTTATGGCTCATTTGTTTTAAGGAACTAGTTCGATGATTAGGATCTGCACACATTATCATAAGTTGTTGAAAATTTTAGAAATCATGATTGATTCTTTGCGCGGTGATTTGTGTGATTAAAAGATAACAGAGAACGTGCGAACATGTTTTTTTCACGATAGTGTATCGACCCAAAATTACAATAAAACATGTAAAAATGGAAACACAACAAATTATTATAAACACAACTATGCAAATAAGAATTTGAGACAATTAAAAATAAAACCTGCTTAGTAAACTTCATTGAATAAAATAGAACTTATCCCATTGTTCGAAGAACTCACACATAACGCAACAAACTAAGTAGTAATAACATAAGAACCAATGTAAGTACTAACCGTGGGTACTTCATCATTGAACTAAGTGGTCTCTCTCAATTATGTGTGAAGTGCTGATGGTCACGTTAATGGCCTAACTTTACTTGAATTTAGTTTGGTGGTTAGATTAGGAAACGCACAACATATAGCTTCCTGTTAAATATCAAGGTTACGATAACAACTTGACTCGGGAACTTGGGAACCACAAAAATCTACTCGCCTTAAAACCCTACTTTCTTAATAAGACAGGCGAAGTGTTAGGTGTTGGGTCTTCTTTCCATAGATTATCTTAGTAGCAGCCCGTTATCTGAATTTGCGTCCGTAGATAGCTATGGGCTCACCATCATTACATCGGACTTTAATATAAGTGACGAAATGTTGGCAGACTTAATACGGCAGGTGATCAGCATAATGATTTTTTTTTTAACAACAAAACTATTATTTCAGTCATCGATGCCAGCGGCAAGCTTCCGAGTGGTATCCTCACTGGAAACTGGAATGACCTAGGAGACTATCACCAATGCCTCAGGATCAACACAGTTGCAGACAGCATGCAGTTCCAGGGCAAATACTGCACGCTCAGGGTCCCTTTGAACCAGAATCCTATTGAAATAGATGAGATTCCAACATTTCCACCGGATTGGACTTGGCCGTCGACTCTGCCGACTTTCCCGTCAGAATTTCCGACTTTCCCGACTGCGGCGCCGACTACGGAGACTACAGACACAGTTGTTGAATGGACCCAGGAGCCAAATTATGAGTTCGACAATAAAGCGGTAAAGACCATGGAAAGATTAAGTAGCCTGCAGACTTACGTTTTCGGAATTACTGGAATGGGAGAGCCGATCGAATCGAGGTGAGGTTCATTAAAATACCGTTCTGTTATAACTTGTGCTTACTACAGAAATATTTATTATGTAATTGAAAATTCCCATTTGTTACCGTAATCTGACAATAATTATGGATACTTATTGCTAAGACATGAATACAACAGCTGTATTGTTTTTGGTACTTTTCATTAAATTAACAAGTAAAACTATTAAGTTTGAAAAAAGAGGAAGGGAGATTTATTAAGCTTTTATCTTTCGAGTATACTAAATTTCCATAATGCAAGTCAAATCGTGGCAAAGAGCTAGGATTAAGAAGATTATGATTAAAAGCCTAAATGGATTCATTGAAAATTAGAACAAAACATTGATAAATGAATACGTTCATTGCCGTTGTTTCATTTAATCAACAAACATTTGATAAGTCTTTTTGGCTTTATTTTGTTCTTGCAAATACGCAAGTGAAAGCAGATTACCTGAAGTAGTATCTAATGTTACAGTAACATATTATATTCTATCGTCTCTTTTTACAATTAGTAATTCTGTTTTTTTTTTTACAGATTTTTCCCATTATTAATTGCTGCCGCTCAGCAGGCTATGGTTGCAGTATGCGTCCCTCATGTTTGCACGGCAACGGAAGCTGTGGACTTCATTCAGTCCAGGCTTTATTTCCTCAACTTTACTTTTAGTGAATATTACTGCAGAATGCCTGATGACAAGCCATTTGCCGCTGCTGACTATGTTGCCATGTAAGTATATCTTATTATTTTCTTAGCTCCGTAGTTTATTTCATTTTATAGAATTGTTTGCTCTTAAACTGATGCTTTTAAAGTTCCTCATACTCCTAATTTTATTTTGTTACTTTTATTTTGTACATTTTTTACATTTGTTTTCTCTTTCAGTGCAATCTTCTCCTTCATCGGCCTGCTACTTATCTTAAGCACGAGTTACGACCTCATCCAAACCTTCTTATTCAAACGAGGTGAGTTTAATGGCATTTAAGTAATATCTACACTCAAAGGTACGATATTTACCATAGGTGAATCCTTAATATTCAATAATAATATTTGCAACAGAACTAACATTTGACATTGCTATTGTTCGCGCTGCGCAGTTGTCACAAAATACACATAAACGATAATGATACCCGTGTTACTCAATACAAATCAACATAACTTGATTTGCAAATTTGCTTATCTTGACTAATTATCGGAGTTTAAATCTTATAATAACAAATTAAAGATATATTTTTGACTGCCAAAAGACATTTTTTTAAGTAAATCTCACGAGTTCTTACTTCAGATCCAAGAACCATTCTTCATGTAACAATCGACTCCACAGATGCATCCCGCGTCAACAGTCTGTTTGTCAGCTTCTCCATCTACACCAACACTCGTCGATTTCTGTCCTTCAAGTCTACTCCTGGCGCCCTTGAGTGCGTGGACGGCATCAGAGCCATCTCCATGATGTGGGTTGTCGTGGGACACACCTACTGCATGAGCTTGCTTGGCTTCCTCCACAATGTTCTAGATACTATGGAAGTAAGTAACTGTGCTTCTTTTCATTAAACCTTTATGCTTACTTTATCTTTCGTTTCTCAAAGATTCCTTGACGATATCTGTGTATTTTATATTAGATCTGATAAATCAGTTCATTCCATGTTTTAATCTAATTAAAATTACTTGACTTGCTTTTATCGTATCCTAAATGAACGGCCATATCGTTTCTTTTACAGTGGGTATCTAGTTTCGAAGCCACGTGGATCAGTTCGGCCCCGATTACAGTCGATACCTTTTTCATGCTCAGTGGTATACTTGCAGTATACACCGTTATTGGAAAGATCACGAGAAGTAAGTGCATTCTTTTGATTTTTGATGAATCCTTTGATACAATTTAAATGTAATCTTAGTAAAAAACGCCATTTTGACTATTTTATAGTAAAGAAGACATTCAAATTTTAAGAATAAATTAAACAAAACGCTATTATTTTTTAGTGTTATCAAATAGGATACAAGTAGCATTAGAAATTAATCATAGTTTCTGGTCAGATTGTATCAAGTTATCCAAGAATTAGATAGATAGGCAGGTACTAGTAATTTTGCTGAATACAAATTAAATAGCAAGCTCATCCTAATATGTGGATTTCGTATAAGTTCCATGGAAAAAAAGATAATTTTTTGAAATATTTCTGTGCTAATTAATTGTCTAGCATTTGATATCAAAGACCGATACTGATTTACTTGTTCTTTTCAGCGCGTTTCGTCAAGACCATCCATCTTTTCTACTTAAACCGATTACTTCGGATGTTCCCACTTTTGGCGGCCCTGGTCCTGCTCCAGGCTTCCTTATTTAACCATGTCTCTGATGGCCCATACTGGCTCAACCAAGCCCATGCTGCAGAGAACTGCAGAACATACTGGTGGGCTGCGCTACTTCATATCCAGAACTATGTGAACCCTCTTGAAATTGTAAGTAGCAATACTTTTGTGCCTCAATTTACCTTTGTCAATATCATCAACTTCCTGCCCTGATCAAAATTGAGTTGTGATATTTTAAGGGAGTCTTCGCTAAATGATAATAGCCGCACGGGTCGATCGAAGCGGTTAAGGTATGTTTGCCGGTTAGTTCGTTGATGGTTGACCATCAATCACATATCAAGACCCCTCCGTGCCTCAAAAAACACGTCAAGCTGTTGGTCCCGGCTGTCACTTGTAGATCTTTGACAGTCGTTGCGGGTAGTCAAAAGCCCAAAAGGCTGACAACAGTCTCGTCAAGGGGTATGGTGTCACCCCCTGAGTTTTTGAGATCAGATAGTCAGGCAATGATGTGTCATACCTAATCGACGAGCCTACGGTTTTGGCGGCGCCAGCGGCGGCGGCTAACTACAGCGAAGAAGTGTGCGCATCACCGTCTCTCTCCTCAGAACCGACCGGGTTAACGGTAAATGAAAGTGCGCAGCTCCCCACTCTGTTGACTCACGCGCAGGTTGCTACTAGTACGACTGTGACGGCGTGCGCGTCTGCGAGCAGGACGGAGCGTCCGTCGGATATTATGTGCGAAAATGAGAAACCAGTCAGTGAAGCGAACGGTGATAATCGGTCGTCGCCAGCTGATTTATGTAAACAAAGCGCGGCGATCGGTAATACTCGTATAGCGGCTGTTACAGACGTGGTTGCGCGAAAGTTATCTTTTGCGGAAACTACTAGGAATGGTGAGAATTGGAAAAAGCCGAAAGAAAATGAAAATTGGATAGAAGTGCAGAGAAAGCGATTAAGAAATAGGTTTATAGGGTGCAAGGGAAAAGCCGACTCAACCTGCAGTAAATTTAAGGCGGCTGATACAAAAATACCACTGTTTGTATCAAATGTGCACAAAGATGTGACTGAAGCAGATATCGCGAGTTATATTTATGATAAAACAAAGGAAAAGGTATCGTTATTGAAAATTAAAATGAGGAAAACAAGGGATTATAATTCATACAAGATGTACGTAACTAAGCATAGTATTGACATTTTTCTAGATGACAATCTGTGGCCTGCTGGCATTACGTTTAGACGTTTTGTCAATATTAGGGATAATACTCTTGCACAAGGCGGGAAAAACCAACGATTAAATGGAGTATACATGAATGCGTAGTACATTCGGTTTTCGAGCTCACGGTGTAAACAAGCAAATAATAAATAACATGGTGAACCACCTAAGCAGTAGATTTTTTAGTTATAATTGCAAGTCTGTCACTCGTTCGATGGACTACGTGAAGATATTATGTAAACAAGCCGACATTGTGGCTTTGCAAGAAACATGGTTGTTTCCACACGACTTAGCTGTCCTTGGAAAGATTAGCAGCGCGTTTGGTTATACGGGCAAATCTGCTATTGACACGTCTGGTGACATAGTAAGAGGAAGACCCTTTGGCGGTGTAGCGATACTGTGGCGGAAGGACGCCTTTGATTCTGTTACTGTGCTTGAAACTAATAGTGTGCGGCTATCGGCAATAAAAGTGTGTGCTAACGATAGATCGTTCGTAGTGTTCTCTGTTTACATGCCAGTAGACTTAAATGAAAATCTAGTTCATTTTACGGAATGTCTTAGTGAAATGAGTTCAGTCATTGAAAGTACACAAGTAGCGTCAGTTTATATGCTGGGTGACTATAATGCTCATCCAGGTGAGCGATTCGGCAGAGAACTGGAAAGATTCTGTTGTGACCAACTGTGGTCATGCATAGACGTCGAGAGGTTAGGTAGTGCCTTCACTTTTGTAAGTGATGCTCATGGCACCACTCGCTGGCTTGATCACTGCGTAGTAACTGAGGCCGCCAGGCAGTCGGTTGTAGATGTGAAGGTACATTATGATTCATCTTGGTCTGACCACTTGGCGTTGGAGATTAATTGCAGCTTAAATGTGCTTAGGCCCCATTATGTTCTTAAAGAAACAAGTTGTAATAAAGTTGTTTGGGGTAATAGGGATAATTTACAAATTGAGTATTATCACAGGTTATGTAATGAACAATTTAGAGATTTACATTTTCCTACAGAATTAAGCCACTGTTGTGATGGTATGTGTAACAAGGTGGAACATAGATCAGTGATTGATAAGATATATTCAAATATTATTCATATAATAAGCAAAGCGGCTGTGGATACCTGTGATCGTAAATTTTATTGTAAAAAGTATGTTGTGGGCTGGAACAGGCATGTTTACCCAGCACATAAGGAGGCGCGGGCGCAGTTTCGGTTATGGTTGTCACTTGGTCGTCCGCGTAGTGGACCAGTGTATGACAAAATGACAGAGACTCGTCGTATTTTTAAATCCAAACTGAAATGGTGTCAGAATAACGCGGAACAGGTAAAGATGGATATTTTGGCCTCACAGCATGCGAATAAGAACTTTAAAAGCTTTTGGAAAGAGACCAGTAAGCTGAATCCTCGACCGTACACCCCTCTCAGCGTCGACGGCTTCGGTGAGTCACTTGACATTGCTAACATGTTTGTTAATAAATTTAAAGTAGTGCCTCCTGATCGACTACATGCGTTGCCGCGGGTGCCTGAGGCTGAAGCTCGAGAGTCAAATACATTACCATCTGTCAGTTTCTCTGCTAAGGAAGTTGCTTCCACTATTAGTAAGATGACGAGGGGTAAGTCCCCTGGACATGACGGCATCAGCATTGAGCACCTGCGGCATGCAGGTGTACATTTGCCTAGAGTGTTATCTATGTTTTACACTTTTTGTATGAGGCACTCATACTTACCGGAAGAGTGCACTAAGGTTGTTGTTGTGCCGGTAGTCAAGAATAAGACAGGAGACCCCTCTGATGGCTCCAACTATAGGCCCATTTCGCTAGCCACCACTGTAGCTAAGGTACTGGACAGTATGCTGGATAAACAATTAAGTCGTCATCTAAACATAAGTGATGCACAGTTCGGCTTCCAAGCGGGACTGTCCACTGAAACGGCAATCTTATGTCTTAAGCATACTGTCCGGTACTACACGGACAGGAAGACTCCAGTTTATGGATGCTTCCTTGATTTATCGAAAGCTTTCGATTTGGTGTCCTATGAACGTCTTTGGGAGAAACTGAGGGCCACCTCAATCCCCGAGGAAATCGTTAATGTTCTTGAGTACTGGTACAACAATCAACTCAATGTTGTAAGGTGGGCGAACGTTGTGTCCGATGAGTACAGGTTGAGGTGTGGTGTAAGACAGGGTGGTTTAACATCCCCTCGACTCTTCAACCTGTACATCAATGAGTTGATTGAGGGTCTCAGTAGCACTGCAGTCGGCTGCACTATTGATGGCACCACTATTAACAACCTAAGCTATGCGGATGATATGGTGTTGCTGAGTCCTTCAATTGGCGGTATACGGAAGCTTCTTAGGAAGTGTGAGGAGTACGCCGTGGCTCATGGGCTCAAGTACAATCCGAACAAAAGCGAGTTGTTGGTATTCCTACCGCGGAATTTTAATGTCGATACCGTTCCAACTGTTACACTAGATAGTGTACCGCTGAAAAGAGCGACGCAGGTGAAGTACTTGGGTCACTGGGTCACGGAGGAGCTTGCAGATGACGTGGACGTTGAGAGGGAACGAAGGGCGTTGGCTGTCCGTGGGAACATGCTGGCTCGCAGGTTTAAACGGTGCCCGAATGAGGTGTAGTACACAATGTTCAGGGCATACTGCCAATCGTTTTATTCGTGCACCCTGTGGGTCAGTTGTACTAAGCGGGCACTCAATGCCCTTCGTGTGCAGTATAACAACGCCTTTAGGATGTTGTTGGGGCTGCCGAGATGCTGTAGTGCGTCTGGCATGTTTATGGAGGCTCAGATTGATGGCTTTCATGCCATCATGAGAAAAAGAGCGGCCTCCATTTTGCACCGTATCCGAGCAAGCTCCAACAGCATTCTGAAAGTAATTGCGGGCCGGCTAGACGGTCCTTTCTACAGGCACTGGATTGCACTCCATGTGTCAACATCTGTTGACTCTGTTGTGTGATCCTGATTTGTTTTATTTTTTGTTTTCATTTTATTGTTGAAATTGTGATATACTAACATAGATCTTAAGTACTCACTAACACAATTATGGATGTTTTTTGTTGTCTGAAATAAAGTTAATAATAATAATAGTAAAATCAGCCTATAAAATTCCCACTGCTGGGACACAGGCCTCTCGGTGAGAGGAGTGAGCCGTAATCCACCACGCGGGCCTAGTGTGGGTTGGTAGATGTCACATGACTTCTAATTTTTGGTTCTAGGACATGCCGGTTTCCTCACGACATTTTTCTTCACCGTTTTGAGAGCAGTGGTGATGAAATAATTTACTTTTAAAGTTAAGCAGTTGTCTGAGTTCGAACCTACGACTTACAACTCGTAAGTCGCGGCCGTTACCACTGGACCACCGCTACCCTTATGATAGGCAGTCGCTGTTTGTGAAATACTGGTATTCAGCTGCATTTGGTTAGACTGGAAGCCGACTCCAACATTGTTGGGAAAAGACTAGGCAGATTGATGTATTGGTCGACCCAGTGTATTTTCTTCTTCCTTACATCTCTTTAAGGCGTCATATGTACCAGTAGTCAACCTCTTTCTATATACGAGTATATTATATCATCTTTTTTCCATCCATCCATCGATTCTTTGGTTTCTTTGTCAATATAATCTTGTTGCTAATTTAACTTTATTTTATTTTCAGTGTCTCCCCCAAACCTGGTATTTGTCAGTGGATATGCAGCTATACATCATCTGTCCTATAGTCCTAGTCTTCTTGTTCGAACGCGAGAAGATCGCTTGGTGCATCCTAACCGCAATCGTGCTTCTCTCTCTCGTAGCTTCTTCACTGTACAGCTTCCTGAATGACTATTCTGCTGCGCTTGCTAATCCAGCGTAAGTGTTTTTTTAATCTGATTTTGATACCGTTTGTAGAACATTACCTATTATATTACCTGTGGTCTCAGCTGAGACTCTCACTTATTTCCCCATGATCAATAATTTTATTATTAAACGCAAAACAAACGTGTCATCTATGTACACACTAATTGAGATTATGATAATATTATATTCAATGTTACTCTCTTGATTGTAATTACCTATTCGATAATTTATTGATGGTAATTAAATATTTCTTTTACAGACGTATAGCTCAGTTCAATGATTATGTCCAGTATTATTACTTCAACACTCTGGCCCGTGCTCCTCCCTTCTTTGTCGGCATGATTTACGGGTACTTGCTGTACTTGTGCAAGGACAAGAAGATCAAAATATCCAAGGTTAGTTTCATTTACGGCAACCTTCAATTCATTATTTTTAATCTCTTCAATAAATTATTGTATTAAAGCAAGGCGACTTCGGACTAAATGAAGTTATTATGAAATACAATAAATTTAGGTAATTAGTTGTTTCAATAATAATAATTAACATTTTAGATTGGAAAACAAGGCAAGTTTGAGTATCATAAGCCAAGGAGATTAAAATGAGTATACATGATTTTATTTCCTGATCATACTTATTTAACGACATAACGAAAATTTCAGATTAACGTGGCTATTCTGTGGTTCTTGTCGTTTGCCATGATGGCGTTCTGTATCTTCTCGATCTACCCTGTGATGCAGACGACCCACACAGCCCAGGCGTTCGACAACTTCCTCAATGCCTACATGCGCGCTATCTGGGCTGTTGGCTTAGGATGGCTCATCTTCGCCTGTGTTCATGGCTATGGAGGTAAGGAGTGTTTAATTTTCTCTATTTATTGAGTTACTAGCTTCTGCCCGCGATTTAGTCCGCGTGAAATGACTTTCTCTGGCGACCCACCGTGTCGCATCGCGTCACATCGCATTGCCTGCCTGCGCTATTATGTTCGACACGTAATGGTCTTAGCGTGATGTTAAATAAAGCCTTCCTTAAGAATTGGGCTATCAAATGCAAAAAGATTTTTTCTAATCCGACTGGTAGTTCCAGAGATTAGCGCGTTCAGACTAATTGGATTACCATTAAAAAAGTTATAGTGAGCCAACCTTAAAAGATAGAAATATGCTACAGCGCTTTTTTTAGAACTTTTTAAGAGGAACAATTCCATGTTACATGATTGTTGCGTAACTTTAACCGTTTACGCGGCGCACGCAACGGAAGCTCTCAAAAGGAATAAATTTTCCGTATTTTTGCAACATTTTGTATTGATGCTCCGCTCCTATTACTCGTAGCGTGATGTTATATAGCCTATAGCCTTCCTCAAATGTGCTGTCCAACACTTAAAGAATTTCAATTCGAACCAGTAGTTCCTGATATTAGCGCGTTCAACCAAGCAAACAAACAAATAAACTATTCAGCTTTATAATATTATATATAATCATATAATATATAATTAGTGTGGATAGCAGATAAGAAATTGCTGAAACATTAATTGATTTTCTGTTCATTATAATTACAATTTAAAACTTACCAATCCCACAACCCAGGGGCTTGTCGGATAGGTGAATATTCTGGAAAAGAAGAACAAACTAATAACATGTATTTTCTTTCACATTTCTAAGAAAATCCACGTAGTTGTAGTAGTAAATTACAAGAGCAAAGAAGGCTGAATACAAAGAGGCTAGAAATAAATGATTTCTTCATTATCTACAACCATTATTCCTATGTTCCTTAATGGGGAAAGCAGATTACGAGAATTCATTAAATGGAGCTGATATTCCTAACTCACAATAACTTTTATTTTTATACTAGTATCGTGCTTTTCAACGATATAAACAAGCGTGAGAGAATCATTAATGAATTCCAATTTCGATTTCATCTAGTCATTGTAATGAAAGCGCTATATTTTTATTCATAATCGTCTTTCTTTTTCCAGGTCCTATCAACTGGTTTCTCTCACTACAAATCTGGAAGCTGCCCGCTCGCCTCTCGTACGCGGTGTACTTAGTGCACTTGCCGATTATCTACATCTCCACTGGCACCTGGGTGAAAACGTATTACTTCACTAATGGAAACAATGTGAGTATTTATGTTTATTTCATTTTCCAATTCTTATCTAAAATCAATCTATTCAATAAGGGTATCCTTATTAGGCACTTTTGAGACTATTATTTTTATTTTTATTTAACTTTTTGTTCACAGATATACAGGTTCATGAGTGACCTCACGCTCTCGTTTATATTTGCGTTCATCCTCTGTATCACGATCGACGCCCCTTGTTCAACATTACAGAAGTTATTATTGAACGGTAAGTTTTACTTCCATACCCTTATTTACTTTAAATTATGTTCCTTAACTGTGTACGTACCTGATGTTCTTGTAATATAGTTTTATTGTGTTCTGTAATTTGTCTTAAGTTCAAACAAGTCTTTTTAAAGTTCTATAATGTAAGACATCTCTAAAACAATGTTTTATTAACAGGTGGTGGTAAGAAGAGACCAGAGAAGCCCGCGGTCGCGGAAGAATCTCCTGAAGTAATTAGTGCAGTAAATGACAGATTTGTCAAGACTACGTTATAGAAAAACCAAGGAGAAAAGGCTGACTGACTGATTGACTTAAATTATTTATAAAAGAACTACCGCCTCTGATTGGCAAGATATAAAGAAGAAGATGCTGTATGGAACTGTACAGATAATCATATCCGTACAGTTCCACTTAGCTATCTCACTAAGACATCAGTCTTGATGGAACTGTACGGTTATGATGTCTTAGTGGAACTGTTCGGAGAAGATGTCTTAGTGGAACTGTACTGATATGATGTCTTAGTGGAACTATACGAATATGGATATGATGTCTATAGTTGTAGATGATTTAGAACATAGTTCCTAGTGGGTGTTGAGGTTAAGTTACTCAACTTTCAAAGTGTGTGGTTAATGTGAATTCTCTTCACCTTCATAACAGCTACGGATGTTTCTGACAATAAATCAGATGACGATAAAAATTAAAAAAAAAATGTAAATAAAACTTGGAGAATTTTCTCAGAAATCTGTAGAAAAAGTAGCCAATTATAAACAGTAAGATGTATTTAAGAATAATTTATTACTATTAAGAGCTTTATTAGATCTTTAAATAGTTTTAAGTAAGTATTATTAATACTATTGAAATAAATTAACAATAATAACATTATTTAAGTTTTTAATTCGCATTTTTTCATCTTCTTCCATTGTAGGTACCGGTTTGCTGCTTAACAAAAGATTAATCAAGTATAAATTACCAAATGTTATGATCGACAAACATAATAGTCGTAATATAGGTATACGTCTGCAGCTCGAGGTTCCAATGAGACTGCAGCTCGAGGTTCCAATTAGTCAGCAGTTGGAGATTGCAATTAGTCTGCAGCTGGAGGTTCCAATTCGTCTGCAGCTGAAGATTCCAATTAGTCAGCAGTTGGAGGTTCCAATTTATTACTCTGCAGCCGGAGGTTCCAATACGATTCTGTAGGTACTCAAACTACTCGTAAATAAAATTCAGTTGATTATTTAATTTAGTAAGTTTACATAGCAACTCATGTATTAGTTTTCCCTTCCAGTATATTTCTTTGCTCATATTATGACACAGCCACACCCACAATTTTTTGATAAGATATAATGGGGCTTAGGAAAGAAGGCAGCAGTATTGCGTTGTAACGCAAAAAATGACATCAATGAAATCATGCGTTGTAAGATTCATGCGCAACAAAGTTTGCAGAGCGAGGCACTCATATAACTACACATACGCGTATGTGGGATTGGCAAGAACGCACGGAGTAAATTAAACTGTTACGTAAATGTTAACCCTTAACTACATACCCCTTTTTATTTATTTATTTTTTTTTTTTTGTCGCTGAGAAATGACATTACGCATCTCCGCTCGTTGGGGGACGACACGGAGTATGTGGGACTCCCTGCCAGAGTGGCAGTATACCCACTAAAACTCAGCGGTGTTCCCGCATCGCCGTGATGGGAGGGCCATGGGAAACCGGCTCAACCTTTGCTTCCACAACCCTCCCGGCGCATGCCCGCCTAGCTGGCGGGCCCCGCATGCCCCCCAGGTTGGGGGGCTACGGGAATGGCCGGAAACACCTGGCCATTCCCGTCCGACACTGCTGGAGGCCTGTGCAATACAGGCAAGGGTGCCCCCGCACCCGTTGCCTGCTGGCCTCCACCTGGGAGGAGTCGGAGATGACTGTCATACTGACGTCTTCTTCGACCCCTCCTCCGCCTTCGGAGCGGCGCCGCGAGAGGGTCTTCCTCCCGCGCGCGCTCCGCCGCCTCCTTCTGGGACATGACGTGTTCGCAGAAGGAGGCGACTGCCGCCCAGGACCCCTCACCCCCCAGCATGGCGTTGATCAAGCCGGGGAGCGAAAGGTCCGTTCCGATCGCCGCCGTGAGACTGCGGCGCGGCCCGGACCACGACGGGCACACCTCGAGAGTGTGCTGCGCCGTGTCCTCCGCCGCGCCACAGTCGTGACACGACGGCGTCTCCTCCCGCCCGATACGGTGCAGGTACGATCCGAAACAACCGTGTCCGGACAGCACCTGCACCAGGCGGAAGGAGAGGAACCCATGCGACCGCTCGAGCCAGTCTCGCAGGACCGGCCCAATCGCGTCGAGGGTTCGGCGGCCGAAGGCTGCGGTGGCGAGGTCCGTCGTCCAATGGACGACGATGGCGTCCCTCGCCTCCCGCCGGACGGCTTCCCGCTCTTCCGGGGCGGGGCGTTCTCCTCTCGCCCTCCGCCCCGCCGTCCATTCATACACTCTGGCGAGCACCCACGCCTCGAGTTCCCAAGGTGGGGTGCCGGCCAGAGCGCATGCTGCCGCGAAGCCCACCGTGCGGTAGGCCCGCGCCACCCGCTGGGCTATGGCCCTTTGGGGCGCTCGCAGGGCGGCGGCGTTCTCCCTCCTGTGGAGGGAGTCCTCCCAGATGGGCGCCCCGTAGAGGGCCATACTCTTTAAGATGCCGGCGTAAAGTTGCCGGCATCGTGCGCTGGGCCCCCCCAGGTTGGGAAGCAGCCTAGACAGCGCGCCCGCGGTCTTCAGCAGGCGCGACGACAGCCCGCTAAAATGCGGACCGAAGCGCCACCTGCTGTCGAGTACAAGGCCCAGATATTTCATCTGGGCCTTGACCTCGATTCTGACGCCCTCCACGAAGATGTGGGCGTCAGGTGGGGGGCGCTGCCGAGGTCCGTGGAAGAACACGGCCTCGGTCTTGTGCAGCGCCACCGTTAAACCTAGGCGGCGCATCCTCCCCGCGACCAAGGATCCGCCCGCCGAGGCCAAGTTGGCCGCCTCTCTGAAACTCCCCCCCCGGGCGGTGAGGAGAGTGTCGTCCGCGTAGCAAACGACACTCGTGCCTCGGAGGCGAGTTCCCCGCAGGAGCCAATCATAGCCGACGTTCCAGAGGAGAGGTCCTATGACTGACCCCTGCGGAACGCCGGCCTCAACGGCGTATCGCCGGACTTGGCCAGTCCTATTTACCAGGAGGATCGCCCGATCCTCCAGGTAGCTGGCCAGCAGACTGCGCAGGTATCGAGGCACTCCGTGGAATCGGAGCGCCTCTAGGATGGTGGAGTGGGGAACGGAGTTGAAGGCGTTGGCTATGTCGAATGACACAGCCAACAATCCGTCCCCTGCCTCCATCGCCTCCTTCGCCTGCCCCTTAAGGCAGGCCAGCGCGTCCACCGTGGAACGCTCAGCCCGAAAACCGAACTGAGCATCCGACAAGTCCGGCCCGATCCCGCGCAAATGGCCCTTTAACCGCGCAGCGATTATCCCCTCGAACATTTTGCCGACCTCATCGAGCAGAACGATGGGCCGGTATGCCGAGGGGGAGTCTGCGGGGCGGCCCTCCTTGCGAAGGAGGCACAACTGCCCCTCCTTCCACGGTTTCGGGAACCTCCCAGAAGCAAGGCATGCGCTGAAGAGGTCCCGAAACCTCTCCTCCATTTGGGTGGCAGCGATCGCCACCACCCTTGCGGGAACGCCGTCGGGGCCTGGAGCTGTCTTCTTGGCGCGGATATGGAAAATCGCCGCGTCAAGTTCCGACTCCGTGACAGGAGGGGGGGCCTCCTCTTCTTCCTCGTCGTCTGGCGGGGCTATAGCTCGTGCTGGGCCCATCACTGGCGGGGTGAAGTCGTTGTCCCTGCACGGGAACAGGGACTGAACCACCCCATCCAGAAATGCGGGCTCCAGGGTCTCGGCAACCGGGGGACCAAAGGGGCGCAATTTGTTGCGCGCCGCCTTATATGGTCGCCCGTAGGGGTCGTTGTCGAGACCTTCCAGCAGCTCGGCTCTCGCCGAGTCTCTGGCGGCGGCGATGGCCCGATCGAGGACCATTTTTGCCTCCATGTATAGCTCATAGAGGTGGTCCTCGTCGGCCCGGTCCCGTCGACGCCGCCGCCGGCTCCGCGTATAGGCCCTCCTTGCCTCCACACACGCTGCTCGAAGCCCCGCCAGCTCCACCGACCACCAGTACACGGCGCGTTTGGGTAGTGGTCGTCGGCGAGACCGAGGCATGCTAGAGTTGCATACCTCGGTCAGAGACACCCTTAGTTGCCCCGCTACGGCGTCCACTTCAAAGCCGGCGGTAGGCGGCGACAGCCAGTCCTGGATGAACGCCGCCTCCGCCGCTGCCTCCCTGTCCAGGCGTAACTACATACCCCTTGCTTAAGTCTCGTAACTACCTAACCACGGTCTGTGTGACCGCGGTAAAAAATACCAACACATTTAGAAGATGAGATCTGCGGATGGCGAGGAGACGGTACATGAACAAACTCAAGTTCAAGTTGTTTATTTCATAACAAAAATACATTTGGGCCGAAATATTTGCACAGTAAGTACACAAAAATAAGCAACATAAATCATTATAATACAAGTAACCTCGTTCCTCACCCATCATCGAAGTTAGAACGTATATTCAAATTAAAAATACTAACTTTACAAACATTAATATTCTTAATGATACAGAGAAAAGAACAGATACAGAAAAGATACAGATACAAAACAAACAAACGCTCGAAGTGTAAACATCACACAGTTATTCGCCAAAATAATATCACTGGTGTCAGTGAGACCGCAGGTAGGTAGCTAAGGGTTAAAATTGGAAATACTCGTTTCGCACACAAAATTTAGTTTTAAGGCTTTACTCATACTCATATTTAGGGATATTTTTATCACTCCTTTTGAATTGAAAATATAACTCTTGTATTGTCGGTTCAAAATTCGTCTATATTGAGTACTTTACATTTACTTCTGGCGTTCGTTCCAGTGCTACTGTTTGTACATACGTTGTACATTGTAGTTGCCATTCTATCACAAATAATTTATCCTAAAAATTCTATTTTTAATAGACCGCTCAAAATCTTTATTTCCCACTAATCAAAAATTCATAGTATACATGAATTCAGCATTATTTCAATTTTCATTAAGCTAATGGCTTTTGTTCGTTGAAGTTGGGCCTTGAATTCAGCTTTTGGTAACTTACTTTGGTATCTGCAAGGAATGCTTTCGCTGCTGTTTCCAATTTGTGAAATTGGAATCAACTACTTGAATATTCTGATGTTGATCTAGTATCAAATAAAGTAAGCTTTCTGATAAGAGAAAATATATTATATTGTACATGTAATGATTCCTAGAGGAGCATCGGTCACGAGGGTGTCATCAAATTATTTATTTGAATGAGGAATAAAATTGTCGTTCTCCTGTCGACCTTGTTGTATTCAGTAAATTTATTTGACCACGCCATGAGATAGTTTTCTTTTGTTTTTTCTATAATCGCATTACGAGACAGATTGTTCGTCATGCCTGCGAGACATATTATTTTATGCTAGCCCAGTCAAGAGAACGTTGAGCGCGGAGAGAGTGCAAGGGACCCTGTCCATCGCAATCTCTCCTCGCTCAACGTTCTCTTGGATGCTAAGGACGTTTGTCTACTATCAACATCAACGGGACGTCACCGAAAACCAGATGACGGCACCGATGTAGCGATACATTCATTTACTATGGCCGTGTGTTCATCGCACGTCCGTCACTCGAGCACCAGAATCTCGTCCGGACTCCAGATTATCGAGTAGTTCGGCGCGACCACTAGAACTCGGCCCGAGTTTGTACGGGCCGATGTGCCTGCAATACAAAACACGTTCGTTCTCATCCACACACTGCCATCGCACACACGTTCGGTTTGAATAATCTCGTTTCTCGTTGACGCCCCGGTGACGGCTGCAGTGGACAAACGCTGTAAGGGCCTGCGCCCACGGGTGGTACGGCACGGCAAGGAATCCTTTGGCATTACTATTGGCAAGCGCAAACTGACAGAAACAATGCCGCGACTCAGGCATGGCGCAACATCCTTTTTCAATTTTATTGTCATATATTAATTTATTAAAACTTTATGCATAAGTAAATAAAATTACTGTACAATGGCGGACTTAATGCCTGAGGCATTTTCTAGCAGTCAACCTTACGGTGATGCAGAGAGAAAACATGGCAGGTGCAACATAAGGGATAGATAACTCGAAAAAGAATAAATACTAACACATAGATACAGACATAGATAGACATACATGTAAACGGAATAAACTTTGTCAAGATAAATAACGATAGGTAGAGAAGAAAAGAATCTAGCAAATCAGCACTGGGATGATTCTACAAACTTCTAACGAATATGTTCACATGCTTTCACTTTGAAAGATTGACTAACTGATTGAAGAATGGTTGCCATCCTGATATGATATTCAGAGGGAGCGCATTCCACAGAAATACCGCTTGGACAAATAAATTAGTGTGAATAAAACCAGAGCGGTGAGAAGTACATCGTAGAAGGCGATTGTTTGTTGAACGAAGATTTTTACAATGGGCAGAGTATAAGCATTGAACATGGGAAGTCAGGTGAAAAGGAGAAGTGGGTTTGTCGAGGATATAATACAACATAGAAATTAGACAGTTATATTCCTCTTCATCGCATGAAAATCCCAAACCGTGCCGCTAGTGGGTGCAGGCTCTAAAGCTGACTGTGATGTGTTCGCAGATAAATGGAAGATGACACCATGTCTTGTCAGTATGCCTGGAGTTCAGTAAAATGAGTGCATGAATTTTGTCTAATATTGTCTATAATTTCTGTAAAATGTAATTGGTGGCTGGCCATGCTATTATTATTATGACATTTTTCGGGACCCGGGGTCCCGGACCTTTGGAAGGCGTACGAAGAGCCGAACCCAAGTCGCAGATGCCCCTTAGATAATTTTAAATGATGAGGAGGCTCTAACCGACTATTATCCCTGAATGCACCTTGCATGTGCACCCAAGGACAACCCCCGGTTGGTGCAGGACTATTGTTGTACGTGGAAACAAATCATATTGGGCTATGGGTCTGGGTGGCTAAAGTGGAGTGGGTAACTTGAACTATGGAAGAACTATGTCCCCTGCCTGACCAATGTTATATATTATACACGGATAAAATGGCAGGGGGTGACTTGCACACGCAATAATGGGCCCCCGGAAACGGCCGCTAGCACATAGTGACGTAGCGACAAGGGTGACACTTCCTAAGGTGCTTGAGGAGTGGAGAGGTATTCCACGGCTATCAGGACAATTCCGGAAGTACGGTCAAGATCCTTACCAGTGGGAGCTTCCAAGAAAGAGGTGGGAGCTCTGTTTCTCGTCAGTATTCACTCCAGCCGGCCAATTAAAGCAAGCCAGAGATGAGGACAAGATTTCTCCCGGGAGATAGGGTCGCTACTGCCCAACAGCTCGGATAACAAAAACATGCATAATTGTGTTAGTGAGTACTTAAGATCTATGTTAGTATATCACAATTTAAATAATAATAATAATAAAAACAATTCAAGATCACACAACAGAGTCAACAGATTATTGACACGTGGAGTGCAATCCATTGCCTATGAAAAGGACCGTCTAACCGGTTCGCAGTTACTTTCAGAATGCTGTTAAGTGAAAGTAAAATAAATAAATAATAATTCGAGATGATATAAAAGAAGAAAATGAAGTAATCTGTTGACTATGTTGACGTCTGTGAGACAACTGTAGCAAAACTTGATAAAACAAGTTACTGTGACGGTAGCAGAGAGCAAACATTTAAGTAAATACAATCTGCAACACATATTTAGATTACTAAATATACCTTATCTACTCGTATTACTAATAGTACAAAAGTGTGTATGTCCGTATTAATAATAAATTCGCGCACCGCTCCTCGATCGGAAGACATTGTTTATTTATTTTAAACATAATAGTAACAAATTACAATATCTGACAGCCAATTACAGGTCTTCACGTCTAGAACTGGTATAAAAGTACTGTGGAACAAAATATACACACTGCCAAATAATGCCCAAAAAATAAAAAAAAATATGCAAGTAGATCGTCACCATATTAATGGTAAAAGATGATATTTTCTACAGAGATTGAGATAGTTACTGGACTGATATGGTACCCTTTGACGAAAGCATAAAAATTTTAAAAATATTTTGAGTATGTGCTCAATACGGTCAATATATTTGTAATAGCATGGATTCCATATTTTAGATGCGTATTCCAAGTGGCTTCTTACAAAAGTACAGTATAGAATCTTTAACGCTTTAGCTTGAAGCACTTAGATAATCGCATTATGAAACCCAGGGATTTAGAGGCTTTCGCTAAAGCCTGGCATCAACATGCTTATCAAAAAATAAGTTTGGAATCGTGATGAAGACCCAGATCACGAATCTACATCTAGGTAATATAATATGACCACCAAGAGTAAATGTTGTGGCTAGGACTCCACGGGAATACGTTACAACTGAGCATTTTTTGGGATTGAGATCAAGCTTACTTTTTTGGCGTTATACTTCAAGACACTGTAAGTCAGTTTGAAATGCTGTCATGGCCGCAGTCGATGATATGGTAGCATACATTTTCATATCGTCAGCGAAGCACAATAATTTGGATGAGCTCAGGCAATGGTCGATGTCGTTTACATAGATAATAAATAATAACGGACCGAGCAACGAACCTTGGGGGACTCCGCTGGGGACTGAAACCCAGCTAGATATATAATTATTCACTACTACGGCTTGCGATCTGAAAACCTGTTGTGTTTACCTGGCTTAATCCCGGTAGTACGTTCCCGTACGATAGTTTCTGACTTCCACGCGGGCAAAAGCTATTTTACATATATAGGTAAAGAAGATTGAATAAAAAGAAACAAATGAGGTTCGAGCCAAAAGCCGTCAAAGTAGAATCCTTCATCAGACGTCCGATTTCATTGAACCCTCTTTTCCTGGTCACTTACAAGGATTTCACTTGAATAAGCTTTTCTTTGATGCTAAGGGCAATGACGCAAAAAATTGGCTCCCTTTGTCAGATGCGAGGAAACCCTTTTCCAAGTTACATATATTTTAAAATGTAATTTGAAGATCTTTTAATTGTAGCACTTGGTACTTCCTTTATTATTTATTTATTTATTTATTAAAAATACAAAGTTTATAAAAGTCTTAACTTAATAACTATGCCCTACAAAACCGTTTTCACGGTTTGTCTGTAGGAACGGAACATACAGCTATGCATAATAAATATTATGTGCGGACACTTATCGTGGCCACATTACTTAAGCAGTTCCCCCCGAGAGCCCGCAGACCATACTCTCAGTATTGCGGTCCGCAGACTGCCGATGAAGAACAATGAAGCAACCAACTAGCCCCGCCAAGACACTCCGATATGCAAGATATCTTCCCACAAGACAAGATACCTATTATCACTAGTCGCGTTATAATAACGCAACTAATAACAACAGGCATCCCGTCCCACGGAAAGTGAATAAAGAAAACAAAACCCACACATCAAAATATCTCAAATATCCCACCCAAAACCAATCAATACTCAACTGCTCCCCCCAACAATCCGCAGACCCCCCCCCCCCCCCATCTACAAACTCTCGAAAAAGAACCGCTTAAGTAACCTGGCAAATTTACCTTTAATTTTTTGACTTCTTATATCAGCAGGTAATTGGTTGAGAAGATATGGTACTCTTTTATCAAGTGTTCGGTCGCCAAAATAATTACTTATTCTGGGTACCACAAACTTACCTGCTGATACCATTCTAGTAGCGTAGTCATGGGTCACTAGCGAGTGACGCTCCCAGCTGCCATGACTGTTAACCAGAAGTAGGTATTTATGTTTTAATGTAATAGGAAGAATTTTACAAATTTTAAATAACTTATTATAATCATCTTTACATTTATTTTTAGTTTTCTTACTTACTAATAGTTTTAAAAATCTAATTTGTTGTGCTTCTAATATTTCCAAGTAACTTTTGAATGTGAGTCCATAGCAGTCGAGAGCATAACTTATTATTGGGTCAACTAATTGCAGATAAAGGCACTTAAGGGTATTACTTGGCACTCTAAAGCTTAGATGGTAGAATGTACCTAACAATATTCTAAGTTTATTACACAAGTACTCAATGTGGTTTAACCACGAAAAGTTCTCGTCAACTTTTACTCCAACATATGTTACACATTTGTCGCGCACAATAGGTTTACAATTACAGTTAACATAGTTTTTGTGAATGCACGTAAACTCATGCGTGTACATCGGAGGTGGGTCGCCAAGTGGTCGCAAATATGGCGACCATTACCTGCCCAAATATAGCCCATTTTAATAGCCCTTGTTGGAGTAAAGAGTAGGTTATGTCTGAGTCTAATTAGATTACTTGTCCAAATGAATTATTAAGCAAACCCACAAAACAAAACAATACACGAAACATCTCAAAATATTCCATATCACTGAGTTAAATATTAATTCCATAATTGTATACTTTCTGATAGAAACATCTACCGCCTGTCAGTCAGAAGTCAAACCTCACATAGTTAACTACGATTCAAAAATGAAATCTATCGTCTAAGTTCTAGAGTTGGTATTTCTTTGAAAGAGGTAACTTGCACTGTGATATTAATAAGTTAGCGGTACTCCTGGACTCTCATTCCTGGCCGGGGAGTGATGTGAGGAGTCAACACCGAAAATAACGAAAAATGGCAGAACATAAGGAAACATGTGCAAGAAGAGCCTCAGAGGGCGGCACTACTAAATGTAAATATTATTGTTTTATTTTTCTTACTTTTCTGGTTATTTAGTTCTTTGTCAGTGGAAATTACCAAGTACAATCAAAAATTGCCAAGTAGGTAATTGTGTGAAATTTACTGATTAAATGTTTACCGAAAGAATTAATTATAATATTTTTTTTTAATTGTTAATAAAATTATGCAACTTTAATATAATTCTAAAAAAAATGTAGCCAAATCAAAAGTACAGAATAAAAAAGAAAGTATTCAATCTAAAAAAAAATACAAAACAAAAAAAAACCTAGACGGCCAAATCAAAATCAAATAAAACAACAAAAGCCCCACAGAGCGTAATCTGCTATTTTATAATAACAACCCATTATTGTTTTCCAAAGACACCAATAATAAATAACCTTCAATCACATTACCCTTTCTATTATAACATATTTTGGAACCCAATCCAGTAAAAAACATTATTTCCATACTCAACCAACCAGACTGAGTAAGCTCAAGGAATCGATTACAAGTACCGAAGCAAACAGCGAAAACGATTACAATGTCCTATTCAAATAATGGGATCACATCAAATATACCAAAGGGTTATAAAAAAAGTTTGGTAAACCAATGAAACGTGATTAGAATATCACGAGCTTACGATCCATTCTATTTCTTTGATATATTATTTTTGTAGTTATCGTATTTCTTTATTGTATTAAACATGCGGTAAATTGTGTTTTTATAGGATTATGTTCACGTTTAAGAAACGTGTAGGAATTTTTTAATTTTTTGTATTGAAAAATTAATTTCTAGGTCTCAGAATTCAATGTTTTTTCAAACATTTTTTTTATAAACACTCTATTATTTCCACAATACAAGATGAAAAAAATAATGTCATTTGTAGAAAATACAGCCAAATTAGTAAAGCAAGGTGTAAATTTTTCAAATGATAACAAAAAACGTTTTATTCTGAGACTGGAATAAATTAGTTTAAATTGTGGTATGTGATATCTGAATATACGGTGTATCGACCCCTTAGCGTTGGACCACTATTTACGCCACACCCTGTATGTTATTGATATAGAAGGAAAGCTTACCTAACACTGTGAATATTGAGTAATTAAAAACTAATCAGTTCAATTTTCCGCTATTTTCTTTCTTAGCGCTTATTGGATTTGCTGAGTTTAAACTAGAACGTAAGCGTTTAATTTATAATTTGGAAAGAAACTTTTGAGTATGAATGCGGATAGCTCTAAGAGTAGGGGAAGACCAAAAAAAAGATGAGTGAACTGTGTGAAAGATGATATGGCTAGAAAACGGGTGACTACCGATATGGAATAAAATGACATTTGCGATAAACTAATGGCTTCATCATTCTCCTGCCCTTATATCAATTCATTTGGGTATGGAAGAAAAGGACATGTTGCGCTGACCCCAAATGAATTGGGATAAGGGCAGGAGAACGATGAAGCCGTTAATTTATATTTTTAAAATGTCTTTTACAATATTTTGTTGATATTATGAGGTCATGTTGTTGATTGTTGTTGGAGGGCAAGCGTCTTCCTCCATTCTATTCACTTCTCTCGGCTGTTTATTGTTATGCTATTTCGCAGGTAAATGACTAATAACGTTTCTATAATGATTTATATTTTCTGTAGTATTCAAACATTGATTGTTTCTATTTTCTTTGCTCTGTTTTGAACTTCCAAATTTCCTTTCCTAAGCTGCCCATATACCTTCCGATTGAACCCAGATACTTCAACAGTACATTCAACATTTTCCTTCCAGACCAAGGTTTCGGCATCCGTCACGTCCAGATGATCTGCATGTCTTTCTGCATGGTAGCGCTCCTCCTGGCGCGCAGCAGCATGGGCGTTGCGATCCTGGCCATGACTGATGTCAAACACCACAATGGTTCCACTGCCCAGGTAAGATTCTCCGTGTTCTTCATTAGCGTCGTATTTGGCTGTTGCAGCACCTGTTTTGAAAAGAGACTATGTTTTTAGTTTTGTGGTTTGTGAATTGCTGGATTATAAATATAAATCATGCAATTATATTATTATTAATTTTATCTGTCAATAAAGGTCTATGTAGATTGTTTTTATATAAAATTTCTTCTGCCTGATTTCAAATTTGGTTCACAGTTAAGAACTTATTTTAATAATAATATACAGTTAAGCAATCAGATCGATGTTTCCTCACATTCTTAATATCTTTTAGTTGTCTTTAATGCAAAGGCTAAGTTATAACAGCCGCACGGGTCGACCGATCAGGTTAAGATAAGCTCGCCACGGTCGGTCCGTGAATAAGTGACTATTTTTACATACGGAGACCCCTCCGTGCCTCGGAAAGCACGTTAAGCCGTTGGTTCAATCTGTCATTCGTAGATCGTCGACAGATCGTTATGGGTAGTCCAAAAGTCGGACAGCCAGTCTTACCAAGGGGTATCAAGGGTTATGTTACCCAGTAACTGGGTTGTCGAAGTCTGATAGGCAGTCACTCCATGTAAAATACAGCTGCATCCATTTAGACTGGACGCCAACCCAAACATAGTTGGGAAAAAGCTAGGCAGATTGATATTTGCCTTTAATGGCACCCGAAAAGAAAATGAATACCTAAAGAGTATGACATATTCTTCGCCAAAAGACATAGAGTGCAGTTGTACCAAGCTATTTTAGGCACATTATCATCGCGTAACAGTGCAAATAGTACGTGACATGTATGTATGTAAGAAAGCCAAGATGACTTTTTATTAAATAAGACTAAACAAATATTTTGTATAACAATGATTCAGTGCGAGATATAGTTGTCTTTACTTAAAGATCCCTATCTTACCATTGAAATATGATCTTTTACACTATTTTTTCCATAAACTTGACATGAGCAAATTGTGGAAAAATCTGAGAAGTCAAATTATCGCGAGAAGGAAAATAATCTTTTGATAAAAGATTTTGTTTTTTGGTCTGAAAGACATACATCGATATTGCTTGTATTATTTGATTAGCCATTGTAAGATACTACCTCATCTCCTCGTTTGGCACACTCGTCCGTTTCGACCTTGTCTGACAATCCTATTATTATAGCACCGCATACATAAATGAGGATAAGTGGCTACTACTTGTATGACAACTCTTAAATCTCGAGACTGACAATTTATGATAGTTGATACTTAAATGTGCAAAGAGTTTTTATTAAAAGAAAGAAAAGAAATATAGGAAAGATTTGCACTAAACATTAACAATAGCGTTATTATCCATATCGAACTATCATCCATTTTCGCAATATTTTTTTCTATATTTTATAATATAACGAAACTTTTCTTCTAGGTATACGAATGGGATAAAAAGATCCAAGGTCTAATACTGTCTTCATTCTTCTGGGGCTACATGTGCATGCAAATTCCTGCTGGTGTACTCGCCAAGAGATTCGGCGGAAAACCCATCTTATTGGTAGCTTTGCTGGCAAATGGGTGTTTAACTGGTCTCTTCCCAACGTTAGCTAGTTTGGTGAGTAAATCTGGTCTCTTCCCAACCTTAGCTAGTTTGGTAAATTCTAGAACTATATTATTTATTCCATCTCATTGCACTCAAATATTATGATCTCATAAGAAATTCTGTTTAGTAAATTAATTGCTCTCTCTAGTCTAGATCATCAATGTTTGTTTTAAGTGCCTATTAATGTTTCATCAGTGGACTTTCTGAAACTCAAACTGAAACCATTTACTAGAAATAAACATTAACAGATTCTTTTGTATTATGATGAAGAGTCAGATCAGTTAATCAGGAAGCTTTGATTCCCAAGTTTACTAATCTTCTTCTCAGTAATCAAGCTAATTAACACCCTGAGCAATAAATAGGTCAGAATATAGGTACAAGAATTAATTCCACTTTCCTAACATACCATGTCCTTCGTCATGACAGACTGGGTCATTGAGATGATGCATCTCTCACAACTTAGATTAACGTTCTCTAATCCCTTCGTTATTCAGTTAGAGCAACTAGCCAGACCCTATCCATAACTTGGAAACTATTTGGAATGAAGGGTAGTAGGGATTTCGTTTCACTAGATTTTAGGATGGATGTTATGTATTTCTACTTATATGTATAATTTGATTGAGATAAAAACTTTTTAGCAAAAAATAAAACCGACTTCTAAAACAAAACACAAAGTGAAAAATAACTTTAATTTCGGAAGTCGGTGTCTTTCGTTTTGTATTTTCGTTTTTTGCCACCGACTTCCGAAATTAAAGTTATTTTTCACTTTGTAGTGTTTTGTTTTAGAAGTCGGTTTTATTTTTTGCTAAAAAGTTTTTATTTTTCACTTTTTAGTTGTGGAACCTACCCCACACAAATTCGAATACATAATTGAGCACAATAATTGTAGATATAGCCATGTAAATAACAGTGATAGGAAGTTATTAAAACATCATCACATCATCCATATAAAATAAGTGGGAAATATACGCATTATTGAAGCTAACTCAAAAACTCCCCAAGCAAAGTTAATAAAATTTATATGGGACCACCTCGGAGGTGTACCCTTTCAAACAAAAAAAGAATTTTCAAAATCGGTCCATCCGTCTTTGAGTAATCGCGTAACAAACATACAAAAAAAAAAAAACAAAAAAAATACAGACGAATTGAGAACCTCCTCCTTTTGGAAGTCGGTTAAAAACTTTACTTTTAATCTAATACGTTCAGTAAACTAGCACAAACTCACTTCCTACTTCTAGTAACGAATCGATAATCCTACTGACAGTTAAAATCGTGAGGTTAAATGATTGAATTAGGCGCCTTACCTCCTCAGAACCCCGCCGACGCACTATGGGACCAAACATTATTTTCCATCTCAAAAATGGTTTTGACGAAAGTCGTAAATCCATAGATTTATTTATGGTTTTATACTCTCAAAGGACGGAACTTACGAATAAATTACAAAAAAAAATTAAATAATTTAGTTTTACGTTTATAAAATGAACCTCAAACATTGGACATAAATATTTTCATGCCAATTAAATTACCGTAAAGGAAGTTCAACACAAAATTATTCGGAAGTTTTCCAAGGAAGCGTGTTAGTGTTATACATCATTAGATAGCTTAGAATGTACACTTTACAAACACGTTCGGTGTTTGTAAAAAAATATTTTTGTTTTATTTTTTAATATTTTTTTTAGTGAAGTAAAGAAAATTTAGTCTTTGTTTATTTCAATTGGAGTTTTCCTAGTTGCCGAAAGCTGCCGGTGTCAAGTTAATCACTCTATTAGAGACCTTATCTATTCAGTAATATGAGGATTAAAAAAAAACTTGCGCGTTTTTTGCGCCAGTGGTGATTTAGAAGCAATAATGTCAATCGGGGGAAAATAAAAAAATCCACGAAAATTACGGTTGTGTCTATCTTGTTTTTTTTTTCCATTTCTATGATAGAAGCATACATTAACAAATTATTAGACTACTATTATATTACTTTGAAAGAATGTTCCCATGACACTTGCTTGCGGTGATCACCTTAACCACAAGTATGATAAACTATATTGCTGCGGAAGTTCTATTTTTCTGTTGTGGTAATTAATTACAATCAGTACTGATTACACAATTTCGATGAGAACTGTCATAATCAATTGTCCCATGGTTTTTGCACAAGGCACTAATATATTGGTCCTTTATATACCCGTGTTTTCAGCGTACTATTCATCAAAGTGTTCAGATACTTCTTTTCAATAACAATTAACAGACAAAAAACATATATTACCTAACAATGAGTGAATTCGTTTGTGTTCGACGCGATCTTTGTGATCAAATAATAAGAGGGAAAAGTACTTCAGACCTGAAAAAATATTTGTTGGACAACTTTCAATTATCGGAATTTGACGTTAATACTGTAATAGAGAGTATTCAAAAAAATCTAACTTCAAGTTGCAACCAAAAATGGACCAAAGCTCAAAGAAAGCCAGACAGGTTCGAGAGCCTATACTCTAATTGGTTAAATGGTGAGTTTAAAGTATCACTGAATTCTTGCAGTACCTCAACATCTGAAAATTCTGGCTTGAATTCTTCTGGTGATCGTGGTAGACCAACAAAACCATATGACGAGTGTTCGGAAAACACAAAGAAACGAAAAAATATGGAACTGGTCCAGGAATATGGAATGGGACATGTCCGTAACGCTTATGTACAAGGTTTACGATCCATGGGTGAAAATGACGAAGCGTCGATTGTGACTATTATCAGAAATAAGGAAAAAGAAGAGAAAAAAGTAATTCTACAAAACATATTCAATCCAGATAATGCACTTTCCTTTACAAAAGAGGAGGCATTGAGTATGTGTATTGAAACAGATCTAACCAAAGCCCAATATGCGTACCTAAGAAAAAGGCTCGTTGATAAGAATTTAAGTTCTGTATTACCTTCGTATCAAACACTAAGTGAAGCAAAAATGGCTTGCTATCCGCCTGCATCCAGCATAACGGTGACAAATATAAGCGCAAAAATCAATCTGCAAGATCTCTTAGACCATACAGTCTGCCGTATAATAAAGATAACGTCAAGATCGACAAATTACAATCGTCTCAAGCTGTTCACTAAATGGGGATGTGATGGATCCTCCGGGCAAAGTGAGTATAAACAAACTCTACCGGAAGAAAACGAACAAATATCGGATGCTAATTTGTTTATAGTGTCCCTTGTACCACTGCGACTAGTAGACGAAGAAACTTCTGCAGTTATATGGCAGAACCCTACTTGCTCATCTGTTAGATATTGCAGACCAATTTCATTAGAATTTGCAAAAGAAACACCCGAAAAAACTACAGCGGTTGTCAGTGAAATTGAAGCCAAAATTAATCAATTGATTCCAACTCTTGTGTCAATAGACGACAAAGTCATCGAAGTTAAACATCAACTGTTTATGACAATGATTGATGGGAAAGTTGCTCAAGTGTTAACAAACACATCATCCAGTGCTACCTGCACTGTTTGTGGAGCAACTCCCAGACAAATGAATGATCTCTTAAAAGTTACAACGAGAGTTGAAAATGAAAATGCGTTTAAATACGGATTGTCGACACTAGACGCATGGATAAGATTTATGGAAATGATCCTTCATATTTCTTACAATTTAGGTTTTGAGAAGTGGTCTGCAACAACTCCAGAAAACAAGCAACTTAAAGAAGACAAGAAAAAATATGTCCAAAAACGTTTCCGAGAAGTGCTTGGTTTGCACATTGATAAACCACGTCAAGGTTCCGGTAACAGCAATGACGGAAATACGGCAAGGAGATTTTTCCAAAATTACCAATGTTCTGCAGAGATAACTGGAATTGATCAAGAGATTATATGTAATTCTTCAAACTATGTCATCGGGATTCCCTATAAACGCAGAAAAATTCGGCCAGTATACATTGATAACCGCGCAATTATATGTAAGCAAATATAACTGGTACTACATGCCATCTTCGGTCCATAAAGTACTTATACATGGTGCTAAAATAATAGAGCATTATGCAGTTTTGCCTATAGGACAATTATCCGAAGATGCCCAGGAAGCCCGAAATAAAGATTACAAGAAATATAGGTTACATCACGCTAGGAAGTGTTCCAGATCAGCAACAAACGAAGACGTTCTGCATATTTTGTTATATACATCTGATCCTTATATATCTAGCTTAAATAAACCAAGTTTTGTAATATCCAAAGAATTGTTTGACGAAGCTAAAGAATTGTTGAAAGTAGAAAGTGATGAATAGGTTAAGCGCTAAAAATTTTTTTTGTCATGTAATTGTTTGTTTAATAATAATAATTTAGTTTTAAACTTATTTTAAGAAAAAGTGTAAGTTTTATTGCTATTTTAATATAACTGTATATTTTTTTGTATAAAATTTCGTATAACATTATCTTTGTCATTTTTTTACGAAAAATATATAATTTTTAAAATGATGATGTTTGATTTCTTTTATTGCCTAGATATTCACAAATACGTGAAAAAAAATTTAAGGAGAAAAATCACAAAACAACAGACTTATCGATTTTTGAGATGGAAAATACCGGTTGGTCCCATAGTGCGACGCCTCTATGCGGTCTAAATACACACTTATGTCGTCTGCACAGTTCTATAATATTATTCGTTAGGTTTTTATTGTTATTTTAAACATATACACTCTAATATTTCGACGTTGACAGACGCACAGTTAAAAAAACCGGTTAAGAGCGAGTCGGACTCGCGCGCCGAGGGTTCCGTGCCATCATAATATCAATATTAAAAAAAGTGTTTTACTTAGAGACATCGTTTTATTTTTCCTATAATCTTTACATATACTACTATCATACAGAATAATTTCAGATTTTTTTATGCAAACTTCGGAGATAAGGAGGGGAACGGTATTTTTTTTACATTTTTCATCAAAATTCGAAAACAATGCGGCCCAAAAACAAAGAAAAAATCTTTGAGGATGTGCAAACATCGTTCTTTAATATGATACCTCACATGCCCTTGTAGCATCACTTCGAATTTTTAAGATCCCGTTTCAGACCCAGTTGCAAAAAAAATATACATTTATAATTCTTTCTTACTTACAAAATATGATAGTTTGGAAAAATCTTAAACTATTGCAAAATTCAAGTTGATAGCATTAATAGTTCTTGAGATATCCAGCTGTGACAGAAGGACAGACTGAGTCGGAACATAAGGGTTTCTTTCTACCATTTTGGTACGGAACCCTAAAAATCAAGTTATAGCACGCCTTGGTAAGTTTTAGGAACCGCGAGTCACGTTATAATATTCTCGCTTATCATCTGCCGAGGCTTAAAACTAAAGTTTATATTAATTTAAAATGCGAATGTTCCAGGGTGGCTGGCCGTTGGTGTGTGTGACTCGAGTGATGATGGGTCTCACCCAGGCGTGTCTGTTCCCAGCTAGTCACACGCTCCTCGGCAGGTGGTTACCAACCTGTGAGAGAACCACTTATACTGGCATCGTTTATTCAGGTAAGAAACAGACATAAAAAAAAAATACTAAATGTTGATGAAACTCATCTAAGTTCCAAAAAAAATCATAAATGAATTACTTAGGGCCGGTTTTTGATCCGTAGTTAACTCAATCAATGGTTAAACATAGTAAGTAACTAATGGTTGAATTTTGGCTAAATGTGAAAGGTATGAATGAAATAACATGAATGTATTCATTTTAACTCATTCATGTTCAAAAATAGTAACTAATGCCTTTTTGACAAACACATTTAGCCAAAATTCAACCATTAGTTAATATGTTTAAACATTGGTTTAGTTAACTATGGATCAAAAAGCAGCTCCTTACTTACAACACTTTTAACAACCTTTATCATTTTAAAAACAATTAAAAAAACCGGCCAAGTGCGTGTCGGGCCTAGCACAATGAAGGGTTCCGTATTTGGGATGAATTTATCCCAAGAACAAACTTAACATTGTAGTTGAAAAACATGTTCTCCCATAGAACGATATACGTCACGGTCAATTCTCCAACTGTAAAATTAAGTTTGTAATCACATTTTTTTTTTTAATGTGATAAAACTACAAATTAACAATATTCGGAATTTTTCCTTTACTTGTGCTGTGAGACCTTGCTTCTTGCCAAATTTCATGTTTCTAGGTCAACGGGAAGTACCCTACAGGTTCAAAATCTGTTGAAATCGCAAAATATGCGAAAATATGCGACATAAACGGTCATATCTTTTGATGATATAAACTTGATAACACTACGGGTTCCTGAGAAAAAGGGTCTTGACAGACAGACAGACGGATAACAAAGTGATCCTATATGGGTTCCTTTTTCTTTTTGAGGTACGGTACCCTAAAATACTATAAAATGGTGTGTTTCCCAAAAATATTCATATCTAATTATATTAAAATCAACTGCCGTGCATCAGTCTCGCAAAAACTCGAAAAATGTCCCGACTGTTTTCGGTATTTTTTTTTTTGTTTTGTGCCCTTAGAGGGTGGATAAAAAAGAAAATTAAGAGAAACCAAAAGGAACAACCGAAAAATCAAAATTGAATTTTTTACAGGACGTCTGACGGGTCAGATATTAAGTAAATAAAAGTAATCAGAACAAACTTCAGAACAGATTGTCGGCAATTAGTACTTACAACTTAATAATACTCGTATTAGCGTAAGTTTGCAAAAGTAAAGCGTGTTATAAACCTTAAATAGGGTGTTTTTTGTAGAGGAGAGAACTTTAAATTGAAATAAAACGCAGAATAATGTATTTAATGGGCTTTATTTGATAGATAATTTAATGCACTTAATGTTTAAAAATGATTTTGGGCATGTGGCCGCCGCAGCCGACGCGTACATGGTGTAATCTGGAGGTCAATTTTTCACACACTCTTCGCAGTAAATCAGGCTGTTTTTCGGCAATAATGTTGGCATCGAATGTTGGCATCCAAGTGCTCAATTTTACTGGTTTATCTGAGTAGACATGCGATATTACCTATCCCCAGAGAAAATAAAGTAATGGCTTCAAATTGCACGAACGAGGTGCTCAGATTTCGTGATTCCTTTAGTAAATTAAGCCAATAATGAAGTTAAGTTTTCAGTAAACTAGTTAGATGTTGGTGTCAGCCGCGGCAGTCACATGCCCGGAATAATTTTCAAACATTAACGGCATAAAATTATCTATCGAATAAAGCCAATTTCATGGATATTAGAAAAAAAAATTCTGTGTTTTATTTCAATTTAAAGTTCTCCCTTCTATAAACACCCTATACATGTTTAACAACACCTATTTTTACACCATCCCTAATAAAACAATACCCTAAGTAAGATAATCACTTACCATTAAAGATGTAGGACCCCTTGAAAATGTAAAACACACAATATCCTCTATGCAGACTAATAAAAATAAAACTTTTTTCTCCAGGAGCACAAGTAGGCACAATAATAGCGATGCCTCTATCAGGATTGTTAGCTGAAACAGGATTAGGCTGGAAGATGATATTCTACGTGACTTCCGCCATCATGTTCCTGACGGCAGCATTGTGGTACTGGTTCTCTGCCAGCTCTCCCGGAGAACACTCCATGATGACTGAGGAGGAGAAAACTTATATTGAAATGGGACTTGATACCAGTACAGAAACTAGGGTAAGAGACTCAGTTATTGCTAAAAACCAACTACAGAAAAATATAAGCGTAAATTCATCACTTCACTCATTGTTAGTATTATCATACAACTTTTAAAGCCATAGGAAATATAGGATAATATGAAGCAAAACAAAACAAAGGCAGATCAAAGAAAACGGTATTTAATTATGATCTCTGGGGGCCTAGACAAAATGTCTTTTCTGTAAGCGTTAACGCCAACGGAAAGATTAAATTGTGTGGAGTTGAGAGCTTTAGAGATGTCACGTAACTGAGTGCCTCTTTGACAAACGCAAATGCTATTTATGACAGGCCAGCTGGCGTGGTTGTTTAAGATACCGCCTATCATGTCGCAGGTCGTGGGTTCGATTCCCATCCAGGGCAAACATTTGTGTACATGAACATGTCTATTCTGTTTGTCCTGAGTCTGAGTGTATGTAGTATATCAGTTATCTGGTTTCCATAGTACAGACGCCAGCACATCAAGCTACTACAATCTGTCATATTTCTTTAATAGATTTTCGACTTTATTGCTAAAGAATTAGGTTCAAGGTTGATTGGGAAAATCTGGCAGTTTCGGGTAGGTTGACCTGCTGGTGTCTGTACAAGCTCTGCTTAGTTTGGGATCAGATGACCATGTGTGAAATGTCCCGGGATATTATTATTATATTATTATTATTTGGGCGGTTCCGCAACACGCTACATTAGCAGGAACTCGGACCCTCACGCTAACAGTTTTAAATGTAAGCTGACATTTTTGTGTGTTTATTTCAAATTAATCAATCTTGACAACTGCTACAAACTATTCCATAGACTTATAGTGTTTCGTGCGACGCCGGTATTGCCAGCTTTATTTTTTAGGGGATCATACCAAACATTAGGAAAAATAGTATTTTGCTAATAACTCTAGAATAAAAATAGTATGCATTGAAATTTTACTAATACTAAACATTTAACATACGTACAGACGCCAGCACATCAAGCTACTACAATCTGTCAGATTTTTTTAATAGATTTTCAACTTTATTGCTAAAGCATTAGGTTCAAGGTTGATTGGGAAAATCTGACAGTTTCGGGTAGGTTGACCTGCTGGCGTCTGTACATACGTACATACGTACTTAAATACGAAATAGTAGTATAATTTCAAAACAATATTTAACATTTAGGTTTTTCTAAAGTGAGTGTGGGACAGAGGGTTTAAAAGAAATATTGCACGCGTTCATAAAAAATACAAAGAACAAGTTTATGGCTCGTTCAAGTCTGTTGTATATGATGTTTTATATCTCGAAAATAAACTCGACGTTGTTTTTCTCTTGAATAAATAATAATAATACAAATTTATTGCTAAAAAGATTAGTAAGTTTTTACATTGGCTTCAAACTAGGCAAGCGTATCTTGGTTATGAAGATTGAAAGATTTGGAAAGATCGTATAATTTGCGTTTGATTTTGAATATAATATACCGTATAAATACTATTTAAATTGTACGGTTGGCAACACAGTGGAAAAAGGCGCTTCATTATTTAGCAATTTAGTAGCAGTCTCGTGACATCTCTGTCAACAAACAAATTATTTACGTTGGCGTTAACGCTTACAGAAAAGGGATTTTATCTAGGCCCCCTGTAGTGATATTCTGTACAAATCTCACCGTGAAAACTTAGGTGAGGTGAGCGTGGAGTGAGCTGTCAATAGTGTCAACCCCATAGTATCGGGTGGAATGGCAGCTCACCTCAAACTCGCTTCACCTAAGTATTCACGGTGAGATTTTTACAGAATAGACCTGCAGATCAGAAAGTAAATCTCTTATGTTTATATACAAATTTGATACTTTAGGTATTGTACAGTATTGTTACGTTGGACTTAAACATAACTGGCGAATAGTGGGTGTACTATAGATATACCTCTGCCTAACCCGGCGAGGGTTACAGGCGTGAAGTTATGTTATGTTAACATTGATAGTAATTACTTTAATAATAGAGTTGTGTTTTGTATTTCAGCGTAACCAACCAACACCTTGGCGTGAAATATTCCGCACACCAGCTCTATGGGCCATCGTGGCATCACACGTTGGTGGCAGCGCCGTCTTTATTTTATTCTTCGTGGATCTCCCCACTTATTTGGAAAGAGGCATGGACATTTCACTAAGGAATGTAAGTGTTATGCCCTCTTTATCGTCTAGATTTGGCAATGATGCCTCTCAGATCAATTTAATTGTAAGATTATTCATGTTTTTGACTAAGTTTATACCTACTTAAGAGAAAGTTTGAGCTTTTAAGTTATTTTAGAATCTTACGCTTGGACAGTTAAGCAGAGTTGAGAATTGAGGGTTTTGTAATTTGGTGAGTTGGTGTTACCTAATGCCTAAACTAAAACATAATTACCTAATTAGTCTGTTTCGTTTCAGAGTGCCACATTATCAGCGTTGCCATTCGTAGGCATGTGGGTGGGTTCCATTGGATCTGCTACAATAAGTCAGAAGATATACAATAGCGGCTGGTTACAATTAGGAACTTGTAGAAAAATATTCAACTCATTCGGTAAGTTAGCTTTAATTCAAAATTAAATCTTTTCAGTTATTTGTTCATATCCTATTTAACTTCCTTCAAATTGCAAATATATATTATGCTTTTTCAAACGAAAAATTCAAATTCAAAGTATTTTATTGCTCATAAACAGAGATCGGAATAGGTAGAGCATAAACACCTAAACTTTGAGGAAAGAAGTAACAAGAGTGGGTAATACTTCCTATAAAATCCCGGAATGATAAACATGAAGATTATAGTCTCGGGATAAATCCGATTGAGAGATTGCGATTTATTTATTATTTACTATAAACATTTAATTTGTTCCGAATGTATTCAAAGTGAAATAAATAGTTCACAATTTCTTAAATCCCGAGATTTAACCGTCATGTTTATCATTCCGGGATTTTATAGGAGGTATTATCCACTCTTGTTACTCCTTTCCTCAACGTTTAGGTATTTATGCTCTACCTTTGTCGGTCTCTGTATATAAACCTACATGAGTAGGTACTTATGAAACGTCAGAAGCTAGGAGCACAGTTCCAATTGGCCATTTCCAGTTTTTGGCGGATTCCACCAACTTCTCTTATTTAGAACCGGATAATACTTTTTCCTTACATAGTTTTATTTTTCAGCTTTATTCGGAGGAGGTCTTGGCATCATATCACTGGCGTTCCTGGGCCCCGATCACAAGAACATTGTTGTCGCCATATTAGTTTTAGTGTTTTTCCTGTATGGATTCACCTCTGCTGGATTTATGGTAAGGAAACTCTTCATGTCATTGTATTCATTTGAAACATATTCATCTAAAATTTTGCAGTAGAAGTTTACCTACTGCAAAATTATGTATTTTGCTTGATATTATTATTCTTTTCAGGTAAACCACTTGGATCTGTCACCGCAGTTTGCAGGCGTGCTACTATCACTAACCAACTTTGCTGGAGGTATCGGCAGCATCATAACTCCAGTCATGACTAGTTTTATTCTACGAAATGATCCAGTAAGTAGCAGTTCGCTATTGACCATTTTGCTACTAACAAATATCAAATCTTACAAGTCTAAATTACAAGTTCTGTATTTTGTTTTATTTTTTAAACTGTGTAGGAAGCAAACTTCTGTCGATTTAGATGATTGTATTATCTACAAGGCTTCTTTTTACAATAAATTTTAATTTTGATTTTATTTTTATTTAATTTAATTTAATATCGTTTAATTTATTCTGATTTGATTTAGTTTGATTCAATTTAGGTATTTTGATTTGATTTAACTTTAATTCCATTTAATTTAATTTGACTTATTTGGATTTTATCTTATTTAATTTGATTTCTGTTAATTTATGTTTGGCAATGGGTGTAATTACCTGAAATAAATATTGTTATTGTTTTCAGTCTGACATCAGTCGCTGGCGGATAGTTTTCCTGCTTTTTGCCTCTATAGGCATCGGATCTAATCTCATCTACGTCATATTCGGTAGCTCAGACCGACAGCCCTGGGATAGCCCTGCCTACAAAGATAGGAGGAAAGCTGATCCAGGTATTTTTTGTTGTTATAGCGCTAGTTGTTAATACCTTCAAAGACCAAAATTTTGAAAGCTTTTGAAACAAAATAAAGTGCCTATAAATAAATGAAAAATTTATTTTACAGAGGAAATGACACCAGTATTTGGCAAGAAAAGTGAGAAAGAATAAGAAGCAAACAAACAATAAAAAACTCAAGCAAGATTGAATGAAAATGATGTCAGCAGCGTACAGCTGCTTGAACTATATTCCCTTGATGACTGAGATCATGATCCTAATGGATTGAGTAAAACAAAGCAATTTATAATAATAAAATCATTGGGAACACTCACTCGTTCAAAAGCCTTGAAATTCGTTAGAAGACATTCGAAAAGGCAAAGAACTGTAAGAAGAATTAAAGATGAATGCAAGAGTGTTTCTAAGTTAAGCATTCAGCGGAATCATAATATATATGATGTATTGACTTATAACTATTTGTTTAGTACCTAAGTTTTTTTTTTTTTGTAAAAAACTAGTCTTATTATTATAGTTGGTATCAAAAAAGATACAAAACCTCCCTTGCCGCATTATTAACTTCCAGAGGAAATAAATGTGATTAAAGTCCTTAAAGGTTTATTTACGAGTAAACAGGTGAACAATGTAGTAGGACATTAGAGATAAAAGTTTTAAAATTAGAGATAAATTATGGGAATTTATAAATGTTTTTAATTCAAATGAAATTCTTTGTCGTGTTAAAGTAAAGAGTGCAGTTGCAGATGAAATTAAGAGTAAAAGCGTGGCTGGGCGCGAACAGAATGGTAGTATTCATGCATAGAAATGTGGCTACAAAGAGGGTAGACACATTAATATAATTGAGATGAGAGCACTTGGAGAATATGTGGAACTTGTTATAGCAAACAGAGGGAAAAATTGTCGTATTTTTGTAATAAAATTATAGTGTTTAGAGGTAGCTACCTGTTTTAACATAATTTACACGTTACAAAAGAAAACCAGTTAATTAATCCTGGTTGGTTGGTTGGTTTAGACAAGTTGGCATTTCTCTATTATTAAATTGGTATTTTATTACCTTTTAAATCTAATATTCTGTTTTAAATCCCTGATCAGCTGTAGCGGTTCAGGAGTATAATCTATACATATAAGAAAATCGTAGTTAAGTCAAAAGTGTACATTGAATATATATATATTTTATTTGTAATTTTTTTAGGTCTGGGACCGATCCTAATGCAGAAAATATTGTTTTTAGAAGTTTCTGTTTGTCTGAATGTGTGTATGTTCCAGCATCACGCAAATACTACCGGATATATTTTGTTTAAACTTTGCATAGATATTTCCTATAAGTTTGGTCAGTCTATAGGATATAAATTATCACGCTATTTGCTATGGCGGATGAGCAGTACTACTTTACGTTCGCATTTTTCTATAGTTAACAGCAAATTGTAAAAAGACGAGCCAAAATGTTTGAATATTGCAGATAATTAGGTACATATTTAACCTTTTAAATGATTATCATCACGATATATCTTTATTGGAGCTAAGCACTCAATTATGACATATGGGTAATAGAGGCAAGTATATACCTTAACCGTTGTCGCTACAAGAAAACGGTTTAAGACGCATTCACAGATTTAGAAAAAAAAAATACAGTCAGCAAGAAAATGATACCACTTTTCGATTTGGCTAATTTTGGTTTTAAAATATTTATAATAGTTCAAATTAGATTCCTACGGAAAGAAAAATTGGAAAAATTTCCCGGAAAATTGGAGAATCGGAAAAACTGAACGTCTTTTATGTATAAATTATTGAAAATTGGACAATGTCTGTCTGGTCAGCTAGTGCTTAGTAACAATACATAACACAACTAACTATTTATCCTAATAATATCCTAGGACATTGTTTATATCATGTACAAAATTAAATGACTAAATAACTAACTATAATTATATACAAATAAATACAAAAACTAGAAAATTTTGGCGTCGAAGTACACGGTCGCATCGCTGTCATCTGGAAACATGCCCAGAAGACTGGCAGCAGTGCCACGTTGAATGGCATTGCTATTTTTCACTGTGTAGTGTTTTTTAGAAAGTTTAGGCCTCTTCTGTAATCTTTGGTCATAATAAAAATAAATATCTGTGGTCTGGTGACTCATCATCATCATCTACCTAGCCTTTTCTCAACTATGTTGAGGTCGGATTCTAGTCTAACCGGATGCAGCTGAATACTAGTATTTTACATGGAGCGACTGCCTATCTGACCTCCACAACCCCGTTGCTGGGTAATACGATACTCCTTGGTAAGACTAGTTGTCTGACTTTCGGGCTTCTGACGACCCGCAACGATTGTCAAAAATCCAAGAATGACAGCCGGTACCAACGGCTTAACGTCTCGGTATGAAAAGATCCATCACGAACCGACCCATCCACGAACCCACCATGGCAAGCGTAGCTTAACCTGATCGATCGACCCGAGCTGCTGTTATTACTTAGCCACGAGCCCTTAGGTAGGTTATTAATGAGAAATACCGTGTATTTACAATCTACTGTTATATTATTTACTAATAGATGTTCGTCGGGAACAATCTGTAAGAACGCAGCAGTCAGTATATCTGTGTTGTGCCATCCATTAGCTAGCATATGCAGGAGCGCAGGTGTTCAATCTACTATAGATAGACAACTATAAACAAAAAACTTTGCAAGCTATGAGAAAATGTTACTGAAGGCTGCGGGTGTCGATGTCGAACTCAGGACGAGCTGCTTCTCACACGGACATCTGTACCTACGTAGCTTGCACCTGACTTTCTTCATATTTTTGCTGCTGAGATCAAAACTACAAACGTAGACTATAGGGAAGTTATATAAAAATTGACTGCTATTTTAGCATACTGTGGTATTTTACGACTTCCACGCGAATAATAAAATGGGCTGTGTTAAGTTTAATTAATATTGTTATTTTTGTATGTATAAAAATAAATAAATTTTAATAGAATAGAATAGAATAGAATAGAATCGTTTATTTCTGAGTACATGGTACACGAAGATCTTAATATTAGAAGGAATCACATATACTACCTTCGCCGGTGTAGAAATATTAAGTGAGTAGGTATCTAATTTACAAATTCACATAATAATTATGTGAATTTGTAAATTAGATACCTATAAATTTTTTGATCTTATTTAACATTGCATGAACTATAATTATTATAGTTCATGCAATGTTAAATAAGATCAAAAAATTTAAATTAATTGTGACAGTTTTTAAATAAATATTATAATAAATATTAAGAAAAAGAGAAAGGTGTTTCATTGCAACAATAATTTCTGATCTAAAATATATTAAGTTCATAACTTCATTTTTTATAAACATTATTGTAAATAGTTATAAAAATAAAATAATACTATAGGAAATCAATATTTTGATTTTAGTGTGGTTCTGCGTGTCTCCTCTGGACTGTCGCATGGCAACACATAGGTCGATAAGAAAAATCCTTTATATAATATGTACATAAACGTATCTTATATACTTATATATATGAACGTAAAAAACTGTCATCCAATAACGACCGCGGGCTTACAGTGGTTGTGAACCTATGGGGTTCGGTTGACATTCGAGCACACGTTGACATGATATATATGCTGTTTTGTATTGTATATAACTGACGTCTGACGGGGTAAATTGTGTATTTTTTATTTACCAGCTTCTGCCCGCGACTACGTTGGCGTGAAAGTCTTAAGACACCGCAAATTCTAAAATAATAGCCACATTTTTATAAAACTTGGTTTGTAGTTTTGGTCTCAGCAGCCAAAATATGAGGAGTCAGGGCTGGTGACGTGGGAGCAAGCGACGTACAAATCCGTGTGGGAAGCAGCTCGTCCTGAGGTATTACCCACAGCCTTCAGTGGCGAATGCAATCGCTTGCGAAGTTTTTCGTTTTTAGTATATCGTTCCTGTGTTTCTGCATATACTTTCTAATGGCAGACCACTGATACGCTGACTGATGCATATTTACAGATTGTTCCTGACGAACAGCTGGCACTCAAATAATATAATATCATTATTATAACAGTACAGTTACACGCGGGATTTCTAATTTTCTAATCATAGATAATTATTTGTTTTTATAATAATGAAAGTTGGCAGAAGCAGTCTAAACTCTATGTTTTTCTGTGTACGTTCTACGAACTATTATAAAATAATATATAGGTAATATAATAAATAAATAAATAAAATAAAAATAAAAAATAAAAATCATTTAGTTTCAGGCGTCGACGGCCCATAGCGTGTTAGTAACTAGCACAATCTTAAAAATCTTAATAACTATGTTAGTACGAGTATGTAACATTTAGGCAACCATGAACACAAAAATAAAACAAAAATAATGTATAACAAAATGTAGTACAACAAATATCAATCGTTGTTGGGAACCGAACTTAGGTTTGTAAAGCTGCCGTCGAACCTTCAAGCTATTTGCTTTGTTGAAAGTTAAAAATAGCCATTCTTAATTATGTCATGATTCACTGCTTAGCTATTTATAGATACATCGGGATGATAATAATTTAAAGGGTTAAATCTCTAAGTATCTGCTATATTATTATTAATCAATTTATTTCAGATGAAATCAATCCATACAATTACAAATTATCAAAATCCATAATAAATAATATTCCTTCCCTATTGAGCCTAGTGAAGTAATGAAAAAAATTCGACTGTTGTCATACACTGTTACATTAATGTATTCTCTCTCATCTCAGTCTCATTTCCGACTTTTCTATTACTCAAAATGCGCGAATGGGCGACGTCACGCTGAACTAGCTGCTCGAAGGCTCTGTCCATGTCCGGGGTCACCAGTATAGAGGTATGAGGAACAGGGTGTAAAGTTCACTCATCCTCCATAGAAAAGGGAGGATCCTCCGAGCAGACGGGTGTTGTGTCTAGTGGGTTACTGCCCGGCTATTGATGTCGGGACGTTGTATATATGCAAGTCGCGCGGTAAACTCTGATTGCGCGATGCAGGATTCTGCGTGACGTCAGTGTGATGCGTAGTTCACACGTGGCGATGTAGATGCCGCCACATCAGGAACACATGCTCAATTCAATCTTATTCAATTTTGCATCGTGATTGAAATTTCGGTCTTTGTCTGAGACAGTTATATCAAGATACAGCTAACTACATATTGAGCTATCAAGCTATAAAATCCACACAGGATGTACCTAATAATTTCCCCAAGAAAGCAGTACTTTAACAAAATCTTAGACACATAATATTGTATATCTACTCAACCTCTTTGTAATTTACATGATATTAAAAGATTTAAAAAGAGTTACTATAATTAAATGAGAGTAATTTCAGTCTGTTTCACAACTAAGACTTGATTTGTCGATCATATAAGTTGGCTTATATTGCTTAAAACCATTGTGATTCTATATAATCAGAGAATTCACGTACGTAGGTTTGGCTTTTATAATAATAATTATTTATTTATTTGAGACTTAGTACTAGTCCATAGTTTTACACTCATATATACACACTCATATAAATCAAACTAAAACAGATAAAACCCGAAATAAAATTGTGCACTCGTATAAGTAAAATCCCAATAATAATAATTAAAAATGTCAATAAATATAAAAATGTCAGATTCATAATAATAATAATAATATCCTAGGACATTGTTCACACACGGTCATCTGATCCCAAACTAAGCAGAGCTTGTGCTATGGAAACCAGATAACTGATAAACTACATACACTACTTTTTTTTTGTAAATACATACTTATATAGATAATTACACCCAGACTCAGGACAAACAGACATGTTCATGCACACAAATGTTTGTCCTGGATGGGAATCGAACCCACGACCAGCGGCATGGCAGGCGGTATCTTAACCAACCACGCCATCTGGCCTGTCAAATAATAATAGTAATAGTAGGTAATATTGGTAACTGGTTAACAATTCTACCTGCCCCAAGCCCGATATACGGGTGCATGTAAGGCCTGCCAGTGCTGCATGTAAGGCCTGCCAGTGCTGCATGAAAGGCCCGTCCAACCTCTTGGCAACTTGGCTCTTGGCAAAGACTGTTGCCGCTGCCCCGCACTCTACTCGCTATTGAGGGCGCCCTCTTGCGCAAACAAACAGTCTATGCGGACGCTCGCGAACATGCCCGATGCGCTGCAGAAGCGAGGCAGCCGCAGCAGTGCCCTCAACGCGTTATTATATTGAACGCGGAGAGCGCTGTAGGATTTCTGCAAATATGACACCCACAGACTACTCGTATAGAAAGATGTGCAGTAGGCTCGAAACAAGGTGATCTTCACATCCTTAGAGCTACGAGCAAACCTGCGGGCAATCATATTCGCCCTCACCGACAGCGTCTTCCTTGGCAAAGGCATTTTAGACTGCCTCTCGGGTATTGAATTTTTTCCCTGCCAAGGAGTTGTCCAAATTTTGGAAAAGTAGAAGTCTGTCGGCGCAAGGTCTGGTGAGTACGATGGATAACGCAAAACTTCCAACCCTAGCTCTTGTAGCTTAGAGACCGTCTGTCGTGCCATATGAGGTCGAGCGTTGTCGTGTTGGAGCAGCGGGGACGAGCGATCAACCAAGACTGGCCGGAGATTTGCGAGCTTCTCCATCATTGTGTCCAGTTCCTCACAGTACACATCCGCAGTAATGCTGGTGCCATTTGGTAAGACGCTGTGATAAATTAATAATAATAATAATAATATTTATTTATTGCAGTCAAATACACACATAAAAACACAAGCATTACACAGAAGACTATTTAAATGCTAGTTTTGTTGAACTCTGGTACCCAAATTAAGATTAAACTTGTGTTATGGGTACCAGGGCCCTCGCAGTTATTAATCTATTACAATTTCATACATAGCTACTGAGCGGAACGTGTTCACGTGATTGATGTTATACATATAATAATTATAACTATCCGTTAGTATTGTGAAAAGTGCGTTGTGTGTGTGTGTGTGTGTGTGTGTAATTATGTGAGTAGACTATGCGTGTACGTGATTGAAGTGTACGGTAATGTAGGGTATAGGTTCTCATTATAGTGTTGATAATTTAAGGAGGTTTTCAGTTTCATCATATGGTTTATTCTGAAGCCAGTTTGATACCTTTTTTTTACATTCGTATCTGGTGAGTGGATAGATATTGCAATATTTATTTATTTTATTATATAAGTGACATCCAATCACATTGTGGTGCCGTGCAGCCAAGGAGCTACGATAACGTTGGGCTTGACATACTACGTACGAGAGGCGCTTTGTTGTTATAGCTTTGTCGTATTCTAGAGTGCTGTGCTTCCTCAAAACTGTTCCCAGGACAAATAATTGCCTCACAGATAAAGTTTGACAGTCATGCATGAGCTGAACTGTCGGATACCTGAAGGGTTTAAAAGACGTGACTTTAAGTACAGCCCTCTGTGCACGTTCTAGAGGCAGTAAGATCGTCTTTGCAGCACCCCCCACACGGTTATGCAATACGTCAGGATAGACTGACACAAGGCACAATATACCATCCTAAGAGTGTTGAGTTCCAGAGAATAGCGAAGTTTTTTGAATATATAGATCGTCTTTCGAACTCGATCTGCAAGAACCATTAGGTGATGTTTCGAGCTAATAATAGGATCAAGGTATTTTACTTGGGTAGACCAACACTATACCACTAAGCAGTGACCATGACTTTTTTAGGTGTAAGTTTTCGTTTGGGACATTGCCTGGACCCTAGGCGTTGAACCAACATGATAACCGCTTACGATTATCAAAAAGAATCCATTTTCCATCGCAAGTGACAACGCGGTTCAAACCTCCTTCGTTTCTGTGTCTGCCAAGCAACGCAAGGCCGTCGCGTTGGCGATCGTTCAGTTCCTGCGGCACCCACTTATCAAGTTTTTTTACGCAAATGGACCAATATTGTTTTGAAGCTAACGTTGAAAGCTGCTGCTAATTCAACCGTAGATTGAGTATCGCCAGCTTCCACTATCGTCTTTAATTCGTCGTTGCTGACTTTAGTTTACGGATGACCACGGGGTAAATTTTTAGATGAAAATTTCCATGTCGAAAGCGTTCAAACCAATAACGTGTCGTGCGTTCGTTTGTAGTGTTCACTCCGTACAAGTAATGAATGTTGCGAGCCGTTTGTGCGGCATTGCTACCGCGACGAAACTCGTGTTCCATAATTACTTGTATTTTTATCGTGTCCATATTGATGAAAAAAATACAAATGTAGTGAAAACAAAACACTAATCAATAAACAAATAACTGAATTTGAAAATAGAATTCCATGTTTTTACAGCAAAATTCATTTGAATTTAGAATTTATTGCCAATAATTATTTATTGAATGATTTAGAGAAAATAATAGGTTTTTACCTATGAAGTTGCCGTTTTACAATACTGGCCATTTGAAAACTGTTGAGGTTGCTAAGTGGTTGTGGTGAGGAGAGTAAATAAAATGCACAAGTCCGTAAAACCAGTCTATTCGATATTCACGTTAACAGGGATAATACAGTGTACACAAGTTACTGTTTCGGCGCGGCGCAAACGACTGCCGGCTGAACCATATGCGCGGGGGAACATTACCATTTGCAGCGTTAGCACATTGCTGCCTGTAGTCCCTACATACCTCCCCCCTTTAAAAAAAATAACTGTTGGTCTCTTATATCCTGCTGTCCTGTCTTGGCATCATTGTGGCCTGTTACCAACAACACAAACCCTGCGGTGTGACCTACGATCGAACAGCAAAATATAATTGACCCATACCTACATTTATACATTGTTATACATTGTTAATCTTAATTATGTTGCTAATAATTGTTATCGCTAACACTTTTTGAAATACAATAGATTCTTTTAACATTACAAAGTTTTCTTTTTACCACTTCTACATTTCTATTTTCAATACACTGTTCACTTAACTCTAAAACTTATAGTTATTACATATCCGCCTACCATACAATGTTATCCCTGTGCCGTATTTTGCGTTTCCGGTACTGTTGGTCTTACGCGTATGAATCTCGTGGGATAGCCGACTGCTGGGTCGCTGTGGTCGCGGGCCCTGCTGGCCATATAGTTGTCAACTCTTTTCTTATCCATTTCTTAGTACCGGTACAACATTGTCTTCCGCACAAACAAATCGTCAGAATGGATAGGACGATGGCGATCACTATAATAATTATACCATAGTTCTCTATTTTAGTTTCTAAGTCTCCGACATGTTTCGCGTTATTAGCTCCCTGTTGGGCGATTATGACTTCCTCGTTTTTAGTGTTATAGTTTCCCATTTTTGTTAAATTTTAATTTTATTATTTATACGACCGGTACTTAGTATTATGTTTCGTTTGTTCTAATGATTCGCAAAATTTGGCACAGTGATTTAAACGTTGCTATAGATCTAATTACAATAAGCTATGGTAGCAAAAATCGCACCGGTGGCTTTACACGGCGGCCACTGCGCGTGGTTCGTTCTATAGGCGGAAGCGATTTATCCTCAGTAATTTCAATATTATTGTCTAAACGTTTCTGCGCGCAATCTGTGTCAACATTCTGCTCAACGTCTTGTAATAAATACGCGGGCTTTAGTCTGTCTATTGATAAATCGCTTTCTCTATTTGACAACTGTACTCTAAAAACTTTATCATTTCTACTTATTACTCTGTATGGGCCGTGGGTAGTCTGCAATTGCCTTAACTTTGTCTGGTATCGGCTTGATTCCATTCTGCGTAACTTCGAAACCTAGGAATTCTACTCTAAACTGACGTAATTCGCTTTTTCCTAAATTTATGGTTATTCCCGCTTCACTGAACCGTTTAAATAGCTTACGGAGATGCTCCTTATGTATGTTTTCATTGTCTGAAGCTACAATTACGTCATCGATGTAACAAAAAAGTGCTGACTTACCATCTGTGTTCTCTATGCGCTCTATACCTCTTAGTACGTGTTGGTCCATGAACCTCTGAAATGTTTGTGCTGCGTTCCTCAATCCGAACGTCATGCGTGGAAACTCCCAGAGACCAAAAGGGGTTGCTATGGCCGTTTTTTCGATGTCCTCCGCTGCAACTGCTATGTTATGATACGCCCTGTTTAAATCGAGTCGCGAAAACCAAGTTTTACCTGCTAAAATGTATGTGAAGTCACTTACTCGGGGAATGGGGTAACGGTCTGGCTTTGTTATTGCGTTAAGCGCTCTATAATCTCCACACGGGCGTAATTGCCCGTCCTTTTTAGGCACGACGTGTAACGGACTAGACCACTCGCCTTGCGACGGTCTGCATATCCCTAACTCATGCATTAGGTGAAATTCCTCCTTTACTTTATTATAACGGTCCGGCGGTAGCGGCCTTGGACGCGCGTGTACCGGGGAGCCGTTTGTTACTATGTGGTGTACTACTGCGTGGGCGGGCGATTCTCTGAACGACATTGGTTTAGTAATTTCCGCGAATTCTTCTAACAAATCCCGATAGGGATTATTAATATTATCTTGTATGCTCTTAACCGACGCTTCGTCGTACCGTATGACTGACCCATTTGCCTTTAAATTAGTCAAACTATCTATAAGCCTCTTATTATGTAAATCTATCACTAATTTATGTGACTCTAAAAAATCAGCACCTAAAATTGCTTGTTTGACATCGCTTACAATGAACGGCCATTTAAAAACTCTGCGTAAGCCTAAATTAAGTTCTAGTACCTTTATACCGTATGTTTTAATCTCCGTGTTATTTGCAGCGTACAGCTTATAACCGCTTTCAGAACGCACACAATTTTTAACACTATGCACTGGTAAAACTGAGACGTTCGCACCTGTGTCCACTAAAAAACTGATTCTCGACTTCCGGTCAGTTACGCATAAACGATGGTTCTGTGTTGCGGCCCCGCTGTCTCCCACCGAACAGGACAGCACCGACCTCAGTTTCCCGCCGTTGAGCCTTCTTTCCAATTGCACGGTTTCGTGCACCTCCTTGCTTGCTTCCCGTACATGTAGTGGTAGCTGCACAACCAATCTGGACTCTCTGGGGTGCGGCGTGGCCCTCTTGATCTAGACTGCGATCTGCGCCGGTTTCCTCGTCCCCTACTGCGTCCACGTATTTCGTTTACTTCTCTTCGTAGCTCCTTCATTTCGGTGGTCATTTCGCTAATCAACGATGCTACGTCCGTTGCTGCTGAAGATGATGTTGTCGCAGAGATGGTGGCTACCTCTCCATTGTTTAAATTCTCCATGATTTTATCTGCCATTTCGGCCAGCTTGTCTAATTTTTGGTCTTGACATACCGAAAGAACGGCCTTCAATGATCCCGGTAGGCGCGCAATCCATAAGCGCTGTAAGGCCTCTGGAGATATTTCGGTGTTTTGCGCCAGCTCTGACATCCGCCGCAATAGGTGTGAAGGGCGTTGAGTGCCCAGGTCCATTTCTCCGACTAATTTTTGAAATTGTCTTTCGGCACTTTCTTCGTAGGCCGTCAGCAGTCTGTGCTTCAGTGTGCCATATTTGTTCTCTGTGGGGGGTTTATAAATCAAATCGCTAACCTGTTGTAGTGCATCCCTGGTCAGCCTCGCTATTACCAAGTGGAATTTCGCTGCGTCCCCCTGCTTTTGTGGTTCCATGGCGGACTCGAACTGTGCGAACCACATCCGCGGCATGTCGGTCCAAAACATAGGAATACGGTCTGTGACGTTTATGCTGGCCACTTGGCCTGCTGCTGGTGGCGGTGTCTACATCGTGGGACCCTTGAAATTCCCGTAGATAGGTCCCAAGTCCACGGGGAGTCGTTCGCCGCGCCTATTTCCGCACTACTTATACACTTGCTGCTTACTGTTCGTTTACACTAACGCACTGTCCGAATTTATCCTACACAACCACGTCGCTAATAAGATCACGTCGGGGTCACCAATGTTGAGGTTGCTAAGTGGTTGTGGTGAGGAGAGTAAATAAAATGCACAAGTCCGTAAAACCAGTCTATTCGATATTCACGTTAACAGGGATAATACAGTGTACACAAGTTACTGTTTCGGCGCAGCGCAAACGACTGCCGGCTGAACCATATGCGCGGGGGAACATTACCATTTGCAGCGTTAGCACATTGTTGCCTGTAGTCCCTACAAAAACGTAATTTCATTTCATCATTTGAAACGCCTATAATCCGCATGAGTATGATTTAGATCTGTCTGTAGGAGTATTCCTACAGACAGATCTAAATCATACTCATGCGGATTATAGGCGTTTCAGTAAGGCCCCTTCACTTCCAAATCAAAAGTATACCTTCCAGTACTACTCTAAAAGTAAGAATGAATTTTGGTTTGAAGTCATTGTTTTTCGGTAAAAACCCTAATAGCAGACAATGCCCTGCGAATACAATATAACAATGCCTTCAGGGCGCTGTTGACGCTTCCACCTTACTGTAGTGCGTCAGGTATGTTCGCTGATGCGCACACTGACGACTACTTTGCTATAACGCGGAAGAAAGTTGCCTCAGTAATATCCCGTATGGGGAGAAGCTTCAACAGCATTCTGAGGGTGTTTGCAGAGAGGCTGGATGGGCCTACAATGGGAGGTTTACCAAGCTACACGTTGGCAACAGAGCGTGTTAAACCTTCCTCGTGCGTGATTATCTGTTTCTAGCTATTTAGTGTTCCTGCGTGTAACTAATATAGTATTTTAAGTAATATGTAATATCTAACACCCTATGGGCCTGATAATAAAATATTTTTATTTTTATAATTTTTTTTAATACTATAACCGCCTTTTGTCAACAAAAGGATTATAAACCGTTCGATTTAGGCCGATCATCCACGATGCAACCAATCAAAAACAAGTGAGTCACGTCTTGTTCGGACGAGTATTGGCATACTAGTGCTGCGACATTCTGGCAATTCATTGAAATACTAGTGCTGCGACATACTGGCTATTCATTGTAATACTAGTGCTACGACATTCTGGATATTCATTGAAATACTAGTGCTGCGACATTCTGGCTATTCATTGAAATACTAGTGCTGCGACATACTCGCTATTAATTGAAATACTAGTGCTGCGGCATACTGGCTATTCATTGAAATACTAGTGCTGCGACATACTGGCTATTCATTGTAATACTAGTGCTGCGACATTCTGGCAATTCATTGAAATACTAGTGCTGCGACATACTGGCTATTCATTGTAATACTAGTGCTGCGACATTCTGGCAATTCATTGAAATACTAGTGCTGCGACATACTGGCTATTCATTGTAATACTAGTGCTGCGACATTCTGGCATTTCATTGAAATACTAGTGCTGCGACATACTCGCTATTAATTGAAATACTAGTGCTGCGACATACTGGCTATTCATTGAAATACTAGTGCTGCGACATACTGGCTATTCATTGTAATACTAGTGCTGCGACATTCTGGCAATTAATTGAAATACTAGTGCTGCGACATACTCGCTATTAATTGAAATACTAGTGCTGCGGCATACTGGCTATTCATTGAAATACTAGTGCTGCGACATACTGGCTATTCATTGTAATACTAGTGCTGCGACATTCTGGCAATTCATTGAAATACTAGTGCTGCGACATACTGGCTATTCATTGTAATACTAGTGCTGCGACATTCTGGCAATTCATTGAAATACTAGTGCTGCGACATACTGGCTATTCATTGTAATACTAGTGCTGCGACATTCTGGCAATTCATTGAAATACTAGTGCTGCGACATACTCGCTATTAATTGAAATACTAGTGCTGCGACATACTGGCTATTCATTGAAATACTAGTGCTGTGACATACTGGCTATTCATTGTAATACTAGTGCTGCGACATTCTGGCAATTCATTGAAATACTAGTGCTGCGACATACTCGCTATTAATTGAAATACTAGTGCTGCGACATACTGGCTATTCATTGTAATACTAGTGCTGCGGCATACTGGCTATTCATTGAAATACTAGTGCTGCGACATACTGGCTATTCATTGTAATACTAGTGCTGCGACATACTGGCTATTCATTGTAATACTAGTGCTGCGACATTCTGGCAATTCATTGAAATACTAGTGCTGCGACATACTGGCTATTCATTGTAATACTAGTGCTGCGACATTCTGGCAATTCATTGAAATACTAGTGCTGCGACATACTCGCTATTAATTGCAATACTAGTGCTGCGGCATACTGGCTATTCATTGAAATACTAGTGCTGCGACATACTGGCTATTCATTGTAATACTAGTGCTGCGACATTCTGGCAATTCATTGAAATACTAGTGCTGCGACATACTCGCTATTAATTGAAATACTAGTGCTGCGACATACTGGCTATTCATTGTAATACTAGTGCTACGGCATTCTGGATATTCATTGAAATACTAGTGCTGCGACATTCTGGCTATTCATTGAAATACTAGTGCTGCGACATACTCGCTATTAATTGAAATACTAGTGCTGTGGCATACTGGCTATTCATTGAAATACTAGTTCTGCGACATACTGGCTACTCACTGAAATACTAGTTCAGTCAAAATATTTTTGAAAAAAAGTAAATGCTACGAGTACCAGGCGTGGTCTGGGAACGATTCTAATGCTGGAAATATTAGAATTTTTGTCTGTCTATATACTCGTAGCAGTGAAGAAGAGAATATAGGAAGTACTTAGGGAACCTAAGATGTTCAGAAAATGCATAAATTTAACATAATTTTATTATTATTTTTTTTTTATCTGAGATGGATAATACTGGATTTCACTTTTTTTAAGATTCTGAGTGAGTAAATCTGCAATGAAATAAATGTTAATTTAAAGAAGAAGCCAAGCTTCCAATCTAACACTAGTTCGTACTTAGCTAACTTGTAAGTTTACATAAATTGTATTAATTGTAGACTTGTATTTCCACAAATCGTACAATAATGTAGGGTGTCGTGACGTGGCACTCATGTTTTGTGTTACGCTTTTAAAAATGTAAAAGAATTTGTAACTCATACATATTTGTAATTTCTGTGCTATGCATTTCTTTCCATAATTTAACGATTTTGTAGAATTATAGACTTGTAAGGCTTTGCGGTATAGGGCCCTGAAAGCCACCTGCTACGACACTTATATACTCCTTCTGTAGCTTTGCTTCGTGTACGTTCATACATCTGGTCACACACGCACGCCGGTTGCCAGTACTACGCACCTGACCTTTCTGAAGAACATCACCAATAAGGTTGCTATGTCCTCATTCCATTTGCAACTAAGTTAATTTTATGCCTACTGCTAGAAAGACGATGTGGAATTTTAATATGTTTAGGGTTATATGTAAAAGAAAAAAAAACGGAACCCTTATAGGATCACTAGTGTGTCTGTCTGTCTTTCTATCCGTCTATCATAGCCAATTTACTCCGAATCTAATGAGCCGATTAAGTTGAAATTTGGTACACGTATGAATTTCTGTGACCCAAATACGGACGTGTAAAGTTAATAAATTAATTTTGAATAAAGGGGTCAATTTTGGTGGCAAATAAGAAAAAAAAAACTTTTACAAACTGTACCGTGTGACATATCAAATGAAAGGGCTCAAAAAAGAATCAAATCAAAGGGTTGTGAGGATCTCAAATATATATTATTTTTCTAATTTTAAAATAAATTGTTTTAAAGTTATTTAAGAAAATAGACGAAAATTGACCATTGCACCTCCAAAACTACTGAGCCTAAAATTTTGAAAAAAAAAAAAATACAGAAAATAGTACTACACCTACAGATTACAGGAAAATCTATGAAGTCAATGGTCTTAAAATAACATGGTAAGTCTCTCAACATCCTGCGTACAAAAATACATTTGCAGTTGGAATGTATAGGAGAACATGCTTTTCAACTACAATGTTAAGTTTGTTCTTGGGACAAATTCATCCCCACTATGGAAACCTTCATTGTGCGTAGTCCGACACACACTTGGCTGGATTTTTTATTTCAGCTTAGCTCACCATTTTGTAATTCAACATTTCGCGGAAAGTATAAATACGAATATTCCACAACGTTACCGCTCCTCACTTCGTCTGTCTGACACTCTGTAATCTCTTTATCACCTGCTCATTAGAATTCATTGCACCTTCCAAAAACATTCGAAGTAATGTAATAAACAACAAAGTATTTTCGTTAAGGAAAGAAATGTGTGCTGTTCTACTTTCTGCGAAAATATTTTTTTAACAATGACTACATTTTCCTGAGCCCTATACAACGTCATTCCAACATATTTGTCACGCATCACGTCTGCAACTAAATCACTAGTTATACACGATTGTTTAAATACTTTGACATTCTCACTTGACGCCTTTTGCTTATTCTTGTCGAGTAAATTTGTATCTTGAAGCGGGTAGATGCGGTACAAAATTGTGTGTCACAAAGAAGTCATAACTAACTTTCAAAGATAGTTGTATTTACGAACAAATTCAGCATTATTTACTCAAAACCAACAATTCATTGTTTTAAGAGTAGTCTGGTAGATAACGAAGATAATACGATAGATGTAAACATATTTTTCTCAAGTAACAGTCGATGTAATAGAGCGCTGTTGTAATTTGATATTATTTTGTTGTCACACAAAATGGACGTGGAGTTTTTGAGACATAAATTTGAAGACGGGTATTATGGCGTTATTACAAAAAATGGTGAGTGATTTTTTACAATTACGGAACCAAGATAAATTTAAGAAATTATGTGCGCTGTCATTATGTAAATAAACATAAAATCACTCCTCTGTAATCCCCGAAGGGTAAGCCGAAGTGTACGTACTACCCACATTTCGCCAGTCATGTCCCTCTTAATAGGGGCTTTCGCCATCAACCAGGTACAAATCCAGACTCCGGGGTGCTATTAAAAATTCTTCAAACCCAAGACATCATGTTCAACTGTAGCGCTTGCGACCACTAGACCAACCATGCATTAAATAAAATCATGAATTAAAGCAAGTAAGCCTCGATGTATGTGATGGTAAGGTGTTGTCGAGGCCGGATGTGAAGCAGCTAGTCAAGTAGCCTACGATTTGAGAAAACAGGTAGATAATAAATGTCCTCGTAGTCAAAATCAAAATCAAAAGTCATTTATTCAAACTAGGCTGAGAATCAGCACTTTTTGAACGTCAAAATTACATAAGACAGTCCCCCAAAACGCCCGCCCTTCACCACTTCCTAGTGCTTTAGCTGGGGAGAAGAAGTGGCGTAACAAACTCCTCAGCAGCACAGCTGTCTGTTCCGTTAAAGACAATGATTCTATATAAACTAGTACTAATGTACACCCCTGAGAGTGAGTTAACGCATGTCCAGCAAGTCACACAACTTGAAATAAAATAATATCGAGAATGAATTGCGACTTAAGAGGCCTATCACAAAAATGTGTTCTGACAGATTAGGTATATTGAAGCACGGCGAAGCATCGCATGATGTAGCAATATGGCATTTGTAATTATGCTTATTCTAAGTATTATAATTTTATTTTTGGAGTTTACTCCTTAAGAATCAATTTTCATAGAAGACCCCCGGTGTGGAAGTTTTATGAGGAGTGAAATAATACAAGCGTTAACTTTTTTATGTTAACGCTTACGCGTTATGATTTTCTGCGCAACTTTAAACAAAACTAACGTCTATACACCTTAAAGTTGCTTTTTGTATAGCACTGATTAATTGAAGAAACCCTGCTGTTATTGTCCTTTGTTTTTTTGTCCAACAATAGAAAGTCGGAGCGACACATAAAACAGGAGTAAACTCCAGTCGTGCGTTGGAGCTGACACACACACACACACACACAATTTTGTTTTGTTAAAAGAAAGGAATTTTTATTTCTTATGAACTAAAGTTTATTCTGGTATAAATTTAATAATATTAATGTAGTAAGGAGAAATTTACAGTTAATTATGAGCGTTTTTTGTGGTTTTGAATGGGATTTTATTGTATAGATATTCCATATACATTTCAAAATTCTGAGGTCGCTATGTACTAAACCACTAAATATCATTACATATTTTTCATTTCATTTGCTTAGTATGTACAGAATTTCAATCCACGAGCTCTAAAAAATTCAGTAGCGCATTTTATGATTATCTGGCGTCAGAATTTTGGCTTGGACAAATAGATAAAAAAGCGAGACCGCTATAAACTATACTAATAACTATTTCCCACCACTCAATAAGTCAAAATTGACAAAGTCATTCAGTTCAGTTTCTCAGAATAACAAAGCTGTTCGCGACGATGCGTCACCAAACAGTGTTTATAGTTTTTTAGTTTTTGTTTATTAATTAACTTCAAATAACAATAGTGTTTTATAGTTGGAAAGTGATAAGTAGTGTTTTTTAAAGAAATCGTAAGTACAACCCTTATAAACTTCAATTAAGTGGGCTTCATAGCTGCGATTTATAGTTTGATGGTTCACCCAGGTATCCTAGATAAATACCTAGCCCTGGACGTACTATTAGTCGTCTAGTCTTCCTGAAAAGTCTACTTAATTGGATTTATAAGGGTTGGAAAGGTTACTTTGTTATTTTTTGTTAATTTGTTTTATCGATCTAGGTTTTCAGGATGTGCGCCGTCCTGAAAAATAAAGTTGTGATATTGTAATTATCATATTGTGTTAGGTCATTAGACCAGCTTGAGATAACTGATTAGTTTACTGAAATAGCTTCATGAGTTTTCCTGGAGACTGAAGATTCTTCCTGAAGCCTTATCCCTGAAGAGTTATCATTGAAGACTCAAGACTGAAGGTTTATTCCTGAAGCCTTTTCCCTGAATAGTTATTATTGAAAACTCAAGCAAGATAGAAAATTAATTCTGAAGTCGAAAATTCGTTTCAAAGATTGAAGATTGACCATCGAACATAGAAGATGAGGTTTACAAGATCACAAGGCAGAGCACCAGAATCCTCGACGACGGAGGTGAGCAGAGAGCGTGGTGTTTCGGGCATCCGTCATGAGCGGAGCGGTTGCCGTCCACCATTGAAGGAACCGAGCAGCCCCCTACCCCGCGGGGGGAGAAGGCCTACCTGTACGAGCACGATCTGAAGAGCAGCCGTATACTTCAGAAGAGGGAACCCAGTCGGAGGGAACTTCAGATGAAACATTGAAGTCGATAGAACAATCCAGCCAAATAGAATAGAAAAGAAATCAGAAGAAAACCGCAGCCGAACCATGCCGATGACTACCCGGGGTGACGCCCGTACCGAACATAGTAAGCCGCCGTCGACTACGAATAGAACGACGCGGTTAAATAGAAAAATTTCAAGAGCATGTGAAGACTTATTGAAGATTAAGTTGGAACTTGCTCAAATAGCACTTCAGAGAGCCGAGGAAGAAGACTCCGACGGCGATTATATGGTTAATAGAACCGAAAACAATGAGTACGTGCGTTCCTGGCTTGAAGAGGCACCAGAACCAGAGCCGCCGAAAGGCAACAACGCCGCTGAGGGGGACAATAGCAATAAAAGCCGTGTGCAACAGCAGAACCCCCCCCCCCCCCCCTGTGGATGCCGATGCTATAGCGGGCCTCGATACGCAAGTACCTTTGTCAAATCTTACAGTGAATGAAGTGAATAACAATATAGTGCGATTGAAAGAAGAAATAGAAGACACCAAGGGGAAAGACTCACTCCGTCCTTTTATAACGGAGTTGACGTCCACTATAGCGTCGCTCGCCGACAAGAAAACAGAACAGTGGACATCAAACCAGCCCTCGGCGTCAAAGGCCATCATGACCTTACCGAACTTCAGCGGAGCACATACAGAATGACTTTCATTTCGTGCCATCTATGAAACCACAAGAAGATATTTCAACGATTTTGAGAACACAGCGAGACTCCGAAGAAGCCTACGTGGATGTGCGTTGGAAACAGTGAGCTCAGAACTCATTGGAAATGCCAGACCTGATGACATCATGAGGGAACTCGAGCTGCAATTCGGCCGTCCAGATTCGATCGCTCAAGCTGAAGCAGACAGACGACGTGGGTTGCCGCGCTGCAGCGTATCACTGAAAGATATCTGCAACTCCGCAAGTCGAGTCAGAAGCGGCATAATCACTCTGCGCGCACTGAAGAAAGAATATTACTTGATCAACTCTGAGCTGATGCGAGTGCTGACAGAGAAGCTGCCGAACTCCCTGCGCAAACAGTGATATCGAACTTACACCAAGAAGTACGAATCGCTACCAGATCTCTCACTCTTCAGCAACTTCATCACCGAACAAGCTGGTTTCTGCAGCACCTTCGCCCCGCCAGAGAACATCAGCCCTGTCGAAGTAACATCGTCCAAGCGTGTCATGCAGAGAACTCACGCTGCTACAAAAAAGACAGCAAACAAATGCCACGTCTGCGAGAAGGATGGACACTACGCTTCTGATTGCAAGAAGTTCAAAGAGGGATCCAGTGATAAGAGCTGGGAACTCGCGAAGAAACTCAATCTTTGTTTCCGTTGCCTACGAAGCCGTCGCAGTGGTCACACATGCAAAACGAAGAAGTGTGACATCAAGGGATGTACAGCCACGCAACATCAGCTTCTTCACTATAAGAAGCCTGCAGCAACGGATGTCGAGAATCCCAAAGCTCCAAACCAAAAGAAGGAGGCTCAAGAAACGGTAGCCAGCTCACGAACAACTTAAAGCCATGCTTACCTCAAGATCCGAGACCGGTTCGAGTCATAGGACCGACGGGAGAAGTTTCTACATTCGCTCTTCTCGATGATGGATCTACCGTTTCCTTGGTTGACGAAGAAATATCAAAGTAAGTCGGAGCAGAGGGCCATATAGACCCTTTGAAGATAGGTGCGATCGGAAACATTACAATCGACACCCCTTGTTCCCGAAGAACCACCGTCATTCTTGCAAGCCAGCTGAAGAATAGGGTGCCATTCAGAGCGCGCACTATACCGAGGCACAATCTAGCACCGCAGACTGTCAGTGAAGAGGACGTTGCACATTGCAAGCTTTTAGATGACCTGAGGCAACAGCTTATTGGTCAAGATAACTGGCACCTATTATTAGCCAGCGAGATTCGAAAAGGACCGAAACACCAGCCTGTTGCGTCGCTAACCACACTGGGCTGGACACTTCACGGCAGGCACACCAGGATCCTGGGTTAGCAAGTGCACTACGTCAATCGACTTACAGCTAGTAATGAAGATCTCAATGAACAGCTTCGTGAATTCTTCGCTATAAAATCACTGGTTATCAATCCAAGACGACCAGACTCCGATCCCGAGAAGATTGCAGAAGATATCTTGACTCGACATACTCAACAGTTAGAAGATGGACACATAGAAACAGCTATGCTGTGGTATAATGAAAGCCTAGAAATGCTCAATAGTTACGGGACAGCATTCAAGAGGCTCGTCTCAATAGAAAAGAAGCTTGACAACAAACTAGCTCTTCGAGACAGATATACAGAACAGATGGACTAACAGATAGATTCACCTGGTATAGGGATACACCCTCCTTTCACCCCATCGTGCCCATCGATCACGCCCGTCCGGTATATAAGCCAAAGTTGGCTAATTTACGCAAAAAACACTGTCAAAATGTTATAGGCCCCTTAATGTTGCAATTAACCCTACTAGATAATTATCTGGGACATCTATAATTTAAGAGAATTGTGATATATTAAAGTTATAGCTTAAAAAGATGAAATAATGAGGTTGATAGTATGACTACTAATCCCAAAAATAGTTCATTAAAGCGCCATTTTAGTTACGGAACGCGACAAACCAACAAACGCACAATCAAGGTAAAGGTTTATGTAGAGAAGTTGATAAGAACAGATCATATACAATGCCGTAACAATGTTTGATAATTATAAAACGAACCTCTACTTCCTGTTCTTAGGGTTCAAGATCGGCGTCAGACACATACAGATGATGTACATGCTGGCGAGTTCCATCGCTATGGGGTTCATCAGAGGCAGCATGGGGGTTGCTGTACTGGCTTTGACAGATCAGACGAGAAAATATGATACTTATATACAGGTAAAGAAATACACATAATATGGAAATTAAAAAGTATATTTTAACAGCGAAACGAACAAAAACAGAACATCAAAATCATTATCCAGTATCTACAGTATGCATAACTGCAGACATAAACTCACGCTTTTTTCCACAGATCGCCACCTGCTGCGATCCTTACACATTCACACAGATCGCTACCTTCTGTGATCCTTACACACTCACACAGATCGCCACGTGCTGCGATCCTTACACACTCACACAAATCGCCACCTGCTGCGATCCTTACATATACAGACTGCCACCTGCTGCAATCCTTACACACTTACACAGATCGCGACCTGCTGCAACCCTTACACACGTACACAGATCACCACTTGCTGCAATTTTTACACACACAGATCGCCACCTGCTACAATCCTTAAACACTCACTCAGATCGCCACCTGATGCGATCCTTACACACGTACACAGATCACCACTTGCTGCAATTTTTACACACTTACACAGATCACCACCTGCTACAATCCTTAAACACTTACACAGATCGCCACTTGCTGCAATCCTTACACACTCACTCAGATCGCCACCTGATGCGATCATTACACACTCACACAGATCGCTACCTGCTGTGATCCTTACACACTCACACAGATCTCCACGTGCTGCGATCCTTACACACTCACACAAATCGCCACCTGCTGCGATCCTTACACACTCGTACGAATCGCCACCTGCTGCGATCCTTACATACACAGATTGCCACCTGCTGCGATCCTTACACACTTACACAAATCGCCACCTGTTGCAATCCTTACATACATAGATTGCCACCTGCTGCGATCCTTACACACTTACACAGATTGCCACTTGCTGCAATCCTTACACATTCACACAGATCGCTACCTTCTGTGATCCTTACACACTCACACAGATCGCCACGTGCTGCGATCCTTACACACTCACACAAATCGCCACCTGCTGCGATCCTTACACATTCACACAGATCGCTACCTTCTGTGATCCTTACACACTCACACAGATCGCCACGTGCTGCGATCCTTACACACTCACACAAATCGCCACCTGCTGCGATCCTTACATATACAGACTGCCACCTGCTGCAATCCTTACACACTTACACAGATCGCGACCTGCTGCAACCCTTACACACGTACACAGATCACCACTTGCTGCAATTTTTACACACACAGATCGCCACCTGCTACAATCCTTAAACACTCACTCAGATCGCCACCTGATGCGATCCTTACACACTCACACAGATCGCTACCTGCTGTGATCCTTACACACTCACACAGATCTCCACGTGCTGCGATCCTTACACACTCACACAAATCGCGACCTGCTGCGATCCTTACATATACAGACTGCCTGACACCTGCTGCAATCTTTACACACTTACACAGACCACGACCTGCTGCAATTTTTACAAACTTACACAAATCGCCACCTGCTGCAATCCTTACACACTTACACAGATCGCCACTTGCTGCAATCCTTACACACTCACACAAATCGCCACCTGATGCAATCCTTACACACTCGTACGAATCGCCACCTGCTGCGATCCTTACATACACAGATTGCCACCTGCTGCGATCCTTACACACTTACACAAATCGCCACCTGTTGCAATCCTTACATACATAGATTGCCACCTGCTGCGATCCTTACACACTTACACAGATTGCCACTTGCTGCAATCCTTACACTCTCACACAAATAGCCACCTGCTGCAATCCTTACACACTCACACAAATCGCCACCTGCTGCGATCCTTATACACTCACACAAATCGCCACCTGCTGCGATCCTTATACGCTCACACAAATCGCCACCTGTTGCAATCCTTACATACACAGATTGCCACCTGCTGCGACCCTTACACACTTACTAAGAATACGATTTATTGATTATGTTATAGAATTGTTATTAAGACCACAAAAAACAAGAAATAATCAAAGGACCACAATTAATCCTAAGAACAATTTTAAAGGCTTTCATAAATCGCCCTCATAATATGTACGTAATAACTGAGCAATCGTTATTGTTTTTAGATACATAACTGGGATGGTAAAGTTCAAGGGGCTGTTTTGTCATCATTTTTCTTTGGCTACGCTGTGATGCTATTGCCTTCTGAACTGTTCTTGAGTAAGATCGGAGGAAAACTACTGACGAGTGTCATCTTTCTCGTCAACGGGGCCTTTTGTGTTGCGATGCCAACTATTATCAATAAGGTATTGTAATTTTTAATTTCCTTATTTTGAGAAGATCCTACCAGCAACCTCTTCTCTTTGCTTTGTTAATCCAAAGCACAGGAAATATGTAGCTGGTTGATAGCTGATTATCAAGTCAAATAAACTGCTTGATATTGTGATATACGTGGTTTTCTGCAACACCTTTTCTTTTGTCGATCCTATACCCACGTTACATGAAGTCAAAATATAATTAAATGCCTTTGCATATCATTCCTCACACAATCCTTTTAATAAACAGTGTCACTGATAATATTACTTGAAAATATCGAAACCACACCACCATTTAATTTCAGGGTGGTTGGGTAGCAGCCTGCAATGCTAAGCTGTTCATGGGAATGACTCACGCTTGCTTCTTCACCGTCAACCAGTCACTGTTTGAGCAATGGCTGCCACCCAATGAGAGGAAGATATTTAACCATTTAATATTCGGAGGTAATTATGGCTTTCTTCCTATTATACTATTACTAGTTTAGATGACGATTAAATTTACGTTTGCATGAGTTAAATTCATCATCATCCTTGTGAATCTTTGGATGACATATACCCACAATATTATATTTCTACATTATTCCAGAAATCAATATTAAATTCAGTCTATGCATTACTATTCAGTATGCATAGTCCCGCACTTTAAGAAGACAATTCCTCTGTAATATTCTTGCACTTTCCGCTACCCCAAGCTTTTTCCGCCACGCATACTAATTTAATTACCACGCTCTTTATCTTCATTTTAATTTTCTATGCCTTTATTATTTTATCTAATATTAAAAGTCTTCTCTTTGAAGTTTTATTCTAAAAAGATTTCATCGCAAAATTAATTACCCGAGTCTATAATCGCATTAACTTTCTTCATATAATTAGTCAGAATATGAACAAAATTAACGCGGACTTCTAAGATTTTTATTACGTTTTGTGCTTATAAAGAAAATTTCTAATATTATGTTTAGCTTCCTTATATTTCTCACTATAGAGTCTTGTAGAAATTTATACCATTTATGATTTTGAATTTGCGCCTGACCAGGTGATGGGAAAGGTTTTTAACATTATGTTGGTGTTGGTTCGAAGTCCTTATTTCCGTAATGTACCTACGTATATTAATATTTCTGCAGTTCCTTTCATTTGCCATTATTAACTATGTCTCTCCTCCTCCTGCCTTCTTTTGTTTAAAAACTTATCATTAATGAATTTAATTTTGTAAACTTCGTTTTCAGGTGTCCAAATAGGCATCATCGTAGCACTACCAGTATCTGGTCTACTGTCATCAGCATCTTTGGGTTGGGAATTGGTGTACTACTCTTTGGCAATGCTGTCATTGTCCATGGCCATCATATCGGGAACTTTGACGGCCAGCTCACCAGGAAAACATCAAGCCGTTGGAGATGCAGAGAAAGAATTCATTAAGGATACATTGAATAGTTACAGAAAGGTAAGTAAAACTATTAGTTAGAAGCTACTGAAAAATAAATAGATTAATTAAATGAAAATATTTAATGATTGTGAGGAGCAAACGCCACTTTTTTTCGAAGAATAATTGTTAATACGTAGTTATGTTTGTCAAAATGAGAATGTTCTGTTGTGTGAAAATATTGAAATACTAGCTTTTGCCCACGGCTTCGCCCGGGTGGTTGCCGGAAATTATCCCACGGGAACGCACTACATGGGTCAAAAGTAATTCTATGTCCTAATCCAGGTCATATTCTAACCATGTGCAAATTCCATCCAAATCGGTCCAGCGGTTTTAGTGTGAAAGCGTAACAAACAAACAAACTCACTTTCGCATTTATAATATTAGTTTTTTTTAAACCGGTCTATCGATACTCTAGACTCACAAAATGTATTAGATAAAAAACTCTTAACACTCTACTAAAGTTTCTATAAAAATTCAATCATGATTTGAAAGACACGTGGTGCCATCTATTATCATAAGAAAGTTATTGTCGTTTTCCTCGGAAACAGTATTTTCTTTCGGGATGAAAGGTACCCTATGTCCGTTTCTGTACACTTGACAACGTATATGCAAAATTTCAGGATGTTACCTTTCCACGCCTAAACCACTGAACTGATCAGTGGTTTAGGTGTGGAAAGATAACAAACAAACAAACAAACTTACTTTCGCATTTATAATATTAAGTTGGGATTTGAGTTTTGTAGTAACTAATGAATGAATTTAAAATATTTCAGAAAGAAATAAACCGACCATGGCGAGATATTCTCAAATCGTCGCACTTCTGGGCTGTAACCGGCGTACACGCAGCAAGTAATGCTGTGTTTATTTTCTTCATAGCATACACGCCCGCTTACTTGATGATATACGGAATATTCCTGAAAGATGTAGGTTATATTATATAATATATTTTTTACTATAAATTCTTCTTACAATAATTTCGAATAATGTTCAGCCACGAGCACAATACGCGAAATTCATAGTCTTTTGAATTTTGCGTAAATATTTATGCTTGTGACTGTACTTTTGGCTATGTTCTATGTTATTGGGTTTGGTTTCCGCACTTAATCCTTCAAGTGGCCCATTGTACGTGAGCTATGGCGGCCGTATGTACTTTTGGCTTTCCTTAGTATGTTTGCATAGAATGTTTTTTTTTCTTTGTCTAAAATAAATATCTAATGTTGAAAGACAACACAAAGTTACTCTGAAGAAGGTAAGTTTCAAATAATTGAGTACTATTTAATTTCAGAGTGCTTGGTACTCCATGTTCCCCTTCATATCGATGGCGTCAGTATACATCGTGTTGAGTCCGATCATTGACTGGCTTTACACAATACGATACATCCACTACATCTTCAGTGCAAATTTCTACAGAAAAGTTATCAATGGCTTAGGTACGTATATGTAGCTAAATCCTGTTTCTGCTACATACTTTAAATAATATATGTTATGTGTAAAGCGATAGAAGCCAGGTTACTCGCCAAATTAACATTTGCTACGTTTTTGTAAGTGCAGGTCAGTATCAGGTTGTATGTTGATCGAAATAATGATTCGCGATCGTATCGAATATTTAATTACACAATATAATCATAAAAATCTTCTCTATTAGTTAGAATTGGCCTCAAATGTCATAATATCATAGGGCAATTTGAGCTTGGGAGTTGATAGATAATTAAAATAATTATAATTCTGTAAGTACATATTTGTAAGAATAATTTCTTTGGCTATCTTAGCGCGCTTCCCTAAGAATGCTTTGCTAACGGTTGGTTAGAAGTAGATGAGGCCTCGATGCCAATCTGGTCCATTAGTTCATAAAACGTAAACGTTTATGAGACTTAGATAACTTGTTTTTTGTCCAAAAAAATAATGTCTCTATCTATTTGCCTAGTCTATCTTAGGATTAGCTGGGATGGGGGGTAGCTATGTTGGGGTTGGCTTCCAGTCTAACCGAATGCAGCTGAGTACTAGTATTTTACATGGAGCGACTGCCTAACAATGGACCTCCACAACCCAGCTACTAGATAATACGTTAATACTTTCGTGCTTCGACGACCCGCGTCTGTCAAAGATCCACGAATGACAGCCGGGACCAACAGCTTAACGTTCTTCCCGAGGCACGGAGAGGTCTTGGTAAGTAGGTAAAGATGGTCACCCATCCACAGACCAAACGCGGTAAGCGTAGCTTAACCTGATCGATCAAACCGTGCGGCTATTATTAAATACTAAGTCACAAGCCCCTCTCCGATGCCTACTACTATATGCAATACCTTTTACAACATTAATTGAATTTCTACGAATTAATTCGCAGGTGCTTTTGGGATCGTAATGGGATTAACGATACTTCCAACTTTTCCCCGTGAGTGGAGCATTCAGGCGATTATCGTGTTATCTGCAATATTAGGACTGCTGGGATTACAGTTTTGTGGATTTTTGGTAAGTTGCTGAAAATTTATTATGTTTAATTTATTGTGAATGTGAAGACTATGTAGGTCATTGCTTATTTGTTTGTTTTATTTTTTCTCTCAGTTATTTTTAATCATGGTCTGGCAGTTTGAGTAATCTATGCGGCCTACCCCAATGTCCTTTCTTTGGTATTGTTCGCCGAATCGTTGAGCTCCTTGAGTTCTGAGTTGAGCTGCGCGATTACTGACAAATGCGTGCACTGACTGGACAGGTCCTCTCAATCTGTGTGGTTCTTTCCTCAAAAGACCATTTCAGACACCAATCTACATGGTATTCACATGAAGTGACCAAGATTATGTCTGGACTTTATAAGAGACTGTGACCTCTAAGTTTGTTTCGGCTTTTCTTCTCAGAGTAGTCAAATAGGAAACGCCGACCTCATCTAATTTAAAAAAAAAAAACATGATTGACTTGTAAAAGTGTTTGTACAAACCACTTACAGAAATAAAAATCATTTATCATTTATGTTCCATCAGCTCGTCACGTTTTCAAGTCATGGTTTAATAATTTAATTAATATTACGAGCAGTAGGTACGTCATCATTATAACTCAAAAACAGACAAAACGTGAGTCGGAAAAAAGGACAAACGGACACTTACAGTAATAGCAAAGAACACAAAAAAAAAAACACTTTTTCACTTTTAAGATTACTGAAGACTTTATAATTATAACAATTCTTTTGAAATGGAGGGGCATGATTTGCTAAATAAACTGTAATTTGGTAATAGATTGAATTCTATTTTAGAACTAATGTTTTACTTGAAATACCAGTTTTTTCTACGTTTATGCTATTTCAAAGACTGTGCCTATTATTTTCAGAGTACCTACAAGAACATGTCAGAGAACTACTCTGGAACTCTGATGATGATATCGTGCACCGTCAGCAGTGTTGTAGGTGCCGCTGTGCCTTTTGTATCAGGACTCATTCTTGGTGATGATATGGTAAGCTATAAAGACTACTTCTTCATCTCTTCTTCAGCTCTTGTCACAAAATTATTGGGGTCGGGGCTTAAAAAGTATTAGAAATAATAATAATAACCCTACCGCTGTATCTCTACGTTGACATCGTGGTGAGGCTTCCGCGCTCCAAACTTTAGGTCTGTGCCGGTAGGTTACTTTGCCGGAACCAGTCTACGATGAGGAGCCAGACCACAGGAGATACAGAAACCCGCAGGGCAGCATGTGGCGAGCTGTTGGGTAGTGGCGACCCCACGGATTCTATCTCCAGGGAGAAGTCTTGTTCCTCATCTCTGGCTTGCCTTTATAGACTGATTGGAGTGAATCCTGACGAGGAACAAAGCTCCCACCTCATTCTTGCCTTTATTGGCCGGTTTGAGTGGAGATTTGCAAGAGCACACGTGCTCGGAGGAAGGAAGTATTCCAGTAAGGTGCTGGTAGGGATCTTGACCCTACTTCCGGGATTGTCCTGATAGCCGTGGAATACCCACTCCTCAAGCACCTCAGGAAGTGTTGACCCCTTGTCGCTATGGCGCTATGTGTTAGCGACCGCTTCCGGGGGCCCATTATTGAGTGTGTAAGTCACCCCCTGCCATTTTTCCGTGTCTATTAAAACATTGATCAGGCAGGCGTCATAGTCCTTTCATAATTCTAGGTAACCTATTAGCCATCCAACACATATTCCAATATCTTTGTTTCCATAACCTGCAATAGTCCTACACCAACCGTGGGTGCACTTGAATAGCAAATATGTATACACAAAACAAAATTCAAAACCGTTTTTCTCGCGTAATAACGATTGCAACTTATCAAGCGGGGGAAGTATAATAACCTTATCGGTAACTCTATTTTCGAGCCGTTTGGGGTTGAAACCCTCGGGCCGTGGGGTCCGTGTGCTCACGGTTTGTTCAAGGAAATCTCGAAACGGCTGGTTGACACTTCCCGTGACCCAAGGGCAGGCTTTTACCTTGGCCGGAGACTAAGCATTGCCATACAACGTGGCAATGCCGCCAGTCTCTTGGGTACATTACCAGACGACAGCGATGCGGATGAATTTTTGACGCCATAATATTTTAGTTTTTTTTAATAGTTTTAGTTGGTTAGGATATTATTTTTGTAACTTTATTTTAGTGTTAGTTTGTTTGTTAGAGAGTTTGTTCTTTTTTGTTAGAATTAAGAAAATTACTTGATATTATAGTTTATTAGAAAGCACAAAAAAAAAAAACTTTGTGATAGGACCTATTTCATAATATGATGTTATGGGTTCCAAAATGTTATGTTTGTAACAACATGAAATAATAATTATAATACAGTAGGAGAAAATCAATTTTAAAAGTTGCTCAGTCTATACATATTATTGCTCATGACTGTATAGGGACCATCGTCGCTTGGTGCCTCATTTCATTAAAAGCGTCTAACGGGTCTCTGCGAGTTGGCTTCGGACCGCATTCAAGCAAGTAAAAGTTGTTCATAATGATGAGTACAATGACCCCTTAAGAGGTTTTGCGTTATTTAAGTTACACCTTGTAGCTTTCTCAAACTCATCAAGACTATCTTATTTAGTTCCTGTGGCCACTTTCTGGCTCCACTATCACTCTTACTAGACTTCGACCAGGGCTACAGTACTTGTCAAGACAAATATAACACTATATCCAAAAGACAACGAGGCTATCTTTTCTATGAAGAGTTCCTATAGTGTGCTCTTGGCTCCATCATCAGGTCCTGGACTACATCTTGGGCTGTACACCACCTAGTGTAAAAGCACTTGTCAATACATATCCAATGAGTCTAAACACAATGATACTATCATATTTAGTCGAGAAGTTCCTATGGTCACCTTCTGGCTCTATCATCAAACCCTGGGTACTTTGGGCTACAGTATTTATCAAGATAAAGCCAACGAATCCAAACTCGAAGATGCTATTTCGTTTTTTTGAGAAGTTCATATCCCATCCGCCGCGGCGGATTGATTCCATTATCAGGACACCATCAAGTGTAATAGCACTAATCAACACAAACATATTCAATGAAACCAAACACGAAGGGACTATCTGGTGTACTTGAAATTTTCATGCCTATGACCGCTGAGGACATGTCTCGTATGGAGCCAATCCTGGGCAAAGCAGAGAGGTCATGGTATATGAATGCATATTTATAAAATTTCGTGTCTGCACTGTTGACCGTTGAGAAAGGAGTTCCTTCGTTTGGGGTCAATCCTGGGTGTAGAATCAGGTTATGATGCACTTTAGAACACGCTATTATACTGAATGCGTATATAAAATTGAGTGTCTGTGCTGTTGACTGTTGAGGAGTTCTCTCGTTTGAAACCAATGCTGGGGTAGCAGCCAGGTTATAATTAAAGAGTATACAAATTTTCATGTCTTTACCGTTGACCGTTGAGTAGTCACCTCGTCTGACGCCAATCCTTAATGCAGCAGCCAGGTTACGGTGGGGTTTAGTGCGGACTATTATAATTTTATGTACGCTGACCGTGTTGGCCGTTGAGAAGTTCCTTCTTCTGGAGTCAATCTTATGTGCAGAATCAGTTCATGCTTATCATAATAATGTATTGTCTTTAGAACTGAACCAACACGTAAAATGTCAACTCCGTAGCATAACAGGAAAAACTTTCAACTCGGCTTGAAAATTCGACTTAAACAAACTAATTAAACAAATATTGTAAATTAAATAAAAGCTTGTAAAAGTAGCTACTATTGCTTCTAAACATGTTCACAGACTGGGCTTTAAGACGCTTGGATTTGCATAATACTGTACTCCCGGACACCTGAATCCGGCCACCCTGCATATTTTTGTTATTTGCATTAAGACTCTCAAATACTGGTAGTACAGACGTCAGCACATCAAGTTACTACAATCTGTCAAATTTCTTTAATAGATTTTCAACTTTATCGCTAAAGCATTAGGTTTATGGTTGGTTGGGAAAATTTTACAGTTTCGGGTAGACCAACTTTAAATCGCTATAGATCCTAAATGGTCATTCAAAATAAAAATGGGTAGAGAAACCTAAAGATGATTTTCAAAGTTCTATTCAATGATACCCCACTTGATATAGTTCGTCGACTTTAACTTTTTTCTTTTTCACAATATGGCGCCTGGTTGTCGCCATATTGAATTTTGATTACTGTCATGTCTTTAGTGACACAAGATTAAGTCGTAAGATTAAGTGAGAAAAAGTTTTCGTTTGTCAGGACAACGTTTGACGGATCAGCTAGTCATGCATAAAAAAAATATCCTGGCCCAGAAACTCAGCATATGGCATCACATAAGCTTCTAAGACCTATATCGAGCCGATCTTGTCATACTGTAGTGACCCGGTTTCGTAGTCCTACTGAACGGTGCACGAAGCCGCCAGTCTCCAGGTATCGATGGTAAATTTCAAGTGCTGTATCCATAATTTGAACGTCAAAATGCATAAAAAAAATAAGGAAAAACAATTTCGTTATTATTTTTATGCAAAACAAAACAAATAAACAAGAATTACAGATGCTCTAATTTTGTTTAGAGCATCTGTAAGTAGCTTGGTAAGCACCAAGCTTTAAGAGCGACCAAACTCCATTTTCTTCTCTTCTTCAAATTCGTGATTCGGAACAATGGTGATACCGAAATGATAACCAGTATGTAAGCTTCGAAACTACATAAAAAATGTTTCTCTGACATATCATTATTTTGATGTTTTAGGCCCATAAACATAAAAATGCACGGTGGCTCGATTTCCGAGTCTGGGCGTGTAGTTTCTGGTTCCACAGAATTTTTATCCTAAGAAAACAATTCAGCTTGCGATAACACGGTATTGTTTTGATAGATGATTACTTTGACCTCTTCTACCTATTCTAGTAATATTAACGTTCGTATCCCCTATTAAACAGTTCTATACATTGTAGTTATTGTCTCACATGTCTATATTGTGTACTTTCTTAGTACTGTTACTTTCAGCACCTATAGCACTATTTTCTTTCCTCTTTATTTCCAGTGTAACCGTGAAAGCTGGCGAGTGATAATGTTGACCCTGGCCAGCCTGTACATCGTGAGCTCAGTCGTGTACACCACGTGTGGCAGCAACGAGAGACAGAACTGGGACCACGTCAATAACAACGTCAAGCGGCAGCTGGGACACTACTCTGGTGTTAAAGGTGAGCAGAAAAGTTGAACACTAACCCCACGTTCACGTGGCGTTGGATCAGTGTGATATCTTACCGTTTAATTTTGAGATCACTAGGCAGTTTCATACTGTATTTGTTTTTAACCGTATGCGCAGTGAGATGTTGACGTGTGTTCCCAACATTATTGCTAAGGGTAAACCTTGTAAAGGCTACAGGAATCCGCTGGATGCGGGAATCACATAACTGGTCGAAGTGGCTGTGCTTGAAGGAGGCGTCTAGCAGTGGATGTCTTTTTTATTTATTATTTGAGATGGGCTTGCTCTTGACTCTAGTCTAGGCCGGAGGCGACAGAGACAGAGTCGACGATGGAGTGAGCTTACCCTGATGAAGCCTGTTCACTCTCGCTTTGAAGAGATTAGGATTGTATGTGCTCGGAAACACAGACGAAGGTAGTGAGTTCCACTCTTTTGCTACGCGCATTATAAAAGACATTTGGAAGCGCTTAGTGCGAATTGGTGAAATAGCCACTAGGTAGGGATGGTAACTGGTAGTGCTTCTAAATGTCCGATGGTAAAAGGGGGCCGGCGGAATGAGGTTGTGGAGTTCTTGAGCACACTCACCGAAGTACAATCTGTAGAAGACCGACAAGCAGGTAATCTTGCGGCGATGAGCATCCACCAGTTTTGTTTTGTTTTTTCTTTGGCATCTGAAATGATGATGATGATGATACCAGGGCACGTGAAGTTTAAGTCTTAATATTATCATAGCCCGAATACTGAGACTACACTTTTAGCTAGAAAGCTTTAATTTTTCTTCAAAGTTAATGCATGTTATGACGTTTCAATATATCTTCAAGTGACAAGGACGAACAGCGACACAAAATTGAGCACGTATGACCTTCACCCTAATTGCGTAACACACTATCAATCGGAATCAGTTTCATTTCATCACAGTTCAACCACATTCATTGCGTTATTTACGTTGTCGAGCTGACAAATTTTTCGAACATATGAAGCAATGGACTAGCTGGCTTCAAAATGATAACTAACTTAGGGTGCAGATGTATGTATGTAAATGAGGCAAAAGGAGTATGTAAGGTTTGTAGAAGGTGGTGTTCTGTAGTTACTGCCTACCCCAAGGGAAGAAGGTGTGTTTATGTGTATATGTATAAAATAGAGCATTCTAGTTTAAATTACTGATTAAGTGTCTACCTACAACTTTCAATTTAGAGACAAATTGACAATATATAAATGTGTTAATATGGTACGACAGCCATAATTTTCATTGTCGGCTTAGCAATTCGCACGGAGCACTGGATTATCTAATACATTTAACCTCTATAATTTATTAAATAGTTGTAGACGTACGAATATTATTTAAATTCCCTAGAATTGTATTTAAAGCACCTGATCCGACCCTTCTCATACATCGTTTACTAAAGCCAAGTTTTATAATTTGTTTTTGTTCTTGGTAATTTACAATCTCGAGGTAGACAAATATTTATACAATGACTGTGCTCGGTGCCTTATCTATCCTAATCTAAGATTCATTACATTGAATCTAGATGGATTTTGTTTATAATTTGATATTATAGTATCTAAAGAAAATCTATCTAGGTTCAGAATACCTTTGTAATAAATTAAGGTAAAATACGTACTTTAAGTAAACAAAAGGGTTTTCAAATAAAAACACGGCGGTTTTCCCCGAAATGGTAATCAGAGTTGTTTATTGCATTTGGCCAGTTATTTCTAAGTGCCTCGCGAGGACGCCGAATAGAGCGCGAGCGATAAACCCGGCACAAATTCAGACTTTGGATTGCTACTAACTAAGCAAAACCTAGATAATGGAAAAATCCAATAACGCTTGTACCAACCGGGGATCGAACCCAAGACCCCACGCTCAGCAGTTACGCTTGCGACCACTAGATCAGCGAGGCAGTCCAAATGTTATTTTTTTTTATTTTTTTATTTGTGATGGGTTTGCTCTTGACTCTAGTCTAGGTCAGAGGTGACAGAGACAAAGTCGACGATGGAGTGAGCTTACCCAGAAGAAGCCTGTTTATAGAATTTATAGAATTCTCATTTTTACATTTTTTGTTCTACTGCTGTCTCCTATATCGTCTCCCACAGATACAAAATATAATTCAAACTCTTTTATTTTTTTCTTTACAGTCGTGACCTCTCAAGTGCAATTAGAAGAATACGGTCATACAAACCTAGCTCTCCAGAAGAATGAGATCGACACAGCTTTGTGACAATGGATTCATTTTATGATAAGCAATGTGATACTGACTACTTTTAAACTAAGCAAATATAATATTTTGAAAATTTTACAAGGACTGTTATTTACCTAAGAGAAGAGAAATGCTATACAACAACTCCAGTATTATGGCTTAATGAACTGTATTGAATGATTAAAGATTTACCACAACAAATGATGAGCTAATAGTGAACGCAGTATGTTGTCAAAATGTAGCGTAAGATTATCTATGGAGGAAAACTGCTACCAAATATTTTGTTATACTTATAGAAGTACGAGGAACAGGGTGTAAAGTTTACTCATCCTCTACAGAAAAGGGAGGTTCCATCGACCAGATGGGTGATTGTCTGGTAGGTTACTGCCCGACGGTTGATGTCGGGAGGTTGATATATGCCAGTCGCGTGGTAAACTCTGCTGGCGCGTTGCGGGATTCGTGTGACGTCAAGTCTTTGAGGCGTAGTTCGCATGTGGCGTTGTAAATGCCGCGACATACTCCTAGAATAGCTAGCCATAACATATGGCTAGCTATTGCTCCACAAATTCTATAAAAATAACTTTACATCAAGAACAAAACCCAAAAACTTTTTATAAGCCAATAAGCCGAGAAAGTTGCAACAATTTTTGTCAAAAGCAGTGTCAACTTTCTTAAACAACTTCTAATCTGTCTTATCGTATATATTAAAAAAAACATACGTTTCAAAAGAAACTAAAAATTGCACTTGTAATCCACGTCAATGATATCCAATCATAAGTTGATCGATTCAACCACGACGGAAAATCAAAACTCCTTTAAAACATTTTAATAAACCAGCGGTATTTTGAAAATTTCCCGCACATTTTCCTCCAGCTGAAGTTCGTCTTTTAATTTCCGAGGTAAATGCTGAACGGACAGCTTATTTATGGAGCCGGCTATGAGCTAATATTAATTACTGTTTCTTCAGGTACATTTACTTTAATGAAAACCATCAGCAAGCAGGTTTATTTTTATTTCCTTGCGAGTTTGTGATTAATTACGTTGATTGGAAAATGTTTGCATCTCTGTAAAAAAGGGTTTTGATGATATACAAAGAAAATGGTGATTGCACAATACAAATTTTCATAAAAAGGAGTTTGATTTTTATTCTGTTGCTTGCATGTTTTTCGTTGGTCCATATTGGCTCTGGAATGAGTTGAGTGGAAAGGAGGAAGGGCCTTTGTCCTGCGGTGAACCTATACAGGCTGAATATTATTATACCCTTGACTAGCTTTTCTCCGCGACTTCGTCCGGGTGAAGTTTCTTGTTCAGCCGACCCACCTTGTCGGCTGTCGCATCACATAGCGTATCCCGCCCGCGCGATTACTTCGTTTTCGCTTAGCGCTCTTTCTGACTTTTTTTCTTTTTGCTCGGCTCCTAAGGGTCATATCTTAATATTAAATAAACCTATAACCTTCCTGAAGAATTGGACTATAAAATGCGAAAAGAATTTTTCAAATTCGAATGGCAGTTCCAGAGATTCCAGAGATTCACGTTCAAACAAACAAAAAGAAACTCTTCAACTTTATTATTTGCATAGATATAATTTGATTACCATTAAAATAGTTATAGTGAGCCAACCTTACAAGATATATTATGCCATCGAGATTTTTTTTTAACTTTTTAAAAGGAACAATTCCGTTATACGAGTACATGATTGTTGTGTAGGTAACTTTAACTGTTTACGCAGCGCACACAACGGAAGCTCTCAAAAGGAATACATTTCCCCGTTTTTACAACATTTTTCATTGGTGGCTCCACTCCTATTAGGTGTAGCGTAATATTATACAACCTATAACCTTCCTCGATAAATAGGCTATCTATTACTAAAAGATTTTTCAATTCGAACCATTAGTTCCTAAGATTAGCGCCTTCAACCAAACAAACAAACAAACTTCTTAGTTTCACAATATTTCTGTAGATTTCATTTTCGATAAATATTATTTACATTTTTAGATATTTTTTTGTAAAAAAACAAAAAAAAAACATGAAGGCGTTGGTCAGGAGTCTAGAGAGAGGAACACTACGCCTGCCGTGTCCAGGAGTACTACTTTCTGAGTCAAGCACTTGACCCAGTCAAGGGTCTCCGCTATTAAGGCTAAGTATTTATCTTTTATCTTTCTCAGCTTTCACGAGAATATTTAAAAAGGGAATAAATCTAAGTGATAACGTGATGCAGTGTTAATGGTATAATCTTTTACTTCAAAAAAAAAAAAAAACAGATTGACCAACTCGAATTGTAATAGTATAATTTGTTTTGTTTTTTTTTTGTTTTTTCGTGAGTTCGTTAAAAACGTCTCACTACATGCGATTATGACATAAACGACCACAACTGGAATGGAATCAATTGAGCGCTTATCAAAACATTTGTTTTCGAAAAAAAATCGGCGATTTTAAATGATACGTTGCTTACTGTTCTTTCGCGTGAGGCAGAAGGGGGCGGTTCCACAGCATTATTTATACAGGATAAGTTTTTAAGCAGTGCGCAAATTTTTACAGACTGTTCAACTCTGAAATCACGAAAAATATCTGCGGTTTCATACAAAAGCTCAATACCTACTCGAACAAAATGTATGAAACACCAAATACTTTTTCCTGATTTCAGAGTTGGTGCCATAATGAACACTGTTTTTCATATTCATGGGTAGAACACCCTGTGAAAATTTGCGCACTGTTTAAAAACTTTTCCTGTATCTTGTCACCTGTTTCAATTTTATTATGCACTGAGTCTTCAATATAACTCTCTGCAACATTATCAGAGTGCCATCCTCCGTGGCGTTTCAGTGTAATGATATCGGCTCCGGAATTCCCTAGTGATGTTGCAGAGATTCTTTTAAAGCTGTGACCGGTATAACTAGCCGGATTTTCCAATTTCAAGAACGTGGCTATTTCTTTTAGTACACCACCGATTTTGTTAACACCAACGACTTGGCGCATGCATATACCGTTTTGGTACTTCTGAAAGAATCTGTAACTCTTTGCGTTTGTAATTCTTAGAGCTTGAAACTTCTTAATGATTTCGTAAAACTTACCATGTAGGTATGGTGAATGTGAATGGCTACTAGCATTTCTTAAGAGAAGCACTAAAGGGTTTAAGCTGGTACGAACAAAAATTGTGCTATACCATGCCTTAGTTCTGAGCCACCATGAATTTTCCAGCGTAGTATAGAACCCGCACTATGCAGTACACTCACAAAGAGTAGAAAGCATCCAAAGGGCCTTCACTAAACACCTAGCATATGCCTTCGGTGATATATCTCCCCGGTGTCCATACGAACAACGTACTCAATGTTACAAAATGATTACTCTGTGCGACCGTCGACTGGTACAATATCTCATGTTCTTTTTCAAATTGGTTAACAATAAATTGGACTGCGATAAATTAACTGAACAAATTGGACTAAAAGTCCCCTATAAATTACCCAGATATCCCATTACCCATTTATTCCACACTAAAGCATCCAACACAAATATTACGAGTAAGCTCACCTCCCAGGCTCAGCCGAGAGATTAATGTTAATATAAAATCTATATCATGACTCCGTAAATATCTTTAAAACCCAAATTTTAAGGTCCCAAAACACGCAAGCTACACGATCTAAAGATTCATTGTGATGTATTTTTTGCAACCTCTGTAACTTAAAACTTATGTCATTCTATTTTATATTTGTGTTTATATAGTTTGTTACCACTTAATTTTTATACGTTTCGTCTTTAGCTTAGCTGATCACTGTATTTGAGAATGTTGGTTCACCTGTTATTGGCAACTGTATAAGCCCCTAACTTTTACCTATTGTTATTTGAATTTTTTGTATACAGAATCTGTTGGTGTACCTTTATAAATATTAAATAAGTATATGTACGAGGTATTTTGGTTTTGTGCCAGGTATCTAGACAAGCAATAAGTCCCTATAGTTTTTGATATCGCTCACAGTTACGTTGGCTAATTCTTGTCGCCTGCACGCCCCAGATATACCAAAATTAATATAGCCTGTATTAAAATACAAGTAATTTAAGTATGCCTTACGTAGTTCTATATAGCTAAATTACTAAATTTACTAAATTAAGCATTGTCTAATAAACATTATAGCAAGTAAATATGTAAGTGCCTACAAAAAGTAAAGAAAAGTTTTAAAAAAAGACGCGCCACATGAGAAATATTTAGTAATACCTTAGTAACTATAAATATTTTTCACCTGGCGCGAGTTAGGCAATCGCCTAATGTACGTCATTGCTGAGTGTGCATCGGATGATCTTGTGCGTCACAACGTAAACCGCACTATTGCAGATTTAGCAATAAGTTTAGTTAATAGAAATATTATAATTGTAAATTAGTCTTGTAGAATTATTCAATGAATAAACATTGTTTTTATTAAATAAATTATTTTTAATAATTATCGCGTTCGCCGTAACTTAACTGGCGCAGTCGGTAGGATCGCGACACTCAGCTTCGAATAGAACTCTTCAGGCTTGAGTGAACGGTATCTATCGTTATCTTCGCGATCACGTATTAGAATCTACGACGGCGAACATCCCGCGGGAATTCCGGAGAATTGGGAGTCCTGCTATTCATAGATGGCGCTGCCATCACGCAAACATCGCGCTCCGTTTGTTTTTTTATTTAAAAATGTTTAAAATAGTTTTCCCGTCCTGACTCTAACATAAATACGATCCCTTTAGTGCAGTCAATGACCTCTAGTGTTATCTACAGTTAACAAACTCTGTGGACTAATAAATTGTGATTTTATCAACCATTACCTAAGTGAACCCATTTTCATTCCAAAATTGTGTTTGTGCTACAAAAGTGACTTAAAACTAAAATAATAACTCGGGGAACACATAAACAGGCATGTTTTAATAGTTTTAAACTAACATTATCATTTATATAACTAGTGTAAGAATTTTCAAACAGTGCGTCGGTTTTTGAAATGAATGCTTAGTAACCGACATTCTAACGAACTTTTTATAAATTATATAATACAGAAACGTAATTTCGATCTGTCACCTAACTCCTACTTTGACTCTATGCGATGGTGCGTGACTGCCGTACATGAGCACTCGAGTTCGCTTCTCACGATATGGTTATCTTTTTGTATTAATATTATTACAGAATACTATTCTCAACACTGAATTGGATTGATTTGAACTGTTTTTTGTAAAAATATTTAATATTTTATTAAATATTAAGATTTTTTCACCGTATAACTATGCCTCTTAAAAGAACACCACCTACAACACCTAAGACGGCTAAGACGACAAAAAACTGTGCCCATGACATGACTACTAACGTCTGCAATACTGGCGCTACGGGCACAGCAAGTCGTACGCGATCGCGTAAGCAGACGCCTGATTCCGAGAATACGGATTTTATGTCGGAAATAAGGACCATAATTGCCGAATTTAAACATGAACAAAACTTTAAGCTAGACGCTCTCCAGACTACGATAAGCGATATTAAAAAGCAAAATAATGGAATAATACAATCAATTGAGCATCTATCTGAAGACTATAATAACCTAAAAAAACAGCTTGAATTAATCGAAAAGGAAAAACGGGATAATTTACAATATATTTACACTCTCGAGACTAGAATAGAAAACCTTGAAAATGCGCAAAGAATCTCCAGCATAGAGATAAGAAATATTCCCCCTAGAAGAGGAGAAACGAAAGATGATCTTGCTAAGTTAATGAATACAGTCGGACAAGCCATAAATCTTACTATTCGAAATAGTGACATAAAAGATGTCTTCCGAATCAATACAAAAACCGAAGAAAACAAACCTATTATCTTGGACTTCAACTCAGTTTTACTCAAAGAGAAATTTTTAGAACACACAAAAAACTTCAACAAGCAACATAAAGAAAATAAATTGAATACATCACATCTGCATATCCATGGCTCCAGTAAACCAATTTTCATAGCTGAAAATCTAACGAGTAAAGGTAAAAGGCTGTTTTACTTAGCGCGTGACTTTGCTAAGACCTATAACTTCGCATATTGTTGGGCCGCCTACGGCAAGATATTTATTCGGAAAAATGAAGGAGATAATCGTATTCGTATAAATTCGGAGGCTGATTTAGATAAGCTTAAGTCAGAATGTGATCTCTGACTAGCCACCTTTTCTTTGCTGCAGTATTCTATTCCATTTTATTTAACTTTGTTTATGTTAATTCTTTATAATGTGTTAATAATTTTTAAAAACTTTTTATTGACTAGTCAATACTTTTATATGTTGATTTTAATCATTTTAAAAAATATGTCAGTACTTAGTCAAAACGCCTTACATTATGTTCACTTCACAATATTAACTCTCACCTCATTATACTCATTCACATTCACACACACAAACACACACATAACATATACACACTGGTATCATGCTGGGTTAGAGGTTTTAATGAATTTTGTAAATATTTTATGCATGAGATTTAGTGTCATTCGATGGTTGGTAAAACACTTTGGTAATTTAAATTGCATCCTAAAATATTATGTATTGAAAAATGGATGACTTCAACATGATACTAAATAATGATTTGGATTCTGTTACTGTAGCGCAATCCGCCACTTGTGAAATTGATGACTGCCACTCTTTGTTAAAAAATTCTTCGAATACCCTAAAAATATTAACCCAAAATATACGTAGCATTCATTGCAACACTCCCAACTTTCAAACATTACTCGCAAGGTCAAAAGTTGATTGGGATATTATTGTTCTAACCGAATGCTGGTTGCAGCGAAATCCTACCGTTCCGGAATTCGATGGTTATAATTCATTCACTACACGCAATAATCAAACTCAAAATGAAGGTGTGGTCATTTATTGCAAAAACATAGAACATTACAGTATTGATGAACCGGAAATTGTCGACTCAAATTGCCTTATTCTAAAAATAAACACAACCACTGTAATCGTTGCTGTGTATCGACCACCTAGCCATAAAAATATAGACAACTTTTTGATTTCCCTCAACGATTGTCTAAGCAATCTCTCATCCTTTCAAAATATTATATTAGTTGGCGATATTAATATCGACATTATTGAAAATTCCCAAGATAATAGATCCTACGCATATCTCAACCTTATCGCTTCTCATGGGATGCTTCCTGCTCACACGATTCCTACTCATAGTCGCACGTGCTTAGATCATATAATGTTAAAGACAAGATTATCAGCATTCTGTTATGTTGCTCATACTTCGGTTACCGACCACAATAGCGTTATACTATTTTTAGACCATAGAATGAAAAAAAACCAAGGCCCCAAAACTATTAAACGAATAGACGACGCAGGGCTTGAAATGGACGTTAAGAACTTAGATTTTGAAAAGATTTACAGTATGACAGATGTTAACGAATCAACCAATTTTTTTATACACTCTCTAAGTCAAGCTATCAACGAAAACACGAAACTGGTTACGACATCTAGACGTAAAATAATTTTGAAGCCTTGGATAACACCGGGCCTACTAAGATGCATGCGAAATCGTGATCAATTGCATATTAAAACCTTAAAGAATCCAGATAATGAGGTAGTACTGTGCACCTACAAAAGATACAGAAATTTTTGCAATGATATATTAAAGAAAGTCAGACAAAATTACGAACAAGATATGATTAAAAAAGCAGGGAAAAACAACAAAATGCTTTGGGAAGCAATTAAAAATATAACCTATACAAATAAAAGCAAACAGCAATCCACACAGCTAATTTCAATAGACAATCCTATTGAATCAATTAATAGAGTAAATTCTTTTTTTGCAAATGTAGGTAAAAACTTGGCAGAAAAATTACTCTCACAAAATATTAATTTTCCTAATACAGAACCCGATCGTCAGCCAACAAATTCTTCTCAAAATTCCTTTGTTCTACTTCCTACCGATGAAGAAGAAATACGGTCATTAATTATTAATTTAAAAAACGAGTGTGCTGTTGGCATTGACAATATATCTGGATCTTTTTTAAAACGATTTGTTGATATTATTGTTCCTCCACTTACATACATATGCAACCTTTCTTTCTCCTCTGGAATATTTCCGCGTGCCTTTAAAAAATCCAAAATAGTACCTATATTCAAGTCCGGAGACAGATACTGTGTCAATAACTATAGACCAATCTCAATACTACCAACGTTCTCAAAAATTTTAGAACGATTAATGAACACCAGACTGACTAAGTACCTTGAACAGAATTCTCTTTTATCTCCATCACAATTTGGCTTTCGATCTGGCAGGTCAACAGCTAATGCCGTCCATGAACTAACAGATCACATAGTCAACAAACTAGATAATAAAAGAAAGACCTTAGCCATTTACCTAGATTTAGCTAAAGCATTTGACACAGTATCTGTTCCCATTTTGATAAAAAAATTAGAGAATATGGGAGTTAGAAGTTTACCACTTCAACTATTCATAGACTATTTGTCTGACCGAACACAATCTACTAAAGTAGATAGTTGGATTAGCGACGAACTTCCTAATCAGTATGGCGTTCCACAGGGCAGTATCCTTGGTCCAACATTATTCTTAGTTTATATAAATAATTTATGTGACATAAAGCTGCAAAACGGTAAAATCATCACTTTCGCCGATGATACTGCCTTGTTATTCAATGGTAACACGTGGGAAGAGGTAAAAAAGTATGCTCAGCAAGGTTTTGATACTGTTTGTAAATGGTTACATTCCAATTTGCTGACTCTCAACGTGGATAAGACAAAATACATGACATATTCCCTTAGACCCCAGGACCAACCAAATTTCAACTTGAAAGCACACTTATGTAATTTTATCAACCATTGTTCTTGTCCTGTGTTAATTAAAACAAATTCTATAAAATATCTTGGCATCATCATAGATTACCGTCTCAGCTTCCAACAACACATTGAAACCCTAGTTAAAAGAATCCGAAAATTAATTTACATCTTTAAAAATCTAAGACATATATCTGATACATCAGTTATTAGAACAGTTTACTTTGCACTATGCCAATCTTTGCTAGTATATTGTATTACCACATGGGGCGGTACCTCTAAAACTTATATGATAAATTTAGAGAGAGCCCAAAGAGCTATATTAAAAGTTAGTTGCTTTTTACCAATCCTCTATCCAACTTTTGAACTTTACCAACACTGCCAAGTTCTAACGGTCCGGCAGTTGTTCATTCTCATGACAGTACTAAAAAAACACTCTGAACTTCCCTTAGCTCACGATTTCCCAACACAAAATAGACGATCAACTAATGTTTGTTCAATCATCCGCTATAACACTGCTTTCTGCCAAAAGTTTTTCTGTTTTCTTGGTACTTTTCTTTATAACTCAATTAATCACAAAATATCTATATACACGCATACAAAAGCTATTTGTAAAACAAAATTACGCATATGGCTATTAAACCTTGACTACATTGCCACTGAAAACTTATTAAAACCAGTGTCTTAAGACCCACACATTACCTCACACTCCTACACATACAAACATTCATACACTCACCATTTTTCATTTCCATTCTAATTTTATTTTGTTATGCTCATTTTTTAATTTTATTTTGTTTTATACATTTCTTTGAATTTTATATTTGATGTGCTTTTCTTTAAACTAATGTTTTATTTTTTTATATTCTGAATTTTGTTAACTAGTAGTTACTGTAAGTACCTACTGATTTCTTTAAATTTCTTTTTTTTTAATTTTTTAATTTTATAGGTTTTGCTTCTACCTAATTGCGATTTCAGACTTATATTATATAATATCTTGACTCTAACCATTTTGTAAATTTAACTTGTCCTAAGTATCTAAAAGAGCCGGGTGATCTGTAACTCAGGACCCTCCTACTTCAGACACCTTTCTCTATTTAAGATGGTGCATTCTAATAACTTGTGCCTGTAATATGATGTTGAGATAAATAAAGATTTATGATTATGATTATGATTATGATTATTCTACAAGGCCCGGCTGGAGATGCAGAAGATACTGGGGTGAGTGCTAGTTGTATTCCCGGTTTCCTATGCTATATTTCCTGTCGTAATATTTTTAATGTTATATGTGTGTTTGTGTATAGGCTAAAATCGCTATAGACATATCACTATTTGGAGATACGCGTAGGTATATTTTATTCCACTTTACGTGCAGTTACAATTCGCACGAGGCAGCAAATAATTACATAAATTATACGTGTTTATTCGATCGCTACAATCGCGACCTATATAACACTGCTGATAAGTTATAAAACTTCACGCTTATACTGTAGAGAGTAAGCAGACTAACAAGTTTATTTAAAGCGTTTATTAAGTAGGTATAGGTATTTTTGTGTGTAAATAACGATGGCCATGACAAACATTGAATTAGCGACTTTTAAGTTCCTTTCTGAACTATTGCCTATCCTAAAACGTTAAACTATTTTATTAGAGAGGTAGAAAATGTTATATTATTACTGGACCCACCAGTTAGGGCAAACCCCGCTCTTACTAGCTTAATTAAGAGTAAATTGAGTGGCACCGCGATTAGTGCAATAGCTTCTGAAGGAAACGTTGACACCTGGCAAGCTATTAAAACCGCGTTAACACGTAGATTAGGCGAACCGCGTAACGAAATACAGTTGATGCAAGAACTGACACGTTTGCGCCGTAATAAGAATGAAGACGCTGAGACATTTGGTAGGCGTTTGCGGGATATATTAGATACATTGAACGTAGTTGGGAGACATACGGATAAGTCGTATTACGAAAGCATGGTGATAGATCAGTACGTAAACCACTTAGATTTCCATGTATCTATCGGTGTGCGGATTGCGCAACCGGCCACCCTTGAAGCAGCTATAGTGACGGCTAGACAGGAGGAGGCGCGATTAGCATTTAATAGGCTCAATAATAGTTTTAATTCATTAACTATACAACCCAAACAAAAGGAAATACCTAAGCCCAACCAACCACTACAACATGTTAGTAATTTTCCCCCGAGTAATAGCTGGAACCCGGAGACAAAACAGCAGCGAGGTCAAGGTATGCCACCTTGGAAAAGCAATCCAGCCTCAGGTAACGTAAGGCCTAGTGGGTCAGGTTCCTTTAGGAACTCAGGCAACTTTAGATCACAACCGAATGTACCTCGCCAACAAATAAACCCACCACAAAGAGTGTCTGATGTCACTATGAGGTCAGTAAATAAACCTGAAAAACCGCGCTTTGCTCCTGAAGAGATGTTTTACACACAGCACAGCCAAGAGCAGTATTACCCTGACAGTTATGACCCTTACCATAATGGTGAGTATAGTCATAACTTGCAATATAATGATCAAGACTACGAGTACACGACGGATACGTCTGCAGAGGTACCAAACAACCAGGATTTTCCCGAAGACGAAAACCAACCGAATCTCAGTTGATAAAGACTGTCGACCTCAACCACCACGGTAAAGACCACCTTCCTTACATAGTACTACCAGAATTTCAAGGTAAGTTTTTATTGGACACGGGAGCCTCACGCTGTATGATATCACCTGATGTAATAGCCGGCACTAGTTTGGAGCACTGCGTTGAACATGAACCATTTCAAGTGAAAACCGCGCATGCCGTTACTCATCACGAATACGTTGTAACTTTACCTTTACCCCCTTTGTTTAATACTGATATATGCCATAAATTTTTAATGTTCGATTTTGACCCTAAATATAAGGGCCTTATTGGGATGGACTTGCTGAAAGAATTAGGGTGTAGTATAGATTTTAAAAATAAGGTGTTGCGTACATTCAACACTAAAATACCTATTTATTTTGATTATCCGGTAAAACGAATTAAAATCGAACCTAAATGTGAGAAATTTATTACAGTTAAAACAAACTATATGGACGGTAACTATATTTCCGATGACTTCAATTGGTCTAAAGGACTCAAGTCACCAGCCGCGATAGTGACAGTTAAAAACGGAATTTTTAAGACATCAATAGTTAATTACAATGATACGCAGCAAATAGTAAGTAACAATTGCATCTTACCTCTAAGCCCGTTACCAACACAGTTAGTACAAAATAGTCAAACACATGAAATTAACAAAATTGAGACTAAGGTTGACATAAATAAAGAACTCTGTGAAAACTTAAAGAAAATTCGTACTAGCCATATGAATGATGAAGAACGGCGTGAGATTACAAAGATCTGTTACCAGTACCGAGACATATTTTATTCTGAGAATATTCCTTTATCGTTCACTCACACAGTTAAACATGTAGTGTATAAGTACCTATGTTTAACCTAAGCATTGATGTATTAGATATAAGTCAGTAGTCGTAATAAAGCACTCGTAGCGTTCACTCGCATTTTTAATTGTCTTCCCGCAACCCACACACTACATGGCGACCCTGCCATGCGCGAGCGACGCGGCGTCGGGTTCCTTGCCGCGTATCGCGTAGCGGGCGAATTTTGCGAGTCAGCGAATTCCTGTGTGCCTCGGTGCACTGAATTAGAGCGGTTTGAATATGCTCGATATAAAAATTAATAAAACTACGAGAACAATCAGCGCAACTGGTCGCGTACTACGGTCGAAATATGGGAAAATCATATTCGAAATCTGGAGATAAGGAGGTGATAATTGCACAAAATGCATCGGGAGGAAGTAATACTGTGGTCGAATCACACATGCAGATAAATACTATATTGTTGGCGGCGGCCTTGACAATTACCGCTATTGCAGCAATCCTAATTATTTGGAAAAAGCTGAAGGAAAAGCAGAAGAAATGGATCAGAAAGCATGTCGAATCAGAGTTGATAAGAAAAATGCGTTTGCGGTTGTCGGGAAGGCGAGAACGTGAAGAAGGAAATGAAAATGTGTAAAAATAATATTAATTATCAGTGCGCAGTGAAAAGTGTGTTTTAAGTGTATTTAGTGAGTAAACCAACCGTCAAGAACATCCAGTATATGGATTTTATAAAACTTTCGCCGTGCCGTTTAAACTAAGAAGAACCTTAAATGGACAATTAAGTATAATAATAAGGCCCTATAATTATTACTTTTGTTATAATTTAGTGTAACTTTATAAATACATATCTTACAGCAACTTACAGCCTGATTCTATCGGAATGTCACATGGGATAAATATAGGACATAAACCATAAACTACTCGGCTAAGGACCAAGATACAAGGTATATTCATTTTATATTTTTTTTATAGTAATATATAATCCAAAGGAGGTAGGTATGTTTTGATTTTTTTTTTTAATCTATGGAAACAGATTTAGAAAGAATTTTAAGTGAATTAACTGATATTCAAATTACTTTGAGGAAGTTAGGCCCAAGTAGACGGTACCAATATAAAGACAAGGTTGAAGAAAAAATAATAAAAGCAAAAGAGTTATATTCAATGTATAAAACTATTATAAGTATATTTACAGAGCAAAAAAGCACGTTAGAATTAGCAGAGTACATTTACGAAGTGTTGAAGGAGAAAATAGATAACGTTTACAATAAGATTTTATCATATAATATTCAAGGTGGAGTAGAAACAAATCTCTTGAACATGGAGAAGTTTGATATAAAAACGGCAACATCATTAATACCCGAAATGGATGGTTCAGAAGGTACAACTGAAAAAATCATTGACGCGGTAGAATTATATAACAGCTGTCTCAAGGACCCTGAACAAACAAAATTGTTAATTTCTTTTGTTTTGAAAACAAGACTAACTAAATCAGCCAAATTAAAATTACAATGCGAATATGACAACATTGCGAGCCTCATACATGATATAAAAACTTATCTACTAACGAAAAAATCCGCCAATTCTATACTTTGCCAATTAAACAATCTGAGTCAAAATAATATGTCCATCAGTGAATATGGAAATAAATTATCAGAACTGTTTATAGACCTCACCATTGCCCAAGCTGACGGTAACGAAAAGGCAAGCGAGATACTGAGACCTATAAATGAGAAACTCGCGATTAAAAGATTTTCAGATGGATTAAGATATAAACGCTTAAGCACTATCATTTCAGCACGGAACTACTCAGAGTTGAAAGATGCGGTGCGTGCAGCAGAGGACGAGGAGCTGGGACAGCCCTCAACATCCAACGGTATTTTCAGCGCAAGGGGTAAGTCAAACAACAGGTTTAATAATAATTTCAACAGAGGAAGTCGGCATAATTATTATAATCAAGATTTTCAGTACCGCGGAAATTATAGTACGGGTCGAAGATATAATAACAATAATTACCATCAAAGGTTTAATGGTAACCCCCGTGGTAGATATACACGCGGAAGAGGTACTAATTATTCAAACTATGGAACTAACCGTAACCCTTCTAAATATTATCGAAGTAGGGGTACTCGAGATAGAAATAGTCAACAAAGAATGTTTCCAGCCCAAGTGAATGAGGACCCCCAAACAGAAAACGGAAAAACAGAGAACAAAAATCAGTTTTTTCGTTCCTAAATCATATAACATTTTAACGTGTAACAAAAATGTTAGGTACGTTCATTTTAACATAAACAATACCAGGAGCGCATGGTTACTTGACACCGGCGCGTCCATTTCCGTTGTTTCTAAGAACGTGTTATCGGAACACATTCCTTTGCATGAGGATAGAATTGTAATAAATGGTTTCGGTGGTAAAACCTATTCGCAAGGTTATGTCAATCTTACATTATGTACTCAAAATGGTACTTTTAATCACACATTTTATTTGTTCAATAACTTACCGTTCAAGTCTGATGGAATTCTCGGATTAGACTTTTTATCAAAATTTAATTCTCATATTAATTTAGAAAATGATACATTAACCCTATATAACGAATCCGAAAATATTATACCACTTTATGCATCACCAACTATTTCACATAGTTACTTGACTATTCCTGCAAGAAGTGAGTCCATTCATTACATACCACTAAATAATAAATTAAATGAAGAATGCGTTGTATTACCAAAACAATTACAAGATGATTTATTTTTAGCAGCGATAATAGTAAAGCCAGTAAATAACGTTATTCCCATTAAAATATTAAATACTAAAGAAGAATCAATTACTATACCAATTTTTCAACCTGAAATACATTCATTAAACGATTACCAAATATGTCAGTTTAATAAAATTAAGTCAAACGCAGAAAGAGCTAACACCTTGTTAGGATTACTAAAACTAGATCACTTACATCCAGCTGAGCGTGGAACGATTGAAGCAATTTGTACTAAGTACAATGACATCTTTTATCTACCAGGTGATAAGCTTACTACTACTAAATCATACGAACATAATATTTATTTAAAGCCGAATACTAGTCCCGTTTATACAAAACCGTATAGGTTGCCAAACAGTCAAAAACCAGAAATAAATAAGCAAATTAAACAAATGTTACAGGATGATATTATAGAGGAAGCTCAAAGCGAGTGGTCTAGCCCTATTTTACTTGTGCCCAAGAAATCAAATGACGATAGCAAAAAATGGAGATTAGTAATAGATTACCGTAAATTAAATGAAGTTATACAGGATGACAAATTCCCCTTACCAAATATCACTGATATTTTAGAGTCACTGTCAGGTGCAATTTATTTTACCCATTTAGACCTTAGTCAGTCATATTACCAAGTGACCTTGAACCCAGAGTCACGAAAACTAACTGCCTTTACAACTAATACTGGCCAATACCAGATGAAACGGATGCCAATGGGTCTTAAAACCAGTCCGAGTTCTTTTTCAAGGGTAATGACTGTTGCAATGTCAGGTTTAACGTATGAAAAGTGTTTCATATACCTTGATGACCTTGTAATTTTTGGACGTAATTTAGAAGGACACAATAAAAACTTGATAGATGTTTTCGAGAGACTTAGACAAGTTAATCTAAAGTTAAACCCCAATAAATGTAATTTTTTAAAAAAGGAGCTTTTATATTTAGGACACACAGTGTCAGCAGAATATAGCATATATATATAATATATATAATATCAGTCCAGATAAAGCAAAAATAAAAGTAGTTGAAAATTACCCAACACCAAAAAGTACAGAAGAAGTGAAACGCTTTGTCGCATTTTGCAATTATTACAGAAAGTTTATAAAACAATTCGCAGAAATAAGTATTCCCTTAAATTCCTTATGTCGTAAAGATGTTCCTTTTATATGGTCTGACCAGTGCGAAAAATCGTTTAAATTAATGAAAAAAGCGTTAATATCACCACCCGTTTTACAATACCCAGACTTTTCAGATGAAAACGAGTTCATACTACAAACTGATGCTTCAGGTATTGCTGTAGGAGCAGTGCTTTGTAATAAAGACATGCGTCCAGTCGCTTATGCGAGCCGACCACTAAATAAAGCTGAAAAAAATTATCCAACTATACAAAAGGAGTTACTTGCGATAGTATGGGGAATAAAATATTTTAGGCCATATCTTCTAGGCAAGAAATTTACAATCATGACAGACCACAAACCACTGCTGTATTTATTTGGAATGAAAGACCCATCAAGCAGATTATTAAAGTTTCGGTTAATATTAGAAGAATACGATTATAACATTATATACATAAAAGGAAAAGAAAACGTCATAGCAGACGCATTGTCTAGAATTACAATAAATTCCGAAGAATTAAAACGTATTAATGAGAAAATAATCAATGTAATGACTAGAGCGCAGAAAAGACAATTAGAAGAGACAAAAGACAATAACGCCACTCCGATCACCAATAATGACACAGACTATCGGCCTGATCAACCGAGAATCGTAGAATTATTGCGGATGCCGAGTAGTGCAGTAGAAATGATTTTAATAAAGGGAAAAGAGTTAAATAAGATTAGAAAACAAATGGATATAGATGTAGAAACCGAGTGTTTTGCATTTTCCCATAACAAGAAAATGTTATACATAAATCTTGATTTCACGGCACAATACACGCGAGTCGTTTTTGTGGAGAAATTAAGTAAATTTAGTAAAAATATAAACGTCGACGAAATATGTATAATAAAAGAAAATAATAACGCGTTATTCATAAAAGAACTAATCGAAGAAATTAAAACTAAAGAAAAGTGGACCGGCCCACGGATATGTATTTTACGAGGAGTAGAAAAAATAGATAATGAAAAAGATAAAAGATTTATTATAAACGACTATCACTTATTACCAACCAGCGGTCACGCAGGTGTGCGAAGAATGATGAACAACATTAAGAGGAAATATTTCTGGCCAGGCATGGAAACAGACGTCAAAGACTTTGTAAATAAATGCGAAAAATGTCAAAAATCGAAGTATTCGCAAAAAACCAAGGAGCCGATGGTAATAACAACCACAGCTTCATATGCTTTCGAGAAAGTATTTTTAGATCTAGTTGGACCCTTAGATAAGGATATAGACGGTAATAATTATATACTCACGTTGCAGTGTGAATTAAGTAAATTTGTTGAGGCTTATCCTCTTCAAAATAAGGAAACGGTCACCGTTGCAAAGGCATTTGTTAATCAATTTATTTTAAGGTTCGGAATCCCAAAAACAATAGCAACAGATAAAGGCACAGAGTTTATGTCATCTACTATGACAGAAGTCTGTACACTTTTAGGAATTAAAAAATTAAACTCAACTTCATATCACCACGAATCAATAGGTTCACTAGAAAATACGCATAAACATTTGGCCTCATTCTTAAGAATACAATGCGATAATTTCCCTGAAACGTGGAGCCATTGGCTGCCCTTCTGGTGTTTTACTTTTAATAACACTATACATTCTTCTACAAAATATGCACCGTATGAATTAGTTTTTGGAAAACCCAGTGAGATTCCGAGTAGAATAAGTAGTAGTATAGAACCTTTATATAACCCAGATAATTATAGTTTAGAATTAAGATATCGTTTACAAGTAGCACACAGAGATGCGCGAAATAACCTATTAAAAAGTAAACAGATGCGAAAAACTATGTATGATAAAACCGTAAACCAAGTGCGATATGAAAAAGGTGATTTAATATTGTTAAAAAATGAAACTGCAAATAAACTGGATACTTTGTATAATGGTCCATTTATTGTTATTGAAGATAAGGAACCCAATGTAAAAATTATTAGAAACAATAAACCAGAAATTGTACACAAAAACCGCACAAAATTGTTTAAAAAATAACTGTTTAAATATAATATATTACAAAATAAAATTTTAAATATATCACTAATTCATAATCACTATTTGTATTTGTAAAAAAAAAAAAATTTTTTTCTTTTTTTTTTTTCTTCTTGTACCCCTGTGGTGTAGTGTATAAGTACCTATGTTTAACCTAAGCATTGATGTATTAGATATAAGTCAGTAGTCGTAATAAAGCACTCGTAGCGTTCACTCGCATTTTTAATTGTCTTCCCGCAACCCACACACTACAAACATGAATTAAGACTAAACGATGATACACCCATTTTTGTAAGAAGCTATAGACAAGCCCCCCAACAACGAATAGAGATACAGAAACAAGTACAGAACCTATTGAAACAGGGCATTATTAGAGAAAGCATTTCACCTTGGTCCTGCCCTGTGCACATTGTTCCCAAAAAGCCAGATGCATCGGGAAAAGTTAAATGGAGACTTGTTATAGACTACAGACGACTTAATGACAGAATCATCGAAGACAAATATCCCTTACCAAACATCAATGACATCCTTGACAGATTAGGGCGCGCACAGTATTTTACAACCCTCGATTTAGCAAGTGGATATCACTAGTTAGAAATGCACCCTAAGGACATAGAGAAAACTGCATTTACCACTGAAAGAGGCCATTATGAGTTTTTAAGAATGCCATTCGGTTTGAAGAACGCCCCTAGTACTTTCCAGCGTCTTATGGACCATATACTCAGAGGTATAGATAATGTATTCACATATTTAGATGACGTCATCATTGCGGCAACTTCCCTTCAAGATCATAATGAAAAGCTTAAGTTAGTATTTCAGAGATTTAAAATACATAATCTAAAAGTCCAATTAGATAAATCTGAATTTTTACAGAAGCACGTTAACTTTTTAGGACATGAATTAACTGACCAAGGACTGAACCCCAACAAAGACAAGATTAAAGCTGTTTTAAATTTTCCCATACCACGAACACAAAAAGACATAAAGGCTTTCCTAGGACTAGTTGGTTATTACCGAAAGTTCATTAAGGACTTTGCTAAACTAACGAAACCTTTGACATCATGCCTTAAAAAGAACGCAAAAGTCGAACATACTGATGAATTTCTAGACGCAGTTAACAAATGCAAACAAATTCTAACAAATGCCCCAATCCTTCAATACCCCGACTTTGACAAACCATTTATTCTGACTACAGATGCATCCGACTTTGCGCTAGGAGCAGTACTATCCCAAGGCAATGTTGGCTCTGATAAACCAATAGCCTATGCCTCAAGAACATTATCAGACACTGAGACTCGTTACTCCACCATTGAGAAAGAATTATTGGGTATAATTTGGGCAATCAAGTATTTTAGACCCTATCTGTATGGACGCAAATTTACAATTTATACGGATCATAGACCATTGACATGGTTAATGAGCTTAAAAGATCCTAATTCCAAGCTCACCCGTTGGAGATTAAAGCTAGCAGAGTACGATTACAAAGTAGTTTATAAAAAGGGTAAGCAAAACACTAATGCAGATGCATTATCCAGAGCAAAAGTTTTTCATAACAGTATAGATTCCCTAGCAGTTAATTTTGATGATAACGACGATGACAATATAATCAATAGAATTTTTGAAAATGCCCGTAGACAAGCAGAGTTAGATAATAACAACCTCAATGATCACGACAATAATAACAACACTGATAGAATCAATGACAATATAGACCAGCCTAGTAATAATAACGATATAGAAATAAGAAGTGTAAATCCATCTCAAACTGACAAAGGGACAGACTCAATGAGTGTCATAACAGTGGACCCAGACCAATTAGTCTCTACAAACCATACTCAACCTGACAACGATAACAATGGTATACCTATTTTATCTGATGCCATAGACAAACAGCTGAAGCAATTTTATATTAGATCAACCCCAGGCTCGACATATCGAGTTGAAGACAGGTCAACAAATTCTAGGACGGTTATTAAGGATGTTTTCATTCCAGTAAACAACACTGAATCTGAAATTGTAAAATTTTTGAAGGAACACACAATAGCAGACCGTGTTTTTCACTGCTATTTTTACGATGAAAACTTATATTTAGCCTTTTCGAGAGTTTACACTACTATTTTTAATGACAGGGGACCCAAATTAATTCGGTGTACGTCACGGGTTACACTTGTTGAAAATAAAACTGAACAACAAGAACTTATTAAGCGATATCACGAGGGTAAATCATCGCACCGAGGTATCCAAGAGACGTACAAGCAATTGCACAGAAATTATCATTGGCCTAATATGTTGTTAACGATCCAAAGATTTATTAACCAATGTGACCTGTGTTTACGAGCAAAATATGAAAGAAATCCTTTAAAAACCCCATTAGCAGTAACCGAGACACCTACGAAACCATTTCAACATTTATTCATGGATCTCTACAGTACTGGAGGTGCAACATTCTTAACAGTTATTGATAACTTTTCAAAATTTGTCCAAGTAGTGCCTTTAAACGCTTCTAGTAGTGTACATATCGCAGAAGCCTTGTTACAAGTATTTTCCGTGTTAGGACTACCTCTTAAAATTACCACTGACTCTGACACAAAATTTGACAATGACGTAATAAAAGAAATATGTGCCTCGCATGATATTCACATCCACTTTACGACGCCTTACAACCCGAATTCTAATTCACCAATAGAACGATTTCATTCAACCATTGCTGAAATAATAAGAATCCAGAGAATGACAAATAAAGACGACCCCATACAATTAATAATGAAATATGCTGTTATCGCTTACAACAATGCTATCCATTCTACTACAGGCTATACACCACGTGAGCTCTTATTTGGTCATACAGCATCTAGGAACCCGCTAGAGCTATTTTACCCTAAGGAATTTTATCAAGAATATGTTCTTAATCATCGCAAGAATGCAGAGGCAGTACAGGAATGTATAGCAGCCCACGTGTCTAAGAATAAAGAACAGATCATAGAAAAGCGAAATCAAGCAGCCGAGGCGATAACATTTAAGGTAGGTGAAACAGTTTATAAACAGGTTGCCAAAACAACGAGGAGTGACAAGACAAAGCCAGTATTCAAAGGTCCGTATAAAATCATTCATCTTCATCCTAATAATGTCGCAGAAATCATAGGCAGTCACCCAAATTCCAAATCTATTCGCGTTCATTTCAAGCTCTTACGAAGGCCACATCTTGTTCCAGGACCCTCATCGCAGGAGCCCTCGTGCTCCACGCAGCCGCCAACTTGACCCTTAATCCTATAGATAACACTAATGGCATTCTGTTGGTAAAACAAGGGCAAATTTTGAAACAGGTAGATACTTTTAGTTTGGCTTGTGTATACAACGTATCATATTTACATGACACGAGTATTAAGCTTATGTCATTATATGCCAGTACTAAAGCTGCTGAAAATAATGAAGACTCCCATAGAACGTATAAGGACCAAATAGAAAATAGTTTACATTTGATAGGTAAGAAAATAGTATTTATCGCACCTCACCATAGATTTAGGCGTGGTTTAATTAACGGTTTAGGTTCCATAGTTAAAACAATTACAGGTAACTTAGATTACGAAGATGCCATTAAATTTGAAAAAGAAATATCCCACTTACGTAATTCAGTCCATAGTATAAATACATCTCAAAAGCAAACATTATTCATAGCAAAACATGCACTTGAAGAATTTAGTAAACAGATACGTTTATTAGATGAGAATCAGAAAAAATTAGCTTCTATGTTAAAAAATGGCAGCTATTCAGAAGTTCAATCAATTCAGACCCGTTGATAATATTAGTATTAAAAATATTCATAGTATAGAGAAGTCTATTAGTGTAAAAGCGTACAGCACAGACCACACATTGACATTTATATTAGATATCCCTTCCACTGACGCAAACCTTTATGACCTTATCCACCTATACTCCATACCAGACAAACAGAACCTCGCCATTATTCCAAAGTCCAAATACCTAGCACTGGGAACCAACGAGTACTCATACCTAGAGGAAGACTGCAAGAAGATCACGCAAGATATCCAGCTCTGCACATCATTGAACACCCAGCCGGTGGACAAATCTGAAGACTGTATAATATCACTCATTAGACACGAAACTACGAACTGCACACGAGTCAGGATGGACCTGAAACAAGGGAAGATACAGAAACTGGAAGACAACAAATGGCTTATCATCCTGAAAGACGAACAAATACTGAAAACTCGCTGTGGAAGGAAATCAAACTATAAAAAGATATCAGGAATACACATCGCCAGTATTACAAGCGATTGTCAACTGGAAATACTCAACCGTACACTCAAGGCAAACATAAATACTGTTGCAGCAGACGAAATCATACCCCTTCCAAGCAAAACTTCTATCCTTGAGGCGAACATTCACTACAACCTACAACTGGAAGATATACCATTGGACAGTATCCATGAACTGATGGACCGGGCCGAAAACATACAACAACCCATCATCGATTGGCAGACCATGATGGCTACTCCAAGTTGGTCAACACTGGGACTCTACATCATTCTGATAGCAATAATCATCTGGAAACTGTGGCAGAGGAGACAACAACGACCAAAGCAGGAGGAATCTCACACCGAGGACGCTGCGGGAAGCTGCGGGACGCGCTTCCATCTTAAGGAGGGAGGAGTTAGGCAATCGCCTAATGTACGTCATTGCTGAGTGTGCATCGGATGATCTTGTGCGTCACAACGTAAACCGCACTATTGCAGATTTAGCAATAAGTTTAGTTAATAGAAATATTATAATTGTAAATTAGTCTTGTAGAATTATTCAATGAATAAACATTGTTTTTATTAAATAAATTATTTTTAATAATTATCGCGTTCGCCGTAACTTAACTCGCGTCATTAAGGAATTTATCTTCGTTAGCTGCAGTGAATACTTTTGATTTCTTGCTTCTATAGCCATCTGACTGTAGTTTCAAAAATACATGTAATTTTATGTATTTTGTTAAATATATTGGTATAGTTAGTTATTATAGTAGTTATTGGTTTTAGAGTGTCTTTTAACATTGAATATATTGACCACTTAGAGGGCGGCTTATACTTCACACATAATTCATTGAAATAAGCCATCAAAATATTTTCAGAGAATGATTGAGTATTTCTTAGTCTTTCATTATACAGAGTTATTGGTAAAACACCAACACCTCTTAAGGGGTCATTGTACTCATCATTGTGAACAACTTTTACTATGGGACCAAACCGGAAATCGCGAAAAAAAAAATGAGCTGTTCAGTAGGTACATTTATGTTCGCATAATTCGTCAAAATGTACTGAATAGCTGATTTTTTGCGCGATTTCAGGTTTAGTCCCATAGTAAAAGTTGTTCATAATGATGAGTACAATGACCCCTTAAGAGGTTGTTAGTGTTTTACCAATAACCCTGTATAAAATTATTGTAAATTATTGAATAGCGCTCTCGCGATTTTGGCGGCCAGAGACAATTTTCTGCAATTTGCTCCCCATTCAAGATATCAGGTGCAGTAGATTCCATATTAATACTAGATTCCTCACTTTAACTCACATTATTATTTTGTTTATACGTATTCAGTCGGAAAGTCGCAACAATCTTTGACGTTTCTTATATGAAAATGGCGCGAATTTGCAAATGGCGCCACGTGCGCGTGGTGAAAATTAGAACAACATATTTCGTCTCATTTTCTCCTTAGTATTAAAGTGAGACAAACGTATTAAGCACTTACAATGAAATTCAGAAATTCGATCATTCTGCTTATTTATTCTCGTAATGTGAATGATGAAATTTTGCTTTCTCCTTGGTGAAATTCTTATATGTTTATTTTTTTTTATTGAAAATAAAACAAAAAACCGTAAAGGATACTCACGGCGCTATACAACGGAGTATGCGGTAAAACAGGTACTTAGATGAGAGTACCTATTTTACCGCATATTCGCGTAGTATGGTGCGTAATTTTTATCTTTCAAACAATGTATACAGGCTTCGTAAACGTATTTTTAAGCAAATATGTTGAAAAAATAATAATGTCAAAGATGGCGGCATTTTTGATCGTTATTCATTCATTACAGGTCTTTTAATTGTTTGTTATGGATCGGAGAGTGTCCGTTTCATACAGATATCCCGCAATAAGTATAATAAAATATATTTATAATTATTGTATACGTCAGCTGTTTGTTGGTCCTGGGGCCATTTACGACGATTCCTTTCCTGATTCTAGGTTAAAGAGAAATAGGTAGGTATAGGTTTAGATTTATTCGCCAGTATCAAAATATGTCTCATAAATGGCCTTAGCAGCTTGATTTTTTTTCGAGCTCAATGGGACCGTAGACCTTGATACCTTCACGCGTTCCCGAGAAAAAAGGTCTTGGCAGCTACCTGCCAAGACCTTTTTTCTCAGGACCTTTTTTACAACGAAGTGATCTTATATGGGTTGAGTTTTTTCTTTTGAGGTACAGAACACTAAAAATAGAAGACTATTTCATCATCTCACAATTATGTTCATTAATCGCGTTTCTCCAAACTACCTGATTCTTAACCGGGGAATCGGTAGGTTTATATTGATTCTTAGCTGTTCACAAATTGTGCCACAAGTTTCCGCGTATCGATCAACAATAAAATTACGGCGAGATTCAATTTTCTCTTATACGGATGAACGGAGAGGGCATTGCACAGAAAATGATTGATTTTATAAAATAATTCGTTTGGGCATTGTTTTCCTTTCTTATTGAGTACTGGATGATGCAGTATTAGAATTGGTTAGGTTGCTAAAATTCAGTTAAAGCTTCGACATTGAGCCTCTAACCACACAATTTTGTCCTTTTTAATGACTTAAAAAATGTACACGCTATGTACGCACTATGTACGCTTTCAAAGACACTAAACAAGGCACAGTAGAAGTTTTATCCTTATGACGTCTATGGCCATTTAGCGTCCTTGAAAGCGTTTATCGTTTATCTTTAGTTCATTCATTTACCAACATACAACGCACAGCCTATACAACTGGGTCTAGAATTAAGAAATTTTGCAAAAGAGTTCCTTATATAGGTAACGAAAGAGAGAAGGAATGATTTTTGAAAACTCGTCCTCGGACAGAGTTAAGCATCCCCCGACGGAGTTAAATACATTCTATACAAGTTTTGTTGTAAACTTCTACTGATGGCGACATCTCGAGGCATGAAACCAAAACTACGTCATACTATCTTTCAACCGTGATTGGTTCTATTTAAAATATTGTTCCTACACCCCTCTCCTTGAATAATGTAAGATGGCGAATACATAATTTGCTCGTAAAAGTAACGCATCGTATTTTATTTAAAATCCTCTACTCGTACACAATCTAAAAAAAAACATCTAAGTTTTCACCAAACCTCACCGCTGCTGCTACAAGTTTGTATGGAATTTTTGCCGTTTGGGAACCTCATAACACGCCTTGTATTATAGTTATGTAACACCACCACATTTTATTTGATTTAACGTAAGAAACATAATTATTTTTGTCTTATTCATAATAAGTACGTAAGCACTATCTTATATATTATTAAGTCTTCCTGCCAAGAATATCTTGGTTATAACATTTCCATGAATATGAATGTGTTTGACTAAGTCATGATAAGCACAGTATTCGTAGCAAACACAGTTTTATTGTATGCACAGCTTTACCAGTGGCGCTACTGTATTTAGATTAGAATCTGCTCCAGTCTATGCTTTTTTATTTATCAATAATTTTGTTCCTTGTTTCACACTAATAAATTAATAATAATAATTTTAAATGCTTTTTATGTTTGTTTTTTTAAGAAATATTTAAAAAAGTATTTTATAAGGGAAAAAATGAATAAACGAAATAATAAGGGGACACATTGTTAAGTGTGCAAGTCACTCTCCTGCCATTTTATCCGTGTATTAATATATGTATATAACATTGGTCAGGCAGGGGACATAGTTTTGCATAGTTCAAGTTACCCAATCCACTTTAGCCACCCAAACCAATAGCCCAAAATGTTTTGTTTCCACGTACAACAATAGTCCTGTACCAACCGGAGGTTGTCCTTGGGTGCACTTGCATAATGCATATAGGGATAATCGTCTGTTTGTGCTTCCTCATAATTTAAAATTGTCTAAGGGGCCTCTGCAAAGGGCTTCGGCCTCTCGTACGCCTTCCAAATGTCCGGGACCCAAGGGTCCCGAGATATGTCAAATAATAATAATAATAAATCTTTATTTATCATTTATTGCAGTACATGATAATGATAATGTTTATTTCCCAAAAACAGTGCTTTACATTTCCTTATTGTAGTCTACCTTAATAGATAGGTTTACATTCAGAATCAAACAGAAGACGCAAAGGACGCATTTTGCTTATGGACTCCACACTAGGTCGAGCCTGTCTCGTGGAGTCTATGGCTGATATTACTAAATAGTGAAAATGCGCATTACATTAATACTGATGGATTGTTACCGTAGAAGTACATAAAAAAGTGTTATTAAATTAAAGAAGGTAATCAAAACAATGAAATAATGACAACATTTAAAATAGTGAAATTAAAAGAATAAAGTAGGCTTCAGGAATATTTTGAGCACAATGTGCACTATCTGTAAGTTACTCACTTAAAGTGTAAGAGAGCGCGGGTGTGTGTTTGAGTATTGTGAGGGTGTGAGGGTGCGAGTGTATGTGTGTGTGTGTGAGTATTGTGAGGGTGTGAGGGTGCGAGTGTATGTGTGTGTGTGTGTGAGTATTGTGAGGGTGTGAGGGTTAAAGTGTATGTGTGTATGTTGAGTACACAGGTGTTGGTGTGTTATGAAATTACCTTTAAAAGAGATTCGGATTTACTGTATGACTGAGCTAGCAGCCATTTGCGAACAATATTTTTGACTTGGCTTGTATTGGAGTTACTGATGCCACACATTCCCACGACTTTGTTGTATATGTGAGTGAGCAAGAATTCTTGCATGTGTTGTGTGAAAGTTGAACGCGCTAACCGAAGCACACATAAAAACGCCACGTGGGTATGTAAATTATTCATGGTAAATTATAAATTACATCCACAGAGTGTGGAGACACCTCGCGGAAAGTGTTGACAATGAAGTGGCGGCCGCGCCGCTTCATTGTCAACACTTTCCTTAGAAACCAAGCGTGCCATTTTTTACTCATTTACTTGCATTATTACACAAATGTGGTATAAAAATTGTGGCTTTTAGCGGCGCGGCGGCCCACGACAGAAGTTATGCACTCAACGCACTTTCGGCGCCTCGAACTTTTTACGGTTTCATACACAAAAGTGTGGCAAGCGGAACTCTATTACTATAAATTTTTGCAGTCCGTCCGTCTGTCTGTCAGCGGGTTGTATCTCATCAACCGTAATAGATAGACAGTTGAAATTTTCACAGACTGTGTACTTATTTCTACTGCTGCTATAACAACAAATAATAAAAATGGAATAAAGTTAAAAATTAAAGGGGGTCACAAGAAACGTGTTTAATGAAATACATAAATAAATGTTTAATAAACATAAGTATATTTTTTTAAATAATTTATTAGAGTTAAATATTGCACGGTGGTACGGAACCCTTCGTGTGCAAGTCCGACTCGCACTTGGCCGGTTTTTAGCACTAAACAACATATTATTTAAAGAACGAAGTCTTTAAATAATATGTAAAGATTTCGTTCTTTTCTACAAATAGTCTTTTAGAGATCAACTTTTAAAATAATCAATGAGTTCCTATCTCCAGAAGAAATAAAGAGTTCGGGATTTTTATACAATATGTAACAAAAACCCTGTTGCTCTTATTAACACAGTCATGATTGTACTCACGATAACAAACAAGTTTTGCTATAGGACCAAACCGGAATTCGCGAAAAAAAAAATCAGCTGTCTCATACATTCATGTTCTCAAAACTCGTCTAAATTTAGGGAGCAGCTGATTTTTTTTCACGATTTCAGATTTGGTCCAATACTAAAAGTTGTTTGTTATCATGAGTACAATCATGTGTTTGGAACAAAGGAACAACAGGGTTTTTGTTATAATTTTGTTTGTATTTTATTTTTATACCGATGGGGATTTGTAGTCAAAAAGTTCATAAATTCTCATTGATGGGGATTGTCAATGGGCCCTAATATTTTTGGAAAACCTACACAATATTGTAGTAAAGAAGACATTATTTAAATAAAGTATTTAAAAAAAAATCATATATGTACGTAACTTCCTACTTTACTTGGTATACATAATTAAAATTAAATTCATTCATTTGATTTGATTAATTGTTGTGCATGTAATATCAAAAGTATAATATTTATTATTTACATAATTATAACCGCAGTAGGTACTGTAACAGATTACAATATTTACATATTTTATACAAGCTGTTCAATACTCGTAACACTTTCCAAAATTATAACGTATCATACGAACTAATTAAGGGGGAAGCTCCGGGTAGCCCGCGAAATTCAAATTTTCTTACGCTTTTTGCAATATGCAAATCAGTAAGTATTAGGTTGTATGTTAAATTAAAGTACCGTAACATATGTTTATTTACATAATCATTAGAATCAGTAACACAACTCCTTAAGTTAGTTTAATCCTAAATGTCAAGATGTAATAGTGATTTATTAATCGACAGGCCAGCTGGCGTGATTGGTTAAGATACCACCTATCACGCCGCAGGTCGTGGGTTCGATTCTCATCCAGGACAAACATTTGTGTGCATGAACATGTCTGTTTGTCCTGAGTCTGGGTGTAATTATTTATATAAGTATGTATTTACAAAAAAAAAAAAAAAGTAGTATATGTAGTATATCAGTTATCTGGTTTCCATAGTACAAGCTCTGCTTAGTTTGGGACCAGATGACCGTGTGTGAAAATGTTCAGGATATTATTATTATTATCTCCTTTATTATTTTTTTTTACATATAAGTTATATTTTTAAATATTAGAATTTAAAAAAAACATTTAAAAATATAAAAAATAGAAATCCACCGGCATGGGGAACAGGGTCCAAGCTACCGGTGGTTAGGACCCCAGAGACAGGAACCTCCTCACAATACGCGCCGCATCAAGGAGGACTGCCTTCTGAATCAGGCCCTTCACCCAGCCACCCAACGAGAGCCTCTTGAGATGTTGGTCGAGGCTCTTAGCGATAAGGCCATTGACCGTAACGACTATCGGTGCAATGATTGCTAAGTCCACATTGCACATAGCGACAACCTCGTGGGTTAAGTCAAGATACTTCAATTGTTTCTCCTTCTCAGCCTTCACGAGGTTCTCGTCATGCGGGATAGTGACATCGATTACCATTGTGCGGCGCACTGATCGATCTATTACCACTATATCAGGCTTATTGGCTACAATAGTCCTGTCAGTGATAATAGATCGATCCCAGTATAACGTGACATGGTCATTCTCGAGAACTGGGTCGGGCACATACCTGTAATACGGTATCTCAGATTCCACAAGGCCGTATTTCAGAGCAAGTTGCTGATGGATAATCCTGGCCACTTGTTTATGCCTGTGCAAATACTCGCCGTTAGCTAAACGAGAACACCCAGAAGTAATATGTCTGATAGACTCACCGGGGCAATGGCATGCCCGACATATGTCGATCGTCCCGTCTTTCATTATATAGTTCCGGTAGTTATTCGTTAGCATAACTTCATCCATAATCGCACAGACTGAACCTTCGGTTTCCCCAAAGAGGTCGCCGAAGCGTAGCCAGGCCACAGACGCTAAGAAATCTACGTCGGGCCCATGAAGGGCCCGGAAAAAGCGTCCGTGAAGCTCCTTGCTTTGCCATACTTCCTTGCGGTCGTTGGTACTAAGCACCACAGGTTTGCGCCAGTTCTCTTTAGCCAAGGATAACGGGGTGAGTCGTTTGTCCACTGCAACTACATCTCGGTGCATACCCACGTCAGCCTTGAGAAAATATTCTCTGAGACTGCACACCGCGCGGTTCTGGAGGGTCTTAGCATTTAAAAAACCTCGACCCCCGCACTTCCGCGGAATGTACAGCCTCATGACAGATAAACATGGGTGATGCATCCGATTTGCAGTCAATAGTGACCGGACTCTCTTATCCAGGGCGTCTAGTTCCGTCTGGGTCCACTTTAGTATGCCAAAGGAGTACATCAGGACCGGCATGACCCAACCGTTAAAGGCGCGCACCTTGTTGCCGCCTGACAATTAACTATTAAGTACCTTTTTCAGGCGACCGAAGAAGCGCTCCTGCAACGATTGTTTCATGTCAGCCCCGTTAATGCCTAACCCCTCTGACATACCCAGGTATTTGTAGGTATCAGTTGCGGAGAGTGATCTTAGGTTTATAGAATCTGAGAGTTGTAGTCCTTCAGATTCCACAATCCCACCCCGCCTTACTGCCCCGCATTTATCTATACCAAATTCCATCCTGATGGAATCACTAAAAGTTTTAGTTACTTTTAGTGACTCCAGCAGTTGCAATTTGTTGGTGGCAAACAGTTTCAAATCATCCATATAAAGCAGGTGGGATATTACCTGACCCTCTCTCCGCAAAGGACAGCCCAGCCCTGTACCCTCCAGCAGAGTGCTAAGAGGGTTCAAGGCTAAACAAAACCACAGTGGACTCAGACTGTCGCCCTGGAATATTCCCCGCTTAATCCTAATAGGTTCGTTGCTCCCCCGAATTTGTCGACATCCTGGATAACGAAGGACTGTCCTCCACTGTCCCATACACGTCGTTAGGAAGGTGCTCAGAGTTGTATCAATTTTGTACAACTCTAACACCCTCAAGAGCCATGTATGGGGCACCGAATCAAAGGCCTTCTATCCAACATGTCGACAAATCCTTTCGGGATCGACGGACCTGTTGGCTTATGGCCATGTCAATGAGGAGTAGCTCCTTGATGCCGCGGGACCCATTCCTACATCCATTTTGAGAGGCAGACATAATAGAATTATTTTCTAAATGAGAATTAATTTTCACTCTCAAAATGGATGTAAGAAGTTTATAGACCGTCGGCAAACAAGTGATCGGCCTATAATTTTTGGGTTCCGTGGCATCACCTGACTTATGGAGCAGGTGGGTAACTCCTGTTGTAAAGAGCTGTGGCAGCGACCCAGACTCTAAGGCCGACTGGAATTGCGATGCTAAGCACGCGTGTGAACTTTGCAGCCATTTAAGCCAAAAATTGTGCAGTCCGTCCGGTCCCGGCGATTTCCAGTTCGGTATCGGACGGGCTGCACTGGCTACATCGGAGGAAGTAATTATTACTTCCTCCATCTGCGGTATGGCGTCACACACGCGCTCAACATCGCGCTTCCATTCAGCCTCAGTATGGCAGACGGGCACCGACCAGATTTTGCGCCAGAATGTGCTAGTGGCATCATCATCCGGGCGGCATACGTCTGCCACATTTTGCTCCGGTCGCTCCCATGCTCTATACAACCGCCTTTGATCACGCTGGAATATGCGATTCTGGGTATATCTATTATATTATTATGTCCTTTATTCATTTTAAAAACTTATTAAATACATTTTTAAATATTTTTTATAAAAAACATTAAAAAAAAACATTTAAAAATATAAAAAATAGTGATCCGCCAGTAGCGGGAGCAAATTCCAAGCTACCGGTGGTTAGGGCTGCAGAAACAGGAACCTCCTCACAATGCGAGCCGTATCAAGAAGTACTGCCTTCTGAATCTGGCCCTTGATCCAACCGCCTAACGAGAGCCTCGAAAGATGTTGATCGAGACTTTCGGCCATCAGGCCATTGGCCGTTACTACAATCGGCACAATGACAGCCGAGCTCACATTCCACATGGCAACAACCTCGTGTGCTAAGTCGAGATACTTCATTTGCTTCTCTTTCTCAGCTTTCACGAGGTTCTCGTCATGTGGAATGGTAACATCGATAATCATTGCGCGGCGCACTAATCGATCTACCACCACTATATCAGGCTTATTGGCGACAATACTCCTGTTAGTAATGATAGACCGATCCCAGTACAACGTGACATGGTCATTTTCGAGAACAGTCATTTTCATATTATTATTATTATTATTTATTAGGAATATATCAACTTAAAGGGTTGTATTGTTGATTGTAATGATTATAACACATTTCGCCTTAATAATTTTGTCAATAGGTAGAAAATATTATAGTAATTGACTTTAACATTATATTGATACTAATGCTGAATCAGCAGTTCATGAAACTTTCAAGTACCTATAAATAAAAAAAACCTAAGTCGATAACAAGCTCCTTTTCGAACTCTGTTTATAAAACCAATTAATTGCCAAAAAACAACAACATCCTGTATAAAATTCTGTCAGACAGAATTCAGAATTAGGAAAGTGGTAGACACTAGACATGAATGAAAAGACCGCATCAAACGTTTTAGTAAACCTTTTCAAACAAAATTTGTAGTAATCAAAATACAGTCGGCTCTACAAATATTATCCGTGTTCTAATGTAACTATCTCGGATGGGTGGCTGATGGTTCGGTAGGGAGCTGTCATTTTCAGCAGCTATGGCTAGCGATAAGGTTGTCTACGAATCTGTGCCCAAACATGAGAAACATGAAGGTAAGTGAAATAATGCAACGTCTATTATTTGTCAAGATGATCATAAAGATTTATACAATTCATTGATTTGAGAGCACCAACTGAACTGCATGAAAAAGTTTTCTTGGTTTCGCATATCTAAAGTTGACGGATTTACGAAGCGAAATTAATTCATGACGATTACTGACTCCATAACACACACTTTCATCTAATTAAATTTTTACCACGAGCGGCTAATACATTATTAATCTCTGACCTTTGGAGGCTATCGCAAAAAGACGTGGAATCGATAGCGATCAATGCTTTTGTGTTTATGATGCGAACCACACATCACTGTAGTTAGTCCAGTGTAGTTCTTAATCCACAAACACCACCTGACTAACAACGCTTTCTTTTAACAACAATTTATAAAAATGCAACTTTATTCCTTCAACATTTTAGAGCCAGCAAAATCTCCGGAATGTCCGAAAGGTCTTGGAATTCGGCACTTACAAACCTTAATTCTGTTCATATGCCTAACTATTGCATACACGATCAGGTCCCAACTCAGTGTTCTCATGGTTGCTATGGTCAGGGTACCAGATCCTCGCTGCTCAGATGTTAATGGGACTGCAAATGACTCTGAAGGTTGTGATGATATTAATGTAAATATCAGCAGATGGAATATTTATCGCGTAAGTTTTGTTTGTTTTGTTTTATTATTAGCATCGTGTGAGGTTGTACATAATAGTATTTGTTATCATCAACCTATTTTAAAAGCTTATGACTAAATGGCTGGAATGTATAATAGTTTTTGTAAACAAAGAGCCCAATAAAGACAGTAGTTTGGCTCAAACATACCTACATATATATCTAATTTTTACTGGAGATAAATAACCAAGAGTGGCTTTTAAAACAAACGTCAAAATTTTGTAAGCCCCAAATATAATTCTGCGATTTTACTATCTACCAGGACGTTTGATTATTTATTCTTACTTCTTTCTTCTTTAAAACAGACATATGAATGGAACAAGTCGACTCAGGAGATGATCACGTTTTCCTTCTTCGTAGGATACACAAGTATGATGCTGCCCATGGGTCTCCTAGCACAGAAGTATGGAGGCAAACTACCGATAATGTTTGCTTTGGCTGTCAATGGAGTGATTTCCATTTGTACACCTTGGATAGCATTAGTAGTAAGAACAAAATTTATCTTTTTTGCATTTATTTTAATTAAATTGGGCCAATATATTATTGTTACCTACTCGTTAGGAGGTAGGTCAGATATGTCAAATTAAATTTCTCGCCATTTACTATCAAAATGAGAATGAACTCAAGAATGTTATCTGTAAAACGTCGATGGTAATACACAGTATTTAGAAGCAATCATAAACAAAGAAGTATAGCCATACGACGAAAAAAACCGACCAAGCGCGTGTCGAACCGTGCACACGTTGAACGTACATTCACGGTTTCGAACAAACTCAACATTGTAGTTAAGAAACATGTTCTCCCATATGTATTCCAACTGCAAATGAAAGTTTGTACGCACTATATTGAGACATTAACCATGTTATTTTAAGACCACAAACTTTTTATAAGTTTTCCTATAATCTATAGATATATACGTAGAACTCATTTCTGTATTTTTTTCAAAATTTTAGACTCGGTAGTTTTGGAGATAAATGGAGACGGGGATTGGTTAATCTTCGTCTATTTTTTTAAAATCAATTTAAAACAATTTATTTAAAAATTAAGAAATATAAATATACTTGAAACGCTTACAGTAAGCCACTCACACGCAGTAAGAAATGAAATTTTATATGTCACGCGGTACAGTTTGAAAAACTTTTTATTTTTATCTTCTTATTTGCCCTCAAAATTGAACCCATATTCAAAATTCATTTATTTACATTACCATGTTACATTTCCATGTTCGGGTTACAAAACTTCATACGTGTACCAAATTTTAACTTAATCGGTCTACGAGTATTAGATTCGGAGCAAATTGGCTGTGATAGACGGACAGACAGACATACAGACACTCGAGTGATCCTACAAGGGTTTTTTTTTTCTTTTGAGGTACGGAACCCAAAACAGAAACAAACAGACTGATAGATCATTTTCACTGCATTCTAGAAAACACACTGAAGAATTTCTCTACAGTGACCACGAGCAACGTAAGAATTCTTTATACTAATCTTCTTTCAGGGTGGATGGATAGCTGTATCATGTAGTAGATTGGTACTGGGTATGACACAAGCGGCTCTGTATCCAAGCATTCACACCATGCTTGCAAAGTGGGCCCCACTGTGTGAGAGGGGAAGACTCAGCACATACATTTATACAGGTAAGTTATGTAACCCTGTCTCATCTCGATAATTATCAAGGTCTGGTTTAATGGTTACTTTGAACATGATCATCATCATTTCAGCCGAAAGACGTCCATTTCTGGACATAGGGTGATACTATGCGCGGTCTTATCCCTCACTCTTTTAAAGAAAACCTTAGTAATATGATTAAATAAATCAAAACTATCTAGAGACTTGTAAACCTGCTGTACCTACTTCCCTTTTATAAGATTTACGCAGATAGCTTCACTGTTTCCTTCTAAAGTTAAAATTATCATAAGATTACAAGTAAAACTTACAAGGTAGTAAAACATAAACTGTGTCGGAAGGAAGCAATCCGGTTGCGAGTGGCTGGTACAATGGCGGAGTAAGTTAGGAGCGGGAGAACATCTGCCACTATACGGTATACACAACATAATGTATATCCTGCTGATATACAGTACTTATTTGGGTATACTGTGTGCGTACATCACGTCACGTGTTACGTCTTGTCTTGTCTGGTCAGGGTACAGAAGAAATCTTATTGGGAATTAACCTGCCGGACATCCGTTTAATTCAGCAATACTCATAAACATCTAAATAAGCTTAGTACCGTGGGAAATACGCATCTATCTTGTGTAAAAAATCAATTTGAAGCAACAATAGCGCAGTTTTGCTTTTGAATTTACTTGAAAACATCCATATATAACTTTCGAAGCTTTGCTTTGTGCTCTTTTCGTAGTAATATATCAGTCACATCCTCACCTTTTTAAATCTCGTGCATTTTATCAACCCATACTTTATCAAGACCAGAGTCTTCCTTACTGAGCACCCCCGATCTCCCCACAAGCCCTCTATCTCCATCGGCTCCGTCCACATTACCCTCCCGTACAATACTTGCAAGGTTAACATTTCATAAACTCACATCGTCGGTCCCTCTCCCCTCGTCACGAGCTCAAATTACATAACTTTCATGACGCACCGTTTCAGACACCCCGAATGTAATCTTTTTGACGTGTATACCAGCATTAATTTATCTTTTGATGACTTCGTGTTGATGTTGAATTAGTTGTGTTTATTCACGTCAATGGAGATGGATGAAATGTGAAATGTATGTGGATGCACACATTTGTTTATTAAAGTTAAATGAATTTGAAATTATTGTGAGGTTAATTAAAACATGGAGGTATGATTATTATTTTCTCTGCTGTTGCAATTTATTTTGTTCTCGATTCTGAAACAAATCAATAAAATGTATGTGATTTTAGCACTACATATATTTATTTATATTTGTAAATTGTCAGTACTCAACTTTTAAAGTCTTTTGTTTTATTTTTCCAGGGTCCCAAGTAGGAACAATTATAGCATTCCAGCTATCAGGCCTCTTCGCCGGCAGTCCAGTCCTAGGCTGGCCAGTTTCATTCTGGTTGTTTGGAGTTCTGAGTCTCATCAGCTGTGGTCTGCTCGGCTGGCTGGGAGTGGCGAGTCCTCATGACCATCCTACTATAAAGACTGAGGAGCTGGCGTATATTATGGAGGATATAGCTGTTGATATTATGCCTAAAGTAGGTTGAAAGTTCTAAAATGTCTCTTACCTTTCTTTGTAATTTTTTTTACCATTATTTTAGGAAGCCTTTTCAGGATAGAAATAATTTTATCTATCTATATATTTTTCATTACTTTTGTTTCCTTTTGACGCATGTGTCCCAATTCAATCAAGTAAATGAATTATCTTTCCTTTCTTATCAAAGAAAAAGCCGTGTTTTACTCATCTTATTCATCCATTACCAGAAACGGAAGACTCCTTGGAAGCACATCCTCACGTGCAAAGCAGTTTGGGGGTTGATAGCATCACACGCCGGTAGTGCTGCTAGTTATCTGCTTATCCTGACCGAGATACCTTTGTATATGAACCATATACTCCATGTTGACCTGAAAAGGGTATGTTATACAGGGTTTAAACAGTTTTATCTTTTGATATTCTAACCGATACAACAGCTATTATTGAGTATTATTAGACTCGTGCAAGCGCTTTATGAAACATATTGTTATTTAGCTTGATCTAGCAGAATTAAAACCGACTCTTGCCAAGTTTGAAAAAAGGCTAGGGATCATGGTGTTTTTATGTCGATTTCATTTAATTTTCTTATTTATTTTCAGAACGGAGTGTATTCATCTCTGCCATACATTGCTTTATATGTCATGGCAATTATGTTCGGCTACGCTTCTGACTTTGCGGCCAACAGGAAGATTATGTCTGTTGTCAATATCAGGAGGGCTGCCAATACCATCGGTAACTACTTACTTCTAGTCATCAAAAATATGATTGGATTTTTTTTTTATAGACTTAAATCATATATTTCAGCCGAAAGACGTCAATTACTGGACATAGGCCTCCCCCAAGCACCGCCACTTCGACCAATTCTGTGCTTCCCCAATCAGCACATTCCTGACTTAAACTAGACTTAGACTTACATCGATCTAGCGATAATACCACTAAATCTGATTTGTTTAGCTAGAGTAAAATTATTAAAATTTTGTAGTCGTCCTTTTTGTAATTAACTCATTATATGCTATTTCAGCTATGGCGGGATCCGGAGTGTTTATATTTGCGTTCAGTTTCGTGAACGACACAACGCTGGCAGTATCACTGCTTATCATAGCGCATGGTCTACACGCTGGGGTTCACGTTGGATTCCATGTAAGTATACCTAAATATTTGCCTTTCTTTAAGTATAATAATATAATGAAACGTTGGCAGAATAGTACTGTGGTCCTATTTTTTCCCAATCTCAAGTTTTTTTCGTTATTGAAGTATATATAATTTATAGAATTTCTTACTAAAATGAGTACTTTTTGTATCAATATGCCAAGGTTATGTGGACCCTTTGTTGGACATCCATTAAAATAAATAAAATTAATGCCGAACACAACACATTTGTGAGGTCAGTTTTCGGGTAATGTTATTCGGAAACAATAAAACACACAATATAATATTATAAGCTGGCAACCCGATTACCCCTATATAAAGGCTGACTCGCTCATTTGTGCCCCTTTTTACTTCGTAGCCGCTGAGTAGTCGGATCGCTGCTGGTTGTAGATACGATCGTCTCCACATAGGTCACGTGAGCCATTTCCTTGAGTGCTATTTTTCATCCATTTATTGTGTTCGGTGTTATTTTGTTTCAATTAGATTTTTGTAGTTTAAATCAAATTGTTGTAAAGAAATAAATGTTAGGTTAACCTCCCACGTGGTTTTCTTTAAAACTTATACCACTTCTGACCTAAAATCAGAAGTGGGATAAAGACCATGGCCCACACAGGAAACAAAATAACATTCTTACATTGTAAAAACCGTTTTGTTATAACGTGTGCTGTATAGTGTGTACGTGTGTCTTTGTTTAATTTGACGGGTGAGTGATTTCGGTTTTGTTTCACAAACGATTAGAAATAAATCGGCTGCTAGATCCCGTCACTCACGGAGTGGTTCGCGTGTCCGGATTCGACCCCGCGTACGTGATAATTCACGCGGTCGTTCGAGACAAACCCGCGATCATAGAACTGACGATTCACGATCTCGCTCGCGACATCGAAGCATTAGTACTCAACTACTCAGTCGTCTTCTATAGTAGGCGTCGTGATTCTGGACGACACCCGCCACCGTTCACATACTTCATTGTACTGCGAATTACACCGTCGTCGCCGTTATTCGTCGGGCTGTTCAGAGCGGTGAGAGTAGTAGATCGCATTATTAAAAAAAACAAATCATGTTCTCGTGTACCTCACAGTCGTATTAAACATTTTCCGGCTACAAGGACTATTAATAATTTGCCAATACAGTCGCGTGACGGTACTTCGAACACTTCTAGGCTTAATCATGCATCGAATCAAGGCGATTTAAATGAGGATAGCGCGCTACGTCAGGCACCTCCACTCGAATCGACTGGTCGTTGCTCTGAGACGTCTACCCTCGCACAAGATTTAATTGAAGCTATAAAAACTTGTCAACCCGTGAGATCGCGAAATTATTTTATCTCGAACTTTGATCCATTGATTCATAACATTGAAACATGTGTACCGAGGTAGAGTATCTAGGTAGATTAGTCAGTCGGGGTCAGGTTAGACCGAGCCCAGGAAAATTTGAAGCACTCTCCAACACTTCACCACCAGAAACGGTAAGACAGGTACGCCAATTCCTTGGTCTTGCCGGATATTTTCGGCGATATATAAAAGGGTACGTTCCAAAACCGCACCGATTGCACACCTGACAAGGAAGGGTGTTGGGTTCAACTGGAGTGCCGAATGCGAGGCGATTCGAGAAGACCTAATCCAGCAACTGACATCAGAACTGGTCCTAGCCATTTTCAATTATCGGTTCGCAACGGACCTCCATACAGATGCAAGCAGAGCCCGCTACGGAGCTGTTCTTCTTCAGGCGCATCCCGACGGTCAGAAACACGTCGTTGCATATTTCAGCAAAGTGACCCAGGGAGCTGTAAGTAATTCATACAAGCTTGAGACGCTCGCTGTAGTTAAGGCACTCCAGCACTTCCGCCACTACCTCGTCGGAATAAAGTTCGTAGTCGTCACCAACTGCAATGCGCTTAAGTCAACGGAACAGAAAAAGGATCTCCTGCCACGTGTCGCGAGGTGGTGGGTCCACCTCCAGAATTTCGAGTTTTAGATCGAACACATGTAGGGTGTGATGATGCCACATGCCGACTACCTGAGTCGCAACCCAGCTAGCCAAATTTTGAAGCCAAGGAACTGGGCGCAAATAGCTCAGGCAGCCGACAACGAAACTCAAGACCTACTAGAGAAACTTCGAGAAGGTACGTTGGAAACTAATCGCTATGTTGCTCAAAATTACATTCTCTATTACAATTACGTTCCTGTGGGTGAGCAACCTAGGCTGCTTTGCTATATTCCGAAAGGTCACCGGCTTAACTTGCTTCAAATATTTCACGACGAACATGAGCATATCGGAGCTGAGAAGAGCCTAGATCTCATACTGCTACATTTTTGGTTCCCGGGGTTCAGGCGGTTCGTCAGTAAGTATATTGGTCACTGCATAACATGCTTATCAAAGAAGCACGTGCCACGGGCTCCTTTTCAATACATCACCTCATGGGAGAAGCCAGATGTGCCTTTTCACACGGTGCACGTGGACGCTCTGGGCCCGTTACCTGCATCAGGAGCATCGAAGTTCGTTCTAATTGTGGTCGATGCTTATTCAAAATATTGTTTCCTTATCCCTTAAGCGAGCTATTACACAGGCAGTATTACTGTTTGGTGTACCTAAATGAATGGTCACGGACAAAGGACTGATGTCCGAGTCGAGCGAGTTCAAGACGTGGATAAACGAATTGGACTGCGATCTACACCACATAATACCAGAGATGCACCACGCGAACGCTCAAGTGAAAAGGTACGCTTAATATGATTCGCATTGAAGTTAACCACAAAAATGCGTCGTCTGCTTCAGCTGGTGTTGAATATAACGAAGCAGAAGACCACTCAAGCCTCCCCGTTGAATGTTTTAATTGGTACAGAAGCAACGACTCCAGTCATTTGCGCAAAAGTGCGTGCTGTGGCTCTCGATAATTCAACTCCCAATAAAGAGGCTTCACTTGAAGTCGCCAGAAGCAGAACTCGTCAGCTCCTTAAAGACAGCCAATCTAAGCAAGATGAACGTGTGAACCAACACCGATGTTCGCCGCGTGTGTATAATCTTAACGATCTTTTGTTCCTTATCAAGTATTCACAGGTTACCGGGAAACTCTACCAAGGCATGCGTGGACCATACAAGGTGGTCAAGATCTTGCCAAGTGACCGCTATGGCCTGAAACTCCTCAGCGGTGGCTACGGCAAGGTTACGCAAGCCGCAGCACAATACATGTCGCCATGGTGTGTAGATCGTCGCCTGTCGCTGCCCTACATATGCTGGGCAGTCAAGGACGTCGACGTGAGTCATGTCGTCCCGAGACGCTGGCATCAGTTTGTCAAGACATCAGGTGATCATAGACGAATACGCTCGATCGTATTGGCGTCTACAAGTGCCCGTAGCTTTACGCTAGTCAGGCAAGGACGTTGACGTGAGTCGTCAAGGCGTCATGGACGTTGACGTGAGTTGTCAAGTCGTTCTAGACGTTGACGTGAGTCGTCAAGGCGTCATGGACGTTGACGTGAGTCGTCAAGGCGTCATGGACGTTGACGTGAGTCGTCAAGGCGTCATGGACGTTGACGTGAGTCGTCAAGGCGTCATGGACGTTGACGTGAGTCGTCAAGTCGTCCTAGACGTTGACGTGTATTGTCAAGTCGTCCTAGACGTTGACGTGAGTCGTCAAGGCGTCATGGACGTTGACGTGAGTCGTCAAGGCGTCATGGACGTTGACGTGAGTCGTCAAGGCGTCATGGACGTTGACGTGAGTCGTCAAGTCGTCTCACCGTGATGTTCGTTCAGTCGCTGTGTGGTTTTACCATTCTGTATCATGGTGAGGACTGTGAGAGATCTGTCTGTGCTATCTGATTGATGGATAAATTAATTGAATGTGATGTGAACGGAGCATACTAGAGGTGTTGTGGTGTCTTAAAATTAAAAGACTGCTTCTAACATGTTGTTATTGACTTTTCCAGATGATGAGGCAGATAAAGTGGATGACACCCTATTACGATCCACTCCCGGTACAACTTTGTCCGTGCCACTTCCGAATACCGATGCGGAGGCAGGGCCTTCAATATCCACCCCTTTTTTTTTTTTTTTTTTTTTTTGTGGATGGGAAATCATCAAATAACTTCTCCCGCTCTGGGTGGAGCGGAAGGGCGTGTCAGACTTTTACTGACTAAAACCCACCCGTGTCGCGACCCCAGCGGCATCTCGCGACCCCAGCGGCATCGGCCCTATTGGACCCCATCTCTTGCTGACATCTCTTTGAGGCGCGCGTGGAACACAACGCGCCGTCGACCCGGGCCTGGTCCTCACCGGACGGCGAGCTACCCACTACTCACCGTCCGCAAGCCCGCGCCTACGGTGGCCGGGAATCGGCTATCGATTCCCGCCGCCCAGGGCGTCTCCTGCGGCGACTGAGGGCGTGAGGTTGCCTCTCCCTCACGCGTTCCGCCTCCTCCTTTGCGAGCATTACCGCTTCGCAGAAGGAGGTGACGGCCTCCCATGCAATCTCGCGCCGCACCATGGCCTGGACCAAGCTCGGACGCGAGAGATCGCCGCCGCCGATCGCCTCCGTGAGAACACGGCGGTGCTCTGCCCAAGCCGGGCAGACCTCCACTGTATGCTCCACCGTGTCCTCTGGGCGATCCACACAATGGTGACACCCGGGCGTTTCCTCCCGCCTTATGCGAAACAGGAACCTCCCGAAACAACCGTGTCCGGTGAGGACCTGCGTCAGGCGGAAGGTGAGGACGCCGTGGCGCCTCTCTAACCACTCCTCAAAGAGGGGACTTATCGCCGCAATTGTGGCGTGCCCAGCGCTGGGCTGCGACAGTCGCACTCTCCATGTCGCCATGAGATCCCGCCGGAGCTCTGTCCGCTGTACCGTGATTTCTCGCGGCAGCGGAGTTACGCCCCGGCGTTTCGCCTCCTCGCGCCACTCCCACACGTGCGCGAGGACTTTCGCCTCCAGATCCCACGGCGGTCAATATCCACCCCTGCTGTTATGAACAAGACTTTATCCATGCCACACTTGGAGCCTAGCATGGAAGCACCACCTACAACACCAACCCCTGCTGGTCTCGAATCAACTCTATCCATGCTTATCATGGGTGTGGGCACGGAGGCAGGGCCTTCCACTTCAGGAGCTTTTCCCGGAGTCGCTCGCTAGGATCCCGTCTAAGCCGAGCCTGGTCGCCTATACGAAAGGAGTCTTCCTCAGCAGAAGCCGCGGTTAACGTCTCCAGAAGTTCTTAGGTTGTGGACAACCTAGCATCAGGAGAGGCCGTATAAGCTGGCAACCCGATTACCCCTATATAAAGGCTGACTCGCTCATTTGTGCCCCTTTTTACTTCGTAGCCGCTGAGTAGTCGGATCGCTGCTGGTTGTAGATACGATCGTCTCCACATAGGTCACGTGAGCCATTTCCTTGAGTGCTATTTTTCATCCATTTATTGTGTTCGGTGTTATTTTGTTTCAATTAGATTTTTGTAGTTTAAATCAAATTGTTGTAAAGAAATAAATGTTAGGTTAACCTCCCACGTGGTTTTCTTTAAAACTTATACCACTTCTGACCTAAAAATATGATATTGTATCAGTTGCCAAGAGATTCAGAACCAACCTTACTATTATTAAGTTTTGCTCTATACGTAACACGGATCGTAGAAGCAAGGGAGATGTTAATAAACCAATTGCTTGTAATATCAACACTATCATTTGAGTTTCCGTGGTTTACATCCAACTTATTTTTATTTATTTCCATAGCATAGCCAATCAGCACAGATGCTATAGTGTTGGAACAGCATTTAAAAGGTATCCCAAATTATATATTGGTGTTTGTTGATTGTTGCTACGGCAGAGGCGTTGGTTATTATAATTACCACTGTGGTAGTGGCAGTACTTATTATCTGTATTGTTTTCGAAAGGGGTCCGTGAAAGTTTTTAAATCTACTTTAGGGTCATTGCCACGCTTCTTTTTTTAAAGATTGAAAACTTTGAAAATAAAAGTCTGAAGTGTAATGAAAATTTCCCCAAAAATATTAAAACCCGTCTAGATCCTGAACAATAAAGGCGCGGGCCCACCGCGGTGCACGGAGAGGCTACGCACGTGTATTAAGCTTCGCTTTGTAAGAAAATGTATGTGGTTGTGTCCACTGCAACCCACGGAGAGGCTACGCATGAATTGACGTCATTGATACACGCGTGGCTTGCTCGAATAGGCGGTTATATAGCTCAACGCTGTCAACGTGGGTCTACGTTTCCACTGGAGTACACGAATATGACCCACGACTATGTACAGCTCACTTATCGCAGCGCAGTTTTCAGTCATACACCTTGTGGGCCGGACGCGTTTCATGTTTCTCGTATATATCGTATCGCCACGAAACCTAGCAATTGACAAAATGGCGCAGGCGTCGCTCGCTTTCGACGCCTGCGCCCAGGTGGGAAGGTCCCACCTCCCCACACCTCCCGCAGTGAAGCCGTGTCCGTGGATTGCAGTGGCACGTGCGTAGCCTCTCCGTGCGCCGTGCCACGCTATACATAGTCGTGGGTCATATTCGTGTACTCCAGTGGAAACGCAGACCCACGTTGTCAAACAAATTAATACACGCAGCTAAAATGCGCCGCGTGCCCGTGCACAGCATGTGCCGCGGTGGGTCCGCGGCTTTAACAATCACTGAACATACGGGGTGTTTCGGGAAGCTCTTGGAGAGAAGGTTCCAAATTTTTGCAAGGGCCTCCCTGTAAATGGTATCAGAGACCAACTTGGCACGAAATAGTTACACGTTTTGTACTTGAAACATCATTGAACGTGTATGTGTGTTGCAAACTGCAACATTTTGGTGAAACTATATGAGCATATGGAGACATCCCTTGATTCTACGTTCCGAGATTTGAGACATTGAACCCGAGCACCAATACCATCTATTTGTTACAGATTAACCAAATAGACCTGGCACCCAACTTCGCCGGGCCAATAATGGCGCTCGGCAATATGATCGCCAATCTGACCAGTCTGCTGGTGCCCGTGATCGTGTCCAATGTCGTGAAGGATGACGTGGTAAATAGGCTTTGCTAACCAAGTTTTTTAGGGAGTGATGTGTTGGATTATTTATGATTATAAGTTTTATGTAGCTACTGGGGCTTAAACCATGAAGTATGAGTAATATTAGCAATTACCTTTTCAGCTCTGTGGTCCTAGCACGAACGCGCAGTGTAATCGTAACGAATTACTTAAAAAAATATTAAAAAAAAAACCTTCAACGCAAAAAAGAAAAGCGAACATGTAAAAAATAAAAAATAATACCTATCGTTGCGACATTATAGCGCCATGTCAATGAGCAAACCTTATCGTGCCATCATCATCTGCCTAGCCTTTTCCCAACTATGTTGGGGTCGGCTTCCAGTCTAACCAGATGCAGCCGGGACCTACGGCTTAACGTGCTTTCCGAGGCACGGAGGAGTCTCGGTATGTAAAGATGGTCACCCATCCACAGACCAACCCCGGCAAGCGTAGCTTAACCTGATGGATCGACCCGTGCGGCTGTTATTACTTAGCCACGAGCTCCTCCAAACCTTATCGTGTCATCCATCAATATATATGATTAAAATATACATATATAGGTATTACTCGATCGAATTTGCTCAAAGATAGGTATTATTATTTTACTTTTTAAATGTTCGCTTTTCTTTTTGCGTTGAGGTTTTTTTAATTTAAAATTTTTAAACAAAAGAAGCTGTGTTAGGAACATTTTTTTTTTCTAAATCACCTTTGATCATAATCGCAATACCTGTATCCTGGTGCGCTTTCCTTCCAGAGAGCTCGAGTCCTAATTGGTAGTCGTAATTCCTAGTTTTTTTACATACTTTTCGGTCGACGTTTTTTTGACCAAAACATATTTTTTTTGAATAGTTATATATAAACAATATACGAGTATAAATGCGTTCTTATTACTACAGAATGTTAACTTACTCTGCGCATAACATTAACTTATCCTGATGTCACCATTGTACTGTAAATAGAATAAAATACTGATAAAAAACGAATACAAACACTACCATATTACCTGCTATTTTTTCAAGAGTGTACTATTGTGCTGGATATCCTGGCTAAAGTATCAGCTCATCGTGTTGCCACCATTGCATTGTATGTAGATTCCACGAACGAATCCAAACACGAAATATCTGCTATTATTTTTTCAAGAGTGTACTAGTGTGCTGGATATCCTGGCTGCAGCATCTGACCAAGAATTCTATAATCTTGCATAGTTATATAGCATACATAGATATTTTAAATTTCAGGTCACACATATTATCTTTGAAAGTAAAGTAAATACCCATTATAAGTCTAAGATTTCTACCGCAGCTAACAAAAGAGCGGATAAACTTGAAACGTGCTGAACCGATTTTGATAAAAACATGTCTAAAAAACGCCACTAGAAAACCTGCTTTCAAATAAAAAAACCGCATCCAAATCGGTTCACCCGTTTCAGACTACGGTGCCACAGACACACACATATCGGTCAAACTTTCTTCATAGCGGTCTTTTTGCGTCGGGGGTTAAAAAATGATAATGCTCGTTTCGCACATAATATTAACGTAGTTTTAAGACTTTATGAATATGTATAGGGTGATATGAATGTGTTTGTCGACTAAATTTAAATCAAAATGCTATGGGATACTTATATTTTCGATTGAAAATTGTTCGAATCGATCGAATTTATATTACGTCTACGTCGTACGTTCGTGCTAGGACCTCACTTCGTCCTCTATACGTATTTAAGACGACGATAATCGGCTTTTAATGATTTTATACTGAAGTTTACGTCTAAATAAGTAGGGGTAATGATTTGGAAAATAATATGTTAAATTAGAGCTTTTTCTAATAACAATAATAAAATAGGTATAATCATAAATAAAAACATATGGTACTAATAAATATGGTTTGTTAGTTTTAATGCTAGTGATTTTTTTTATTATTTTAATAGTTATTGTTAGTTTTGTAAGAATTTATATTCCAGTTTTTATTTGTAAATTACACTATCTTGGTCTGCAAGAACCCCTGTGCGGGTAAAGTCTTAATAACTTAATCTGTGAATATTTTAGATTATGTTTATATTACAATTAATTTGTAAAGTTATGTCTATCGCGGATAAAAACTGAGAATAACGCAAAAACTATCAAGCGCATTTTTTTGTTTTATGTATACTAAAATAATGCTGAGTTTAATAGCGCTCTATGATGGGCAAGTCCTATTACTAGCTCGACGTACGACGCGTTGCGTGAGCTCAGCACAGACCCCATATGCTTACCACTCAATGCCATTGTAATATATCTGCGGCTTAATGAACTATCTATTAGTGGCTTTTCATCAAAATGCCTGTATTCGATCCGTGTCTTATTTACTTTTCCAGAGCCGACGACATAATTATAAAACACACTCTCAGTCGCAATATCTTTTATTTGTATAACTAAATTAAAATTTATTCGTTGCGCTGATTAGTCAATGAATGTTTAAAATATGAATGTAAAATAAAATATGAATAGGCCGTAAAATTGTAAGCTATCTCGATTTGTTAATGAATAAGATTGCATATCATCAAAATCTTACAGTTACACTCTTCTGTCTAAATAGCACACCAATTTGAAAATTGCGTAAAGTTCAATCGCAATTCGGATTTTAAGGGACATTGCTAATCCATTGCTGCATTAATGTTTTGAATTGTCAGAGTGAAAGGCATTGTCATTGTGTGTTAGGAAATGACCCCGCTTGTTTGGCCCATCTACATGTTTCCTCCTGCAGGTTTAGCCTATCGACATATTTCCTTTTTCTGAATCTAAATATTTCTGTTTGTTTAAATTACTTTTATACGTTGCTTACAGACAAACCACCGCAAGTGGCAGTATGTATTCGTTATTTTCGTGGCCATCATGTTCATTTCAAACACTATATTCGTCGTGTTTGCCAAGGGCACAGTACAGCCGTGGAACTTCTATGGCGAAGAGGGAAATGGTAAAATTATAGTCTATTTCTATATCTTTTTCTGATGTAAGTACTGCACAAACAGATCATGTCTGAGACTGTGCACTCGGCCGAGTACCGTCTTGGTATTGTACTCGGTACTAACCAACGTATTACTAGTGGATTTAAATCCATGTGTTTAGGTAGACTTTATTGCATTTTTTAATATCCACATCTCTTATTGATTCCAAGAAAGAATGGATTATAAACTTTGATGTTGGTTATATCCTACTACAGCTATACCAATTTCGTAAATAATGGCAGAGACTCTATTGATTTGATTTAATTTTATAAGACTGGATATACCTGTACAGATAAAAAAAATAGAGTTTAGAGATACTGAAAATGAAATTCCGATGAAATGTACATAAACGTCTCTTTTCCAGATGCTGGAAAGGAACTGGCCGTGGTTGAAGAGGATAAGAAATCAAGCAAAGGAAAAGAAGGTCTGCAAGATGTCATACGAAATTAATATTAAAATAAAATTGTATAAATAGGTAAAGCATTTTAGGAAATAAATAATGTTAATAGTACAAATTGCAAAAAATGCCTGCCACGCGTCTCTTTTTTTCTTCTTCAACCCATTTCCACCTTGTGCTGTGTGTAGGTCTCTTCCACAGCATATCATTTGTAACAGTCTTGGGCCTCAAGCATCACGCATTCTTCCACAAGTGACGATACTTGAATGTACGTGAGGCAGCCCCTGGGCACTTGAGTTGGGCAGTCTCAGTCAGCACCGGCACCATCTTGCTGACATTATTACCACCTGCCTTTTTTTTGGGTCGGTAATTATCAAATAACTTCTCCCGCTCTGGGCGGACCGGAAGGGCGTGTCAGACTTCTACTGACTAAAACCCACCCGTGTTCCTTCATTTGCGTGTGCCAGGGCCACGGTGACTCTTGCAAACATCCCGCAACCCTGGCAGGCATCGGCCCTAGCAGACGCCATCAGTTAGTGCTGACATCTGTTTGAGGCTCGCGTGGAACACAATGCGCCGTCAACCCGGCCCTGCCGGTCTATTCTGTAAAAATCTCACCGTGAAAACTTAGGTGAACTGAGCTGTCATTCAATCTGATGCTAGGGATTGATACTATTGACAGCTCACTCCACGCTCACCTCACCTAGGTTTTACAGTGAGATTGGTACAGAATAGCACTGCTGGTCCTTTCCGGACGGCGAGCTACACATTCTCATAATTATAATATAATTCGCACCATCCTGACAGAAGATATTCTGATGTTTTATTTCATTCCCAGTGACACCTGCTGAGCCTACAACTCTTAAATCATGCCTACTCAAAATGAAGTACCAAATCCATAGTCACACTGGTGATGACCACGAATCTATAACGAAAAAAAAACATATTAGTCACACTCGTGTGAAAATCTGTTCGATTTATCTAAATTAAGTAATTCTATTAGACCTCCACCTTACCTAATATCAAAAGGTCATCTCTTCCTAAAGAGATTATTTTTTTAGTAGGACATAAGGACGAATGTAATATTGACACAATGGACAGCATTTGTAGTCTGATCAATAAATGATTATTATTAATATTATTTTTCCACAATAGAATGGCTAATAGCTCTCTACACTTTTGATGGTAACTTTGCAAACAGTGGCCTCAAGAATACATAACCAAGGTCGTAAACATTTTCTAAAACTGATGATTGAATTGCACTCATTGTCGTTGCAGTATTCGCCGCATATACTATGGTACCTAATCTTAATAATCTTATTATTACACCATGTTTTATTTGGTAACGTAGGTAGACTGTTTGCATCATTTCATTTAGTTTTTTAAATATTCGAGGATGCTATCTAAGTATTTGAACTAATTATAAGTATTAGGAAAACTAATAAGACAAGTCATTATTAACTACTAAAACTACTTTCAAGCAAAGAAATGCAATCAATGTTGTTTGATTTTTTATTTAGAACAAAACACTTTAACCGACAAACAATCAAGTCGTAGTCTAATTTTAATAACTAAAACTAAATAAAGAACAAAGAAAAACCTGTTTATAGATGCTTCAAATTCCTTTTACACAACTTAAATAATAATAAAAGTAGTTATAATAATATTGCCTTCATCATGAAATAAGTCGGCATCCGATACAATTAAATAGACCAAGACCGCACCGGATCAACTCAGGTTCGATGACATGGTGATAGGTTATCTACTGAAACAGCCGCTGTGAGCTATGACTGTCGCTCCACCTAAAGAGCAAAATCTATGAATCCCTCAAAAGACATCTCCTCACACTCTTTCATTCTGTATGGATAATTTGGAGTGACAAGAATGGATAAAACAAGAAATTAAAATATTACAGAGAGTTTGATGAGGAAGCAAGTACGCTTGTCGCTAAGGTAGAGATGAATATAAATAGGGAGACACGAATGAAAGAACCGGGAGTAAATGATAACGTGTCAGCTAACAAAGGGGAATGGAAGACGTCCCAGCGCTGCGATTGCTGGTACAGGCGACATTGTTAATACTTTCCATACAAACCAAGCATGTCACCATTTACTATCACTACGATACTAATGACGTATAGAGACCGAAAGGTTTCAATGAGGTCTGTGACAGAAGTGCACTTTCGGTGCCATGAATTATAGGAGCCATTTCCGTCTCTAGAGGCTACCGTCGCGGCACCGCGGAAGACGTAAACATTTAGCGTCAATCAAGTAATATATATATATATATACTCAGCAGTGGGTAGAACAAGGTTGCCAATGATGATGATGCAGATGAAGTAATACGGAACAAGGGCAGGCAGAAGAAGAAGAAGATGATATGACCAATGCTGAAAAAGGGTACGTACGCTTCGTTTCCTGATAAATTGCACAAACTAGCTCAAAGGACCTCATCTGGAACGTTTTCGATTATAAGGAACCAGAAACCTCTAGTAACTACAATATTAATATCACCAATTCATCATACTTGATGATTTGGTAGTTTATCTGCTCTGTAAATATGTTATTAATCCCATAAATAAGTAAAGCTAACCCCTCCATATTTCTTTTCTTCACTTCGGTCTTTCCTACATCACTGTTTGAAGTCTACCTCATATCAGTTATCAGGAACAGACAGTTGCAGAGCCAGGTTACCTACATTACCATTGAAAATCTGTTTTCTGCATCATCATTGAATATCAGTACATAGTTATTGTCTGTGCAAAGTTTGCCTATTTGAACTGTAGAACAAGACAACTCGGGACTGAATATTTGGTTGAAAGGTTTATCTTTAAAGTGTATAACAATTCAAATAAGACACACAACTGCTGAGGTAGTCAAATTTAACTAAGATAAGATACTATCTCGGTGAAGGCGAGAGAAGGAATAGATTCGCCATAATTATTGCGTAGAATATGTATGTATGTTCTAAAGTTTTAGAAACTGAATTTTGCTAATTGCGAACAAAATTCGCAATTAGTTTGCAACTCTAACCTCGCTCAGGGATTTGGAATATTTGCTATTGCAGTAATCGAATATAAAAAAAAAAAAAAACAAGTAGATATTTTATCTGAATAAACGACGCAATAGGTAACAATCGATTACAGATCGAGTTAGGCTAATCTCTTACAGCAAACCTTTGAGTGCACTTTACTGATAAGAAAACAAAAGAGACACTTCAAGTCTTTGATTGTACATCTTTGTAGATATATTAAATAAAAATAAATTATAGACTAGGTATTGTACTTTTCTGAAAAAGTCCTTGATTTAATTTGAAAACAAACCACTTTAAAGCTTAAAAATGGGGAAATACTGAGTATACGTGTATACCTTGATAATAATTTAATTACTTGTCCAGACTATATAGTCTAGTACTATATTTAAAACAAGGTCTACAGTCATCATTGATGAATATGTGAGAACAAATACTAAACAACAATTTTCGGTATATCTCTGTCGTATTCCGTCTTCCAACAAAAAAGATTTTTGAATAAAAACTGCAATATCTTTTGAATGGTGTGTCTATTCGATTATGTAGTCTTTGACATCAAATGGTTATGACGAACAATGTAAATTATACTGTATTATTTCTATAATATTAAAACTCGCATTTTACTTCTAACTTCGATTCAACAATAACTAGTGCTAGTGAAATTATTGGCAAAATGGGAAAAGACAAAAAAATATCGGAATATGAATACAGTAAAGTTCCTACACAGCAGATTATTGCGGGTAAGTTTTGAATCATAAGTTACTAGGTGATGAAAAAAGACAGACGACATGGCCCCCTTCCATCGCAACTGAGGCGGGCCGCGATGTCATATGAAAGGCATCGCGGCTGAGGTGAGGGTTGGAGGCCGCGGCGGGAGAGGAGTGCCGGTATTGCGGTAAACCGCTTTCCCTACCTTCCGTGGCCTTGACGGTGTCGCCACCGTCTGATCGCGAATGCGGTGAGGCTGCAAGAAAGGAGGATGTCAGTATTTCGTTGGCCGCTCTCCCTATCCTCTGTGGCCGAAAAGTGGTAGGCGGCGGGGCCACTAACCTGACCCGTCGCAGGGGACCAAGGGTGCCCAGACACGGGGTCGTTTGGCGCACATGTGATGGTTTGGTCCCTGGAGTGGTCACGGCGTGCAATGTGCTCTGGTGCACTGGTGATGGGGGTACTCCCCAAAGGAGGGTCCGGCGACGGACAGTAGTCCCTGTGGTAGTGCAGTATGCGTGAGCATTTCTCCACGCAAAAAAAAAGGTAAGTACTCCTGGCCTGAGTGATATAGACATTTACGTATACGAACGTAAATGACTATATCGCTCAGGCCAGGAGTCGAAGCTGAAGACACAGCGCAGTATACGTTGAAGGAGCGACTTTAAGGAACTAGACTATAGTTTTTTACATACTGAGAAAGCAGAATGGGAGAAACCATCGCAATGTACTGCGAATTATTGACGGTGGTGACCTAGGAGGTGGCGAAAATGCGCAGAGATGCAACTACATCTCACAACCCGCATCAGAAGTACCAGGCTAGCTTGATCTCTGGCCATCACAGGAGGCTACTTCATACTCCAACAAAAGCATCTAGTTCCAAGCCGCTTCAACAGTCTTTTTCATATCTAGGTTTCTTGATTCCGATGCGCTCTTTTTTGTTCCAGAACCGCAAGAAATACCTTCACATTATGGGTACGGTGTCAGACATATTCAACTGTTAATATGTTTCCTATGCATAATGGTTAACTTCATAGGTAGAGGTCACATGGGAGTAACGGTGGTATCTATGACTAGTCCTGCTAAACACGCAGTTATAGACACAGGCCTCACAGAAAAATCTAATTACACAAATATTCAAGATGTTGCAGTCGAAAATATGACTACAGAAGATATTTATGGTAACTTCACGGGCAATAAACTTATTGATGCAACCGAATTAGAATTAGTAAATTCCACTGAGAATTTTCATAAAGTAAGTATTCATTTATCAAAAATATTTTTGTTGTGGACTATGTATGTGTATAATATTATTACCGTGTAAAATATTATGTTTGGTGTACAATAAAGAATGACGAAAGTCTTTTAGTAAAAGCAATATAAATGGCTGTATAGACCCTTTAATGTGTAGTGGTTTGAAGAATTCACCTTTATTTTGTTTTCCAGACATATGATTGGCCGAAATCGACGCAAGAAATGGTGCTAGGCTCATTTTTCCTAGGATATTGCATTATGACATTACCTATGGGACTGGTAGCTCAACGATGGGGTGGGAAGATACCGTTGCAAATTGCCTTGGGTGTCAATGGCGTAGTATCTATTTTGGCACCATGGCTTATTAATTGGGTACGTATAATTTTTATAATAATGTGGCTAAGTAATAACAGCCGTACGGGTCGATCAAACAGGTTAAGCTACGCTTGCCGCAGTTGGTCCGTGGACGGCTATTTTTACATACCGAGACCCGTCCGTGCCTCGGAAAGCACGTTAAGCCGTTGGTCCCGGCTGTCATTCGTGGATGTTTGACAATCGTTACGGGTCGTCAGAAACCCGAAAGTCTGACATACAGTTTTACCAAAGGGCATCATATTACCCCGTAACTCAGTCGCTCCATGTAAAATACTGGTATTCAGCTGCATCCGGTTTGACTGGAAGCCCACCCCAACATAGTTGAGAAAAGGTTGTTTGTTTAAAAATCCCATTAATTTATTACTGGACACAGGCCTACCCCGCATTACCACAATAACCGGACCTGTGCTTCCTGCAACGTTCGCCATGTCATCGGCAATGCTTGAGAAAGTCCTAAGTTCAACCGTGCACGTCTTTTGGCTGAATGACGATAATGATGAGTTTCTTTTTTGTTTTCCAGGGTGGTTGGAAGGCTGTCTGTGCCTGTCGTATTGCACAAGGTTTGTCACAAGCAGGGGTCTATCCTAGCGTACAGACTCTTTTGGCTAAATGGGTGCCAGTGAGCGAACGTGGAACTCTTACCAGCTATGTTTATACAGGTTCATATATGTATATATATTTTTATTTTGTATTTCAAGTCGCTACAAAAAAGATTATATAAAATTATACAAAGACAAATAAAAAGAAAATTATATCACAATGCTTGTATAACCTTATGATTGTTTTTCGTTTATATTAACATACGCAGTAGGAGTCGGTTTGATAATAATAATCATTGTTGACCAGTCAATTGTCACAATGTTAATACATACATTAAATAAGAGCACACTGTTTTTATAATGATAAGGAACACGTGTAATTTTAGAGACGCAGATACATTAGGGCTTAGGCCTATAATACATACTAAATAAGACAAACTTTCAAATGAAGGAGAAGCAACTAATGTATTTTTTATTACTTTCTAGGTTCAACTACAGGTACTATAGTAGCTTTCCAACTGTCTGGATACCTGAGTGAAAGTAGATGGGGATGGCCATCCACTTTCTGGGCTGTTGGTCTAATATGCCTCGGCTTGTTCACTATTCTGACCATATTTGGAGCAGCAACACCTTCAGACCATAAGACTATAAGTGAGGAAGAAAAGGCTTATATAATGGGACGAGTTGATGTTGGCAAGGTCAAGGTTAGTAATTCTCTTACTGTATCTAATGAATGGAAGTGCTTTGAACATGAATAAAGTAGTAGTAAAACTCGTGTGGGTGTGCCGCTAGTATGTATCACTACAGCCACTTGACACATTCCAGATTTTACTCTACGATGGCAATGTACATGTGATGCCTATAGGTTACTTTTTTGTCACTCGCCACGCAATAAGATAAATACTTCAAGGTTTAACAGTTGGTTGACAACGAATATATTATGGAATCAGGCGTTACTTTTTGGAAATCCATGACAGTAAACAACACATTTTCATTTCCACTAACTTTTGTTTACTTCATTTTCAGAGACTAAAGACTCCATGGAAGGCGATCATATGTTCAAGGCCAATGTGGGGTACTCTAGCCACGCACATCGGTAGTGGCAGCGCCTTTGTGTTCTTCTTCACTCAAGTCCCTTCTTATATCCACTACATCCTTGGCGTCAATGTTAGAAGCGTAAGTATCTTTAATAACTTATCACGCTCATTTATATAGTGCTAGTATACTTCACTTGCATCTTCTGATGTCCGATGTTACTATTACCTAAATATTGGGATAAACAAATAAAAAATTGACTAAACACACTACATTCATTTAGATATTAATGAAAAATAATGATGAAATTCATTTGGATATTAATAAAACGGCAATTAATGATGTAGGAGTTTATGCAGTGGAACGACGAGTTGAAGGAAGTCAATTAAAAGGGCCCATATCCATCAAAAGACGTACGAATAATTCTAATGCTTATGAATAAATTATGCTTTCATTTCAGAGTGGTTTTCTGTCATCTTTGCCATACGTGGTCAGTTTCTTCACAAGCATTTCTTTTGGATTGTTATCAGACTTCTTGACAAACAGAAAAATTGTTAGTGTAAAGAATGCAAGAAGAATATTTAACAGTATATGTGAGTATAACTGAAAATGACTCTTACAATTTAAATGATAAATCAGAGTTTTTATGAACAACTTGTGCAGTAAAAAAGTACTGTTTCATCAGAAACACTGTAACCGTTTACAGTTATATCAAAATCAATCTATAACTATAGTCCCTAGTAGTATCTATAAAGTCATACCTGGAATCTCAATACTTGTGACCTGCTAGTTTTATAATACACCGGGTCTGATTCTATATCACGCTTCGTTGTGATCGCAAAACTTTTCCACGTTGTTCAAAATTGGGGCGCGGTAAAATTCAGAGCAGAACTGGTAGCTATAGGCAGAGTGTTAGTTAGAGAACTGGTAGCTATAGGCAGAGTGCTAGTTAGAGAACTGGTAGCTATAGGCAGAGTGCTAGTTAGAGAACTGGTAGCTATAGGCAGAGTGCTAGTTAGAGAACTGGTAGCTATAGGCAGAGTGCTAGTTAGAGAACTGGTAGCTATAGGCAGAGTGCTAGTTAGAGAACTGGTAGCTATAGGCAGAGTGCTAGTTAGAGAACTGGTAGCTATAGGCAGAGTGCTAGTTAGAGAACTGGTAGCTATAGGCAGAGTGCTAGTTAGAGAACTGGTAGCTATAGGCAGAGTGCTAGTTAGAGAACTGGTAGCTATAGGCAGAGTGCTAGTTAGAGAACTGGTAGCTATAGGCAGAGTGCTAGTTAGAGAACTGGTAGCTATAGGCAGAGTGCTAGTTAGAGAACTGGTAGCTATAGGCAGAGTGCTAGTTAGAGAACTGGTAGCTATAGGCAGAGTGTTAGTTAGAGAACTGGTAGCTATAGGCAGAGTGCTAGTTAGAGAACTGGTAGCTATAGGCAGAGTGCTAGTTAGAGAACTGGTAGCTATAGGCAGAGTGCTAGTTAGAGAACTGGTAGCTATAGGCAGAGTGCTAGTTAGAGAACTGGTAGCTATAGGCAGAGTGCTAGTTAGAGAACTGGTAGCTATAGGCAGAGTGCTAGTTAGAGAACTGGTAGCTATAGGCAGAGTGCTAGTTAGAGAACTGGTAGCTATAGGCAGAGTGCTAGTTAGAGAACTGGTAGCTATAGGCAGAGTGCTAGTTAGAGAACTGGTAGCTATAGGCAGAGTGCTAGTTAGAGAACTGGTAGCTATAGGCAGAGTGCTAGTTAGAGAACTGGTAGCTATAGGCAGAGTGCTAGTTAGAGAACTGGTAGCTATAGGCAGAGTGCTAGTTAGAGAACTGGTAGCTATAGGCAGAGTGCTAGTTAGAGAACTGGTAGCTATAGGCAGAGTGCTAGTTAGAGAACTGGTAGCGATAGGCAGAGTGCTAGTTAGAGAACTGGTAGCTATAGGCAGAGTGCTAGTTAGAGAACTGGTAGCTATAGGCAGAGTGCTAGTTAGAGAACTGGTAGCTATAGGCAGAGTGCTAGTTAGAGAACTGGTAGCTATAGGCAGAGTGCTAGTTAGAGAACTGGTAGCTATAGGCAGAGTGCTAGTTAGAGAACTGGTAGCTATAGGCAGAGTGCTAGTTAGAGAACTGGTAGCTATAGGCAGAGTGCTAGTTAGAGAACTGGTAGCTATAGGCAGAGTGCTACTTAGAGAACTGGTAGCTATAGGCAGAGTGCTAGTTAGAGAACTGGTAGCTATAGGCAGAGTGCTAGTTAGAGAACTGGTAGCTATAGGCAGAGTGCTAGTTAGAGAACTGGTAGCTATAGGCAGAGTGCTAGTTAGAGAACTGGTAGCTATAGGCAGAGTGCTAGTTAGAGAACTGGTAGCTATAGGCAGAGTGCTAGTTAGAGAACTGGTAGCTATAGGCAGAGTGCTAGTTAGAGAACTGGTAGCTATAGGCAGAGTGCTAGTTAGAGAACTGGTAGCTATAGGCAGAGTGTTAGTTAGAGAACTGGTAGCTATAGGCAGAGTGCTAGTTAGAGAACTGGTAGCTATAGGCAGAGTGCTAGTTAGAGAACTGGTAGCTATAGGCAGAGTGCTAGTTAGAGAACTGGTAGCTATAGGCAGAGTGCTAGTTAGAGAACTGGTAGCTATAGGCAGAGTGCTAGTTAGAGAACTGGTAGCTATAGGCAGAGTGCTAGTTAGAGAACTGGTAGCTATAGGCAGAGTGCTAGTTAGAGAACTGGTAGCTATAGGCAGAGTGCTAGTTAGAGAACTGGTAGCTATAGGCAGAGTGCTAGTTAGAGAACTGGTAGCTATAGGCAGAGTGCTAGTTAGAGAACTGGTAGCTATAGGCAGAGTGCTAGTTAGAGAACTGGTAGCTATAGGCAGAGTGCTAGTTAGAGAACTGGTAGCTATAGGCAGAGTGCTAGTTAGAGAACTGGTAGCTATAGGCAGAGTGCTAGTTAGAGAACTGGTAGCTATAGGCAGAGTGCTAGTTAGAGAACTGGTAGCTATAGGCAGAGTGCTAGTTAGAGAACTGGTAGCTATAGGCAGAGTGCTAGTTAGAGAACTGGTAGCTATAGGCAGAGTGCTAGTTAGAGAACTGGTAGCTATAGGCAGAGTGCTAGTTAGAGAACTGGTAGCTATAGGCAGAGTGCTAGTTAGAGAACTGGTAGCTATAGGCAGAGTGCTAGTTAGAGAACTGGTAGCTATAGGCAGAGTGCTAGTTAGAGAACTGGTAGCTATAGGCAGAGTGCTAGTTAGAGAACTGGTAGCTATAGGCAGAGTGCTAGTTAGAGAACTGGTAGCTATAGGCAGAGTGCTAGTTAGAGAACTGGTAGCTATAGGCAGAGTGCTAGTTAGAGAACTGGTAGCTATAGGCAGAGTGCTAGTTAGAGAACTGGTAGCTATAGGCAGAGTGCTAGTTAGAGAACTGGTAGCTATAGGCAGAGTGCTAGTTAGAGAACTGGTAGCTATAGGCGGAGTGCTAGTTAGAGAACTGGTAGCTATAGGCGGAGTGCTAGTTAGAGAACTGGTAGCTATAGGCGGAGTGCTAGTTAGAGAACTGGTAGCTATAGGCGGAGTGCTAGTTAGAGAACTGGTAGCTATAGGCGGAGTGCTAGTTAGAGAACTGGTAGCTATAGGCGGAGTGCTAGTTAGAGAACTGGTAGCTATAGGCGGAGTGCTAGTTAGAGAACTGGTAGCTATAGGCGGAGTGCTAGTTAAAGAACTGGTAGCTATAGGCGGAGTGCTAGTTAGAGAACTGGTAGCTATAGGCGGAGTGCTAGTTAGAGAACTGGTAGCTATAGGCGGAGTGCTAGTTAGAGAACTGGTAGCTATAGGCGGAGTGCTAGTTAGAGAACTGGTAGCTATAGGCGGAGTGCTAGTTAGAGAACTGGTAGCTATAGGCGGAGTGCTAGTTAGAGAACTGGTAGCTATAGGCGGAGTGCTAGTTAGAGAACTGGTAGCTATAGGCGGAGTGCTAGTTAGAGAACTGGTAGCTATAGGCGGAGTGCTAGTTAGAGAACTGGTAGCTATAGGCGGAGTGCTAGTTAGAGAACTGGTAGCTATAGGCAGAGTGCTAGTTAGAGAACTGGTAGCTATAGGCAGAGTGCTAGTTAGAGAACTGGTAGCTATAGGCAGAGTGCTAGTTAGAGAACTGGTAGCTATAGGCAGAGTGTTAGTTAGAGAAGAGCGAAACTGCAATTTGATTTATGAGGTTAGAGCGAAATGAAAATATTATAATGCGTTAGATATAATAGCTATACTCGTAGTTCACAATTTGACCGCGCTCTAATTAATATCGTAAGTATTGAGAAGTTTGCTCGTCCATACTTACATTATTACAAATATTACTTTCAGCTCAAGTTGGAGTAGCTGTGGCACTAGTGTGTACTACATTTACTACGAGCACGGTGGTGGCTGTGACATGCCTAGTATTCTCAATGGGATGCCACATGGCAATGCACGTTGGATGGATGGTAAGAACTAAGCTTCTATTTAGTCTAATAATAATTATTTGACATTATTTATACCTCACTCATTTAGAACTCCACGATCTCATTCCACCGGCCCCCTTCTACCATCGGACATCTAGACGCACTGCCAGTTACCATCCCTACCTGGTTGATATTCCACCAATTCGCACTAAGCGCTTCCAAATGTATTTTATAATGCGCACAGCAAAGGAGTGGAACTCACTACCTGCGACTGTGTTTCCGAACGCATACAACCCTAATCTCTTCAAAGTGAGAATGAACAGGCTTCTTCTGGGTAAGCTCACTCCATCGTCGACTTTGTCTCTGTCACCTCTGACCTAGACTAGAGTCAAGAGCAAACCCATAACAAATAAAAATAAAACCTATAAATCATATTTTATATCCTTGACTTCATTGAATTTTGACTTATATTATTAATCTCTTTTACAACTATGATTCAAATTATTTATAATTCTAATGATTAATAATTTAATTTTAATGTAATGATGACCTATAATTTTAAAAACCATATTTGTACCCCGGAAACGGCAGAATATTATAATCGTAATACATGATGCACATTTGTACAATATTCTGACAAATAAATGCATTCTATTCTAATCTATCAAATATATACCAAACATATCGAATTAATTAATTAATTAATTAATTATTTATTAACTTTAATGTGTAAGTTTGTTTATACCTACCAGCCATACGATTGAGACGTTACATCCTGCATCGGTCTCATCGATCGTCATTGATGAACACCATCGAACGACGTCGATCGATTCACTACGTGTGGAATAACGTTAAAGTTTCACACGCCGCGCGCCGTCTTCGCGCCGTACCATATAAGATTTAAAGCCAAGACTTCAAACTCAAAACTTTTATTTGATCGATATACGATCTTTTGATTTACTGTGAAGTCTATGAAAAACTTAGTAACATTTGATTCCATTTAACCTGACTGCGGCGATGCGAAAAGCCGGCCAAGTGCGTATCGGACTACTCTTTTTTTCTTCAAGGTGAACCACATCGACTTGGCGCCGAACTTCAGCGGCACTCTCATGATGATGGGCAACACCATGATGAACCTTTGCAGCGTGCTGCTACCTGTACTCGTCTCATATGTTGTCACTGATGTGGTGGGTAGCTATTACAATCTATTTTATTTTAATTCTTTTTTGTCTATACGAGTATCATAAACAAAAACTTTTTACAATAAAAAAACACTACAAAGTAAACCATAACTTTAATTTCGGAAGTCTGTGGCAAAAAACGAAAATAGATAATGTTTTTTAAAAATACATTTTAATTTCGGAATTTGGGTGTCTTTGCATCTGTATTTTAGATTTTTGCCACCGACTTCCGAAATTAAAGTTATTTTTCACTTCGTTGTGTTTTATTTGGAAGTCGGTTGTTTCTTTTTTTTTTTTGTAAAAATGTTTATACTTTTTACTTTTTAACGACTTCAAAAGAAGGAGTTATCAATTCGATACGTATGTATGTAATATTATCGGAACTGCGAGGTACTCACGTATGATGATCTATTAGGGCTTCCAAACAAATATACAAAATTTCATAGATGTATGTTTGTATGTTAGTATGTTTGTATGTATGTATGTTTGTCCACGCATTTCTCCGAAACTATTAATCGGATCGTGACCATTCTTTTTTTTGTTGGTTTACATTTACTTCAACTTAGGGCACAGTGAAAGTTTCATCGAAATCGGTTCAGTA